>OY982973.1:8644017-9894017 GCA_963890685.1 Plagodis pulveraria | reverse complement strand
CAGTATACAAATATTGCTACTGAAATATTACTTACATGTTTACTAATTTGCAAATGGATTATACGATACCAAAATTTAAATGTATTCAATTAATATATATGTTAATTTTGTATTGAACAATTAGTAGCTTCCTAACGAGCACGGTGATAATTTACACGCGAGTAAATTCATCGGTACTGATTTAATAATAATGAAACTTAAATTGCACAAAGTAAAAATATTACAAAATCTTAAACAGGTTTAAAAATCAATTTATAAATTTCATTAGCATGTCAATCTGGTCCGATCCATTAAACACCGTAAACACCCCGTGGGAGTGCCTTGTCGTTCTATTTAATTAAGAAGTCGTTAAAAATGGTGTTGTGGAGGAATTCAAATTAATTTTTAGGCCCTTGCGTGCTTTTATTCCATTTCGTAGGGGCGTGCTTGAAATTTGTAGCTTAATAAAGTAAAATATTTAGGTTTTGGAATTATTTTTATATAATTTACTCGTATAAGGGACGTTGATAATAGGAATACGAATGTAAGCCTCCTAACTGGTGCATTTGATTTGTTGTTAGCGTGTGAAATATTACATCACAGTGACACATAGTAGCACATGGGCAGTAATTATGACGATATAATTACGAGTGATATTAATGACGTCATGGATATATACTAAAATGCGCAACTATCACAAATTGTCAGCGTGTCACTGAAGGGTTTGGTTTATCATCCAATATAACGTAAACAACATTTCAGGAAGTACGTGTAAAATTTAGTGATAAAATTATTATTCCTGCAACGTTATTAATATTTGTCCAGCGTTTAATATTGTCCAGCGTCTAATATTAAAATAAAATAATATATAAATATAATAACTTATTAGGAACTAGGACCTGCGTTATATTTACCGGAAAGATTCTGACCAGTTTTGGACTGTATTGAAGACGATTGGGCGGAGCGACGAGCACATGCCATGAGTCACGCGCTGTGGCCCGTGCTCGTCGCTTCGTGCAATCGTGACTCCCAGACGAAGAACTTCAAAACAGTCCAAAACTGGTCGGAGTCTTTCCGGTAAATATACGCAAGTCCTAGCCGGTTCCTAATATGTTAATATAATATATATATTAATAAGAAATAGTTTCAGTACCAAACATATGTCTATTTGCCGAGCTGCAATGGAATTGTTGCTTTGTGGTAAATACACCGGCTGCGATGTATGTTTGGCCGATATCCCATAAACTTTACTTAATATTATTTTTTGACGTGACAAATACGTAACTCGATGCATTCCTTCAACAAACCGAATACTGATAAAGTATAATGCTGGCACCGCCCTTGGATATTTGAATATATGTGTATTTGACAAATAACTTCGAAGCGTCGAGGGTATAATATATGCCATTATTTGTAATTTTTGCCTATTTGGGAAATTTAGCAAATATATTAACACCATCAGATGTGAAATAGAGGAAGGAACAAGGCACTCAAAGAAGGAAAATAAACAAACACAAGCAATATACTAACCACACATGGTTAAACACAAGCGCGAAAACTGTCATCCAGTATATACGGACGGACTGGTGTCCATATAATAAAATCCAGCTGCAAGTGCAATATCCATATTGGATTACTTTGTTAGACTTGAACAAAGTTATTTTTTTAAATAATATTGTGACGGAACAAGCTCGAGGCCCACATGATGTTAGGCGAACTAATCTCTGCCTAGAACAGATGCATTTCATCACAAGTGACGAATTGCACTGCGCCCGTCACCTTAGGGCAGGGGTGGCCAAGACGTCGACCGTGGTCGACTGGTCGACCGTGGAGCCATTTTCCGTAGCCCGTGAGTAGCCGAACATTGCAATAAACAGGAACAAATTAATCGTCCTAAGGCTTAGGACATAGTTGTTAAGTCTCATGTGTCTACTAATTTGCTCTGCTAGCAAAGATGTTTGTTGTTTGGTATTTATCTCCATGGTGGACGGCTGTATCGCTTATTTGCCTACCTACGTCAAATCCTATGCCAAATAACGCCAAGATGCAATCACAAACACAAATAGCCATCTGTGGTGCCGGTAAACTAGTTCTGCACATTACCACATTTTTTTGTCTAGTCTCAGTAAACACAAATGTACTGTTTTATGAATATAATTATGCAAAAAAGCACGGACAAAATGCTCACAGCATACCCAACACAGAAATAATTGCATTTCGTCAGCCTTATACAACATGCATGAGACATATGCAATAAGCGGAATTGGTTGAACCAACCAACGTGGAACGTCAACGGAATTTATTTTTAACAGTACTTTAACTTATGCAATAACAATCAGAGTTATGTCGTCAGGTCTTTTTTCATGGCCATGCATTAGACCAAATGGTTAGAGAATAGCTGCAATATTGGCGCTGGTAAAAGCCCAATGGATCAAATCGTTAAGGCTGGCAGTGCAGGCTGGACATTCGAACAGACTTTAAGAGCAATAAAGGTCATGATGACCTTGTTGATCAACTGCAGTACCACACTGGCAGTGCTGGGTAAGTAGCGAGACTAAAAGCCGATAAATGGATGATATAGGCGTAAAAATGGATGAAGGATGATGAACCAAAGACCAAATTACCAATCGAAAACAGCGAGAACATGAGCATGATCGGCGACACTAAGATACGTAGATAAAAAAGATGGTAATACTTCACTATGTGAAAATTTTGGGTATCCCTATTTCTCCCAAACTTAAAGAAAGGATTGCTTTACAAAAATACAAATTTACTAGAGAAAAAATTAATGCGGGATCCGAACCCGAAGGATTGCTTGTTTAGAATAGTTGAACGCGGTTATCAATCACACATGTATTCTCTAAAGTTAACCTTGAATTCAGAAAAGCTTTTGTACTGGCTTGCGCAAACATCACCGCAGCAATATTTTGTTTATTTAATTGCTTCATAGCTCACTCTTGCATGGATTATGTTATGAAATTGTTTTATTTGTTTGCAGATTCTGTAATTTGTCAAAGTATTGTGATTTATCTGCGTGAAATATTTTACTTACATGTTTAGTAGTGAGTTATAAATTATATAAGTACAATATATCATTTACAATATTTTGAAGCATGACTCAGTGGCATTGGCTATGGACTGCCGCGCAGCAGGTCCATGGTTCGAATCCCGCGGGCTTGAGCTTCACCGCATGGTGGAAGGGCATTTTGCGAATGGCCGCCTGGCTACTAACCACAACCCAGTAGAAAATATGTCTCCAAGCACCTAAACACACCGTTAGGTCCGGCTGCAGTCCTTGAGAGCCAGTGAAATTACAGGCATATGACTTAATAAATGTGTGTCAAGGTGACGGGCGCAGTGCAATTCGTGACTTGTGATGAAATGCATGTGTTATAGGCAGGCAGGTGGGCCTCGAGCTTGATCCGTCACAATAACAAAAAAAAAAACTAATCAAATCAAAAAAAAATAATCGATACATTCGCCGGTTTTTTATACATGTGCTTTAGGATCAATAGTTTCCGGGATAAATATACAGCTGTCACATAACAGACTACTTTAAACATACTTGACTACACAAGACCAAAGACACCAAGTGTCATTTGGATAGTAATGTCACATTTTAGACATTGTCATGTGGGTGGTTTCATTGTGTCAGAACAATATTTTGTATCTCACTAAAAAGCCATAAAATGACACTTCAAAAAATTAATTATTTTTTCAGTAGCCACCCAGACTTCACATTCCCTTATTAAATGGCATAAAAAATATTATACGTCTTATTTACAACGAATTTTAATGTCACGTAAGTTCAACTCTGTATTATGTTTGTTATTTACATGTACAACGAACAGAGTAATTACGTGGGTAGTACGTATAGGAAGAAGGAAATATTTTCCTCATAAATACTACTCGCATTTCAAAATAATAAACAGCTTAAACTTTAACAATAGCCCGTAGACAAGGTTGAAGTAATTATAAACAAAGACCCAAATACTTCCATAAACATTGGACCTAAACATTACATTTAAACAATTTGAAAACCCAAATATTTGTTATTTGTTTCATAATTAAAACCTGTTTACGATGCCTACACGTTTTTGGAATTTGGAGCCTTTGTATTCTTAAACTGAAATGCGATGATTTTATTATTGAAATTCTTTATTGCTTTTTTTAATAATTTTTGTCACACTTTGGATTTATGGGGAAGAGGGCTGGATCCCCGAGTGCTAGAGTGATTTGGTTTTTCTGACAACTTAATCTTCTGTTTATGTATTTAACTCACTGAGACTCTTGAAACAATATGCAATGTGCTCAGTAAATGAAAATAGGCATAGCTCATAGCATTTTTCTTCGGATTGCACGTTCTCAACAGGGAATCGCTCGGTGATTTATTTGATTGCCGATATTCCTTTGCAATCAGGACACGAAAGTGATGACGTGTGCCAGATACTAAACTGGGGCCTTATTGTCTAATTTGAATCGAACTGAAAACTATATGCTGTAATTTCAAGGACAGCTGCCGGAACACACCGATAGGTGCTTGGCGACAAATTTTCTACTTGAGGTGGCAGGCATACGCAAAATGCCCTTCCACAATGCGGTGAAGCTCAAGCCCGCGGCGGGATTGGAACCATGGACAGCTGCGCGGCAGTCCATAGCCAATACCACTAAGGCATCACTACTTCAAAAGCAACAGATAGAGCAACAGACGGAGCAGCAGCACAACCTTTGAACAATTCGTGTGCCTAGTAAATTTAATGCTTATGTATCCAAAGGCGGCTTTTCCTAGAACCTGGTACCTAGTAACACTAATGAGGCACATAGGTCAGCCTTAATGTCAAACTTTTTTTGTACTTGTAGAAAATGCATTTACGCATTCCCATCTACTCAGGGGGAGGTGGCTGGGATATGTCAGGCTCGACACCAACTACTCCAACAGCAGCTAGTGCCCCCACCGACTGAAAACCGATGTTCCTGCGGGACGCCTCGATGCCAGGGCAATGGGAATGCTTGTGCACTGTTTGCATAATGAGATGTATAATTGTGAGTGACATTGTGTTTCATCAATTCGAGTCTGAAATAAGAAAATGTTGTAAATTATAAGGATATCGTTGAGTGCGACCCGAAGTATCAACTGCCCTATCCTGCCGACAATAAGGGCCACCGTTTCCGTGGCAAGACGGGCAGCCTCCTCGAAGGTCTGGCCTTGGGCAGTCACCAACGTGTCATCTGCATAGCAGATCATGTGGGTTCCCGGATTGAGATTTCCCCGCAATGCCCATTCGTAACCAATGTTCCACAAAAGGGGTCCGAGAACCGAACTATGTGGAACACCGCACGACATTTCCCGCCTCTGTTCTACCCCTCCATGCCTCCGGTTTGATGCGTACCTACGTCTCAGAGAGGTGCGTAGCCTTAATGTAGTTAATGTAGTTGAAGGGACAGCAAGAATAAAGGATGTTGAGTAGCGTACACCCTATTACCTTAACCTTTTGATGGTAAAGTGATCCAAACCGATAGTCTGTGTAAGTATCTTCACAGTTGCCCTTATTGTCAGCAGTGTCACGTCAGATATGTGTCTCTCAAATGGGTTTCTTGATCGAGCACTTAAAGAGTCAAGACCTACTGAAAATACTCCGAGTACAATCGAAACGCGTTTAAAGCTTTTTCGACTAGGCAACACGTCTACAACACGTCGGTTTAGCAGGAAATTAAGGTGAATAATATTAAAATTATGTACTATTTTAGTGATATTAATTTTATATTTTCTTAGAATATTATATCCCATTTGTTATAAATATAAAATATGTTATTTTTGTAATCAACCCTAACAACCACTAGGCTCTTGTTGTTTCTGGAAAATAAAATTACAATATCAATATTTTTAAATCTTACGCTAGCACTTTTCTGACTGGTGAGATAGTAGTCCAACGCTATCAGCAATGGAATACTAATATAAATAAAATAGTGCGGAAAATGATAATATATTATATTGCAGTTAAGACTCTAAAGATGTCGTAAAAGGGTTAAGTAAAACCGTGACTTGACTTGCAGAAATATCTCAAGGCAATACGTATTCCTTTTGCGCGGTCAGAGATCTATTACACTGAATTTCAACTTGAAATAGGTTGTGCACACCATAAAGGAAAATAATACTGTGTGGTTTTATTTATAGCAGGCATTAATCTCATGTGAAATTTAGTCTTTTATATGCCTTTTATATAAAATACATGATACACATTACACTTAGGGCCTGTTTCAGAATGTTCGAGTAAGTTCCGGTTATACTACCCAGAACATAAAATAACTGAATGATAAAAATTACAGTTAACATACAGCGCGTTTCAAGCTTTAATCGATGGATAGGCTAACTACTTACTGTGAAACGTAAAGAATTTCTTTTGAATTTCGAAGCGCTCGTAGCGAAGTTTACTTAGCTGTTCTCAACCGATCAGCAAAGTTAAGCAACGTCGCGCGCGGTCAGTAGTTGGATGGGTGACCGCTATTGACATTACTACTGAGCGTTTCCGTGCTTCGGAGGGCACGTTAAGCCGTCGGTCCCGGTTGTCGTCTTAAGGTGGCAGTCGTTATAGCATGGTGGTAGGGCATTTTGCGAATGCCTGCCTAGCTAGCTACCACCCTCAAGTAGAAAGTCTGTCGCCAAGCACCTAACGGTGTGTTCCGGCAGCTGTCCTTGAGAGCCAGTACTTCTAGGTTAGCCTGAACAACATCTTCGACCACATCATCACTTACCATCAGGTGAGATAGTGGTCAAAGGCTAACATATAAGGCATAAAAAAAAATATAAAAAAAAAATAGTTTTATTTATTAAATGTGTTCTTGGTAGTATTACCGGAACTTACTCGAACATTCTGAAACAAGCCCTTAGTACAGTAATACATAATATAAAACCTATTGGAGATATTTGCTAAGAAATATAGTGTGGACAAGCTTTTACACCTAGCATATAGAAGATTATCCTGAACTGAAAGTCATAAAGGTGTTTTACGGCTATACGTTTTACTGCGTCATACATTTCTGATATGTCTTCAGGATTTTATTACTTTAGCATGCCTACGGACCAACATAACATTTATCCTAAAGAGAAATTCTATTTGTTAGATACCTACGTTAGTACATCGGTATACAGTGTTATTGGTGAAATGCTAACAACCTCTTATGGTTGACTTCTGCGTGTCCTAAGAAACATTTTGATATGACTTTTTTACATCCAGCGTTCATTATTTCATATTTTTTATTACTTAATAAAAAATATGAAATAATACATTACAGGCACAAGAGACTTTTGACATCAGGTGCTTATTCAGTCAAAAACATAAAAAAAAACAAAAGAAAATTTAAAAAAAAAACTATAATTATGTAGCATTCTACCAATAACCCTGTATATCAAGCAGAATTTATCTTTATATTGCACACAATAGTTTACAGACTAATAGCGTGTACAAAGCCTAGTTTCAATCATCAGACAGTTTCTATTCCTTACAATAAACAAACTAAAAAACACAACCAATTACGTATATATTCTACCCTCAGAATAATCGGAGTATAAGATGCTTGGGAGTAAATAATCCACCGATCGAATGTTTTAAGGTAAAATCAACTATCGATATAATTGTATAGTTCAATGGAAGCCCAGTTTATAAAAATAATCAAGTAGAAAATCTGTCGCAAAGCACCTAACGGTGTGTTCCGGCAGCAGTCCTTGAGAGCCAGTGAAATAACAGGCAACATGAGACTTAACACGTATGTCTCAAGGTGATGGGCGCAGTGCAGTTCGTCACCTGTGATGAAATGCATCTGTTATAGGCAGAGGATACCGCTTAACATCAGGTGGGCCTCGAGCTTGTTCCTTCACAATAACATTAAAAAAAAAGGTGAATCTTCACAGTGAAATAGTGATTCGGCGAATGGTGCTTCCATCGTAGTAAATCCCTTTGAATCGGCTGAATTAATTTGGAGGAAATTTAGAAAATAATAATAATTATTTATTTGGTATAAAAATGATACAGATTACTTGTTGATTCCATTGGCTCCCGAACTAGTTAATAAAAACTGTGTTTTGTGAGTGATAGTGGCTTCTTCCATATAGATTACTTAATTAATATGCCTACCTTAGAAGAACTGGAAATAAGGTAAGTTTATACAACAAGAAAAAAGAAAATATATACATACGACGTGTGTGTGTGTATTTATATTTATATATATGACGGAGAGTGAGAGCCGAAACGGGTCGGTATGTCGTCCCTGGAGACGGCTCCGTTATATCCAGAGGTTAGTCTTCCATTATGGGCGTGCACTTGCAGATTTTCACAAAACAACACCCAGAGAATATCGTATGATCACAATAGTAATTCACAAGAAACTTATTACAGCAAAACTACATAGTATCACGTGGATAAAAATGGATTAAGAGCCAATGGGTTTGCACGCGTCCATCACGTTCGGTTGTCCGTCAAGAAGTGCGCACACTTCAAAAATCAGAGAGGAAGTGAACGAATCCGACAGTCATCCGGCCGCCATGACACCTACAACTCCATTCGGTGTTACCCGCTCTAAAAAATGAAGAATCGAATACAAAGCAATATCGATTATAGTACTGAACATAATAATGATCGAATTAATCATAACGTTTCATTTTTAATCTTCGTAACTCCATTAAATTGTTCACGCGCCGTTACGGCCATCCTGCATCTGCACACGTCCTCGTGTGTAGTATCGTCCTCATCTGTTAACAAAATAACAACTACACACAGTATACATTCAGTCATTACACACTGACCTATCTGACGCAATCACGAGTAGCAAGTATGGCAATATTATGAATCGGTGAGTTCGTAATTGTATGCACACGTCCTTTAAACAGGGTTCCAAAGCGCCACGCAGGCTTTAAAGCATCTCACAGGGTGTATAGCTCATTCCAAACAGGCAGAAGGACGTTTATACTGCCACACAGGCGGGTGCCACACAGGCGGGTGCCACACAGGCGGGTGCCACACAGGCGGGTGCCACACAGGCGGGTGCCACACAGGCGGGTGTCACACAGACGGGTGCCACACAGGCGGGTGCCACACAGGCGGATGCCACACAGGCGAATGCCACACAGGCTGGAGCCACACAGGCTGGTGCCACACAGGCGGGTGCCACACAGGCGAATGCCACACAGGCGGGTGCCACACAGGCGGGTGCCACACAGGCGAAATGCCACACAGGCGGAGTGCCACACAGGCAGAAGTGCCACACAGGCGGATGGCCACACAGGCTGGGAATGCCACACAGGCTGGTATGAGTTACACAAGCTGCCCAATGCCACACAGGCATTTCATGAAGTACAATGATTTTATTAGGTTGAATGCATACAGAAACAAACGCATAAAACGCACGAGTTTAAGTAACTCACAACAGAATAGTCAGAATTATCTTCAAGCAACAATAGCAATTACTTTCTATATTCCATGGCAATGTCGGTGTCAACATTATTAAAACAACAGAACTATCCTTTGATCCTGTGTCACAAACTGAGACTACTCTAATCTTCTTGAGTTAAAGTCACTGTTCAGAAACTCAAACTAAGAATGATATTAAGTCTCGTCCTATCATAATACCGACAAAGGCAATCTTCGTAACTCCATTAAATTGTTCACGCGCCGTTATATATATATATATGTATATATGTGTGTGTGTTTGTATAAGGTATTATTATTTTGGTTCTCCAAAGTAGTCTAATTAATAGCCGCGTGGTTCCTTTCCTACTGTCGAAGGTTTTAGCGTCGATTACTTCATTATTAAAAACTTGTCCTAGACAGGTATCGCGTCAAAGTGGTTCAAACATTTTTTTATAGAAGCTGGCATATGCACTACCACATAGCCACCATTTTGAAAAATTTTCAAAGTTTCCGCGCACGATGAAATTATTATACATGGGAAGAGGACTCTTATATAAAAAAAAACACATGATTTTATATTATGGTATGATTTGGTTCCCTAAAGTATTATGTTTCTGAAATATTTGGTTGTTAACATCAATAAATTTTAACAATTACATTCGTCAAAAGTGCTAATCGCTTCATAATTCGCTTAATTCAGGGTATTCAATTACCAGTTCTTAGGTTGATTTTACTATTTCTTAGAAACAATACGATATATCTGAATGAAAAAAACAACTTCTGTTAAATTTTTTACTACTAAATCGTATTACATCGCAAATAAAGGCTGTTTTATCAAAGGAGGTACAAGTAGGTATGTAGATAATTCGAACCACGTCTAGGACTTGTCTCGCAAATCACCCGGTGCGGAGTGCTAACCCGCTGGATCCACCGGTGTCACCGCCATTGTCCTTATGAAATTAATAACAAGTGAAATATGTAGATATTGGTTCCAATAAATGTTGTTTCATGTCCGGTACCCAGATATTTAGAACCAAGTGTGTTATTTTTTGCTACGATAGTTAAGGATTAGTTGAAACGTGTTTTGTATAAGTTTTAACAATAAATTATTATACGTTACCAGATACGGGACAGAAATAGATACACAAACAAGGTTGCGTTATTATTTTGCTATGTGATGCCATTTAGTAATATATGTAAATATTTAAAAAGTCGATTTTTGTGCAAATATTTGTACTGCCTTGCAATAAACAGTTAAATAAATCTAGAAACCAATATATTGTGTACACAATAAGTCGTACATTATGCGGCGATGCGCGGTGTGAAATCAACTAGCTACTTTAGAGATATCCTAAAATGAAGGTCACTCACCGAACCAGTCCCAAAACGTTTTCCTTCGGCGTCTTCATATCTGACGCACCCGACTTGCTGGCTTCTCGTGGTTGGAAGACAGGTGGGGATAAATGGGTTAACCGCGTGCTCGCAGTGTGTAGATATTTGCCTCCAGCTCCAGGTCCGATCTCTTAGATCGTGTTTTTCGATCTCCGAAAAACATTAATATATAAAACATACTCCAAACTTTTCTTCAATAACAGCATGCCTCTCTAATTAGTCTTATATTTCTCTATGCTACCAACCTACCATAGAACAGAAACGTGTCGCCCGCACGTGAAATTTAAAACACTGCCTTGGTTTGGAACTGAACAATATGAATACAATGAAATGTGTATACACGCAAGTTATTACTGCATTTTTTATCGTTATCATTGTTCTCAAAACGCAATAAGCGTCCTCCAAATAATACACCTACAAAAAAAAGTGCTGTGTGGAGCTCGAACCCGTGCCATCCATCCCTGTAGTCTGGGTATGCTATAACCGCTAAGTTCACATGATATATGAGGCATGACTCTAATTTCTCTTTCATTCATAACCATCTTTTGCAACGTCTTTTGCAACCAGCAAGTAAATAAATTTATCATATGTGAACTTAAAAAAAACTCATACTAAATGTTTCCGTCCGTGTCTGACTCCTGCAGGAAAACTGAAGGTGCAGTGAAAGAAAACCCTCTCATCTACACAGGACCAGACTCACAATCGCACGTAAACTGACCGCGATCCACGGCGCTGAGAAACGACTTATAAACTAGAATACAAATGACTTACAACAAAAGAATAAGCATTGCAATTCAACGGGGCAATGCTGCCAGCATGCTGGGCATGCTGCCAACTGGTAGTGGGCTAGAGCATTTGGACTGCTTATGAGTCTGCAATGGCTTATAGGGATCTAAATGCTTTCATTGTAGTAGCTGTAGTGTTGTTTATACGAAATATGTTCGTAGTAATTTGTTAATAAAGGACTACAGCCGAAAAAAAAAACTTACAACAATATTCTTCTGCGGTCTTCCAAGTTGCACCCCCACGCTTGTAAACCACCCAGTCTTAAGCTAAATGACCAGAAGCGAAAGCTGACCGACTAACGTGGAGGGTGAAACAGCAATTTCCCTTTCGAGTGTCACTGTTGTACATGGCACTAAACCAACTAACCTTTATTATATCAAAGTTAAGTACAACGAAATATTCGAAAACAAATTAAAACATTATAATTACAAAAACTGATCAAAGGCCCAAAAACAATAATTACGATTCTATTTTTAGAACGAGCAATAGCAAGTAACAGGAGCAAATTCAATAGTTACAAGATGGCAAGTGTGCCAAGTTATTTTTATTTTCTGTCGCTTAGACTCAATCATATTGTCGTGTGGTATAGAACCCTATATATAATAGTAAGAAGCCATATGTTTATAACTGTCAGTGAGCTGTGGCTCTGTGTGCTGAAGACCTCTCGACTGAAATGTTATATAATATTTTATATAAAATGTTATAGAATATTGTATAATATTGTAAGATAACATTAAGTAATAAGTCTATATTTTTAAGTGTTTTACTAAAATATTAATTTAAATTTTCCTAAAATATTTCTTTTGATTAAATATGGATATCCGCAAAGTAACGATGAAGCTGAAACGGATACGCTTTGCGCTAGCTCTGTGTAACATACAATTATTTTTAAATTGCTGATAGGTAAGCCTCTGTCCACTAACTCACGTGATGGTAAGCGATGATGTGGTCGAAGGTCAGGCTTAACCTAGAATTACTGGCTCTCAAGGACAGCTGCCGGAACACATCATTCAGGGCTTGGCAATAGATTTTATACTTGAAGGTGGTCGCTAGCCAAGCGGGTTATTCGCAAAATGCCCTTCCACTATGATGCGTGCCACCATCACCATGCGGTGAAGCTCTAGCCCGCTGTGGGATTCGAACCATGTACCTGCGCGGCAGTCCATAGCAAAAGCCACTGAGTCATCACTGCTTCGAACATACACTCGTATTCAAACTATACATGAACAAAAATAAAACATTTCTTGTTTTACTATCTTTATTTGTCAAAGTTTCTTAAAATTATACTTTATTAATATAATATGTATAATCTGTAACCTGTTTCTACAGTTTATTGATTCTCTTAAAAAAAAAAAAAAAAAAACCATACAAAATCTTAACTTTTTGAATAGTAAATAATGCATCATTTATATATTTATTAAAATTAAAAACAGTGTGAAAGTTTTACATTAATATTTACAAACATTACTTATGTATTTACAATGCAATTTACAATTACTTACAAACAGTGTTTTCACTTAAATTAATATGTTTTTAGGTACTGCTAATTACATATTAATTAGGTTGATTTAATCCTCTCCTTTCTATATAATGTACCTATTATATTAAACTGAATTGGTAAAAAAAAAATGTTTTTAAATTTGACTAATATTATAGTTTATTATCTGAATATGGTTAAATCTTATTTTAAATACAAAAAAAATATTCATTGTACCTAAAATTAATAAAACTATAATTTTGTTAGCGGTACTTAAAAAGATCAAAACTAAAACTAGAAAGTAAGGTACTTGGCGACAGATTTTCTATTTCAGGGTGGTGTGAGGCCAGGTGGGCATGGACGGGGCATCGCCCATTTATTAGAAGTTGTTTTTAGTTCGTAGAGTGTAATTAGCGATACACAATACGGTACGGTGTTATCACGTACAAAACAATTAGAAATAATAGATAATATCTTTGCAAAACATCAGCTGTTTTGTAAACGCACGCGCACGCATCCCAGTAGTTAGGTACGAATTCTCAGTGAATGATCGCCACCGCACACGATCGCCTGTTCGCAGTCGTGGCAGTGGCGGCGTCTTTGAAGTTTGATGCTTTACTCTGTTGTAACTCAATAGGTCAATGACCCAATCAGTTCAATGATTGTGTAGGACGGCGCGATCTACACGATCATTGAACTTGCATTGATTGAATTTGTGTTGTGTCCGTCATTTTTGTTTATACAGCTGATGCATTTACTCTGATATTATTATTCTTTTAATTTTGATTGATGTAATTTTATAATATAACTGAACGTTGTTTATAATATAATTTTATAAACGACGTTCAGTTATATTATAAAATCACATAAAAAAAAAATTAAAAGAATTAAGTTTTTTTTTTATATTGAACTGGGAAGCACTTGACCATTCTTTCACTTGATGTAAAGTGATGATGCGATCGATGATGGAGCACGCTTACCCAGAAGATACCTAATCATTCGCGATTTGAAGTCTTAACTTATACTTAATTGTGTACCACTTTTTGGATAATTACATTCGTCCTACTAAAAACACATTTTATTTTTTTAAATTATTTTTTTGGTTTTATCTATTACTTCTGTCACGTACCACCAGTTAATTGCCAGTAACGTAGTTTATTACTACCAATATCTTTTAAAACTTGTCATTATAGACGTATTGGAAGCTTTCAAAAATACTTAAGCCCTTTCTTCATAAGTTATGCTTACCCATGGCTAAAGTAAATACAATGTTCACACGTACCAAACCACAGGTGGTTACCTTTAGAATGAATATTTTAACATTAGGATGTGGTTCGCTAAAACTCGTTTGATGTTCATAAATTTTGTTGTTTGTTGTTATGATCCGGTGATTATGTGTTTATGGGAATATAAACATTAACTGTTGTTGCTTTTGCTTGTTTTAAGTTTAGCTTGTATAATGCTATTAGGGTGGAATTACTATGAGCTTACAGCATACTTAAAACATTTTGAATGTTTATATTTATTTAGAAAACTTTTACATAATATATATTATGGAAAACATCTGTGCCCTTTTTTAAGTTAAACTTTTAGTTTGTGTAATGCATATGAGCTGAAAAGGTGTAGAACATAAAAACATGTAGTACTTTAATATAAATGAATTATTATATACTTGAAGTGTCTAAAACACGTTACCAAATTAAATTGAAGCTAGAATCATAGCAAAGTTATTACTTAAATCATAATTAATTTTGTTTGAACAATCACTGTTAAAAATCCTTAAACGACAATTCAGTTGAATGAAAACAAGTCAAAAACAAACAAGCCACCATGAAAAGGGTTATTTTAACAACTGCTTCCGGCGCCCAAATAAAAATGATGTCAAAATAAAGATGTCCATCGCAGCTCGCCCTCAAACCTAATTATTTTTTATTAAACCATTATGAAAGATGAAACACAAATTGCTATGTAATCCTTCAAATTCAAATTAAATTTACGCAAAGGATTTTTTTAAATGGAATTAAATATTTTTGTCGTCGTGAGAGAGTGTACAAAAACTCTTACAAAGCCCTTTAAAATTGATGAATACTTACCAAGTAGATTTGTTGGAATTATAAAAAATTAAGCACCGTTTCTCTATTGCCGTTAGGCTAGCCT
The DNA here is from genome assembly GCA_963890685.1 of Plagodis pulveraria. Lineage (NCBI taxonomy): Eukaryota > Metazoa > Arthropoda > Insecta > Lepidoptera > Geometridae > Plagodis > Plagodis pulveraria. The sequence continues at coordinate 9,878,822 of OY982973.1, read as the reverse complement.
TTGAACAAAAACTCTAAAGGTAGGTAAGTAACTTATAATGTAGTCAAAGTTGGTAAACAGGCTTATTCAATTAATGACATTGGCTTTCAAAGGCAACTGCCTGAACACACAGTTAGATACATGGCAATAGAATTTCCACTTGACGTCATAAAATATTCTATTTTCAAACAACATACTTATTATTATTAATTTTTCGGCTTATAAAATCGTCCAATATTTTGGTACAATTAATACTATAGAAGTGTGAGTTCAACCGCTTAACTGATCCAGCACCTGGCTCAACGGTGTAAGATGGTAGAGAAGAAAAAAATTATGATAGCGGTAACTTTGCTCAGCCAAAAAAAATGGTGTGTTCATATCACCACCACACCCTTTCTGCTCCAAGCTTCCTAACGTTCGACTTGTTCAACAGTTTGGTTATAACTGTTAGCTTCTTATATTATTTACTTATACATACAATAAATAAACAAAACAATCAAAAACACCTTTCTAGAGTTGAGAATTCAATGTTATAAATGTTATGGTTACTGTATAAACAAATATCTTTAAATAAAATACAATTATCATAGCACGAAAAACATTTCAAAAGGCAAACCAAAACTAATAATAAACTTTGAGAAATTTATATTATTCATATAATAGCTATCAATAAACAATGTTTTTGAAAACAAGTGAATATATTCCTGCATTTTGAAAGATAGATAAGTTATGCTATTAATTTATGTGCTGTTTTGCAAGAATTAAATCAAACTATTTACAATTTCTTCTATACCATATACTTTCATAACATGACTTTATTTAATTCTTTTGTTGATATTGCTTACAATATTAAATTCATTTTGTTAAAATAATTACATTTAGAACAGTTTTTCTTCCCAAATTCCAACTAATATCCTTAATTATGAGATATCAAATATTTACAAACGATTTGCCGAAATAAGAAGGCCATTTTTAAATAGGTACAGTTTCTATAGAACATTATCATACAAGTATTAACAGTAAACTATTTCTCTTGAAAACACTCATGTTTAAAAACTTAACAAAAGAGTATATAACATCGAAATAGTAGCTTCCCAATTAGGTTCAAAAGAAAATATATCTAAAGTTGACTTACTGCTTACAATTATATAAATATTTTTTCTACAAGATTGTTATTTTGAATTATTAACACTAAAATACACACGGTCCTGTGTGGTACGTGAGCATGCTTGAGAGACAAAATGTACCCGAACTTTGATAGCTGTCTTAAATTAGTTTTCCTTTGTCTAAGTGCACCTTATACGTACTAATAAAAACTCTGATATATTTTCTATAAACTTTAATAAAAGTTGAATTCTATGAAATAATTCAACAAAATACATGAATGAAAGAAACTATACCTACATTGAATTCTCGGCAAGACAATATAATATTACTAAACAGTAAATTAATTTATCTAGATATTCCTTCGATATTAATAGTTTACTATATTAAATTTACTTTACCAATATTAAACTTACAATTAATTCTATACACTGTCCAAAATGAGATGATGATCTTACAGATATGGATTAAGAGAATCATTTTTCACATGTCTGGATTTCATAACAAGGCAGTTAATATGTTATGTTCATTAATATAGAAACAAAATAAAAACAGATGCGCCTTTTAAAACTCAGCAAACAAAATTATATATTTTATCCCAAAAGGGTATTCCAATAACATGGACTGTTTACCTTATACAAATATAACCTTGAGCTGAATGTAGCTATTTTAAATGGGATTTCGATAATCGATATATAACAAAGTAATAATGAATTATTTCAGGTATGTTTTTGTTTAATGTAAATGTTCAAGTCGTAAAGTTCCCGAATATAATAAATATATACATACAAATATACAGTCATAGGATGAAAAGACTGCTTCTATATATCCATTTGATTTTGACAAGATTACTAAGGGAAATAATGTGCCAAATAAATAACATGCTGATGATGCACATCGCGTTTGTTTTGCATTTTATATAATAACGTTATTGACTGAAAGGTAGCTCGTATTCTGTTACATGAGTATAATTCATATCTTCTCGGGAAATGTCGTCTTAAAAATGACAGTTTCAGAGATGGAGAGACCTAGCTTCGCATGTAATGGAGCGAAACAAAACTACGCAATAATAAATAAATAGAATGTACGTGTGTGTGAACGAGTGTATTATATAAAAATGAGCTATTTAAAAACGGAAAAAGTTTACATGTACACAGGTTTGCTACATAATAAATAGAAATAAGATTTGATTTGAAACGATTTCCTAAAAGGACTCTTTTTTTAATATGAAATAATTATGGAATCGTGTTTCTGGGTCAAGTATTTGTCATATCATCTAGAATAATATACATTTTTGTTAAAACCTGTAAAGTGTAGGTACACTCGTTTTTATTCATATCTGTAAAACGTTTGCAAACGTAAAAAAGTTTAAAATTTGCTATGACAACACTCGTTCCAACACAAATTTTCATGCAGCATGTTATTTACAAACATGGACAGTGACCTGAGCTCTGTTTTCTACTTATGATTGCCTTCTGGTAGAAAAAGGGAGCTCACATTTTTTTTTCTATTCCATTTTTGGGTAATATATAGATTTAGTTACATTTTTTATTATTTTTGTGTCATAGTTAATTAAAGGTTAAAGTGATTTACAAACACCACTGTAACAAAATCCGTCCACATATTACAATTCATATTTTGTCATGTTCATAGATTGATATAAATTGCAATTAAGGTTATGTATGTAGTTATACTTGTATTTAGGTGACCTAGTAACACTGTCTCACAAGACAGTTGTGAAAGAATTGTTTTCAACACCCTTGCTCGTAAAAAGAACTTTATTATATCGTTCTTAGGGCCATAAACCGAACTTTAATACCCTCGTGCATAATAATATCATACACTAGTGCGTAATAGAATTATCCCTACCAAGTTAAGTTAGTACCTAACTGCAAATTATATGCCAGTAAACAGAGCATTTTCAATTTAATCGGGTAATTTATCCCTACAAGGTTAAGTTAGTACCTAACTGCGAATTCTATGCGAGTAAACGGAGCGTTTTCAATTTAACCGAGTAATACAGATTTGTAACATCAAAGTGGTTTATATCAACCAAAATACATTTGCCGCGAGCAAAAAAAAAAAAACTTGCGCGCTATTTTCCATAATTTTCGTTTGTTGTCTGTATCGCATTTGTGCAATATATATTTTTTTTCTCGCAAGGGTGTTGAAAAAGTGCGTATGAAACTCGTGAGCAACTTGCGCATTATACACTCAGCTGATTTACGCCCTCGCCTACGGCTCGGGCTGCAACACTCAGCCTCGTGTATAGTGAGCAACTTAGCTCACTTGTATCATAATCTACTATTGTGAGTTAGGGGTCCTATTATTATGGTTGAATTACCAACAAAAGTTATAAAGCACATAGTATGCTGGCCAATAATGCAAACTCCAATTTACAAGTCCCCATAACGAGGAGTACTAGCAGTTACGGAGCGAAAAATATCACGGGGAGTTCAGTAGCGCTTTCTAAAGTACTGCCATCTTAAAGGACAATCCCTAAACCGCGTGCTTGGTGTGAGGATTATGGCAATCTCTCCCCCTGCACTAATGAAGAAGGCCTTATTCAACAATGAACGTTATGGCCCTATAACAATGTTTGTTTACTATAACATAGTGTTCTTTCATTTTTAAGGTATCACTGTTATAGACATACTCGTATATAAACTGTAATTTTTATTTATTTTATCATTATAATTTTCACCGTGAGTTTATTTCAGGAAGGCCACAAGCCAAATTTTCTATAATAAGTTCCTGTGGAGAAAATAACTGTAGAAAGTTTGGTCTACCGACGCCACATGGCTATATAAATAAGGCATTGATCTAAAAATATGAATTAATTGTGTGCTAGGATTGAAAAAATAGTTAAAGTTCATATCAACAGTGATAGTTTGGATTATATTTCTATACTAATATTATAAAGCGGAATGATTTGCATTTTTGTATGCAACAAATAAACTTAAAAACTACTGAACCAATATGAATGAAATTTGGTATGGAAAGAGTTTGAAATCCAGGGAAAGGCAAAGGTTTATGCGCGATAACTGACACGCGCGGGCGGAGTCCGGCCGCGACTATTAAGCTAGTCTTTATTCATTTATATACAATTTGATCTGCCTTTAGACTGACAACTTCTATGTTATATTATTATAACTTAGTAGTCATATTTTTCAATAAAAAATACTGCATGTAGTATATACCATAGTGCTATATATTTATTTACTCGTGGTAAAATAAATAAATTTCTTGCAATGAACCGAAGATATCTTGCAAGTGTGAAAAATATTTACCATGCCAAAAACCAGTACAAACAATAACCCAAAATATTCCAGTACCGAACTACCAAAATCCATATCTGCAAACATCAGCAGTCATATACCACGAACGACATGATCATTTGCCGCCGAAGTGATGTAATTTTCATCTAAACCCGTCAACAGTGCTAGTATAAAGTGTAGCAAAGGTGCAGTACAAAGATATAAACAGGTTGACTGATAGAGCGCATGGTGATGCTGTGTTTGCGTTCCCATGCTGCATAGCTGCTGGATGTTCTCCTGTTAAACAAAATGAATAGAAATATTAGAAAATTTTACCAGGCGGGCGAATGTAAACAAATATCTTAGTGAAGAGCGCAGTGCAGTACCACTTGACATTTGAACTCCATATTGGACTTTATTTTCAAAACGATATATCAAAGTGACGTTATTTTTTATTTTATTTACAGCTGATACACTAGCCTTTGACCACTATCTCACCTGATAGTAAGTAATGATGTGGTCGAAGATGTTGTTCAGGATACCATTGATTGGTTCTCAAGGACAGCTGACGGAATACACCGTTAGATGCTTGACGACAGATTTTCTACTCGAAGGTGGTAGCCAGCCAGGCAAGCATTCTCAAAATGCTCTACCACCATGCTGTATCGACTGCCATCGTAAGACAACAACCGGGACCGACGGCTTAACGTACCCCCTGAAGTACGGAAGCGCTCAGAAGTAATGTTACTAGCGGTCAACTATCCAACTTATGACCACAGCTGACGTTGCTTAACTAAGCTGATCGGTTAAAAACGGCTTAGCAAAATTCGCTACGAGAGCTTCAAAATTCCATTACTGGATTCCACAAGGCCTTCTTCTGCCACAGTTGTATGGCAGTAACAAATTGTAGATGGTGTAAAATAGCCATACCGTTTATAATATGAACGTTGACAGAAGCAGCATCAGCCATTGTTGGCACACAGCTGTAGTTCCCGCTGTCGCTGGGTACCACCTTCTCAATGGTCAATCTTGCCGTGAGCTGCTCCGTCCATTCCGTTTTCAGGCGGACTCTTGGCTCTTCCATGACGTCATTTTCTTCTAGCTCCTTATATTCTATTATGTTTGCTCCTGCAAAGGAAAATATAACATCACAAGTTAGATCTTACTGTATCAGCCGGATTGTCCACTGCTGAACACAGCCTCCCCCATTATGGGGGGATTTGCCGTAATCCCCACGCTTGGCAGGCGTCTTGGGGATCGCAGTGTGAGATAGCAGTTCCTCAGAAAGCGTTGCTGCCCACCTTCTAGTGTGTTACCCTTAGTCGCCTCTTACGACACCCACGGATAGAGATGGGGGGGTGACATTCTAGCCCGGCACCCCACGGGCAAGTTAGATCTTACTTAAGATATTTTGTAATTTGAATTGAGGTTGGCTACAGGATAGGTCTTACTCTTAATCTTCCGTAGCCTACTACGGGAGTAATAAGGCTATTTAAAACCACCATTCATACAATTTCAACGCTTATTCGTTGAGCAAAATAGGGGCCAGAATTTTGATCACGCGTCGCATCGACCAAGCCTTCTCATAAGTTTCGAAAATTATTATTGGTTAAGCAAAACGCCATACCAATGAAAATTTCGATTGGTCGGTAACTAATTAAACTAACTCCAAAGATAGGGAATCTTTGGTCGATGCGACGCGTGATCAAAATGCTGGCAACCTTAAAGTCAGACTGTACGTCGATGATCGCGTCGCTCTTACGTCTACTGTTTAAAGGTAAGTGTTGTAAGGACCTCAGCTAAATGAAATTGCCAAGTGGAGATTTTGTGCCTTAACACCTTGGCATCAGCAGGACAATAAAGGTCTATTCATGAATGAAATTCTATTGTTCTCATTATCTATCATGCGTTAATCTAACTTTGAACAAGGACGACACTTATATATGCTTGGTTGTAGGCAAGTACATGGTAGAAGGCATTGCATGGGTATTGCAAGGCCATTTAGCGAATGATCACGCGGCTGCCACCTTCAAGTAGGAAATCTATCGCCAAGCATGTAACGTCATTCGTGGGCTAAACGGTATCCATTTTATCTCATTTAAATATATATTCTACCTTACAGGGTACATTTTTCAAACTCACCCTTATACCAGAATATGGTGCCCAAGTCGTGTGGACCTTGGCTCAGGATACACGTGAGTGACAGCTTGCTGCCGGTCTTCACATACAGGTCTACTGGGCCAAGGATATTTGCTTTTGCTTCTGTTGACAATAAATATATATCGTTAAAAACAATCAAGACATTATTTTCTACCCTTATCTCGCTATATGGGGTCAGTGAAAGGAAGCAGTGATAGCTTAGTGGCATTGACTATGGACTGCCGTGCTGCAGGTCCATGGTTCGTATCCCGCCGCAGGCTTGAGCTTCACCGCATGGTGGAAGGGCATTTTGCGAATGCCCGCCTGGCTAGCGACCATCAAGTAGAAAATCTGTTACCAAGCACCTAACGGTGTGTTCCGGCAGCTGTCCTTGAGAGCCAGTACTTCTAGGTTAAGCCTGTTAACATCTTCGACCGCATCATCAATTACCTTTAGATGGATTGTGGTCAAAGGCTTACCTATCAGCAATAAAAAGAAAATGTTTATGTATGCATATAAATGACTTAACACAATGATCAATATAACAAAAAAGATTACAAGATAATCGTTGTCAGCGATATTGACAACAGTATCTACATTAAGCAGGGATTTGCCAGTCAGGAGGATAAAACCAACTTCTAATCAGCTTTTGTATTTCACCTTACACTACTGGTTTTCTCTACAGGAACACCTAGGTGGCATCAATGAGTCTTGAATAGGGCTGGTCGATTACTCGTGGGGGCAGAGCTAGAATTGCATCTCCCTATATGTTCCCTTGAGACTCGTGAGTAGCGACTAAGGGAAGACTATAAAAAGATAGGCCGCAGTGACTGAAGTACTGTTACCTGCTTATGTTTGCCATAACGCCTGCTTGGCGAATTTCATTAGAAATTTACAAATTTACTATAGAAAAAATTATAGTCATGTGCGGGATTCAAACCATCGAACCGTCCATCCACTCCTTTAGTCAGGGTATGTATAACCAAAGCAAAGCAAAAAATTTAGTTCTGAGTCACTGTGTCATGTAAGCTCAGTTGGTTAGACCATACCCCGGCTAAAGGAGTGGACGGACGCGGGTTCGAATCCCGCACATGACTAGAAAGAAAGAACGAAAGAAGAAAGAAAATAAATTTATTTGGCACACAAAAACATCAAATAATACAGTTCACATTTTTAAAACCAAAAGGGTAAATAAACAATGTTTAGGTGCTGCCAAAAAGGTAATATCTCAGCAAAATGCCGAATGTCTGAGACATCCGACGCTGGTTTTCAGATATACCCTGGCAGGTGGCTAACAAATAATAATAATAATAATATAGATAGCAAGTTAAAAATAAAATATATATATAAATCTCTTCAACAACCTAAAAGTACATACTATTCAAATAATAATTCAACATACCACTTCTCAATAATTATCACAACTTAGTTATTACAAAAAAATAAATAAATGTATTACCTAAATATAAATAGTATTGGTAAAACAATGCACAGATTATATTTACTTATATAGTGAAGGGGGGGCTAAAGCATTTACAAAAAAGGAAAAAAGTATATTTATACTAAAATAATGGAATAGTGATATTGGCCTAAATCCGAATAATACCCAAACAATGTCGATGATGGCGGTTATTTTTCTGTTAGATATGAGTACTGAGTGACTAGCAGCAGCCGCATCCATAAGGTGGCACGACCAAGTATTGGCTTATAGCAGTTGTAGATAAGTGGAGTAAATAAGTGGAGGATTTTTGATAACTTCTGGGTCATACATAAATAAGAGAAAGGGAGTTCTAATAGCTAAGTAATGAATATATATAGGTATATTATAATGTTTGAAGACAATATTAAAGGTCATTTTTATATGAAAGAAAAGTCACTATTTATGTTTCCATACTTTATCTGCTCATCAATTAAGAATTTTTTGAGTTTGGACCTAAAAGTTTCTAAATTTTTCAATTTCCTAATGGGAGGTGGTAGGTTGTTCCAACACTTGGTCGCAGCGTAACTGAATCCACCCTTAAAAGCTGTGGTGCGGTGTCGTGGTATGGACAGCTGCAGAGAACCATGTCTTCTGGAGCAGTGGCTACTATCAGAGGCCCATCTTAGCTTGTTATATAAGTAGGAAGGATTCTTGAGATTAACCACACTAAATAAGAGGCAAGCTAAATGAAGCTTACGACGAGATTTCATTTTCAAAATGTTATGATGATTAAGAAATGGTGTGATATGGCTTCTCGGTGGAATTGAGAAACAGAACCTCGCACACGCGTTTTGAACCCGTTGCGTGATGCGTTGTGACTATATTTTTTTCTCTCGTAAATTTGTATTTTTGGAACTAAAGATGCCTGTCAGGTGCGGGGTTATGGCAAAGACCCCCTTTATGGAGGCGCAATTATTATTCAACGGTGGATCTCTTCCACTTGTTGATGATAATGAAATTTTTTGAAGATAACGTTGTAAGTTCAACTATGTCTTATTCAATTTATCGTCTTTTTGCATACTCTTAAATGAAACCCACGATCAGGCATCAATCTTTGTTTCCACCAAGATATATGACCACTGTAAACATAGAGTACAATGTTGGCTTAATTTTTTTAAGCCATCTGCTTTGCTTGACGCCGAGCCATTTTGAGAGTATTCTGATAGATAGTGTTATAGTAACTTTAAGACTTTCGCGACTTGAACATATATTTATAAGTATTAAACGGGATTGTCACTACATATATTTTTGTATTTTTAAGTGTTTTATTAAAATATTAATTTGATGTTTTCATAAAATATTTGTTATTATTAAATATGGATTTCCGCAAAGTAACGCCTGAATCTATTGATTATATTAAACGGGACTTAATTGCGATTAAAACATTTATAAATTTATTTATTTACCTCGACGTTTCGACCAAGTTGCATTGGTCGTGGTCACGAGCGGACTGAAGAGGCGGGTGTCAACGTCTTGAAATTTATTATTATTAAATTTATAAATGTTTTTATCACGGTTAAGTCCCGTTTAATACTTATAAATAGATAGTGTAATGATTAAGCTGGGAAATACCCTGTTATGCAATGCACTACTCATGTCAATGTGACTGAAAGCTTGCTGCTCATTGAGTCCATTATTTCCTTCTTTTTGCAGCATCACATGAAAGAATATCACAAGTTATAGGTTACGTATTATACCTTAAAGAAGGGAACTGAGTGGCATATTTACCAAAAACATATCGTTAAAATGCTGTAAGGTCTATACAAGGTCAAGGAAAAAATATTCGTGGCGGTTGCAGAACCTTAGTTTAGCGGTTGCAGAACCTTAGTTTAGGAAAAAAATTTAAAAAACATAAGTAAGTCGATATCATAACCAACTACTAAAAAAACAAAAGTTTTTCTTCTTGTAATAGATGCTAAGGTACTTTAATATTTAATGTACACAAAATACTTAAAACGTAGGCACTCTAGAGACTTCTAGTTGTTTGTTTGTAAAATATACCTAAACTAAACATACTTCTCCCAAAACTTCTAACTTAATACAATTCCTCCCTTATTTCAAGGTAAATGAAATAAAAACATTTTGTACGTAGACAACGAACCATATTTTACATTGTAATACCACCCACATACAATAAAAAACTCTTTATGGAGTACATATCGAATTAATCGTACCGACGCACATAAAAAGTTTCTCTAACATTTTCTTTTGTAGTTCGAATATAAAACGGGATAACTCATGTTAATAAGGCCTAGTTTCCCAATTTTGAGATAAAAAATATCAGACCGAATTAATCTACCAAATTTAAAACAAATAAACTTTTTTTTTACGAACAACCATCATTTGTTAGTATGGAATTAGTTGGGTATTCATTTATTCATAGGAACATTAACTATAAGTTGATGGAAAAACCTGCCATAATTCAAGTATTTCCGACTGTAGTTTTGACTAAATCCAGTAGTCTTTTTAAAGCGCTGAATACCCGCGTAGTCGTCTCACTAAATGCGAAGCCAAAAATAATGGTGTATACTTGTAACTCCTTCACGCAAAAAGGGCTTCACAGATTAAGACAAAATCTTATTTATGAATAGTTTAAGTCCTGAATTACCACATAAGATACTTTTGTCATAATCATCGCTTTTAATTATTCTCTACGCTAGTGAAACCCCGGGACGAATGTGATATATCCTTTCTAATGGTATGTGAAATATATTAATCTTCTAAATATGTCCTTTCCAATTACACAAGGGACACAATCTGCCTTTCTTGTTGTTAGAAAGGACATATTGTACCCGTCACCATATGCGTGGGATATGTTTAGAATAGTTATATCCCCATAGCCTAGGATAATTAGGGCCACCTGCCGATCAATGGTCGAGCGTACAAATCCTACCAAGGACAAGCAACAGAACTTCATGATTGCGCGTTTCCAGTGTTTGTTTTGGTAGCTCTATCCACCACCAGAAAATAATTACAATGATCTATCAGAAATATTGTTTTAAATAAATACTTATATAGAACAAAATGGGTATCTTAATGAAGGTATAAAATGCTGCATGCCTTGCCTGGTGGGGCGCACGGGTGCAAAGCAGATAATTTTTATTTTTATTTTTTTTATGTGATGGAACAAGCCCGAGGCCCACCTTATGTTAAGTGAATCTCTTAATCTCTGCTTATAACAGGTACATTTCGCCAACGCCGAATTAAACTGCGTCCGTCACACAGAGACGTACAGTTGTTAAGTCTCAGGTGCTAGCTAGCCAGGCGGGCATTCCCAAAATGCCCTTCTACCATGAAGAAGAAGAAGCTCAAGCCCGCGGCGGGATACGAACCATGGACCTGCTGCACGCGCCATCGCTCGGCCATCATTGCTTCACAATTTTATATTCTTGTTCATCGTTTTGTTTTTCCTCAAAAAACTGATCAATAAAATTCGTCGTAAAATCTGTACATATCCGTTTCAGGTAACGACATTACTTAAAAAAGTCGTTACGGAGAAAAGAACCTCATTTATTCTTTGTCTTACCGCCTTAAATCCATGAGAAATGACTCGTGTTTTAATATTAAAGCAAGCCTATCAAATCCTCAAAGCGGTTGATACAACACGTATACCAACCTCGTTTCTGAGGAAAGATCTCGAAGGTTCTATAAAAATTAAAACGAGATTATCTTGGAAAGGTTCTTTCCGACCTAAATCTGACATTGTTATCTATAGATTTGTGCTTCAGTAGGTATTGAAACGCCCTTGTCAGGTAAGGATTAGAGTACACTGAAGCAGCAAGATAAAATTTTAGAGTATTATCTTATGATGAATATTGATAGGTACGACTCTCTACGTCTCATAAATCTACGAATTATTCGTGTCTATAACTCAATTTCTGATGTTTTATTTTATTGCTGAAAGGTAGCCTTTGACGACGATCTCATCTGATGGTAAGTGATGGGGTCGAAGGTGTTAACAGGCATAACCTAAAATCAAGCTCTCAAGGACAGCTGCCGGAACACACCGTTAGGTGCTTGGCGAGACTGATTTTCTACATGAGGGTGGCCGCGATTCAGGCAGGCATTCGCGAAATGCCCTTCCACCATGCGGAGAAGCTCAAGCTCGTGGCGAGATACGAACCATGGCCCCGCTGTCCATAGCCAGTGCCACTGAGCCATCACTGCTTCAAAATAAAAATAGTCGTGATTTACAAATATTGTAATGCATAAAACTGAAGAAATGAGTAACTTTTACAATGCAAAAAAAGTATATATGCCACAAGTCAAATTGTGGTATTTTCAAAAACATAATAAAAGCATTATGCCTAATAAACAAAGTTATGGATATTAGAAAAGCAAATATAATCAAAATACAAAAAGCAACTAGAAGATATAGCTTTGGCAAAAAAGCTATGATCTAACACAATCCCAGCAAATAATGATATCTTAACAATATAAATGGGAAACTTTGTCATTGGCATAACAGGATCACTTGGTTGTTTTATTTAAAAATTATGCCATTCAATGGGCACCCACTATACACTGTATCAGCCAGATTGTCTACAGCTGAACATTAAGGGGGCGTTGGCCATAATCCCCACGCTTGGCAGGCGTCTTGAGGATCGCAGTGTAAGATAGCAGTCTCTCAGAAGGCGCTGACACCGCCAACAATCCAGTATTTTTCTCTTAGTCGTTTCTTAAGACACCCATGGGAAGAAGAGATGGAGGAACCCACTGTATACGACCCCATTAAGGGTAGGTCATTTGAGCAGGAGCTTATCTTGGCGAGTCACCGCAATATTAGTGCCTCGAATCAGAAATGTGTCAACACTACTGTGTTTAGGCGTTGTGGGCATTGCAGTAAGTAAAATTATTGGTCAAACAAGACATATGACTAACGACCTCGGAGTGACAAGCCAATGCAGTATCAAGTAGAACAAATATTCGCCTTCAACAGTCATTATGTCCTTTCTTTAAACTAAAGCCTCCTCCATTAATTCTATATAATTTTTTTATATATACATAGCTGATAAGCTAGCCTTTAACCACTACCTCACCTGATGGCAAGTGATTATGTGGTCGAAGATGTCGTTCAAGCTAACCTAGAAATTTCTGGATCGCAAAGAAAGCTGCCGATACACACCATTAAGTGCTTGGCTGTTCGCTGCCACGTTTTGGTATTTTTCCTAACGTCGCATGTTACTCACTCCTTGTCACTCCCACAGGTAGCCATGGAGAAGCTGGGGGTGGCGGAGGGGGGGATATTTCAAGCCCGGTACCCCACGGTGCCCGTTGCTGAGCACCTGAATGACGGGCTAGAATGTCACCCCCCCATCTCTTCCAATGGGTGTCGTAAGAGGCGACTAAAATACCTGAAGGTGGGCGGTAAAATACCTTAAGCAGTGCCTTGGGAGATCTTGCTCGAATCTGAGTATAAGGAACTGCGATCCCCAATATGCCTGCCAAGGGTGAGGATTACGCCAAAACCCCGCATGATGCCCCCATCATGCGGGGTATTGGCGTAATCTTCACCTACAGGCTGTATTCAGCAGTGGACATTATGGCTGATACAGTACCCCACGGTGAGTAACTGGTTAGCTAGTGAGTAAATATTGGTTTAATATAAGTCAATGTAACTAATTTTCTCTATCTGATGCTTTATAGCTTTCAGTTTTATTTAAACGAAAACATATATCAGACATGAAACTCCACCCTTACATTTAATAGGCATGATATGGGAAATACGAGATTTCACTCAATCATGAAGAAAATTTGTTATTCCATGTTGTACAGCGTATAAACAAGTTTGATGCTGAGATTTGGGATTATGAGAGAAAGTTTATTTCATTGTAAAGTTATTCTTTACTTAAGTAGACATAGTATTAATATTACAAAACGTACTTTTATTGAAGTTGTTTTTAAGACAGCTAATACCTCTGGGATAATAAAATGGGGACGGTAATTCCGTATCTTATATTTAAACTATGAGGTAATCTTATTTATTTGATTATATGACGTTTTTTTTCATGTAATAAAGTGTGTTAATATGCTGACATTTTTTTTTATTTTGGTTTAGCCTTTATCCACAATCTCGACTGATGGTAAGTGATGATGTGATCGAAGGTGTTAACAGGCTTAATAAGTTGGCATCGTAATGGACCCCTATGTCCTAGTTATGAATTAAATTATATTGTTATCATTATCGCCGATGCCAATGGGTAAATCTAGAATTACTGGCTCTCAAGAGCAGCTGCCGAAACACACCGTTAGGGACTTGGCGACCTATTATTCTACGTGAGGTTGGTCACTAGCCAGGTGGAAATTCGAAAATATGCCCTACCACCATGCAGTGAAGCTCAAGCCCGCGGCGAACCATGGACCTGCTGCGTGGCAGTCCATAGCCAATGCCCCTAGTCCATCACTGCTTTAAAAAATATCATAGATATCTTATCCCATTAGAAGCAGTAGAATTCTTGCAAACGAGTGAATCGTAAATGGTCGCTATGCATTATAATAGCAGTAAAGTTAACTTAGCATAAGAAACTAACTTTCTGGGTGTTAGTATAGGTAATCATTTAAATAAACTTAGTAATGAACTATCACAGTACGTTACGTGTGATAGATACTTAGCAACATTTAATGTAAAAATGTAGTGATGGACGATGATTACGGTTAGGTTTATCCTGAATTAAGTAATGGGGTGATATTCCGGAAAATTCCGTCGAAATTAAATCATAATTTATTTTACAAAAGATATGCTTAAGAATTATTTTTAGACTATAAAATCGTGCGTCCAATCTGTCCACCTCCTATGACACAATCGTCCAAACTGCTCACGTTTTTTTATCCCGCGACGCCCCGTAACGTTTTTTTGTAGTACTAAGTAGTTTTCCATTACCTAAACATGTCACCCTAACATCCCCATACCCCAATATATTACCTATACCATACAAAAAATAACATTTTCATACATTTAGTTTGAGTGGATCAAACAGCGAATAAAAATATATTTTTCCAGATTTTGAGGTATTTTGTTTTTTAATCGAGTTTATTTGTGGCAGTCTCCAATCAACATATAAACTTCTTGGTACCAATGCAATCCTCATCATATTCTCTTTACGGGAAAAGAAATGAAAATAGACCTTTTCATGGAAAATTTTACAGGAAAATGGGTTTGAACAGACGACGAAAATGGCGGGAAACGGCATTTTTTATATATTTTTTTTATTTATTTTTTCCGAAACTATTCCACCTACAACTTTGTTTTTTTTTTTTAATGTGTGTATTTATTATGGTTCTTTACCCATGAATAATACCAGATTGTAAGGATAAATATTTTATAAGTAGTAACGAGATTAAAACAACGCGATTTTTTTTAAGAATTTTGGCGGGAAAACTGTACATAAGCGGATTTTATTTTTTTTCTCAAAAACTATACCACCTACGAATTTGGTTTTTCTTTTGATATGATTATTCAGATGTAATCTATACACCTGAATTGTTTCAGATGTTTAGGTTTACAGGTTAAAAAGTAGTTACGAGATTATTTATTACGTAAATTTCGATCGGTGAGTGTTTGCGCGGCAAAATGCATCGAGTGAAAGTTATTTTTTTTCATTTCATGATTTGAGTAACTTCTCGTTACCATGGAGTAATGCGGTTTTTTTTGTTGTATAGCCAATGATAGTAGCTTACTAACAACGTTTAAATAATAACGATCGGATAAATACAAGCTTTACACTAAACCTTTTTTTTAGACCACCGGAATTCCAGCCGTAACAAAAACAGGGGTCAAATAAAAAAATCTATAAAAAAAAAAGTTATCAATCCTTATCCTTTTAATTTCTTTTAACATCGTTATTGATTTATTGCCTATACAAATGCAAAATAACAGCTTTCTAGGTTAATTACTTTAGAAGTAGTTACGAGATTATTTTTAAATGACATAAATCTATACAAAATTTTGGCGCCAAAATGTAATTTGAGCTGGTTTCAGATTTCATATCAATTTTAAACATACATTCTGTTATATCAGAATATTATGGATTTTTTCTCGCATAGCCAAGGATCCATCCTCACGAAAACCGTTTGAATTATGAAAATCGAACTTACGCAGATTTTATGGTGAATATGTAAACACGACTATTAACCGCTAACCGGCAGGCCGGTTGGGACACATAAGAGAAAATCCGGCAGGCTGGAGGATACGCGCCTAAGGTTATACAGTTTACGTTTAGTTTTATGAGTTTTTTTTAAATATGAGTATTCTCACTTTAACCTGTATTTATATTTATGAAATCTGTGGGTTTGTAAAGTGTAATGAAAATATTTTCATTACATTCAGATAAACGTCAAGCCACTCCGATATTTTAAGATCCAAACATAAACATAATGCATATGTCACAAATTAATAATAGCATGTTTCGCAAGAGCCCATACGTAATGGCTCTATATGTGTATAATAAACTACATAATGAAATAAAAGTATTAAAAAACAACCTAATTAAGTATACGATTTCAAAAGTGTATTATGATACTGAGAAATATTTCAACGATTATTCCCGGTGCAACTATAAATCGTGCAATTCTTGTTAATGAATTAATTCTCATTTTATTTTATTGTACCCCAGAGTTTTATCTCCTAGTTAAGTTTAACTAAATGTAGCAGTGATACTTTATATTATTGAACGCTCGCAATGCGCAGACTGTTGATACTTCATTGTGATATTACCATCTCTACGTACCTACACATACAGTTATTAAATAAAAAGCTTTTGATTTCTGAAAATAACTGAAATTTTGTAGATTTCTTTCTCACAACGATACCCCAATTCAAGAGAGATAGAGCATGTCCTGGGATAGAATAACGGATTACAATTCCGACCGTGCTGAAAATGTTCATTTCTCTGTAATTTTGTACGCTTTTTTTAATGTGACTGTGACGGACAAAAACAGGCCCACCTAATGTTAAACGGTTACCTCTGCCTGTGACATTTGTTGTTGAGTCTCATGAACCTTACACGTTACTGACTCTCAAGGACTCCTGCCGGAACACACTTGTTTGGTGCTTGGTGCCGAAAAAAGCAAAATTCTCTTCCACCTGGCGATGGAGCTCAAGTTGGCGGTGGGGATCAAATTATGGACCTGCGACACCGCAGTTCATAACTATAACCGCTCATCTATCATTGCTTAAAAGCGTATTCGTTAAGCAGGCTAATTAATTATTAAGGCTAATACTAAAATTACAACTAGAATTCATAGATTTCTCTTTGTATGGCTGTTATCCTTTGCTAGAGCAATTCTAAAGTTTATCTTGGAATATGTAGTACCTATGTAGATGTGTGCGACCAAATACGGCACCATATTGCAGACGAGCGGAACCTTGGCACAGTAGATACGTATTTGTAGCTAAACTCCTTGGTTTAATCATTAACGCTTGGACAGACATTGAAATGGTTAATTGATGGACTGGGTGACGGAGCACAAAACACATTACGCACATTGCTAGTGAAAGCATACATCATATTGCTTTACTAGAGGCAATGATTCTTTACCAAGTTATGTTACTGCCTTCAAAATTCCATTCTAAATTCGGACAGAAATAAACCTCTCAAATCATTTTTACCCTTCATAACAATAGGGGTAAAGAGAAAAGATAGGGACATAACTATTTCTACTCAAATGCTGCTATTATCGGTATTAAGTAGTGTATGTCAGCCGGATTGCCCACTACTCCATTAAGAGGTTAGCATGTGAGGTGTTAGCATATCACCTTTGAGAATATTATAATATACCATAAGGCCAGAGTGGTCAAGAGCTAGCTTATTAATACTCTAAAAGAATTTGAAGATAAACTTAAAGCTAGTAGAAAAAAAAAATTATAATCGAATTAAAATACATAATATAACATTCAGTTTCAGTACTTTATACAACAAAGTATTTTTAATATGTTTTCAACACCCTTGCTCGTAAAGCGAGCTTTACTATATCGTTCTAAGGGCCATAAACCAAACTATAACACCCTTGTGCATAATAATATTATACACTAGTGCGTAATATCCCTATAAAGTTAAGTTAGTACCTAACTGCAAATTATATGCGAATAAACAGAGCATTTTCAGTTTAATCGGGTAATTTATTCCTACAAAGTTAAGTTAGTACCTGACTGCAAATTATATGCGAGTAAACAGAGCATTTCAATTTAACCAGGTAATACAGATTTCTAACATCAAAGAGGTTTATAATATAATCAAACATCAGCAATATCCGCGCGCAAAAAAAAAAAAAAACTAGCGCGCTATTTTCTACAATTTTATGTTGTTTGTATAGCATTTGTGCAATTTATATTTTTTTCCTCGCAAGGGTGTTGAAAAAGTGCGTATGAAACCCGTGAGCAACTTGCTCATTATACACTCGGCTGATTTACGCCCTCGCCTACGGCTCGGGCTGCAACACACAGCCTCGTGTATATCATTAACGCAACTTAGCTCACTTGTATCATAATCGACTATTATCAAACAGGTTACTATAATTTTTTGCAGTTTTGAGTGATTGTATTCATTTGACAATAAAACGAATTGTAATATTGTATTATTTAAAATATCAGTATTGGTAATAATAACAAATATTTTTAATATATTTTAAGAAAACATCAAATTAATATTTAAATAAAACACTTAAAAATATATCTAGTGACAATTCCGCCTATTTTTCCTGTTAAGCCGATGTGACGTCACAAACGCCACGTAGCGAAACCAGAAGAATTTTCAACGCGTTTCGCTTCTACACGAAGCATCCTCAGGACGTCTTGACTCTACGAGCGCACGATCGAGAAAAAATCCGGTTTGGCTGCGTGGCGTTTGTGACGTCACGTCGGCTAATCAGGAAAATAAGGCGGAATTGTCACTAGATTTATATTTTTATATTTTTGAGTGTTTTATTAAAATAGTAATTTGATGTTATCTTAAAATATTTTAAAAATATTTGTTATTTTAAATATGGATTTCCGCAAAGTAACGGCTGAATCTATTCATTATTAGTATTGTTCTATAAATAGTAATATCATGTATTTTTTCTTCTTAAAAATAACATTTAAAACATAGATATATATTTATATGAATTCCATCCCCACATATCTTCCTGTGGTGTTACCATGAGGTGTGGAGCAAGCAGTTTTCACTGCAATCCTATATATTACTATTATATTGGCACCACCAATAGATGACAATATTATAAGTATATCAAAATAATGGTTCCAAAGATTTAACTACAGCCGCTGACAGCACTACCATTAACAATTATGCTGCCAAGATACATTGGACAATACACACCGAGAATACCTTACATGAAATTAACCAAGATTCATCTAAAACTAATCATCAATCTATATATATTCCCATTTTCTATTTTGAAAAAGCAAAATAAATGCCATCTCCTTGCCATCACTGAATTGGTCATCCATTTCATTGATCAATTTTCCTCTTGGACATCACAAATCGATTTAGGAAATCTATACACGTCAGTCAACGATGTGAGCCTCTTCAATGCCTATCAAGTGCTTTGCACGCTTGACATTTTGTCATATCGAAGCGATTGGAAAATGGTTTTCAATGGGAAATAAAAAATCATGATTCTGAATCCTTTTTTTGCGGGTCGATTTATCTCACCTGATGGTAAATGATGATGTAGTCAAAGTTATTGTTCAGGTTAAGTTAGAATAACTAGCTCACAAAGACAACTCAGGCACACTGTTAGTTGCTTGGTAACAGATGTTCTTCTTGAGGGTGGCTAGGCGGACATTCGCTAAATGCCCTAATTAACAACCGGGACTGACTGATTTAACGTGTCCTCCTAAGCACGAAGCTCTCAGTATTAATGCAACTAGCGGTCACCCATCCAAATCATGTACGAAGCGGTTATTTGCTCAACTTAGTTAATTGGTAATTTACGACTAAACAAGCTACAATACGCTAAAAATGAGACTTACAATTATGACAAAATTTTGAAATGATTTATTTAGCTTGTAGCATTTACATCTAAGAAATTAAATGCCACAGTAACAAAAAAAAATGCGAAATCAACGGCCAAGGGAAGGTAAGCATTTACACAGGTACAAACAGGACTGGACCTACAACTGAACCATCTCTTGAGGAATACATTGTAATTGAGCTATCATAACAATTATAACAGTTGTACTTTGAAGTTTTTTAATTGATTATTATAATTAATAAACTGTTATTATAGTAACGCAGTGTCATCTATTTAACAGCCAATATGAATTTACATTTTCTTTTTGATGTTTCTATCCAAATACTTCCTGTCGCAGAGGTTGTAAAAAAACTGGCTTTTAACCACATTAATTATACATAAAATGTATAATATAAACGTTAAAAAAAAACAATTTAACTACGTCTTAAAATCACATAAAACATTGAACTTGAAGTCCTTAGTATGCTGTGCTTGCAGAAATACATTTCTTACGATGTATTTTTGCTAAGTTCACTTTTTATACAATATTTTTTATGCTCATCCTTCAAAATCCAAAAACGTTTTCGATTTAATAATTTGTTTGTTTGAAGTCTTTGCAAGCCACGAGTGTTAGTGTAAATCACACATCTAACATCAAATGAGTAGTAAATTAAGCTTCAAATAAATTTACGGATCGCTTTCACTAAAGGGACTCAAACCTACTTAATCTTGTTACAGGCATTAAGGTAAAGGGCTCATGACTTGGATTTATTTGTTATTAGAGATGAAAAAGCAAAGCAGTGTCCGGATTACGGAGTCATTAAGTCCAACTAATGCTAGAAGTTAACCTCATTGCTTTTTCAAAATGCTATCAGATCGAGAAATTTCTCTCAATATACACCTATGCTGTAAGTAATTAACTAATGTAGTCTTATTATTAAGCGATTATTACATAAAGTCATTAAAAAAACTTAAAACGGTTTCAATCGCAAAATCAACTCGCCACTAAACGAACAAGCGCAACACTATGTAAGAACACTATCTCCACTTCGCGGTCAAACTAGTGCGCATGTAAGGATTCTTATCACTTTGTCAGTCAAATCAAAAATCTACAATTGCATTGAAATTGTCAGGAAAAGACTTAGTGAGCATAACCTTCCCATGAAATATGCAGAACTACTGGAAAATTGCCTAATATTTAGCTACCCGTTCTGGGAAAAGAAATTCTACGATGGTGTAGCTACGGAATCTCCAGTCTCACTCGCTGTCGCCGATATTTTCATGGAGGACTTCGTGGAACGAGCTCTCTTCACAGCTTTAGCTATGCCGAAAATCTACCAAACGGTACGTAGATGAAACTTTTACTGTCCTCCTCAGTAATAAAGTTTCTGCATTCCTAAACCATCTAAACTCATTAAACAGTAAATTTCAATTTACTATGGCCTGAGGTCAACAAATGCTTAGTTTTCTTGATATTTTAGTCATGAGATATCCTAAAAACTCTCTTAGTTATACTGTGGATAGGAAACCTACCTATGCAGATAAATATCTCAATGGTAACTCGCGTAATCCATGTCAGTTGGCTACCGTGGGCAAATCTTTCTTACCGAGACCACACGGCATCTGAGAAAAGTTTACTGCAAAACAACATTCACATACTATCACGAATGCATCACAGAAGCCAGCCCAAGCCTTCTACACTTGAGCGACAACCTGCCATTTTACCCTACATGAAGGTGGTCACCACCAAAATTGGTAATATCTTTTAAGACGAGCTTCAATAAAAACTTACTTTAAACCGCACAAGAAGATCAAATTCTAGATCCAATTCTTAAAACCATATCCAATATTCCCCTACAAGATGCAAGTGTTTACGAACTTGATTGTGCATGGGGGCTATCATACATTGGGCAAACAAAAAGAAGCATTGGTATCCGGGTAAAAGAACACATCGCTGTCATAAAGAATAGACACTCGACTAAAGCTGCAGTTCATTGAACATGCTCAGGACTAGCTTAACCACTACATTTGGTTTGATAATCCACAAATCCTCGCCAGAGACCCGGTTTCTGCGAAAATGTTACGCGAAGCTATTGAAACAAATAAGTAACCAAACTTCAATAGAGATGATGGTTGGGAAGTACCACCTGCTTATGATCCTGTTCTCAAATAATTTAAATTACTGTGCAAACGAGACAAAATAACTAACTTTTCGGATTAAATAGCCCTGTGCAGTATTAAGCAGAACCACTAATAAATGCAAGTGCTGACACTGCATTTATCGTGGTCAGGCGTGACTGTTTACCATTGTATGAATCACTAGCTTTCCATAGCAAACCATTTACCTCTTTTTGCGCAGTTGCATAAAAAAATATTGTGTTGTGGCGTACAATTTTTGATAATTTTTTCTAATATTGTTCTTACAAAAAATTTTGCGTCTATAAATTCACATTTGTTTCGGTTTTTTAATATATTTTATTTATCAAGAATTAATAAGTGACCGGTATTAATAAATTGTGGACGTGTATTAATATAATAACGAATCGCATCTCTATGAAAGGGTCTAGGGTTGTCTGAAAGCTTTTACGGAATCATAACCCCGTGAAAGTTTCGCGCTGCCCTTTAGTTGAATGCTCCTTTAGACTAGTTATCGTAATTTAATAATTTTCCAATGAATATAAACGTCTATTCCTTTATATATATGTCACCGGATAATTGTACGGTACGTTAGTTTATGAAAAATCTAGTGATATTATAAACTGTCGATAGATTGTGAACGAACATTAAAATTTACAATCTAACGCTTACATTTTCTTCAGATTATAAATTGACCATATCTAGCTGGCAGTTTATAATCTAACGTTCTATAATTGCCCGCGAAATTGAAAACCGTCCTCTGATGGGTCGCCGTTATTGGTGCCATGAGTTCATTTCATAGAGTTAAGAACAAAAAGAATAGTCAGAAGAAAAAAAACCATATTCATTTCGAGTTTGTACATTAAAAAAACTAAGTGATTTAAAATATACATAAAATGATTAATACCCTTAGTTCTTTTACCAAAAATGTAATCGGACACTAAATATAGTAAATGATCACTATATTATAGCGAGGGGTTAAAAATCATTTAGTCTAGGGCAAAGTCATATTTATGTGCGACGACGAGCGAAGCGAGGAGGAGCGTTAGGTTACATGTGACTACAACAACGCGCGAGCCGAGCGAGCGAAGCGAGCGTGCCGCGGCAGCGGCCAGCGATGCGCCACAAGAATTTAATTTTGGTGATCATATACTACTTTTGGTGATCATTTACTACTTTTAGGTTAACAATGATTTATTATGAGTAATTTTGCGTAAATAGGATAGGGAGATGTTAAAACTTTGGTTATAAGATTATATTAAAATACGGGTTTAATTTTGGTAATTATTTACTATTTTTGTCTGTTATAATATGTAACTCTACTATATCTGGTGGTAAGTTAAACATAAGCCAAAAAATAATACATTAAAAACCTGTACCTACGTATTTTGCCTAAGGCCACTGTAATACTTTCGTAGATCTATGATAAATTGTTGTTGATCCACATACTTACAATTTGACGGCTGGACATGGTCAGTTTATTATCTTACGAAAATTTAAACGTTAGATTGTAAATTTTAGTTTCCATTCACAATCTATCGACAGTTTATAATCTAACTAGATTTATTATAAACTTACGGTTAGTACAATAAAACGGTGACATATACATACTTCATAGAAATAAAAATTATAGATATGTCAGAAACAAAATGAGAAACGAGGTAGTGCTGAAAAGGATCCTTATAATAATAGAGTATAATATAAATATATATTTTTTAGTTTTTATTTTTACACACAGTAAAAGTTGTAAAATTAGAATATCTCGGACACATTACGAGAAATTCCAAATACTAATTTGTTACAGCTTCAAGGTTGTATCTTATAAAGCAAACAGTGGAAAGCCAGAAAGGTAAGAGATTAACATACTGGCTGAAGAAACTACGCCAGTGGTATAAAAAGAGCACCCGTTCTCTTTTTAAAGCTGTGGCAAAGGCTCAAGTTGCCCTGATGATCCCCAGTCTTTATTAAAAATATGGAACACGAAGAATAAAAAAAAAATCTAGGAAGATAAAAAACCATCCACAATTAGCTAAATCAGGGTTTAAAAAACGCAAAATTCGTAGTTTTGAGGCCACTGCAGCTATGAGATTATAATTATTATTATTAAAAAATAGGATTGTCTACGTCACCTTGAATGAGCTGATAAGAAGTCAAATCGTATACGCAATAAAGTCGCACAATATATTTTTAGACCCGGGAAAGCCTGATTTCTTATATAATATTTTTTTGTTACGTGTCTGAATGTAAGTGAGATTTAGGAGATTTACCACACTCGGGGCGCATTCGCGTATTGTGTTTTTGTAACATAAGTATTAATAATGTCATTTTCTAGTGTTTCGTACTAGAAAACAGGACATTCTGTATCCTTAACTTATTCGATTACTTAGCTTCGCCCACCCATCTCATCTCTTTGTTGTTTTATGAAGCATCTTCATAAGCTGCTGGCTTTACAATTACTTTTTTTTCGTTTGTCCTTTTCTTGTATGATTTATATTATTTTATTCTGTTCAAAGTCAATGGCATGAAGAAGTATAATAGCTTTCAAAAGTTGGTTAATTTCATTACTAGTAGGTGAGTGGAATATGCTGAACATTAAGCACACAAAAAGAACTCAAGCTTAACGACAATAGAAGCAGAAAGGTGGCGGATATACCACTAACGCAAATTTCTGACAATGTTTTGTAGGCGGCTGGTCATAAAACCAGCAGTTTCAAAGCAGTACGAGTAAAAGGCGAGCGGTAATAGCTCTGGACTTCCGTGCCGCAGGTCCATGTTTCGATACTAACTGCTAGCTTGAGCATGGCGGACTCTGGGGGTATTTTTTTTTTTTTTTTTTTTTTTTCCCTGTAATTACAAGTCCCTACAGTGTATACAAGTACAATGCCCTACAGACTCATGGTCCGTACTCTTTTTAGACTAAATTTATTTTTTTCCGATTACAGTTCATTACTTATATCATACTCCATGCATCACATTATGACTTACAACTATGATGTTATGCGTTGTAAAAGTATATTGCCTTAAAAACTAAAGTGAGTCCATATTTTTTTTTTTTTTTTCCGCCGTATTTTATTTCTTATAAACTTAATTTTAACTTACTACTACAATTAAATTTCCTTTATGGATATATATGTACATATATATATATATATATATATATATATATATCATGCCGTTTATTATTTGTTACAATCTTACTTTTAACTTACTATGTTAATCCTATATAAATATGACACTACAATGAAAGTTGGTGCTGTTTTGTCATTTTATTGTGTTAGGTCCCTGATGGACCCGCCACTGACCCCGGGGTCCGTTGTCTGTTAAGGATTTCCTCCACGACGTTTTCGTTGCGGTCCTTCAATGCCATTTTGAGGTTGTGGTTGGTTATTTCCTCTTTCGTCGCTTTTTCTGCCCGCCGCACAAATTCGCCGATGGTGTCAGAGCTGTCGTCGGTGTAGTATGTGCAGCTCTCTTTGTGACGCGACAATGCCACAACCGCATGCGGGACGCTGTCCCTGAGCCTGGTCACTTTTTCTCTCATTTGGATGATAATTACGATCTCGTATGTCAGTCCCTGTGACTCGTGCACGGTCAGAATGCGAGACCCCTGGCCACACCCATACCCTCTGCATACCAAGGTGGATTTCTCCTCCTGAGTCAGCGTCAGATATAGGGTGTTTGGGAGGTCTTTTGGTATTTTTGCACCTGTGTATCGTTGGAGTTTCAGGGAGTAAACACGAGATCTTGATGAGTAGAAGCCCGGGTACACCTCACGTAGGACATATGCCACATCCATCGGATTTCGGTGCGTGCAGAACAACTCTTGGCCGATGGTCGCCAGGACGTTTGGATTGCTGTACCTTACATTGAAAAGGTTCTCTCTCTCAATATAAGGCAGCTGGTTTACGTCTCCGATGATGACAACATCCTCAGCCTCCAGTAACCGCGCAGCCATTATGATGGCCCCGAAGTGGTTCATGTGAGCTTCGTCCATGAGAAGACGTTTTTCTCTACGCTCCATGAACCCATTGGCCAATACGGAGGCCAAGGTGCGCACTTTGGATTTAACTCCATCGCCTATGCGGTGCGCTACCTTGTCTCTCAGATCTTTGGCTGCTTCGGTTGTGGTAGTGACTATGATGTCTCTGTCAGCATCGAAGTTTTTAACTATCCAAGTTGTTTTGCCGCAACCGGGAACTCCGTTAATCCAAGTAATCCGTGGCATTGTCCAGTGGTCCCATGCTGCCGCTGGGTTGGAGTCATCCGAGATGGTTTTAGCCATCTCGATGATTTTCTCCTGCAGCATTATCTTCGTGCACCGGGCTGTGACCACAAGGGGATTGTCTGGTGGTGTGAAAAATGTAAGTTTACCAGTCCGTTCTGTCTCATCCTCATTCAGAGTAACGAAGCCCTCTGTGGAGCTGAATGCAGCCATATAACGACCCGTCATACTTCCCTTGATGACTCGGGATCTCTCGTTATCGTATATGGCTGCTTCCGCTTCCGTGAGTCTCACATTCAACAACCCCTCGTTTTCCCAGAGATAGGCTTGCATGATGTTCTTGCAAGTGATCAGGTTGACATCTCTCGTTGCCTTCTCTATCGTTAGGAATTCGATGAATGCGTTGAATGCGTGGTCTGTTGGCTTCGTTACTTGGATGAGGTTTGGCGGGTTAACTTGCCCCTTGTCGGCTCTGGTCCGTTTAGTCTGCGGGGGGTCGGGATGTTTTGTGGAGGGTTTTGTGAATTCCTGAACGGCAGCTGATTGTCGTTCTGCCGTTCTGGAGATCATATCTCTTATGCCGTGTAATGCTGAGTTGACAACGTCTATAAAATGCTTTTTATGTCCGACTCGGCTTCCTCTTTTTTCTGGACTGGATTTTTGCCTCTGTGCTACGGATTTTTTGGCGTCGATCTTTTCTTGGAGGCGCTGAGCTCCTGTCTGCGTACTCGAGTATGGTTGGAGGCTTGTGATGTTTTTGGTTGCGGATACGGTGGGTGCTTTGAGGTAGCTAAGATCTTCTCCTCTGTCCTCGTACGCCACTATGTTGTGGCGCGCTGAAGCTTTTATACACCCAATGTGGTCCGCAACTTCGCCTCGCGAGTACTCTATCACCATCGCGTCTACGCTGATAATGCGAGGTGTTGCGCCTTCATCCGCCTCTCCGAGTTTGGTGAGCACTACGTTTGCGAGAGAAAAGGGCGTCCGCCTACCCCAGTCGACCAGGATGATCGTTTTATTGTGCGACCTCACTATTCGACATAGGCAGCCGGCCACCCTCGTCTCCAGAAGTTCTTTGTATTTCTTCCGCTTCATGGTGGTCTTGGTAGTGCTCCCGTTTAGCAGAGATGCTAGTCCAGGTGATATTGCAACTCTGTTCTTTCCTTGTGCGTTGCAATAACTCAAGCCGAGTCTCTCGTTGTTATTGTCCATGAACATGGCCACTCCCCTTATCCTAATGCCTGGTTCGCCTCTCTCTCCGTATTCCAGAAGCTGGTTTAGTGCAGTTCTGCTTATAGAGGTTTGCCTTGCACCAGGGTCCGGGATTGTAACGATTGTAGCTGGTACGGATGATTGGGTATCTGTGGGACGGGTTGTTGTTGTGCTGTGTCTTTTTGCCGCAATTTTGAAGATTGTATCCACATAGTCGAGGAACGGGGTCCTGCTTCCTGAGTCTGCCAGGATGTGCTGCAGACTATCTTTTGTAAGCCTGGTTTTGGTTTGTATTTCCAGGTCTTGTCTTACAGCTAGGAAGCGCGGACATTCCAAGACTATGTGCCATACCGATTCGCTAATGGTGGGATCGCATTCGCAACCTGGGCTGTCTAATAGTCTGAACCTATGGAGGTATTCGGCAATACCTCCGTGTCCCGTCAAGACTTGCACTTGTGTTGGTGTCAGTTTAACAGTTCGTACCATACGGTATGCCTTGTCGACATCCGGTAGGAACCATTTAGTGACACTACCTGTGCTGGAAGAGCTGTATCTGTCCTGCCATTTGCGGACTGTCTCTTCCCTGATCTTCTTCTTGACGTAGGACAGTGGAACTTGCCTTTTGCCGTACCCTCGTCGACCGATCTCGCCGAGGCGGAGGAGGACGAGCCTGCCCCAGTCTCCGAAGGGGAGCTGGGCGCAGCAGTGCTCAGGATGAGGGCCAAGAACACGGCACCCGGGCCAGACGGCATACCGGGTCGTGTGTGGGCTCTCTCCTTGGAGCACCTGGCCCCCGCTCTCAGGGCCCTGTTTGACAGGTGCCTTCGGGAGGGGAAATTCCCCAGGAGATGGAGGAGGGGCAGACTCGTCCTTATCAGGAAGGAGGGACGTCCCGCGGACGAACCTTCAGGGTATCGTCCGATTGTGCTGCTTGACGAGGCGGGTAAGCTGTTGGAGAGGGTGATCGCTGCCCGTCTCGTCAGGCACCTCGAGACGTCGGGACCGGACTTGGCGCCCACCCAGTTCGGGTTCCGGAGAGGTCGCTCGACGCTGGATGCCATCTCCCGCGTCCGCGATCTCTCCGAGGAGGCGTGCTCCAGTGGCGGCGTGATGTTGGCGGTGTCTTTAGACATCGCCAACGCCTTCAACACGCTGCCCTGGACCACCATACTCGGTGGTCTGGAGTACCACCGAGTGCCGCCGTACCTGCGCCGTCTCGTCGGCGATTACCTCTCCTATAGAGAGGTAGTCTTCCCGACGATGAATGGGGAGGGTCGGAGCCCCATGGCGCGCGGCGTCCCTCAGGGGTCTGTTTTAGGAACTTGCTGTGGAACGTCGGATACGACTGGGCCCTCCGGGGCGCTGGCCTTCGTGGCGTCGGCGTCGTTTGTTACGCCGACGATACGCTGGTCACCGCCAAGGGGGATACCTACAGGGAGGCGGCAATCCTTGCCACGGCCGGAGTCGCGATGGTCGTGGCAAGGATCAGGAGGCTGGGTCTGGAGGTGGCGCTCCACAAGTCGGAGGCCATTTGTTTTCATGGTCCCCGCAGGGCGCCACCTGCAGGCTCATCCATAGTGGTGGGAGGAACCTCCATCCCCGTCAGGACGACGTTGAAGTATCTTGGCGTCGTCCTTGATAGCCGGTGGAAGTTCGAGGCGCACATGCGGCGGCTGTCCCCCAAATTGTTGGGGGCAGCCGGCGCACTGAGTCGCCTCCTCCCCAATATCGGGGGTGGAGAGGGCAGCTGCCGCCGCCTCTATACAGCGGTGGTCAGTTCGATGGCCCTATACGGAGCCCCCATATGGTCCGGGAGGCTCGATCGGCGGGAGACCGCCCTGCTGGTTGCAGCTCAACGGACCATGGCTGTGAGAGTGTGCCGGGGGTATCGGACACTCTCACACGAGATGGCATGCGCCCTCGCTGGCCTTCTCCCTTGGGACCTTGAGGCCGAAGTCTTGGCCTCGGTCTACCGCCGCAGAGTGCGTGCGCGGGAGTGGGACGAGCGACCGGCGCCGCGAGAGTTAGCGCATTGGCGCAACAACGCTAGGGCGTTGGCTCTCGTGAGGTGGGAGGGACGACTCCTCGATGGGTCCATTCAAAGGGGGAATAGTAGTCGACGGCTCCTCGATGCTATTCAGCCCGTTCTCTGCGAGTGGATCAATCGGAGACATGGGAGGCTCTCGTTTAGGCTGACGCAGGTGCTCTCGGGACATGGTTGTTTCGGGAGTTACCTGTATCGCATCGCCAGACGAGAAGCCTCCCCGGCATGTCATCTGTGCGGCTGTGCAGCAGACACTGCCCAGCACGCGCTGGAGGCATGCCCTGGAGAGGACGAACCGCGACAGGCTCTGGTCGCGGTCATTGGGACGGGTCTCTCATTGCCGACCATCCTAGCTAGGATGGTCGCCGATGAGAGATGTTGGGAGGCAGTAGCCTCCTTCTGCGAAACTATTGTTTCGCGGAGGGAGGCGGCGGAGCGTGAGAGGGAGAGAGACCCTCTCTCTCTTCCGCTCCGGAGAGCGCGGACACGGGTGCGGGCTAATCGAGCCCGCACTCCGTCTCCGCTGAGAGGGCCTGGGCCGTCGGATGCGGGGGCATCCGGCACCCTTCAGAGATAGGTCCTCTCGCGATGTTGATGCCCCCTCCGTGTTCGGGGGTATCACACGAGGTGGAGGGGTGTTCCTATTGACTCCCCTCACCGAGGAGGGCCCGCCACTTTACAGCGGGCAGCGGCGTCGACGGGGGCTGTGGTAAGAATAATGCGGTCCCACGCCCCCCGTCATCAGTGGAAGACGCTGGAACACCGTGGGGTTTTAGACGGTATGGGCGCCTTTAGCCGAGTCCGTCATACCCCGTATGCCCCCCCCGCATACGGCAATGCGTAACAGCATTTCCCCACGCCAAAAAAAAAAAAAAAAGGACAGTGGAACTTCTGCGTAGTCTGGATCTTGGTTCGCCTGTAAGGCCGCGGACTTTGCCAGCTCGTCGGCTCGCTCGTTCCCCGCGGTTCCTACGTGCGCTCGCAACCAGAAAAGCCGTACCTGTCTTCCCTCCGCACTCAACTCTCGTATGCACTCCTTTATCTGTTTTGTTAGGGGGTGTGTCAGCTTGGGATTTTCCAGCAGGTCGAGCGAAGATCTGGAGTCGCTCAGAATGTTGACTACTTTCGCCTCGCTGGATTTTGCTGACTGGACCGCCCTGAGAAGCGCGTAGAGTTCAGATTGAAATACCGTACAGGAGGGATCTAGACTGAAGGTGGAGAAGCACGATTCTTTTCCATCCTCCCACCATGTGAGGGCTGCGCCAACTTTTCCCTCAATTTTACTGCCGTCCGTGTAAATTTGTGGACCGGTGATTTGGTGGGATTCAAGGGTTTCAAGGTTCGTGTCCT
Source organism: Plagodis pulveraria (assembly GCA_963890685.1). Lineage (NCBI taxonomy): Eukaryota > Metazoa > Arthropoda > Insecta > Lepidoptera > Geometridae > Plagodis > Plagodis pulveraria. The sequence continues at coordinate 9,847,950 of OY982973.1, read as the reverse complement.
CAAGGAGCGTGTACTGAGTTGCCTCAAGTGTGGAAGGGTGTGGTTGATGTAGGTAGCACACCCTCTGCTCCAGTGTCCTTCCAGGTGGTATGTAGTCTAGAGACAGGCCTTTTATCGCCATGTATAGGCTTGCAGCTTCCTGAATTCTTAGATCCAGCGGTAGTGTACCAGATAGTGCCAATGCCGAAGTGAGAGAGACCGTGCGGTACGCCCTGCAGATTTTCTGTGCAAAGCCCCTTTGAAGTGTATTCAGACGATCACGGATCATCTGAAGCTCTGTCGCTTGGTACCATGCGCAGGAGGCGTACATCACGATAGGCTCTATCACTGCGACATATATGGTTCTGACTATTTCGGTGTTCAAGCCCCATGTGACTTTTGCTGCACATGCCAGTTGTTTGTAGATTCCGGTTACCTTCTTGCAAGTTGCGTTGATGTGTGGAAGGAAGTTCAGATTTCGGTCAATTATGAGGCCTAGTAGTTTGATCTCGTCTACTAGGTTCAGCTTGCAACCCGACATATAGATGTTTGGGGGACAGTAATTAAGTTTCTTCGTTAAGAGCATCACGTTTGTTTTGTGAGCTGCGAAGTTTAACTTATTGTCTTTCCCCCAAGTGGCAACCTTGTCGAGTATTGCGTTTGCTGAGTCCTCGATGGTAATGGCCGAGTGTCCGGAAAATACAATAACCCCATCGTCCGCGAACGCTTGGCAATACACTCCCTCGCCAGATAGTTGCTTCAACAGCGGGTCTAAAATGATGTTCCAGAAGGTCGGTCCACCGATGGAACCTTGGACACATCCCTTCGTGGTGCATCTCTCGCTTGTTGCTCTGGCGTAGTTGACTATTATCTTACGGTCACTGAGGTATGAGTTAACTATTGCGTATAGGTTCTTTGGACAATTCCGGGTTATCAACTGGTGCTTCAGAGCCGGCCACCACGCGTTGTCGAAGGCGCCCTCTATGTTCAGTGAGACAATTACGACGATCTTCTTGTTGTTTAACTCAGATCGTACATGTCTCATAAGGTCATACAGGGCGTCGTCGGTTCCGCGTTGTGGCATGAAGCCGTATTGCTTGGAACTTAGAGTTGGTAAAATATGCCATTGTAATCTGCATATAAAGAGCTTCTCAACGATTTTTCCCATGACTGAAAGCAGGCCGATTGGCCGGTAGGACTTTGGATGGGTGTAGTCCTCTTTTCCCGGTTTCCTGAGGATCACGATGTGTGCTATTTTCCATTGCTTGGGGAAGTGCGCCAGCGATAAGCATTTGTTAGCTATCGCCATAAACACTTCCCTTTCACTCTGGATGGCTTTCGTGCATATATCTGAGGTCAACCCGTCCGGTCCCGGGGCCTTCTTTGGATTTAGTGCTCGCAGCACCATTTCCACTTCGGGCCATTCAAACGGCGGGTCGTCCTCCGATAAGCCTTCGATTTCCTCAGGTGGCCTGTCGTGTGTCAGCCCTCGGATATGCATGTGGTGTGGACTGTCTGTAGATGCAGAGTCATCAGGGTAGAACGTTTCCGCAAGAAGGTCCGCTGACTGGGCAGGAGTTAACGTCTGGCCCTCCGCTCCCCTCAGCAGCAGGTCCTCTTTTTTTCTGGTCGTTCTTCTGATTACTCTGTATATGCCATCCCACATGCTCTCCTTCTCTTGGGTCGTACAAAACTCTTTCCAACTCTTCGTTTCGGCTTCACTTGCTCTTTCAGCGTAGGTCGCTCGCGCGTCTTGGTAATCTTGGAGCACCGCATCGAGTCTTTGTGGAGCAGCGTTTCGTATTCGTCTTTTCTTGCGGATGACGTCTTTTTGCAAGTTTTGTAGCTCTTTAGTCCACCACGGGGGTAGTGGATCACCTTCCCACGAGCCTATCTTCGGTATTAAAGCATCGCAGGTCTTATTGATGGTTTCCGTGTAGGCTTCGGTGATGGCTTCCAGATCCTCTCCCGTTGAGACTCCCGCTACTGTGAAGGTTGTTATTTGTCGTTCTGCTAGTTGTGTCCTGAAAAGTGCTTCGAAGTCTTCCCATTTTGCCTTTTTGGTGTTGTACCTCCGCGTCGTTATGGGCTTGAGTGTTTTCAATCGCCCCTCAAGACGTACGTCGAAGGTAATGGCATTGTGGTCTGACGTGGTTAAACTTCGATTCACTTTCCAGTTTTCGACCTTTCCTAGCAGTGACAGGCTACAGGCGGTAACGTCTACACAACTAGTGTATAGTTTCCCTGCCCTGTATTCCTCAAAAGTAGGAGTGTCCCCCGTGTTTAGGATCTGTAGGTCCATCTCGTTTAGGAAGGTGTTATAAGACTCTCCTCGGGCGTTTTCTGTTTTGCTGCCCCACCAGTGGCTCCATGCATTGGCGTCTCCACCGACCAGGATGTTTTCGGTCGGTAATTTCCCGCATGCCAGCTTTATGCGATCCAAGTATGGCTCAATATCTTCTTTTCCCTCGAGGTAAATAGACACCACCCCTAGCTTCAGACGGCCCGCCAGTATGAGAACAGCCGCCTCCGTCTCTGTCACCAACTGTGGGTCGTGTATGACTTCCACGTTGTTGCCGAAGACGATGATGGCTGCCTTCACTGGTTTTTGACGGTTAAGGGTGCACTGGATGACTTGAGTGCCTGGGCGTGGTTTCAATGTCCCTGCTGCGCCAACATACGGCTCTTGTACTAGGGCAATTGAAATTCCCTTTTCCGTCGCCGCCTGGTGGAGTTCGATGGTGGCCTTCTTACAACGTCGCAGGTTTGCTTGTATGATACGTAACCTGCTAGTGTCATTACCTGAGGGGGTTGAGCTGGTGTTGTCTTGGTCGCCTTTAGCAGTAATTAATGCGGGAGCGCGCTATTGCATCCCATTTCTGTTTTTCTTTGCATTCTAGGTTGAATGCGTTATGGGCTGTGTCTCCGGTAGTCCCTTGTGCCTTTGTACAATTTTTGCACTGTGGTGATTTGCCTTCTTGTCTTCTTTTGCAGTTCTCCCAGGTGTGTTTTCCTCCGCAGTGACTGCAGAAGTCATCTTTTTCTTGGCAGACTGCTTTTGTGTGGCCGAATCCAAGGCATTTTGTGCATTGCACCAAAGGGGATTGATCGTACACCGGCCTACGCTGTATGCCGATGTACACCCTCCCTTCCTCTACGAGGCGTTTGTGGACTACCGGTGACACTTCCAGGACTGGGTGACATTCTAGAGAGTTTCTCGCTCGTTTCCTGTACTTCACTCTTATGGTGCTTTCTTTCATATCGACACTATGCAGAAGATGTTTATTCTGCGATATGATATTTTCGACTATGCTGGTGTCGGTATGGTAAGAAAGCACATCTTTTATTATGATGAGGGGATTCATCGACTTTGCCACCTCCACTTTCAGCTGTTTGTTCATTTGGACCTGCTGCCTCACCAGGTTTAGGTCCTCCCTGCTTCCGCAGCTAAGGATTACCTTCTGGTTCCGCGCCTTTCTCACCCTGTCGATCTTTGCCCCTGTGGTTTTTGTGTCGATCGCGTCTCTGATCCTCTCGATTACATTTTCCCCGGTGTTTTTGGGGTCCGTGGATGAGATTATCAGAGTGTGATTTGGTCTCAAGGGGGGTGGGGGTGGCTTTGCAGTCACCTTGGCGTATGTTAGTTTTTCCACCACAGATGCACCCGCTGCCAGATCTTTTGGCGCAGGGAGCGGTCGATCCACTGTTTGTAGTTCGGTCACTCCCCTCTGGATGGAGGCTAAGGCCTGTTTCACCTCGACTGCTGCCAACTCAGTCTCTATATTGGGCCCTGGTGTTATCGGCACCTTAGAGGTGAGGTCTTGCAGCACTCTCAGTTCCGAGGCCATAATGTCCAGGCGTTCCGTGATGGGTTTAAACTGAGGTTTTAGGTCCAATTTTTGGGGTGGAGGTGGCTCTATTGTAATGGGTTTTTCTAGGACTTTGAGGACGAGGCTTTTTATGTCTTTGAATTCTTCTCTCAGCGCAACCAAGTCCTGGGTTTGTTCTATTGTTGGTGCTATTTCAGGTGTATATGGTATTGTTGTAGGTTTCTCTCCCAGTTCCTCCACTATTCTTCGGAGCGCGTCTAACTGGTTTGAGATGTTTTTCGTGTGGGTATCCAGCCGGTGGATACCGGCTTCTATGTCCACCCATTTTTTGGCATCTGATGGATCCCCACTCTTTTCGCTCCGAACTCGTTCTTCTGTCATTCTTGATCCCAGCGTCACGATTGCCTGCTGGGCCTCCTTTATGCCCCTGAAGGGTTCCAATGTTTCAATTCAATTCAATGATAGAAAGATGGCTCTCTACGCTATTAAAAACTTCACAATTCTCTTGAGATATTTACAAATCAAACTTCAGTTTGACCTCTATACGTCCCGCATCGACTACTAACTAACTCGTCCAGACGCGAACATCGCAATTTTTGCAACTTGAGTGGGGTAAAGCAAACTTTATGCGAGGAGTAATGTTTTACCCCGCTCAGGGTAATGGCTTACCCCAAGCGTAAAGTTCACAAAGCATGTTGTGCCGAGTCATTAGAGCGTCGAGACAGCGAGGGAAGCTGAGAAAATTGCAATGTCAAGTGGTGCCAGTTTTAGCCCGCATTGTGTGAGAGCAAGCAGTTTGTGAGAAGTTAGTCTTACCTTCGACCTACTTGTAAGATAATTGTCTAAGTGTTATTTCTTGCACTTAATGTAAACTGTTTTATTATTAAAAAAATCTCTCATGTCCAGTTCTCAGACCTGTTAAACAAGGTGTATCCGAGCGCAGTAAATTTTTGATGAGCATTTCTATGGACCTCGTGTTGTGCCCCATGGGGTGCCGTAGCCTTTAATGTCACCTGGCTACCTGTGGGTGTCATAAGGTTGGCAGCAGCGCCTTCTGAGGAACTGATATCTTAAACTGCGATCTACAAGACGCCTGTCAAGGGTTGGGATTATGGCAAACCCCCAAAATGTAGAAGTCTATGTTTAGCAGTGGCTAATCCAGCCGATACAGTACAGCTCAGTATTTGTTTTGTGTAACAGTGTGGTTTAAAATGCTTAAGCTTTAAAAAACTTGAACAAAAAACGTTTGGGTAAGCCGTGGTTACTACCACTAGTTGCAATCGGAACTCGTACGAGACCCACCTTACGTTAAGCGGTAGTAGTTTACTTAGCTGTTCTTAACGGATTAGCAAAGTTAAGCAACATCCGCCACGGTCATGAGTTGGGTGGGTGACCGCTAGTGACATTTTACTACTGAGCGCAACGTTCCGTGCTTTGGAGGGCACGTTAAGCCGTCGCTCCCGGTTGTCGTCATAGGATGGCAGTCGTTGGTAGGGCATTTTGCGAATGCCCGCCTGGCTAGCCACTGCCCTCAAGTAGAAAATCTGTCGCCAAGCCCCTAACGATGTGATCCGGCAGCTGTCCTTGAGAGCCGGTAATCTAGGTTAGCCTAAACAACATCTTTGACCACATCATCACTTACCATCAGGTGAGATAGTGGTCAAAGATGCTATCAAGGATAAAAAAATCGCTCACTGTACTACTTTCCTAGATACTCGTCGAAATTCGAAGTCAGGACTCGCACTGAAAACTAACTTTACCTTGAACAAATAAATTTTTCTCCTCACAACCTCGGAAAAGTCATTCGAACTCTGCGTGGAAAAGTGCTTTTTATCCACTAGCATGGAAAAGATTTTTGAAATTTTTCAAACTTCTATAAAAGTTTCAGAAAATTTATTTTTTACTAATTTTATACCATCATATATTATCATGTAAGTATCCAAATCCTTGTACCTACCCTGTATTAGTATTAGATATCTGGTTTTTTACACTTTTACATCATTATAGCTCTAGCAGATAATATTAGAATGCACAATACTCCTAGAACAGTCAACTTCTTAGATTTTCCACTGTTACGTCACTCGGGTCAAGTGATGCTCGAGTACTGCCTGCATTGTACCAAGTTTCTCAAACTTAGACCGGTCGCGCCCCTATTAGGTTCGCAAAGTTTGAACTTCATTGAAATTATTTGTCGAGGCGTGAGTTTGTTTACCTCAGGTCGGTGGTTGCTCAGGTGCCTGAACTTTGTTGTTTGGGAGATTGTGGAATATATTGCTTGATTAATAGATCGTAAGTTTGTTGCTGAAGTTCGCTTTTGAATCTTTGCTTAGATTTGTGGGATGTTCAATATTCAGAACTGGTTTAATCTGCTCTATGCTTTGAGAAGTTTTCATCTGTTTATCATCTCAATGACTTAATGAATATAATTAGGAAGCAGCGATTATTTGGGACGACTATGGGCTGAGGCGCAGAAGGTCTTATGTAGATATGGTATTTTGTGTTTATCTGCGTGAATACCTTCGATCTTTAAGTTGATGATCTGTCATCAAGCACCCAACGCTGTTTTAAGCCGTTATCCTTGAAGTCCAGTTACCACTAGGTTTACCATATTTGATACATTATCATTTTCCATTTGGCGAGTTTTGCGCTATCATAATGTTAATAAAATATCAAGGGATTACTCGTATTTTCGTAAATGACAACTGCAAATTATACAAGATAAACGTATTTAACTAAGAATTTTGCATTATTGTCCAAAAATTAAGCCGGTCTCCACCAAACAAAAGCAGGATATTATTGGAAATTTTGTTTCAAAAACTGTTAGAAACACAAGTTGCCAATTTGTGTATGGTGAAGACACAGTTTTATAAAAACATATGTCATATAAACTTGTCGGCAACACAACCATTTCCTACTTTTGTTTGATGGAAACCCGACTTAAGGAAATTACAGAAACATTTCGTTAAAAACCTTACCAATACGTGTTCCCAACACAAAATTTGACAACTTTTATTTGATAAAGACCCGGATTCATATTGTCCAATCGCAGATAGATTCAAACTCAAGAATGATTCGAAAGTGAAGGTAATGAACCTGTACCAACATTGTACTTGTTAAGTGATTGATTACTTACCAACAACATTGAGTTGAAACGCCAGTGACATCTTTGGCTCCGTGTTGACCTGGCACTCGTAGATACCAGCGTCCCTTTCTTGAGGAAACTTGATCTGCAGCGTCCAGTTTTCAGACTTTTCCGGTCGTATCACCTGTCAAAGAAAAATGTATATTGCAATAGAGGTAACTTGAGAGCATATTAAACGTGAATGCATTAATTTTTAACCCTTATGGAAAAACAGAGTGTTATTATAAGATAGATGTGTGTGTCTGGCATCTGCAGCGTTGTACCTCCTAAACGGATAAACCTATTCAAATTTAGTTTTTTTTGACTTGATCAAATCTTATTTATTTACAATGAATAAAAATATTTTTTTAATCAATTTTATAATTATCAGCTCTTTTCTAATTTATAAAGAGATGTGAGCAACTTCCACTTGTCCGATTGATTCTATATTTGGTATCCTGGCTTTGGTTATTTCAATGGTATAAAAAAGAACTACATTAAACTAATGCTGTCACATCAAAATCTGCTTGAGCAAATTGTTGATAATGTTGTAAAAATTTAGTAGAAGTTAGTTTGTTGAAAAATAGTCGAAGTTTTTTCTTTTTTTAATGGCGGTATACTTTTGTAAAAAAAAAACAATTAACAACACTACAGCTACTACAATGAAAGCATTTAGACAACCTTTAAGTCATTGCATCACAGGTAGTTCAAATTCTCCAGCCCACTACCAATTGGCAGCGGTTTTATTTTATATCCATTCTATTTTATTAATATTAAAAAAAACTACTTATGAAACAACTTTTCTACAAACCACAGCAAAAATATTCTTTATGGTGCCATTGGAATGATCACAACAAATAGATTATACACAGACGGCGAACAGGGTTGGTTGGTGCCAGGGTGTTTAATATTTCTTTTATACCACACTCTCGGAAAGTCTCATAGTTCGTTCAAAACCGGGTTATAAAGTTCTAAAATTTTCCCTAATAAACGGGCGGCGAGAAAAGTTACACGGGATTTCATTCCTGCCCTCAGTACCAATGCTATTGTATGAAAACTCATACCTTATAATCTGCTAGCATTCTTTTGTTTTTTAGCTGCGAACATTAAAAAATTACAAATGTCAAATCTCGAAAAGGTTTTATATCAAATAATTAGAAAAATCAGGTGTTATTTTTTTGTACTAAATTTTCAATGAGTAGAGTTTGGCAACCTTTTTCTGGACTACGAAAAAACAAAGCGCGGTAATTTGTTTTATTTTGATAAATATTGTATTTTTCTAAATTGATAATTTAACGCTTTTATTATTCTAAATAATTTTGCAAAATGTCATCTCATAGTAAAACACTTTATAATGATGACGCCACCAAAAATAATAAATGCAGCTCAAGAAGTCATAACGAGTTATTGCAATCATAACAATATAAAAAAAAGTCATAACGAGCTTACTTTTCTTCGTAGGTGTAGTATAAAGCGTGTATCACTCGGGAGAAAGCTCTATTTTTATTCTAGAGTTTCCTTTAAGCCTTTACTTAAACATACTCTCGAACAGTAATAGATCTTTTTCACCCCTCGGAGTACAATGTACTATTTAAACTTCAATGACTTTTATTAATTACAAATACACATAATTCCTCTGCAGTGAAATTAAAACCTTATAAGTGTAAAACAACTTTAACCTTATAAAACCATACACAAATTGCTCTTACAATTCTTACAATCGTTCAGCAATTGACCTTATTATAACTAGACCAAATGATTAAAGTAAAGATATAAGATACCACCCCTAATTATGAAAAAATGGATTTTCTCTATTAATGTGTATGTATTTACAAAATTATTTTACCCAATGTAAAGCTACTTTCAGTTATATATATGGCTTGTTGACTTTGATTGAAAGCTAATTAGTTAGCTTTCCAGTATAATCTAGCAATTCTTATTTAATTTTAAACAATAAATAATTAATTTTCTCTAGAACTTTCTTCACTTAATGATCATTTTATGCGGTAATGCTTGAAATCGTATTTGGAAGGATAAAATGGGTTATCAAGAACAGTTGCAGCAATTCAAAGTTTGGTGTTTGGGGACAGATTTTCTACATAAAGGTTTCTCCTTACCAGGTTACCATATGATAAATTTAACATTTTGAACTTTTGTATAAACGTATATTAAGCAAATTAGCTTAACAATTAAAATGAATGGAAAATTTTCAACCATGACCGGGATGCAAACACAACCATCCTGCGGTATAACTAGGACATGTCCTGCCAATTGAGTTATCGTGGTGAATGAGTCATGAGTCAAATTTATCATTTCGTCCCTACTAAGGGATATTAAAGTATATAATTTGTATGCCAACTTTCAAGCATTATACATTTGACACCTGAAGTTAGTACCTTGAACATATGAAATGCAATAACACTTAAAACTTCTAATAACAAAATCCAGTACAAAATAGCGCTACGGTCGTTCCACTGAGACAGTTTTCAACTGCACTATTTTTATTTTAGTAGATTCATATCTGAACTTCTCTTGCAACAACGAAAAATATATTTGTGTTTATAAAGTAGTGTAATATGAGAATAAAACAGATCCGAAAGGTACAAAATACTTTTGATGGTCGCATCTACAGTAACTGAATTCAAAATAATAATGGTAATGATATGTTTTGTATGTTAAGCACATAAAAGTATTTTTGTACAGTGTAAAAACGTGACCCGCTTGGAAAGTATTAAATAACCATTTTTAGCACACATCTCTTGATGACATGCAAATGCGTGTTAAAATTTCCCAGAATTATAATTTTTAGTTAATTTCCTTAATAAACATCTGCCAGCATTTTGTATTAAACATACAAAATACTGGCAGATTTGTGGAAAACTTGTAATATTTTTAGTAATTAAACGGTTAAAATCGCGTATATTTATCATTACTTTGCAGTGATCGTGGTCACGGGGTGACTAGTCACCCCGTGACCACGATCACTGCAAAGTGTTTGAAACGTCGGGACAAAAATAATGATAAATATACGCGATTTAAACCGTTTTAAGTTGTTTAATTACTATGTGTAATAATCGCGAAAACCTAAGACAACATTTTGTAATATTTTTATTTATATAGCTGATAAAGTAACCTTTGACCACTATCTTATCTGATGGTAATTTATATGGTCGAAAATGTTGTTCATGCTAACGTAGAATTACTAGCTTTCAAGGACAGCTACCAAAACACGCCGTTAGGTGCTTGGCGACAGATTTTCTATTTGAGGGTGTTAGCTAGCCAGGCGGGCATTCGCAAAATTCCCCTTCCAGCATGCGGTGAGCTGAGACTAAGCCATCACGCCTTGAAAAAAAATATTATAAAAGACCTCCCCTATTTATAAGTATTTGCCATAATACCCACGCATGGCAGGCGTCTTGGGGATTGCAGAGTAAGATGGCAATTCTTTAGAAGACACTGCAGCCCACCATCCATGCAGTATTTTTCCCTTGGTCGCCTCATACGGCACCCACGGGAAGATATGTGGAGTTGCAATTCTAACTCGGCACCCCACAGGGGAAATAAAATTTTACTTCTAGATCATTAAATGACAAATAAGCTACATAACCCAATTCTGACGAGTAAAATTACCTACTTAGTAAAATTATTAAGAAAGAAAAAATAAACAACCTTAAGTTGCCTACCAAGCGAAAATGCAGGCAAAAAGTTGACTTATATTTATAGAAAACAATAGGTGTGCACATCAAAATTCAATAACATTATCAGCCCATTATGTGTATTGTGTCAACAAATTTTTCCTCGACACCGTACCGACAATATTTGACATTGATAAGGGGTAACTACATTGATGTCTGAATCGCGTTCTGGCCTTTTGCTTGACATTTAATGGCATATTAGGCCTTTTCATACTATTTTGGTATAAAAAAATGGTGTCTATTATTCGCTAAGACTCAAGGGAATAAACCTATAAAAAATAACAAAAGACCACCTACCGCGGCAATGTCAAATATATAAATTTGGCCCTCAAAAGAATGTTTTTCTATCTTTTAGATATTTAAAAAGTTTTTAAATCCTACATTAACTATCACTAACATCTAATTATACTCCTGAGAGTCTTAAGAGGCGACAAAGGATTAAATACCAGATGAGCAACAGTATCTTCGGAAAGTTCCCATCTTATACTGTGATCCCTAAGACGCAAACCAAGCGTGGGGATAATGACAAACCCCTTCTAATGGCGGACGCCTTTGTTTAATGGTGGACGTTATGGCTGTTGATGTGATTAAATTTCACTACTACTTAGAGCAAAAATTTACTTAGAACCAAGGGATGCAAAATTACTCGCACCCCTCTGAAAATGATGGCATTTGTTCAAGGGTGGACGTATACCAGCAGTTGGTGTGAATATTTCAATGTGGATTTGGTAGCCCAAATTGAGATGTTTAAAGGTAATTAAAATAATGTATATCATATGACGTAATTTATGTACATAATTTATGAAAAAACATAGTTCATTTGATGCCATGAATATTGATTTAAAACGGGATATTTAACTTTTAAATATCATCACGCCCTTATATTATCGAAGGCGTCGGTTAAAGTGTCTAAACAAACCAGCTATTGTCCAACCAGCTATTAAATAAGATGCAAACCATGTGTCTCTTAACAAGGACCGTTCCAAATTCCGTACTGCAGGATTTATTTGTTAAAAAAAACGTTCTGACGATGTCCACCGATGAGCAAAAGCCTCCCCCTTTAGGAGGATTGCTATATTCCCCAGACTTAGCAGAAGTCTTGGGGATCAAAATGTAAGATGGTAGTTTTTCAGGAGGCCTAGGTATTTTTCCGTTTCTTATGACTACTATAAAAAGAATGCAAGTGGGGTGCAACTCTAAACTTTGATTGGTTATGTATGACAATGCAAGCTTCGCTGCTAGCAAAGCCATTCTGCAAACAGTCAACACCTATGCTGTAATCCACAGCAGTCAAGCAAGCGTGGTAATTATGGTAACCCACAATTCTACTGCAGAGCACAGGCTGCAAAAAGTAAAACTGTAAGTTAAAGCCATGTTTACCTGAAACCTCTGGTCCGATGTGTACGTCAATATCCCAGCTGTTAATATGTGCAGATCTCGTTTTCTAATCCAGGAAACCTGTAACAACAACAAAGTCTGTTAGCTTAATTTAGAAATTATGCTAATATGTATAAATATTTTCCCCGTGGGGTGCCGGGTTAGAGTTGCACCTCCCCATATCATCCCGTGGGTGTCGTAAGAGGCGACTAAGGGAAAATACTGGAAGTTGGGCAGCAGCGATCTTACGTCTTACACTGCGTTCCCCAAGCCGCTTGCCAAGCGTGGGGATTATGGCAAAAACCCCCTGTGTTCGGCTGTGTTCAGCAGTGGATGATCCGGCTGACACAGTACAGTATATTATAGTCTTGTCCAGATTTTATGATTAGTCAGGAAGTAAAACGTTAACAGTTTTAGGCAAGAAAATAAACTTTTGTGCGAATGATTGCCACTTGCGACAAACTGCTTCTTTTATAGGCAGATGTTATCGTTTAACACCAGGGGCCCGATTCTCTTAGCTATTGAACGGCTAGTTTTTGACAGTATCCGCAGTCTGCCCGCTATTTAGGTTCGGTCGCAAATCAGTGGCTTGCTATCAATAGTGTTTGACATATTTGGTATGCTGTAAGCTAATTTGTGCTACAGAGACATAAAATATTTTGGGTGATTTTAGATAGAAAAATAGCTAAATGATTTAAATACATTTATTTAACGTTTTGTTTGCTAGTAAACCACTGTATTGATGTTTTGTTTGATGCTTGATTGATGGAGTTTTCATAATTATTTCAGTGGCAAAATTTGTAAGCCATAGCACAGCCATACGATAGCGACGCGATTGCTTTTCAACTGCGATTAGGAGCTCGAGTTAGCAGACTACCGAATTTCACATAAACAGCAGTTCGTTCGCAGAATCATCGCAGTAGTGTGGCATTTGGTCAATAGTTAAGAGAATTGGGGCCCTGGTGGGCGTGGGCGCTTGTTCCATGACGATAACGTAAAAAAATAAAAGTAAGCAAATTACGATGCAACTGCGACAAAAATTAAAAAGTAGAGGTAGTGCGATATAATGTATTGTGGTTTCAATGTGTTGGGTTTATGCTACCGATTACTTGAAAGTTTGTAAAGTCTACTAAGCGCAATGTAGGTCTCGTGCTATGAGATCTTGCCTATATCTCCTCCACAATGCGTTCAGATATGGCTTACAATGGAACACCCTACCAACTTCTCAATTTCCCGTATCCATTTAACGTATAAAGGAAAGTTCAGATACAAGTAAATCGGTACGACAACTAGGTTCCGTCATGCGTTCTCATTTTCCATCAGGTGAGACAGCGGTTTTTAATGCCACGTGTCAGCGCGCACTGATGTGAATAGTTGTTTGGTTTTCAGTACTGACTTTTTTTACCAAATTTACCAAAAATACATTTTGAAATAATCACAGTTTTATTATTCAAACTTTAAATTGCAAAAAACACCGCGACAGATGTCCTCACATTGGTAACCTTACTTTAGTAACCTTAGAGCTTCTGCTAAGAAAATAAAATCCATTCCATTCTAAAGCGCTTTACGTAAATATAGACCAACAAACCCCGTTGGAATGAGACAGCGGCTTAGTTTGCTCACAAAAGTGTCCGGCCTAGGTTAGTAGGTATCGATCATTAGCTGTTTTCAGCGAACGCTGGGTATATCTCGATTGACTGTCGACCGTCGACACTATTGTTATTTGAACTGCTTTTGTGCTGGTTCTGTTTGGAAGTCATGTTTGTTTTGTCTTGGACACGTGTTTGCGCGACTGTTGATTATCTGTTTATGACACAGTTAAGTTTGACAAGCTCTGCGTTGCTACCTAAAATGTTTGCTTGTGTCACAATAAGTCGCAAGCGCGTTAACGCTTTGTATGGCAGAGGCAAAGCGCCCCTTAAGGGGCATTATGCCGTAAATTTCCTGTTTGCTCAAGCTTAACACCATGGTACCGTAGCGCAGTAAACCATGGCATCGTAGCGCGATACTTCCTGGCCGTCATTTAGGTAATGGTACTTGATAGTAGGTAAGTAATTATGTGGTCGAAGACGTGAACGTCGTTCAGGTTAACTTAGAATTACTTGACATTCAAAAACAGCTCCCGGAATATGCCGTTAGTTGCTTGGCGACAGATTTTCTACTTGAGGGTGGTAGCTAACCTGGCGGGCATTCGCAAAATGCCCTACCTCCATGCTATAATGACTGCCATCCTAAGATAACAACCGGGGCCGACGGCTTAACGTGCCCTCCGAAGCACGGAAGCGCTCAGTAGTAATGTCACTAGCGGTCACCCATCCAACTCATGACCGTGGAGAAAGCTGTTTAACTTTGCTAATCAGTTAAGAACAACTAAGTAAACTTCACTAAGAGCGCTTCAAAAAGCAATTAGTTGATCGGTTAACAACGACTAAGCAAAAGTACGCTGCCAGCTCTCCAAAATCATTGCGTTGATATGCATATATAATTAGTCTCTAAGTGATCATAAGGAGTTTGTAAATTATAAGTTTGTATATTATAGATCAGGTCCCTAAAACAAACAAATGAGCTTTTATGTCTTACTTTTTAATATAAAATATAGACACAGATTTCAAATTTACAGCATTATTGTCTCAAGAAACAATGAACCATCTACTGAACTCTTATAATGCCTGTCATACAGTCCATTATACAGCGGCTTAGCAATACAACGGATAATATTACGATACTCTATAGAACCACTCAGGAAGCTTGGTATCGACACTTCTAAGGATAAATTGCATTATTACCAGGCTCTTATCTGCAGTAGTCGGCGACCAGTGGAGTGGAACTACCAGGGATGAATGACCGGAGTGGATGTTACGTAATGATTTATATGACTTGGAAAAATTGCCTTCTCACATTTTATATGACAGTGAAATTGACGTAATTTTAATATAAATCGATAACATTGAATTTGTTATTTATAATTTGAATTTGTATGAATCGAATTTGAAGCAGTGGCTTTGGCTATGGGCTGCCGCGCAGCAGATCCATGGTTCGAATCCCGCCGCAGGCTTAAGCTTCACCGCATGGTGGAAGGGCATTTTGCGAATGCCCGCCTGGCTAGCGACCACCCTTAGATAGAAAATTTGTCGCCAAGCACCTAACGGTGTGTTCCGGCAGCAGTCCTTGAGAGCCAGTAAAATTACAGGCACACGAGACTTAATAATTATGTCTCAAGGTGACGGGCGCAGCGCAATTCGTGCCGTGTGACGAAATGCATATGTTATAGGCAGAGGTTAGTCTGCATAACATCAAGTGGGCCTCGAGATTGTTCGGTCACAATAACATAAGAAAAAGCATTTACATATCATTGAAGTATACAAGTTTTTGTTCCGGATAAAAATCGACCCTCGACCTCCGATTTCGCGCCAAATGCCTATTTGGAGGAACCGTCTCGAAGAGCAAGGTTCCGGTGCCCGAATTGAATAGGCATCAGATGCGAAATCATACAAAGCAGGTTCGATTTCCGTACGGAACAAAAACATTAAGATTCCAATAATTTGTAAACGTGATTTTTGCTCAGCACGCGATAGTGCTTTTCATCATATTTAGAACTATAAATCGATAATATCAATTTTATCATGGTTTTTCTAGCCGCTCAGCACGTAAGGAGTGATCCATTTTCTATAAAAAGAAAACGTTGCTACTCATAAGGTTAACAACAGGGCTCTGTGTCACTTCAGCGACTGAAATTTTGTAATAATTCCGCAACAATAGCATTCTTAAAGAGAGTAAGCATCAGGAAAGCTGTCGGCAATAAAACTAAACCGGAAACTGTCTACATGTTCTGCCGAACAGGCAGAATACCTCGCTAATACAAAAAATGTCTGAAAAAGTGACATGGTAGTTATTATGACGCATTTACGAACTAAACCAATGTTTCTACTGGCTCTCAAGGACAGCTGCCGGGATACAACGTTAGGTGCTTGGCGACAGATTTACTACTTGAGGGTGCTAGCTAGCCAGGTAGGCATTCGCAAATGCCCTACCTTCATGCTATAACGACTGCCATCGTAAGACAACAACCGGGACCGACGGCTTAACGTGCCCTCCAAAGCACGAAAGTGCTCAGTAGTAATGTCACTAGCGGTCACCCATCCAAGTCATGATCGTAGTGGACAATGTTTAACTTAGCTATTTGGTTAAGAAAGACTAAGTAAACTTCGCTACGAGCGCTTCAAATTTATTTGTATTTTTTTCAGCTGATTAGTTAGAACTGAAAACTTTGCAAAGATCACTGCAGATATATAATAAAATCCAGAATTACGTTTCCTCGTGTACGCTTACATTCTACACCTAGATATTTCTACGAAAATATTCTGTGAAGTCAGTTTTATTATTTCGACAAAATGTCGCAAAGCTTTGTTGAGATAGACTTATCTCTCTCGGCGTGTTTTATCTCTATTCATTAGGGTAATCTAATTTTAGAGGGGTTGACGCTGCATAGTTTTGAAGTGGAGTTCTCAGGCTGAATGGAACCACTTAATTTAGAGCAAACATTATAAACTTTGTAGTGAAATGTGTTTGACAAAATGCTTTTATCTTTATGAGAGCACAGAGTTTACATGTCAAGTATAATGAAATTTCGCTAGACATGTAAGGGAAAGTAATGTTTCAAACGAAGCTAATTAAAAGTATGCTTTGAATAAGTTGTTAAAATGGTTTGGACATGTAGATAGAATAAATGAAAAAGTTTATTTTAACTGTGGCCCTTATGAACAAGCTCAGATTCGCTCAACTAGCTATCGAGAAAGATATGCGCGGAGTTTCTTTGCGCGATAAAATCTGGAATGTGGATATTCGCCAAAGAACCAATGTCACCGACAGCTTTCCGAATTTGCAAGTTGAAGTGGAAATGGGCGGGCCACATTGCTCGACAAAGTGATAACCGATGGAGAAGAAAGGTTCTCGAGTGATTACCACATTACACCAGACGACGTAGAGTTGGTAGGCCCTTTACTAGGTGGACTGACTACATCGTGAAAGTAGCGGTAAGCCAATGGTACAAGCGGCTGCCAATGGCTACAAGCGGCTATATAGCCGTTCTTTGTGATGCTCTATGAAGGAGGCCTTTGTTCATCAGTAGACGTCTTCCGGCTGATGATAATGTCAAACAGGTATACATATGGTTCAAGTGAACAGAAGTGTTGGAAGTGGATGACCTATTCGCGATTGTTCCAAAATCAGACTGAAGACATTCTGAAAAAAAGGCGAGGCTTATGTATGAAAAGATTGGTGAGTGTAGTAGAAGCGAAAGAGGTATGTAAGGATCGTAGCAAGTGGATATCTGTTATCTGTGCCTACTCATATGGGAAAAACGCGTGGTTTTATGTATGTATGTTCACTAGTAAAAACTTACGTGACCTAATTGCCCTAAAGCGTTATAGGGTTAACATAATAGGTAAAAATTTAATAGCTGAATAACCAGATAAATTGACAGTACTTTTCTTGAGTGATAATATTTGTCTTCTGTACCTAAGATTATAACTTATCCAGTAGTAACTTTAAGACTTTCGCTACTTGAACGAATTATTGATCGTATATATTAAGAGGCTTCATCGCGAAACAAACATGTCATCTTCATCAAAATCCAGAAGAAGTCCACCATTGAAAAAAGGGCCTATTGAAAGCTACACAGAACAGCTATTTGTCACTTGCATCCGACACATCGGTTACCCATGACTTTTCTATTTCTTCAGTTCACCCACTGAGGAGTCTACCTACTGGTCGTCTTCCGGTGTAGGTGTGCTAACTAATGGAGGACCTTCCTTCATGTTTGTACCGCAGTAAAGCCCTGTTAAATACATTTAATAAAGTCTTCCATCAGTCATTAACAAGTTACAGAATTTGACATGGTGGAAGGGAATGTTGAAAATAGTAGCAAACGTATTGTTTAGCGCTTTACGGTGTGTTAGCTTGTAACAAGTGAGATATTGGTTAAGATTTAACCTTTGAGATTTTCAAATAATTTTTTGGGTCCTCCATTATTTGAGATTTTATATTAATAAAAATTAATAAAAAAAATATGAATTAAATAAATAAAAAAACCACACGTTCGAGACTTCCCGATCGTGTGCTCAAAGAGTCAAGATCTCTTGATCGTATAGAATCGAAACCCGTCGAAAATTCTTCTTAATGGGCTACGTGGCATTTATGTCGTCAAGTTGACTTAGCAGCGGAATAGTCACTAGATAAAATATTATATAAACTATGTTTTTCTAAAATATTGATGATAGATAAATACCTAACTCCTTATAGTTACACTAAATAAAATACTAATACTATTAGACAGAAATAACTATGATGCAAGTGTCACAGCTGGCAGATTTATCACTACTTGAAATCTCTTCCAGGTATTCTCATTGATGTTTTCTTGAAATAAACTTTATTATTAGATATGTAACTTCGAAAAGTAACTCCTGAATCTATTAATTAAATATTCTATGTTAAGTTCCAGAGCAAATATGAAATGTGCACACAGAAACCATAAGGTTTGTTACAGTAGAACTCTTTGTGCGACTTCGTCCGGGAAAGTACAGCCACCATACTTATGTCTACTGCCAAACAGTAATGTTCGCTTTACTGTGGTCTGGTTTGAAGGGTATGGGTGCCAGTGAAATTACAGGCACGTAAGACTTAACAACTTTATGTTTCACGGTGACGGGCTCAGTGCAGTTCGCCACTTATGACGAACTGTGTTATAGGCATGGTTTCCACTAAACACCAGGGTCGAGTGCTTGTTACAAGACGGTAGCATAAAAAATTGGGTGCGCCGAAAACAAAATCAAACAATACCCGAATGTACCCACTTTGAAGCGCTTGTAGCGAAATTTGCTTAGTTGATCTTAACCGATCAGAAGAGTTGAGCAACGCCCGCCGCGGTCGTGAGTTGGATGGGTAACCGCTAGTGACATTACTACTGAGCGCTTCCGTGTTTCGGAGGGCACGTTAAGCCGTCGAGCCCGGTTGTCGTCTTAGGATGCCAGTCGTTATAGCACGGTGGTAGAGCATTTTGCGAATGCCTGCCTGGCTAGCTACCATCCTCAAGTAGGAAACCTGTCGCCAAGCACCTAACGGTGTGTTCCGACTGCTGTCCTTGAGGGCCAGTAATTCTTGGTTAGCCTGAACAACATCTTGGACCACATCATCACTTACGATCAGGTGACTTAGTGGTAAAACGAAAACCTATCCTAGATAAAAAACAAAAAAAGAGGTCTTATTCTATTTGGTAATACTTACAGCTTTATCGCCTAATTGTTCAACCCTGCAGTGTAGAAAAGCGGTCTGTCCGACCACCGTCGTCACGTTTCGAGGGACGTTGTACTCGAAGTACGGGAACGACCCCACGCTATCTTCTCCGTAATGCGCCGTGCCTGTCGACAAATGGTTGGTTTAAAATAATTTTGTTACAGAATTTTACTTGAATGTTTGATGGTTAAAACCATTTTTTGTAACTAAAACTTAGATCTTTTTATTTCAACATATTGCAATATATTATCGTCTTGTCTGAAATCTGAAAAAAAATCCTGAAAGGGGCAAGCATGTATGGTGCGTTATGGTTCCCCGTGGGGTGCCGCGATATAATTGCGCTCCATATCTTCCTGTGCGTCTCGTAGGAGGTGACTGAATGGAAATATAGCAGAAGGTAGGGTAAAGAAGATAGGTACGCTTTAAAAAGTACTGCCATCTTACACTTTTTCTATTTTATTCCTAGGACGCCTGCCAAGCTTGCGGATTATGGCAAACAATTTTTTTAATCATACTTGTCGTGGGTGTATTAGATATGATCCCATCAATTAGGAGATGACCTATTGTAATCTACTGGACACAGTTTCAGACTTTGGACTATTGAAATTTCCCTTTTTTAGAAAACCTGGTAAATTTTCTTTTCACAAAATATAATAATAAAATAATATAAAAATAATAATATCTCTATATATCTATTTAAATAATTAAATAATAATATCTCTATATACCGCGTGAATCGATTTAATAACAATATTTTAACTTCAGAGTTGTTAACGTGGAGCCCTAAGAATTTATATAATTAGTAGCACTTGTACCACGACGAAGAAACGTCTATCTATAAACTGTTTTCTCGCTCAAGAAACGAAAAATAGGTGTAGATATACATGTCGATATAACATATTTATAAATTAATTGTTGACTGCTGAATTTTCACACACACGGACCTCGCTTGCATTTAGTTTGTCGAAACAACAAGAGCAATATAAGATTAAAATTATTAAGAAATACTCGTTTAGCCGAGAGTTTCGCTTTTTTATGTTCGATAGGTTAGTTTTTTGATCACTATCTCAAATAAGTGATGATGTGGTTGAAGATGTTGTTCAGGCTAAACTAGAATTACTGGCTCTCAAGGACAGTTGCCGAAATACACCGTTATGGACTTGGTGACAGATTTACTACTTAAGGACAAGGCCCGCCTGGCTAGCAAATCATGCAAGCAATCGTAGCCATAGCATGTAGCATATAGGATAATAGCCTTCAATCTATCGCTTGATAGATACTGTATTTAATACTTGTCCTTTACAACCCCTTATAACTCAGTGAAAACATCATCAGAAATACACACTTGTTTCTTCAACTCATTTTTAGTTCCTAGTTCCACTCGCTTATCGCTCATCAAGACGTATGACAGCTTATCGGTGCCCTAAGCACTTGTGCGTAGGGTTCCAAAAAGCTGTCTAAAATCCAAAATGGCGTATTCAATTTGACAACTAAATATCAACAAATAGTTTGTTATCCTGTTGTGGAGCAGCATGACCTCCCTAATCGTTCCTGGCCATACATAACACGAAGAAAACGATAAAAGACATGGCACTACGGATACTACGTAAATAAATCCTCCATTCTCGCTCAGATATTTTCCCACACTTTTTCTCTTTCTGCTCATTACTTCTTGTTTGTAATTCTGTTTATAGAAAGGGCACAAATGGAATCCTTAATGACACAATTAGCGTAAACAAAGGTATGTTGATTAAGGAATTATTAGGGCCTCTGATGTAAGCGACGATATTTTATTTTGTTGGCTTTTATAAAGTTTGTTAATTTTTGTTTTTGTAGGCTACATTACTAATTCAGATGTGACGTTGCTTTATTGCTGGAGAATTAATAATTAAAAACATTTAGAACATAAATATTTTATTAGTATTATTAAGGTTGAAAAATATATTTTTACCGCCCTACGGTAGGTACTTCCGAAGTTGTTGTTTATACGAATTCGTTGTATTATGGTTTATCTTGTAATATATTTATTTTGCATTTGGTAACATAGGCGTATCTCTAGTATAAAAAATTGCATAGAAGCAACTTATTTTTTGGAACATATCAAAGCATTCACAAATTTCAAAGGATATTTTACCGTCATTTGTAGGAAACATAACGATCAATTTTCAACTGCTGATAGTTTAAGGGCACATGCCACTGATGTCGTTACAGCTTGGGGCAGATAGCTAAACCACTTATAGTAGGAGAGCTTAAGTCCAATCTAAGTACGTTGTAAAGAATACAAACACTTGGCTTACAAGTACTGTACTGTATCAGCCGGATTGTCAACTGCTGAACACAGCCTCCCCCAATATGGGAGAGGGTTTGCCATAATCTCTACACTTGGCTGGCGGCTTGGGGATCACAGTGGGAGATATTAGTACCTCAGAAAGTGCCGGCCACCTTCTGTACCCTTAGTTGCCTCTTCCGACACCAACTGCTAGAGACGAAAATAATAGTATAATATTAGTAGTAATAAGTAAGTAATGGTAATAATTAGTTGGTATAGTAGCTAAGTAATAATGACTTAGTATAAGCGAATAATAGAAAATGCGCCAAATTAGTGAATTGCCGCTAGTCACTTCGATTTTATTACGATATTGCTGCCCATTAGTCGCACAACAGGCGTCTTTACATCTTTTTCAACGACCTCATTAACCAAAAGGTAGCAAGCAGTGATGGCTCAGTGGCATTGGCTATGGACTGCCGCGCAGCAGGTCCATGGGCTTGCATTTTGCGAATGCCCGCCTGGCTAGCGACCACCCTCAAGTAGAAAATCTGTCGCCAAGCACCTAACGGTGTGTTCCGGCAGCAATCCTTGAGAGCCAGTGAAATAAAAGGCAAAATGAGACTTAACAGGTATGTCTCAAGGTGATGGGCGCAGTGCAGTTCGTCACTTGTGATGAAATGCATCTGTTTTAGGCAGAGGATA
Organism: Plagodis pulveraria; assembly: GCA_963890685.1. Taxonomy (NCBI): domain Eukaryota; kingdom Metazoa; phylum Arthropoda; class Insecta; order Lepidoptera; family Geometridae; genus Plagodis; species Plagodis pulveraria. Next base: position 9,825,687 of record OY982973.1, on the reverse strand, counting down.
CCGCTTACCATCAGGTGGGCCTCGCGCTTGTTCCTTCACAATAACATTAAAAAAAATGATACCAAAAAGAGCTTTACCTAAGGAAGGTTGATGTCTGAGGTGTCCAGTCAAAGACTGAAGCTAAAACTTTCTATAATATGTTCTTGCGTCATCTATTGTATTATTAACTTATTAAATGAAACATATTATATCCAATTAATAAGTAAACGATGATTCACAAAGGAAATCACTGCTTATGTATATACCATTGCAAAAAATATTACTACAGCAATACAGCATTAATACCCGTAAAAAGTGTCTAAACATCCCGGCAGATAAAAAATCAAATATCCTACACGCACCAAGTGTTTTAATACCTATAACTGTACACTGTATATCGGTGATACTAACATGCTTACTTATGTTTTAATGAAATCCATGATCCTTTGACTGTTTAAGTAAATAATAATAGCACCAAATTTAAACTGTCTTAAATAATTTTGTTATATCGGTACTAATTAGTTATATTTTAAATCGCCCTCTGAGTAACATTATTAATTAATATAACAGGTACAAAACAATTTTTTTATTCAATTTATTACAATAACATAAATTTGAAGAAACTACTTTGAAGAAAAACAATAAACTAATCATCAAGCCTGAAAATTTAATAAATTAACGTCAGCCCCACAGACATATTGGTGCCAAATATGGCCTTACATCTATCTCACAGCAACTCACTTTGCGCACTTAACTAAATGTATTAACAAAACATTCTAAAGAAAAAAATAATAGCTTAGCATTAATACTATAAATGGAAAAATCATAAAGATATATTTAGTCGGTCCCAAATACCAATGCGAGGGTATAGGAAGGTTAAAGGCAAAACATTGTCATTTCAGCAGCAATTCTGCCTTGTACGTATGAAACGTAACGATCTATTCCTACAATGACAGTCTAAGGAACATATGCCTCTAATGTCACTCCTGCTTGAAGCGGAAAGCTAAACCACGTATAGATGGAGAGCTTACGTTTAATCTCCGTACAGATTTGTTACCATTTTTATCAAGTTGAAAACATATGAACTACCTTCATTCCAGCTAAGTACTAAAGCTATGAGCATTCATAATTTCTTATCTGTCATAGCAAAATCCTTTAATATTTTAACATTGAAAGTATTATCTATATAACATATTTTTATCTAAATATATATAGACAGTAAATTTAAATGACATATATATAAGATAAAAATAGTTTTGATAAAAACTAGGCCCATTTTAATAGACATTACAAATAGTACAGTTAAAAAAATGTAACGATAATTTTCTAAGTCAAAGATATTTTTATAAGAAGCACATGCGACTGATGTCAATGGGCTGTATTTAAACTAATTATAGAAGGAGAGCTAAGGCTATTTCAACTATATTTTTGTACTAACATTTATTTTGTAAATGATCTAACACATAAATAAAATAATGTTTTGAATTACCAGCTCTCAACGAACAGAAAGAAGGTCCTTAAAAGACGCGAATAAATGTGAATATACTCGTATATATTTAAACTTATTTTAATTGTAGCAAAACGAGATTTGTCTCTTCCATAATATGTTTATATTATTGTGATGTATACTCTATTACTAGTAGTGTACTCGTGAAGCGTATGTGTAGTTTCAGCGACAGTTCATTTCTGATTTAATCTAGAAGTCCTCTATCGACCATCAACCTCCACAAACTATTACGTGACTTAGAAGTGATAAAAGTTAGCCTACAAGCTTTAAAAAAATCAAGTGCCATCTAATCATTTTTAGGAAAAACTTTAAAGTGTTTGAATTAGTTAATATTAAATTATTGAAGCGCTCGTAGAGAAGTTTACTTAAAGTTAAGCAACGTCGCACGCGGATGACCGCGTGCGACGTTGCTTAACTTTGCTGTTCGGTTGAGTGCCCTCCGAAGCACGGAAACCCATGCAACTCATGAGAGTTGCATGGGTTTCCGTGCTTCGGAGGGCACGTTAAGCCGTCGGTCCCGGTTGTTGTCTTAGGATGGCAGTCGTTATAGCATGGTGGTAGGGCATTTTGCGAATGCCCGCCTGGCTAGCTACCACCCTCAAGTAGAAAATCTGTCGCCAAGCACCTAACGGTGTGTTCCGGCGGCTGTCCTTGAGAGCCAGTACTTCTAGGTTAGCCTTAACAACATCTTCGACCACATCATCACTTACCATCAGGTGAGATAATGGTCAAAGGCTAACCTATCATGCATAAATAAATAAATATTATATTAAAGAGCGACAGGAAAGATTAGAGTTATGAATCATATGTCATGTTAGCTCAGTCGGTCAGAGCATACCCCGGCTATAGGGGTTGATGGCGCGAGTACGAATCCCGCACATGACTATAATTTTTCCTCTCGTAAAGTTGTAATTTGTAACAGAAATTCTAATTTACAAATGCAAATGAGTGAGTATACAGACCTATTTTTTTATTCTGTTACTGATGCATATTACTAAAAATGACCGGTCTCTCTGTCACTATACTGCTAGTCACATCTGTTGCAAAATCGATAACCGTTAAGCTAGGTGCTTTAGAGTGGAGAATATAGTGGGGCCGTCGAACGCCTACGAAATATTCTGCGTAGTATGGAACCCATATGAATATACTGTATGATAGGTTAGAGTGTAATATTTACGCGTAAACTTTGAGATATAAAATGAGTTATACAGAAATAATGGCCATTAACCCCTATTTAAAAAAAACATTTCTAGTTTACACTAAATACACTTTTAGGGTTCCGTACCTCAAACGGAAAAAAAACGGATCACTTTGTAGTCCGTCTGTCTGTCTGTCAAGACCGTTTTTCTCAGGACCACGTAAAGGTATCAAGCTGAAATTCATATCAACTTCCCAGGTATATTGTCTTCCTTAAAGCTGTCAAACTTCTATATACTAACGCAATTAAAAGGTACAGTTTATGTCGCAAATTTTCGACACTCGCAAAGGGAATTAAAACCTACAGCGTACTTCCCGTGAACTCAAAATCTTGCAATTTGGAACGTAGCAACGTCTTATAGCACAGATAAAGCAAACATTGCGAATAGCATACATTTTTAGTAACATCATAATAATAAAATATTTTTAATAATTTTAAAATGTCATGGATTTCATTTAACAGTAAAAATATGTTTTAATTATACTAGATGGTTTGTACGGAGCCCTCAGTTCGCGAGTCCGAATTGCACTTGGCCGGTTTTATTTGTTACACCACGTGTGTATTTATTGCGTTTCATACGTAATTCTCATTACCGAATCAAAATTGAATATAATATACACATACCTAAACATAAACTTCAATAGATTGCGCCCATTAGATGTGAGATATGTTTTATTATTGAAGGTGTTACTCAGTTAAATAGTGTATGTGCTGCATGACTCTCGTCATATTTTATATTATTGTGATTGTGTTTTTTTTTGATATTATTGTGAAGGATCAAGCCCGAGGCCCACCCGATGCTAAGTGGACTAACCTCTGCCTATAACAGATTCGTCAACGACGAATTGTACTGTGCCCACACTAAGACGTACAGGTGATAGGTCTCATGTGCCTGTAATTTTACTGGCTCTCAAGGACTGTTGCCGGAATACACTGTTAGGTGCTTGGCAACTGATTTTCTACTTCAGGGTGGTCGCTAGCCAGGCGGGCATTCGCAAAATGCCCGTCCACCATGCGGTGAAGCTCAAGCCCGCGACGGGATTCGAAACATGAACCTGCTGCACGGCAGTCCATAGCCATTGCCACTGAGCCAACACTGCTTCAAAATGATTCGACACATTTACTTAAGCAAACTAATTATGTGTCTTAAGCTTATTATTAATCACTAATTTCAGATATATCCTAAGTTTAAACTCAATTTAGTTCAATAATTTGAGATGCTTAACTCATAAGATGACCTCAGGAACGAAATAACCTCAAAAAACCTAGTACATTTTTATTTCCAGCAAACATTGTCATTTCCTCGCAAAATAAAACCACAAAATTTAACGAGACTCCAATTACTCCCTCGAAAAGTAGTTGATACCAATAACAAGCCAAAAACCCTCTCCAACGGGATCGCCAACCCTTTACAACCGTTGGAATAGAGATGGGAGTACGATGGTTACCTCAAAATGTTTTTTTTACATGTGGTTTGCTTTTAATAATAAATCACTACTACTAACTAGAAACAATACAATAATGAAAGCATTAAGGGTACCGCAGTGCCAGGCTAGAATATCACCCAACCTCATTACAAAATACAAATATACGAGAAGAAAAATTTAAGTCATGACTTATCTCATGACTCACTCATGACGGATCCCGCACATGACTTAAAAAAGTTTTTTCTCCCGTATAATTGTAAAGGGGGGGGGGGTGATATTGTAGCCTGGCACCCCATAATTTTAAAGGCGTTATTACAAACATAACAATATTAAAATTACCCCCCCCCCATCTATACCCATGGGTGTCGCAAGAGGCGACTAAGGGTAACACACCAGAATGTGAGCAGCAGCGCTTGCTGAGCGAACTGAATTCTCACACTGTGATCCCCAAGCCGCCTACCAAGCGTGGGGATTATGGCAAACCTCCCTTAATGGATGAGGCTGTGTGAAGCAGTGGACAATTTGGCTGATACAGTCAGGGCACTTTGCGAATGACCACCTGGCTAGATAATACTCTGAAGTATCTAGCCAGGTCTATTTGTCGTCAAGCAGCTAACGGTGTGTTCCGACAACTGTCGTTGAGAGCCAGTTATTTCATGCTCATTTGTTGATTGACAATAAGTGCTTGCATTTTGATGTAATGTTGAATCGTCCAAACTCTTTAATAATTTTTCGAAATTAAGCTTAGCTTCCGATCACACGAGTTCAACGTCTGCACACCAAGATCCAATTAAAAACTACAAAAAAATAAACAGATTCTGTAGCATAATAAGATAAAATATGGCTTTTTTAAACTGTGTCTAAAACTACTTAACCGTTAAGATTTTACAGATACAGTTATATATAGGCTTCTGTTTTATAATATACTGACAAATATACAACAATATACGTGTCATTTTATTATTTTGTCTTGGCCCTGAACCTCGTTGAGCCTCATAATTACGTAATATGAAAGTAAAAATAGGCAATATATATACAGCTGCAGCTTGTCAATATTTCATGCTGTGACATTTAAAATTAAATGTTGATCCTTTGAATATAAAAAACAATATTTTTTATTCCGCCCATCCCTACTCTAGGCGTCATTACGCGAAATTGCCTGACTTAAATCGCGCGGTTCACATCTCATTTACCCTGTTTTTATGATTCTGTTGCTTGTTTTTTTAAAAGACCACGCAAGCGAATCAGAACTCACACTCATTGAGTTAAAGTTAATTTTACAATGCTATGGATGACAGGTGACATTTAAAGGTGGAAAACTTTAGATATTTTGAACTTTATGTCGTTTGTGTTAGATTCGAATTCAGTAGTTAGATCATGAAAACGAAATTATCAACTTCTAATGTTTTAGTACGTGTAATGTTGTCCATTTCATTAAAGTTTTAGTCGTAGTTGGTGTAAAATGCATATCTCTAGACCACATTGTAAAGACAAAGGTAAACGTAGAAATAAAATACATAGTTTGCGTGTAATGTCGAGCATTACAAAGGTTTTAATGTCATTAAGCTGGTAATGTTTTGCTGTTACTGTGTCACCTACTTTATAGTAGAAATGTTAAATGAAGTTATTTTTATATGTCTATCAGACTACATAATAATATAAAAATGGGTTTTGATTGGTTGAGCATTTTAACAGATTTTAGACAACGAGAAGGTTGTTCTTAACCCTTTTTTATTAAAAAAAAGCATGAATAACATGTACTTATTATTTTAAAATCAAGCTGATACAAAAAAAACATTATTTGTAGGATTGTTTAGGTCGGACACCTATTCAATCAAAAACAAAAAAGTTGCAAGATTCTATCCGAAGAAAAACAGTTAAACAAGCATGTTTCACTATAAAAGTGAGTTGAAATATAATCGACTTCCGTTACTGATATTTTATGAATATCCAGTAATGCCCCTCGGGTGCCGGGCTAGAATGTTACCCACCCAGTTCTTCCCGTGGGTGTCGTAGCAGGCGACGAAATGTGTAAAATATCAAAAGGTGGGCAGCAGCGCCTTCTCAGAAAATGCTGTCTTACACTGCGATCCCCTCCCAAGCGTTGGGATTATGGCAAATCCCCCTTTTGTGAGGGCTGTGTTCAGCAGTAGATAATCCAGCTGATACAGTATACAGCGATGTCTCTGAAAGTTTTGTAATACCTATGTTTTTCTTTTCTTAATTCCTGTTCTTTCTTAGCACCGCAGAGTTATAGCTCTTGACTTGATTTAACTGTTTATTTCGTATGTGCCACTTAAAAAAAACCACTAATCTTATTATCGGCAGGCCAAAATTTCATCATTTGATTTGCACGAAATACTATTTTCCCCAATCATTATTATGTTTTCATTCATATCCCGAAGGGGTTAGGGTATATTTACCTACTACTACTACTACCTTCTTTTATATAAAAAACAATCACATTTAATTGTCTTATGTAATAGGAAGCGAAATTATTACACACAGTTCTAAACTCCGTACTAAACATTTTTTTGTGAGAAAACCTTAAGAAGTGTCCAAACCATAAATCAATCATTTACGTAGTGATTCAAATTATCATGACACATTTTTCCTTTTATGACCTCTAAAGAAATAAAGTTTAACTCTAATAAAATAAAACAGTCGGATCACTTGCTGGTTCACTGTTTTTTAAAGGGTTATTATTTATTGAAAGTAATATTATATTCTTCACGTAAAATTCTTGTATAAGCTTAGTGTGAAGAGACTAGACCTAAATCTGTGTTAATACTGCTTTTACACAAGTATATATGTTTTTAAATTGTTAAGAGAAGTTCAGTTTCTATTTTGGTAACTACATTTTTAAAAATCAATTTCAGTTTGAAGAAAACAAATACCACAATACAACTCGCCACTAAAAAAGTATAATTCGTGCATAAAACTCATTTTAGCCTCGACTTAAATGTCAAATATCTCACTTATAATTACTTACTTTTTTATGACATTCATTGTACATTCGAGCTAAAAAACTTTCGCGAGTTTTGTCCATAATTATTATTTAGTAACCGGCTAGGACTCACGTAATATTTACCGGATATTGCTCTGACCAGTTTCGAACTAATTTGAAGTTCTTCGTCTGGGAGTCACGATTGTGCACAGCGGCGAGCGCGGGCCTCAGCACGTAACTGACGCACGTAAGTTTATTGTACGTTCTACTGTTATTTTGTTACCTCACATTTATATAAATTTAAATTATGTATTTGTTACCTTACATACGTATAAAAAAAACGTTTCACTTATTTGTTTTGAATCTTCCAACATAATATCAAAACAGTAACAAAATAAAACTGACACAGCTGCTCTTCATCGTTCTAAAATATCCTTAAGAATTCTCACTCAAAAGACAACTTGCACAGACGCGTTTAAAGTTGCCCAAGAAAATATATTCAGCACATTACAGTCTAAACTTAAAGGACGAACTTAGTGTCAAAGGAAAACGTGTTCCAAGTGCATCTTAGACAACAGGGATGGATTAAGGATCAATTTAGGTCAAACTACAACGTAATACCTTTTCGATGCATATTCGACACTAATCTGGAAAAACATGAAAACAAGTTTATTGGATATGGTCAAAGCCTTGCCCTTATTTTTGAAATTTTATTAAGATCTCATAAGAAACCTGATCTTCCCTTACCACTTATCTAATCATATATATTGCTGGAAATGTCAAGTAGCGCAAAATGGTAGGTGTTACTTTTATGTGAAGACGTTGTTTATATTTTATTAACATGATACATTATAGCCTCGAATTTAATCACAATCTCATGTAATTGTAAGAAATTGAGAAGTTCAAGTAGTTGATTAAAAAACAAAAATGGACATTGGCTTTCAATGAAAGCTGTCCGATCAAACCTAAGTACATGGTGACAGATTTTATACTTGAGGGTGGTAGTTAGCATACAAGCAATCGTTAAATGCCTTGTCACACTGCGGTAAAGCTTAAGTCCACAATGGGATTCTAACAATAGAACCCCAGACCAGTAGTCCATAGCTATTGCTATGGTTTATCACTGCTTCAAATTTGAAGTTATTTCCACAACAAGCACTATCGAGTCACGTCCGAAGCAAAAACCACATTTACCATTTTTATAGTACAAAACGCACGATAAAAACACTAATGAATAGTTAGTTAACAATCAACGATGACGTCATTTGATCTTCAATTTTCAATGCCCCCGGTAGCTGTTCCCTGAAAGCATCCCTGGTAAAGTCTAGATTTTCTTTTAAATCCCTAAGAGGCTTAGAGTTAAGCCATTAGGTCAAGTGGGTACATATGAGGTTTCCGTAAGCTTGTTACATTAATAATGATTCTGGAATGTGAGCCTGCACGAATATGAATCCTTTTAATACCTAACAGCTAAGAATTTAGTTCGTATGCACTTAAAAGCATTATATTTTGTGTTAATTTTTTTACTTTTTAAAATGCTGTGGTGAATTATTCTAAAGGTCTTTTAGTAAAAAAGTTTTCTTGAAAACAATTGAAAGGGAGATACAAAATCATAAAAGTATACACCTTAATTGATTTTCACGCATATATTTCTTCATTATACAGCCACGGCAGTACAGAAAGTTTATAGAGCCGCTGGGAGAAGAACGGGCAAGAAACATGGGGCTATTCTTTTTAAACGTCTCTTAACAATATGTTAGTTAGTATATGTATTTATAATGACTTTGCCTAACTAGGCAAAATACGTATAAATACTTTTATTTTTATGAATATTCTTAAAACATTAAGTATTTTGTTAAAATTCCTAACACAATCAATTTAATCAGAAGCGCTCGTAGCGAAGTTTGCTTAGCTGTTCTTAACAGATCAGCAAAGTTAAGCAACGTCCGCCGCGGGGATGAGTTAGATGGGTGACTGCTAGTGACATTACTACTGAGCGCTTCCGAGCTTCGGAGGGCAAGTAAAGCATTCGGTCCCGGTTGTCGCCTTTGGATGGCATTCGTTATAGCGGGGTGGTAGGGCATTTTGCGAATATACGCCTGGCTAGCGACCACCCTCTTGTAGAAAATCTGTCGCCAAGCACCTAACGGTGTGTTCACGGCAGCTGTCCTTGAGAGCCAGTAATTCTAGGTAAGCTTGAACAACACCTTCGACCACATCATCACTTACCATCAGGTGAGATAGTGGTCAAAGGCTAACCTATCAAGCATTAAAAAAAATATTAAAAAAAAATTAAGTTTAAATATTTAAAAAAAAAAAAAAAACTAGTAGTGAGTTACTATATATTGCGCCAAATACTGCGCCATCTTAAAAAAAAAAACTTCCAAAAACTCGTTACATTGCTACGTGCTGTTTTACTGGAAAAGCTTCCCATTATCACTCAGTATTAACCTGAACTTTCCCACCTTTTTAATCCACCAAACTTTACCTCACCGTACCTTAATCGAAATTCGCCAAAACCTTTTGTACGTAACTTTTAGTCCACCTCACCTTTGCCGAAAAGTTTCTAACACCTATCTCACGAACTGCTTTACGACGTTAGTTACAACAGTTACGCAACTTCATGCAATGTTAAGAAAATGACTGCCCTCACTAGCGCATCTCTTAAACGTAAAGTATTTGTGTGTACGATCAAGTGAGTCTTGAAAAGGCAAGTTTTGAACATATATGTATTTAGATTGAATGTACGCTTTTCAGATATGAATAAAATATACAATACTTAAGAGAATATAACAAATACTATGCCTGATTCGAAAATACGATGAAATATATTTCTTTCGACTTAAATAAATCAAATTTCATTTATTATTCTTAACTTTACTAAATACGCTACGTTCGTAATGTCCGATTTATTAACTCGGTATTTTTTTTTATAATATCGTTATGTTTACTAATAACAATTTCGAAGCAATGATGGCCGAGCGGTAATACTTTGGACTGCCGTGCCACAGGTCCCTGGTTCGATTCCCACCGCCGGCTTGAGTTTCAACGCATACTTCTTAACGCACTTAAGGGTGGTAGCTAGCGACTGGCTAGCTACCCTTAAGTAGAAAATCTGTCGCCAAGCACCTAACACTGTGCTCCGGCAGCAGTCCTTGAGAGCCAGTGAAATTACGGGCACATGAGACTTAACGAATACGTCTCAAAGTCAATGACGCAGTGCAATTCGTCACTTGCAAATGCATCTGTTATAGGCAGAGGGTAGTCCGCCTAACATCAGGTGGGCCTTGATCTTGTTCCGTCACAATAACATTAAAAAAAAAGGTTGTAATAAAACAATTCTGGAAGTGTTTTGAATATTGTAAATTTCATCGAAAGTCTCAGGGTGTCAAGCGCAGTGCATTATTACACACAATGGTGACATTGAAACTGTACTATAACCGACTTGATGCTTACCATCAAACACCGGCTTGTCCGTCTCAGCACTACAAATAAAAACATGAAAACAAAAAAACAAAATATTGGTTGAAGCATTGTTATGTGTAAAGCCAATGACTGTGAAAAAGTAACGTAAACATGAGAATTTAAAACAAAATTGTAAAAAGAGACGTGTTGAGAATGTATGTAGTAGGATCCCCAAAACGCAATCCTGGAGAGCTAAACAAGCACTGTAATCAGTGAGGAATAACGCCACGCCAAAGATCGAGGGAGGTGGAAAACACATAAGACCTCTCTAGTGAGGAAACAGATGGTCGGGGACATCAAGACGCTCAGCAGTGAGCTTCTACGATCAAGAAAGAGTTGAATACAATAGAATCATTTATTAATTAATGTAAAAAGATTCAAAATCCTTCATTAAATTGAGGCGTTAATTTTGCTTATATAAAGATCAATTACAAAATCTAATATTAAAATAAAATTATTAAAAAGTGTATAGATCCAGTTCAAGACCATTGCAACTGGGTATCAAAAAAACGTTGTAGAGATAAACAATTTATATATGACTTGAAAAAGTTTAGTTCCAGATTTTTGTACCATATTAACCTTAATACTTCTAAAGCCAATCTATGTACAATGAAGCTTCTTGAGTTACTGAAAGTATTTTATATAATCACTAAACGTTCCATTCGGTCAAGTGTGAGGCCGTTTTGTACACACTTTGAATACTGATTGGCTTTTTTCTCCAGGGCTTCAGAGTTCCATGACAGGGCGTGGCTGGAGTCAGGGCGAGGTTCGAATAAATCAATTAACTTATGTAACTTTTCTTTGACCATCTTCGATCGATCATATCAAAACTATGTTCATCGCAGTTTTTCTACAAAGAATTACGATACAAAAATTATGGGTCTGTTATTTTTTGTACATAATGTATGAGCTTTTCAAGTGGTTTTGTGCATCGGGTAGGCTACTAAATTTACAAAATTACATTGAAAGGAAAAAAAAAATAGAACTACGAACAGGATATATATTATACTTGCGCATCATATATAATGATAATATTTGAATTTGAGCTACGAGTCACTAATTATGATACCTCAGTTGGCACAGCATGTCCCGCCCATAGGGACGGATGTGCCCTGGATCGAATCCTGCACGTAGTTAAAAAACATTTCGCTATAATTTTGCTTATGTGCTCAGCAGGCGTTGATGCAAAACTTACAATCTCATACTACTAAAATGTTGACTAATTATTATTTAAAGAGTGTTTACACAAGCACACAAATAAATTAAGTAAATTACAAATAAATTCAGGCGTTACTTTGCGAGAATCCGTATTTAATAATAATATTTAATTAAAGAACTATAAATATTTAAAGAAATCATTATATTATTATTTTAGAAAAACACTTAAGAAATATATCTAGTGACAATTCTGCCTTATTTTCCTGTTGCAGTTGCCTTAAACCATTGGCATCGGCGATAATTATAACAATAGAATTTCATTCATAAATTGAATGAAAGTGTAGCTGTGTGCATTATAGGTTTGTTAAATTTTCTTCAACAACATTTATTTTCTTTAGAACATTTTTAAGTCGCTTTTTTTTAAAACCGTTAACTAATTGTCAGTTTATTGATATCAGCGATAAAACTTAACAAAATGGGTATTTTTTTTAAGTTTTTGGAATGTTAGGTTGGTGACATTATTGAAAGCGAGAAGAAAGTAGAATATTCGTTCATTGTACTGAAAGCATAAAGAAAGTAGAATATTGGTTAATTGTAAATTTCTCCCATTCAGTGTTAGATGCTTCAAGCAAGAGCGATCTTGTTTCATTCAAAATATTACCTATACAATCCAATAGACCTTCTGTTTCTGTATAAATTTTACTATTTTTTGCTATTTTTGAAATTATTGAAAATCCAAATATTATAAACCGTTATATCTACATTACCAACCTGTTGTATGCCATATGGAAAATTATTAGAGGGTGGGTAGCATCAACCTCTCAAGTAGGAAATCTGTCGCCATGCACCTAAAGGTGTGTTCCGAGGACAGCTGCCGGCTGTCCTTAAGAGCCAATAATTATAGGTAAGCCAGAGCAACATCTGAGACCACATTACTTACCATCAGGTGATAAAGTGGTCAAAGGCTAGCCTATCAGCTATAAATAAAAACAAAAGCCAGGCATGGGGATAAACAAACTGTCATAAACATGACAAACCCCATCCCAACTCGTAGGGGAGGCATTTGGTCAGCGGGATACGTCATGTTGAATGAATGTAATAAAACTTGTGAACAAACTTTTATTAAATGGAAGTGTAAATCAAATTGAAAAAAATGTTAACATTATGTCAAATATGTTAAGAACGTGGTCCTACTAACTACTATATATATACGCGTGGGGTGCCAGGCTATAATGTCACCCCCCATTTCTACCCATGGGTGTCGTAAAAGGCGACTAAGGGTAACAGTAACATTAACCACCAGCAGGTGGGCAGCATCACTTTCTGAGACACTGATATCTCACACTGGGATTCCCAAGCCACCTGCCAACCGTGGGGATTATGGCAAACTCCCTCATGTTGGGAGAAGCTGTGTTCTGCAGCGGACTATCCAGCTAAATACAGTACGGTATATATATAAATATATACTGCCGTGCAGCAGGTCCATGGTTCGAATCCCGCCCAGAGCTTGAGCTTCACCGCATGGTGGAAGGGCATTTTGTGAATGCCCGCCTGGCTAGCGACCACCCTCAAGTAGAAAATCTGTCGCCAAGCACCTAACAGTGTGTTCCGGCAGCAGTCCTTGAGAGCCAGAAAAAATACAGGCTAATGAGACCTAACAACTGGACGTCTCACTGTGACGGGCACAGTGCAATTCGTCGCTGACGAAATGCGTCTGTTATAGGCAGAGGTTAGTCGACTTAACATCAGGTGGGCCTCGGGCTTGTTCCGTCACAATAACATAAAAAAAAAAAATTGACAAAATAAGCACGAGGACCACCTGATGTTATTAATCTCTTGTGAGGTCCAGTGTTGCAGCGGCGGGCACTCTTTGCTCGGAGTAGGCATTGTCTGTTACTACGAGACTCAAAACATAAAACAAAGTTTTTCTAGTACTGTCTGACACATTCAAGTTATGTGTCTCGTAGTAAAAGACAATGCCTACTTCGACCCAAGAGCGCCTGCCGCGGCAACACTGGACCGCGCCGCGCTTCCTTTGAATAGAGTTTTGAATATTTACAAAAAAATTATAAAAAATATGAAATAATAAATTACAGGCACAAGAGATTTTTAAAATCAGGTGTTCCTCTTGCTTATTCTGTCAAATACACATAAACAAACATAAAAAAAGTTTGTTAGGACTAGCAGAAGTCAACCCTAAGAGGTTGTTAGCATTTTTCCAATAACCCTGTATATATTTCCTAGCTGCGCCCTGGGGTTACACTAGCATGGTGGTAGGGCATTTTGCGAATGCCCGCCTGGCTAGCTACCACCGTCAAGTAGAAAGTCTGTCGCCAAGCACCTAACGGCGTGTTCCGGCAGCTGTCCTTGAGAGCCAGTACTTCTAGGTTAGCCTGAACAACATCTTCGACCACATCATCACTTACCATCAGGTGAGATAGTGGTCAAAGGCTAAACTATCAGACATAATTAAAAAAAAAATGGTGATAAATGATGATCAAATCACAAACTTTAGCCATTATAATATATAATAAGCCTTTATTGCTGTTAACTTATTTAACTAAACAATACATATTAATAGATGAAAATGATAACAATATTGTAAAACTATAAATAAACTAATACATCTACTCGGCATTCGGCTCATCTCTCTCCTTAACAGCTTGTCTTTCGACAAAGGCCTCCTCTAAGGATTTCCATTTGTTTCTGTCCTTTGCTGTACGTGACCATTCTGGCCCAGCTACTTGCTTCAAGTCGTCTTCCCATTGCTTTGACTGTCTCCCTCTACTTCTTCTGCTTTCTCTAGGGTACCATTCCGTTATTATTCTGGTCCATTTAATTTTCTTTTCTCTCATCATATGCCCTGTCCAACGCCATTTTAATTTTCTGCATATCGATTGCACTTTTCCAAACTTAGTCTTTCCATTGATGTTTTTTAATCGTATTTTATCCCTTCTTCTTACTCCCAATACGCTTCTTTCTATTGTCCGGTTCCGGTCTTCGAAGTGAAAACATTAAAGTCTTAACAGTCACGCTAAAACTAAAAATAAAATAATTTTAAACAACATACACTCCAAAATAATACTGTGCAACAAGAAAAAGGAGAACTGCAAGGATTGGAGATATTAACGCAGGCGTAATTTTCACATAACACCACAACAAAGAAGAAAATATATCAACAACATTTTGAGGTTAGACCATAGACTATTCCGCATGCAAGTGATATTTCTTCGACTGACATATATAGACACTTAGGAAATTGTTGCCAGGGTCAAAAAATTGTTTTACGATTACGTTTCGTTCCACGTATAATTAACAAAATGGAGGCACAATTCCAACTTTTGTTTGACAAAATGAAACTAGAAATGCAAAAACAATCTGAGGAAATTACGGAATCCATTACAAATAATATAATGTCTAGAATGCATGAAAAATTAATTCCGATTATAGAAGAAAACAAAAGCTTAAAGTTAAAAATAGAAACTCAGGAGAAAGAGATAGAATACTTGAAAAGAGAAAAAAGGAATAACAATATAATTATATTTGGCGTGGATGAAAAAGAGAAAACAACATTAGAATGAATGGATATGATAAAGAGAATATTCAAAAGTGACATAAATATTGATATCGAAGAAAATGCAATAAACAATATATACCGGTTAGGGAAAAGAAATACAGAAGGTAAAAAACCGAGGCCAGTATTATGTTCTTTCGTAAACGGGTGGAAAAAGAATGAGATAATGAAAAATAAAAAAGATCTCAAGGTGATATATGTCACTGAAGACTATCCAAAAGAAGTACTAACAAAAAGGAAGGCGTTACAGGCGGAGTTGATAGAAGAAAGGAAAAAGGGGAAAATAGCGTTTTTGAAATATGATAAGCTTGTAGTGAAAGAAAATGAAGCAACTACAGAAAAAAGAAAACGGGAAACATCTTCTTCACCACATTCTTCACACTTTCAGCCTAAAAAACAGCAAGCCACCATACCCTTTAAGGGCAATAGAACAAATGCTTTTGACATGATGATAATGAGATCTAGCTCTCTTACTAACGTATCTACAAACAAGCAACAGTAGCAACTAATTCCCGGCAATCGGAAAATACAACAATACAAAGAAACAAAAATACATTCAACAGGAAAATTACACCCTCCCCCAAGCCGACTGGTCATCGTGGGGGAAAACGACCAACCCCCTCTAAGGATAGATAAACAAAAAAGGAATAATAACTGCGACATACACATAGCGACGCTTAATACGCGATCGCTTAGATCCCCAGAGAAACTCACTGAACTAGAATCAGCAATCAAAGAAATAAATTGGGATATTATTGAATTAAGCGAAGTGAGAAGACAAGGAGAAGGAATAGAAGACCATGGGAAGTATATACTGCATTACAAAGGGGAAACACCAGGGCAATACGGCGTTGGTTTTATGATAAAAAGGAAATATACCGATCGAATCGAGGAATTGAAAGGCATATTCGAAAAAATAGCAATACTCAACATCAAACTTCCCGCACATAACAGCAGAGATGAATTATGGTCAATTATTCAGGTTTATTCGCCAACTGAAGCAGATAAGAAACAAGATATACATAAAATAGAAGAATTCTACCAAAATTTACAAAGTACTGTTGATACTGCTCATAAAAATATAATTATAATGGGCGATTTTAATGGACAAATTGGAGAATGTCAAAGTGGCGAAGAGTACACGGTAGGAAGACACGGTAATGGCAACAGGAGCAAAAACGGACAAAGATTGGTTAACTTCAGTTTAGAAAACAAACTAAGTATCCTCAATAGTTTCTTTAAAAAGAAAAAGAACAAGAAATGGACGTGGACGTCGCCAAATGGACTCTTCAAAAATGAAATCGACTACATTATGACCAATAAACCAAAAGTTTTTAATAATCTGTCAATTTTACATAATCTTAATTTTAATTCGGACCATAAAATGATTCGTGCTACGTTACGAGGGACACATACAAAGAAAAGTCGAAGGCTGCACACAGAATCCGTTCCCTATGTGAACATTAAAAATAACGTAGAGATAATAAAGAGCTTAAAAGAAATCCTAAAGAGAAGAGAAGAAAGTGAATACAATAAACCAGTTGAGGCGACGTATTGCGATTTTGTGAATATACTCAAAACTGAAGCTCGAAAAGTGTCTACCAATAATAAAGCCACACTATCCACCGAAACAATTCTATTACTTAAAGAAAGAAAATTGCTTTTACAAGGCAATAAAAGCAAAGAAACACGAAAACATATAGCAGAAATAAGTAAAAATATCAACAAAAATATTAGGAATGACAGAAAACAAAAAAGGGCAAATACTTTCCAATATCATATTAAGAAAACAGGCGGAGTAAAGAAAGCGTTTAAAGAATTAGAATCGAAAAAGAATTGGATGCTAAATATGAAAGACAAACAAGGGAAAAGCACTACAAAAAGATCAGATATATTAAATATTGCTACGGAATATTACAAGAAGTTGTACAAAAGCAAAAATAATAAACTTGCCAAGACTTTACCAGACGACATTCAACATACTGAACCTATACCACCAATTCTAAAAGAAGAAACAGAAAGAGCTATTACTACGCAGAAGTTAGGTAAAGCATCTGGTCCCGATCAAATCACCAATGAAATACTCAAAATATCCATGCCGGTTATTGTCCCTAAATTAACCAATTTGTTTAATGAAATAATAGCAGCAGAAGTTATCCCAAAGGATTGGACGAAATCAGTAATAGTTTTGTTGCACAAAAAAGGAGACAAAGGAAATATTAGCAATTATAGGCCAATAAGCTTAATGTCTAATATATATAAGGTTTTTTCTAAAATAATATTGTTTAGACTAACAAACACACTTGATGAAAACCAGCCGAAGGAGCAAGCTGGATTTAGGAGCAACTTCTCGACCATTGACCACATACACGTCCTACGTCAGATACTTCAGAAATACAAAGAATACAACAAAACTTATTACTTGGCTTTCGTAGACTTCAACAAGGCGTTTGATTCCCTGGAACACCATTACATATGGGAATCATTAGAACAACAAGGGGTCCACAAAAAGTACATACGCATACTGAAAAATATTTATGGGAAAAGCACAGCACAAATAAAACTTGAAAGCATAGGTGAAGAGTTCCCGATAGAAAGAGGCGTCCGTCAAGGTGATCCTATTTCGCCAAAGATATTCTCCGCTGTGTTGGAGTTGATCTTTAGGAGACTGGGTTGGGATGATTTTGGACTTAACGTGAACGGAGACAAACTGAGTCATTTGAGATTCGCTGATGATTTAATACTTTTCTCCGAATGCCCGATGACCTTGGAAAAAATGCTACAGCAATTGTCAGACGAAAGTGCAAATGCAGGGCTCACAATGAATATAACAAAGACAAAAGTAATGAGCAATTCCATATACAAAAATGCTATTACAGTTAAC
Source organism: Plagodis pulveraria (assembly GCA_963890685.1). NCBI lineage: Eukaryota > Metazoa > Arthropoda > Insecta > Lepidoptera > Geometridae > Plagodis > Plagodis pulveraria. Next base: position 9,807,548 of record OY982973.1, on the reverse strand, counting down.
AATCAACAGTTACAATATGTAAGCGACTATGTTTATTTGGGTCAATTAGTGTCACCAACAGATAGCATGCAAAAAGAAATACAAAGAAGAATAGCAAGCACTTGGAAGAGATTCTGGTCATTGAGCGAAATTATGAAAAATAAAGAAATGCCTATGGCAGAGAAACGAAAAGTCTTCAATGCTTGCATACTGCCATGTCTTACATACGGATGCCAAACTTGGGCTTTAACTGAACAACAACAAAAAAAAAAAAAAAAAAAAAAAAAAAAAAAATGTATGTCAGAGCCATTATAATATTAGTGTGTTAATCTTAATTTTTTTGTTTAACACCATAATATTATTTCCCAAAAACCTGAACACGGGTTCACTTCATACTAAAAAACTTAGAAGTGGCTTATCTTCTTTTTGTTATTCTTCAAATAATCTAAAGCTTTTTTTATGCTACGAGAAACATGTACCCGCTTCTTTTACTTTCCTTAAAGGAGTGTACACCTACGGTCACGAGCAGACTGGCACTTCAGTGTTTTTATTACGAAAGTTCGCTCGTTTAATATAACGCCTGCATTAAATGTAGGCGTTATATGCCTTATGTGCTTGAAGGCTCAACTTGAGTAGTAGAAAATGGGAAATGTTTTGTAATGTTGGTAAATATTCTTTTTAATATGTTAATGAGTAGACTTAAACACGTAGAAGCTTTGAAAACTTATTCGACTGGGTTGTTTCCTTTTTTACCTAACTCGAAATTTTATGGTAAGTGATGATGCGGTCAAAGATGTTGATGTGGCTAACGTAAAATAGCAGCCCGCTGCGGTCAATACTCGTGTCAATCTACCAGCCTAAGTAAATAGTCTCATGCCATTTAGGTAGATGTCGCCAATGAAAATAAGACGTGCATATAAAAAGAATGAAAAAAAAAAGTTCATTGGATGGGTGACTGGTGGATTTACTACTGAGCGCGTTTCGTAGGTGGCCAGCTATCACTCTTAAGTAGAAAACCTGTCGCCAAGCACCTTGTTGTGGCTTATACGAACACCTGTTATAGAACACTAAAAGAGGCTTGGTGACAGATTTTCTAGTTGAGAGCGATAGCTAGCCACGTACGTAGTGCCCTCAATAGCGGTCACCCGTACAGTTAATGACCGTAGCGGACATTGTTTCACCTGGGTTAATGGTTATGAAAAATAAGGCAATCTCCTGTACGAGGGTTTATAAAACTGCATAGGTAGCGTGTTTTCGATTTGGAACATAGTGAACTTGGGTTAAATCCCCGGGTGGGCGTAGTTTTAAAATTTATCGGGCAAAGAAATTTGCAGTAAAAGTCAAGAATTGTGCCTAGTAGTAAGGAATAGAGTAGCTGGGATACTATATGGGACAAAACACATATACTGCCCCTTCGGGAGATACCGAGAGATGCAGATATTGTATCAATGCTGGCCGAGCGGCAATAGCTATGGACTGTCGCGCCGCAGTACCCTGATTCGATGCCCACCGCCGGCTTGAGCTTCACCGCATGTTTTAATGGCATTTTGCGTTTGCTCGCCTGGCCAGCTACCACCCTTAATTAGATAATCTGTCGCCAAGCACTAAGTGTTCCGGCAGCAGTCCTTGAGAGCCAGTAAAATTACAGGCACATTAAACCTAACAACTATGTCTCAAGTTGACTGCAATTCGTCACTTGTGATGAAATGCATCTGTACTAGGCAGAGGTTAGTCCGCTTAACATCAGGTAAGTTTTGAGCTGGCTCCATGAAAATAACATAAAAAAAGTTAAATTTTTTATACATCAGTGGTTTGTGACTCAACGTTTTACGCAAAGTACTTAAATGACAGTTCGTACAGCATTCCATTTACAAGCAGAGAACTGTGACATACGACATGATGGACGGAGACAGTGGAGTCTCATTAAAAAGGTACCGTTTTGCTCTTTGAGTACGGAATCTTACAGTTTCTATAAACATTCTTACTGAGCATTATTATTTTATTACTTCTTTATCAAATCGTTTTAGTTGCCTACATAAATAGGCTTTCAGTTGATTAAATTCGGTAACAAGCAGAAATGTTACATCATTATCAGCATCATCATCAGCCGGAAGAAATTCACTGTTGAACAAAGGCCTCGCCAATAGAAAGCCCCAAAGAACGTCTATTAGTCGCTTGTAACTATTGAAAGAATATTTTTGTCTTGTATTTTGAAGTGAAATGTATTTCTGGACACGAAAAAATAAAGCAGCACTTATTTGGTGGATTTTAACTTAATTTAGTTCTTTGGTCTCTACGCCTATTTGAGATTTAAAGAAGGCTGAAAATATATCAGTTTCGGGCTTAGTAATAATAATTTTGGCTATTAACTTCCAGATTCAAATAACATATATCCAAATCTTTCGTTGGTCAGATTTTAAGAAAATCTCCAAATAAAAAATCATGGATTATCACTAATAGTTAAACAGATTAACTAATACATTAATAATATTCTTATTAAAATGAAGTCGTTTATCAAAAAGGTTCTCATATATATCTTATTTCCAATGAATGCTAATTAGATTAAAGTAAGCCGCCTATAGCTAATTAATTTGTGACTTGCCGACGTAGAGAAGTCGAATTCTCCTATAAATCAGGGAGATAAGAAATATCGGTATTTCAAGTAGGCTTAATGAAGACTTTGTCTCATGTATTACCTTCTTTTAATATGCGATAGTAAAGCTATGATTTTGGCCACAGTATCATTTGCCAGTTTTTTTATAACTGATTGCTAACTATGACCATTAATAATCTTACCTGATTATATGTGGCAATGTAGTCAAAGATGTTATTTAGGATAACCTAGAATTATGAGATCTCAAGGACAGCTACCAAAAAACATTGTTAGGTGCTAGAATTTTCTACTTGAGACTGGTAGCTAGCCAGGCAATCATTTGCAATATGTTCTACAACTGTTGATGCTATAAGGACTACCATTATAAGACAACAATCGGAACCCTCGGGAAGCACTCAGTAGTACTGTCAGTAGCGGTCACCCATCAAAGACATTGTAGTGGACGTTGTTTAACATATGTAGTTGATTGTTCAAGACCTTACTAAGCTAGCTACGCTAGATATTGGCTATTGAGAGGAGAACCAAGAGACTCATTAACAACGATAAACTAGTTAGCACTATCGCTTGCTAAGGGCGGGATTCGATCCTGTGTCCTCCGACTTCTCGCCGGATGCCACGGCCACCGGAACATACTCTGTCCAGCCGAAAATATTGTATTAATATAAAATTACTATTACTGTAAACCGTCATAGGGGATGGTGCGCGGTCCTAATACAGAGATAAAGTAATAGAGTTACTATTCCATATATCAGACCGTACTGACGGTGTACCGACTATGTACCTAAGTAACTACTGAACATAACTATTTTTTGATCTCAAGGTAAACGTAACAGGAAAAGGAGAAACGGGGCGTTCAGCATTGCGGCACCTCCGATTGTAAAAGAACGCTCGGCTCAGTATCAGCCAAGCTAAGACGTGCTGCCGCGAAGAAGCAATATTTTTGTGTCGCTAATTAGTTAGTTAATTACTAGAGGGGTACCTCTTGCAAGTCTTGCAACCAGGGTTGCCAACTCGATAGCACAGAATATTCTATGATTTTATAGCCGGTTTTTGCAATATATAATTTAGGTATTGCTCGCGCATTGTAATGGTACTTACTGTGAAATATACTAATAATATTCCAGTGTATTGGTACGAAACAGAGCGGTAAGATGTCCTTTCAGTTACCATAATGTTATTTTTCACATATCTACTTACGTCGTATACGTCTCTGGTTATAATAATTTGCGGTTATGATATTAGACGGGCATATTTTTTTGAGATCATATAAAACATAACCAATTATATCTTTGTCATACTTGTAACATGTTACTTAGTCTCTTTTATTTTTTGTCGTACATTTTGTTAGTAATACTTTTATATGCAATATATCTTTATTGACATGGGCTCTGAATTACAAAATTACAAATATACGATAGGAAAAAATTAAATCATGTGCGAGATTCGAACCCGCGTCCATCCACCCCTTTAGCCGGTGTATGCTCTGGCCAATTGAGTTAACATGACTCATCTCATGTCTCTAACCAATTGAGTTAACAGGACTCATGTCATGTTAACTCAATTGGTTAGAGCATACCTCAGGGCAAGATTTGAGTTATGACGTCATCGTCATAACTCAAATCTTTCCTATCGTTATTTAACCATCGTATTGAGATGGATTTGGAGCATACCCCGGCTTAAGGGGTGGATGGACGCAGGTTCAAATCCCGTACATGACTTACATTTTTCCCATCGTATATTTGTAATTTTGTAATGTAATCCGCATAGCAAACGTTATTGCATACATAACAATATTAAAATGGGCTCTGAATTATATCGTGTGTGAAATCTTTTGTAAAATTTCGTTTAGTTGTGTTTTAATGCCTTACATTATCATTATGACACAGCCATAATAATTACGTTCTTGCTTTTATTAGTCTTTATTTAAGTTACTAAACTTAAAATATAAGACTTGTTATATTAATCTAGGTCAAACTTGCAGTAATACATACATATAAACACGCCTGTATTCCCCGAAGGGGTAGGCAGAGGTGTGTAAGCACCCACATTTCGCCAATTGATGTTTGGTCCCATGTAATAGAGGGCGAACCTATTGCCACTCACAGGGCACAGTTTCATAATGTTTTCGCTAACACACAGGTCGAAACACAAAAACATATTAAAATAACATGTTTACGCTAACAACATATAAGACAGGATCACAAAAACATTTTGTATAAAACCCTGGCAGGACACTGAGATAATATACAGCCCTGTTGTGCATCTAATGCCCACAACACCCTACCCACATCTATGAGAGAAGTGGCATGTTGCTCATTTGGCGCACTTTTATCTTAGTCGCCTCTTACGACACCCACGGGAAGAAATGGCTAGTTTATATTTAGACAATCTGAATGATAAATAATATAAAACAGCAAATGTCACAAAAGCCTGGCCCAACCAATGTTACTGCAAAAGAAATGAAAGAACTTAATTTTAAATTATGTTATAAATGAGTACCTACTTCTGGCAACATGTCCGAACTAAACAATAAAACAGTGTATCTTAAGTAACCGAATAGTAATATAACTTGAAGCAGTGATGGCTCAGTGGCATTGGCTATGGACTGCCGTGCAGCAGGTCCATGGTTCGAATCCCGCCCAGAGCTTGAGCTTCACCGCATAGTGGAAGGGCATTTTGTGAATGCCCGCCTGGCTAGCGACCACCTTCAAGTAGAAAATCTGTCGCCAAGCACCTAACAGTGTGTTCCGGCAGCAGTCCTTGAGAGCCAGAAAAATTACAGGCTAATGAGACCTAACAACTGGACGTCTCAGTGTAACGGGCACAGTGCAATTCGTCGCTGACGAAATGCGTCTGTTATAGGCAGAGGTTAGTCCACTTAACATCAGGTGGGCCTCGGGCTTGTTCCGTCACAATAAAATAAAAAATAAATTAAAATAACTCATGGATTTGACGTTCATAGGTTCGCCTTAAGAAGTACCTAATATTGCTTCATTGTGAAGTGAAGCCCCCGTTGGTGAAGGTGGGTTAGAATGTTATCCCCACATATCTACCTGTGGGAGTCGTAAGAGGCGAGTAAAGTTAAAATACCGGAAGGTGGGCAGCAGCGCCTTCTAAGAAATATATTAAACTGCGATCCCCAAAATGCATGCCAAACGTAAGGATTATAGCAAACCCATCCTAAATAGGAGAGGCTGTGTTCAGCAGTGGACAATGCAGCTGATACATCAAAGTGAATTGATTCGCTCAACACACTCAGGCATATAACTGGACCGGTCCAGTTTATGCTCGAACAACTAGTGCCCTCGAAATTAGGTTTTTTTTTTCTTTTTTTTTATGATATTGTGACGGAACAAGCTCGAGGCCCACCTGAGGTTAAGCGGACTAACCTCAGCCTATAACAGATGCATTTTTTCACAAGTAACGAATTGTACTGCGCCCGTCACCTTGAGACATAGATGTTAAGTCTCATGTGCCTGTAATTTCACTGGCTCTCAAGAACTGCTGCCGAAACACACCGTTAGGTGCTTGGTGACATATTTTCTATTTGAGGGTGGTCGCTAACCAGGCGGGTATTCCCAAAAAGCCCTTCCACCATGCGGTGAAGCTCAAGCCCGCGGCGGGAATTGAACCATGGACCTGCTGCGCGGCAGTCCATAGCCAATGCCACTGAGCCATCACTGCTTCGAAAGGTAGGCTTAATTCTATGTTTTATTGAGATCAATAGAATGAATAATATACTTATACTTTATGCGAATCCGGACTCTGTGCAACTGTGATCATATTAAATTTAGTTTTAATTATTCAAATATATTACTTTTTTTATGCCTGATAGGTTAGCCTTTGACCACTATCTCACCTGATGTTAAGTGATATTGTGGTCGAAGATGTTGTACAGGCTAACCTAGAAGTACTGGCTCTCAAGGACAGCTGCCGGAACACACCGTTAGGTGCTTAGCGACAGATTTTCTACTTGAGGATGGTACCTAGCCAGGCGGGCATTCGCAAAATGCCCTACCATCATGCTATAACGACTGCCATTCTCAGATGACAACCGGGAACGACGGCTTAACGTATCCTTCAAAGCACGGAAGTGCTCAGTAGTAATGTCACTAGCGGTCACCCATCCAACTCATGACCGCGGGCGACGTTGCTTTACTTTGCTGATCGGTTAAGAACAGCTAAGTAAACTTCGCTACGATCGCTTCAAATTTCTCCTGTTATTTTTAAGATATAAGCAATTATGATGCTCCATTATTATTCTACAAAAATAATAATGTTAATACCATTTGTATGCTGTTATAAAAAGATATAATAAAAGGAAACAAATGCAATGTTAAAAAAGACTTAATAAGGAATAACTGCTATTTTTATACAGCATAATATGTAATAATTACCTATACTTATTTTATAAGGAGGAAAGATTTGTTGTTTTTTTATGCAACGGACAAATTTAAAAATTACTGGACCGATTTTGATGAAATTTGTTTTGATAATTCTAATCAATTTCGCAAAACAGATTATTGTTTTGGTGCGACAACCGAAACACGCGCGGGCGGAGCTGCGGCTGGAAAGCTAGTATGACATAATTTTAGCCAGTAATCAATATTTTTTGTTCCATAGAACCGTGATTGACATGGACGTGAAGATCCAAGTATATCGTAAACAACACGCACGAGTTTCATACGACGTTTTTCAACACTCTTGCGAGGAACGAATTTAAAAATTTCGATACGAAAATATTTTCTTGATCTTTTAGATAGCAATAATAATGTGATTAAGAAGCTTTATAATTAAAAACTTCTAAAGTGTACTTCAGTAGGTAAAAAACTCTTTGGTTCGTTTTTATATGAAAAACGACTGAATGAACGAATGAAACAAATTACAATCTCCTTGGTGAGAAGTGTGGAAACGTAAATTTTTGTCTATTTAAAACACTAGTGCGGTAAAGTAAAAAAAAGCACGAGTGCGTAATAGACTATATTATGACACTAAAGTCGGTGCATTTAAAGGCCCGTTACGAGCGAGTGTGTTGAAAATAACTATTATTATGAGAACTGCCTCACAGTTCCCAGACATCCAAATAGCAATCACACTGTTTTACGCGTTTGTTCGCATCAAAGTTGTATATTATTCATTAGTCTGGGATCCCCGTGAAGCTAAGTACCCTTCTAATGGAAAGGCTCCAGCGCAAATTCGCTCGCCACGTCCACAACAGGCTGTACGGGTACTATCCATATCTGTTTCCATCGTTTTTTGTATCAGGTATGATAGGAATAGATACAATGGAGCTGGTGAGTTAAAAAAAATGTTTTACCTACACATGGAATCGACTTCAACACACAGAAGTGGAAATAACTTGTTGAAGTTGGTACCAAGGACTTCGATAAGTTATTTAACACCTGAGTGTTAAAGTCGGTGCCATTTTTAGGTATAAAAATGTTTTTACCATTTTTAGTGATCGTTGCTACTTACGGGATCACTCATTCACTGTCAATTACTATATCATCCAGATAGGAAAACGCTTTCCAGTTATTGGAGTGTAATTCAAAAACAACATGACCGATTTTGATGAAATTTAAATGGGATTACACAAGAAGCATCAGCTATGAAATAAAAAAATATCATCAAAATCGGTTCATCCAGTCAAAATACTGAGGTAACAATCATAATAAATAAAATAGTCGAAGTCGGTTAATAACTGTTGGCCATACACTATTGCCAGTTACTTCGTAACAAGGTGGACAACCCGAAGGCTTTGGGTGCACTCGGTTTATTTATACCGGATTATTATGCACCCATCAAACGCCGTCAACACCAGCTATTCCATTGTCTTACAAAACGAAATCACCACGCTCAGAACACTCCCACGCAGCGGGCGTTGATTCTTTTTTAGTAGATTATGATACAAGTGAGCTAAGTTGCTCACGAGTTTCATATGCACTTTTTAAACACCTTTGCGAGGAAAAAATATATAAATTGCACAAATGCGATACAGACAACTACCAAAAATTATGGAAATAGTGCGCAAGTTTTTGTTTTTTACTCGCAGTATCTCGCCTATATGCAGTTAGGTACTAACTTAACTTTGTAGGGATAAATTACCCGATTAAATTGAAAAAGCTCTGTTTACTCGCATATAATTTGCAGTCAGGTAATAACTTTGTAGGGATAATTCTATTACACACTAGTGTATAATATTGTTATGCATGAGGGTGTTATAGTTCGGTTTATGGCCCTAAGAACGATATAATAAAGCTCACGTTACGGGCAAGGGTGTTGAAAAGCTTATTTGCAAGAGTTCCAGTATATGGGTTGGATTTCTAGCTCTATGAGCATTATTTTTATTAATCGTAGGTAGTACAATGCGATTAAAATAAGAATAGGACGGGCTCTCGGCTTATTTCACTCATATTCACTCCAATAAGTACGATCAGCAGAACAAATTTAAAAAAAGACTAGTGCCATATATTTATAGGTAATTTTAAATCGAAACTGTTAATTTTAATAAATTCATATTTTTAGGGTTGACAGCACAGACGCCATTTTGGTTTGATGAAAACGCGGGTGTCAGGGTCTTATTCCTCCGACAGTGTACTACTACTACGTGACACGTTTCCGAGTGTTTATTGATCTTCTCGTTTAATATTTTTTTTGACTGTTTAATATGTTTTTGGTGATTGTTTTTGTTACCCGTTACGATGATAACGATGAGTCTGACTCAGTGGGCCATCAGGACATGCGGCATCGAAGAGCTAAGCGATTCAAATTAAGATACCTAAGTACAGAATATTGCTTAAAAATAAAATCAGTTCAAATTATTTCTGTGTTTGCTGTACCTACAGTCACCTACAACTTCGTTTACGAAGATGATTACTTGTTTTTTTACACGACTGCCCACATAAACGTGTGTTAAGTTTACAGGTTTCATGTTTGTATGTATGTTTGTGAGTTTCTTTCTTTCACCATAACTTCTAAACGGCTTAACCGATTTTAATGTACGAGATATCGTTATATTTGTCTTGATAGCTCAATTGACACTACGCACATTAAAAAAATAATCAACAAACTGGTAGATTTTAGACGCCATATAGTGAGAAAAACAATTTATTTTTCTTCCAAAGCCATTGTGTTGGGTATCAAAATGATTGACTTTAAAAAAAGATTCAATATATATATTAACTGGCAGTTTTTATTTCAATTGAGCGATAAAACACTTAACGAAAATAAATTATTTTCAGTCGGGTTTTTTATTTTCTTTATTAATTTATACATGTTTTGTCATTTCTTTTTTTGCACACTGTACCAAGTTCTAGTTTTGACGTCACAACATGGCGCTAGGCCGATCCTATTCTTATTTTAATCGCATTGTAAGTGTTTTGGTGTAAGTACTGTAAGCTAACTTGTACTAAATAAATTAATACATTTTTAACTGCATGTGCATAATGCACACTCAAAGTACGAGAATCAAAAGTCGTGTTAAACAATAACTAATTAAAATTTGTAACTCATTCCTTAGTTAATAATCTGAACAGAGACAAACTATAAGCCACTTTCAGTGGCAACTAATTCCATTCTCCTCTCTAATGAAACACATTAATAACATCTGTGCTAACTAAAATGCCTTTTGTTTCTTGCACGAATTCGGAAATTCAACCTCTTTTGTGCTCCGTTCTGTTAATAACTTTGATATACGTTATATTATAACTGCTATATCGTTTGCTGCTTACTATTGCTAGTATGCTGATACAATACAATACAATACAATACAAAATTCTTTATTGACCAACAATCTTAAATAAAACACGTAAAAATATTACAAACAATGATAATTGATGTGATTGGACAATGGGCGGCCTTATCGCTTAAGCAATATATAGCTGATAATGTAATACAAAGTCATTGTTAGTTTGGTTTTGTCTTTGATTGTTTGTGTTTGTATTGATATTGTTCATACTTATCTCCAACGACCAATTCCTCTCCTATTTGGTATAACCAGGTTTAATAAAAAAAACAATTGAAACCAAAATAGCGCCGCTAAATCTCTCACTCGCACATTTTAGACAGCAATAGCGTGCGAGTGAGAAGTTTAGCAGCGCTTTATTCGATTCTATTTGTTTCTTTAATAAGCTGGATTATAAGAGATTATATGGCCAAGAATGGCAAACAAACTGTAAACTGACTCTGAAGGATAGCTGTTGGAATACATCTTTAGGTGTTTAGATTTTATACTTTACAGTGGTCAGTGGGCAGTTGTAAACGCTCTAATACTAAATGATGCAACTCAAGTTTGCAGTTGGATTCAAGCATAAAACGTGGCGCAGCATTACTCACAGCCGTTACTGCTATGCAAATAAAATTATATGCAATAGTAAAATTTCATAAGTAACTTTTAATTTTCAGCCTAGGTGCTGGGATAGAATGACACCCCACATTTCTTCCCGTGGGTGTCGTAAGAAGCGACTAAGAGAAAAATATCGGAAGATGGCTATCAGTATCCTTTTTAGGAACTGCTACCTGAAACTGCGATCCCGAAGACGCCTGCTAAGCGTGGGGATTAATGCAAACCTCCCCTTAATAAGGAAGGCAGCAGTGGACAATTTGGACGATAAACTTTCATAGAATAAAGAAGTAAAAATATATGACGCATATGCTGACGTCAAATTTTGTCCTTGATCAATCCGAATAAACTTAATCCGTTACCGACCTTTTTAGTCAACCTTCGAACCGTCCTATACCCAAAACACACCACAAATTACAACAAGCCAAACATTGCCCGCACCGAGTTGTACTCACGCGGAATCTATTTGCACAAAATAATCACATTAGTTGCGCAAACATTTGGACAAATAGTTGTGCAAATATTGTAGCACTCCACCCTGTGTTTGATAATGAAACAAGCGTACAACTGATATTGTAAGAGAAAACATTTCTTGATATTGGTGTTAAGGGTTTATATAAAACAGAATGTTTTACGAAAACCTGATTTTGTTCTTCGAAATAGCCCTTGAAAATTTATTTTCATCACATTTATATTCGAAAGGAGCTAGTTTATTCTTCGTAAACAGGGATTAAAATAGCTTTTTAATCCCTGAGGGACTTAAAGTGATTTCAATTTAGAATGTGGATATTTTTATAGGCAGTTTTTGATAATTAAGATTTTTTTTTGTTTGATATATTTAACAAATAAAACTTGCAGGGATAAAAATAATACAGTTTTGTTAATCTAGTGCAGCTACGTCAACAGCTTCAAACAATTTATTTTGTCGACAAGGTCCACATTAATGTTAACATTATAATATAACTGTACTGTAACAGCTGGATTGTCCACTGCTGAACACAGCCTCCCCCATTAAGGGGGGGTTGCCATAATTTCCACGCTTGGCAGGCGGCTTGGAGATCGCAGTATAAGACGTATCGATAGAAGTAGTTCCTCAGAAGACGCTGCTGCCCACCTTCCGGTATTTTACCCTATGACACCCATGGAAAGAGATGTGGGGGGGGGGGGGGGGGGGCATTTTTCATCATCCACGGGATATGATGTATACGATGATACGATATATACGATGACAAAAATCTAACAAAAGTCATGTAATCATTCAAGCTGAAAGTCTAGCAAACTTATACCTTATTACCTACCTTATACTCATTGTTCCTAGATTATAAATTCTTACTCGAATTGTTAAATTAGTCTTAAGTTATGTATGTATTCATTTTAATATGATATGCTCAGCATTTCTGTCCTATAGTCCCGAAGTTTAGATTAAGCAAAAGCGTATAAAATCGCATAATAAGTACTAGTATTAAAAAAAACATTAAAATATATTATTCGAAAACCTTGGATTGTTTTGTCAATTTGACTTACTAGAATCTCCTTTTGAATATACTGTTTTTATATAAAGAAATATATCGTATCGGTGCTAAAATTTTGTACCATTTAATGTAAAAATGGCGTCGTGTATACTGTTTTTTTTTTAATTGTGTTATTGTGAACCAGAGTACTGCGGCACGGCAGTCCATAGATATCACCACTCACTCGGCCATCATTACTGCTTCGGCCATATTGTTTTTAGCACGTAGTTTAGCGTATGTGTAATCACATAAATTACTATAACAATCCAAATTACATTTGAATATCATAATAATTACCTAGTTGTACTTCTATATTGCTATACTTTCGATTAAGACATGAGCGCAATAAACGATATAACAACTATAATAACATACTGTAATTTACAATTTACTTAGTTCAACTAAATAATTGTTGCCCAGCATACTGACAGCATTGCTTTGTTAGATTGGAATGTCTAGTCGTTGAGCCAAATAGGTCCCAGGATTTTTATCACGCGTCACATCGACCAAGTGCGATATATCTCGATACATTTTGAAATAAGATCAGTTCCCGGTCTTCACAGACCCAATGTTTCCACACCGAACGACAAATATAACGACTATCAAGATTAGCATACAACGGTTGAGTCGCTCCGCTCAAGTAACCGCGGCGCATGGAGCTTCAAATTTGCGCGAGGCCGCGGCGCCAGCATTCACGATTGTTCCAAAAGATGTAACGGCGCTAAAGTGTCGACACACGTAGCGTCACACGCTAATAGCCGCTAGTATGGAACCAGACTACCGTCAGGTATTTTACCATCGCCACATTTAAGACCTTTCGGTTCAATATTTTCTGCAACACTGGCTCTGGTAAAAGGTGGATTATATCGTTAAGCCTGGCGTGAAATGGGAGATTTTGGGATGCTTTGATAAATATGTTAACCTTAACACGTTGTCTGGTTTCGATAATTATGTTGTTTTTCCTAGGTTGGTATCCATATTATATGAGCTCACCACCATTCTTTTTATGTTATTATTATGAAACAAGCTCGAGGCCCACCTGATGTTAAGCGGACTAACCTCTGCCTAGAACAGATGCATTTCACCACAAGTGACGAATTGCACTTCGCCCGTCACCTTGACACATTGTTGTTAAGTCTCATGTGACTAATTTAACTGGCTCTCACGGACTGCTGACACACCGTTAGGTGCTTGGCGATAGATTTTCTACTTTAGGGTGGTAGCTACTCAGGCGGGCAATTGCAAAATGCTCTTCCACCATGCGGTGAAGCTCAAGCCAGCGGTGGGGATCGAACTAGGGACCTGCGGCACGGCAGTCCATAGCTATTACCGCTCGACCATCATTGCTTCAACCGCTCGGCCATCATTTCATCTGAAAACGCCGCGTCGAATTCAAATTATCATAGGTTATTATATGAGCGCCCGAATGGAACTAATCATAAATAAACATAGGTATATTACCGAACAATTTCGTGTCTGATCGTTCGCAATTTACCACAATAATAATTTTCGATTTATTGACGATTCAATGGAGTAATATAGAGCATGGTCATGAATTAGTTATTTAGTCTGAAATGTTTTATTTTTAACCAACTTTAAAAAGTATGTTATATTTTTTTCAATATTCTTATATTTGCAATATCGCCTTCTATGCGTATGACATTACAAAATAACAAACATACGAGTTGAAAAAATGTTTTTGGGGTTGATGGACGCTGGTTCGTATCTCGCATATGACTTAAATTATTCCTCTCGTTTATTCGTAATTTTGTAATAGATGTTATCAATTCAAAACGTAATTATGTTATATACTTTTATTTGCAATTGTATTCTGTACTGCACTGTATCAGTAGGATTTTCCACTGCTGAACACAGCCTTCCCCAGGGGTTTTGCCATAATCCCCACGATTGGCAAGTGGCTTCGGGATCGCAGTGTAAGAAAGCATTTCTTTAGAAGGCGCTGCTGCTCACCTTCCAGTATTTTTCACTTAGTTGCCTCTTACGACTCCCACGGGATGATATGGGGAGGTGCAATTCTAAGCCAGCATCCCAAGGGGATACAAGGGGTTAATTTCCTGTTTAGCATATTTATTTATGTATGTTTATTTATATATGCATGATAATCTCAGTAAGTAATTGTAACATTTTGAGCCGTTTGGTGTAGATACATTGGGTCCGCGGACCGGAAGCTTATGCTGGCATTCATTTGGCTCAACATAAGTATTGCAATCCATCGGGACAGCGCTGCCAGCATGCTGGGCACGCTATCAAGTGGTAGTGGGCTGGAGCAATTGAACTGCTAGGGAACCTGCAATGGCTTTTAGAATGCCTAAATGCTTTCATTGTAGTAGCGTGACCGCCACTGTTTGGCTGAGCAGTACAAGCCGTTGCCAGTGGGAGAAAGGGCGAGGGGCATATCCATAGGCTGGTGAAGGTATGAAATGAGCGGAATACAGTAAATAAACACAATGAAGAAGCTGCACAGTGGTACCTGGAATTCGTCTTGATATCCTCGTCTTCACGGGTCCTCCTGGATGTAGCTTCTGGCTAGAGCTTCCTCACTTGCTTCACAATAATATTTCTTCGATTGGTGTACTGATCACAATGCGCGGCGCGGAATAAAGCGTATAGTTCTAGTGGTATCTTCACTAAGCATCGTCGTACGTGCGGTGAAAACGGAGGGTAATCTAGACTGCCGGTCCTTGACGAATGACGACCAGTATTTTTACTGTGCAGCGAAATATATGTAAAAATGTGGGTATGTATGGGAAATAGTTGCCTATGAAATAATGTCATGATTGGCGCGAACATTAAAAATATTATTTCGTTTATTTATATTTAAATATATATATGCAAGCAGTATATAGTTTTCCAGCAGACACTTACTGAAAATCTCACTAGCACTATTTGACCTGGCTCTTAGATTCTTACGAACATGCAAATGCAAGAGGACATGAGCTTAACACGTGTTTCAGTAGTACGGGAACTAGATATAACTTAACAGTACTTTGGCCGGATGTCGACAAGGAAAAAAAATTATTAAACATTAATTTGATTGCTGATTTTTTAAACATATAAATTACTAGCGGCCCGCCCCAGCTTTGCAAGGATATTTAACAAACATCATAAATTAAAACACATAAAATAAGTTATTGTGACGTAATTGTAATAGTTAGACACATGGTATTTCGAACTATTTTGTTTGATATTGATGTCTTCTATAAAATTGTAGTACGTTATTTTTTTTTGTATTGTTATGATTGCAATAACGCCTGCTATGCGGTTTGTAGTACAACGTAAGTGGTACTATAGATATCGCTTCATCCCAATACGATGGTTAATGAACGATAGGAAATATTCGAGTTATGACGTCATGTCATGTTAGCTCAATTGGTTAGAGCATGCCCGGCTAAAGGAGTGGATGGACGCGGGTTCGAATCCCGCACATGACTTAAATTTTTCCTATCGTATATTTGTCATTTTGTAATGTAGTACGTTACTTTGCTCTATTGTCAACAATTTCCGCAGTGTACACTATAGAACGATTTTGTTTTTGTTCACACGTTGGGTTACATTTTCGAAGTTTTCATACGAATTCGATCGAAGTTTTTGAAAATATTCTATAGCCTATGTTCATAACGGGTAGTGTAGATTTCTAATGGTAAAATACTTTTTTCAAATTGGTCCTGTGGTTTTTAAGTTTATTCCTTACCATACAAAAATACCAATCTTTCCTTTTTATGATATTAGTATAGATTAGAATAAACATCTAATGATCTCCATTATAATCTTACGTAGTTACCGCGTTGTACGTTCTGAGAATTACTTTTTAAAGTGGATGCCCGAGAAGTAGTAAAAGCGGAGCAGTAAAAACTATGGACTGCTGGGCCACAGGTCCATGGTTCAATCCACTCTACTGGATTGAGCTTCACCGTGGTGTTAGGGTAGGTTAGGAATTCTCGCCTGGTTAGCTTGGTAGAAACAGTATTAGCTTATGGAATGCATCTGTTATAGGCAGAGGTTCTCTCTTAGCATCAGTTGGGTCTCGAGCGTGTTCCGTCACCCAGTAAAAGAGGATAAATCCTTCGTCAATTAATTCGTTATGTTTTTATATTACCTAATTACCTAATATGAAATTCATCCTCAATATAAAAATAAACGATTGAACACACATCCAGTGAAGCTCCTGTAACTTAGTTGAGTGGTTTTTGTACGCCAAATAAAACCAACTGCAATAGCAATTAACAAATAAAACTGAATGTCATGTTAGCTCAATTGGTTTGAGCATTCTCCGGCTAAAGGGGTGGATGGACGCGGGTTCGAGTCCCGTACATGACTTATATTTTTCCTATGGTATATTTGTAATTTTGTAAAATAAAACTGAAATAATATTTTTTATCATACTCGTACACGAAATAAACGTACATATTATAATTTTCAAGTTACTACGGATTTGTACCGTAAGGCTAGTTTATTTCAGGCATTTGAGACCAAATTTATTTTAAACGCTCTATTAAAGAATTTGACCAAAATGTTGAATACTTTTTTGTCAATACACGTCATATTAGTCCTTATCTTGAAAACTTCTGAACCAATTTTGATGACTTAGTTTAAGCAAAAAAAATTTTAAAAATCTGAATAATAGTTTCAGAGAAAATGACAAATATTACCTTTTGGTCACTATAAAAAACTGTATGTAATGATTTGTCTAAAAGACATTGGTTAAAATGGGCATTTCAACGAAGTACTTACGCTTTAAACATTTTGGGTTGATCTCGGATAGGACAAAATAATGACATCAGTAAGCCAACACCACCGCGCTAACCGAAATATTAATTACTGTTTTCGTTAATTGTGAAAACTGTTACACAATGTTTTGAACAAGTATATAAAATTGGTTAATTTTAATAATAGTTTCAACCACATCAGGTCTTTTTCAAGGAGTTTCCAGAACGTTCGCACTCGCATCGCTTAACTTAATTTTCTTATAATATATAATAAATTGAATTGTGACAAACAAGTAAGTATTTATTTTTTATTTGGCCAATTTATCCCAAGGAAGCTCAATTTATCAAAATTACTAGCAGTCGTGAGCGATTACATAAAAAATACAGTTAAGCAGATTTGGCCGGATTTAAAACTTGCCGGATTGTGTTTCTACTCTACGCAATGCAAAGGCAGGTAAAGTTCGTTGCTAAAGTTTCAACGTGAGTATTTTACGTTCTAGTTTTATTATGTCTGATCTTTCCACAACACAAATTTATTTTATGTTTCTTGTAGATATAAGCTATTTATAATAATAATGAGTTTTAGCGAATACCAAGTTGTATATATAGCTGGCTTAACTGTGATATTTTGCAAAGTTTGGAATTGATGGTAGTAATCACTTTTTATCACGCTTAGAAAATGGTTTAGAATTTAGAAATTCTTGAATCTACTTTTTCATTAACCGCGAGTAACATTGGTAAGTTATCTAAATACCTCATTTTAATACTCATTTCAACTGTTTGCGCGTACTCTGTAGTACCGTACAAATAGATATATTAAAATAGTATATTCTAATTTTAAACTATCGAAAAGCTGAGCTTTGTGAGTGCTCGCGTTTATTTTATCACCTGATTCTAGTGGTGTCATCTAGTATTAAGTAGATTAACTACGATGTATTGCGTATTGAATTTAGTTCTGTTGTCGCGATGTCAACTTTTTGGTTTTCTAACAGATGGCGTTAGTAGTACAATAACATTCTATCCAATGTATACAAAATTGTTATTGGTATTTTTCTAATAATTATATTTATTTTTGACTTATAACACATCTAGATATGAAGTTTAATTACTATGTTTAAGCATAATCTATAGGTGTGATAGTTTTTCAGTAAAAAGGGCCACAAAATGTTCAACTTGTAGAATATCGAGAGGGCTCGCTTCGATCGCCCTAATAGATACGGTACACCAAGCTTTAAGTATATCTTACCTAAAAAATCTCATTAAAAGTTAACTTTTAAACGTTAATTGCTATTAAGTTACATGGTAGCTTATTTTTATGAAAAGAACGTGATCCATGATAAAGGCATTTATTTCTATATATCCGTTTGGCCACAAGACTTGTAACCTAAATAATTCAACTTTTAAAGTTTTTTTACTCTATTTTTTTTTTAATAATATTTAGGTAGCTTATTTGTATTCAAGGAAAAGGAAATACAAAGAAAAGTCTCGGATTAATACTTATTTATTTTATTGAATATAATAAATTAAGCGAATAGCATCATCTGTCGCGTTTGTTGCAAAAAAATAATTGGTATGGAAAATTGACAGAAAGATTTAAGAGCTTAACAAAAAATAAAGGAATTTGGGAGAATTCATAAATCTCTCAGCCTTGTGCCAGGCTAAATATATTCCAAAGTAACAGAAATGCACCTATATCATAGATTTCATCAAAAACTATTTGCTTTATGATAAAATGTTTAGTGGAATCCCAATCTCTAAGTTTGGACTTTCTTCAACAGAACGGGTTCGAGATTTTGAAAATCAATGTGAACATTGATTGCGGTCTTAATATGGCTTACCAGTTCTATACTCTTCGAAACAATGACGGCCTATCAGATATTGATTTCCTTATTAAATTGCAAATGTTTAAAATATATGCGTATATTTGCGTCACATCTCTTTATAGAATTAAGCATACAAGTTATATTCACTGACCTCGTCTAGATCTGAAAGTGAGTATACCCTAATATTTGATATAAATTTCATCATGAACATGAACATGAATAACAAAATTTATGAGAGAAAAAAATATAGTCCTGTGCGGGAAATCGCACCATCCATACTTATAGCTGGGGTATGCTCTGACCACTTAAGCTAACATGACAATGACTCATTACTCCATTTTGTCCTCTAGTTCTTTATTTAACTATCGTATTGGGATGGAGCCACACTAATAGTTCAACTTACGTTATTCAATTTATGCGGTATTCAATTCGTTTGCGAGAAAAGGGGTATTTACAGATATATTTACAAAAAGATGGATAAACGGACAACAAGGTGATCCAATAAGGATTCCTTTTTTTTTTGAGTTACAGAACCCTAACAAGGTAACAAAGATACCACCAACAACCTGTGTTCTCATATAATCAATGGTTAATTCTACTTATAATTACGGTACGTAACTAATTAACATCTGATACATGTAATTAGCTTACTCAGTTAGGATACTAAATCAAGGATGCTTGAGAACTCCTCACTAATTAATTTAAACTAATGTGTCATAAATCAGATTGTGAGATGAATGGCTAAATAGGTAACAGTGACGTTATGAACATATCCACAAAAGGTTTTATGTAACCAATGATTTGGGCGTTAAATTGTAGAATTATATTATTTATAATGAAAATATTTAAGTAGAACTTTAAATTTATTCTATAAAAACCTTTTTTTATGTTATTGTGATGGAACTGATGATTTTAAGCGTACGTCTGCATATAACAGCCTATCACTACAGACATACCTAATTGTTAAGTCTCATGTGCCTGTAATTTCACTGGCTCTCAAGGACAGCTGCCGGAATACACCGTTAAGAGCTTGGCAGCAGATTTTCTACTTGAGGGTGATCGCTAGCCAGGTGGGCACTTGCAAAATGCCCTCCCACTATGCGGTGAAGCTCAAGCCAGCGGCGGGATTCGAACAATTGACTTGCTGTGCAGTCCATAGCCAAGTCCACTGAGCCATCACTGCTTCAAAATTTGTCATATCTAGTGACAATTCCTCCTATAATTTTTCTGCTAAGCAGACGTGACGTCATAAAAACGTAGTTCGTTGACTTGTTAAGCACTCTTGAAGCAATGATGGCCGAGCGGTAATAGCTATGGACTGCCCCCGCAGTACCCTGGTTCGATCCCCCCCGCTGGCTTGAGTTCCACCACATGATTGAACGGCATTTTGCGATTGCCCGCTTGGCTAGCTACGACACTAAAGTAGAAAATCTGTCGCCAAGCACCTAACGGTGTGTTCCGGCAGCTGTCTTTGAGTGCCAGTACTTCTAGGTTAGCCTGAACAACATCTTCGAACACATCATCACTAAATATCAGGTGAGTTAGTGGTCAAAAGCTAATCTAGCAGGCATTACAAAAAAAAAAAAGATTAATAATAATTATTGTAATTTATCTTTTTCTGGCCAGTATTTGTATAAAGTCAGCAAGGAATGTTAGTTCTTATTGTTTTTTTTGTCCGTCTTATAATTAATTTAGATCGAAAGGGAATGGTCACGTTATGATTATATAAACCACTACATAGACGCGAGGATATTTAATGGGGTCCATGGTGCTTATTTTTAAGATACTATACTGTAAATGAAAGCTGTTATGTGGTTTTTCCTATAAATAAGAAATATATACAATTTAAATTGCGGAGCCATATAACTATATAAGTAGCATTGATACTAGCCAGGCGGGCATTCGCAAAATATCCTACCACCATGCGAATCTAGATGCTCATCAAAGAATTCCCTGCTCAGCAGCTGCGTTACTGAATTTACGCTTGTGGAAAATAAATCTAACGACTTTTCCTCCTTTTATATCACATTCACCCTGAATATGAACCATGTTGTTACGGTTGAAATGAAACCACTTATTAATTCCCCATCACTTACAGAAAAATAAGCCTGTTTGTTATTCAGAAAATGACGTAAATCAGTGTTACCTAATTTGTGATTAATTAAATTGCGAGACGGACGGCGCCTGACGGCCTGCTAATGACGTCACAGTTTGTGTAGCGTCAAATTAGATCGAGATTGAAGGTTAGAGTATGATAATACACGTCTTCATTAGATAGGTAGGTACCTATAGAATGTATGCTTAAATAATGGTTCTTGTATACGTGTCAGTATATTTTGTCAGATGATTAGGGAAAAATAATATGATGATTTTGAATAAGCGCTCGTAGCGAAGTTTACTTAGCTAATAGCCCTGAGACCTCCCCTATAATGTCGATTTAAAATAACACCTATTGCTTTTTTGGTTACTATGTGTAATGCAAAGCATGCATAGTTTTTTTCTACTACCCGCAACGAGCCGCGAAATATGCTTCGTGTCGCCGCGGCAAACCAGTATTATTGAGAGTCGTCGTTGGACCGCGCCCCGCGCCATACACCACGACGATGTCGCATTCATAAATTTAATAAGTACAAATATTGTCGTATCACCGCACCGTGTTATCTTTAATAGAAGTGCATCATCATGTTATGTTCCTTGAATAACTGTTTTGTGAGATTTTGTGACGTGCGTGAAAGGTGATTACACCGCGGCCTCTGCATAGGAGACTCCCACTACGGGAGATGGTGGAGAAAGCTTTGGTATGTACACATACATTTTAAGAACCTCCTTTGTGTTTGGGAAACTCTTTTGTATAGGACCGCTACTCACGGGTTCAATTGCCTACTTACGATAAACGACTATCTTACCAGCCCACCCCGCGCGGTCAGAGTTCCTTTTTTTTATGTCTGATAGTCAAAGTCAAAGTCTAAATCATTTATTCAATTAAGACGTCTACGACGCTCTTATGAAGATCAATAACAAATTTTAGTATTTAAATATTCTACATTGTACTGCCACGTTCAGCAAATAAATTAAAATTATTGGTTAGCCTTTGACCACAATCACACCTGATGGTAAGTGATGATGTGGTCGAAGATGTTGTTCAGGCTAACCTAGAAGTACTGACTCTCAAGGACAGCTGCCGGAATACAACATTGTATCATTGTATCACCGTTAGGTGCTTGGCGACAGATTTTCTACTTGAGGGTGGTAGCTAGCCAGGCGAGCATTCGCAAAATGCCCTACCACCATGCTATAACGACTGTCATCCTAAGACAACAACCGGGACCGACGGCTTAACGTGCCCTCCGAAGCACGGAAACGCTCAGTAGTAATGTCACTAGCGGTCACCCATCCAACTCATGACCGCGCGCGACGTTGCCTAAACTTGCTGATCAGTTGAGAACAGCTAAGTAAACTTCGCTACGAGCGCTTCAAAAATATTTTTGACGACAATTATTTTACTAAGAAAACCCACCACCTACATTGTTTGTTATGTTCTAAGATCTCATAATATATCTATTAACTTCAACAAAGCTATTCACAGTCCGCACAAACTATTAATACCGCCGCTAAAATGCAAATATTAAACGGTTCAAATTAACTCAGCTGAACTAACTATATTATGAGGACAAGTCTCTCTAGCGCAGCAATACCATAGCAACTGCTATTTAAACAATGGTCCTAGTCCAAGTTTGTGGTTATCTCGATTTTGGTATAGTGGAGCTATTGCTGTACTAGGTGCTGTGGACCGATTCGAATCATGGACAAATTCACAACTATTATAATTGGCTAAGTTTATGTACGAATACCTAATTGTAATGCGAATGGACTGTTTTATATGGAGTAAAAAAAAACGCGTAAACTAAGTAAAAATAATTGAAAGATTCAGGCGTTACTTTGAGGAAAAACATTTTTTTAATGCATGATAGGTAAGCCTTTGACCACTATCTCACCTAATGGTAAGTGGTGATGTTGATCAGGCTAACCTAGAATTACTGGCTCTCAAGGACAGCTGCCGCCATTACGTGATTGGCGACAGATTTTCTACTTTAGGGTGGTAGTTAGCCAGGCAGGCATTAGCACAATACCCTACCACCATGCTATAACGACTGTCATCCTAAGACGACAACCGGGACCCACGGGACATATACATACAGTTATGACTTAACGCCGTCTTAACAGGCATATAAGGCGAAATTTTCACTACGAAAAAATTGCCTTTTTTTTGCGCGCAATCCTTGTTCAGACATAATAAGATTTACAATTAAGTGGTGACGATTTCAATAAACTACTGGTCTGTTTTGTTTATATTTTATAACTTATTGTTGAATGGTCTTTACTGTATTTTGAAGAGACTGCTCAATTTGTCAATATGGTAAAAATATTTTTGACATATATATCGGAAGCATGCGTTAAAGTTTTTTTATACTATTTTTATGAAGATTGGTGCATGTTCCTAACAATCTGAATAAAAACAAAGGTTGCTTATTATACCAGTTTACTACGTGGTCGACGAAGGGACTATAATTAAATTGACAATATAACATAGTTATTTATAATAAAGTTATCTCCCCAGTTAACTATTTTATATCTTTATTTGGGAGAATAAAAAAATAATATTTTATTAACCATAAATCGATGTAATAGTTTTTCAGTAAAGTGTGCCACAAAATGTTTTAGTTGTAGGATAGTGATAGATGGTTAGTAAAATTAATATATTAAAAATAAGTTACACACCTTTGTCTAGCCCCATCAGGATACATTATCATTAAACAAATCAATCCAAACGGTAGTCTTTTTACTACAGCAATGTTCAGTTCAGCGACAAGTCCACCTCTTGTATATCAATCAGATTGCAGTGTTTAATAAGGCTTAAAATACTGAACTTACCTTGACTCTCATTAAAGAACCCCAGCACCATGATGACTATAACCGCGACGCCGATTTTGAGTCGATAGCTGAAGCGGCACATAGCATACATTTCGACTCCCCACCACTGAGCCATGCTTCAGCCACAAAGCCTCCATTCGATCAGGCGTGACCCGCGCCGGTGATCAAAATGAGAGTTTTGGAGCATGATCTGAAACAATGAAAGGAAATTGTATTAACAATCTAGATGGATAAACTTTGTATTAAACACCTTAAACTAAAACAAATATCATACAAACAATAACACATTAACAACAATAGACATAAACATTTATATACGTTCTGCTTGGTACAATTTAGCCCATAAATGTGTATTGTAATTGTGGCCAGCTTGAAAAACCTTGTGATACTATGATCTGGCAGTATTATGCATTCGAAATGGGCATGAGATTTTTACCAGTGAGCAATCCAACTGTATGAGTAGCAACAGTACCACTGTTTTAGCCGGATTGTTCACTGCTAAAGACAACCTCCCCAGTTAACCCATGCTCATTTTAAATATTTCCAACAATAAGAATAACAAAAATGAGGGGGATTCCACAATCCCCATACTTGGCAGGCTTCTTATAGATTTCAGTGTGAGAGTAAAGATAGCAGATCCTCGAAAGGTGCTGCTGCCCACCTTTTAAGGCTTAGTCACCTCGTCTTATAGCAATGATGGCCAAGCGGTAATAGCTATGGACTGCCGTGCCGCAAGTCCTTGGTCCACCGCCAGCTTGAACTTCAACGCATGGTGGAAGGCCATTTTGCGATTGCCCGCCTTGCTAGCCTTGCACCCTCAAGTAGAAAATGTGGGCTGGTGGTTTTTCCGTCGCAATCCCATTAAAAATTAAGGCTCATAGTCAAAATCATTTATCAAATCCGTCACGCGACGCTCTTAATGCGACGCTCTTATGAACGTCAATTACATAATTTACCATTAAAACATTTTACTGCCGCGTTCAGAAAAATTGGTATAGAGCCACTTCGAGAAGAACGGGCTTGAAACTCAGGGCCCTTCTTTCAATGTCTTTACTCTTTTACAATTTTTCATGCCCCGCGTGCTACCACTTTATCAAATTATTATGTTGCCTATACTAGACAGGGGAAATCAAGTTGCATTTAAAATCTTATTGAACTGTAAATTTGCGAAATATTTACTTATTATTTAATAAAGACAAGTGGTCCGTGCTTTTTTTTATGTAATTGTGACGGAACAAGCTCGAGGCCCACCTGATGTTAAGCGAACTAACCTCTGCCTATAACACATCATCACAAGTCGCGAATTGCACTGCGCCCGTCACCTTGAGACATAGTTGTTAAGTCTCATGTGCCTGTTATTTCACTGGCTCTCAAGGACTACAGCCAGAACACACCATTAGGTGCTTGGCGGCAGATTTCCTACTTGAGGGTGGTAGCTAGCCAGGCGGGCAATCGCAAAATGCCCTTACACCATGCGGTGAAGCTCAAGCGTTAGCTAGACTTAAAGTCTGAAAGTTATACTTTATGTGTGAGCGAGTATACAAGACATTATATGACAGAAGACTTAGTCGAAGAAGAAGTATTAGTCGCTTATACTAGACTATATTAATCGTATATTTACTTATGTGAAACAATAAGTTATGAATTATGACGTTAAAATTTCTGTATAAACATGTACTCGTAGATCGAAGCAAGCAAAAATTAAGACTTTTCTTGAATTTTAATATTGTTATGTTTGCAATAACGCCTGCTATGTGGATTACATTACAAAATTACATATATACGATAGGAAAAATTTAAGTCATGTGTCCCTCCCAATACGATGGTCCAAGAACGATAGGAAAGATTTGAGTTTTGACGTCATATCATGTTTGTTCAATTGGTTAGAGCATACCCCGGCTAAAGGGGTGGATGGACGTGGATTCGAATCCCGCACATGACTTAAATTTTTCCTATCGTATATTTGTAATTTTGTAACGTTTCTTGAACTTTAAACAATTTAAGGCGAACACTAAGCACTAAGGCGGGAAATTTATGATTTTATTATTATTATGACCAAAATAATAATAGCTAAATAGTCTAGGTATTGTACTTGATCACGTAAAATTCGAGAAAATAATTTTCATATATTTCAGATCTTGTAGAAAAGTTACGTAAAAAAACTGATAAAATTTTGGCAGATCCCGCAATTTTAGTTTCCACCTTAAGCTACTAGTTAAAAGCGTTCAATTTCACCACACCCCAAGGGGAGAAATATGATAGGTTTCCGTAGCTTTGTCGTTCTTCGCCAAATAGCTGCAATACAATCTGTAAAATAAACAACCATTTCGTGAAATACAACGCTAAACAGCTTATTTCTTGACTAAAATCGATAAAATATCTATCAAGCCACAATTAATAATAGGCACTCATTCCAATATATTATGAGTTATCTTTTCCAATCACTTCTAATGAAAGTGGAATTGAAAGAGAAAATGACTCGCAGTTCTTAGTTTTTCAGAGACATATCGTAAGAATTCATTGATACGTTACGATATAAAAACTATTTTTTGACTAAATAAATTAATATAACAGTACCTACATGGAGTAGATAACTTAAGTAGAACAGTGGGCTGATTTATCGTAGCCCTAATCGCCCTTATCGTTTACAGCGATCTCTTTTAAATAACCTTAGGGTGGACAAAAATAACTCTAAAATAAAGAAGGTGGTGTTTCAACAATAAAATAATAATATTGTATTAATTCTTAATAATAATAACTCTATATTATAGTACAAAATGTTACTTCTCATGATTTTGCTATTTCTATCTGCAATTCTTATAGTGTTATTTTTTTACGCTCTATACTAAAGAGTCTCTTAAACAGCACTTTTATATAGCAGGTGACTATCATTGTGATTTTTTTTTTTTTTTTTTTACCTATACAACACTACAGTTACTACAATAAAAGCATTAAGACAACCTATAAGTCATTGCAGACTCACAGGCAGTCCAAATGCTCCAGCCCACTACCAGATGACAGCGTGCCCAGCATGCTGTCAATCATTGCCCCGTTGAATTGAATTGCTTATTCGTGGACCGAAATAGGTGCCAGCAATTTATTCGAGTCGAATCGACTAAGCGCTTTGATAAGTTTTAGAAAATACGATGGGAAAATTTTACTTGTTTTACATATTAAATTGCCAAATGGTATATACCCCGTCGGGTACCGGGACAGAATTACACCCGTCCTCCATCTCTTCCCGTGGGTGCTGTAAGACGCGACTAAGGGTAAAATACTGGAACGTGGGCAGCAGCGCCATCTGAGGAACTGCTATCTGATACTGCGATCCCCAAGACACCTGCCAAGCGTGGAGATTATGGCAAACCCCTCTTAGTAGGAGAGGCTCTGTTCAGCAGTGGACAATACGGCTGATACAGTAAGTAATGGTTTATATGCATCCCAAGAAAAAACAAATAAGGGCATTTAAGAATGCCCGCCTGGCTAGTAACCACCCTCAAGTCGAAAATCTGTCACGAAGCACCTCACGATGTGTTCCGGCGGCTGCCCTTGAGAGCCAGTAACATAACAGGTACATGAGGATTAACAACTATGTCTCAGAAGAGACGGGAGCAGTGCAATTCGTGACTTATGATGAAATGCATCTGAAAGAGGCAGAGGTTAGTCCGCTTAACATCAGGTGGGCCTCGAACTTGTTCCGTCACAATAACATAAAAAAAAACCGAAAAAGTTCAAATGAAAACCACATTGTTCAAAAGAAATATTTTTCTCTAGAATATTTAGGCATATTTAGGCCTCATTATAATGAGGCGCTGAGTCAGCAATATTTTTCCAACATATTTTCAGAGCTTTAGATATAAATCGAATCGATAATATCTCTATCAGGACATAATAATGTTTCTTGAGGTTTCAAGGTCTCATTATCTGATAATAATGATGTCAATTTTGACGTTCATTTTTTTATACGGTAACGCTCAATAATGAGGATTTATGTCGAGTGTAGGAAAAAAATACCAGAAAATTTTTAAGGCCGCGAATAATCTGGCGGAACTAAGATAAATTGTTCGTTTTCTCCTTACCTTAGTGATACTATATCGTATGTATTTGAAGCGCTCGTTGCGAAGTTTGCTCAGCCGTTCTTAACCGATTAGAAAAGTAAGGTAACGTCCGCTAGTGACAATACTACTGAGCACTTTCGTGCTTCGGAGGGCACGTATACCCGTCGGTCCGGTCCGTTGCTGATAAGTAAGCCTTTGGCCACAATCTTACCTGATGTTAAGTAATGATGTGGTCGAAGGTTAACACGCTTAACCTAGAATTACTGGCTCTCAAGGTCAGCTGCCGGAATACACCGTTAGGTGTCTGGCACAGATTTTTTACTTGAGGGTGGTAGCTAGCCAGGCGGGCATTCGCAAAATGCCCTACCACCATGCTAAACCTTCTAGCTACTAGGTACTCTTAAGTAGAAAATCTGTCACCAAGCACCTAATAGTGAGTTCCGGCAGCAGGCCTTGAGAGTCAGCAAATGATTATTACAGGCACATGAGACATAACAACTTACGTCTTAGTGTGATGGGTGGTGATCTATTTCGTAGACTGGTACGCTTTTGTCTTGCTTAATGATCTGAAAGTTGAGCTTTTAATGCATTTTATGGATATAATATGATATTGTCATCTAGCCATTTCTTTAAGGTGTCTTTTTTTTATGTTATTGTGGAGGAACAAGCGCGAGGCCCACCTGATGTTAACCGGTATCCTCTGCCTATAACAGATGCATTTCATCACAAGTGACGAACTGCACTGCGCCCATCACCTTGAGACATAGTTGTTAAGTCTCATTTTTGCCTGTTATTTCACTGGCTCTCAAGGACTGCTGCCGGAACACACCGTTAGGTGCTTGGCGACAGATTTTCTACTTTAGGGTGGTCGCTAACCAGGCGGGCATTCGCAAAATGCCATTCCACCATGCGGTGAAGCTCAAGCTCTGGGCGGGATTCGAACCATGGACCTGCTGCGCGGCAGTCCATAGCCAATGCCACTGAGCCATCACTGCTTCCAAGCTTAAGCTTATTGGGAGAGTAGTTAATGCGGACACTGGGATAAGATGCTGTACTCATATGTAGTACAACGACCGACGGCTGATGGACGTTTCACCAACTTGACGAAGTTTTCTCCGTACATATCCTAAACCTGAGGATAGTATTACCTCCACTAAAGTTTATGACTTCTTTCAATACCCTATCCAGTTTTCTAAATTACTTCTTTTTACTAAATAAAGTTGACGAATTTATTTCTGTGCACGTGTAAAAATCGTCAAAATAATTTATTTGGTCGGCTTTTATATAATATATTTCCAGGTGTGCTGCACACGTCATTATTCGTAGCACCTTCTTTTTATTTTGAATATGGCGTTCCTTCAAATTCTTCTAAAAACATGTTTGCCTTCATTAAAACAACTACAAGTAATCAAAATCGCAGATGATGATGTCTTCAAATATTTTAATTATTTTTTTTGCCTGATGGATTAGCCGTTGGCCACTATCTAACTTGATGATAGGTAATGATGTGGTCGAAGATGTTGTTAAGGCTAACCTAGAATTACTGGCATTCAAGGACAGCTACCGGAACACACCAATAGCACCTAAGTGCTTGGCGACAGATTTTCTACTTGAAGGCTGCTAGCTAGCCAGGCGGGCATTCGCAAATGTCCTACCACCATGCCTTAACGACTGCCATCCTAAAACGACATCCGAGACCGACGTTTTAACGTGCCTTCCGAAGCACGAAAGCGCTCAGTAGTATTGTCACTAGCGGTCACCCGCTGATTGGTTAAGAACAACTAAGAAAACTTCGCTACGAGCGCTTCAAAACGCGAATTAATGGACAAAATTCTATAAATTTTCTGATGTTCATTACTAGAGGTAATGTACAAAAGTACATACATTGGTAAATTTCGATCAAAGCAATCACACGGTCTTTCATCTTCGAAAGATCGGTAGGTAATGGGGTTTTCACTGGCTTCCTCACGTTGACAAAACTAAATAATATTGAATATTATTTGTCTTGTGGAATTGTGTTATGTTTTCCTGGCATTTTTATAAACAATTTTTTTTATGTTTTTGTGACGGAACAAGCCCTAGACCCACCTGATGCTAAGTGGACTAACCGCTGCCGATAAAAGATGCATTTTATCAACGACGAATTGCACTATGCCCGTCACACTGAGACGTACAGATGTTTAGTCTCGTATGCTTGTAATTATAATGGCTATCAAAAATAGCTGCTGGAGCACACCGTTAGGTGCTTGGCGACAGATTTTCTACTTGAGGGCGGCAGCTAGCTAGGCGGGCATTCGCAAAATGCCCTTACACCATGCGTTGAAGCTCAAGCCCGCGGCAGGATTCGAACCATGGACCTGCTGCACGGCTGTCCATAGCCAATGCCACTGAGCCATCACTGCTTCAAACAAGCAAGCTCATTTCAACAAAAAAATATAAAAATTAAATCAAATAAAGCCCATAGCCAATGGTTACATTTACGAACTATAATCCCAACGCTTGGTTTGACTTGCAACGCCCGATAGCCGTTTTTTGTGGCGTTCTATGGGGGAAGTATTTGCTCATGGACGCTTTCTAGCTGATGAAGATGATGACTCAACAAACAAACGATGATATGACAGCTCAAGATAGCTGAGTTTGACATATTTAGATGACAGAAGCGGATTGCAATTTAACATTCGTAATGTTAATCATAAAAAAATGAATCAGTGATAGCTCAGTGGCATTGGCTATTGACTGCCGCGCAGCAGGTCCATGGTTTGAATCCCGCCACGGGCTTGAGCTTGAGAGGCAGTGAAATTACAGGCACATGAGACTTCATAACTATGTCTAAGGATGATAGGCAGAGGTTTAGTCCGCTTAACATCAAGTGGATCTCAAGCTCACTTGTGTGAATTGTTAAAGTGCCTTGAATTATATTTTTCTCATTTGCTTTTGTTAATTTATTTAATACAAACGTACAAATTTTTGAGAGATTCTCGAAAATTTGTACGCCTATATGGGCAAAACATGATGATCACTATACCTAATTATGACACCAATATGCATGCGTTTGTTTTGCATAATACTCATGTTTTATGCAAATCAATGTTTATTAAGCTTGTTCCATCACAATATCAAAAAAAAAGAAATAATTTGGCCAAGTCTATACTCTCCTTTTGAACACTAATAATTATGGATATATATATATATACATATATGTCGGGGATTGAGACGGATTAGAGTCCACGTGTTCGTTGACGGCGTCCGCCATATTGTGAAAATTATAAGTCAGTGCGCACACCCGGCGCAGGCGCTGTCTCGAAAGCAAGTGAAGTGAGTGAACCTTGATCGAACGCACTACTGACAGATATGATGTTCACACTGGCAGCCCTGTATAATCTGTGCCAAAGATAATCACTTGTGTTGTCTGTGACATTCGCTCGGTGTTGCCATTCAAATAAACCAAATAATTACTGAAATAAATAACTTCGTGCCTTCTTGAGAATTATTATCTCTGACATATATATTATATTAATGGTACAAGTGACACTTTAAATAAGAAAACTAAAAGAAGTGTCACATTTAAGTATGCCTACAACTCACAAGCAGGTTTAATAATAGGCACATCTTTACATCTCATTGAAGTTGTGCCATTGTTTCAGCCGTATCCAATTTCTCTTTAATTAATCAACTGAATTTATTTGATTTCAAAATGAACGTGAAGAATAGGTGTCAGGAAAGTTCAGCTTTGAAGTTTAATTTGCTTATTTGATACTCTTCATTGAATCAGCAAAGTGATAAATTTGAGTTAGTGAAATTTGACTAGAGCGCTTTATTCTAAGATAAAACAGTAAAGCAACCTTAAGTCCTTTTATGTGAAAACTACTTCGTACAAATATTTTATCTTAAGTGAACTATGACGAAAGTATAATTTCCAACGGGAAATTATTGTGATTTATTTTATTTCGTTTTATTACATTTTATATCTCTGACAATATCCGGTCCTTTACAAAGGTATTGAGTGAGTGGAGCCGACACCAAATTGAAGACTTCTATTTTTTCATAAAATATTTTATTTATTTAAAATAATTTAATCACGGAACATGGTGGACATCGTGCTATATAAATATGAATGTCCTTGTTCCAGGCTAATGCGAGTCGTATTTAAAACAATGCGCTATGATGCCTGCCAATTTTTGGCTTATTACAAAATATTTTGGCATTCAATAACTCGCCACCTACTAAATGAGCCTTCTATTTATGGAGGGCTCATTTAGTAGGTGGCAATAAAAGCCGCCATCATAAGCTACGAAATAGGCAACGTTGATGTGAGTGGCAAAAGGATGTCGCTGGACCCCTAGCGTTATGTCCTTCAACACTTCCACTCTTGGAGTTAGGTGTACGCTCATGGTTCCTCGCCCTTGGACGGCCATCAGAGTCAAATGGGGATATTATTATTTTATTGAATTGATCCCCAAGCCACCAGCTGTCAAGCGTTGGGATAATGGCAAATCGCCTCTTAATGGGGGACTGTGCTCAGCAGTGGACAATCCGGCTGATACAGTACAGTTTAATAAACTTACTTGTCTTCTACTGATTTCAGGCGAGTGAAGTCAGGCCAGCAACTTATTGGGTAAGTAATTCCATATTTAAATTTAAATGTTCCTTAAAAAGAACATCATCCTAAAACCATTTCATCTGGAATAATATGTAACCTACTCCGACCTCTTTGAAAGTTAAGGCAATGTTTTTATTTATACTAGTATTTTTGCTCGGCAAGGAGCCCTTTGTGTCTTTTTATTTCGTATAATCTTAAGCCGTCTAGTCTACGTTTATTTTAATATAGATTGTATAATGACACTTTAAGAGAAACAACTAAAAACACAGAAATTGCTATCTTACTATTAATTTTTTTATGTATCTCGTGCTGCAAAAGACGGATTGTAAATATGTGAGCTTAAAATATTTCAATCAGCATGGTAACTGGAGTAAAAACCATTTCCGATCACGCATGACGCGTACGGGTTCCATTGTATTGTGTCATACATAAGCATTAACAATGACCGCCCTGGGCAATATCAATTCTAAAGTCATATAGGCAATACTAATGTTTGTCAGTATGTTCATAGACATTTTGAAGTTTACTTAGCTGTTCTTAACCGATCAGCAAAGTTAAGCAACGTCGCCCGCGGTCATGAGTTGGATGGGTGACCGTTAGTGACATTACTACTGAGCGTTTCCGTGCTTCGGAGGGACGTTAAGCCGTCCGTCCCGGTTGTCGTCTTAGGATGGCAGTCGTTATAGCATGGTGGTAGGGCATTTTGCGAATGCCCGCCTGGCTAGCTACCACCCTCAAGTAGAAAATCTGTAGCCAAGCACCTAATGGTGTGTTCCGGCAGCTGTCCTTGAGAGCCAGTACTTCTAGGTTAGCCTGAACAACATCTTCGACCACGTCATCACTCATCACTTACCATCAGGTAAGATAGTGGTTAAAGGCTAACATATCATGCATAAAAAAAAATATTGAAAAAACTCTGAACTGAGGTGTTTTTTATTTATAGCTATTCTATCCAGTCCATTATAAAATATCACCAAAACTGGATGTAAATAAATCCAGTTAATAAATAAAAATGGCAATAAAATACTAAATACCAAAAAGAGATACACCTTCATCAGATTATTATTACTATCAAAACGACAAAATAAATATTTTCGTATTGAAATTTTTGTATTTATTTCTCGCAACTATGTTGAAAAACGTCGTATGGCATACTTGAACTTTGATAATAACAGCCTCTGCTTTCTTATAGTATATATGCATCGACTTGAGTCAGTTTATAATCCTTCCAAATCTAGATTTGATATAGAAAGCTATAACTTATCCTAAGAACGTCAATCCCCAATTATATTATAATAATAGCAAAAAAGAACACAATTTAATAATCTTATTTAATTTAAACTAATATTTTTTTATACTTTATCATATTCGATAATTTGTCACATATAATGTACATAATAAAAATCTATTTTAAACATAGCATCGACGTAAAGTCTGAGTCAAATTTATACTTGAGTCCCGCACTTGACACTCTGTCAAGTGCGCTAACTCAAGTACCCACATGTACCCAGCACACTCGCCGCATTGCCCCGCTGTATAGCCAGAAGATCTGTTGGGCCAAGTACCAACCAGATCGGGGGTCCCACCCTCTCTCTCTTAACCGACGGCTGAGGTTCTGGACTATACTACTAATAAAATCTTATATATTGAAATTACCCTTAGTATTTGCTCAACGTAATCTTAAATATCTCTAAGGCAAAAAACTTACTAATAATATATGAAAATAAGTACCTCTTACGTTCAGATTACATCGTAGATAATCTGCTAAACAATTTTTCTAACAAACTCGTCATTCTACCGGTTACCAGCAAAACTTCACAATTAGCAACTTTCCCGCTTATAAAGAAAGTTACGAACTTCCTTCTGGCCATTAAAACGTCTTTTAGAATCACCCAAAACTCGCCGACGTGCAAGTTTTAATGTCTTTCGAGAGGGAATTCTCTTTGTTACGGACGGCCGAAAAAATAAAAAATAAGCTGTGACGCTGCGTCGGTTACTGCCCTGGCAATAGAGTTTGGATGTGAGTAGCAGTTATAGAGTTCCACCTTTGCCTAGAGTGTTATGACTACCGGACCCACTATTATTGGTTCAAACTAATCCTGCTTCAATATTAAGCAAGAAATGTGTAGAAAGCATATTTTGATCACTTAAACACTTACACGTACGCTTTACTAGATTTTCACGTATATGTCCCGTGATGAAATTATGATTTCATTCACTATTCCCGCCAATCGCACGTTGTGACTACATCACCCACTTTTATTGGATTTAAACATAATTCTGCTTTAATATCAATGCAATAATATCTAGAAGAAGTGATGGCTCAGTGGCATTGGCTATGGACTACCGCGCAGCAGGTCCATGGTTCGAATCCCGCCGCGGGCTTGAGCTTCACCGCATGGTGGAAGGGTATTTTGCGAATGCCTGGCTAGCAACCACCCTCAAGTAGAAAATCTGTCACCAAGCACCTAACGGTGTTCCGGCAGCTGTCCTTGAGAGCCAGTGAAATTGCAGGCACATGAGACTTAATAACTATGTCTCAAGGTGACGGGCGCAGTGCAATTCGTGACTTGTGACGAAATGCATCTGTTATAGGCAGAGGTTAGGCGGCTTAACAGCAGGTGGGCCTCGGGCTGGTTCCGTCACAATAACATAAAAAAAAATAAAAAAATATTAGTAACTGTATTAAAAGCACAATTTCAACATTCATACGTAGTTTACGTTTTACAAGATATTCAAGTCAATAGTTTGTTATCACGATGGTTGCATTCACTGTTCTCGTCAATCGTACGTTATAGATTTTCAGTACTGTTTATTCTTAAATCATGTACTCCTAATGCGTTTTAATCTGAAATCTGTACATCAAGCTATGAGTTTGATAATTTAAAACACACACATAAAGTTTATATCATGTGATAATAACTGTGAACAGACACGCAAGATACTCATGACGCGAAGGCTATAGTACATTTTTATTCAATAGCGTGTTCCGGCATCTGCCCTTGAAAATCAGTAATTCAAGGTTAGCCAACAATAATGTTCGGTTTCGCTAGAATCCCCTAGACCATAACTGATAAAACATGATGTGTTTTGCCTCTTGATATTAAGAAGACTTGATATGACTATGTATTTACTCATGGTTTGACATTGAATTTTGCGCATAAGATTGGGATCGCGACTTTCCATAAGATTTATCTCTAGTTGGTAATGAAGACGTAATTCATAATTTTGTCTTGGGATATAGAATTAGTAACTTTCTATATAGAGGAACAAGGTTGCAATCCACGTTTGGAACCATGTCGTAACTAGAATCGTGGTTAAAGGCGATAACAATTTTTTAAGCATTTAAGGTTTTTAATCAGAAATATGTGCTTTATATTTATTTCTAGGATATAACAATAGTATTCAATAATTTTTTCGTAACTATTTTCTTAATATTATGATTTTCCGCAATGGACCACTTAAATTATAAGGATAAAAGGCTATCATCTGACGACTAACACGTCAAAAAGCAAGTGAGCCAATGTACTACAATCCGACTTACAAGCGAATTCAACTTCGATTGTATAATAAGGTGTGATCCCCAAGCGCCTGCCAAGCGTGGAGATTATGGTAAAGACCCCCTTAATGGGAGAGGCTGTGTTCAGCAGTGGACAATCCAGATATACAGCATATTATGTGGAAGTGTATTGGAACATAAAGTAGAACGTAATAAAAAAAGACGCATGGTGACGGACGGTATGCAAGGACATTAGAGTTTATTATAAATAAAAGTTTTTTATTGTAGAAGCAATAAACGGTGAATGTGGACCACGGTGCTGCTATTTTTAATACCCCGCCTACACATATATACATATATTGTACCTGTATATACTGATCTTCACTTTATAATAAAGATAGGCGCTTTACTTGACAATGCTCAAAGAATATTGAAGCCGGAAACCGTCCTCGACATAAATACCCTTCGTATAATACATTGCGAAGACAATGAATGATAAATAAATTATGTTTAACTTTTAGAGATCAAGGTACGCCATAATCAAAATCGCTTTGCATATATCATCTCGTTTGTATCCTTATTCCATGTACATTCCTGTGGATTAAGTAAATTCAGTAATAGTGTATTATTATTAACCAAGGGTGGTAAGTAGGCAATCAATACCCGAGATATTTAAGTGCTTAGAGTTCGATGGGGCAATTTATTACTCGAATTAATTACTTTACATGTCATTTCATCATAAATTTGATAAAATAAAAAACACACACAACAAACACACCACGTCTTACGTTTTTAGATATTTCTCTTATAAAGTCAAATGTAATAGTTTTTCTACACTGATATCGGCGTCAGAACCATATATTGAAATATTTTCACAAATATAATAATAATGCATGTGTAATATAATATATAATGCATGTGTAATGACAGTCATAATTTCTCTATTGCAATTGTTTGTACTTTGATATACATATTTATAACAAATACACAGGCAGGAAAACATGTAATCTGCCCACTGTGAAGACTAAATTTAATAATAAGGTTGTACAAATAATTCATAATTAAATATAAACTAGTACTTTATCAATATCAGAACAAAAGATTCGTATTTTATTTAATGGCCAGTGCCTTGTTATATAAACTGCACTATTGGGAATTACCCGCATCGTTATTTATTTTTGAGTGAGCACAATTTTATAAGTGGTGTTAAACTTAACGGTTATACCATACTGGTCTTAGTGTCCTTTTATTCTATGTTTTAAAGAGAGAAGATGTGATATGAATAAGAGATGGATAATTGTTTTTTTTAAGTGATAGGTGGATCTGAAGCGCTTTTAGCGAAGTAAGCTTAGCCGTTCTTAACCGATCAGCAAAGTTAAGTAACGTCCGCCGCGGTCATCAGTTGGATGGGTGACCGCTAGTGACATTACTACTGAGCGCTTCTGTGTTTCGGAGGGCGCGTTAAGCCGTCCCGGTTGTCTTAAAATGGCAGTTGTTATAGCATGGTGCTAGGGCATGTTGCGAATGCCCGCCTGGCTAGCTACTATCCTCAAGAAGAAAATCTGTCGCTAAGCACCGAACGGTATGTTCCAGCAGCTGTCATTGAGAACCAGTAATTCTAGGCTAGCCTGAACAACATCTTCGACCACATCATCACTTACCATCACGTGCGATTGTGGTCAAAGGCTAACCTATCAAGCATAAAAAAGGCTTGGAAACTAGACGGTGTAGTGATAAAACTGCGACAACGACGTCAGCATTAGGTTGTATAGTTCTTCAGAATTACTACAAGTTGTCTATATGAGACAAAGGATACAAAGAAATCCTATTTCTGTGCGCATATAAATTAACAGGCTAATAAGGCTTAATATTGTTATGATTGCAATACCGCCTGCTATGCGGATTACATTACAAAATTACAAATATACGCACATGACTTAAATTTTTCCTATCGTATATTTGTAATTTTGTAGGCTAATAAGTCTCTAGGTTTTTGGAATGCTTGGGGTCTATGACAATTCTGATAGCTCTTCGCTGTCATGCACCAAATAGATGAAGCAGTGTTGTGCTACTCCTGTCTTTTGTAGGAAATTTGTCACCAAGCACTTGACAGTGTGATTTATTAGTTGTCTTTAGGAGACAGTAACTATAGGTTGAGCCTTTACATATTTTTTTTATGTTATTGTGACGGAACAAGCTCAAGATAATACCGGACTAACTTCTGCCTATAATAGAACCATTTCATCACAAGGAACTGCACTGTGCCCGTTGCGCACCTTGAGACACAGTTGTTAAATCTTATGTTTCTGTAATTTCACTGGCTTTGAAGGACTGCTGGCGGAACACACCGTTAGGAGCTTGGCGATACATTTTCTACTTGAGGGTGGTAGCCATGCGGGCAGTCGCAAAATGCCCTTACACCATGTAGTGAAACTCAAGCTGGCGGTGGGGATCGAACCAGGGACCTGCGGCAAGGCAGTCCCTAGCTATTACCGCTCGGCCATCAATGCTTCAAAACTATGATTTACTCATTATCATTACACGCCCTCGAATTTGGGAATTGAAGAATAAAATTCAATTGTTATTATTATCTATGATGCGTTGAAAGTACCAGTAAATGAGACCAGTGGTTAAAAGCTAAAAAATATCAGCTATAAAAATATACACCTATAAATTTCTAGATGTTTTTAATGAATAATCAAATAAACTTACAAATCTTCTAAAGAGGTTCTTGAAAAGATTTTTTCATCATTCATGCATTTTTAATAGTCTTTACGAGCTGATGCATTTTTCATGTTTTAATTAAAAGTTATAGCTCAGCTTTTTGCTGAAAGCTGGAACATAATTCATCCATTAAGTTTATGCGATGGCTGTAAGAACTTAATTTTTCTTTTAAACAACCGTACATACTTAGTCGTATTGTGCCAGCAGTCTAGGTAGAAGCTTCCTTATTAAAAATAATAGAAACTACGTAATGTACGGGGTCCTGTAACCGACAGGCTTTGTTTGGTATCAAGATGGATTGTTTATTTTCGTAATCACACATTGTATAATATGTAAATATCATTTGAAGCGCTCGTAGCGAAGTTTACTTAGCTGTTCTCAACCGATCAGCAAAGTTAAGCAACGTCGCGTGTGGTCATGAGTTGGATGGGTGACCGCTTGTGACATTACTACTGTGCGTTTCCGTGCGTCGGTGGGCACGTTAAGCTGTAAGGCGCGGAGGGGGAGCGGCGCAA
Organism: Plagodis pulveraria; assembly: GCA_963890685.1. Lineage (NCBI taxonomy): Eukaryota > Metazoa > Arthropoda > Insecta > Lepidoptera > Geometridae > Plagodis > Plagodis pulveraria. Next base: position 9,768,225 of record OY982973.1, on the reverse strand, counting down.
GGCTACTGCGAAGACGTAGCGAATACGCTGCGATGAGGTAGCGAGAAGACTAAAGCGCTGCGTACCCACAGCGCCGGAGCTGACATAGAATTGCTTTACTTCTAATATTAAAACATTTGTCTGTAAGCCTAACTTTTTTTTGTTGACGTTTTCGTGCTTGTGATTGTGAAGTGGAAGAAGGAGCAAATTTTGAGAAATTTCATTAGTATTAAAAAAAATACTATAGGTTTCTGTAACCGCCTTCCCTCAATGGGTAATATTTTGCCCATTTTCCCTCTCCCCATAGCACAAAATATATACATATACCATATCTAAAGTCCTTTCAATGTATGTAGATACACATATATTTTTTTAAATTATTATTATGTAAATAAAATAGTTTTCGTAATAACCATGCTAAAACCCCCCTCTTCCCCTTTCACCCCTTGTTATAGTACATAAGTATGTATACCGATTCTAAAGCCCTTCCACTACTTCATCTTAGTCAGTTTAAAGGATTTATTCTAAGAATTTTGTATTGGGTACAAAATTACCTAACACCCAAGTTCAACGACTATTACTGCTAAAGTAATAAAGTTCTATTAATTGCTATAATTTTCTTTAAAAGTTCATGAACTGCACTATCATCATGAATTTTTCCAAATTTTTCGAGCCGTGGGTGGGACGCCACGATACTGGAATAAAAATGTGCACTTTAAAGTCGAATATTTCGTAAATGGAGCATTAAATCGAAAAATTGTATAAGCACTCCCTCAATCATTTAAAAAGACCTATTTAATGATATCACATACGATGGGATAGACGACGAAAAAAAAATTCATCTCCAAGTGAATTGCATGGGAACTATCCTAAAAAAAATATTTTTCAAAATTTTCTTTTACCACTTTGTCGGCGTGATAAATTTACATACCCTTACAAAATTGCAGCTTTCTAGTACAAACGGTCTCTTAGCAAAGTCTCGGACAGGCGGACATGACGAAACTATAAGGGTTCCTTGTCAGGACTACGGAATCCTTAAACGGACCTTGCGGATAGATTATGTATGAAATGTCTGTGTGACAATGTTATCGTCTGTGTGACAATGCAATCATCTATGTGACGAAACTACTTCATTATTATTGGCATCTAAGTCTATGAGTTATATTACAAAATTACAAATATACGCGTATTTAATGTAATCCGAATAGCAGGCGTTATTGCAATCATAACAATTAAAAAATTATAAGGTTGCGTCATCATTTACAAGTATAAAACCAATTGCAAAATTGGTCTTGTTTGTAGTACAACGTAAGTGGTACTATAGATGTCGCTCCATCCCAATACGATGGTTAATGAACGATAGGAAAGATTTGAGTTATGACGTCATGTCATGTTAGCTCAATTGGTTAGAGCATGCCCCGGCTAAAGGGGCGGATGGACGCGGGTTCGAATCCCGCACATGACTTAAATTTTTTCTATGGTATATTTGTAATTTTGTAATGTTATTCGCATAGCTGGCGTTATTGCAATCATAACAATTGAAAAATCTATGAGTTATGTTAATTTGTTGTTTAATATGTAATAGTTTAAATTACCCATCTATATATTATACTGTGGTTTAAATTTAACACTTTACTTAAATTTGTTTTTATACTGTGATTAGGTATCATACTAGATTGTACGCTGTTCTATGATTTGAATCGGCATTATATCAAATACCGTGATACCAAATAATCACTTTTTCGTTTATTTCGCTTAACCCAAGCTTCCAAAAGACCTTCTATATTTTTCTATCCAAAAATAACTGTTTTCGTTTAACATGCATCAACACTGTTTAAGTCTAACTATGCAAGAAATATTTTCATATTCTAATTACAATAATATTTTTGAAGATATCATTTCAGTCTGTAATTTTTATTCTTTTCACATTTTCCACGCGTAATATGTATATAAGGTTTACATGTTTTTGTTTAATTTATCTCTCTAGGGTTTCATTTCACAAATTAATTTTGAGCACAGATTCTTTTGTTTTGTTGTAAGTAATATCACGAAAAAAGCCTGTTTATTTATAAGTAGGCAAGATTGAAAATGAAACATATTTTACTTATTTTAACAAAAAGTGTCGTAGTAATTATTTGCCTTCTCAGAACGAGGGATTTTAGAAGTTGCGTTTAATTTCAATTTGTTTTTCATAAGTCTAGAGTAAGTTTATGAAATGTGCCCACTAATAATAAAAACAAACATACAATGAATGTATTGCATAACTAGTGAAATGCTACTTTTCGCATGAACGCGGGATAATAATTACGATGTGTTGGACTAAACAGTTCTCAATAGTATTGGCGTAACTTAAAGTTCGTATCCATTTCCCTACTCGCACCCACTGGTCGCCTAAGTCACAGTCAAGGCTTCAAAAGGTTCTTACTTCTTCGGCTGATCATTTATTGCTCTTGCGCTTCTTCAGAAGTATTGGAGAATTCGTTGACATCAACGCATATCTCTATAAGCTAAATAAAAATCTCATCTCATGGTAAGTGATGATTTGGTCGAAGATGTTATTCAGGCTAATCTACAATTTCTGGCTCTCAAGGACAGCTGCCCGAGCATACCGTTAGGTGCTTGGCGATAGACATTCTACTTGAGGGTGGTAGCTAGCGAGAAGAGTATTTGCAAAATTCCGTGCTACCATGCTTAATCAACTGCCATCGTAGGATAATAACCGGGACCGGGAACGTTAACGTGCTCCCTGGAGCACGGAAGCGCTAAGTAGAAATGTAACTAGCGGTCACCCATCTAAGTCATGACCACAGCGGACGTTGCTTAACTTAGCTGATCGGTTAAGAACTGCTAAGGAAACTTCACTACGAGTGCTTCGAATAAATTATATTGTACTATCCAAAGCTGATATTCTAAATCAGAGGTTTTTCGGCCATCCTCTTTTTTTTTGTTTTTTTTGTGTTATTGTGACGGAACAAGCTCGAAGCCCACCTGTTGTTAAGCGAACTAACCTATGCCTATAACAGATGTATTTCATCACAAGTGACGAATTGCACTACGCCCGTCACCTTGAGACATATTTGTTAAGTCTTATGTGCCCGTAATTTCACTGGCTCTCAAAGACTGCTGCTGGATCACACAGTTAGGTGCTGGGTGACAGATTTTCTACTTGAGGGTGGTCGCTAGCCAGGCGGGCATTCGCAAAAAGCCCTTCCACCATACGGTGAAGCTCAAGCCCGCAGCGAGATTCAAACCATGGACCTGCTGCGCGGCAGTCCATAGCCAAAGTCACTGAAATGCTTGAACTGAACCATGGACCTGCTGCTTCAAAACCACATGATGATATCTACAAGATCATCTGCTTTGACGTTCCGAGACTATTTTCAATGGAGTTGTTTCAAATATTTTGAGGATATGAGCTTATTTAAGCAAGCCACATTCTCTGGTAGCATTTAAGGAGAACATGAGAATTTATCAACCGAAGTTATCGAGCAATAATATTTGGGCTCCTTGTAAGTAAAAAATTACATACTAGGAGCCCAAATCCGGTATCAGCATCAACACATCAATAGCTGGAAGACGTCCACTGTGGAACATAATCCTGCTACATTGGTCTCCATAATCCTCATGCTTGGCAGGTGTCTCGTGGATCGCAGTATAAGATGTCAGTTCTTCAGAAGGCGCTGCTGTTCACCTTCAAGTATGTTTCTTTTCATCTTATGACTCCTACAGGAAGATGTTGCAGGGTTCAATTTTAGCCTGATACCCCGCAAAAATTCCAGCCTGGCACACCACAGGCCTGTTATGGAAAGACCTTGAAATATCGAAATAAACATGAAAACTAGCTTGTATTTTGGGACCATCTTTTATAGGTTAGCTTTTGATCATAGCATCAGTTACCAGTAGATGAGTTTGGAACCTGATGATAAGAGATGATTTGGTCTAAGATGATGAACTGGCTTAATCTGGAACTGGATCTGGTCAAAAAAATAGATAGCCTGCCAGATATATAACATATATAACATCAGGTGCCAGGCGAAAAATGTTTCTACATAAGGGTGGGACATTCGTATTATGCTCTACAACTAAAGCAATAATGGCCGAGCGGTAATATTTATGAACTGCTTTGCCACAGGTCCATGGTTCGATCCCCACCACTGACTTGAGCGTTAATATAGTTTTTGAAGCAATGATAGCCGAGTGGTTATAGCTATGTACAGCGGTGCTGCTAGCTCATGGTTTGATCCCCACAGCCAGTTTCAGCTTCACGTATGGTGGAAGGGCATTTTTAGAATGCTTGCCTGGTTAAATACCGTCCTCAAGTAAGAAATCTCGTCGCCAAGCTCCTAACAGTGTGTTCCGGCAACCCTTGAGATCCAGAAAAATTACATGCACATGAGACTTAACAACTATATCTCAGTGTAAATAGTGCAGTACAATTTGTCACGTGACAAAATGCATCTGTTATAGGCAGAGGTTAATCCGTTTAACATCAGGTGAGCTTCGTGCTTGTTCCATCACAAAAGACCCTTAACGATATTATAGCAAGGAGATTTGGAACAATCCATAAATGTTTATATCGGAACCTATATGGAAAGGATAAAATGGTTCAAACATATGCGCATGTTTCCGAACACATCTATTTCCGGAGCTGAAAACTGTCAAGAAGGATCAGCAATGCACCGCAAAAAACACAAAATATTCAAACTTCATTCTGCCTGCATCAGATTTCCATACTACCCTTACACGCTCAATGAATAATGTAAGAGTAGCGAATCTTTATAAATATTGCTTCTGAGGTTCCTCCTTTATCCGTTGTCCATCAGTGTGGAGAAAAAAAATATTTTCTCTCTCGGCTTTGTAGGGTACATCATGAATAAATTCCCATACCTAATACAGGCAGTCCTTTCTGATAATACCGGGTTGCGAGTTATTCAGTTAGTAGTAGATGGATTGTATTGGTTTAGGACTTTTTTGAGTATTTAGATCATGTTGTTCTTACTTAACGATGTTGTAGTTTGTTTTCGTTTATTGTTTGAGTGTTCTGGCAAACTCGAAATGAGAATTTCATTTTAACGTTTTCATTAACTCGCTTTCTTGTTTATCTGTGTATTTATGAGCACAATAGAAAATTTGTAATTTGTTTTACACTAATTTTCCGACCAGTCAGAGGATATGATGAAAAATACGATGCTCACATTATTCTTCTGTTAGTAGGTAAAAATATAAAAAGGCAAAAATGGCTTCAAAATAAAAAAAAACTTGGTAGTAGCGATGAAGTCAGTATGATGCTGATTGAAAACATTCTGAGCTAACATTGTCATAGTCTGACTTCTACAAAGTTTGTGTTTTAGAAAAATTATACTTCCTTATTTTGAGTTATTTTCATGAGCCTTTTGAAGTTGTTTATTAATTTATATTACTTCTTTATTTCCTAATTTTTAGTTGTGGTAAAGTCTTCGATATTTTTTGTGACAAGTATTTAAACTCAGTCGGTCAGAGCATACGCCAGCTATATTTAGTAGTTCCAATAACATTACTTAAATACGTGTCGAATTGATTAGTTCCTTTTTTAAGTCAGTTAATAAAAATATGTTTGCTGGTACTCCTTGAGAAATAGGATAGATAAATGATATCTATTTTGTGAGTAATCTCAACGACACCCTTTCTTTTTATATTTATTTCGGTATTCACCCCACGTTTTTCGTAATACTATTTTATACAGTTTCAAATCGTTGTGTATAATTTATTTTACTTATTTTGTTGTGACAATGATGATTTTTTTATTCCAATAACTTAAAATGTTCTTCTTTCTTGCAAAAATAAATTAAGTTGATTCGATATTCTTTGCAGTTATCATCACATCAGCGGAACGTTCACCGTTGAACAAAGGACTCCCCAACTGAGGGGGATTAGCTATAATCCCCACGTTTGATAGGCATCTCGGCGATCCTGCCTCTTTTTTTTTATTAAAGGCTTTCAACTTCCAATAAAAACAAGATACTTTCTCAAAATTTGCGGCCTTGCGTAAACTGCGTTTGGCCTTTGATAAAATAGCTACTACTACACTTCCTATACAAGTAATCATATTTTACATTTTATTGTTTACTATATAATATAATTAGTAGGTTCTGGTGTTACTTTACGGAAATCCATATTTAATAATAACAAAAATTTAAAAATATTTTAAGAAAATATTAAATTATTACTTAAATAAAACACTTAATTTTTTTATAGTCACTAGATATATATTTTTTATAAGTGTTTTATCGTAGTATTAACTTGATGTTTTCTTAAGATATTTTCAAAATATTTTTTATTATTGCTTACTTTATATTTAAATAGAATTTTCATCCACTCTAAACGTAGTGTGCAAAGAAGCCTACCAGTACAAATTCAAAGTAATATTGAACTTTCAAGGGGCGCGCCTTCGTGAATGAACAGGTGTATACTTCAGAAAATTTTTGCTGTCACCTATTCCATAATTAGTTGTAAACATTACAAAATATTCGTATATCAGAAAACATTGCGCATGTTTTCATACCTCGTAATGTATAACGTGCTTATACAATCAAAATAATTATGCAGACTCACCTGCGAAAATTTACTTCGAATAATGGCCATTAATGTTCGTACATTAAAAAATTTTTCAGGCATTGTTATTCATGGACGGGCATTAAAAGTAATTTGATTGCCACTACCTGTCACAGTTCATATTTTTGTGCGCAGTAGGATATGTTGTATTTTTATCTGGAAGCGGGGGAGAGCATTTACTACCTTCAAGTAGAAAAACTGTCTCAGCTGTCCTTGAGAGCCAGTAATTCTAGGTTAGCCTGAAAAACATCTTCGACAACATCATCACTTACCATCAGGTAAGATAGTGATCGAAGGCTAACCTATCAGGCATAAAACAAAACTCACTCAACTACTTTATGGCGAACGCACAATAATGCGTTTTTCTTTACCAAATGTAAGCTTATAAGGTACAATTGTTCATCCTTACATTGTAATATTTGCATTAGCGCTTTCTAAGTGAAAAACCTTACAAAATTACAACATGACAAAAGTTTCAACAACGAGCGGTTACCTATTTTGTAAAATTTGTCTATGTACGATTATTATAGTATCTCATTTTACTTAAAAAGTACGATATAACTCAAGGAAATAAGTTTGAAAAGTTCCGACTTTAGTTTCGACCAGTGTGAGACTTCAAGACAAGCATTCTTTGCACTCACTGAAAAATCTAATATGTTGTTCAAAACATTTGGTAAAATCTGCAGCCTGGAGTAGCTGGAGAAGAGCGTTGAGGTTTTTAAGTTGAGGGTAATTTTTATTTGTTTGTCTAATAATACATTTTCGAACTTCTTCTTCTTCTTATAGTGCCTCTCCAATTACTGAAAGTTGGCGATCAGCTCTGTACATTTTTCTCTGTCTCTCGCGAGGTGAAAAAGGTCTGCTGCTCTCGCGATGCCAGTTCAGGTTAATCTAAAATTACTGGCTCTCAAGGAGAGCTGCCGGAACACATTGTAAGGTGCTTGGTGCCAGATTTTCAACTTGATGGTTGCTAGCCAGGCAGGCATTTGCAAAACGTCCTACCACCATGCTCGACCATAATAACTGTCCCTTTGTAAGGTAAATATACATTATAATGATTACAAACATACTCTAAGGTTAAAAGCCATGGTGTTAAGCTGCAGCTTCTCATTTATGCTGAACTGTAGTCATCCCCTACTTTTTTCTGAGCTATCGTCACCTGTTCTATAACTTTCACATAAGGTCAATGAAATTTTAATTAAATATCATTATTTAACGTGGTGAAATCAGGCATTGTTTATAACTTACCTACTACAATATATTTGTAACTGTGACTTAGTGACCTAACATCGAAGGTCAAAAGCAAATGTTTCGAGATAGACCCTTGGGTTTTGTTTTAAGTAAAATAAGGACTATCAAATAATTTATTTTGTATATTTTCATGTATCTCCGGATGAGTAAAAAGAAAAATAAAAACAAAATAAACAAAACAGAAGCAGTGATTGCTCAGTGGCATTGGCTAGGGACTGCCACGCAGCAGGTCCATGGTTCAAATCCCGCCGCGGGCTTGAGCTTCACCGCATGGTTTAAGGGCATTTTGCGAGTGCCCGCCTGGCTAGCGACCACCCTCAAGTAGAAAATCTGTCGCTATGCTTAGCTTATGCTTATTTTCTACTGCGGATAATTAATTTGAGAGTTATGAGCCTCGAAACATTTTCATATAAAGTTTTCAAGGCTCATAACTTTCAACATAATTAATTTTTTAAAATTTCGTTACCATACAAACCTATATAATGGCGAGTTCAATCGATATTATGCTTAATCATGTGCCTAAAATCTCAAATAAAGGAGTGATCACCCTACGGCGTTTGTATGGAAAACTGACCGGCCAGTTCAACCTTAAAGCACCTGGTGTGTAAAAAATTGAGGACGTGGGTTCGATTCCCACTAGAGGGCAGACTTTATTTAACGTGTTTGATTTATTGTAAAAATGGTAATATGTCGTACAATCGTCAAACTTGGTGGTATTAAATTACAAACTCTAGCATAAAACTACCTATAATTTTAACGGGTGCAAGGTGCTAAGGACAAGATCCTAGGAACTGAAACAATAACTAATCTTGTGATATATACATAACATAATAGATGTCTTTGTAATTTAATTACAGATAACATAAGACTTAATAATTTTATATTCCAGGGTAATGGGCGTATGCAGTTCGTCATTTATGACGAAATGCTTATGTTGTGGCAGAAATTACCGTTTAAAACAGGTGGGCCGGCTTGTGCCGTATCCTTATCACAAAAAAAAAAACAAAATGAAAAGTAAATAAAAACGTCACGTGTTCTTTTGCGGGTACAATGCGTGATATTTTTGTTTACTAAACCTTAAATAAAATTAAATAGGTACTAAATTAGACAAAACTTCCTATCACATAATTGGATTGTTTCCTTTAAGCCACAGAGTCAGAAAATGTACAAGTGCAACCTTAGCTAACAAAACTGTTTGTTAGCTAAGCTCGCTAGCTAACATTTTGTACCAACCAAACAGATGCAAAAATCTTAAGATGTGAGAAACAGATTACATTACTATGTAGATCACGTGGGTAATGGTCACTTTATATATTTAAAGATATCAGAAAGGCATACAAAACAATACAATGAACCAGTATAAATACTTAGAAAAATAAAAAACCCGCTGCAAATTATTTATTTTCGTTAAAGTTTTTTCGTTTCATTGAACATAAAACTGCAAGATATATATATTTATGGAATCGTATTTTAAAGCTCTTCATTTTGATACCCTACTCGACAGGTTTAAAAGATGTTTTTATAAAATGCGCTAGTTTGCTTTTTTTCTTTAATTTTATGTACCTAGTGTCACTTGCGCTGTTAAGAAGAATGTACCGATATCTCTTACATTGAAATCGGTTTGATCGTTTAGAAATTATGGTGGAATAAAGAAACTCACACACTAATGAACCTTAAAAACATAATTCTCCTTGTTTTAGGCAGTCGTGTATAAATAGCTAAGGTAACATCAGACCCAATTACCCTCAGATCCATAAATCTTTGATTGTCATTTATTTCGAAGATCAAAGTGCGATGTCGGCTTTAATGAGGTATTGTGTAACGGCATTTTGCCGTGAACTCCTTTGATAACGTTATACATACGTTAAATGCAATTTCGTTGGTAATTTACTTTTGGATATAACCGGTTTATTTCAGAAAATACGTTATTTATTCCTTCGAAAGAGCTGATGGAAATCAAATTAGAATGCGTGTGTGAAAATTTCCTTTTGAGGCGATGAAACAAATGAGTTACCTACAACGTAGCGTCCATGAAAAGTGTTTTAAATATCGATTGATTTTTTAAGGGTGACCTTTGTAGCGATTTTTATACAAACGCAGTTTTGTCACATTTTATATACCAAGTTTTCAAACTCGGTGAAATTTTGCATGTGTGTTGAAGGTTGAAAATGGTGGTAGGGCATTTATCGAATATCCGCCTGATTATCTATCATATATATCTCACAGATATAGGATATATATAGATAGTGAGCAAAGGATAGCCTGTCAACCATAAAAAAAAATGTTTGTCCTTGAGCCTATCTATGCTTTTGCCAGATTTGTGTAAAATTAAGTATTTTCAAAAATAATTCAAATAATCTTTTTGGATGGGAATTGTTATTTAGATATTTAGGGATAAAATAAATAATAAATCGAAAATATCTGCCAAACCAGAAGTAATATGCATACAAAATTTCATCGAAATTTGAACACTTGGTTTTTAAAATAGGACGAAACTACATTTTTATGGAAAGCACTCCGTGCACTCTTGAGTAGAATATTTGTCGCCAACTCACGTTAGGGATCGAATACGTCGACCTGGGTTTCGAGCATTCATATGCTGATCATTAGCATACTCAAGTATACTGGTTCGTCTTCGAATGTTTTTGCCGGTTAATTTACAATATTTAAATAGGTATACTTAACTTTTACGTGTACGAAAAAACTTGTGGCATATGCTGTAGAAGTTGAAGCAAAGGGTATACCAGCGACATCCCTATATAACCTACTTAAAGTCCTCGGCATGCCAAGAACAACCGTAACTTCCATCGTAGAACGTGTATCTAAGGCGGCATTAGTAGGATCGTACCAAATTTGGCTAGGCAGGGAAGGAAGCTCAAGCGTTGAAGGAGAGCATTGATTACATATTAAAGAGGCCTCTTAATCCTGCTACCTGGGTTGCAAGACCCAGGCCCCTCTGGCCTCTTTCTCTGCAATGCTATGGACCCGGCATCCGCACGGTGAATCCACGCAATTGTAAGTTATTCGTTTCATATAAACTCGTATCAGCCCTTGTAGTAGTGGTAGGAGATTAGTTTTTGATTATTATATAATAATTATGATTTTGATTAATGTTAGTAGAAATTTTTATTACCAGTAATGCCAAAACTTAGTTTGAAAATGACGAATGTTCTTTACCAATACTTATTTAGAAAAGCGGTTGACACTTTAAATGTGTCGCTTGGTGACACACAAGCTGTTATGGCAAACTATTTAGCATATCCAGCGCAATATTTATTCATATTTGGACACATTCCAAATAGGTTTCGGGGTTTGGAGCCCCGTTTTATTTACGACACGGCATATATTAGGCACTCGTGAATTTTTAATGGCAACGGAGAAAATATTAAAGTCGCAAGTTGATAAGTTTTTGTGCTATTTATTTGTGTATGTATGTTTTTGTGTCTCGGCCAAGTGGCCTCAAGCCTATATTTAACACAATGTGCTAGAAAAACTATTTACCAACTAGCTGGGCCTCTTTCTGCATCTTAACTGGTTAATGTAGTAATATTGACCTCTTTTAACAGAAAGCAGTACTTCGTTAGGTATTGACTCGTATGTCATTATTAAGGGACGAATTACTTATCATTCCATGGATTCACCATGCGGGTGCCGGGTCCGTAGCGTTGCAGAGGAAGAGGCTAGAGGGGCCTGGGACTTTCAACCCAGGAGTAGGGTTAAGGGGCCCCTTTATGATATATCAATGCTCCCCTTCACCGCTCGGGCCTCCTCCCCAACCTAACCAAACTTGGTAAGATCCTACTAATGCCGCCATAGATACACGTTCTAGGATGGAAATTACGATTTTTCTTGGTAGGTCAAGGTCTTAAAGTAGGTTATTAGGTCTAAATAGTGTGGCAATTAGTGTAAAAAGATCGTGAACTTTAGCCACAGGTTAGCACCGTTTTTCTGAAACAAACATGAGGGCTGATGCCTCGGCTACTTTAACGGAGTGACTCAAGCAATACAGGCTACTTTGCTAATCTCAGTAATTGTTACTTAAATGAGCAGGAAGCTCATTTTATTTTCCAAAACTTATCAGAGTGCTTGGTCGATGCGGCGCGTGATCAAAATGCTGGCACTTATTTGGCTCAGAGAATAAGAATTCCAACGGGGCAATGCTGCCAGCAGCCATGCTGACAGTTGGAGTTGGAGCTTTTAACTCCATGTGGGCCTGCAGTAACCCTTAGGTTGCCTTAACGCTTTCGTTGTAGTAGCTGTAGTGATGTATAAACATTGAAGAGTTTGTTAATAAAGAAAATCGATTCCCCAGATTGATACAGTCTGCAATAGCTAAATCAATTGTGGCATAGGTACCTGTATTATTCTACATCTATCCTGTGCCTGTACTCGCTGTATCGAAATAAGCTCTCCTCCGATTAAATCATACCCAAACCAATCAGCAAATCTAGCTATTAAGACACCTATATCCACGTTCCCCTTCATGAAAGTATCATCGTGATGATGTAGAAAATAATAAAAATTTAAATTTATATCCATAATACGCTTTTCTTCTTTAAAATTCTAAAACAAAAGACTGCATTTCAATGCACTAGTTCTTCGTGGAGTTTATAAAAACTATTAGTTTTATTCTTATTTTGTTTATGTCTCGACTTGGTAAGAAGCAAACTTGGAAAAGACGTTTTACGTCTCTCCGGTTCTTTTGATTAAGTTCAGAAGTTTTTTCTTATTATTGTAAAAGTTGGAAGTTAATTTGTAAATGTAAGAATAGTTTTTTAAAAAGGTGAAATATTTTTTTTACATTTGTATCTGCAAATTGCAAGAGCTGAATTAACATAACATGTTTTAGCATACTTTAGTTGTCATCATATTTGAAACAACTCATATATGGAATCGGAACTTCATGCCAATCCAGTATTAAATAGTTAATACATGTATTCTTATCAATCTAGTACTAACTAGTTAACACTGGATTGACAAGAAGACTAAGGGCCTGTTTCAGAATGATCGAGTACGTTCCGGTTATACTACCCAGAACATAAAACAACTGAATGATAAAAATTACAGTTAACATGCAGCGCATTTCAAGCTTCAACCGATGGATAGGCTAAATCGATGGCTGTGCAACGCAAATATAGTGTTTTATTTATTAAATATGTTCTAGGTAGTATAACCGGAACTTACTCAAACATTCTGAAACAGGTCCTAAGAGTTTGAGAAACATACTTTAAGCGTGCCTAGCTGAGCTTGCCTATGGTTTATTAATCGATCAATTTGGTTAAATAATGTTCATTGTTCACTGTGGTCACTATAAGGATTGGTGACCGTATTTCATATTGAGTTTTCATGCCATAGCGTCTACGTTAAGCTGTCGGTTTCGATTCAATAGCTATCGCTAAGCTATGTGGGAGACCTTCGAATGACCTGACAGTGACAACTTGTATAGTGGAAGTGCATTTTTCGAATGTCTTGCTTTTACCCTCGAGTATAAAATCTGTCGCCAGCACCTAAGATTTTTTAGAGCCAGTTAAAATTTTAAGTTTAGCTTGCTTACCACATCATCACTTCCCAATAAGTGCGATTAAGACAAATTTTACAATAAAATTTTTTTTTATGTTATTATGAGGAAACAAGCGCGAGGCCCACCTGATGTTAAGCGGTATCCTGTGCCTATAACAGATGTATTTTATCACAAGTGACGAACCGCACTGCGCCCATCACCTTGAGATATACTTTTTAAGGCTCATTTTGCCTGTAATTTCACTGGCTCTCAAGGACTGCTGCCGGAACACACCGTTAGGTGCTTGGCGACAGATTTTCTACTTGAGGGTGGTTGCTAGCCAGGCGGGCATTCGCAAAATGCCCTTCCACCATGCGGTGAAGCTCAAGCCCGCGGCGGGATTCGAACCATGGACCTGCTGCGCGGCAATCTATAGCCAATGCTACTGAGCCATCACTGCTTCAGAATACTATGTAAATTATTTTCTCAAAAATCAATCGCTGTTTTGTTAAGGTAACTGTCTTCGAAGCGCTTTCCATAAAAATGTAGTTTAAGCTTCGTGCAAACGCTACGTGCACTCTAGCCTTAATATCGTCATTAGCATAAATGGCTGGAAGACGACGCAGTAGTTTCTGAAAGAAGTCCTTAAAACGCGACAGTAAACTTCTTTCACAAGTATCAACTCATAATTTCATCCTTGCGAGGCAGCCCATTTATCCTAGGTATTATTTACTTCACCAATTATGGGCTATAATTCGATTCAGAATTCAAATACAAGATCTCTAGACATCTAATGTTGGGAATAAGCCTAATATTCAATTCCTACAGATCTTGATCTAAATATGTAAATACTAGAAACTCTGAGAAGTACTTTCAACTTTACGGGTGTAAATTATCTATTTCACCGTCCAACTATAAGATTTTAAATATTATCTATTTGCATTTGATTACTTACCGATGTGAAACGTACTTTTACCATGATAGTAATAAACAAACATTATTTTAAAAATTAACAAATTCACGAGAGGAAAACTTGTAATGCGGGATACTCGTACGAACTTGCGTCATCCACCCCTATAGCCGGGGTATGCCTTGACCGACTGAGCTAACATGACAATGACTTATGACTCCAGTGTTTCCTCTCGTTATTAATTTAACCATCGTATTGGCCATTCCGCACATTACTATATTATTTCTCCTCGTAAGTTTGTAATTTTGTAATGTAATCCGCAGAGCATGTGTTATAGTTATAATAAAATTATTAAAACATTATTTGTTACTAAATGTCTTGGCAATATTCTACGAAGGTTTTTATGTTGAGAACGACTCCCAACTTCAATACTCCCTTAACATTATTAACTATAGTGTCTGTCTTTATTATGAACTGTAGCTCAGACTATACGTAGACGTATACGTATAAATATTACATCATTAAAACGCTGCCAAATTTATGTTAAACTTCACTTCAAGCCTCTCGAAAAGGCGAACTAAAAATTTTAAAATGACTATAATCGAAAAAGTAATATAACAGTATATAAGTATGATGTACCAATACAATGAAAAAAAGGTCACGCTTGTTTTTCGGAGGTTAGGTAGAAACCAACACATATATCCATCTGCAACGCATGACATACCTCTCTTGCTTCCTCCACTCTCATTACCACTTACGTGGCTTTCTATTTCCTAAATATGTATCACTAGTTTATGTACTCAAAATGGTGTATTCAAAATAATTTCAGTTATTTAATTTGTTTAACTGTTAGAGATCCTTTTAGTGATAAGGCCGTCCATTGTTAATTTTGTATTGACATTGTTATGTTATTCAAAAAAAATAAAAAAATAGTGTGACAATATAGAGTTTTATCTACTATCTATTTTACTGTCTATATATTTTATCTATCTACTTACACACTATATTCGTAATAATTTAAGAATAGATAGCAGCGTTATAACTAAAGAACTATGCTATAAAGATTTTCTTTACCAGCATTATGTCTTTATTAACAAAACACTACAAATTTTATACAACAATACAGCTATTACACTGATAGCATTTAGGCAACCCAAAGGCCAATAAAGGTCTACAAGTATTCCAAATGCACCAAACCACTACCAGTTGGCAGCGTTCCAAACGTACTGGCAACATTGAATGAGATTGTTTTTGTTTTAATTTTAATAAATTAAGTGTTATTAGTGTCTTCGGTTTTCCTGATCATTACACAGTAAGCGAATAACTTTAAAATACTTTAATCACATTTATTTATCACACATTCAAAGTAAAGTGTACTTAAAATTAACAAACTAATATTGAGTTCACTAAATTTATAACAAAATTAATATTTGAGCTCATATTGTTTAATGGAATTGATAATTAGTAACAGTAAATTAAATTGGTTCAATGAATGTCTTTCTAATTAGGTTTTGATAATTAATTACTGTTTAATTTATTTAGAATAATAATTAGTAACTGTAGAATTATAAAGCTGTACACTTTTTTTTTGCTGATAGGTAAGCCTTTGACCACAATCTCGCCTGGTGGTAAGTGATGATATGGTCAAAATGTTAACAAGCTTAACCTAAAATTGCTGGCTCTCAAGTACTGCTGCCGTCAGGTGCTAGGCGACAGATTTTCAACTTGAGGGTGGTAGCAAGCCAGGCGGGCATTTGCAAAATATCCTTCCACCATGCGGTGAAGCTGAAGCTTACGGCGGGATTCGAACCTGCTGCACGGCAGCCCATAGCCAATGCCACTGAGCCGTCCCTGCTCTAAAAATTTCTATAGTTTATCTTTTAAAGAAGCGGATCATTGGTAAGTTAGGATCTTAACTTACCTATATAATTTTTCAGGTGCCCATTTTTATAATTCGCGGTATAAAGAAGCAACGAGCAAAAAGCTTGAGAAATTATTACTCTTGTGTCTCTTATCTAGTACTCATATCAAAGCAAGCACTTGTAGCAAAGCTTGTCTAGTCAGTATTAACCGATCAAGTAAGTTAAATAACATTTATTGTGGTTTAATGGGTGACCGAAAGTGGCTTATACTATCGCGTGTGCCAATTGCTTAGGATGGCACGTTAAGGCGTTAGTCTCAGTTATTGTCTTAGCATGGCAGTTGTTATAGCTTGGTAGAGCATAGTTATTTGGTTAATAGTATAAAATATGTCACCAACACCTTATGGTGTGTTCAAGCAGCTGTCCTTGAGAGCCAATGATTCTACGTTAGCCTGAACACACATTCAACTCCATCATCACTTTCTAACAGTTCAGAGACCAATATCTCAAAAAGACTAGCTTATCAACAATTAAAAAATATTTAAAACTAAGACCCAATTTCTACAATTTTACAGGTTAAATAAATACGCGAATAACTTTTATCCTTGAAACTTTTTAAATGTGGTAGGCCTTTGCTATAGAACTTAAAACTTAGAAGCAGATTTTAAATTCTAATCGTAAAAAAGAAAACTTTGGTTTTGACTTTTATGTGACAGCAGCGTGGATATAAACTAACATTCAGAGACAGTGGTTCGAGTTTACTCCGACCGGTCTCACTGGAGTTCCAGGAGGAACTCCAGGGCTGCTACTACAATTCGACGAAGTTTCGTTTTTCGTGTTTCGAGTGAAACTTTAGACAACGAAAATTTTATTTGCGGTACGAATTTCGTTGATTGACATGGTCTATGGTCAGACTGCAACGCTATCTTGTCCGCTATGGTATCTCCCATACTACTCTGAGAACGCTGTTATGCTTCAATCAGTTGTAAGTCTTAACGCAGAGAAATTAAAGAACATTTTCACATGGTAAGAGTCTGAGAGTCCTAGTTATAGATCAGCGGGAGGTGTCGCTACTGTTCTAGAAAATATACGTTAGATATTTAGAATTTACGTTAATGTCTTTGTTCTCTATAATTATTTATATCCTCATTAGTATTTGTTTTCTTTCTGCATATTTAGAACTCGACTGACTACTTAGAAGCAAACGAATTCATATTTGGAAAATGTACAAACAACCAAACGAATCCTATAAAAAAATATAATCTAAATGTACACCGTTAAATGCTTGCTACGAACGAAGTAAAACTAAAGTAAGACGATACGTGTTTTGCGGATACTTTACATTCGGACCCGAAGTTCGATACTTCGACGAATTTGAGTAGGGCCCCAGGTTCGGCGAGTTTACTTCGCCTTGCGATATTCTGAATTGAGAACAAATGATTGCATCATGTCTACTCCATCAAGTTCAACTCGATGGATATCAATGATATTAGAAAGAGACAACAACAGTAGACGGATAAAAAGGGATAGAAAAAGGTGCACCAAGCAGGTTGCAGCAGAAGATTTCTTGTTTCTCCTATCTATCTCCCACGTTATGTGAGGACGGCACTACTTAGTTGTGTTTTACTATTCAAAGTTATGTTCTGTTGTTAACCTTATCTTATCTTATTTACTTAACTATAGAACCGCACCCTCTCTTTCTCTTGAACTCTTCACCACTTTGATACGTTCGAGCACGGCTGTAGTAACCGATTTGGTCACTCAGTCCGTCTCATTCTCTGCTGAGCATAAACTCGTGCTCCATTAAGCCAAACTCCACTCTGAATAAAACAGTTTGAAGTTTGAGTCTAGACTCAAATTTTGACATGGTGAAGTTTGAAGAAGAGGTGGACAAATGAGTCTAAAAATCAACGTGGCCACTTTGGCGATACATGCTTTGGTTACATTTGGATTCTAACGTGCAAGCCCTTCCAGAACTCAGATATTGTCAGAATTACTAAATATTACTTCACAAATGATACTTTTCCAGGTCATAGATCTCTTGAGCATAAGTCCATCATGGTACCATCGCAGTTTCTTCTAAGTCGATACGCTCTTGGCAGAGCGGTCGTGGTCGTCATGTAGCAATGGTGGAGTTGGCAGACAGTACTCGCTTCACGATGCCCCGCCACTTCACTCTGCTGGAGGTCATCCTGGCGCACTCATTTAAAGGGTTACCGACAATTTTCTTTATCTGGTCGGTCCATCGAGTGGGTGATGACCATCGCAGTAGCGTGACAGATATCCTACTTCGAAGCAGTAGTGGGCAAACACTACTGTGTTAAGACGTGAAAGGCACTGTAGCAGATGAAATTGCTTTTAAACATTTTACATTTTTTATGTCCATGGGCAACGGTGATTTCTTATCATCAAGAGAGCCACCCGCTCATTTACCGTCCTATCCTAAAAAACAACATGTCGCTCCTATAAACTATTCCTTTTAAGTAGGAATGTATTTCTTAAACAATTTAAAATCATGAAATACACGTAAACCTACAAAGAGCGTTGTACAACACAACATAGGCCTAAAATAATACAGTCAGGGCCGCTTGTCCAAAACAATTTCATTTGAACAACAGCTGTTCATTTCACGCAAACACAGACGCTTAATCGCTTCTACCACGATGTGTTTAGACAGTTTGCTAAGCGTAAATTTTATATTCTTTAAAATATAGTTATCTAGCTAAATTTTAGCACTACTATAGTCAAATCAGTTACATATTTGTAATCTTAACCAGTTTTTTCACCATCCATGAAAAGTTCAGACATTCTACTAAGCCTAAATGTTACGCTCTTTCATACATCGTTATAAATTTTTAGCCCTACTATAGTCAAATCGAATAAATATTTGCCATTTGTCATTTTAGCCAGTTTTTTCAGCAACTATGATGAGTTCAAACATTTTGCTAAGCCTAAATTAACGCTCTTTCAAATTAATTTATCCCCCTATCAATCTACGGTTTCTACTTTATTGATTTAGCCATTTCTAGTGAAATCGATTAAATATTTGCCATTTTAACTAGTTTTCTCTTCAACCACGATGAGTTCAAACATTTAGTACGTGTTTTCAAATTCAGTTATCCAGCTATCAATCTAAACTTTCAACTTTATCGATTTTAGCCCCACTATAGTCATATGAATTATATATTGGAATTGCAATATTTTTCATTGCTTCTGCTTGCAAATACAATAAACATACACTAAACGTCTGTAACTTAAGTTATTATAGATGATGACGGATTATATAACATTTTGCCTTACTAATAGTGACAAGATGTTACTAAGAGTATCAAAAAAACTCATCTTAAATTGTGTGTATATATGGAAAAATAATAACGTGTACTTCAGTTACTTTATCGTTTCAAATAAACAATAAAAGAATCTAAAAACTAAAATATTATGAATAATTTTGCACTCAAAAATTTTCATAAATTAATTGTAATAAAAAAAAACATATTTTCATAAATAAAAACTAAAACAGACAAGTTATGCAACGGTTGTAAAATATTTTAAATAAATACTTTCTTCTCACACTCAAGCATGAAACAATAATTTCAATATCATCTCTATTTTTCTTTACTACTGAAAAGTAATAATGTGGATATAATAAGCTGCCAGAACTCACCAAAAGGTGCTTGACAACAGATTTTCATCATTAAGGGTTGGACATTTTCAAAATACGCTGCCATCAAGATAACTGATACCGTGTATCCTCTTCCTCCGAAGAAGCCATTCAAATTATGACCTCAACGAAAACTGTTTATACACTTTCCCAGGACCATCGAGAAAGAGACTAGCTAGTGACTATTTTCTTGCTCAAGAAACTTACAAAAGATGCAGATCCTGTGTGAAAGAAAAAAGTCGCTCTGCGATGCCAGCTTGGCTGTCAGAAGATTTGCTGAGATACTTTCGTTTGGAAGATCCGCATAATAGTTTTCATTGTGGCGAGTAATCATCTGACTCAATAGTACTCTATCCAATAGCCCAGTGACAAAACTGCCCCAACTACATACTCGGTGCTCTTTATAGTTTTTAGTTCAAAAAAGATTTCAAACCCTTAAAGCTTCATTATTATTTTTATATTTTTTTTGTTGCTAGTAGGCTTGTGTTTTTGCCCCGTGGGGTGCCGGGTTAGAATGCTCCTCATTTCTACCTGTGGTTGTCGTAAGAGGCGACTAAAGGTAATACCAGAAGGTGGGCAGCAGCGCATTCTGAGGAACTGATATCTTAAACTGCGATCCCCAAGACGCCTGCCAAGCGTGGGGATTATGGCAAACCCCCCCTAAATGGGGTATGCTGTGTTCAGCAGTGGACAATCCAGCTGATACAGTACAAGCTTACCTTTGACTAATAGCCTATCCTTATGGTAAGTGACGATGCCTTCGCAGAATTTGTTCAAGCTTACCTAGAATCACTGTATCTCAAGAACAGCAGCTTCCAGAACACATCGTTAGATGCTTGGCGAAAGTTTTTCTATTTGAGGGTAGCCAGACACTATGCAACATTACATTGCAAGTTATGATATGCAATATTAAAGATATCAATATAACTGCGAGTTCGAATACCCAATGGTAGTATTTTGTTTTTCACTCAACCGATCCATCACCCGGCCGCGACTAAAACGACATCTGACGACAGAAAAATTAAGCATCTGAATCGTTTTTTAAACGCAGGCACAAGCCGTCATCCATCACTCGATCCGTTGTAATTTTTCACTGTCTCTTTAAAACTGAACTCGATGTATCTCAAGATGTACATTTTGGGACTTGATAAGAAGGAGCTTTGACGTGAAAATATTGGACATGATGTATATTGAAGATAGCTGGTGAAGAGCAGCTGAAAAGGGTATGACCCACTATATTTAAACCGGCGAAGTGCGAGTCGGACACACGCACCGATGATTCCGTACAAAGGTCCTGTAGGTCTATAAGTAAAACTTATGGTATTATCTACCTACTTCAAAAAAAGAGGAGGTACTCTATTCGTCTGTATTTTTTTTGTGTTTGTTACTTCTGAAAATTTGACTCGGTGCACCGATTTTAATGATTCTTTTTTATTTGAAAGCTGATGCCTGCTGTGTAGTTAAAATTCATGAAAATCGGTCAACCCGTTTTTGAGTTACACTTCAATAACTGAAAATTAAAAGTAGCAAGGGTCAATATAAAGGAGATTTTATTTTTACTTTAAAATAGAATTGACTACATCACTCAACTGTTTGATATAACTTGTCGAAGTCGGTACCAAGCGCACAATATTGTGATATTAGGTACTTTTGAACCATCACGGTACCGATTTAACAAGTTTTTTCAAAAATGTTACTGTTGAAGTCGGTTCTATTTTATGGTAAACATTGTTTTTATCGCTAAATGAAATCCATAACATTTTGAAATTATTAAAAATATGTTTACCATATAATGTTACTAAAATATGCTTGCAATTTTTCCTTTATCTGTGTTAAAAGACGTTGCTTCTTACCAAATTTTAAGATTCTGAGTTCACGGGAAGTACCCTGTAGGTTTTAATTCCCTTGCGAGTATCGCAAATTTACGGTATAAACGGCTGTATCTTTTGATTGTGTTGGCTTAGAAGTTTGATTTCGTCACAACTCCAAGGGATAGTATAGTATTTGATATAAATTTCTGCTTTAGGGAGATTTCCTGACAAAAAGGGTCTTGACAGATAGACAGACGGACAACAAAGTGATTTTTTAAGGGTTTTTCCTTCTGAGCTACGGAACCCTTAAAAATACTAAATGACAGAGTCCAACGATAAAGCCTCGTAATTAAAATATAGATAGAGGTCATTCTCATATTTTATTCAACTGACCTTTACGAATGGTGAATCAGAAAGCATAACTTGAATTGATCTTTTATATGGAATATATATCAGCCGAAAATATTTTATATCATGAATGAACTTATCTGTACCTTTTCTTTTGATCTGACCTGTAAATATATCACGTTGAATCTCTTTCGTTTTTACATTTATTTCGAGAATAAAAGCAAAGGTTTCATGTAACACATTTTTTTATAGACAGCTTTGAATTAAGTTCTAAAACCATTACAAAATTACAAATTTACGAGAGAACAAAATATTGTCATGTGCGGGATTCGAACCCGCGTCTTCGGGATTCTAAAACCTATATCACAACGCTACTTGTGATTGGTATGGAAATAGCTTGAGGTCTACCTGATGTTAAGTGGATAAATCTCTGCCTATAACAGATGCATATCGTCACAAGTCGCGAATTGCAGACATAGTTGTGAAGTCTCATGTGCTTGTAATTTTACTGGCTCTAAAGGACTGCTGTCGGAACATACCATTAGGTGTTTGGCAACAGATTTTGAACATGAGGGTGGTAGCTAGCCAGGCGTGCAATCGCAAAATGCCCTTCCACCATGCGGTTAAGCTCAAGTCGGCGGTGGATATCGAACTAGGGACCTGCGGCATGGCAGTCTATAGGTATTACCGCTTGGCCATTATTGTAGTGCGGTGCCAGTACAGTACAATACAGTTATGATTAGATAAGTCGTTCTCCTGGTAAACGTCACGCCTTTCCATTACAGACATAGTACCATCGTTCTTAATCTGTTTGGCACTATTTTGTACTCGTTACTCAAAGACGATAGTTTTAAAGCCTCGTTTGCCCAGTAATTTCGCTTGAAACAGTGCCACAGCCTGGACACTCTACTTATTCTCTATACAAAAGCCGCGTTCTATCTACCTATTACACAGACACTACACAAATGTTGTTTTTGTACACGTGTAAATGTGTGCGTGAACTCTAAGGTTGTCATCGTATGAATAATTGTTGTACTCACCAACCTAACAATGTTTTGATGCTTTTATTATGACTTATTAGATTTCGTAGATTATGCGTACTTTACCTACCCTCAGAAATATTTACAAGCACAACAATCCAACTCCATGTACGACGTAGGAATATGCAAAATACAACCGAGTAGGTAACATTACTTCACATTTCACTCCATTACTTATACAAAAAGTATCATTCCAAATTCCCATTTTATACAAGTAATGATAATAATCAACAATCACAATAATAAGTTATGTTCTTCTCGTATAATAAACAATCATGACGTGTGCCGCGTGTTAACCGTAGCGAAGGTCGGTATATGTATTGCTTTTCTCTATGGTAGGTATAGTTTACAAAGACACTGTTTCGCGGCAAACAAAGTCGATATCCACGGATATTTAATGCAAACGAAAATCTTCTAAAATATCATTATTTGAATATAAAATACAAAGATAAAGTATAATATTTGTATTTTTTTCAATACCTACTGTAAATTACCGGTTTTTATAAGTTACCTATTGTATAACTGAAGAACGAAAAATAGGTTGGTACTTAGTGTGGTTACCAAGAATGACTTACCTCGTTTTATCCTTAGGGAATCTATAGAAACTCCTATCCTTTTCTGGTTTAGTTGATAAGCAACCGTGATCAGTACAAGTGTACTCCATTCTCAACTTTTAAAATACTCGTACAATCGTTACGCTTCGTCGTCACGTCATCGTACGCATCCCGTACTCAAGTCAGCTCAGCTACAGCTCAGAATCGGTAGTGGGGTGAGGAAGGCTCCTTTTGGTGGGGGGAGAGGAGTGTCCATTCTATACGTAGTATTATTATATGTTCTATGTCAATACAGTAGTGTTTGCGCACTACTGCTTCTTGGAGAAAATTTGACACTGCGACGATGATAGCGTCTTGACTAGGCGACTTACTACGTGTGAGTGACGATAAGCTTACATATAATTAATAATTTCACTAGTTAACCAAGCAAACGCAGATCGCAAGCAAACCTTCCTTGTTACAGCTTAAGTAAAAGTTGAGAAGCGGATATACGAGGGTGGTAAACGTAACCCAATTATTTCCGGTCCTTATCTTACGCGTAAATGTATTTTTATTATCTTTTTTATATTTTCTTGATTATTAAACATGCACTTTTTATGATTGATAGGTTAGCTTTTGACCACTATCTAACTTGATGGTGAGCGATGATGTGGTCGAAGATGTTATTCAGGCTAACCTAGAATTACTGGAAGGATAGGTGCCGGAACACACCGTTAGGTACTTGGCGACAGATTTTCTACTTGAGGGTGGTAGCTAGCCAGGCGGGCAATCGCAAAAAGCCCTACCATCATGCTATAACGACTGCCATCCTGAGATGACAACCGGGACCGACGGCTTAACGTGCCCTCCGAAACACGGAAACGCTCAGTAGTAAGTAATATCACTAGCGGCTACCCATCCAACTTATGACCGCGGCGGACGTTACTTAACTTTGCTGATCGGTTAAGAACAGCTAAGCAAACTTCGCTATGAGCGATTCAAAAAATAAAACAGTGTAATTCATGCTACACCGTGTTGGGAACCAGCCATGGTGCGGCTGGAGCATTCCCTTGGAGCATGGCTTCAAAATAGCGGTGGCATCGGCACGACCTGGCCCAATACGACGTAAAAATGTGTTTTTGGGTACCCAGAGGCCAGTCGATAACATATTTTAGGAAGTGTAGTACAAACGGGGACACGGCCGTCCAATAAATACTTGCAATCAGCCCGGTATCGCAAGAATGACCGGCCTGGCTAGAGCACGCTGCCAACTACTCGGTACGGGCACGGTCCTGGAGCCAGCATTACAAGAATCATTCTTAAGTCCCATGTATTTTATATTAGTCTTTACCGAAGTGTCAGCCCGTGAATAATCACTGAAAAGTGTTAAACGGTACTTTAATATAAGGCCAAGTTTTAAATTTTTTATGCTAATTCACCTAATTATCCTCGTCTGATGGAAAGAGAAGATGGAATCAAGAAGCTATGAAAATAACTGCAGCCAAAACTGCGCTAATCACCATCCCCATGATGACCAGATATAGGTTATTTCATGCCCCGGTTGAAAGCTTAAGGGTCAAAGCTGCAAGGAGAATCGTTCGCCTGAATTCAATTATACGATAGATGTAGGAACTGCCCACCTGGTTCGTTAGTGGTAAGAGATTCTGAACAGCATAGATATGGATGACATGCCGGTCTGGAACAAGTAGGATTGGAATTGTGAGGAAAAAATAATATTAAGAAGCTCTTAAGAACACTCACCATGGAAGAAATGGTAGAAAACGTATTAGAAGCTAAAGTCCTATGCATTTGTAGAGGCTCCAGTTCTTTATCGACTTAAGTGGCTACAATACTATGGACAGGACAATGTGGCAAGCATCCCAGAGATACATGGTGAATCCATCCCAGAGATGACTACAATATTGAACACATGGGCGTACTTGAATTTGATAAAGGAGGTAGAGGTCATCAGATGTGAAGAATCGCCTCGCTCTGTTCAAGACTACGAGTTTAGGGAAAGCGTACTCTATAATACTCTGGATGTAGTCTCACTGGTTAGGTTGATACGAATGTACATGCTAAAGATGTTAAGGTCAGGTGATATTCTGAAGACAAGGATGATGAAAGAATGGAGACGTTTTCTTCGAGAAGGTAAAGTACATCTGGGTCTTCACGACGTTGAACTCCACTTTCTTAGCGAATTGTTCATACATCAACAAAAGATGCTATTGCGCACCCTTGAGGGCTCAGCGATGATACTGTCTATTCTCGGCAATCTCAATTTGTATTATCCTAGGTTGTCCAAAGTACCCCCTATGGACGGTACTGTCGTCTAGTAGTAACATATTATCGATATGCCAGTTGTTGGCCAATTAGCAGATTGGTCCGTTGGATTGTAATGCTTATTCGTTTACCCAATTAGGTACCAGTGTATTGAACACGTGTCGAACCAAACAAGCGCTCTTATTATTTTTGGAAATTAAGATGAGCACCCGTTAGTGCAGATACAATACTTTAGTGATAGAATATTATTATAGAAATAATATTACTTCTAATAAACACGTACCTTCTTCTTTTGAACCCTATAACTACGGAAACCGTTTTCGGCGTCATAGATATGGGAAAATTGTTATATTGTATGAAGAACAAGATTTTGTTATTCCGTGTTCAATTTTATGGCTTTATTTGATTTAAACAGGAATCTAAGTTAAACATGATTTTTCTGATTTTCTTTTCTATGAACATTATGAAATACAGTATTGATTTTATGCAAAATTGGCACTCGTTTAAGAAAGCTTTTATAAGTGACCTACTAGACGCTTATGTGCTTCAGAGTATTACTATTCTTACGATAGAACAAAAGTTAGGCAGTCTGATATACCGGCAAACGTTCAGTGAAAATTTGAATTGGCTACCTATTTTTGTTTTAAAAGTACAGCCCTTGAAAGTTCGGACGGATGGACAGTCGAGTCTTAGTAATATGGTTTTGTTCTAATAAACCCCGTTTTTAATACGGAACCCTAAAAAAATGGGATATGAGGACACTTATAAATTCCAAAACATTATCAAGTAAACTAAGTTAATTACCAAACAGTAACCTTGGGACACCTGCTCTTTCAACAATCTTATAATTACGGAGGCCCTAATAGGGACCAATTTGCCCTGAATGGGTCTTCTGGGCCTAATTAGCCTAGGCAGTGAAAGCCGTAATGGGATGTGTAAATGGTGTTTTCATGTTTGTTAAGAGTGTGTAGCTGCTGGCCTGGCGTTAAGACCATGAATTAGAAGCAGTAATAGATCCCTTCTTAATGATGATGTGACTGCTTGATCCGTAAGCTGATCGAACACTTTGAAAGTCTAACCATGGGTTGAACTACACTGTATTGTGTGGAGCATGCATAATGCGAATGGTCTAATGGTTAGTTAACCTCCTCAACCTCAAACGTACAATTTGTCGCCAAGCTTCTGATATTGTGTTCTGGAAACTATTTTTCCATTTCTATGCCTTCTTACAAATTGGACACAATTACAGCAACTGTTGTACCAACAAATATCCCGTGGGGTGCTATACTCGAACTTCACCCCCCAACTCTTCCCATGGGTATCGTAGGAGGTCACCAAGGCTAAAATACCGAAAGGTGGCTAGCCGCACTTTTTGAAAAACTGTTTTTAAGAGTAATTTCAGGGCCTTGTAGAAATGCATTTCAAGAAAGATCATCTCGTTATGATAGTTAAAAATATAATTAACATAAATAAAAACATACCAATAAAAATTAAGCTTATGTCCCACCAATCTTTATAATCTTAACTAGAATTACGAAATACGTGTTTTCGATATTGACAGGTTATTTTGAAAACACATTAACAAGTTAGAAGCTAATTGCAAAATAGTCTTGTTTGTAGTACAACGTAAGTTGAACTATAGGTGTCCCTCCCTTCTCATACGATTGTTAAGGAACGAGAGGAAAAATTAGAGTATGAGTCATAATATGTCATGTTAGCTCAGTCGGTCGGAGCATACCCTGGCTATACGGGTGGATGACGCTTTTTCGAATCCCACTGTACTGTACTGTATCAGCCGGATTGTCCACTGCTGAACACATCCTCCCCTATTTAGGGGGTGTTTGCCATAATCCCCACGCTTGGCAGGCTGCTTGGGGATCGCAGTGTAAGAAGGCAGTTCTTTATAAAGCGCTGCTGCCCACCTTCTAGTATTTTTCCCTTAGTCGCCTCTTACGACACCCACGGGATGATATGGGGAGGTGCAATTCTAACCCGGCACCCCACGGGGGAATCCCACATTCTTCGAATCCCACACATGACTATAATTTTTCCTCTCATAAATTTGAAATTTTGTTATGTAAGCAGAGAATGCGTTGCTAAAAAAACAAAAACCTAAATAATTAAAAAGCCGTCGGTCCCGGTTGCAGTTGTAACAGCATAGTGGTAGGGCATTTTACGAATGCCCGCCTGGCTAGCTACCATTCTCAAGTAGAAAATCTGTCAAGCACCTAACGGTGTGTTCCAGCAGCTGTCCTTGAGAGCCAGTAATTCTAGGTTGGCCTGAACAACATATTCGACCACATCATCACTTAACATCAGATGAGATAGTGGTCAAGTATAGCCTATGAGCTATAAAAAAATATATAGTTTGGTTGTTTGGAACCCTGAGTAAATTGATAATTTGGCTGTATTCTTTAATATCCTGCAAAGATCTATTCTGTAACAGCTAATAAGACACATCTACCTTAATATTCTCAGTTTTAATACCCTTCTATAATCACTGTGGAGAAGAAACTGCTAACGATTCTGTGTCTTTTCTGAGGTCTGATTAAAGGTCTCGGTGCTACAGGTCTTAATGAAAGGCGGTGTTCTTTTGTATTTCCATTAAAATGAAGATAAGCAAACGTTGAGGAAAAAGTTTTTCATATTTTGCTAAGTAGATCAATTTAAGGGTTGTTACAGTAAATTGAAATTTAAAAGCTTTACTGTTTATTGAATTCAATTGAAAAGGTACTTTTTTAATGCTTGTGAAAGTTATAATGTTGTATTATGTATCTAATGCTAAACACCACCTAAATGTATTTTGATAAAGTAAAAATTTCTAAATATAAAAATGACATGTTACATAATTCACAAAATGTTTGTCCCGGGTGTGACTCGATTCCGCGTCCTCTGATATCGCCTCGGATGCCTAAACTACACGAACACCGGAGCATACTCCTTCCAAGTGGTCCATAAAAGAAATCGAGCTCCTCTAAACTTTTTGCTATAACCTACTACTTTACCCATCATAGGACACGATGCGTGGGACGTATTTGGAAGCCGCTGGTTCATTTCCCTCCCGGGACAAACATTTTGTGCTCCAATAATTTGATAATGTGCTTTTGGTTAATATCTAACTAATTACAAGTTTAATCTCAATAATGGCACATAAAACAACCTTTACATACATCCCAACTTCAATAAACATTCATAGATTTCACGTACCAAAAAACAAGTCGAAAAAACACATTATTTCTTATCATTCATGAATAGACTTATCACGTTTCACGCGCTGTCAGCTCCAGTTAAACGTCATAGACAGACTCAGAAAATAGCAACGAAGCGTGAGAATGATTTTTAACCGGGGCCCAGTATAATAAAACATGAAAATTTTTAAACAATGACTTTTGTATCAGCACAATAATTTTCCGTGCGAATTGATTTATCTCAGTCATAGTCATTATTGTGTGCAAGAAAATAAATGACTTGCGATTTATTAACAGCTTAGATTCAAATTCTCTTATACAATAAATTGTATATCTTACGCATGAATTTTACAGAAAAAGGTCGGTTTAACTACCTGCACATATGGCCAACTTTGAAAATATAAATTAAAGGATATTTTAAAGTCAAAAACTGCACATTTTAATAATATAATGTCTCTTGTAGCAAACGCTGAATGGTCTGTACTGTAACGGAACTTTTGCGGTTATGCAGTTGGACCTGTAGGATTATCGTTATTTTTTTTACATGATAACTTCGACATATGGAGCTATGAAACAAAAAAATATCATCAAAATAAATTCATACTGGTGGCATTAAGAAATTCGTGACTAACTAAAATAAAGACTTAAAAACTGCTTAGCTAACTTGATGAAATTAAAAAGAGCGAATTTGGAGGCATACTCTATCAGGCATATACCTTCAATATCAATGTTTTCAGTGTAAAGCTATGCATGTTTTAAAATAGCGAAAAACACAACTTTAAAACTATCTCCTATTTTGAAAATCACTTAAAATACCTTAGATATAAATTCATCAACATATCTTTCCGAGTGAAGTTTTTTTGTTTGATTTCTTCAAGCATATTGAACCCCAAAAAAATACTAAAAATATTATCACGTGCCTCTTAATGGAACGTCAATTCAGACCAGATATATTTGACGTAGGTGAACATCTGATGTATTAGCAATGTATGGCTGCGACAGCCTCACAAAACGTATGAGATATGTAGGAATGTATTTGCCTAAGATAACATAGAAATGATATTTTAGGAATGCCCAAACAGGAGAACATTTCTATATGTAAATTCTGACGTCAGTTGAGGGTGTGAAAACCCTGACATTTGAGTATTGTTCGAATTAAGTAAACAAAGGAGAACAGATCTCGTATATTGTTCTAGTCTCTGTCATACTGGATAATAAAAAGTAAAATCCAATAAAATAAGCAACATCGGCTATGGAATAATCTGCACGTCACGCTGCGACACCAATTTTCTAGTACAAGTTATTTGTAATTCTTTATTCCTGATAGGTTAGCCTTTGACCACTATCTCACCTGATGTAAGTGATGATGTGGTCGAATATCGATTGTTCAGGCTAACCAAGAAGTACTGGCTCACAAGGCCAGCTACCGGAACACACCGTTAGGTGCTTGGCGACAGATTTTGTACTTGAGGGTGGTCGCTAGCCAGGCGGGCATTTGTAAAATGGCCTACCACGATGCGGTGAAGCTCAAGCCCGCGGCGGGATTCGAACCATGGACCTGCTGCGCGGCAGTCCTCAGCCAATGCCATTGAGCTATCACTACAAACAACTTTATGTATCATGGTAATGGGCGTAGTGGAGTTTGTCACTGACTAAAGTCAGCTGTATGTGTATATGTAGAGGTACACTTGTTGCGTATTTATCGAAGAAAATTAACATATTTCCACAGTTAGTAATTCCTACCTTTGAACTGAAACCGACAACAGTGAACTAACTATCAAAGAAAAATCACAACACAGAAGTTAAACAAACTGCTTGTTAGAAAACGCTTTACTTCAAACCGTTTTCAATAGAGAGTTTTTCCAATAACGCTCGGAGAGAAGACAAACAATTTTATTGTACTCAAGTGAGTTCCAAGTCGCAGTTTAAAAGAAAAATTCTCTGCTATACTTTCATTTTATAAATTCAGAGAGATATAATCCTATCGAACAGAAATATGACGCAGTTGCACGAAAAACACAGAAATGGAGAAGAATTTTGCGCTGAAGTTGGCACTACATATCAAGGTGACATTTTGAACGAACTGGGAAAAGGAAATTCGTGAGGAGCTTATGTGAAGCGGGAAGTTTCTTCATATTTTCTTTTCTAATAATGTTCTGGGAAGAAGGTTAATATTTACTGATTTAATATGCCGGTTGGTATTTTTTTCTGCGTTAAACTTTTCCTTTGGTTGTTTTCGTTTATACAGCATAACATTTTTATATTCTAAATTGAAGTTTCGTTACACATCTGAACTTTTATTTCGTTCAATACATTGTAGAGTAGGTTACTGAGTGAAATATTTTAATTATGTTGTCGGAGAAAACATAGTTTATAACCAACATTTGCGAACATTATTCATAATATACAATATTAAACATATTATAAGGATACGATAACTCTTTATTGCATGACAACAAAAGAAAAAAGTATAAATAAATTAAATAGGAATAAATAATTTAATTATTTTTTTTAGTTTTCTTATCTAATTATGACGGATAGCACAAGGCCGAATATTTGCGCTTTGTGGCTATTAATATTCATAATGTTAATGATCGTAGAAGTAAAAAAAAGTATGTACAACATTATTAAATATAATGAATAGATCCAGGCGTTACTTTGCGGAAATCCATATTTAATAATAATAAATATTTTAAAAGTAATTCAAGTAAACATCAAATTAATTATTTAATAAAACACTTAAAAATCTTTATAGTGACAATTCCGCCTAATTTCCTGTTAAGCCGACGTGACGTCACAAACGCCACGCTAGATTTTTTAAAGTGTTTTTATTAAATAATTAATTTGATGTTTTCTTAAAATATTTGTTAATAATAAATACTGAATATCCTTTCTATTCATCCATTTTTATAACAAAGTAATAGGATAAAGGTTTTATAGCATTTTATGATACTTCGTTCGTTTACAAAAAATATCCTGGAACGGTCGGATCGGTAGATTTTAGTAAAGGTATACATGTAATGTAAACTACCGTTGTTTCTAGATGTCAGCTTAAGATGGCTTCCCACTAATTCTGCCTTGAAGCTTCATACTGCCATTGACGTTAACATGGGCACAGATGCACGAAGGAATACGTTGTGTGCATTGTGTGCTTTAACGTGGATATAATTAGAATATATTCTACTACCTGCATTATAATATTTGAAGCGGTCATAGCGAAGTTTGCTTAGCCGTTCTTAACCGATCAGCAAAGTTAAGCAACGTCCGCCGCGGTCTGGAGTTTGATGGGTGACTGGTAGTGGCATTCCTACTAAGCGCTTCCGTGCTTCGGAGGGCACGCTAAGCCTTCGGTCCCGGTTGCTGTCTTAGGATTGTAGTCGGTATAGCATGGTGGTAGGGCGAATGCCCGCCAGTATGTTTTGGGAATGCCCGCCTGGGCTAGCCAGGAAGGCCTCACCTACCACCCTTAAGTAGAAAATCTATCTAGCATCTAACGGTGTGTTCCGGCAGCTGTTCTTGAGAGCCAGTAATTCTAGGTTAGCCTGAACACTATCTTCGATCACATCATCACTTACCATCAACAAGTCTTACAGATCTTATAGAGTTTGCCGCTTAACACCAGATAGGCCCTGTGCTTGTTACATCACTATATCATAAGAAACAGTAAGTTCTCGGCTTACTTATATATATATATATATATATATTTAAACAATTTTGAATCCGATTTTGAATCCGATGTGTTGTTGTTGATTCGATAGTCGATTCATCATGGAGTAAGTACGTACGTACTCCATGATGAAGCGACTCTGAAAGTCGTGAAACCGGTCGAGATCGAGCTACTCGACTGATTTAACGTGAGTGAAATCGGATTCAAAATTGTTTAAATTTGTGTACTACCTACTTACGAAAGTTTTAATAAAATACTTATACATAGGTGAGATCTTCACTGCTGTTGGATATTATGCTAGACTAGCACTACCATAGGGGAGGGCACTGTATGCTGAAATACACGCCACAAGCCTAGTTCGGCAGCAGATACCCAAGAAGCAAAATTTTAAATTTCTCTAGCGTAACAATATTTAAGTTTGTAAATTTATGCTTTTTCTTGAATAAATGCTTATTATTATTACTATCAAAAAGGCAACATATGAGAAAACCAAGTCGTTCTTAAACGATCAAGTTCAGTCAAGTGACGTCCGTTGCAGTCATTACTTGGATGGATGACCACTTGTGCCGATTCCGTGCTTCGTAGGGCATGTTAAGCCGTCGGTCCCTATTGTTGTCTTAGGATAGTATTCATTGCAGTAGAGAAGGGCACATTGCAAATGCCTGGCTAGCTACCAACCTCAATTAGAAAATTTGTCTTTAAACATCTAACAATATGTTGCGGCTGCTGGCCGCAAGAGCTCGTAATACAAGTTTAGAAAAACACAACACGACCGCAACATCACTTACCACCAGGTGTGATAGTGGTCAAAGGCTAGCTTTTTTAAACAACTTCAAAAAACTGAGGAGGTTCTCAAAGTGTCTGTATTTTTTTTATTGTTTATTCAGAAGTTTTTACTTGGTGCACCGATTTTTA
Source organism: Plagodis pulveraria (assembly GCA_963890685.1). Classification (NCBI taxonomy): domain Eukaryota; kingdom Metazoa; phylum Arthropoda; class Insecta; order Lepidoptera; family Geometridae; genus Plagodis; species Plagodis pulveraria. The sequence continues at coordinate 9,734,686 of OY982973.1, read as the reverse complement.
TTTTGCTTTTTTTAATTTGAAGCTGATGCTTGTCGTGTCCTATTTAAGTCCCATTTAAATACCATTAAAATCGTTTAAGCCGTCTTTGAGTTATACTTGGATAAAAGTTTTTTTTTTCCTATCTTGATGATAGATCGTTCCCGTAAGTAGCAAGGGCCTCTAAAAAGGGTGATTTTATTTTAACCTAATAATGGAACGACTTCAACACTTAAAAGTGTGAAATAACTTGTTGAAGTCGGTACCATGCAATATGTTACAATTTTGTCATAATAAGCTCTTTGTAACTATCATGGTACCGACATCAACAAGTTATTTCACACTTCGGACTGTAGATGTTTCCATTTTTAGGTTAAAAAAATTAACACCTTTAGTTTTCTGGTCGCTGTACATAAAAGCCGTTGAACATTTGAGGTATATTTATAGGTTTATTACATTCTTTATTTGGTTAAAGTTCTTTTAAATCATTAAATATACAACAGTTATTTGAAACCATTATCTAAGTCCCACATCAAAAAAGTCAAACAACTGCACTACTAATTTACTCTGCGTCGTCAATAACATGTAGCTGAAAGCACTTCAGCGCTGTCTTCGCAGCGCCGCGTACTTATCCCACTTGTAAAATGCCTGCATTTCCACTATGGGTAAGTACCATTTGGAGTTGAATTCACTAAAAACTATAAAAACGATCACACTCCCAAAAAGTTATTCCACTTGGGTCTTGGCATTATTTTCGCCATAAACGCTATGAAGCTACTGGAACAGTTTGAATTACCTACATCTAATGTCAATAGAGACAGAAGTGGCAAATTTAAGTGGAATTCTTAGCGTTCTTATTCTAAATGGAACGGGGAGAACAGTTACAAATGATCACAGTGATCACAACCATAGACGCATAATGTGATCAAAATTATCGAAAATAACGAAATTAGCGTCAAATGGAATATGCCCTATAAACGCGCCAAAGCAGACCATTCCAGCGATCACTTATTCTAAATTTCAATTCTTATATTCTCAAATAAACCCCAAAGGACCAGAAACGATAATGCTTTTTACGATTTTAACCCCCGTCGCCCCAAAAGAGCAACAAATCATTCTTATCTCCCTGAATTTGAATCGAGGTAAAACAAATCACCTTACACTTAAAAGATTAAGTCGAGATATTAAAAGAAATCTTCTGTCTTTTAAATAAAAGGGTTTTTAGTGAAATATAACAAGTCACTGACCTTTCCGTCTAAGTTTATCTTGATAAATGTATACAGTTACAGTGCTTCTTTCATGCAGCATTATACTTCGAGGACATAAATTATGAAAATCGTACATATCACCGTGTCAGTTGCACTCAGTCTACGGTCGTGACAACTTTGCATTAAACACGCAAAATGTCAGTTTTTTCAAGAATTACTTGTAAAGACAAATGATGTAGAAAATCTGTCGCCAAGCACCTTACGGTGTGTTCCGGTAGCTGTCCTTGAGAGTCTGTAATTTTAGGTTAGCCTGAACAATATCTTCGACAGTATCATCACTTGCCATCAGGTGAGATAGTGGTCAAATGCAAACCTATCCGGTTTAAAAAAACAATTTCAGGACTGAAAACATGTTTAATCGCTAATAAAAGTTTGATATTTTTATTGATCACTGTCCATCACTGCTTATGTACTAAAACTGTTTACAATCCAACCAGCTAATAGTTTCATGGAGCCTACAAATATTCTCAATGCACGGATTTTTACATTGCGTGGCCGCTTTTATCTGCCGCCACTAGTCGAAACATTCTAAAAATTAAATTTTCAATACCTACCTTAATCTAGGGTATATATATAACGCGATTACTAAGCATCTTGTTTCTTAATTCATCCAATAGTTTATCCCAAAATGCAATCCTGACAAAAACACTGATGGCTCAGTGGCATTGGCTATTGACTGCCAAGCAGCAGGTCCATTGTTCGAATCCCGCCGCGGAGCTTCATGTAAGAAGGGCATTTTGCGAATGCCCGCCTGGCTAGCTACCACCCTCAAGTAGAAAATCTGTCGCCAAGCACCTAACGGTGTGTTCCGGCAGCAGTCTTTGAGAGCCAGTGAAATTACAGGCACATGAAATTTAATAACTTACAGCCTTACTTATAAACGCTACTTAAATTTTAAGCATTACCGCTGATTAGCAAAATTCCTTACTCATTAACGCTGCATAACTTTATCCAGTACCTAAGTACTGCTTAAATCAGCTGTCAATTTAAACACCGTCCGACCCTTGTTTAAATATTTAAGTAGCAAGATGGCGCCCATATTTCTGATCAGCTGATTTAGTTACTATTGAGGTTATTGTCAAGGAAGTACACAAAACTATAAACACGACATACTCTGTTAATAAATCGTAAAAATATAGCAAGTAGAAACATACATTGGATGATGAAATAAATATTATGCGTAACCTACTTACTTTTCGTGATCTTATTGAAGAGTATACCGCAAGTACAGTTCCTGAATTATTGAGGATTGTGCCACACTCGTATATTCCTATTGGATGAGGATTGAGACTGATGAGGAACTAGAGATTCAATTTAAAAGCAGAATTGAGTACTTATTTGCGAATTTCAGCATAGATGTCGATTCAGTACAGCAAAAAAAAAAATTTTGGGAGTCGAAATATTCTTATTTGTATTAAGGATCTCATTAAATAGGTCGCGAGTTTATCACCAAATGGTAAGAAACTGGTCCAAATTAGACGCCGGAATGTTTTAACTGAAAATCCCTTTCTCGTTAAACCCCCAACATCTGATCCGATCCGGTGATCGAACTCATTGTAATTTTCTTATTATCTAGCCACGCCACGCGGTTTCACCCGCGTAGACAATGATGATGAAAAGTATGGAGAACCTAAACTAACTATTCTGTTGTTTCATCCAAACCCACAAGCCGTTAAAACGTGAATACACGTAGAAGACAAAAACACAAACTTTAGATACATACATATAATCACGCCTGTATTCTCCGAAGGGGTAGGCAGAGGTGTGTAAACACCCATGTTTCGGTCAATTGGGTTTTAGTACCATGTAATAGGTGGCGAGCCTATTGCCATTCACCGGGCACAGTTTCAGGGTCATACAAAATCATTTCTCTAACACACTAGACGAAACACAAGAACATATTACGGCCTTTATAATATTACTGTGATTTAAGGAATCGCTATAGAATGATTAAAAAAAATATATGAAGATTGGAATCTTGGCTTCATAGAAAAAAACGTAGACATAATTGGGCATAGGTATTGTTTGGGACGGAAAAAGATAACTTCCAGCGGGATATAACGGTATTCGGGCTTCCATAATGTATTTCCAATTATGCTATGGAATAGGTTGCTGGATCGAATTCACAGAATACTGGGGCACATACAATTTACCATATTGCAAAAAAAAAACTCGCTTCAGAAGTCTCCAGTACGCCTAACCATATGTACAAAAATCAGTAGGTCTACAAAGAATAGTATTTTTTTTACTTTTTAATTTTAAGATTTTCAGCACTAGATACATACTTTTTGGCAATTTGGGTCTTTCATAATACCTTTTAGTTCAATGTTGTCAGTTTAAAATACGTTCGACCTCATTATCCATTGCTTAGCTAAACAGGTGCTATGTAGCGTTTATAAGTAAGAAATATTTAAGCATTACTTAAACACTGTTTAGTCATCCATTACTTAGCAACTACATAGCAGATTTTTTATAAGTAAGGGGGTTAGTCTCAAGGTGACGGGCGCAGTGCGATTCGTGACTTGTAATGAAATGCATCTGTTATAGGCAAAGGTTAGTCCGCTTAACATCAGGTAGGCCTCAAGCTTGTACCGTCACAATATAATATAAAAAATAAAACAAAAAAATAACACGTCATGTTGTTATATAATATATGCGAACATATTTTTCCTCGCTTTCGGAAGTATGTTTGAAAGCATAAATCTTTCATACTCTCATGCTGTGGTATATTACAAAAAGCAATCATCATATCAAACAATTTTACGCAGTCACCGTAATCATCAATGTAAACATTTGTATTCTTGCTCCATCCCATAACGAATAAAATATATCTGCGTAAAAACTGCGTAAAACGTAGCAGTATAAAAATAAAACGGTATCCTGTAAAAGCCTGTAAAATTCGCGATATGATCCGGCTTTCGGACACCACGGACGTGGGAGAGAGAAAACAGTTACAATGCAGTCGTGATCTGAATTTCACACCAACCTTAATCACTTTGTCACATTGTTTGACATTTAGTTCCGTTTGTACTTTGAAATAGAGGCGGAAACTGCTTGTTCTCGTATCTAAAAAAAATATTTAGATTGTTTTTAGAAATAGAGAAGTTGTGGGTTCTATTAAAGTGCTTTGTACAAATGGGTTAGAAAGTTTTGTTAGTGTTGGTTCTAGGTAGCTTTAGGTACATTTACACACCCAAACTCAGCAACACAAACTAGCATACTTTAAACTTCTAACTTTAATCTTCTAACAAGTGTACTTTTTCTTTATTTGGTGTATCTGTATTTCTTTACTGTACTGTACTGTATCAGCCGGATTGTCCACTGCTGAACACAGCCCTCCCAATTTGGGGGTGTTTGGCGTAATCCCCACCCGTCTCCTTCTCGTCCCAGGCGTCTTGTGTCGCAATGCGAGATATCAGTTTCTTAGAAGGCGCTCCTGCCCACCTTCTGGTGTGATACCCTTGTACGGGTCTCTACCTGTGTACGAGGGGAGGTGACATTCTAGCCCGGCACTCTACTGGTAGCCTGGCAATCCACGATTAGCCTGGCACTCCACGGGAAATTTTAACTGTATTTCTTTACACAAATGTATTTATGGAACGTTTTAGTTATAGGTGACACGGACAGCAAGCTCAATACTGCACTTTTTTAACCTTTGAACACTATCTGTTGGTAAGTGATGTTGTGATCATAGGTGTTACAAGCTTAACCTAGAATTACTGGCTTACGAAGACAGCTATCGGAACATAACAGTATGTTCCGATAGCGGTTTTGGTTCTTAGCGAAATATTTTCTAACTAAGACCTTCTACTAGCTTAAGCCTGCGGTGGGATTCAAAGCTACGTGGTACTTCATAGCCATTCTCACTAGGTCATCACTACTTCAAAACATGCATAGATCGTTCAGAACATGTCAACGCAAGTAAAACAATGCCGTTAAATGTCTGGACGGCCGTCTATCAAACCAGTATTTTACTCATAATACATGCATGTTATAAAGTTGTCAAAAACAAACTAAAATAAATAAAAAAGAAGCTTACGAATACTTTGGTATTAAAATATATTATATATATTCATATTACAACATGGAAATCGGGAGCTCATCGTATTCTCCAAGACTTATCAGAGCGCTTGTTCGATGCGACGCGTGATCAAAATGCTGGCACCTATTTGGCTCAAAGAATAACCATTGCAATTCAACGGAGCAATGCTGCCAGCATGCTGGGCACGCTGCCAACTGGTAGTGGGCTAGAGCATATGGGCTGCCTTCATAGGCAGCCCATATGCTCTAGCCTTTAAAAGCATTTAGATCCCTATAAATCATTGCAGACTCATGTCTGCAATGATTTATAGGGATCTAAATGCTTTTAATGTAGTAGCTGTAGTGTTGTATATATTACATAGATAACTATAAATTGTAGGACATACACTACCCACGTATTCAGACTAGAGATTGGCATTTGAATCTTCTACGGGCCTTACCGAAGTTAGTTTGGCTGTACTCAAACAACTGTTCCAATTTTACTATGTTAATAGCAATCATGCAATAATCATCGCTCTAAGCCTCTATAACTGCTCAAACGGAATTATCAAGTTACTTTAAGTAATGCCTATTCATATCTCAAACAACTTTGATTCATCAGCCTCACGTAATCGGTTTACCAATGAATTACAAACGCCTTTGCGTACGATTCTCAAATTCCCCTAGCGTAATCAAGTTTCCTATATTAATATTGACGCGTATGTAAGCACTTCACGGTTTCATGCCCTGGAGAATCTTTGTGGGCTTGGGTTTGTTGCTCTATGTACAGTGTACATCGATCGATATAGATTCAATTTAGCTACGTCCACAAGTTAGGATTCGATGGTTACCAATACTCCTGTTATTATCCAGTACCACTTATGGATGGATTGCAATGCTTATTCGTTGAGACAAATTTTGAAGCGCTCATAGCAAAGTTTACTTAGCTGATTTTCACCGATCAGCAAAGTAAAGCAACGTCGCCCGCGGTTATGAGTTGGATGGGTGACCGCTAGTGACATTACTATTGAGCGCTTCCGTGCGTCGGAGGGCACGTTAAGCCATCGGTCCCGGTTGTTTTCTATGGATGGCAGTCGTTATAGCATGGTGGTAGGGCATTTTGCGAATGCTCGCTTGCTAGCTACCACCCTCAAGTAGAAAATCTTTCGCCAAGCATCCAACGGTGTGTTCCGGCAGCTGTCCTTGAGAGCCAGTATTTTTAGGTTAGCATGAACAACATCTTCGACCACATCATCACTTACCATCAGGTGAGATAGTGGTCAAAGGCTAACCTAACAGAAAACATAAAAAATATAGTGACAGCATTATTCTAATCATTAGTTGCATCGACCAAGTTTTCTGATAATGTTTAAAAAATAAGATGAGTCGATGGACCCCATAGGCCCAATAAATACTCTACACCAAACGGCTCAAATAAGTCAACTACCAAGATAAGTATCTTTGTGCCACTTGAAGCAATGCTAGCCGAGCAGTTTTAGCTATGGACTGCGGTGGTGCAGGTCCATGATTCGATCCCCAGCACTGGCTTGAGCTTCACCAAGCGGTGGAAGGGCATTTTTCAAATGCTCGCCTGGCTAGCTACCACCTTAAAGTAGAAAATATGTCGCCAACCACCTAACAGTGTGTTCCGGCAGCAGTTTTTGAGAGCCAGTAAAATCATAGCAACACGAGACTCAATAACTGTATGTCTCAGTGTGACAGTTGTGACGAAATGGATCTGTTATAGATAGAATTTACCGCCTAACATCAGGTGGGCCTCGTGCTTGATACATAACAAAAACATTAAAAAAACTTGCCCTAAAAAAAAATTACGTAAACACTTTAACACTAATATGGCGCTCTTGGCTAGGGGTAATAAAGTATTTTTTTTAAAACATAAAAAAACATCTTTAATTGTTTCTTAGGACTAGCAGAAGTCAACCCTAAGTGGTTGTTAGCATTATACCAGTGGTAAAATTCTAACAACCTCTTAGGCTCTGCTAATTAAATTATGTGTTGGTTATATGTATTTTGTAGTGTGCGTGAGTGTGTACATATGTGTAAATGAGGGGTAGGGTTGTGTTTTTATAAGTGGCTTCAGTATCATCTGTTCAAAGTATTGGAACATAGTTGGGATGTTAATTTTTACTAAGAGGGTTCAACGATTCCGTTTGGTTGTAGCCTAAATAAAGAAATGAATATTGTTGAACAGGTATATTACACTTATTCATTTATTCATTTATATATAGCATATACTGTCAAGAATTTGCGTGGACAAAAAATCGTTTATATTTTTTATGATCGTCAGTGTGGCCAAACAGACAGAACCTATTTCTAAATCCCTATATTCAGCATGCCTATTCAGAACTAACAGTCACTGTGGTCGAAATCAGTCAAGGCTACATCATCATCAAAGTCAGCAAAAACAATATAGAAATCCAATAAAGGTGCTCTATGAAGAATTAAAATTGCTTACAGTTCGTCAGATTTTTACCAATCAGTATTTCATCATGCGTTCTTGCACTTTGTGTGCAAATGCAACACAATAAAACATTAGTATCAAAACAATCATTTTCTTTTTTTATGATGTAGCCAGAATGTTAATAACTACGAACACTAATAAGCAACGTTTTTATTAAAAGGCACTACGTTACTGAGGAATCTCTATAATACGATTATTAATTGAAACTTTTCAATTTTACAGTCATCCTGTGAGGGGCTAAAGATTTTATCAAAACTGTCTAGTAAGAAATATAATAAATCAGGGAGACTTGTGAATTAAAAAAAAATAACATCCTTTCGAAAACAACTAATAAGAATACTGATGCGTTCGCAAGACTGACATGACGTGGTCGAAGATGTTGTTCAGGATAACCTAGAATTACTTCCTCTCAAGGACAGCTGCCGAAACACATCGTCAGGTGTTTGGCGACAGATTTATTGCTTGAGGGTGGTAGCTAGCCAGGCGGGCAATCGTAAAATGCCTTACCACCATGCTGTAACGACTGCCATCGTAAGACAACAACTGGAACCGACCGCTTAACGTGCCCTCCGAAGCACGGAAGCGCTCAGAAGTAATGTCACTAGCGATCACCCATCCACCTCCAGAACGCGGCGGATATTACTTAACTTAGCTGATCGATTAAGAACGGCTAAGCAAACTTCGCTACGAGCGCTTCGAAGTCTTAAAACCATTAATAAATCTTTCTTATCTTAAATAGATGTTTAAAGTGTCTCCTCAAACATTTTGTTCCAAATAATAACATTGTGCCAACCTCACATAGTTTTGTGGTAGATAGATGATAACTTCTTATACCCAGATCCGATTTCCACTAAATCAATTCCCAATCAAGATTACCCAATGACAAACGCTGTATGTTCAATAGTGTACATGCCCAGGCAAAGGTATTTATTGTGAGTTGTAGCTAGGACCCATTAATTCAATGCGTTCTTGCACTTTGTGTGCAAATGCAAAACAATAAAGCATTATTGTTCATTTATCAACATAATCATTTTCTTTTTGCATGATGTTGGTAGAATCTGGTATATGTAGTGTTTGCATTTAATACAGATTAAACCAACGACGAATACTTAAAAGCAACGTTTTTATTAAGAGGCACTAATTAACTGAAAAACCTCTATAATACAGTTATTTATTGAAACTTTTCAATTTTACAGTCATCCTGTGAAGGGCTCAAGATTTTTGCAAAACTGTCTAGTAAGAAAATGATTAAATCAGCCCGACTTTGACTTAAAAAAATAACAACTATATTATAAGAAAACTGATAAATTTGCAAAACTGACGATCTAACAAAATTGGGAAAACTTTCATTAGATCGTCAGTCATGCAGATAAAAAACCATCTGATAAAGAAACTGGAGAATCAACGTGACTAACTGCCAAAAAAAAATTAACATTGCTAAACCTTCTATCAACGAACCTGATATTTCAGCAAAACTGGTGATCTAAAGAAATTGACAACGATATGAAACCATCTAATAATGAAACTATGGAATCAGCGATATTTACGAACTAAGAACATTCCAACCTTGTGCAGCCGTCTATTAGTCTTAGAGAGCGAATTTCCCCTATTCCCCACTACACTCTTAATAATACGATAGATATAGGAGCAAGGTCCTGAGTTAGTTCTGTAACTGTTAAGTGCAAAAAGTTTACGAATACGAACTTCTTGTAGATTATGATTGTGTTTGCGGGACAGCATAAACATCTTTAAACTTAATCTGTCCAATCTATATTATTATAAAAATGTTGTAGTAGGTAAAAGCAACTCAAAATATTTGCAACTGGAATTTACAACTGTAGAAACACTTGTAATTCACAGTTGGCAGATACTTGTGCTAAACCTTTTCATTTTTCTCAATAATTTCTTGTAAAGAGATTGCAAATGGGAACTGCATATTCCAACTTAGAGCTTACTTTGGTTTTATATAAATAAAAGTCATAAATTCATCATAAGCTCATCTTTCAAATCTCCAGATGATCTCATGACAAACACAAACATTCTTAAAGATTTATGTATTATTTTATCAACGTATTAATCAAAGCATATTTGACGGTCGAGAAATATTTCCAGATCTCTAATAGCTGAGACATTTTTCAATCACATATTTTACCTAAACAACAGGTCTGGAGGACGTTTTGACCATTGTCATGAACTGACTGAATTGCTGTTTTTTTTTAATCTTTCACTTGACAAGTTGTACAGTAATGATACTAAACTTATATTCATCAACATATAAATCAAAGTATATTTGACTGTCGAGAAAGAGAGTCAAAGTTAAAATATTACATTTAAGCAAAGTCAAATGTAATTCATTATTAATAAAAATAAGTTGTTAACCTATCAATATATTATTTACTGACTTGAATGTCAAATTCATCTGCGTTCATTAGAAATGTAGTATTGTGAAAACAATCCTTGACGTCATTAATAAATAATTAAAATAGAAAAGGTCCGAGTGTAGAGCCTTGCGGTACCGCATAACATACCAATAAGTCATTCGAAGGATATCCTCTGATTACTATCTTTTGCGTTCTGATAGTAACATATAATGAAAACCAGGGAATAAGATTATCGTGTATGCCATTGTTTACGATTTCATAAAGTAGAATTTAATGGTCCCCTGTATCGAATATCTTTATGAAATCAGTATTGATAGCGTCCACCTGCACACGATAATAAAGGGATTTGAAAATATACTATTGACAACGGTTAAGTTTAATGTACTAAGACGACATTCGCTTGATGAAAACATATTGTTCTGGTATAATAGTAGTGTTAAGTATGGGATAGATTTCATTGTATCCAGTATCACCAGTCATTCAAAAAGCTTCAACAAAGAGAAAAGAATGAAGATGAGCCTTTATTGGAGCAATATAGGCCCATCGCTATCTCCATCACCGTGCTGACAAAAAACAATGATATACCAGATTTAATTTACTTAAAATCACTTACAAAAACAAAATAATCGTTTAATATAAATAACAGCTTATTTTCAACGCTTTGACTTTCTAATCTACGGGGTGCGTTGTAGTATCGATAGCATACAACATTTTAAAATATTTACACAACTTTAACAAAAACAATGTAAAGGTTGTGGTGCAGTGGATACCGTCACATATAGGAATAGCAGATAACGAAGAAGTTCACCGTTTGGCAAAGTCTGCTGTAACGAATGGCACTGAAGTATTCATTCTACCCATATATTCAGAAATTAGGTACATCTATAAAACACTTTGTTTTGATAACTGGCGGGAATATTTGATGAACGGTTAAAAACCAATAGGTCAAAAGGCTATGGTATAAAATAATTCAGAGCCACCCCCTAGTTCGCCATGGTTTTAAAGTAACATAAGTAGAAAGCAGATTGTTGCTGCTCACAGACTTAGTTCCGGACACATGCCACTGAACAAATTTGCGCACTTGATGGGTTAGGTCGAGTCACCTAACTGTGAGCTCTGTAATAAGCCAGAGGATGCGTACCATGTTTTGATGGAATGTGCCCGCAACAAAGCTGAACTAGAAAAGATAGTGACCGAGTTGAATATTACTATGAACAATATCGGTATATTTCATTGTTTATTATCTGTACCTAATTCCAGTGTATTCAAAGATGATTTATAAATTAGTATATTAACTATAAGTACATTATAGAACATTAGATATAGATGAGCTAGTTAAGTGGATATCGCGCTATGCGCACTTTAGTTATATTTTTCAGGTCCATGGTTCGAATCCCGCCAAGAGTTTGAGCTTCACCGCAGGCGAATGCCCGCCTGGCTAGCGAACACCCTCAAGAAGAAAGTCTGTCGCCAAGCACCGAAAGGTGTGTTCCGGCAGTAGTCCTTGAGAGCCAGTGAAATTACAGGCACAATGAGACTTAACAACTATGTCTCAATGTGACGGGCGCAGTGCAATTCGTGAGTTGTCATGAATTGCAAATGTTATAAGCGGAGGTTAGTCCACTTAACATCAGGTGGGCCTCGAGCTTGTTCCGTCACAATAACAAAAAAAAATATAAATATATATATGTATATATATATATATATTGTGTTTATATATTATGATAAGGCCACCTACAGGGCTGACATGAACATGTTGTTCAAAAGTCCTTAATTAATAAAGAAATAAAAAAAAGACACCCTAATCTTGTTCAACAATATCAAATATCAATAGCAAATTTCCAATGTAACTGTTTAAAATAGACACCGCTGACCGCCGACCTAGTTTCATTTCTGAACCACTTGTATACAAAGTTAAAAATGCAGTCGTAGATAACAATTTTTTCAGCTAACTGGTATTTTTTTTTAAATAACTAGCTATAAATTGATAAGTACTCAAACACAAAATATACAACAAACTTAACATCATATTAATACGTCAGATAATTTTGATCACTCGTAATAGGGGGCGAGCCTATCACCATTACCGGTGACAGATCCACAAGCCTATGACTCAAAAATACATTTAATAGTAAAGCCCAATAATCCAGATTGTCCCAGAACCTCAAGATTGCATAGCTCCTTTGTACCAACGTCAGCAAAAAGGTATTCAATTTATAAATATAATAAAATGCTTTTAATATTGTTAGGTTTGCAATAACGCCTGCTATGCGGATTACACTACAAAATCAAAAATATACGATAGGAAAAAATTTACATCCCGCACATGACTTAAAATTTTTCCTATCGTATATTTGTGATTTTGTAATAATAAAATGCTACCGAACGATTTTGAAGGTAAAGTTTTTGCTTTTAGCTATTTGACTTCATTCAACGCTACTGTAATGGTTTTATTGGTCTATAGTAAAACAATACGTATTCCTATTTATCCGCACAAATCCAAATCGTAGTGCGATTCATTCAACTATCTGTACAGCACGATTCTATCGAGATCTTGTTTGAAAGACCAAAATGAATAAACTCAAGGATATAATATCACGTGAAAGAAGCCTCAAACAATTAGAAATGTATTGTAAGTAAAGCAATACACGTATAATAAGAATATATTTTTTTTAATATAAAACAAAACCATAATTAATATTTAAAAAAAGCGTCATATCACTTTTATATCCCCAATAACGATAATGATGTATGTGAGGATGATGAAAATTATTCTGTATTTATTATTGGCATAAGCTATAATTATTGTAAGTTTATTAAAATCAGTCCGGTTTTAGAGTTAAGGAGTTACAAACACACTCATATCCTTTGTCACAAGCTTTTGCATAAATAATATTAGCATGATAAGTTGAGGAGGTTTACCTGAATGTCCACATTTTGCGAACTAAAGATTTTGGTATCATGTACGGAAACGAGTTTACTGGGCACATTTCCTGCACATGTCACAGAAAATGGATGTGTAAGAAAATCTTCCTCTACCGGGAATTCAAGTATATAACTCTACCGGAATTCTAGGTTTAATTTCTTGTAGAAATTGAACCAACTTTGCCGGGTTAAAAAAAATAATGTTAATATTTAAAACACTAATGTGACTGAAAATTGATATGTAATAAAATCTTGATAACTACTCTATTTAAAAATTAAACCAAAGTATTCAGAATTCTGAAACAATGCGGATATCTATGGAAATATTTCGTGCTACCATAGGGATAACAGTAAAACCAACAAAACAGTCGTAGATGCCAAAATTGAATACATGATTTCGTTGTTGACGTTGATCACCAAAACCTCGTTCGTTAACTAAGAGCCAAAATGCAGCCTCCGTATTTTAAAATAGCCATCGAACGGCTGCCCCAATTGAGGTCAACCACAATGTCTGTTATTCCCGACTACGGGAAACTTTGTCAAACGTTTTAAAGCGGCCCAAATTTTGAGGACTGAGTAGCGGTTCAATTAAGGTATTGACGTTGACTGCATAAAAAAATAGTAAATTACTTGTTAAATATTTTGTTAGTCTCAACATACTGCATTTTTATGCGGCAATGTTGCTAGGATTCTATCATCTGGGACCGAATTCTGTGTGGTTAAATATGGTTATTTCAGACTACGTGAAACTTTGTCAAACGTTTTAATGGGGCCCAAATTTTGAGAGCTGAGTTGCGGTTCAATTAAATTATTGGCGCTGACTGCATTAAAAAAATAGTAAATTACTTTACAAAATCACAAATATACGATAGGAAAAATTTAAGTCATGTGCGGGATGCGAACCCGCGTCCATCCACCCCTTGAGCCGGGGTATGCTCTAACCAATTGAGCTAACATGACATGACGTCATAACTCAAATCTTTCCTATCGTTCTTTAACCATCGTATTGGGATTGAGATTTTGTAATGTAATCCGCAGGCGATATTGCAAACCTAACAATATTAAAAGAAAATTACTTGTTACGGTTTTTATTAGCCTCAACGAACTGCCATTGTAATATAATGCGGCAAAGCTGCCAGCACTCTATTATCTGGGACTAAATTATGTGTGGTTATGTATAAATATGGGTGTTTAAGATAATTATATCTCTCCTTTATCCAGTGACACTATCATTTCGCACAAACAGTAGTATACGAGTAATTTGAGATTCTGATCTGATTGCTTTAACACTACGAGTACTGTGATTGAGATTATATTTCCCAGAGGCTCAACTATTCAAAAAAGGATTACCTGTTGCACTACTACAAGGTGATATTATGTATTTGTCTATCCGTTCGAGGAATACCTACGCTTGCGAGATTATATACACTCGAGAGCAATGAATCCGGGTCACTTAAAGAATCCTAAAAATCTCGGAAACTAAAAATGCTAGGTTAATGCAATAAATTGTATTTAATAGACAATGTAATACTCCTTAAATGAAGGTATTAAAACTTCTTAGTTATTGTAAAGTTATATCATAAAAAAATCAAATTTGAAAAAGGGCCACTTTCGAAGATGGAACTACGAAATTACAGCATTTGGTTTTGCTTTTGTTTGTAATCTGTCATTTATGTGGGTACATAAACCATGTTGATAGTGCTCTATATTCATTATTCAAGCTGAAATTATGTCGCTTACGCCTGAAGAATGCACCAGAATACTTACAATGCTGGAAACCGGCCGGAGTCAGCGCGATACAGCCAGGACTGTCGGTGTGTCGCTGTCAACAGTACAAAGAGTTCTCCGACGTTACGAAGAAACTGGTTCTAACCTACGCAGACCAGGAACGGGCAGAACCAGGTGTACCACAGCACGAGAAGACCGATACTTGGTGAACACCATGCTTCGAAATTGCTTTCTCACAGGAACATCAGTTTCGACGCCTCGGAGGAAGTAACCCAAGTGCATGGACAGTAAGACGTCGGCTTGCTGAATCTAACTTAAAACCCCTTAGACCTGCAAACGGCCCTAAACTGGAGCGTGGGCATCGTATTTCGAGACTAAGATATGCCCAGAGCCACGTAAATTGGAGTATTGAAGATTGGTCAAAAGTTATGTTCTCCGACGAATCAAAATTTA
Source organism: Plagodis pulveraria (assembly GCA_963890685.1). NCBI lineage: Eukaryota > Metazoa > Arthropoda > Insecta > Lepidoptera > Geometridae > Plagodis > Plagodis pulveraria. Next base: position 9,719,453 of record OY982973.1, on the reverse strand, counting down.
TGCTCTACAAGCACGATGGAAGACACAGAGTGTATCGAAGACCAGGGGAAAGATTCAAGCAAGCATGCATCGAAGAAAAAGTAGCCTACGGTGGTGGGTCTGTACTTGTGTGGGCCGGAATTTCTTCTGAAAGTCGCACAGAGCTGGTGATCATAGAAAACGGCTCTTTAACTAGCGTAAGATATGTGGAAGAAATCCTCAATGATCACGTTGGTCCATTTATGGTCAATTTAGGTGAGGATGCTATATTTATGCATGACAATGCCCGACCTCATACAGGTAGGATTGTGAATGACTACCTTCAAGAGATGAACATTACTCGTATGGAGTGGCCAGCGCGCAGCCCGGATATCAACCCGATCGAGCATGCTTGGGACGAGCTAGGCAGATGCGTAAAACAACGAAACCCTCCCCCAATCACGCTTCGTGAGCTCAAAATTGCTCTCACAGAGGAATGGGAGAATATTCCCCAAAATCGTATAAGGAACTTGGTGTACAGCATGCCAAACCGCGTAAACGCAGTAATGGAAGCACGAGGAGGCAATACAAAGTATTAAAATTCAAGAAAATCGTAATAAAGTTCAAAAATTTCATGTTTCCTATTTTTGTTTTAAGGAGAGATCAGCAGTTTTTTTCTTTATGTAATTTTGTGTTAATAAAATGTATGGTGACTCATATTTTTTTTACTTTCATTTAAGGAGTATTACATTGTCTATTAAATACAATTTATTGCATTAACCTATCATTTTTAGTTTCCGAGATTTTTAGGATTCTTTAAGTGACCCGGATTCATTGCTCTCGAGTGTATATTGAATATATGCACATAACGTGTGACACAATTACTTAGTGGCACCATATGCTGGTAATTTTGAAAGCATGAGTGATTTGCAGTATTGTTTTTGCTGACAGGTTGAGAACAATGGCTGTGAGGATGGGATTTCTGTGTCATGGATTCTGTGGTTTGAATCTTGGTGCCAACTTGAGGTACACGGCATGATTCTATAGCATTTTGCTGTTGAGTATGCTTGCATGGCCACTTACTAGAAGTATTCTAATATCTTACACTACTACTTTTTTTTACTTTAGTAGTATTTAGAATTCTGTAACATTACCTAACGGTGTGTTCTGGAAACAGTCAGCTTCCATTGGATTAGCCTTTTATCTTCAACTAAAACACGTCGCGTTCCTAAACACTTATCTGGCTTGATTGTTTTATTAGAGTTTAGCTGTTCTGAACCGATTGACCGCTAGTGACCACTAGCGCTTCCGTGTTTTGGAAGGCCAGAAATTTAAGGTAAGCCTAAAAGCCAAAAAAGGGCACATCTGCAATATTAGAATAGACAACAATTTATTAAAAATAAAAAGCAAGGCCTTGCCAAATATATGGTAACAAGTGACACTCGGAATGATGTAAGGACTCTAAACAATACCGAAATCTGTACATCCATTTTAAAGTGATAGTGGAATAAAAAAACTAACATACTATCCTAGACACATTTTATACTCTTCTAACAGAAAGAAGATCGTTAAATTTTATTCCATAGGTCATGGATACACGCGTATTATTATTATATATTTTTTACGTCGTAACTTTCTAGTATACTTAAGTGTTAATTAAGCTACTGCGCAAAGTACTACTAAACTCTAGAAATAGAACTAGACAGGGAGATTATATCTTACATAGGACCCTGGCTTAAGCCTGGATTAGCGACGTGCGCCAGTGGTCAGCTGGGGGTTAGCCGTGACTTGAAGTAAAGTAACAAATTGTACTGGTTTTGCTTTAAGCTTTTGGCGTTAATATTATAATAACATCATCGTCACCTTCCTACTCTTATTCCAAAAATGTAAATTGGTATAACATGTTCGTTAAAAGATCACACACCATCATATTAAAAATACGTTTTTTGCTGACAACGTAAGAGACCAATTGAAAAGTTTGGTTTTATTGGAACATTTTCACAACAGGGCACTCAAAGAAGAGCTTTAGTAGCTATAGACTGCCACAGCACATATCCATGGTTCGATCCCCACCGCGGGTTTGAGCTTCACACCGCATGGTGGAACGGCATTTTGCGAATGCTCGCCTGTGTAGTACCAACCTTATTTCTTTTTTTTAATTTTATTTTGACAGAACAAACTCGTGGCCCACAGTGTCAAGCGGACTAACCTCTGCCTATAACAGATGCATTTAGTCACAAGTCACGAATTGCACTGCGCCTGTCACCAATTCAATCAATTCAACAAAATCAATTTCGCAAGGATTGCTGCCGGAACACACCGTTAGGAGCTTTGTGACAGATTTTCTACTTTAGGGTAGTCGCTAGTCAGACGGGCATTCACAAAATGCCCTTCCACCACGCGGTGAAGATCAAGCCCGTGGCGAGATTCGAACAACGGACCTGCTGTATGGCGTTCCATAGCCAATGCCACTGAGCCATCACTGCTTCTAAAGATTAATATTATTCTTGTTAATGTTAATATTACTTCTTCCAAGGATAGTTTTCACTGAAATCAATTGCGAATTATATCTGAGAAACGCGTAGGCGTATATATTGAATAAATAATTACACACAAATCTGTGTATAAGCCCGTGGGCGGTCAATACTTAAAATATACTAAATAAATAATTAGGTTTATAATAGATGTCGTAATCAGTAATGAAACAGGAATAGACTGAGAAATTATATCAAACTGACCCTCGTTTAAGTCAAAATTAACAGTGAGCACTTGTCAGTTAGGGTCAGTCGTGACTTGAAAGTAATTGGAACAAATTGTTTCCGAAAACGAAATTTAAACTATCATAATAAATAAATAATCTTCAATAAATTTTGAAGCGCTCGTAGCGAAGTTTACTTAGCTGTTCTCAACCGATCAGCAAAGCTAAGCAACAACGCGCGCGGTCATGAGTTGGATGGGTCACCGCTAGTGACATTACTACTGAGCGCTTCCGTGCTTCGGAGGGCACGATAAGCCGTCGGTCCCAGTTGTCGTATTTTGCATATGCCCGCCTGGCTAGCTACCACCCTCAAGTAGAGAATCTGTCGCCAAGCACCTAACGGTGTGTTCCGGCAGCTGTCCTTGAGAGCCAGTACTTCTTTGTTAGCCTGAACAACATCTTCGACCACATCATCACTTACCATAAGGTGAGATAGTGGTCAAAGTTTAACCTATCATGCATAAAAAAAAAGATAATGATAATAATTTTAATATCTCCTCAACGACTTAACATTGTAATAGCATACTGGGCACGCTGCCATTTAGTGTGTTGTAGCATTTGGACTACCTGAGGACCTTCAATGGCCTTTACGTTAGTAGCAGTAGAATTGTTTGGGAGTTCTTCCGGGGAAGTTCTGCCATCATATCTACCACCAAGGAGTATGTTCTTTTTTCTATGCCTGATAACTTAGACTTTGACCACTTGGAGCTTGTAGTCGTACATATCATCCTAGATATTGAGAACAATAGATGGTCATTCATAAGTAGACGATATAGTCCACGTGGATCCCAAGGGGTACACCGTTCAATATCAATGCATGCTGCGCGTGGCGGCTACAATCTTTTTTTTGTCTAAAAAAGCCGCGAAATTAGAGAAATTTATACATTTCGCGTGGATGTCGTGTTTTGAATATTGTTTTTTTTTTATTGTGATGGATCAAGCGCTAGGCCCACCTGATGTTAAGCGGTATCCTCTGCCTATAACAGATGCATTTCATCACGAGTGACGAACTGCACTGCGCCCATCACCTTGATACATACCTGTTAAGTCTCATTTTGCCTGTTATTTCACTGGCTCTCAAGGACTGCTGCTGGAACACACCGTTAGGTGCTTGGCGACAGATTTTCTACTTGAGGGTGGTCGCTAGCCAGGCGGGCATTCGCAAAATGCCCTTCACCCATGCGGTGAAGCTCAAGCTCTGGGCGGGATTCAAACCATGGACCTGCTGCGCGGCAGTCCATAGCCAATGCCACTGAGCCATCACTGCTTCATGTGTTCATGTTTAAGACAAATTTGTTAATTTGTCACATTTTAAATCCAGTTAGATGCGGAACTTCAACATCGTTGACGAGTTCCAAAAACTAATTTGAAAATTACCGCATTTTTCCCCATTACCTCTAGTTCTTCTTGGTCCATCTAGTTCTTATTGGGAGGACAAGGATGTTGTTTGTCGCTGTCAAAAGCACAACTCTACTGGACTTGGGGCGAGGGATGGCACTTATAACCATGAAGAGAAATGTATAGAACTGCTCTGCGCCCGTCACCCTGAGACATAAAGTTGTTAAGTCTCATGTCTTGTCCCTGGAATTTCTACCGGCACACATAGCCTTCAGCCATGAACACAAAAATCTGTAGCCAAGCACCTAACAGTGTGTTCCGGCAGTTGTGCTTGAGAGCCAGTACTTCTACGTTAGCCTGAACAACATCTTCGATCACATCATCACTTACCATCGGGTGAGTAGTTTTCAAAGGCTAAGCTATCAAACATACAAAAAAGCCTTTATGGGAATCCGTTATTTTCATCCCTCGTTGAACAATGTACTATATTGAGATTATGTATGACCATGTTTGTCTGGTCTATCCTTAAATGATTGTAAAATGTGAAACTTAAGGCTAGAGTTCACGTAGTGCTGACCAAACAAACGTAGTTTTGTCATATTTTAAATACAAAGTGTTCAAACTGTAAATTTAGCATAAATGTCCTTGCCCTATACAATGCTTCTGGTTTACCAGTTTTTAGTAAAGTAAAATATTTTAAAAATATTTGGAAAAATTGTTAAGTTTTTATTTTTCATTTCTAAATTTAGGGATAAAATAAAATAAAGTAAATCTATATGCTGGCATAAATTTGTCTGCAAAATTTCACGGAGTTTTAACATTTGGGATATAAAATTTGACGAAACTACGATTTTATGGAAAGCTTTACGTGCCTTAAAAAATTGGCAGTAGAAACTTTCACAAAATTTTTTGTCATAGAAAATTAAAATACACATTTAAAAATTAGCAAGTAGTACCTACCCAAAATTATATTAGAAAAATGTTACCCAAAATTCTTCCACAGCAGAAACGAGACAGAAATAGCCGGAGAGATTATATCATTCTTAAGAACGTTGGTTTAAGACGGGATTACTGATGAGCATTTTTGGTGAGCTGGGTATTAGTCTAGTCTTGAAATAACGGGAACAGGTTGTTTTTTTTATTCCTGAAAGGTTAGCCTTGGACTACTACTCTCCTGATGGTAAGTAATGATGTGGTTGAAAATGTTGTTCAGGCTAACCGAGAATTACTGGCTCTCAAGGACTGCTGCCAGAACACACCATTAGGTGCTTGGTGACAGATTTTCTACTAGAGGAAGGTAGCTAGCCAGGCGTGCATTCGCAAATTGCCCTACCACCATGCTATCACGACTGCCATCCTAAGACGACAACCGGGACCGACGGCTTGACGTGCCCTCCGAAGCACGGAAGCGCTCAGTAGTAATGTCACTAGCGATCACCCATCCAACTCATGACCGCGGCGGACGTTGCTTAACTTTGCTGATCGGTTAAGAACGGCCAAGCAAACTTCGCTACGAGCACTTCAAGATTTATTTTGTATAAGGAACCTTTTAACTGCAAAAAGTGAAGATGTAAGATACGTTTTAGCTTTAGTGTAGAGACGTTGGGTCCGTAGGGACTGGGAGCTAATCGTGTTTTCCAAAACTTATCAGATCGCTTGGTCGATTCGACGTTAGATCAAAGTTCTGGCATGTATTTGTATCAAAGAATAACCATTGTAATTCAACGGGGCATGCCTACTGTAGTAGCTGTAGTGTTGTATTTAGTTCGTATTATTTTGTTAATAAAGGCAAATGCCTTAAGAAACTTTTCAATCGTGCGCTCGTAGAGTCTTTGTCTGTTCGTGATCTAGGTTGTGTCATGATCGTGGTTACGAGTGTCATATGACTATTTTACAGGCTGCTGCCTTGCCTGCAAGGCTGCAATATTTTAGGAACAAGCCGTAGGCGATGAAAGGTTTTACTAAAGTAGATCGAGCCAAAATTAATATAATATGAATAATTAACGTAGCAAGATTGTCATACAACTAGTTTCCCTACACTCGTGACTAAAATGGTATCACTTTTTTATGGGATTGTGAGGAACAAACACGATGCCTACCTGATTTTAAGCGGTGAGCTCTGCCTATAACAGATGCATTTCGTCACAAGTGGCTGATGGAACATACTTTTGGGTGCTTGGCGACAGGTGTTAGTGTAATAGCTAATAATTGATTGAAACTAACGTTAGTTTACAAATACTTATAGACTATTTTACGCCGATTCAACTTATGGTATTTTACGTCAAGAATGCATCTCGACCGGTTTCACGACTTTCAGAGTCGCTTCGTCAAAGGTGCTGTTAAGATTCCAGATTGCCCAAAACTTTTCAATCGTGCGCTCGTAGAGTCTTTGTCTGCGTGGCGTTTGTGACGTCATGTCGTCTTAACAGGCACTTTAGGCGGAATTGTAACTAGATAATATATTTTTAAGTGTTTTGTTCAACTATTAATTTACTGCTTTCTTAAAATATTTTTAAAAATATTAGTTATTATTAAATATGAATTTCCGCAAGTTAACGCCTGAATCTGTTCATTATCTGAAGTAGCAGAGGTTTATAACATCAGCTTACAAGTATAAGTAAGACACTTTAAAAGATATACATACATAAGAAAGGTTCATTAATCGCGTTTTTACAGCACCATAGCTCACGTAAGTGCTCAGTACTAAATGTTAATCGGTAAAGAACACGAGGTAATCTCCACAACACTGCCGTCCGTTGACTAAAAGGTCGTTAAGCCACAGGGGGTCGATTTTGAGCTTTAAATGCCATCCTATACAGAAAAAAATTCTCTATCAATCTGTCTTGGAATTATTTTTATAACCTTTTAGAATCAGGAGATAGGTCTAGTAAAAAGGCCGTTAAATATTGATAAAAATATATTTTACAAAGCTAAATTGACGTTAACCTTCAATACTTAGCTACACGATCACATACAGCCCTTAACGACATCATCATAATAGAATTGTAATATTCGTCACATAGCAAGAAAGACGTTATTTAACTTTACTAGGTTATATAGTCGTTAAGATACTAATGCTACCTTTAAGTTTTTGATTTCATAGCTAAATAATGTTGGTAATCCTACACTATAAAGCAGTTTCACAATAAAACTACGCTTTATGAACGTTAAACTCTTATAACGGCTTTATAGCGTTTGCCGGCTGTTTTAGGACCTAATGATTTACTTTTCTCAAAATTCATAGCGCCCTAAAATTCTTAGATGAACAACATTTTGCGTCCACATCCTTAGCAAAAAAGACATTAAGCGACAATACTTAGCTAAAAAGTCGCAAATTGCTCTCACGTTTTGACCTGCCCCGCACGAATTCCAGTTGAGTGTCGCCTAGGTCGTCATATACATTATTATTGCTAGTTTTGTTAGCTTGGCGCTGTTTATATCTATTGGTATGAAAATTATAGAGATGTTACTATGATCAATCGAGTTCAATTGCAATTAACGACTCTCATGGCAAAGTAGATGTACCTATTTGCTATTATAATGTGTGGACCAAATATTTCATTAATTCTTACGTACCGTGCAAACAAGACAAGCGAGGAGTGGCAAGAGGTCTTACGCTGCCTCGTTTCTCGGAAATTAAGTCGTCTGCAGCGAGCTTTTTGTGTATTAATTATAACATATAAAGTAATCCTTACTAATATTATACACGGTTAGATAGATTTGGATGAAATTTGGTATGGTCATAGCTTATACCCTGGATAAGCACATAAGCTAGTTTTGGTTGTCACTATCATCATCGTATTTCATCACAACGCAGGTAAAACCATGGAGCGCAGCTAGTTGTTGTTAGCTAGTTTGTATGTGTGGATGTTGGTTACTATTTCATGCCTAAACGGCTGGATGGATTTGAATTTTATTTGGTATGGAGATAGCTACTAAGCTGAATTGATACACAGGCTACTTGTAATTACCATCATCATCACTGTTTTTATCACCGCACGGGTAAAATCATATTTTAACAATATTTCGCTTAATATTGTAATTCGCTCATTCCTCGGTGAATATGATAGTTCCTATAACTTAAATCAGTGTTCTAGTATTTTTTTTATTAATTAAAACATATCGTTGTATCTTCACACTAATATATCGCGGAAAGGGTAGGCAGATGTTGATTTTATATTATTTAAACATTTCCAATTTCCCATGAAATATATAAAAGCAAGACAATTTTATGATTCACATAAAACTTTGCAACAAAGTGATAATCAAATATTTTTCACCACAGATTTAGAAAAAAATATATATTGTTACCGAGAATAGATACATTAAAATGGAAAAATAACCTTTGAAATTGAACCCGTGACTGTTATTAATTGGTTTGATGGAATCGCAGGAAGAAAACAGGAAGACATCCAGAGTGCGATTTACGTTTTCCTAGTTCGTATCGTAATGTTCAAAATATGAACACTTGGCTTGACAACTGCAGTGCCCGAAATAAAAATTAGTTAGTGTTGTCGTTGGTAGTTCACTCGGTGAACACTGACATAATATCGACAGCAACAATTTCGTACTATTTTATCGAACCTGGGCGTCCTTTTATTAGCGCTGACCAAATGCATCATTAAGTTGAACTGGCAATAAAAAAAAGGGTAAGCTCTACGACCTTATAGATTATATAGATGCAAAAGCTTCCATAAATAGTGGCACAGTGACAGTTGAATTACTTACAGATATATATTTTTATACAGATTTTATTAACTCACCAAATTACACCTCCAACAGGCGCATACAAAATTCAAACCCCAGAGCTTATCTAAAAAACATGGTTCAGGTAACTTTCAAACGTAATAACTTTGTTCTTCAATACAAAAATGATTTTTAAGACGAATTTACAACATTAAAGTTCGTGTCTGATAGATACTTAAAAAAATCCAAAAGCCTTGTCAATCACTCTTCGTACCTCGCCGAAAGATATGAACAACATAAAAGAAAAGCAGTGTTTTTTACACTTTAGATCACAAACAAACTAGCCTTTATAATACTCGCACATAAACTATTATTTAGCAGAAATTTATCTACAAGAGATAAACATGCTCCTTAAATGAAAAGATGCTCAAGTAAATAACTTAAATACTGATTTAATGTGTTTTTATAAACTAATATATAAGTTTTACTTCTTATAGGCATAAAAGTGTAGGTGCAAAGACTTCATACTTACGAAAGTATTTTTACATAAATACGACATTTTCCCGTAGGGCAAGGCAGAGACCACAAATTTCACTTACTACGATCCTGACATATCGCTTTCGCTTCATCAATTCTTTCATACATGAGCGTTAGCTTAGGGTACGTAAGTATCTCCTGACCTGGAGCAGAACGTCTTCAATCTGATTTCGAAACGTTCACCTAGGTTTTCCCCTTCCAACACTTCCATTCATTCGTCCCTTGTAAAAGTATAGTATTTTGAGTGACATTAATTCTCATATTCTTAATTGAACTGTTCTAGGAGTGAGTCGGATCTTTTTAAAAGCAAGACCCTAAGTTATTATTTATAAAATATGATTTTAAATAATCATTTATATTTAACAATTATACATCCCTGGATGGATAATCTAATGATAAGCAATTAATTTTCTTTATTTGGTTTGCCATTGTAATTCTAAATATGCGCGTGTAATCCCTACATTTAAAATACATTGTTTAAAGATTTAAATCTTATTTATAGTACCTAATTAAGTTGTTTTGTTTCGTAGGAAAATAGATTCTAAACAATTATGTCTAAAAATTATGTTATATAATTTTAATTAACAAATTATGAATTTATTACGTTGATTTTGTTTTAATACTTAACGTTTTTTCTTGATGCCTGTGATGCAACTTGAAATGTCCATTCTAAAATACTTAACTAAATAGTCGTTTAATTTCAAGGTTTCAAACTTAACTGCCATTTAGTGTAGTAATTAAAAGAAAATATGCTATTAAATAAATACAAAATATACAATATGTTATAAAACTAGACTACATAATAGTTAAAAACCTATAACGACATTCAAGCTTGGGTTTGATATCTTTGATATTAGTTAATATTTAACAAAAAAGTCGTTAAATTACTTAGCGTCTTTTTAGTGTAGATTTTTGCATATAACTTCATAACATTAAAAAACTGTGCACATATTTATGTACAAATGCTAGTCTAAAAGGTCGATAGAGTATACTTAGACACTTTTTAGTGTAGTATATAAATGGTAAAATAAGCCATTATTACACGGCTAAAATGCCAAAAGAGTTTTTTTTCTATTTAGAAATAATTATTGCAAATATATATTGCAAAATTTGATAGAATATAAAATTAGCTTTCTGTGGATATTTCAATGCTGTTTCTGCGAACAACGCTTCCATTCAAACATTTCACAACATTTCTGAAAGTCCTTTTCTTCCATAATAACACTGCAGACAATTGGTATGTTTAGTGTACCACTGACCGCAATTCTAAGGACGGCACTAAGCATTTCGTGGCGTGATTTTTCACGACAATTTTCTACGACTGGCAAAAAGCAGCGAGAGAAAATTCGAAGGAAAAATAAGTGACGAGAATTAACTGACCTGGAAAGGACCTCCTCCGTGACATTGTTCGAACGGAGAAACGGTGCAACTTGACAAAAAAATTATCAGTCCTTTTTGCTTCTAAAAAATTAAGAATTGTATTTTTAGTAAAATAATGTGCCTGTTACTTTTGGAATATAACTTGAGCAATCTTAGAATCTACGTCAGCTACTGTTCGGTGGTGTAATCTTTTATTTGGGTCGGACTCTTGCATTTGTTTTACATCATGTTCTTACCCTTTTTCCACATGTTTATCTGTATTTGGTAAAAATATTTTCTCTTATAGCGGCTCCCCCGGCTTCGCACAAGTATTTAACAAAAATACTACAAAAAATACAAGCTTTTTGAAAATATCGTGTAACCTATGTTCATCAGGGATAATGAAGGATAATATGGTGATTTTTTTTTTCAAATCAGTTGATTGTAGTGTTTAAGTTTATTCGTTACATACAAAAATACAAATATTTCCTCTTTATAATATTAGTATGTGGAAAGAACTAAAATATAGAATATAATGTAGAACATTGTGGTTTCTGTTACACAGCTATTAAATTTATAAAAAATGTCTTTATCCATATTGTTGAAATAATAATTATTCTGCCTCGACACTTTGAAAGATAATGATAAACATTACTTTTATGTCGCTATCAAAAGGAAACTTATCATTTTCTCGGTATCTATTTAGTAAAATAAGGTATTTTATTTAAGAATATAATAAAACGACCGCTTTGGCAAACATATTTCGCAAAAGTATCTCGGAATAATGTAAGGATTGTAAATATACTTATATCTGAATCCGTTTAGGTCTAACAATTAATAGTGGGATCAAAACAAACATATTTACTTATATGAACCCTAAAACGTTACTTTCCTTTTCAACTGTCGTGTAAGACGTGTCATAATCGAACAAAATCCACCAGCTTTGCTTGTGTAAAGTTATTTTTTTATTTAGACAATAAATAAACAACTAAAATAATAAACAGGGAGACAATAAAAAACTATACGTGTGCGGAAAGTTATATTTACCCATCGTGGTTACGAATGTCATATTTTAACACTATTTTACAATTGCAAGAAAAAAAACAAATGCAAGTGTATTGAAAAAGTACAGTAAGATACGGGTGCGGAAAATTTATAATTCCATTCGAGGCTGCGATAGTGTAAGAACAAGCCGTAGGTGAAGGATTGTTATTTTACTGTAGTAAATCAATATGTTAATTGACATTTGACTCTGGATGTAAAAAACTCCTTGGTTTGTTTTTTTTAAGAATAATTAAGAAAATGTAAGAATTTCGTTGGTATCATTCTGCTGGCAAATTATTACACTGTTCTCTTTGTGTCAATCTGCTAGAAAATTGAAAGTTAAGTGAAAGTAAAAAGCACGTGTGCGTAAAGAAGTACACTTCCATACAGGTTATGCTTGTTCGTAAAAGCTATAGAGCTTCTTAGAGGAGGTATAAGAAACTTAAATTGTTTTCTCATGTCACAAAACAGCTTTAGCAATTTCACGTACTCCTATTTCTGGTCGTGAACAACTAGTGTTGATCTTCCGTTTGGATTTCGAGTCGTCAGTTTTATAAATCAATATTTATTTATCCATTCAAGTGCTTAGAGTTCTATGTCGATTTATTGAAACTTTGCTAACTAATCTATTAACTGCATAACTTCTCTATTAAACAATGAAAAATCAACTAAATAGGTTCTGTAATTTGAAGTGTAAAACTATATAATTTTATGACTCCTCTATTTGAAAGTATTAAAAGAGTATCGACCTTAAAGATTATCTATACATAAGTGTAAAGAGTATATCAAAAAAAAATTTCGCTATTTCAAAGTTCAAAACAAGTATCAACTATAGTTTCTCTATATAAAAGTGTGAAACGGTCTATTTGTGCAGTATCTCCACTTAAAGTGTAAACAAAGCGATACAATCAAGCATTATCATTGATATTGCATGATTATATACATTGATATTTATAACACGATAAAAACATTTCAATATAAAAAATCGAAAGCTCTCCGAAAGTCGAGATATGTGGTGCTGCGTGTAACATTTTTTGATATAGATGAAATGCATATGAAACCGTACCACCAGCTGGACTATTTAGCATTTGTAGCATCACGTCGGCTAAGTAGGAAATGTTGTCCCTAGATAATATTCAATAAATATTTTTTTTAATAGATCTTTAATAAATTAATAAGGATTCGATTGTTAAACATATAAAGAATCTCAGTAACATAGGACCTAAAACGATAATTTAACTCGATTCTCAACGCGATCACGTTAGCAACCAGCATGTCAAGGGATTTTTTTATGATCTCGCAAAAAATATCTCCCTTTTGTTTGCGGTAGCACGGGCAGGCATAAAAATTGATAAACTGTGTTTACCGTACATCCAAGAGCGAATATATTTGTCTAACATGCGATATTCGGGAGAGTGCGGTTACGACACGACATTACTCGCTGAACAAAACACCGGAACAATAAAACGTGTTCAACGAAATTGGTTTAGTTTGTGGTCGACGTTTGTACATGGTATAGTCAATGAGTTATTAGGAAAAGTGGCATGGGATCAAATGGATTTGGGGTTAAATAGCTAAGCCACAAACACGCAGTTAGTCGAAACGAATACCTTAAAATTTGATATATTGCTAGGATTATTCGTATTGTGAGAGGTGAATACTTAAAAGTAAAATTTCGGAACCAAATTTTACTATAGATATTTAATTAATATGTTTTTAAATTTCTGATAGCTTATGTTTACACGTTATCAGTAAATAATATCAATTTTTATCAAATCTAAAAAAATATATTAAAATTTTCTTATGTTTGCAATAACGCCTGCTTGGCGAATCACATTACATAACTATAAATTTACTAGAGAAAAATGTATAGTATCCCGCACATGACTACATTTTTTTCTCTCGTAAAATTGTTATCTTGTAATCAAATAATAACTACTACAAATATAAAATTAACAGTAGTCGTGGCATTACAGCTCAAATATTAGTGTCATCTGTAAGCAAGTGAGCTGGGCCACACTTTTATGAGCTTAGTATTATGACAGTGCAGTGTATAATTTTCCTGCAAGCAGTTGTGCAGGTGATCTTTAAGTCAAAGTAGTCTTTGAAAAATTGAGGGCGTAGGATAAAAATTCCTCTTTTGTATTCAAACAGGGTGAGTTTTGTTTAAATAAGTTAATTTAAAAGTGAGTTTTTAAAGACGGAAAATAATTTTCACTGTAGGTACCTATTGTTATGGTTGCTACTCACTTAATTCAATTAAAAACAGTCTCTATAAGATACATATATCGAATTATGTTTTCGGATCATGCATAGTATATGCCATATTCTTTAGAATGTTATATATTTTATTCATACCACATTTTTTTTACGCCTGATAGGTTTGCCTTAGACCACAAAGCTTATTTTATATATCTTTATAAAACTTAAGCCTTTTTGAAACTCACTTCACCTTAACTTTTATCATTCAACTCAAGACAGAAGGATATCCACTCCTATAATACCCGAAATCCTAGCAATCACGTGAATTTAATTAGGGCAATTATCATAGTTGTTCAGGCTAACCTACAATTACTGGCTCTCAAGCACAGCTGCCGGAACACACCATTAGGTGCTTGGTGACAGATTTTCTACTTCAGGGTGGTAGAGAGCCACGTTGCGGGCAATCGCAAAATGCCCATGCAAAAGTGTTGTTGTTTTGTTTTTATCTAGCAATTTTACAATGCGCCGTGGAGGGCACTCAGCTTGACCTACCAACATGTGACCTGAGATGTGAGAAAATGTAAGTGTATAAGCTTGATATTGTTGATATTTTCTGAGTAAGTGGTAGCGCTTTAAATTAGTCCTACAGCTTAAGAATATAAAGACCATTCCATATCCGCCTGTTGAATATCGTAAAATGTTACTAAGGAAAAAATGCGCACCTCTTACGATGATGTAAGGAGAGTGTCGCTGCATACTAAGCGCACAACAGGGGGCTTAGTAGATGTTTTCAAGTGATACGCGTCGTATGCAAATACGTGACTATGTGTAGCAAAATACAATATGATTCAATAACGCGCCGCCATGCCAGGTGCATATGGTGTTGCCATACAAACCTTAACCTGGCGTTAGGTAAACTCGGAATAAGCTGGTTAATTTCATATTACTTTAACTCTTGATTACTTTAGAAGCAAAAAGTAGGTATATTCTACCAACGACGAAATTCCTAAAGAGGTTTGGCGGCAGAATAGGAAATTGAGCTATGAACATTGTGTTGTTAGACAACATGTTTTGTGCTGATGGCACATGAGTGGTATAAGGGTAGAAATAAGATGATGTAGTAATGCTTGAAATTCATACTTAGAATAAAGTAAACTGCTAATGTTCAAGAATAGGCACGAAAAAAAAATTAAGCTCTCGTTGCGAAGTTTGCTTAGCCGTTCTTAACCGATCAGGTAAGTTAAGCAACGTCCGCCGCGGTCGTGACTTGGATAGGTGACCACTGACGGCATTACTGCTAAGCGCTTCCGTGCTTTGGAAGGCACGTTAAGCCATCGGTCCCAGTTGTCTATGGATGACAGTCGTTATAGCATGGTGGTAAGGCATTTTGCGGATGCCCGCCTGGTTGGTTAGCTACCACCCTCAAATAGAAAATCTCCCACCAAACGGTGAACACACATAACGGAACGTTCCGGCATATGTGCTTGAGAGCCAGTAATTCTAAGTTAGTCTAAACAACACCTCCGACCACATCGTCCCTTGCCTATTTACTATAAATAAATAAAAATAACAAAATTTTACATCGTTTTGGTTAGTTTGATAGTTTTAAGTATTTCACGTGATCACGCGAGATCAGAAAAAGTCTATAGCTATAACCGCTCGGCCATCATAGGGTGCGTACCATTTGAGTGAGATTCGCTAAAAACGCTAAAAACGATCACACTCCCAAAAAGTTTTCCACATGGGTCTTGGCGTTATCTTCGCCTTAAACGCTACATCAAATGTCAAAAGTGACAGAAGTGGCAACTTTTAGTGGCATTTTTAGCGTTCTTATCCAAAAATGGAACGGGGATGACAGTTACAAACGATCACGTGATCACAACCATAGACGCAGAATTTGATCAAAATTATCGAAAATAACGTTCTTAGCGACTAATGGAATATACCCATTGCTTATAAAGTTAAAATACCCTAATGCTAAAAATATAGTAAACTTTTTTTTCATTGCTGATAGATAAGCCTTTGACCAGAACCTCCACCTGATGGTTAGTGATGATGTGGTCGAAGATGTTAACAGGCTTAACCAAGAATTACTGGCTCTCAAGGACAGCTGCTGGAGCACACCGTTAGGTGCTTGGCGATAGATTTTCTACTTGAGGGTGGTCGCTAGCCGGGCGGGCATTCACAAAATTCCCCTCCACCATGCAAATAAACAAGAAAACTTCTAAGTTTTAAGAACTGTATACAAAAATATAATCCATCCAATCCAATTTATTGCATGTAAATATTTTGAATTTGAGTTGGTGTTAAAAACCTTTTTCGAAATAATACGAACAATGTGATTGGAAACTCAAGAATACCATGTACATGTAGATTGGTTACCAAACCTAGCTGCAAATGGTATATAACTGCTTCAATTTTACATATCCCGCCGCCCACGTGATTTCCTACTATGAGTAAAAATACTTTATAGATTTAAGTGGTTCTTTCACCTTTTAATTTCTCAAACACTTCTTGTTCTACAAATAATGCCATTAAATTTTCTGCAACAACTCATATGACGTGTGTAGCAGCGCATCACTAGATGCTACGCACATCCCTAGAAAAGTTGTCCAGCGAGTTCTGCCGCGCCTCCCGCGCGCGCACCGCTTTCTTCGGTCGCCTGGACAAATTTTCTAGGGATGTGCGTAGCATCTAGTGATGCGCCGCTACACGTGTAATAAACAGAACAGTCTTTCGACTCCGATGTTACCAGTCTGGTGGTCGTCTCAATAATGTACCACTCCTCCGCTCTTCACTTCGTGTCAACACTCGTTTTAGCGGGAAATCACTCTGCCAATAACAGAATGTGTCGTATGTTTTATTCCATCAATGGTGGCGCTACTGTCGTTTTGGTTTTTCTATTACTACATCCGCCAACTGACCAGTATTAAATATTTATTGCCGTTCAATAACACCATAATATTGAATGGAAACATAATGTTCGGTTCAAGCGCTGGAATAACAACGATGTCCCCATCGTTGTTACTCCAGCGCTTGAACGAAAAAAGAAACACCCAACTAGGTTGTTATAAAGAAGAAAATTTATTTAATATTAGAAGACTAACAAGGACGAAGGTTGTTGATGGATGAGCCAAAAACAATGATCTCCAATTTTACTCATTACTGCCAGTATTTTTGTCATTGAATTTTATTTTTTAATTGATTGTTTAAACTTGAAATTCATTGAAATTCATCCTATGTGTTTGGGGTACATATTATTTTTTACACAAATACATATTTTTTTTCTAAAATCCATCTAGATATACTTATAGCAAAAAATCAATAACTTAACATACCATTATGTGTTTCAAACAAACTCTCATACAAAACAGCGTAGTTCCACTTCGACAAAGTAAACAAACTTTATTGTTTACATAAAAACTATATAGACAATCTATTAGTTTATTGTCTGCAAAATTTCCAAGGACTGTTTGTCCGTAGAGATTCACAGCTCGTAAACTAGCTGACCTTTTGTATAAAGACCGTTGTGAACAAAGGGTCATGTAGCCATGAAACTTATCAAAACAAATTACTGTATTCTAACAGTATACTCTAGACAGTAAGTGACTTTCTTACGAATAAATGTATTTATTTATTACAAGCTGGCTAATCAGACAGTTCAAAGCAGTAATGGCTCAGTGACATTGGCTATGGCTGCCGCGGAGCAGGTCCATGGTTCGAATCCCGCTGCGGTTGAGATTCACCGCATGGTGGAAGGGCATTTGGCGAATCCCCGCCTGGCTAGCGACCACCCTCAAGTAGAAAATCTGTTGCCAAGCACCTAACAGTGCGTTCCGGCAGCAGTCATTGAGAGCCAGTAATTCTAGGTTAAAGCCTGTAAACATTTTTAATTACATCATCACCTCATATCAGATTAAAAAAGACAGTATAAAATTGCCAGAGAAAGAGGAGTTTTCTTCTTAATAAGTTTTATTAAAATATTTTTTGCACCTGTCTCAAAAAATCCAAAAACGTTATATAATGGAATCCACAGAGCATGCATTAAAATTATAGGCTTGCGTTAACAATTTCTTTCGTTAAAGCTTATCGCAAAATTAGTCTTGTTTGTTATCGCAAAATTAGTCTAGTTAGTTTAATGTAAGTTGAACTATAGGTGTCGCTTCATCACGATACGATGGTTAAAGAACGAGAGGAAAAATTAGAGCATGTCCCGGCTATCGTAGTGGATGTGCGGGGTTCTAATCCCGCAAATGACTATATTTTTTCCTCTAGTAAATTTGTAATTTTGTTATGTAGCCCGCAGAGCATGCGTTATGGCAAGAAATAAAAAAAAAGGTCAAAATTATGTAATTTAAGTAAAATTTTACCTTAGTAAAGCCATTATATTTTTATTATATAGGTATATGTTTATGTAAAGCAACCTCAGGTACAGATAACTTATAAGTATTCACTCAGCTATATGGCTTAACCAGGCCAATAATGTTTTACTGAAATTCAATATAACTGACAAGGAAATAAATTGATTCAAATTTCGAATCTCAAATATTTTATATAGCACGTTAAGGTCATATTATTTAAAATTCCAGCTGCCTATCGCTAACATAATTATTGAATTTTGTTTACACAGAACAAAATGTGATGAAGTTTGATCTAAATTATTTTTCCAAGACAAGAAATCATAGCGACTGACTTATTACGAGTCGGGCATCGCTATTTTAAGGTTCTGGATTGCAACGCAGATATTGTACGAACATAAGTTACGTTTTATTTTTTAATTATAGTTTTAAAACTACGTTTAATATCGGCTTTACCAGTATTTTATTGGTTATTAGAAATGTTAAGTATATTATTACCATTATCCTCTATATGGTACACTCGAAATTTCAGAATATGTATAAATTTAGTTTTGAGATGGACTGGATCCCGTAACAAAAAAGGACAGTAGCACAATGTTTTTGACTTTGACTTTTTAGTTAATGATATTAAAAAATAATAATGTAATAATTACGGGGTTGCGTTAACGTAAACGAGTTAAAAGCTAATTGATAATATTGTCGGTTTCGTTTAGTTCATTTCATTTTGACTCCAAATTTCCCTCTTGAATAATAGAGACCAAAAAATAAGTTTGAGCTATGACTCGGTCACTACGATAGCTCAATAAGAGCGTACCTAAATAAAAACAATACCCTAGCATGTGGGGTTTATACGCTCATTGCGTAGAGTTCTAAGACTCCACAGGAGCCACAATTAGGGGAGTCTGATATTCGCATTAAGGGTGAACTGGCCGTCCTGTTTTCCATACAAACGTCGTAGGGTGATCACTCCCTTATTTGAGGATTTAGGTCGTTTATAAAGCATAATAAAGATTGATCTCGTCATTATTTAGGCTTGTATGATGCCGAAAATTTAATAAAATAGTTAACTTAAGAATTATGAGCCTCGAAACATTTTCATATAAAGTTTTCGAGGCACATAACTTACAACTACATTATCTTTTTTAAAATTTTCGCTTCATACAAGCCTAGATAATGACGATATCAATCGGTATTATGGTAAAGTCTGGACTTAAAACCTCAAATAAAGGAGTGATCACTTTACGACGTTTGTATGGAGATATTACCGGCCAGTTCTATCTTAAGTGCTTAAATTTAATCAGTGTAAGGTGTCCAGAGCGAAGTTTGTGAGCTAAAGCTGTAAGTAAAAGCAAACATACATAATATTAGCCTTGAAGAATCAGGACACACCTCATGTACCACCCCTCGATGGTAACACGTTTCAATCTTCGTTCCGACAAGCGTGAGACTGACCTAATTTGTTTTCTGAAGGGTTAATTAACTATACTTGTTGCCCGACTAGAGGAATTGCAGGAAAATGTGAATATACCTCAATGGTTCCAGGCGGATTTTTTATTTCTATCTGATAGGCTTGCCTTCGACCACTTTCTCACCTGATTGATAGTAGTAGTATGGTCGAAGATGTTGTTCAGGCTAACCTGGGATTTCTGGCTCTCATAGACAGCTGCCGGAACACACCGTCAGGTGCTTGGTGACAGATTTTATTATTTTTAATATTGTTTGGTTTGCAATAACACCTGCTATGCGGATTACATTACAAAATCACAAACATACGAGAGGATTTTTTTTTCCTCGTTAATCATGACGATTAAGTTTTTCCTATCGTGTATTTGTGATTTTGTAAGATTTTATTGTATTTATATTAACTTATTAGGCTTAACGATTAAATATTATTGTAACATTATTCTTTAGGGATATCCTCAGCTACTACATTTTTGGTTTAAAAATAATTAGATCTATAGAGTTCTCTTTTTGATGGCCCTGTAATACAACAAACGAATTTTAATTAAATCGGCAACAAAAATTTATAAATATACTCGTATTTTATGAGTAATTCTGAACTGACATCATGTTTTATGTGTTTGGTGAAACTTTTTTATACTAAAGGTTAGTTAGCAAGACCGATAATTGCAAAATGACTAAGTACCATATGGTGTAGCTCAAGCCTGGCGGAACGGTTAGGCTTCTATTCCGCATCGCTGTGCATATTTATTGCCAGGACCATTACTACTTCATCTGTTTCTTGTTTCTCGAACTTAACTTACTTTGTTAATGTCGCAATTCTTAGTTTGTCGGTGTTTGAATGTTTTGTTCATATTTTGAGAATTTCGTGGTTTATCTGCTAGATGTAAGTCCACATTGACTACAGTTTTGTTGATATGTCTTTTTTAATTATCTATAAAACCATATTAAATAAAAAATATATGAAAATAGAATTCGATATAGTAAATAGAAAATACCTTGCCTTTATATCGAATACCGAGTATAACTTGGAATATAATTAAATGACTTTCTTGATGAGAAAATCGCCGTTCTTTTTTTTTTGATTGAGTTTTTCTGTTACATGTATCGTTCTTTGTCAGTTGCTGTTATTATTATTTTATTCGAAAATAAACTAACCTGTTTTTTTTTTCTTTTAATATGGTTACAAGCACTATCGCGTGCTAAGCGCGTTCTGTTCTCTATGACGGTTAAAAGTAATCCAATTGGAGCAACAAATTTCGGCTAGAACTAGCGTGTCCAGGTGGCCGAGCGGTTTAGGCGTCTGGCGTGAATTTGGAGGACGTGAGTTCGATTCCCGCCAAGGGCATAAAATAAAGTTTTGTGCTCCAATAATTTGTAAAACTTACCTACTTTTGTTGAGAAGGCCAATACCTTTGACGAGGCAAATGCGTTATATGAATGTTGGCTCCGAAGAAAGAAGAAATAAGCAATTACCTGTAAAGATACAACCGCTTTCATTATTTAGAACTCTGTTTCTAAATTCATATATTTTCGAACAATATTTTTCATCTATTACAACAATTTTACAGCGATTTCATGATTAAGATACGAGGGCAGACTAAGTCAATTTACAATAGATCAAACAATACTGTGACCTTAGCTTGACCTAATTCTCACCGAACTTTATATACATACCTATTCTAGAAACGCTTGTAGTGAAGTTTGCCTAGTTGTTTTCAGCGATAATGTAAGTTCACTAAGATAAAAATGTCAAGTTATATGTTTCAAAATAGTGTTGAATTTAGGTTTATTTGATAAATATAGGAAATATATAATACTAGTGGATCTGCGTGCTTGACTTAGCGACTAATATATGATACTTTTTTACGTTTTAAAACTTCATAACTTCGCCGTCTTCTAAAAATGCCTAAACTGGATCTACTAAGCATCCCATACAATTATTAGAATTGCTCACAAAATTTCATGAGAATCGATAGAGAAATGTGAAATGTGTAACCGGAAAATCAGAGAAATATATAAAAGCATTTTTGCCTAATCTGCAACCATGCGCATTGCTCAAGATTTACGCTCGCTCTGCCAAAAAAATAACAATTGGTTTATGAGGACCGATGAAATAACATACAACATCATAGACAAGAGAAACTAGCAGATTCTTTAACAAAATCTCCGAGAAAATGAATTGCTGATTGTTCTTTCCTAAAATAGTTATATCACAGGTAATTAAAACGGTTTTCGGGTAACGTGCATGATGTGAATTTGAATTGAGATGTACTGTACTGTACTGTATCAGCCGGAAAGTCCACTACTGAACACAGCCTCCCCAACATTGGGGGGTTTGCCATAATTCCTACGCTTGGCAGGCGGCTTGGGGCTCGCAGTGTGATATATCAGTTCCTCAGAGAGTGCTCCCCACCCTCTGATACCCATGAGTTGAGATGGGGGGTGACATTCTACCCGGCACCCCACGAGCAGTTGAGAAGTAAAGGAGTGTAAAATTCAAGACTTTTCTTGTTTTATAGTATTTTTTCTCTCGTCATCACTTACTTTTTTTTTTCAAGAAATAAATAATTATAATTCCTATTACTTACAGGTGAGATAGTAGTCAAAGACTAAACATGTAGTTACAAAAATTATTCACTAAAATGTCAAGACTATTCTATATTGATGGCCACCCAACTACAATGGAACCAAAACCATACCGTCAGGTGTTTTACTATCAGTACGCAATAGACAACTCGGTTCGAGAATAGCTGCAGCATTGGTGCTGGTAAAAGCCCAGTGAATGATATCGTCAAGGTAGGCGAGGCGGGAAATTCGACCAGGACTTCGAGAGCAAGAGAGACCTTGGTAACCGAGTTGATCAACTACAGTATCACACTAGCAGAGAGGACCCATTCTACACTATTTACCCGAGCATTATAAAAAAAGGCGTAACCCAAACTTTTTCTACTAAATACTTTGTACGAAAGGCAAAACAGCAGGATAGTAATGCCACACTAAAATTTTGTATATATTATGGTCGTTTTTTTTTTGACGCTGGGAAAAATGCATTACGCATGCCCCCCATCGGGATGGAGGGGGTATGTGGGACTCCCCGGTATGCTCTATGCCAACTAACCTAACAGGAAGGGAGGCTTGCAACCAACCCTTATAATGCAGCTCTACCTAATTTAATAATAAAATTCTTATACTCATTCATAACCGACACTACGTCGTCTAACTAAAAACGTGAGTTTCCTTTACAGACTGTGTTAACGAAACTCCGTGTTTCCACTACTAAAATCCTCTCAAATTATAAGTAAATTTAGAAATAAAAGGGTAAATTTTGGAACAAAAGGGTAATTTCGAATAAAATCTAATAAAAGGTGTTGATTATTCGTCAATAATCGGTGAACCTAAAAGATACAGCGAATATTTTGCTAACAATTTTATATTAGGCGCAAGGGAATTGAATTTTTCAACAATCGAAACTTTCTCCTACAACAGACAAAAACTTCACATTTGGAAAACTGTCGCATAACGAATAACAGAAACTGTCATATAACAATATAACGAAAATCGACAATAAGTCGTCCAATAAAGTGTTCGCATTCATAAGGTTCCGTCATCGCAATAGCAATTGTTAAATTTTGATTAAAGAGCCTGTATTATTGAACTAAAAAACTTTCGCGTGTTTTGTCCATAATTATTATTTAGTAACCGGCTAGGACTCGCGTAATATTTACCGGATATTGTGTTACGTGCTGAGGCCCGCGCTCGCCGCTGTGCACAATCGTGACTCCCAGACGAAGAACTTCAAATAAGTTCGAAACTGGTCGGAGCAATGTCCGCTAAATATTACGCGAGTCCTAGCCGGTTACTAAATAATAATTATAGCCTGAATTAGTGACTGGATTGCAAGGCTAAATATAGCTTTACCCAGAAGATCACCCTATTAACTTAAGCAAGATAATACAACGTTATTTTGGTATGTTCATTTTGTTAGTTTGCCGTAGCATTGCCAAAGACATAAATCCGCAATTTCATCTTATAGTTTAGTCAAATTTAACTCACATTAACATGTACTAACGGTTCTACATACAATACAAAATGATCTGTTACAACTGCCTATCTCCACCCACAAACTCAGCTATATCGAGTTTAATTGTACTTTGATACGTTTGAAATATAACTTTGGCAAGTTGTAATTGTTTCGTATTTCTTGTCGGTTATAGATAAGCGTGGTTTAGGGTGAAGTTATGTTTAAGTTTAATTATTATTCTGGATAGATGAGTTTGAATAAGATTTCTATTACTTAGGAAAATCATTCATATATATTAAACTGTCGACTGTTAACCGACTAATTCGAAATGCATTGTACTGTATCACCCAAACTGCCCACTGCTTAACACAGCCTCCACCTTTAAATTTGTAATAATCCCCACGCTTTGCAGACTTCTTGGGAATCGCAGTCTTTCTGAAGTCGCTGCTGTTCACCTTCTACTATTATTCCCAACGTCACCTTTGTCCTACTATATATATACTGTCCTTTTTACTTTTGTGTAAAATTCTAGCACCGCACCCTTCGGGGATTCTTTCCATATACAGTTAAAAGCTAAAAGATTCTGTTTCACTTTGTCAGATCTTATGCAGAAGTCAGATAACCTGCTTTGTTAAGTAAGTGCTGAGGAACTTGCGTCCCACACTAAATAGCGGTATCCTTATATCGAAGCAAACATTGTTAATGCTTGTATCAAGTATATAACGTAAAGAAAACGAAGATATTCTGCACGGCGTTGCTTCTCTTTCTCACTTATATCTCACGTGCATTTGTTGTCACTGGTTACAAAAGACCTTAGTTAAATATAGTCTACTCAACAAACGCCTTAAAAAAACATTACGCACATTGCAATACTAGAAACATTACAAACAAAAGTTTTAAGTAATTTGTAAATAATATACAATAATGCTATGCTTACGTGGTCAAAGATTGCTACGATGTTGTTTTATTCGCACATGATACCTCTCTGATTTTTAAATTAGATAGGTAATACAGTGAACTGACTCATGTAAATAATGTATTATCTAAGATCTGTTAATGGTTCGCCGCTAATAATCTTCTCTTAAATTTAACAAAGACGAAATGTTTAAAGTTTTCTTTACCAAATGTTCCTCATGTTGAACCAAACATAAAGCTTAGCCCAGATAAACTCCCTATTGACAATGCGACAGTCTTCCTGGTAATCAAAATGTATTCCAATTTACAGTGGGATCCACATATGCATGATCTCTCCGGACGACTTAGTTCTACTCAATTCTCAAACAAAATTGCCGATGTCACTCGACACGATAAGGATTTTAACAATACTTATCAAAACTATTCAGGCATATAAAAGTTTAGGTAGAATAAAAAAACTCACACATATAAACTATAAAGCACTTACACTATTTGGGCAGTCGTGTTACAAGATTGGCAGTGCTTTAGTGTGTAGTGTGTGTGAACTTCGTTTAACGGAACTGATTAGTTCCACTTGAAATAGCCATATTTTAACGTGTAGGCCGCGTTTATTTCAGTCACATATAGATGTATTTGCAAGCTTCCGGTTCAACAATTTCAAACATACCTATATAAGTATAGTTCAGCTTTGCGTCTTAACTAATAAATAAAGGGCTGGTACTTTCCAAGAATATTGCTGGAAACCTGCTTCAAAATTTTACCGAAAAACGACGTACAGAAAATAGAACTGTTTGTTTTATTATTGCTAATAGGTTTGCCTTTCACCACAATCTTACCTAATGGTAAGTAATGATGTGTTCATAGGTGTTACAGGCGTTGCCTAAAATCACTGACTGTCAATGACTGTCAAGGACAGCTGCCAGAAAACACCGTTAGGTGCTTGGCGACAGATTTTTCTACTTGAGGATGGTCGCTAGCCAGGTGGGCATTCGCAAAATACCCTTCCATCATGCGGTGAAGCTCAAGCCCGCGACGGGATTCGAACCATGGCCTGCTGCGCAGCACTCCATAGCCAAAGCCACTGAGCCTTGACTGCTTAAAAAAAATCTATCCTCATGTAGGAAAGCAGAGCTCTCTTTTACAGTAAAATAATTAAATTGGTTCGTTTTGAAGTGGGCTTCTGAATAAATTTACTAACCACCAAGAGGGTCACTTAAAGTCTTTCCAACTCAATACGACCCAGCACCCTTAAAAGTATCCCTAATATAATAAACCCCACAGTAGCCATACATTTTTCAGCGCAAACAAACTCTATACTATAACAACTATATAAGGGCGGTCATCAAACAATTAAGACTTTGGCATACAAGGCTCGAAGTTACCTTGAGGCATGGGTGTCGTGTTTAGGTATGAGTGAGTGTGAAAAATATGCCCTTATTAGCATAATAACGCGCGATATAATTATTGTGATTACAGCCGCAATTGTGCTTGAAGTTCTATTTTAACATTCCACGAGAATCACGAGAGTACTTTTGTTGTGTATGCATGGATCTTGGATTTGTTGGAGGCCACCTTTTCATACTGTTTTCTCAAATTCACGAACCGATATGGATGCTTGTTATAGCATAATAATTGTTTTAAGCACGCACACTTACAAGTTCATGTGTGTGCAAAGATCGATCAATCACTACAGAGTTAGAAGTCAAACGCGGGGCGACCAAATCAGTGCTCAGTAAGACATTACGAGATTTATAGTTATCTCTCAAGTATCTTTGAAAGTTAATTAAAAAGCAAATATAATTTATCTGATTTTTCAACAAACTTGAATCACAAGTTGAATTGATAAGTTGTTTTTTTTTCTTATCTCTTCATTTAAGAACTGATTTATAAAATATTTTTTCTTTTAATCTATGTAATTTGAATTAAGTCGCATATACCTTTTACCCATACCAGTTTTAGTAGTTTGCTTTTCAAATCAAAATAAGTGGGAAAAATACCTATGTCATCCAAATAATTAAAATACGAAGTAGTGATGGCTCAGTGGCATTGGCTATGGACTGCCGTGCCGCAGGTTCATGGTTCGAATCCCGCCGCGGGCTTGAGGTCAACGCATAGTGGAAGAGCGTTTTGCGAATGCCCGCGTAGCTAGCGATCAAGTAGAAAATCTGTCGCCAAGCACCTAACGGTGTGTTCCGGCAGCAATCCTTGAAAGCCAGTGAAATTACAGGCACATGAGACTTAAAAATTACGTCTAAGGTGACGTGCGCAGTGCAATTCGTGACTTGTGACGAAATGCATCTGTTGTAGGCAGAGGTTAGTCCGCTTAACATCAGGTGGGCTTCGTTCTTGATCCGTCATAATAACATTAAAAAATAGCTTTTCATACTTTTCAGCCGTGGAGGTTTTATTTTTAAGTAATTATATTAAATAAAATCACACTTTCACATTAGCTGCCAAACTTTGTAAAAGATAATGTAAGTGTGCATGTTTGTCACTTCTTTACCCTGATACTCTGAGCCGATTTAGATATTGGAAATACATCTTTAAAGGTTAGGTCCTGGATTAATACATATAATAATTTTCAGTATAATCATGCCTTTTATCGTTATCTACGCAGATGAAACTGCAGAGTGTGGCTAGTAATTTATAATTACAACATACAATAATAACAACATCTCACTAATCGCGCTGTGTAAAAGGCCATGAGGAAAATTGTAGGACATAGCAGTTTCTGAAACTAAAGTGCCCTTCGTTTAGTGTGACGAAGGCTTTACTGTTGCACAGGACACTGAAACGGTGGGGAACGTGCGATAAATTTGACAATTTATACACTTCCAAGACAGGGTAATTTAATAAAGTTGGGTTACCAGAACGACGGAGTGGGGCAAGAGATGAGAAAATAGCGAAAAGTAAAATGATTGTTGTTTTTATTATAATCTGATGAAAAATTACCAAATCAGAGTTTTCTATGACCAGATGCTGTAACCATTAATCGTGATAACTATTAATCATTAGGATATCACATAATTTTCTACACACTCTGACACATATTACGAATACGTATTCACCTTTAAATACTCATTACGAATATTCGAGAGTGCGATAGTGAACGTGCAGGCATGTGTGTATGTGAGGGTGTGAGTGAAGGTGTGTTTGCGCGCGTGTGTGTGTAAGAGAGTGTGAAACCAAATAGTATAAATCTAAGAGCTACATAATTACTAACAAACATAATAAATATTATTTATTCATTAGGCTTCCGAGTATTAAATATAATTATGAATTGAAAAATAATGACTAAGCATGATAATTAAAATACCAACTACACGAAGTTGGATTAACTTACTCATTACCTATTGGTAACTTTATTTTATGAATATATTTTTGCATAAAGAAGCTATTAGATAGTTTTAATTATTCAAAATAATATTTTATGTGAAATTTACAATTAATAATGTAATTACGTTTTTCCAATAAATAAATCTATGTAAAATTATATAAAACTACTAATTATACAAAACTAAAAAAAAAAATGAAAAAAATGGCATTGAAATGTGATTATTAATTGTTCAGGTCAGTAATAATTATTATATTTTTATTTTTTTTAACCGCAGGTATGCCTTTATTGCCAAAATACTATACGAACTATATACAACACTACAGCTACTACAGTAAATCATTTAGAGAACTTATTAGTCATTACAACTCACAGGCAGTCCAAATGCTCCACTCCACTACCAGTTGGTGACATGCCCAGCATGCTGGCAGCATTGCCAGCATTAAATATTAAATTTTATTTTATTTATAGGAATAAGATATCAGCTCAATTTCGTCTTTTAATTTAATACACACTGATTTGTATGCAATAAGCTCTGCCGCTTACGACTTATACCAGCAACCATTAGTAAGTTTGTTTAGGTTGGCCCTTGTAACCGAGGGTCTAAACTAAATTTAATTTTGTATAATTTTACTAAAACCTTTATAAATGCAAGCCGCTTGTAGGTAAATATACAAATGGAAAAGATTTTTTCTGAGGGGTTAAGAATGCTGAAGTTTTTAGAAGGGATAAGTATAATTTAATGTGCTCCAGTTCTAGTTAATATTTGTACTATAGCAGAGTATCATTTAAATTCCATTAATGATCGTAATTTTTATATCTTTATTAGGTATTTGGTAAAATGGTATAGTATTACTGAAATACGTAATAATCATGAAAATTTATATTAATTTATCAATCAAAGACAAACTTATGTACCAATATATAAAAGGCTTAAATTGCTTTTCTTAGCATCATTGTATGTTTATTCTAGAGGCTTGCCTATTTGTTAACTAAAATATAAATCACTATGACATAGAAATACACGTAAACCACGAACAACTCGTAACATGTTACCCCCTCAGGGCTCCAAAACTCAATTTCTCTAACTCTTATCATACAAGAGTATTTACTTTATGTGCACTAAATTATTTAATAATTTAACAGATGAAATAAAAGCTATAACATTTTATCAAATTTAAAAACAATTTAATGAAACTAATACTGAACAATGGACACATTTTTTATGGATAAAAATCTTGACATTTTACCTAAATGATAATTATTGGAAGTCAAAGTTGTTAATTAAATCAAAATTAATTGTATCACATTGATTTATATACCATTGTACGCCCTAAAAGGTAGCTGTTGATACATAATTTTGACCAACATGTAACACACAGACAATAAACATTTTTGAATTTCGATTCCATTTTAAATACTTGATTGAGCAGATTTGTCTTCGCATCGTAGGATTTAAGGGTGAACTGGCCGGCGCGT
Organism: Plagodis pulveraria; assembly: GCA_963890685.1. Classification (NCBI taxonomy): domain Eukaryota; kingdom Metazoa; phylum Arthropoda; class Insecta; order Lepidoptera; family Geometridae; genus Plagodis; species Plagodis pulveraria. The sequence continues at coordinate 9,690,000 of OY982973.1, read as the reverse complement.
TCTCCATACTAACGCCGCAGGGTGATCACTGCCTTATTTGCGGATTTAGGTCCAAAACAAAGCATAATACCGATTGATCACGTCATTATCTAGGCTTGTATGATGCCAAAATTTTAATAAGATAATTAACTTGAGAGTTATGACCTTCGAAACATTTTCATAGAACATTTTCAAAGGCTATAAACACAGGCAATTTTGTCATATTATGACAAAATAACGTGGAGCTGAGAATTATATTTTATCAGTAGAGAGGTCATGGTACTAAATGGCATGCTTTCTTGTATAAAATGTAGGTACTGTACTGTATCAGCCAGATTGTCCACTGCTGAACACGGCCTACCCTATTATGGGGGAGGCCGTGTTCAGCAGTGGACAATATTGCCATAATCTCCACGGTTGGTAGGCGTCATGGGGACCTTCTGGTATGTTACCCTAAGTCGCCTCTTACGACACCCACGGGTAAAAATGGGTAGGTGACATTTTAGCCCAGCACCCCACAGACAGGCAGTGCATTTGTTTTTTTTTTTTTTATTGACTATATCTACGTAACAAAAACTGAGCGCTGAGAGCCAGTATTTCTAGTACAAGTAGAAAATCTGTCGCCAAACACCTAACGGTGTGTTCCGGCAGCTGTCTTTGAGAGCCAGTACTTCTAGGTTAGCCTGAACAACATCTTCGATCACATCATCACTTACCGTCAGGTGAGATAGTGGCCAAAGGCTAACCTATAAGGTATTAAAAAAAAAATCTTAGTACCATCCAGGTCGAAGTATCTCAACAGTAGGCTTTCCCATTCAATACGATTAAACTCAATACAACTCTATTAAAACATCAAGGTTAGTCAAAATAGGTCTGTTTGTACCTACTATAAGCCCTGAAAATACCAAAAACTCAGCTGACCTATTTTCTTCTTTCATTTCCTGGTAAACGTTATAAATATTCATAAAAATCTGACATTATAAATAATATAAAAATTATGCAATTTGATAGTTTTCATTATTATAATTGATGCTAAAAAACAAACAGAACCTCCAGAAAAAACAAATCATTACCCAGCCGTCCAATCTTCTCTCAATAGTCTGTGTTCCAAATTGTTTAAGAATGCAGCCAAACGAAGGCGTAGCGTAATGTTTTTAAATAGCTTAATTCTATCTAAAGAACGACGAAAGAATTGCTTATTTTAATTTTTCTTTGTGAAATCTCTTTGTGTTTTTAGCGTTTCTTGGCTGAGATGGAAATTAAAGTTCTGACGTTTTATTTTACGCTGCATTTAGCATTGCGTTTTATAAAATCCATTCGTTTGTTAAATTGCGCTTTAAGAGTGGCTTGTTGAATAAAACTACTCATTTACTATTAGTATCGTCAACAACGAAGTGTTTTTTCACTTAAAATATCTTTTAATTTGTTTTTAAAATGTCTCTCTAAGGTATGGATTACCTGGCTCGTTATTATTTTGGTAAGAAATATCAATTATCATATAGGATAATAGAACGTATCATGCAAAAAAGAAGCAACAAAGTAATTTCAATTCTAAGTTGGTTTTTAAATCGATTGTTGATGGAGGGAGGAGTTTATTCTTCAGTAGCCTTGGTCTTCCCTTTATAGTCCTCCAAAACCAGGCTTCAGGTGGATCGATCTCATATCACTTCTGATTTAGGATATCAATATTTAGAACACGTTTCTGGTTGATGACCGCACCTATGATGGACAATAATGTAATCTATAGTGCAAAACTTTCGCATTAGCTTAGCTATCGGGTTGTTATAGCGAAAACGAAAACGGAAAAATCTCAAATAAAACAATCCACTCGAAGCTATATTCAAAAGACTCATTAACTAAGGAATAGGAAAGCCAAATCGGCAAGTTTTTTTTTTAATAATTGATAATATACTATAGTGTAGATAAAAAAAATTCTGTAGTATTACGTGAGCCCTTTAAAGCGCTCCTAACGAAATTTGCTTAGCTGCACTTAACCGATCAGTAAAGTTAAGCAACGTTGCCCGCGGTTATGAGTCGGATGGGTGAACGCTAGTGACATTACTACTGAGCGCTTCCGTGCTTCAGAGGGCACGTTAAGCCGTCGGTCCCAATTGTTGTCTTAGGAAGGCAGTCGTTATAGCGTGGTGGTAGGGCATTTGCGAATACCCGCCTGGCTAGCTACCACTTTCAAGTAGAAAATCTGTCGCCAAGCACCCGGCTTATTCTAGGTTAGCCTGAACAACATCTTCAACCACGTCATCACTTACCATCAGGTGAGATAGTGGTCAAAGACTAACCTATCAGGCATAAAAAAATCTCATGTAATTATCATAAAGTAGTTGATAGGAACTGCATTGAATTGTCTAACTTTTGACCTTTTAGCATCCACAGTGGACATTATCGTCCATTTCTACTGTTATTATTTTCTGTTAATCTAGTTAAATAACCCCCAGCCCAGACATCCTGCTTTGGGACTCGCTGAATATTTGGATTCCTTATATCTAAGTGCTAAGCGAAAATCACATATATACATTTTTAGAGTACAACATTTCTCACCTTAAGGTTGGAATCGAACTCACCCTGAATTTTACGCACCGGTTGCCTTAACCACCGGGCCATCGAGGATAGCTCAGTTAAACTGAAATGTGTTACTCAAATTGTACTACTTTAATCGTCCTAGGCGTCGGTGCGCGAATATGAACCAGATAACTAGACTTCATTTGATCGAAAGAAATGCTTTTTTGAACGCGTTTCCTTTATCTTTCTATTATTTCTATATTTTTAAATCGATTCCCACCTACCAAAGTAAGAAATTTCGTTCTCTAAAAATTGGTAAATGTGATTTGTATTCCTCCTGCCCGTAGAAGTACTATTCCTGCTGCCGGAGGGGATATTTTCGAGAATAACATCTACAGTAGAACCAACACTATAATATCAATATATACATTATAAACATATTATATCTATTTAAAACCACATGGTTAGCCCGATGCAGATTAATTAATTCACGGTACTTGTTTTATATGTTTACTGTATAAACGGTCAGTGAGTAATTATTTTATGGTCTCAATCATTTTCCTCTGACATGTTGGCCAATTTCATAGGAACTTTCAGTGTAGTCAAACATTTCTGTATGTAACTTGCTTGATGATTTGATGAATAAACTTCAAGGCTAAATCGAAATGGTTTAGTTTTTTATCCGGTATGGATATAAATGGAATGAAACTGAGATAATTCAATTGATCAAACCATGGGGTTTCAATCAAGCAATTAAGTTATCTCCCTCTGTATCATCACAACCCTTTATTGCTCACAGTTCTCGAAATACTAAGCAAGCAGAAGCAGTGATGGCTCAGTGGCATTGGCTATGGACTGCCGCGCAGCATATACATTGGTCGAATCCCGCCACGGGCTTCATTGCATGGTGAAAGGGCATTTTGCGAATGCCCGCCTGGCTATCGACCACTCTCAAGTAGAATATCTGTCGCCAAACACGGTGTGTTCCTGCATCTCTCCTTGAGAGCCAGTGAAATTACAGGCACATGAGACTTAACAAATATATCTCAAAGTGTCGGGCGCAGTGCAATTCGTATCTTGTGATGAAATGCATCTGTTATAGGCAGAGGTTAGTCCACTTAACATCAGGTGGGCCTGGAGCTGGTTCCGTCACAATAACATAAAAAAAAACCTATTAGGAGTTTTAGCAGTAGCAAGAAGGCATTAAATTTTCTAGGTGGTGGATCGTTTCCAAAATTAAACCTACTGGACCAAAATACACGTCGTCCGATCAATCGAAGTACGCGATGGAAGACACTGCGGTAAAAATCATGCTTGAAAAAATACAATTTAATAGACCTAACTGTTCTCAATATCATGGAGCCCAAGATTATAGCTTACACAGCACTAAATATAAAAGTGAAACAAGCGACCGAATGCGTTGCCAAGTGGGCCGCAATCGTCGCCAAGTTTCGAGCAGCTGATATTGGACCCAAGTTTTTTGGTAGATTTCTATGATCACGAAACTATTCAAGAGATTTAAGTTCTTTTTAAATCTACTATTAATAAGCATAATAAAACTCAACCCGCGTTACTTATATGCTCTGTGTAAACTTTTATACATGGCATCACGATAGAATATACCAATAAATTAGGCTTTTATAAAATTACAATAACAGATTTGTTTAAACTACGAGTGGGATTCTATCCCGGGTACATCCGACCCTATAGCCGGAACATGTTCTTCCAACTGAGTTATCGTATTTAGTGAGCCATAGCTCAAATTTATCCCTTCGCTCTTATCGTTTAACCGTCAAAAGGGGTCGGAGCGACGTGCAGCCAAACTGAATTTAACTACAAAGAAGACTAATTTTTCATTCGGCTTTAAAGTTTTTTTACAAAATTACAACAAAAGGTAATCTTTGAACTAAGTTAGGTTTAAACATTTTAGATTATTTTAGATCGCACTGTACAACTAATTGGTTAATAGGAGGTTCCTACATACAAGATACTACGAGTACTTCTATGAAGTCGTCATTAAAAATTTAAATATTTTAACTAATATTACGCTTTATTATAAATAATAATATTAATCTATTTAAGTCAATAATACGGGATAACACACGTGAATACATGTAAGTCAGATAGCTCCGACTATAGTTTCAACTACATTCGGTGGTCTTTTGGTCACGTGAGTTATCCCGTGTTATCTACTTAAATGAGTGAAAACCACGTTAGTTTTTACGATAAACCAATATTAATTAAAAAACAGTTTTAAGATTTAAGTAATATAAATCTCCGATATTCATCTTTCAATAAATTTGGGAAATAATATCAATTTTTGTAAGCAAGATAACAACTCAAACACAAAACTTTGTTTCTGTCTTACCTACCAATTTACTCGAGACTTACAAATTAATTTTCAAAACTGTAACAGCCCTAAGACTTTTGTAATTATAACAGAAAATTATATTAACTGACGGTAAACTTTTGAGGTTTTCAACTGTTGAGGTAAATGATAATACTTGAAATTGTAACCCATTGAACTTTTGTTCATACACACATTATATCTAAGGTACCCCAAAGCATACCCCAGTTTCGTTTTTTTTATGTAATTGTGACGGAACAAGCCCGAGGCAGACTAACCTCTGCCTACAACAGCATTTCTATAAACGAATTGCATTGTGCCCGTCACACTGAGACGTACACTTGTTAGTTATTATGTGCCTGTAATTTCACTGGCTCTCAAGGACTGCTGCCGGAACACACTGTTAGGTGCTTGGCGACAGATTTTCTACTTGAGGGTAGTCACTAGGCAGGCGGGCATTTCCAAAATGCCCTCCCACCATGCGGTGAAGTTCAAATCCGCGGTGGGATTCGAACCATGGACCTGCTGCACGGCAGTCCATAGCCAATGCCACTGAGCCATCACTGCTTCGTTGATATATAAATGTCAACCTTTTAGATTGTCATCTTTAAATCATCATCTTTTATTTCCATGAAAGGTTAGGCAGTGGTATCCATACATTAACGTTTTGCCAAATGATTTAGTCCTATTTCCATATATCAGACATTTACAGACCTTTTTTCTCTCGATCGAAACGATTTTGATGATTTTTATGGGGTAAACAAAAATACGATTTTTACTTTGACTTTGGTATAATATAAAACGTGAATTAAAGTGAGTCAATAAATCAATAATGACCCGTAAAAACACGAAATTACGTTAATACAAATAACAAACACTGTGCAGTGAAAACAATATTAAAGGCTTTCAATGTAACGTAACAATGAAATCTCCCTTTGTACAACATACTGCCATCGAGTATTTTTTGTCTACTATCTGAGTATAATCCCTTCCAGTTTCAGAAATAAAATGAAAACAGGCGCTGTCCCAGACGATAATGGCCGTGTTATGTATGGGCACAGCGCGAAATAAAGGCTATATATGCCTGCCTTTCGATTTTATGAGAGCATTGTGGTTTTTTAAAAAAAAATGTTTACGTTGTGATATTGGTCAGTGGATACCTTTATTAGTCAATGTAGCAATAAGAAACATAACAGTAGAACTAGGTTAAAAGAAGTTTATTCTCAAATAAGACATAAAGTCACTTACACGAGAACATGGAAGACTTAAAATATTCAATAGACATTCGTCGTCACAATGAATAGTATCTAATCAAACAATATAATGAAACAGTTATACAAAATAATCACAAATCACTTTAGACATCCATCACATATTTAACGCATTCTTATCCTTATTGCTCCTCAATAAGGTACAGAGGTAGTTGCCTTTTTAATGCTTTAAATGAATAAAGAAGTGTTGGTGCGTGTCACTATAGCAATATGTATATGTATGCCTGTTAGGTTAGCTTTGACAACTATTTCACGTGATGTAAGTGATGATGTGGTCCAAGGTGTTAACAGACTTAACCTAGAGTTACTGGCTCTCAAGGACAGCTTCCGGAACAAACCGTTAGGCGCTTGGCGACACATATTTGCAAATGCCAGTAAGCCGCCACTGTTTCGAATTTGAGTTCTAACATAGCATACAAGTCTGGAGTACATACAAAAAGCGATCGCTTTAAGCTATAAAACCGCCTATAGTTACACTCAGTTATATTTTGTATTGTTACCTTTATAAGGTTTTTAATGGTGTCTCCATAAAGTGTGATCTATCTATCTATACAGGGTTATTGATAAAATGTTAAAAATCTCTTAGGGTTGACTTCTGCTAGCCCAAACGAACATTTTGAGAGAGATATATATATAATAATATAAATTTATCATATATAATAATATATATATATATATAGATATATTGTTTTTTTTAAACTCTCTTTCTTGTTTTTTTTTATATGTTTTTGACTGAATAAGCACGTGACCACCTGATGTTAAAAGTCTCTTGTGCCTGTAATGTATTATTTCATATTTTTATTACTTTGCTCGATGTAAATATTCAAAACTTTATTCAAAGGGACCACGGCGCAGTCCGGTGTTGTCGCGACGGAAGCTCTAGGCTCTGAGTGGGCATTAAAACAAAAAAAAAAAAAACTTAACAAAAAAATATGTCTCAAAATGTTTCATAGGACTAGCAGAAGTCAACCCTAAGAGATTGTTAGCATTTTAACAATAACCGTGTATATCTATCTATCACAAGTCTTGAAAATTGTACTGAATATAGAGTTCATTCAATATAGGTCAACTTGATGTTTATATGCAAACAACAAGAACTTCCGTCAAGCGGATACGTACGTTCATTTCAAATCCTACGTAACTTTATGAAGAATTTAAAAACAACGGTATTTTAAAACTTCCGGACTGATCCCCAGCAGTACACTTTGGTCATAAGTTGTATCTGCACCGGAGCGGAGACTGTGTAAAACAGTACCAGAACTTAAACATGTACAAAAATACATAATAGTACTGTAACAGCCGATTTTTCCACTGCTGAACACAGCCTCCCCTATTAACCCATTGGCGTCGGCGATAATGTTAACAATAGAATTTCATTCATAACTAGGTCGTAGTGGTCCTGAAGATGCCAACTTATTAAGGGGGTATTTGCCATAATCCCCACGCTTGGCAGGCGGCTTGGGAATCGCAGTGTAAGATGGAAGTTCTTTAGAAGGTGCTGCTGCCCACCTTCCAGTATTTTTGCCTTAGTCGCCTCTTACGACACCCACGGGATGATATGGGGAGGTGCAATTCTAACCCGGCACCTACTTATCTACTTAAAAATAATTTGATCTATATTATCTTTCATATTTGCATAAATAACTTTTTATTTATTTCATATTAAGAGTGACAAACAAGCAGACGGCCCGCCTGATGGTAAACGGTAACCGCCGCCTATGAACATCTTTAACACTAGCTGCGCTGCCGATACGTTGCCTACCAAGAGAGGAATTTGTAGATGCCCCTTTTGAAACGGTCCAAGTCGTAGCTTCGCGGAAAGGCCTCCGGAGGAAGGTCATTCCACATATTTTTTTTTTATGTTATTGTGACGGAACAAGCCCGAGGCCCACCTGATGTTAAGTGGACTAACCTCTGCCTATAACAGACGCATTTCGTCAACGACGAATTGCACTGTGCCCGTCACACTGAGACGTTGTTACATTATACTGTAATTCTCAAAGACTGCTGCCGGAACACACTGTTAGGTGCTTGGCGACAGATTTTCTACTTGAGGGTGGTCGCTAGCCAGGCGGGCATTCACAAAATGCCCTTCCACCATGCGGTGAAGCTCAAGCCCGCGGCGGGATTCGAACCATGGTCCTGCGGCACGGCAGTCCATAGCCAATGCCACTCAGTCATCACTGCTTCAAAAACATCATCCCATAAGTACGTGGAAGAAAGGAGCGCCAAAAGCGAATAGTGTGTGATGTCCATACTTGCTAGATGGGGTAGGTCTTTTGACGGTGTCGAGATGTGCGGTGGTAAAATTTCGACGCAGGAATAAGGTCAAATGGCTCGTTGGAACATTCTCCGAAAAACAGTCTAGGTTTTGGTCCCATGAAATACGGGGCGAGCCCATTGTCATTCATCGGGCACAGCTTCAGGGTCATACAAAATGTTTTTTCTAGCACACTGGACGAAACACAAGAACATATTACGAATAATATGTTTATCCTAACAACATATAAGACAAGAACACTTAGATGTATCTAAGACAGCCCTGTCGTGCTTCTAATGCACACAACACCCAATCACATCCGTGAAAAGTGGCATGCTGCTCATTTGGCGCACTTTTCCCTTAGCCGCCTTTTACAACGCCCACGCAAAAGAAACGGGCAGGTGACATACTAACCCAAAATAGAGATTTTAGGCTATTTTGTCAAAAATATACATTAACGTGAACGTATAAAGGTTGAAAACTGACTTAGCTGCTGCCAAACTTTCTGCCAAGCATAAGTTTAACTTAATAGGGTTGTCTGCACAGTAGCGGAACATTGTAAAATGAAATTTTGTTAGTCCTTTTCTCAGAGGAGTTTTATCGAGTTCGCGGCTTAATGTCGTCTCGGTTTTGAGAGTTTATGGGTTATTGAATTAAGGTTTTCATTAGAAAACGGTATAGAAAATGAATAGAGATAGACGAGTTTCACTAAACTCTTTGACTTTAGTACTTAGGTAATGGATATATACTTCATTATATGTCACTGGCCCAGATTTCTTTTTATATCTGAAGCTAGTTTTTTTTCACAATGATAAACATGATCCATAATAATGAATAGATTCAGGCGTTACTTTGCAGAAATCCATATTTAATAATAACAAATATTTTTTTAAATATTTGAAGAAAACATTAAATTAGTATATTAATAAAACACTTAAGAAATATATCTAGTGACAATTTCACCTAATTTACCTATTAAACCGACGTGACGTCACAAACGCCACGTGCCCATCCAAACCGGAAGAATTTCCGACGCGTTTCGATTCTACACGAAGCATCCTCAGGAGGTCTTGACTCTACGAGCGCACGATCGAGCGCTCGTAATATTTATGGATAGTAATTTTGATTTGGAAGGGGTAGGCCACGGATAACGGAGCCAAATAAAAGAACAAGTCAAGGTCACGTCGAACAAGGAAGTCAAACAGGTCGCCTTAAATGGAACAAAATTGAAACAAAAGCCTAACTCTTAAATCATTTTCGATTTGCTCTTTACAAACATTTAATGATATTATACTACTACGTCTAAAGTTATTTGACATGGGTATATATGGAAATACTTTTTGAAACTCACGCCTTTCACAAACATTCCTTGCTCACATCTTTGTATGTCCTTTTTTGTAAAAAACGAAATTACGTGTTCCTTGCTACGCCTTTTCCCACCACGGCTGTAATCAACGAGGCTAGGGCAAAAGGAGTGATCCTATTTCTGTTTATTTTTTTATTATGACCGAGTAAGTATGTGAGCGAGGATACACCTATATACCAAGGAATAAAACAAAAAAAGAAAAAAAAAATGGACTCACTCAGTTTTAGGATAGAACACCTTTACACTAACCAACATCTAAGTGTAAAAAGTCAATGATAAATGGAGATTGATTTTGTAAAATTGTTTAATATAATAAAATTATAATCAATCAAAAAAGAGTACGGACCAAGAGTCTGCAGTGCATTGTTAAAATATTATTTAAAAAAAAGCACCTACCGTTAAGCCTTTTACTATCAGCTTTCAATGACAGCTACCGTATCACACCGTTAGATGCTTTGCAGCAGATAATAATTTAGGAAGTGTCAAAATTTGAACCAAGTGTCATATTATTACAAAACAATTTCGTGGCAAACTAATTACGCTACCAATTAACTACCGCCCCCTATCTCCACGTTTTGCCGTAGCAATGGAGAAGCAAAAAGCAAACAAATCAAAATTAATAGGTACCAAACAAAGGGGCTACAGTCACAAATCATTGGTGCGAAACGCCATAGGCATTTGGGGTCTGGTGGACCACAATATTTCAGTAGCGAAGTTTCTCAGTTGTGCATACATACTTAGGCGGCTTTTCACATTATTTATAAATTTGGATTTTTTTACCGTTTAATCCACGTATCATCATTTACTTAATTTTATTGTTGGGTAATTGTTTTTGAGCGGCATTATATGTAATTTCTTAGTCTTACTCCGACTAAAGGGTTAACTGGCCGACCCGTTCTCCACACAAACGTCGTAGGGTGATCACTCCTTTTTGAAGATTTATGCCCAAAATAAAGCATAATACCGATTAATATCGTCATTATCTAGGCTTGTACGGTGCCGAGTTTTTAATAAAATTATTAACTTGAGAATTATGAGCCTCGAAGCATTTTCATATAAAGTTTTCAAGACTTGCACCTTAATTATCTTTTTACAATTTTGCCATCATACAAGCTTAGATAATGACGATATCAATCGATATTATGCTTGAGTCTGGACTTAAAATCTCCAATAAGGGAGTGATCACCCTACGACGTTTGTATGGAGAAGTGACCGGCCAGTTCTACCTTAAAAGACAACTCTCTTGATCTTTATCAACTCATGACCTCAACTAGGTATTGCAAAATGTTTAAGAAGACAGGATTACGTAAAAAGTATAATGTATGTAAGAAAGTATAATGTAAAAAAACAAAAAACCCGACTGTTAGTTATCTTTTTTCATTAAACGTTTTATCGTTTTATTGAACATAAAAACTGCAAGTTATATATATTTATGGATTCGTTATTAAAGTTTTTCATTTTGATACTCCACTCGATGTGTTTCGAAGATTTTTTTTTATTATCTGCCAATATGGCCCTTAAATCCGGCAGTATTTTTTTTTTTAATTCTCACAGAATGTATTGTCGGCAATGCGCTATCAAGACGAATCTAACGATATAATATCATACATTAAAATACGTTTAGCCGTTTAGAAGTTATGGTGGAATAAAGAAACTCACAAAGATCCGTAAATACATGAACCCTGAAAACATGACTCCTTTTTTTCAGCAGTCGTGTAAAAACAATGTTGGTTCGGTTCTCAATAATTGTTTTTTTTGTATATCTAGCATTTGACTATTATCTCACTCCTGATGGTAAGTGATAATGTGGTCGAAGATGTTGTTCAGGCTAACCTAGAACTACTGACTCTCAAGGAAAGCTGCAGGAACACACCGTTAGGTGCTTAGCGACAGATTTTCTACTTAAGGGTGGTATGTAGCCAGGCGGTTATTTGCAAAATGCCCTAACACCATGCAATTATGACTGCTATAGTTAGAGTACAACCGGGACCGACGGCTTAACGTGCCCTCCGAAGCACGGAAGCGCTCAGTAGTAATGTCAATAGTGGTAATCCATCCAACTCATAACTGTGGTGGACGTTGCTTAGCTTTGCTGATCGATAAAGAACAGCTAAGCAAACTTCGCTACGAGCGTTTAAGAATAGGACTGTAGTGTTCTTATATTGGATAACTTGAAAGTTTTATTAATCCTCACTTACAGAAACATTGCACTGTACGAGCAGTATGTTATGTTTCAAGTCGACATGCATACTGAACGTAAAGCGTATGACTATACCAAAACGAGCATAATATCGCCGAGCAGATCTGGTGGACAGGCAGTTGGCAATAAAATTGCAATGCCTGAACTTGTTTTAATTATTTTTCTGTTGTATTTGTTAGAGCTGATACGTTTTATGTTGTATTTGTTAGAGCTGATATAAGCTTTGACAGCTAGCTCAGCTGATGGTAAGTGATGTAGCAGTTGAATATTTTGTTCAAGAATATTAGAATCTCTTCCCGTGGGTGTTGCATGAGGCAAGGGTAAAATACTGGAAGGTAGGCATCAGCACCTTCTGAGGAACCGCTATCTTACACTGTGGTCCCCAAGACGTCTCCCCAGCATGAAGGTTATGGCAAACCCTCCCTTATTGAGGAAGGCTATGTAAGGAGCAGTAAACAATCCAGCTAAAACAGTACAGTACAGTGATCTGGAGTTACTAGCTCTCAAAGACAGCGGCTGGAACACACAAAAGATGTTTAGGAACCGAGTTTTTAATAAGGAAAGTAAAAGTTAGTACATTTTTGAATGCCCACCTGCTAGCAATGTGGGCACTGCAATTTCCGTTACCACCATGCTATAATGACTGCTATCCTAAGACAAAAATATGACCGGCAGCTTAACGTGCCCTTGAAAGCTCGGAAGCGCCCAGAAATAAATACCACTATTGGCTGTCCGAGATATGACGTTGCTTTACCTAGTTGAGAACGTCTAGGCAAACTCAACAACTAGTGCTTTAGTTGTAAGGAGAACAACACAATGTAACTGACTACCATATATATCCTATACTATACACGTAGATATATCTACATCTACACTAATATTATAAAGCGGAAATATTTGTATTTTTGTATGCAACGAATAAACTTAAGTTGAAGTAAAACTACTGGACTGATTTAAATGAAATTTGGTATGAAAATAGTTTGAGACTCAGGAAAGCACAAATAAAAAGATAGATACTTTTTATCTAACTGTACAAAAAGAGGTTAATGGTTTTGCGCGATAACCGAGATACGCGCGGGCGGAGCCGCAGCCGGAAAGCTAGTATTATACACGTGAAACCAACTAAAATAACGATGATGTTCTAAATCTCGTTATATGATGAATTATTGTATTGTAAATATTATGTTGGCATTTTCGGTAAATAAAAAAAATTATATAAATATAACATTTTTGTTCTCTGAAAACTACTGGCTGGGACTCGCGTTATATTTACTGGAAAGATTATTTAGACTATTTATTTATAATGGACAAAACTCGCGATAGTTTTCTAAATATCTGTATGTGTTCATTTTTATTCCTGACAGCATTATTTTCCGCTTGTGGTCGAGTTAACTACTGCAAAATAAAATTACAACTAATTCTTTGATGTAGTTATGGAGTAGATATGTCCACAAAAATAAACGCATTTTGTACTCTCATTTCCAATTATTCAACTTGACATAAAGTTTTATTTCTTGACCTTTGGACATGTGCTATACTAGAATTGTACTCTCTAATATCTTTATGTGGAAGTTATGCAAGAAGCTATGATCCCAAAGACGCTAAAATTACGTGAAGATTATGGCAAACCAGTCCCCCTTCCTTTTGTGGAGGCGTTTGTGCAACGGAGGCTTTGAGTTGTCGATGCAAGTTTGTTTTAGTACATTTTTTTTATGTTATTGTGAAGGAACAAGCGCGAAGCCCACCTGATGTTTAGCGGTATCCTCTGCCTATAACAGATGCATTTCATCACAAGTGATGAACTGCACTGCGCCCATCACCTTAAGACATACCTGTTAAGTCTCATTTTGCCTGTTATTTCACTGGACTGCTGCCGGAACACACCGTTAGGTGCTGGGCGACAGATTTTCTACTTGAGGGTGGTCGCTAGCCAGGCGGGCATTCGCAAAATGCCCTTCCACCATGCGGTGCAGCTCAAGCTCTGGGCGGGATTTGAACCCTGGACCCGCTGCGCGGCAGTCCATAGCCAATGCCACTGAGCCATCACTGCTTCTTTTTGCGTTTGCTCGGCTGGCTAGCTACTACCCTCAAGTAGAAAATCTGTCGCCAAGCACCTAACGGTGTGTTCCGGCAGCAGTCATTGAGAGCCAGTAAAATTACAGGCACATTACACTTTACAACTATATCTCAAGGTGACGGGCGCAGAGCATTTTTTGAGCCTTGTGATTGATCCTACAAAATAACAAAAAAAAACCTGTCCCAAATGTGGAAGGTTTAAGGTTTATTATATACGAAATAAACGCTATCGCATTTTTTGCTACCAAGTCAAAAAAAAAAAATTAATCCATTATAAACTGGTTAAATATATGACTAAGTAACTGACTATATAGTATACAACTGTAGCAATATCTCCTCAATATAAATTATACCAATTAATAATTGGGCGACCCAAGAGTTCGCAACATAAATAGACGTAAACAAGCCATAAATTAGTTTTTGTTGTTAGAACTATCGCACTGGCTATATTGCGAGTTTCACCGTTAAAGTGAAAATAAAGAAACAAGAGCTTTATCTATTTAGATTATCTTTAAAACTTGAGACTAAGCTTATTTTTCTTTTGTGAAAGTGATCGCTTGTTTTCTACAATATTATTATGTTTTTTTCTGTACTTTCTTCAGTCATGGCATTAAGCAAATGTGTTAATCAATATATTCATTACTAGCGACTCTCCCTGGCTTCACACGGGTGCAATGCTTGTACTAAATATATTACAGAATGTCTTTACATACAACGTTCACAGATTTTATGTCATTAGACAAAACAAGCATGTTTTCTCTAGAGGAAAGAGTGATATATTAATATGTGATAACCACTCAACGCACAACGAAAAATCTAATGCTGTAAAGGGCTAAATTGATTTATATTAAATGTAAAATGTATTTAATGTACTTAATTGGATAAAGATAATGTCCTAACAAAATGTTTGTTAGGACTAGCAGAAGTCAACCCTAAGAGGTTGTTAACATTTTACCAATAACTCTGTATATGTATTTCATTAGAAACATTTTGTTCCTTTTCTCAGCATTCAACATTGCGACATGCGGCAAAAAGGAAACTAGACTAATATTACAGTTCTGCCTTTCAGTAAGTTCAATGAAGTAAAGAATACTCTACGGAGGTACGAATATACTTAATAACGAATTTTCCCTTTTGATCGTCTCACCGCCGCAATACCTTTCTATTCAAATTCATATTACGCAACCGCAGCCCACAACAATAACGATATTCACGTCCAAAAAAGTTTGCCACAAAAAGCCCAGGGAAACAAGATTTCACGAAAGTTAGCTTTCATAACAACATGACAAATCCGGTGTAGGTAGCAGACTGCTGGGTCGTTGCCAAATCATTTTGCTACGTTCTTCTGTATGGTATAGATACTTTTGTTTTCATGGGGTGAAGTTTTTTTTTTATGCTTGATAGGTTTGCGTTTGACCACTATCTCACCTGACGATAAGTGATGATGTGGTCGAAGATGTTGTTCAGGCTAACTTAGAATTACTGGCTCTCAAGCTGACGGAACACAACATTAGGTGCTTGGCGACAGATTTTCTACTTGAGGGTGGTAGCAATTTGGGCATTCGCAAAATACCCTAACACCGTGCTATAATGATTGCCATCCTAAGACAACAACCGGGAATGACGGCTTAGCGTGCCTTCCGAAGCACGGAAGCGCTCAGTAGTAATGTCACTAGCGATCACCCATCCAAGTTACCGCGGCGGACGTTGCTTAACTTTGCTGATCGGTTAAGAACAGCAAAGCAAACTTCGCTACGAGCGCTTCAAAAAGATTAAATATAGTTTCACAGACCGTCAATATGATTGGGATTTACTGAAGTTTTTTTTTTGTTATGAGCAAGCGTAATAAAAATTAACTCATAATAAAAATATTTATTTCCGGGCATTTTGCTAATGCAAGCCTGGCGTGCTGCATTAGCAAAATGCAATGCCAACCTCAAGTACAGAATCTATCACTAAGTACTTAACTGTTGGTTCTATCAGCTGTCCTTAAGGGCCGTTAACTCTAAGGTTAAAGACAGGCAGCAGCACCTTCTAAAGAAATACCATCTGATGGGAAGGTTATTGTTAATCAGTGGATGATGCAATTTATTATTAAAACACCTAAGAATAGTTTCCAGGAACTGGCTAAGTGTGACTTTCTCTGATTTATGGAATTTAATGAATTGGTCGGTTACATATATCTCAAAAACTATTAAAGTTAATATTGTGAATATTGCATAAAAAAAGAAAATTTTGGCTAGCATTTGAGACCACTTACTGACCTGATGGTTAGTGATGACTTGGTAGAAGATGTAGTTCAGGCTAACCTAGAATCACTGGCTCTCGAGGACAGCACCATTAGGTGCTTGGCGACAGATTTTCTACCATGCTGTAACTATTGCCGTCGTAAGACAACAACCGGGACCGACGGTTTAACGTGCCCTCCGAAACACAGAAGCGCTCAGTAGTCACTAGCGGTCACCCATCCAAGTCATGACCCCGGCGGACGTTGGTCAAGATATTGCAATGTTTGTCTTGTTAGCTGTCACTGTCATGTCATTCTTAAAATGACTGATGATGGGGTTGATATAATGTGTCATATCTAACGTCAGAAATAAAATATGAGAACACATGAAAGATATGTTTTCGTTTTGTAAGACAAAACAAGGACATAAATTGTGAAAGTTTTGGCTTGGTTTTGTGGCCGGCAATCTACCTGATTCCAACTCTGGAAATGGTATAATTTGGTAATACTCCTGCCTCTTATAAGGGAAGTTAAAGTTAACATTTGCAAAGAGCTTAGCCCCGTCGTGCGCCCAATGTGCAATATCTTACTCACATCGCTGTGAGTGGTGGCTTATTGTTCATTAGAGCATTACACTCAGTAGCAACAGAACTACGAACAAAAAAGCAGTGACGGCTCAGTGGCATTGGCTACGGACTGCCGTGCAGCAGGTCCACAGTTCGAATCCTGCCGTGGGCTTGAGCTTCACCGCATGGTGGAAGGGCATTTTGCGAATGCCCGCCTGGCTAGCGACCACCCTCAAGTAGAAAATCTGTCAGCAAGCACCTAACAGTGTGTTCCGGCAGAAGTCCTTGAGAGCCAGTAATTCTAGGTAAGCCTGAACAACATCTTCGACCACATCATCACTTACCGTCAGGTAAAAAAGTGGTCAAAGGCTATCCCATCAGGCATAAAAAAAACACCTAAAGATGTAGGTTACTATAATAGTATACTTATTATAACTAACGGGATATTTACCGTGTTTTTGATTGTTTATGAGCTCTCGATATTTCGGCACTGTTGCAAGCGCCATGATCACGAGTAAACTGAAGTCTATGCGAGTGGATGGTAGGCACTAAGAGCAGACGAACCGGTCTACCCTCTTCCTTGTACGTTTTTTCGGCAAGGCGATACTACTATTGTCACTGTCACTCACACCACTATTTAAATTTCGACATGCAAAACTAACGATATCAGATCGTGAACTATTTGGAACACTTCTTCGGCTCTTGCATAGGTCATAAACAATCAAAAACACGGTAAATATCCCGTTAGTTATAATAAGTATAGTGTTAATGACCGTGACAGTTTAAAAACTCATATTACTATAATAGTATTTTGCAATTCCACTTTCAGAGAAAGCCAAATAATCAGTCATCAAGCAGTACCCTTTCAAGGCCAAACCTGTTTACCATCTTTGACCAGTTTATCACGTAAGATCAGGTCAGTTTGTCCCGTTGTTGATCCCGTTTATAATCTTAAAATGGCAGTCGTTAGCTCAGTCGGAGGAATTTGGATAGCATAGTACTGGTGTTTTACGAGTGCTCGTCTGGCTAGCTTGGTCGCTTACCACCCTTAAGTAGAAAATCAGTCACCAAGCAGTACCCTTTCAAACCTAAACTTATTTACCATCTTCGACCATATTATCACTTAAGATCAGGTCCGCTTGCACTCCTAAACTTACCGATCGGCAAAAACGTACCCTTTAGAATGCCTATTGTAGAAATGAAATGAATTCGTTTAAAAATAAACTGTTAAAGCTACAAAAATAAAACAGTACAACGACGAGCTTTAAAACTTTACCAATTATTAAAAACTAAACCGCTCGTGCTAGTTCTGAAATGTACTAAAAAATAACTGCAAAGTACGGGAGGAAACTAAAATAAGATAACTTTAATCAAGTTTTGAAGCTGTTTCAGTGTTTTTAATAGTTTCCAGAAAGTATCTTGTTCCTTAAACCAGTTATTTAGTGAAGAACCGCAAACGTAAAAATATAGTTTTGGATTGGAACTGCACAGACATAATTGGATTGCTTTGCACACAACGGATGTAAGGTTTAAAAAAGTCAGGAACTGGTTATAGCTGCATTTACTTATTAAGATTATCTTATTGTCGTCATCAAAAAGGTTTTCTATGGATGAGGTGGCAATTATCACCATAATTACGTCTTGTGTTAGTTTCTTAAAGTTTTATATCAAAGTAAAAATAAGGTTTAAATTGCTGTAATCAGTTAAATCATTCTGCAGTAATGCTAATGCTTTTTCAATGCTGAACTAGTATCCCAAATCATTTCTTTTTGTATGGTTTATAAGTTGGCCTTTGACCACTATCTCACATGATGGTAAGTGATCTTGTGGTCGAAGATGTTGTTCAGGCTAACCTAGAATTACTGGCTTTCAAGGACAGCTGCCAGAACACACCGTTAGGTGCTTTGCGACAGATTTTCTACTTTAGGGTGGTAGCTAGCCAGGCGGACATTCGCAAAATGCCCTACCATCATGCTATAACGACTGCCATCCTAAGACGACATCCTTCATACATAGTCACCCATCTTACTCATGACTGCGGTGGAGGTTGATTAACTTTGCTGAACGGTTAAGAATAGTTAAGCAAACTTCGCTACGAGCGCTTCAATATCATGAATAAAATAAAATGTAAGCTGTAAAAAAATGACCTCCATAATTTATTTGTATTATAGGCTACAAGATTTTGGCTGCCAAATTCACACCGCTTTCTGAAGCTAAGACCTCAATAAAGGAAGTGATTAATCTTAAATGTTTGTATGGAGAAGTGACTAGCAAGTTCATCCATAATCGGTATCTACAAGACCTAGTTGTTTAATAATAACTAATATTTCAAGAAAACATCAAATTAATATTTTAATAAAACACGTAAAAAATATAAAAATATATCTAGTGACAATTCCGCTTTTGAGAAAAGAAATCATTCTCGATCGCGCTCGTAGAGTCAAGACCTCTTGAGGATGCTTCGTGTAGAAACGAAACGCGTCGAAAATTCTTCCGGTTTGGCTGCGTGGCGTTTGTGACGTCACGTTGGTTTAGCAGGAAAATCAAGCGGAATTGTCACTAGATATATTTTTAAGTGTTTTATTAAAATATTAATTTGATGTTTTCTTAAAATATTTAAAAAATATTTGTTATTATTAAAAATGGTTTTCCGCAAAGTGACGCCTGAATCTATTCATTACCTAGTTGTTTATTACTTATATTAGAGAAAAACATACCCGACGAAATTTGGTTGCGTCTCATGTTAACGATTACGACGCGACGCTGTTGCTACTAACACAACACAGCAACCGGCGATGTAGTGAAAATTAAATAGGTGTAAATGTACCCTATAAACATCCAGCCTAGTACGCGAAAAAGAGGACTAGCCACAGCATCCAATTCCAGCACAAACTCCGCGCATACTTCACGTAACCGAGCCAAAGCAGCAATGTACAACTCGTTCAGAATGCACGCCACATGACCGCGATATGGAATTCAGCACCCTCGTATTACATACTAATCCGGTGTAAGAGCCGAGAGTGAAATTTCTGAATGTAAATAGATTGTAGCTTGTAAATGGACGTATTAGAGACTACGGAATGGTAGCAGAATTGTTTAAATATATGCAAAGTATAAACTAAGGCTCATATGAAGTTTATCCTATAAACATAATTGTTATAACTTTGTGGAATTGAGTGGCTTTCAAAACGCCCCAAGTCCGGTGAAGCTGAGTTTGCGTATGGAGAACACATGATGTTCTTGCTCACAATGAAACCACTGTTTCAGAAAATTGTTTGAAGTCGCCGTAGGTGAGTTGCTTATTTAATTTAAACTTCTCTATTTTTGATCATTATCTCGTGCTTAGTGGTCAATACAACGTTTTGTTCTCAGCTTTGTTACTCAACATGAACTGTCATAACGCTATTCATAGCTTTCCCACTTGTAAACATTTTTCAGTGATGCATGCTGCATTCAGGACTGATTGAGATACTTTTTTTTATGTTATTATGTTATTGTGACTGTTCGGACCGATCAATTTCGCGTGCAATTGGAACACGCCGCTTTGCTGTCATCCATTTCTGTGATCTATGGATTTTTGTAGGTGAGATTATCTTGACACCCCTTTTTGCAATTCACTCTAATTTTAGCAGCCATTGTTTTTACCTTTGTTTTTTGAAAGGATTGATAATCATCCTTTTGATATTAATTTGAAAACCTGTGATAAATTACTTAATAGCTTTGTTTTGTTTGAGCGTATTTTCTACGCTAATAAGTGAATTCGTGAAATTAATTTAGACTTTTTGCAAAATCACTCTCTGTTCTTAAAAATTGCTTTTTTGAAACTAGGGTCAGCGGTATTTAAATTACTGTAATAGATTGATTTGTGTTGTTTATTAAAATCCGCCTGTTTGGACCCTCGCGTGTGTTTTGTAAAACTTGAACTCTGAAAATTTGTTGGTGCCTGGATCAGCGTTTTGCGACGTCGGGATTGTAAAGAATCCCTCCCTCGGTATACATCTAGCGTAAGTACTGTTATCAATTATTGGCCAATAATACGTACTAGGAACGCGCTAGGATTATTAGGGATCATCAACGCAAGAAGAATATCGAAAAATTATGATACGTGTATTTGTAAATTTGATTGTACTTTATTGTGTTTTTCAGCCCGGTGAATCTGCCGGCAAAGTTATTCATTCCATATAGAATGTCTAGGCAGAAGAACGCTTCCACTGAACAATACCTGCCTAGGCAATCTGGAAGTTTAACAGTGACGGAACAAGCTCGAGTCTCCCTTAATGTTAAGAGGACTGACCTCTGCCTATAACAGATGCATTTAATCACAAGTGACGAATTTCACTGCGCCCATCATCTAGAGACATAGTTGTTACGTCTCATGTGCCTGTAATTTCACTGGCTCTCAAGAACTGCTGCTGGAACACACCGTAAGGTGCTTGGCGAGATATCTTATACTTGAGGATGGTCTAGCCAGGCTGGCAATTCAAGCCGGCGGTGGGGATCGAACCAGGGCCCTGCGGCACGGCAGTACATAATAGTACTATTACCGCTCGGCCATTATTGCTTCCAATACACTTGCCCACAATAATGTGGACCATCCCCAATTAAGAGTTGTCTGTATAAAAAGTTGGTCATCGAACTTTGCGGAAATGGCCAATACTTCTCAGTTAAATAAACTGTAAAATAAAGAAAATTTATATGCATATGACAGGCTAGCCTTTGAACCCTATCTCACCTCACGGTTAGTGATGATGTGGTCGAAGATGTTGTTCAAGCTTACCTAGAATTACGGGCTCTCTTGCCATTTTTCCATTCGGTCTATTGAGATCTAATAAGTTTATGACAGGTGAAGTTACATTTTTTGAAGCGCTCGTAGCGAATATTGCGTAGCTGTTTTTAACCGATCAGCTAACTTCAGAAACGCCCACCGCGGTAATGATTTGGATGGGTGACCTAGTTGCATTACTACTGAGCTTCGGCGGGCACATTAACACGTCGGTCCTTCTTACGATGGCAGTCTTCACAGCATAGCTGTAGGACATTTTATACCTACCACCTTCAAATTGAAAATCTGTCGCCAAACACCTAATGGTGTGTCCGGCAGCTGTCATTGAAAGCCAGTAATTCTAGGATAGCCTAAACAGCATCTTTGACCACATCATCACTTACCATCTAGTGATATAGTGGTCAAAGGCTAGCTTATCAGCTATAAATAGAAAGGGGATATTATAAAATAGAGCATCCTCGTATGGCCACAGACTAAGCTTATAAAAGAAACTGCCTAAGTGGTGATTTGAAATCCTGAGGTTTTCATTTATCATTCCTAATTAGTCTTCATTCGCGTTTGCCCAGTAAATAGCGATAGGCTCGCTTTTGGGAAAACGTGGCTGTTTAAACCCCTGCATATGATATATTCAGAAACAATGACTGACAATGTATTTCTTATTGCTACTGATACCTTGATAAGACATTATTAATATATATATAACCTTACCATATTTTTGTAACAACATTAAATTTTCATTGTTATTATTAATGTGATTATTATTATTATTGTAAACGACGGCCATTCTGCTACAATTGTACGCCTGAAACAGGCAAAACATGTTGATACAGACCTAGCTTAATACTACATGCATGTTATTATTATATGTATGACATTACATGTTTTTACAACTAAAATTACCTTATCTTATCTTAATGATAAGATAAGTTAATTTTTAGTATTAATATATACCTAAATCTCACAAATAAATTCTCATGTAATACATAGCTCGTCTTTGCGGTATTTCGAAAACGTGTTTGAATTTGGGTCTTGTTGATCGTCGATATTCTCAAATCTAAATTTGTGCTTGAAATTTCAAAGGATTAATTGCTTTAATTTTGGAATGTATGTTTTGCTAAACCATTTTTCGCATATTTTTTATTCATTAACTTATATTGGTGAGTGATGATGTGGTCGAAGATGTTTTTCAGGCTGACCTAGAAGTCAATGCGTGGACATACATCCATACATTTTTTTTTAATGAGAGAGGAGTGCAATCTTGATTGCGGCTCACCTGGTGGTAAGTGATCACCGTCGCCCACGGACATCAGCAACACCAGAGGTGTCGAGGATGAGTTGCCGGCCTTTGAGGAGGGAATATGCTCTCTTCTTGAAGGCCCCTAGCCCAAGCTGGCAGCTGGTTCCATATTGTGGCAGTGCGAGTTGGATATTTAAAAGCACTTATAGATTATGATATATAAGTGTGAAAAGATTGCAGTATCAATTATATTACATAACACATGTCAAATTGATACCTCCTTTTTAACCCCGATGCAAAAAGAGAAGTTATAAGTTTGACGTGTCTGTGTCATGTGTTTGTCTTTAGAATTGTAAAACCTAATTGAATAGACCAATATCGATGCGGTTTTTTCGTTTGAAAGTGGGAATAATCTAAATGGTTTTTAGCTACAATTATTGAAGAGCTTTATCGGGGGTGACTTAAAATTTTCAAGTTTATACTTCTTTGAATTAGATAATAAAAAAAAAATATTCGGTAAATACATCACAAATACAATCAGCGGCATGAAACACAAAACAGTTATTAATATTCACATTATATTATTCGAGTATAATCACCCCCTCATTTCTTCCCTTAAGTTTCGTAGGAGGCGGCTAACGGAAAATACCGGGAGGTCGAAAGCAGCGCCTTCTAAAGATGTGACCATCCTCGAGGCCTACCTGATGTTAAGGGGACTAACCTCTGCCTAGAACAGATGCATTTCATCACAAGTGCAAATGCCCTGCGCCCGTCACCTTGAGACGTAGTTGTTAAGTCTCATGGTCCTGTAATTTCACTGTCTCTCAAGGACTGCTGCCGGAACACACCGTTAGGTGCTTGGCGACAGATTTTCTACTTGAGCCGTGCGGGCAATCGAGAAATGCCCTAACACCATGCGATGAAGCTCAAGCCGGCGGTGGGGATCGAACCAGGAACATGCTGCACTGCAGTCCATAGCTATTACCGCTCGGCCATAATTGCTACAACTTCTACTGCGATCCCCAGGACGCCGTCGACCCCTGTGACCATGTTCAATAGTGGACATTCCTCTCCTACATTATTTATCTACACTAATATTATAAAGATGAAAGATTTGTATTTTGTATGCAATGAATAAACTTAAAATGTACTGAAACGATTTGGATGAAATTTGGTATGGATATGGTTTGAGAGCCGGAACAGGACATAGGATACTTTTTATGCGCAAAAAAAAGTTAATGCGTGATAAACAACATAAGCGCGGGCGGAGCCGCGGCCGCAAAGCTAGTATAATATATATTAATTACATATAAATACCAGTTACAAAATTATATAACTTATTAGTAAGTCTCATTCGCCGCTCTTTAATTCTAAAAACCATCTCAGACGAAAAGTTTAACTTGTTAACTTGAAACATCTCAATAGCTTTGTAATTCCTTGAAACTTTAATCTTCACATGCTTCTCATGCTCACAAGATATTATACTTAGAAAATCTTTGAATATTGATATACACCATTGCCACGAAAAACTTTGTCATCACCACACACAGTAACTTATACACTGACAAAAGCTAAATATTACAAAATTACAAATATACGATAGGAAAAATGTAAGTCATGTGGGGGATTCAAACCCGCGTCCATCTGCCGCTTTAGCCGGGGCATGCTCTAACCAATTGAGCTAACATGACACGACGTCATAGCTCAAATCTGTCATATCGTTCATTAACCATCGTATTGGGAGGAGCGGGTTCGAATCCCTTACATGACTTTAATTTTTCCTATCGTACCTTTATTTGTTATTTTGTAATGTAATCCACATAGCTGGCGTTATTGCAATCATAACAATATTAAAAAGCTTAATAGTTTCTAAATAGTACAAGTCATATTGCGTGCTGAGCGAAAATCACATTTATAAATTATTGGAAAACAAAATTTTGTTTTTTGTCCGTCCGGTTCATACAATTTTGTACTTAATTTGTAAATGTGAAGTGCTAAATAGCTTTCATTGAAATTTTTAGTAAGTTTTATTAAGTTTGTAGCAGAAAGAAAAAGTTTAGTTAATCATGTCACGAAATTTCGGCTTTAAAGAGCGTGCTTAGGTGGCTGATCCAGCGCGAAATCCAAGGACAAAGGTTCGATTTCCGCCTCAGGCATACCATTTTTTGCTCCAATAATTAGTAAAATACATTTCCTTAAAATTTTCTTGATAGAATAAAATTACACAGTTGCCTCCAATTTAGCTATTCTGTGAACGTATAATATATCTTAATTGTTAATGTATGTGTATAAAAATATGACAGTAAAATTGCAAAATTTTATCAGACCAGGTAATATATGAGACCAGTGAAGTACCATTTTAGTTTTAAGTTACTGGTTTTGTGTTAATAAGCTTTCTTTCGTTTTTCACTCAAACTGATCACGATTTCATCATCGCTGCCTCTCATTCACTGCTACGTAATCAGTTGTTATAAGGACTTATTTACAGGGGTATTTGAATAAAAACGGAGCTGACAATTAAAACTGAAAGTATGGAATAACTTGTAGAAGTCAGTACATGCAGATTAAAATAGCTTTGAGCTCCCATTTTCATGGTCCGACTTCCACAAGTTATTTCATACTTTTCAGAGTTAAACAGCAGTTCCATTTAAAAAGAAGTGTGTAATCCTTTTATTTTAAATTACTAACTACAAATGTTTCTCTAATTGAATTGATATTATAAACAAAAGATATTGACATTAGATTTCTGTTCATTAGTTTTATTCATTATAACATTGGAATACATGAATTAATTATAAAGCTAATTTTGTATATTTCAAATAATATTTACAAACCATTGTTATGGTAGAATGTTTGAACCAATTAAATAATTTACCACCAGCTGTGCTTTATACAACATTTATACAATGATTTTGATTTGATTTTTGATACTATTTTTAACGCTTCCTCGACACCTCAGGTGTTATGGATGTTCGTGGGCGACGGTGATAACTTACCATTAGGTGAACCGCCCGCTCGTTTGCCCTCCTATCCCATACAAAAAAACTCATATTTTGTTTAGAAAACCTATTTTGTTTCACCCACAATACACAATACTGCTCACCATCGACAAGACTTGTAATTACCACGTCATTAAGCTAAAGGCATTTTAGGGAATACTTTTTTCAGTTATTTGAGGGTAATTCTAAAACTACTAAACTTCTCTTGATTAAATTTAAATGGTTAACCTCTGATGTATCACTTACTAGACAAACTTCATCTTATTATTGGATATTTACATAAAATATACTAAATAAAAACTACAGTGGAGTTGAGGATCTCACAGGGCTTCTTGTCATTTTGATGCCTTTATTTGTAGCGGCAAAGATCCTAGAACAATCGTAGGGCTGCTACCATGAAAGTTGGTTGAAGAAAGTCTCCTACATATTATTTCCATTGTCTTCAAAAAATCAGTATACATTAAGCAAGCACTCACTTCGGTAAACTTGGCACAGTCTTATTCTGCCTTTGCAAACAATATGACTGACATAAAAAGGCTATAAGACTCAAGGGACGGATGTAGGAGTAATTTACGGGGCGAGAACGGTTCCAAATGACCAATGTTGAAAATAAAGCTAAAATTATATCAAATTGCTTTTCAAACCAATCTGTCAAAAATATTACTTAAAGTGTTTAATGTCATATATAATAAGGTATATAAAATACAAAAAATAAACGAAGCTATTTCATAGCTACTAGTTTGATTTCTCCCAAATACAACGCGGCGTCCTAATCGCCACGTAGCCTAGTTGAAACAGTTTTCGACACGTTTTCCTTATACACGAAGCATTACAATTTGGGTAACATTGACACTTCATTTATATATTAAAAATATGTTGTTCTTATATATTTTTTATGTTTTCTTAATTGTTTAGATAATGGTTTTGAATTATTATGTGATTTCAGCATTATCTACATCTGAATCAATTATTTATGATTTTATAAAAATAAAGTATTTATGTGGTGAAACGGACAAGTATCCTGATGGTAAGTGTGACGCTAGTCCATTACGTTTGTTTTATTTCTCGTTTGCTTAATAATTTCACTTGCAACAGTGCTTTTAACTTAAAAACAGTTGTCACAACTGCTTAAGGGCAGAATATCTCACACGGTGGCGGTACCTAGCAAGATGAACTCTACTCAAAGATACTTACCTGGTAACAAAGAAACCGTTTTATTTTAATATTTTTATTATTTCTCCGCGGATTACATTACAAAATTACTAGAGGAAAAAATATATTATCCCGCATGTGACTATAATTTTTACTCTCGTAATTTCGATACCGTTTTATTTGGTACAGAACTAACTTAAAAAAGTAAAGTTCCACTTAAAACTGACGAAAAAGTAAGTTTATATGGTTAATGTACTACTCAGTATTTTATAAATCATCGTTGTCCCCAAAATACAATCAATCCCTCTCAATGCAAGTTTTTTTTTATTTTTTTTCTCTTTGCAAGCTTATATATATGCTATAGCTTAATGTTTCTTTCTTCTCGGTTTATAATACGAGTATATACCAGATTTATGTATATGAATTAAAAAGAAATGGCAAAATGCGAGTGGAGCCTCAACTGTTTACGATCCCGGTTACAACAACATTGCAAAAAATGACAAAACAAATGGTTTCGATTACAACTTCAAAACTTTTTATAAGTCGGTGTTTTCAGTATTTTGGATTAAATAAAGGATATTGTAAAACACGTACCGAAATTTGAGATTTGTGCCTGGTTTTGTTTTTGAGATAGACCTCGTGACAGAAATGGTCTATATACCAATTTGACGGTCCATAATTATTTATTTTGGTTATTAAAAATACAGAAACACATAAAAAAATAATTATTTCTAATTATATACCAAAGTTCTACACAATGTCATCTTGCAAATAAAATGCTACTTCCTCATATTTTGGAGCCTCCATAAAAATAAAAATAAACTTGTTCAAAATTTTCTTTTGGGACAATGTTATGGGGAGGTGCAATTCTAACCCGGCACCCCGCGGGGTTGATAATACTAGATCATAAATCTTCCATGAACCGGTATTTCTAAGGTCACAATATCGACTGATACATGTCAATACAACCAATAACGGTCGAAATTACTATCGTGACAATACACTATTGAACACTCAAACATTTGACCTTGAAACCCTCCCTGTAAATAATACATACTAGTATATTCGTCTGTTACATTCGGTCCATCGATCGTAGACGTTCTTTTGTCCATTATCCGTACACATCTTGTGTATTTCGTACATTGAAATTTAAATGTCCCACTCAACAAGCAATGGTTTTATGACTTCAGAAGTTTGATTGTATAGAACCAGGGTTCATCAGACCCTCTTTACTCGAACTATTATTGATTTGTTATAGGTTTGTTTTGTTGTAAAGAAATTGTTTGATGATACTATAGAGAAAACGTATACCTCTTGTTCGTCTTATTTTAATTAAAAATAATTAATTAATTAGATTATAATTTTCTTATAACATTGGTTTATTGAAAAAGCCTAAGAAACCTGAAGACCTTTTCTTTACTTAATATAAAGTTACATTTAAGGCAACGATGCTTATTATTGCACCCGAACTTACGTGGGTTTATATGATATTCAATTATTATCATTATCTGTGACGCACAAAGATTTATTGTATAAGTAATCATATTTGTAAGTTAATTTTTTTGTATAAATAATCTAATTTCATACCATAAGTGTAATTCGTGTTAGTGCTGTAATCGATGTATAGTCCCACCAACTTACCTGTTCAGGCGGTAAAAAAAAGAACTACAACATTCCTTCAAATTGTGACTGTTTGTAGTTGAATTTTTTGGCCAGTAGCGCCCTCGAAAACTGCACAGTTAAGTTGGTGGTACTATAGGTACCGATCATAATCACTACATAGTATAAAACAAAGTTACTTATCGATGTCTGTCTGTCCCTATATATGCTTAGATCCTAAAAACTACGCAAAGAATTTTGACACGATTTTTTATCTATAGAATGATTCAAGCGGATGGTTTATGTGTATTACACATGCATAATAAAGTAGAGAAACACTGATCATTTTAGAGGTTTCTAATGTGATGTTATAATTTTTTTTTGCGCTTACATTGCAAACTTTGGCTGAACCCTACGTGACAGATCAAAATAATGTACTACATAACAGTATTGTAAACCTTAAAAAGATCTACAAAAAAGTTCTCGATGGTATATTTCTCTTCTATATCTCTAAGGGATAACCCACAATAACCATATTTTATCCTTTACTTTTTACGAGTAATAATGGCTCACCTATGAAGCGATACCAGGCAGTACAGAAGTAATCATTATCCAATGAAGTACCTTAAATACATTGTGCATTTAATATAGGTTAATATGTTTTTTTACAGCATTAGATTTTACATTACGCTTTGAGTTTTTCACTTGGCCGATTATATGTCGCTCTTACAGGAGTAACCTCTAAAGAAAACATGTTTGTATTGTCTAATGACATAAAAGCTGTGAACGTTGTATATAAAGACATTCTGTGGTATATTTAGTATCAGCATTGCACCCGTGAGAACCCGGGGCGGGTCGCTAGTAAGCCTATATTTTATTTGGAAAGAAATTGAGCAAAAATTATACGCATAAGCCAATACGTGATCTTGACTGTATCATATTGTTTTGTACTTCTATAAGTACATAAAGTGGACCTGAAAATGTGGTCGCGGACACACTATTTAGAATAGCTACCTATACCAAAGAAACTCCCTCACATATTATTTATAAAAATTTGGACAAGGCTCAAAGCGAAGATATACAGAATTACTTATAACTGATAAGCTAGCCTTTGACCACTATCTCACCTGATGGTAAGTGATGATATTGTTCAGGCTAAACTTGAATTACTGGCTTTCAAGGATAGCTGGAACACACCCTTAGGTGCTTGGCGACAGATTTTCTACTTGAAGGTCGTAGCTAGCCAGGCCCAAAATGCCCTACCATCACTACCATCATACTGTAACGACTGCCATCCTAAGGCAACAACCGGGACCAACGGCTTAACAGAAGCGCTCAGTAGTAATGTCACTAGCGAACACACATCCAAGTCATTACCGCGGCGGACGTTGCCTAGCTGATCGATTAAGAACGTCTTAGCTTCGCTACGAGCGCTTCAAAATTACTTATTAAATTCATTAAAATTTCAATATCTATTCGCAATAATGCCCTCATATTCGCTTTGGAGCCTCTTTGATACCAATTCAAAATAATGCTAATCTTTACAATAGTTAGTTGTGAAGTCTGTTCAATGCCTTCTCTAACAATAACCGTAGAAACAATACTGCTTGTAATAACAGCTCATCAATGCGCTATACAAGCTTACCCTTGTGAGATTTGTCAAGTGAAACCCTGAACTAAACAAGGGTGGCCCAAACTTCTTGTTCGACAACCACTTGTGAACTATGGACGATAATTCTAGAGGTCGACTTAGGGATTTACAAGTCTGTTTGTTTGGAATTGAATAAGATTGAAATTTGCACTATTGATTGTGTTCAGTACGTTTTAGTGGCATTTTCGGGGTGACTCTTTTCTATTTTAAAGTTAATAAATAGTAGTTCTTTAGAGTATAGTAGATTATGTAACCTTTCGTTGACAATTTTAAAACTTTCAAGTCGTTTTTTTTGCCTGGTACTGAAGACCCTCTGAAGGTCTCGCACTACTACATATATAAAATAAAACGATTTTAATGCTTTATTATGTGTTGGTTCGGAATTAAGCAGTTAGCCTATAACCACCATGTCACCTGATGGTAAGTGATGATGTGGTCAAAGATGATGTTCAGGCTAACCTGCAATTACTGGCTATCGAGGATAGCTGGAACACACGGTTAGGCGTTTGGTGAAAGATTTTCTACTGCAGTCTTTTCTACAGGTAGCTAGCCAGGCGGGCATTCTTTAAATGCCCTACCATCATACTGTAACGACTGCCATCCTAAAACAACAACCGAACCTTCCGAAGCACGGAAGCGCTCAGTTGTAATGTCACTAGCGGTCACCCATCCAAGTCATGACCGCGGCGGACTTTGCTTAACTTTGCTGATCGGTTAAGAACAGCTAAGCAAATTTCGCTACGAGCGCGTCAATACCAGGTACCCATACATAATTTTTCCTTACCACCGTTATGTAACTTAGTTGTATTACTAATCAGCTGACCATTCACTTATGTATAGGGGATTATGGCAAACCACCGATAATGGGGAAGGCTATGTTTAGAAGTGAACAATCCAGCTGATACAGTATTCGCTGAGTAGGCGTTAATGCTTTATTTGAAATACATATTAGAATTAAGGTTTAACTATCTCTAATACCCAATAACTTCCATATCTTTACACAACCACCCAAAAAACACCATAAACAAAATCACAACAACCTAGCAATATAGCCAATTAATTAACTAAATTACCCAAGAATATTACCTTTTCAAGATTAAGTGCCGCTATCGTATATCACATGGCAAAACAGCGTTGATGAATTATGTATAAGAGAAAGTAGGTCGAGATCAAAACAGGAGAGAAGACAAAATGATATTTGCTTCCTTTAGCGCCTGCAGTCGTGATATTTGAGATGTTTACGAATAAATGTAAATTAAAAGGTTCGTAGCAATTTTGAATTTTATCATCATTTGCTATCCTTCTCTCTCATGTGTAAATTCGTCTTCTCTGTCAACAAAAATGAGAAGACAAGAATATTATTAACACATATTTTTGATACAATGTACAGGTACAAATTTCAACTTTTGTTTTCGAAAAATTAACGACACTAACCCCTGTAGAGTGCCGAGCTGGAATTGCACTCCCCTATATATTCCCGAATCATTATGTCATCAATGTCATCAGGGGCGATTAAGGGAAAAATACCAGAATGTGGGAAAAAGCGTCATCTGAGGAATTGTCACTATTAACTGCGATCCCCAAGAAGCCTACCAAGCGTAGAGGTATGGTATTATGGTGGAAGTTCCGATTGATTTCATGATAACGATGATGATGATAATACCGATCTATGCATTCAAATTTCTTTTCTATTATGGGTTAAAACAAGCTTATACAAGACAAAAAAAATTGGAGACATTGGACAACGTCTGAGGGAGAAAGGAAGGGTTGGGTAGTTGTTGACTCAGCAAATTTCTATTATACTACTGATAACTTTTACACATCCATCTTCAGTAGTTCATCCCAACCGTTTTCCCTTCATTTACTTCTTATTTTACCTTTTTCATTAAATGCCTATTTTATAATTTTCTTGTAACGTAATTTCAATCACAAAACATAGAATTCAAAAAATACTTACTACGTTTCAGGTTTCCGTTTTGAGACATTAATCTGTGCAGCTGTGTAGGAAACCAGAAGGAGAAAACTTTTCTGACGCAACGGAAATGGATTTTCGTAATTTATTTCTTAAAGCGATTTCTCAGTACCATCTCTATTAAATATATCTTTAAGGAATATCGTTAAAGCGCTTCGTTGTAAATTTTGTTGATGGAGTTATTAAGAACAGTATGAGCGAAATAGTAAAATTGAAAGTCCCTGGCTGAAAAAAATAAAGACTGTTCCATAATATGAGGGATAGCGTAATAGCGACCAAAGAAAATAATTCGTTACATAAGCAGCATCGACAACACACATCGACGTAATAAGAGTGTGGCAAAGAGCTCGCTCATAAATCAAAAGGTCGCGGGTATACTACAAAACAAATATAATAATACAGTTAGGTAAGTTGTCACGTTACTGTTATTATGATACCCTGTTTCCGTCCGGGCCTACTCTTGCAGAAATCTAGGGCAGTGGAAGAAAACCTCGTCTGCACCGAGTAGCTCTTTAAAACGGACGGATACAGGCCCGCGTTTCGCAGAGCTAAAGTTAAAGTTAAGCACTAACCTAACAACTGCTACTTAAAGCACTTACCAGTGGGTGCCCGGTGCCCCCCTCTTGAAGGTCCAAGAGTTTAACAAGTTATGACTATAAGTCATCGTTCATCGTTATCATGAAACCTTCGGGCTTGGGCATAATACAAGTTCGTTAACCCGGCTTAAGGGACAGTAGAGCAAAATTTTCTACCATCCACTTAAGTAATTCTCCTCTGGCGCGTCCACGTCGCGGGGGTGGGCATCGAATCTTTCAGTAGGCCGGGAGATGTAGATGTCGAAGTTCAGAGGGGGACCCAGTACTGTGGGGTATAGCATAGTCCCCTGCCTAGGGTTACAGGTGAAGACCTTAACGGTGGAAATGGCGTAGATGTTTTCTAAACAGAATTCGGCAGGACCAGCGGATGAGGCGAGCCATGTCATAAGGGCGTAGTTATTATGACCTGGGGTTGGAAGCAGCAACTTCAGTACTTGCATGAGGACAAAGCTAGAGTAGCTTAAAGGGCTTATGCGAGAAACTTTTGGGCGCAGCCGACTTAATGGCGCGACGGTCAGAGTACTGCGATGACGGAAGGCAACGGGATACCACCGTCATTATATTCCCTAGTAGTCAGCAAAAATGAACAATACAAATAAGGAAATGGCCCCGAGTCTCCGGCGTCCCTTAAATTGGACAGGGGTGCTAAGAATCCTCGGAGGGAAACATAGTAATACGAGAAAGATAAGAATAGCAACATGGAATGTGAGAGGAATGAAACAGCATGGAAAATTTTCTAATATAATCAAGGAGATGGATCGCCTGCAAAAGTTCTCAAGCTATTGGAGGATGGATATGTAGATGCTCTAACTGACCTCTTCAACCTGGTTTATGACTCAGGAATTCTTCCCGACGACTGGCTCAGATCTACGTTTATTCCCCTGCCGAAAAAAGCTAAAGCCAAAAAGTGTTCAGAGTACCGTATGATCAGTCTTATGAGCCATGTACTCAAGGTGTTCCTAGCTATCATTCACAACAGGATACGACCACATATTGATGAACAGCTGGGCGAGAGTCAATTTGGTTTCCGGTCAGGAATGGGTACTCGTGAGGCACTATTTGCTTTGAATGTTCTAGTACAAAAATGCAGAGATATGCAGACTGACATCATTCTTTGCTTTATAGACTATGAAAAAGCGTTTGATCGCGTAAAGCACGATATCCTTTTGCAGCGCTTGATCGACGTTGGTCTGGATGGTAAAGACATCAGAATCATCAAAAACTTGTACTGGAACCAAAGGGCTACTGTCAGAGTCGAGGATTCAGAAACTGATCTCTTAGAGATTTGCCAAGGAGTCAGACAGGGATGTATTTTGTCGCCCCTTCTCTTCAATTTATACTCGGAAGCGATTATATCTGAAGCACTGGAGGGACTTGAGGTTGGTGTCAAAGTAAACGGCAAAGTCATAAATAACATAAGGTACGCCGATGACACAGTGCTTATAGCCTCGTCCGAGCAGGACCTACAGACATTACTGGACAGAGTACAAGAATGCGGTTTGAGGGCAGGGCTGAACATGAATGTGTCTAAAACCAAATTCTTGATTGTATCAAAAAACCACCTGAACCCCAGACTCACCGTAGCAGGAACAGATTTAATGCGAGTTCGGATGTATAAATACCTCGGTGCTTGGGTGAATGAAGAATGGGACAGTGAACAAGAAATTCGAACCCGGATTGAAATTGCCCGAGCTACTCTGAAGAGAATGGAAAGAGTGTTATGCAGCCGCCAATTATCCATAAACCTCCGAGTGAGAATACTCCATTGTTATGTCTGGCCTGTAGTATTGTACGGTAGTGAAGCCTGGACTCTGAAAGCTAATACCCAGAAGTTTCTGGAAGCTTTCGAGATGTGGTGCTATCGTAGAATGCTACGCATTAGCTGGACACAGAAAATTTCCAATGAGCGAGTACTCCAGCGCGTCGGCAAGAACCGCGAATTGTTGCAAACCATCAAAAGAAGAAAGGTCGCGTACCTCGGCCATGTCCTACGTCACGAGAAATACGAGCTTCTCCAATTTATAATGATGGGCAAAATTGAAGGAAAGCGACGCGTGGGACGTAGGAAAAAGTCTTGGTTGCGAAACATCCGAGAATGGACAAGTATTACCAGCGTAGAAGACCTATTTCGCTTGGCACAGGATAGGAATAAGTTCGCTGAGCTGACGGCCAACCTCCATTAATGGAGAGGCACCTAAAGAAGAAGAAGACTATAAGTCGTCGTATCATATTCGTAAACGACGACCATTCATAATAAAATTTTCTAGGAGATTGGGAGAAGATCTTGAACAAGAGGATGACATTCTAGCTGGGCACCCCACGGGATATTTCCGTTACCTAGCAATAATTTTGTAACCTTACATTGGTAGCTATTTGCTCTCTTATATTTCAGTATCATATTTCAGAGGTTCCCGTCGAAGCGTTCTGTAACCTTTTTCTACGTGATAAATTTAACATCTTTTAAAACCCAGGAATAGCGTTTTCACGTTGTTTGTGCGATTTTGATTAATTCTGAAGTAACCTTAAAACTGACCTGTAAATTTAGCGCTGGTAGGCTGGAAGTAACAATAGAGGTAATAATCGGGTGAAAACACTCTTCTATAGCAAAGGCTCGATAGTAAGTTTAATGTAAATAAGAAACAAACCATACTGGACCTAATAACGTTTGCTAGCTGAGTTTTCACAAACATTAATCTGTTTTATTAGGAATCGTAGGCCATCAAAGACTGGCAGATTAAATTCGTTATGTGACGAGTAACAGGTTTATTGGCCACCATAAATTTTCCCGATACTAAAGAGATATTTTATTAAGAGAGCAAATAAAAAGTATTACAGGGAGATTACCTACTTGGCCATAAATATAAATTGCTTTCTGATAACTCGGATCAGTTTTATGACTCTTTAGGTTTTTAAGATGTTTTATCTGGAAGACGTGAGGGAGGCTTGTGGGTCGTAAATATAATTTTTTATTATGATGACTTTTTTTCAATATCTGAAGGATAAGCGTGGAATGATTTCAAAATAGGTATTTATGATAGCTTAACTTTTCTGTGCATAATTTTCGATAGTTCCTTGAAGTATTCAACAGGGACAGTTTGTTCTCAATCAAATCTTCCTTTTGTATGAAGGAAGACACTCGTACAGCTGAGACTTTTTGTCTTGTACTGAAACATTTTACTTAATGTTTTCTCGACTGTAAAATTGCAGTGAAAAAATAAACAGCTTTTTATTTATTATTTAGCTAGGTAATATTTATTCCGGTATATTATTTACCATATTCAAATAGAACATCATATTACTCGTATTTAAACAGGTAAGGTAATGGTCAATTCCTGTAAAGTAGTAAAAAGTATTTAAATATCATGTACAAAAAATAATATCAAAACTTTAAAAATATATAAAAAAATTGATTCAAAACACTGACCTTCCATGATCATGGTTCGACTTCCACAAGTTTTTTTATTCAGGATTATTTCATACATTATAGTGTTGGAAATCGGATACCTTTTTTACTAAAATATGTTTTATTGGCTCTTTAGTGATGCATATTTTTTTTTATGTTATTGTGACGGAACAAGCTCGAGGCCCACCTGATGTTAAGTGGACTAACCCTGCCTATAAAAGATGCATTTCGTCACAAGTCACGAATTGCACTGCGCCCGTCAGCTTGAAACATAGTTAATAAGTCGTAGCTGGTTTAAAAACCCCGTTATTAAACCAGCTAAAGTAATTCTAAAATTGTCCATAAATCATAGCAAGAAAATAAATCTTGTGATTATCTCAACCATTCACCAACTGTAACTTAATAATATATACGAAAAATTAAATAAATGTTTGTAGTAACAAAAATACTTTATGTCCTTTTTTTGTATCAGCCGGGTTGTCTACGGCTGAACACAGGCTCGCCCATTATGGAGGGGTTTACCACTATCCCTACGCTTGGCAGGCGTCATGGGGATCGCAGTGTGAATTATCAGTCCCTCAGAAAGCGCTGATGCCCACTTTCTGGTGTGTTACCCTTAGTCGCCTCTTACGGCACCTACGGGTAGTTGACATTATAGCCCGGCACCCCACGGGGACGAAAGTCCTTTTACATCCAATATATATGTGGGAGATTCAGACTATTTTAATTTATTTTAACATTTTATGATTACATGCTGATTTGACTAACTAGTCCTTCAACGACTCAACCACTCCCACTGCGTCATTCGAGCACCTCCCTCCACTCTGTATAAAAACAGCCGTGTTAGCGTTAGTTGGGCATTCTATGCGCGACCACGCGCCTGACAAGACGTCTTGTATAAGAGTCAGGTAAATACTGTTTTACTATTACTGTGTAAATTATGCCTTTATGCTGATTATTAATGTTATTATGATTAAATAAGTTGCTATGTGATAACCTATGGTCCTTGCGTGACCTATTGTATTATATATTCACAATTAAACATGTTATATTTACTAAATAAATATGTATAACCTAAAATTGCCTGTTGTTACTTATTTAAATCCCACATCAGAAGTGGGATCGGACTTAAATAATGTTTACTAATCTATTATTGTTTTTGAGTTTAAGAAACAATGCCTCACGACGATCATCAATATGCAAAGCGATCCAGTGGGCCTCAAACGTCCGATCCTGAAGTATTGACTTTGTCGGATACACCTGATAGAGAAACATGTGTGCCATCCATCGAAGAGCAGCCCGTCTATCAAGATACAAGGGCTAATATAGAAATCACGCCTGAAGTGCGCACCAGCCAGGGTATACCGTCGGCACTAACAACCTCTGCGAGACTAAATAGAAGTATCGGTAACTTTGTTCCATTAGAGTTCATGAAGTCAATGATGAAGGAAATGATGACGACGTTACTGTAAACTAGCTCCAGTTCACCTTCTTCGTCATCAGTAGCACAGAATCTACCACAAAACCAAGAAATCTCGAGAATATATATCTGCCTACGTTAGATGCTGACGACTGCACTGATACCGTGCAAGTTTGGTGTTGTCACATAGAAAAACCCAAGTCTGAATTTCAGCTTATTGAAACTAATCTTGTCCAAACCATTGCAGAAGTTAACCGCTTTTATGGATTACACCAGCGATATGGCCAGCAGCTTAGCGGAATACGCCTCACGCAAGTTGGAGTTGGCGAAAAGGGCTTTTAACATCAAGGTGACCGAGCTGCATTTGGTGGAAGCTGTGATATCGGTGCATCTGCGCCGGCGCCAGCGCTGTGGTCGGAGCGCGCCAGACGCGCAGCAGCGCACACGTTACGCTCCGCCGCCGCCGCCGCTAACAACAGTGCAAGCGGAGCGCGCCAGACGCGCCGCCCGCTCTGCTGCCGCAGCCGCCAACGACAGTGCATGCGGAGTGCTAGACGCGCAGCAGCGCGTGCGGCCCGCTCTGCCGCCGCCGCTGCCAACAACAGTGCATACGCGGACGCGGTCGGGAGCGTACCTACTCCATGATGAAGCGACTCTGAAAGTCGCGAAACCGGTCGAGATCAACCTACTCTACTGATTTAACGTAAGTGAAATCGAATTGAAATTGTTTATATTTGAAAATTGTTTTAAACGTATAAACAAAACTTTGAAAACAAAAAAAAAACCCAATAACTCTCTGATAGTTACTAATAAGCGCTGTTCGGTTGCTACAATTGATATACGCGACTTCATAGGGCTTGTGGAAAGTGGCGCCGAATGTTCAATTATGCGCGAAAGCAAACTAATTTTTGATGGAAAAATACTTTTTAATTTGCATTGATAGATTGAATTTGTGTTTGTTCCCGAACACTACATCCAAATCGATGTTCTACTCGGTGAAAATCTTTCCAACATTCCTGGCTTACAAGTAACATTATCCAAATCGAAACTAAAATTGTAAAAAGTACTTTCAGCATTAATTTAGTCACAACAATTGACTTGGAATCTCATCTTGATACTGACATAGACGATCATTCGAAAACTCGACTGATGTCTTTACTAAATTTTAACTGTGATCTATTTATATTTTGGAATTCCGTTAAACAAGTTCACACCGGTAAGCTGTCTATTCGTCTTAAAAACTCAGATAATACTGTTCAAAGACGTCCCTATAACCTTGCTCCGATTGAACGCGAGAGTGTCAAAAGGATTGTACAAGATTTTAAAGACAACGGCATCGTACGAGACAGTAACTCTCCTTTTTCTAGTTCTGTTCTGTTAGTCCGTTAAAAAAAAGATGGAAGTGATCGTCTATGTGTTGACTTTACGGAGCTTAACAGCAAAACTGTTAGGGACAATTTTCTGCTCTTATCTACATTGATGGTGTTAAAATTGTCTCAGACACTATAGAAGATCTAAAAAAAAAAATTAGAGAAGATTCTCGATGTATTGAGAAGAACTCGATTCTCCTTAAATGTAAGAAAATGTAAATTTCTTTAAGCGGAAATTGTATATTTTAGCCGAATTATATCCAACGGTTCAGTCAGACCCAGTCTTGGTATAATCCAAGCACTTGTCAATTCCCCTGTCCTTGCGACAGTCAAACAAGTCCGACAGTTTTGTAGGTTAGCCAGATATTTTAGAAAATTTATACCTCACAACGATGACCCCATTCTATCCTATCATACATTCTAACAAAAAGTGGCACTAAATGGGACTAGACCTCGACACATGAAATTGATATAAAAAAAAACAAGGTTATTG
This sequence comes from Plagodis pulveraria, assembly GCA_963890685.1. Taxonomy (NCBI): domain Eukaryota; kingdom Metazoa; phylum Arthropoda; class Insecta; order Lepidoptera; family Geometridae; genus Plagodis; species Plagodis pulveraria. The sequence goes on along the minus strand of OY982973.1, from coordinate 9,650,516 downwards.
AATACCTATCATCAACCTTGACACTATTCGATCCATCTAAATCTATAGAGCTTCACACTGATGCCAGTTATCTTGTTTTTGGTGCAGTGTTTCTTCAAAATCACAAAACACAAACAAAATTTGTAGAATATTTTAGTATGCGTATTGACCACCGACGCTGAAAAAAAAGATATCACTCTTATGAGCTTGAAACTTTAGCAGTTATAAGTGCTATAACACATTTTCGACACTACCTATTTGGTAGGATTTTCAAGCTCGTGACGGACTGTAATTCACTACAGGCTTCTCGTTATCAAAAAAAAGTATTGCTCCCTCGTGTGAATTTTTCACCACTAAAGACCAAAATAGAAAGAAGTTTCTGTACGTTCCTTAAACTAACAGACGGCATTTAATCTAAATCTATCATGAAATCTCTCAAACATTTAGGTTGGAAGAAAACATTAGAAAAGATCAGAGAAACGTTTTGTTTTCCAAACATGTCAAAAAATATACGAAAACACATATGTTGAGAACTTTCTCGCATTAAAAAACTATAAGGGTCAAAGTGGATCCCGTCAAAATATCTTTGCATCTATATGATAAAGTACCCTTACCCTTTCATACTGTTCATATAGATACCACAGGAAAACTAAGTGGTGTAAAACTTAAAAACCAATATGCCCGCGCCGTTGTTTTTTGACGCATTTTCGAATTATTGCCACATTAAACCAGTCACAAATCTGACAGCGACCGCTACAGTAAATTGTTTAAAAAACTTAATCTATATCTTTGGTACTCCTAAGCGAATAATCTGTGATCAAGCTGCATCAATGGGTTTATTCCATTAGTCGCTAAGAACGTTACTTTCGATAATTTTGATCACATTTGCGTCTATGGTTGTGATCATTGTGATCGTTTGTAACTGTCATCCCCGTTCCATTTTTGGATAAGAGCGCTAAAAATGCGACTAAAATTTGCCACTTCTGTTACTTTTGACATTAGATGTAGCGTTTATGGCGAAAATAACGCCAAGACCCATGTGGAACAACTTTTTGGGAGTGTGATCGTGAAGCAATGAAGTGTATAAGCAATCAATGAAGCGTAAAATTTGTGAACTCTGTTCAATTTAATTGCATTTCATTGTTAGTGGTGGTAGCCGTGCAAACGGTCAAGTCGAAAGACTCATGAATGTTCTGACAGATTGTTTCACTGATGCTCAATGTTTGTCGGTATATAGCGAGACAAAACCTGAATAAATGAGTTTAAAAAAAATAAAAAAAAACTCAATTTGACAAAAACAAGGCAAAAATTTTAATGTAGTGTCGTTTAAAGTCGGTGATATTGTTTTGGTAAAGCAAAATCCCCGCACTACCTCTAAACTTGATAGTAAGTTTAAAGGTCCATGCGTCATCATCGAAGCTTGCAATAAGCTATATTATGTGTCTCATGACAATTTGAGACTTGTTTCACCCGAAATGGGAAATAAGTTACTGAGTCATTACAGACAAATTATTTTGATGCTAAAACATACAGCAGTGTTATTTATTGCTCTGTATACTTTTCACTCCTGGCCAGATGTTGGAATGTGCAGAGTAATAAGTGACATTACTTTGGCCGCGCTCATGGAGCATTTTTACCGAGGCCATTATATACGCCGCGCCAATATTTGGCTTTATTACCGAGGCGTACCACACAAAAAAAAACATACAAAAAGATGGATGACTTATATGAATTATCCACACCGCGCCAATATTTGGCTTTATTACCAAGGCGTATCAAAAAAAAAGAAAAGATGGATGACTTTTATGAATTATCCACACCGCGCCAATATTTGGCTTTATTACCAAGGCGTATCAAAAAAAAAATAAAACAAAAAGATGGATGACTTATATGAATTATCCACACCGCGCCAATATTTGGCTTTATTATTACCGGGGCGTACCAAAAAAAAAAAAGGGATGACTTATATGCATTATCCACGCCGTGCCAATATTTGGCTTAATAATTACCGAGGCGTACAAAAATAAAATAATATAAAATGCCATCCCAATAGATGGCTTTTACCGAGTTGTACTGCACTTATTATTATGTTCTATAAGACTGTGCCATATTCAATGGCGTTTTACCGATGTATGAGCAACTTTATCCCGGTACTATTTTATAAGCAATTGTTACAATGAATTGTACAATATATCTTATAGGATTATATAAAATATAAAAATAATAGTAAACACGAATAATAATGTTATTCGCGAGCCTGACTAGGCTGGCTGCTCGTCAGAATGGCCGTGTGGGAGATTCAGACTATTTTAATTTATTTTAACATTTTATGATTACATGCTGATTTGACTAACTAGTCCTTCAACGACTCAACCACTCCCACTGCGTCATTCGAGCACCTCCCTCCACTCTGTATAAAAACAGCCGTGTTAGCGTTAGTTGGGCATTCTATGCGCGACCACGCGCCTGACAAGACGTCTTGTATAAGAGTCAGGTAAATACTGTTTTACTATTACTGTGTAAATTATGCCTTTATGCTGATTATTAATGTTATTATGATTAAATAAGTTGCTATGTGATAACCTATGGTCCTTGCGTGACCTATTGTATTATATATTCACAATTAAACATGTTATATTTACTAAATAAATATGTATAACCTAAAATTGCCTGTTGTTACTTATTTAAATCCCACATATATACCAACTTGAACAAGCATTTTAATATATATAGTAACCAAAATATAAGTCCTAGAACATCATATACGAGTATGTAATATTATCGCATGAAAATCTCAATTCTAATACTGTATAGCTTTCAAAGTCAGCTTGGTTCCAGAATCAATATAAAATGTTCCACATCGAACATTCATTCAGCAAATACAAAAACTAACAACATTGTAATAATGGGTGATACATAGGGATGGGTGTATTATTACTTGTATTTACTTACTCAATTTATTTTCGACAACTCTGTCAAAGTTAATAACGAAAAGATAAATTTATTTAAAGTGATAGTGATTTTATATGGATATTATGCTTATGATTGATAGTAATATTGAGCTTTTGTTTAACTCAATAATGTATCTAAATATTATGTAATAATTACAAATATTTTTAGAAAACATCAAATTAATATTAAAAAAAAACTTCACAATTTTATATATAAAATTGTATCTAGTGACTCCGCCTAATTTTCCTGTTTAGCATAAACTTCACAAAGGCAAACTGGAAGAATTTTCGACGCGTTTCGATTCTACACGAAGAAACCTCAAGAGTTCATTTTCGTTAAGCGTTTTGTCGTTCCGATGAAATTTAAACTATAAGTTCTATATGTATATTTATGAAAATGTTTTTTAAAAGCCCTTCATTTTTTTACCCCCCTCAATGGGTTTGTAAGATGAAAATATCTTACAATAAGACATTTAAAATCAGCTTAGAAGTTATGGTGGATTAAAGAAACTCAACATACATGAAACATGTATACATTACACTCCTTTTCTTGGACATTCGTGTAGAAACAACATCCCTTTTCCTGTGCGAGTCTTATGTGGCAACGGAAGGAAAAATACCAAGATGTGGGCAGCAGAACTTCCTAAAAAACTACTTATACTTTTAACTGTAAGACGCCTGCCAAGCGTGGGGATTATAGAAAATCCCTTCTTTTTGGGGAGACTTTTGTTCAACAGTTTGAACCTTCGTAACGAAGTTTACTTAGCTGTTCTTAACCGATCAGCAAAGTTAAGCAACGTCCGCCGCGGTCATGAGTTGGATGGCTGAGCGCTAATGATATTAGTACTGTCCTGGTTGTCGCTTAAGATAGCAGTCGTTACAGCATGGGTTACCACCCTCCAGTAGAAAATCTGTCGCCAAGCACGGTGTGTACCCACAGCTGTCTTTGAGAGCCAGTGATTCTAGGTTAGCCTGAACAACACCTTCGACCACATCATTTCTTACCATCACGTGAGAAAGTGGTCAAACACTAAACGATCAGGCATAACAGTGGACGTGTCGGTTGATGTGATAAGGATGATGATTCTAGACATAATATTTTATATATCACGCTGTTGAAAAGTAAACCATTAAAAATTGCTTAAATAATTTCCTTACTGACAGTTTTAGTACCCTAATTTATTAATTACCCAAAGTTTCAAGCGTTAAAACCTAAGAAATAACGATTTTCTTACCTGGTTCATTTATAATAGCAAATTTTCAAGTTAAGGTTGAACTGGCCGGTCACTTCTCCATGCAAACGTCGTAGGGTGATCACTCCCTTATTTGAGATTTTAAGTCCAGACTTAAGCATAATACTGATTGATATCGTCATTATCTAGGCTTGTATGATCCCAAAATATTAAAAAGATAATTAAGCTGTAAGTTATGAGCCTCGAAAAGTTTATATGAAAATGTTTCGAGGCTCATAATTCTCAAGTTAATTATAATATTAAAATTTCGGCATCATACAAGCCTAGATAATGACGAGATCAATCGGTGTTATGCTTTATTTAAGACCTAAAACCTCAAATAAGGGAGTGATCACCCTACGACGGTTGTATGGAGAACGGGCCGGCCAGTTCACCCTTAACAATCAATATTGTATCTCTTCAAAGCATGTATTTAGACTAAACACAATATACGCAATACCTATAAAATATGTTCATGAAATAGAAAAGTTTGCAGTATACAAGTCCTCACTTCGTCCAGATTACATAAATATACTATAAATACAATATTCCCAGCAATCTCATTTGCTGCGGTCGTAAATCCTTCGGATAAGATACAGATAGCTACGGCTTCGTTTATTTGTTCTACTGTTATTTTGTGGCTTTTAGCCTAAACGGAGGCGGGTTTTTTCTGTATATCTGTAAAATCTCACTATAAATGGTTTGTAGAATTTAAGGCGAGAGATAAGGACACATGAAAAACAATGCTGGAAAACTATTATTTTTGTATAAAGGAACAAACATAACGCTGAACAAGGTACATTTATAAGGCTTAGGGTAGCTTCCGTCCAAATGATATATATATTTTCGGCTCAGTTCAGACGTTAGTGAAGGCCTGGTTTTAAAACATCTAAGTTCTTAAACATTGAATAGTTATTTAACATCAGTTCTGGTGCAGTAGGTACTAAAAGCTCAATATGTACATTTACTGTGGTACATGTAACTTTTTCATAATCGAACAATGTTTGGTGGTATTTTTTTGTACATAACAAAGTTTCAGTATTTTTGTTTTCATTTATTTCATTACATTTATTTCAATATTTTGTGTAGGTGTATTTTTATCTAAGTATTGATTAAAATGTAAATAAGCATCTATCAAAAAAAGTTAAATAAGCCTTATGTTGTAACTTTTTGTATTAACGTCTGCTAAGCGAACTGTAAGGCCTTTTTTACATAACGATACATACTTGGTGCCGACTGCACCAAGTATATATAAATATAGATAAATACACATACATTTGCATTGTTGACACACTACGCGATCGATATCTTACGTGTTTGGTAGTATCTTATCTCAACTAATAACGCTATACCTATTGATAAGCTCGAACAAGTATCCTCAAAATAGCACAAAAGAAGAAAATAACAAATTGTTTAAGAAATCAAAAAGCTCTCAGGCTTACACGATTCTAAGTTTTCCGCCTACGGAAATGTACAAAATTTCTTGTGTAGTAAAAATAGCCTTCCAATTTACGGTTCTTTCAATGTATGGATGGGTTCAATATATTATTTTTTTTATACTGACGTATTTTCTTACTACAAAAGAGAAAGACTGGCTGCGCTTAATCGTCACCGGCACCACTCGAAACACTTGTAACGTTTATCTCCTAACGGTGTGCTAAGAAATGCTGTAATTTTATTAATGGGTATCGAGTAGCAAACACTTGTTTAACTAGTAACTGACCTGAGTATCATAATGTCAAAAAGTCCTAAGGGTTACGTGATCAGAAGAACACCACTGTTGAGCAAATGCCTCCGTAACATTAAACGGCTATAGAATATTTGCCATATTTAGCTCGTCTGGCTACTTACTAGGGTTTTGTTATGTTGTGAGAATATAACAACGCACTTTTATTTTTACATGACTGCCCAAAAAAGTTTTGTTTTTAGTATTCATGTATGTATGTTTGTGAGTTTCTTTATTCCACCGTAACTTCTAAACGGCTTAACCAATTTTAATGCAAGAGATATCGTTAGATTAGTTTTGATAGCCTTAGTAACACTAAATACGTAAATAATAAAAAAAATAGAACAAACTCGCGGTTTTTTTTATTGCTGATAGGTAAAACTTTGAACACAATCTCACCTCATGGTCAAAGGTGTTAACAGGCTTAGCCTAGAATTACTGGCTCTCAAGGACAGCTACCAGAACACACCGTTAGGTACTTGGTGATAGATTTTCTACTTGTGGGTGGTCGCTGGCCAGGCGGACATTCCCAAAATGCCCTTACACCATGGATTTTAGACGCCATATTACGAGAAAACAAATGTTTATTCTTCCTAATGCAGCAAGTGGGGTATCAAAATGAAGGGCTTTAAAACGATTCCATAGTTATATATATATCTTAATGTTTTAATGTATACATGTTTTTTTTTTACTCGATATAGGTTCTCGTTTGACCACACCCTGCCTGATGTTAAGCATTGTTGTGGTCTAGAATGGAGCACGCTTACCTAGAAAAAACCTATTTACTCTGGATTTGAAGACACCCATATTGTATTCAACGGGAAAGACTGACCACGGTAAAGAGTTCCACTCTTTCGCAGTGCGCACGAAAAAAGTGGAAGCGAAGCGTTTCGTACGAGTCTTGAGAATATCAACCATGTACGGATGGCGCCTCCCCGTTTGTCTGGACGTCCGATGGAAAAAGGACTTATTTTGAGTACACGGATGTTTTATGCCACTGTTGGCTGTATAACTCCCCCGATCAATAACAACGCACTTTATAAACATTCAGAGTAAACTATAACAATATGGCCTAATACTAAAGCGAACTTCAATAGAAATTCACACACAGAAAATGATTGCAAGCTTAACATAATCTCAAAGAAATCCGACAGAGAAAAAGCTTTCTCAATCGCACTTTATTCTCATTAGTCGATGACAGCTAATAACTTAAGCTTTCACCAATAATTGCAGCTTAACTGAAAATAAATACTTCGACTAGGTGTTGAGGAAAAAAGTTTTATTCGCACCAAATCAGATCGTAGTTGCATTTCAGATTGAATTGTAATCTAGTTTCAACTCTGCGCCAAAACTATAAAGTCGAAGTTGGTATAGTTTAATCTGAATTTATTTGAGTTTTATTCGTTTTAATCAAACTAAAGATTTCAACACGTACACTTAATTGCCTATCAAGTTTATAGGTCAGGAGAAAATTTAAATTTATACTATTGGTTTGCCACTAGGGGTTTAAAATCTGAGTTAATACCCCGACTTAAAATGAAATACGAGTACTTTACCGACTTAAATTGCACAGTATTTCTGCTACTGAAGTTAACAATTAAACAGTATTTGAATAGTTTTGGAGATAAATGAGCTAGGAGGCTTTGATGTTGAGCTTGGTAATGGTTTGATTTATTAAAAGCGTTATACTGTGACGTCCAGCTGCTATTGTAATGAAATTTCTTTTTGAAATCACAGTTGTTTGTGAATTTACAATTTATATGTAATTTTTGTAACGGGTAATATAACTAATATATATTTTTTATATATAATAAAGGTAGTAAACCCTTATAAACGAAATATTACGAACTATATACAATACTACAGCTACAACAATAAAAGCATTTACATAACCTATAAGCCATTGCAGACTCATAGGCAGTCCTAATGCTCCAGTCCACTATTGGTTCGCAGCTACACTATCGGTTATCTTCGTGAGCGTCAGCAGTTTGTCAAACTCGGTTTATATGAATCTAGACCCTATCATACGCGCTCCGGAGTCAGTCAAGGATCGATACTAGGACCTCTTTTATTTCTAGTAATGGTAAACGATCTTCCTTCCGCCCTCAAAAATTCCCGATGCTTGCTGTACGCTGACGACTTAAAACTATTTACCGTGGTAAGGTCTGATGCTGACTGCACAGCCCTTCAGCAGGACATCGATGCTGTACATCGTTGGAGTCACGAGAATGGGATGGAGTTTAACATAGCCAAATGTTACGCCATGACTTTCGGTCGAATGTTGCACCCAGTAAGTTACGATTATAAAATAAATGGTGTTAGCGTAACTCGTTCGACAGTAATTAAAGATCTGGGAATAATATTCGATCGCAAGTTAACGTTCCACGACCACATAGTCACATTGACTAAAGAGTCATTTAAACGTTTAGGTTTCATCCTGAGAAATTCTAATGACTTTGATAACCTCCATGTTATACGGCTAATGTTTGATACGTTGGTCCGAAGCAAATTAGAAAGTACTATGTGCGTCTGGAACCCACACGAGAGCAAATATTCTCTTATGCTCGAGAAGGTACAGAAAGCGTTTCTCAGGTATTTATATAAGCGTAGGAATGGGTACTACCCATATATGTATCCCACGAAATTCCTCCTCGGCTGTCTTGGTTATAAATTTTTGGAAGTCAGACGGGAAAAGCAACAACTTACAGTCATGTGCAAGATTCTGAGAGGACAGATTGATGCGCCTGATCTCCATGATGTGGTGTGTAAATTTTTTGTGCCTGATAACTACCGACGTAACAGGAGACACCAATTTTTCGCCGTTCCAGATTGTCGAACCGTAGCTCGACATAATTCGCCCATACCGCGTACACTCTTTGCGCTCAACACTCTCCTGGCAGCCAAGCCTAACTGTGATTTGTTTGCTGATGGATGGCAAAGTATCTTGTCTGCATGTTTAGATTTTTGTGAGAGGGATGAATGATCTTAATTTTACTATTGTATGTGGGTATTTTAATTAGTCAAATTGTGTTTATGAATCATGGTATTACTTATATTTTTATTATTATTATTTTTCTTAATGTTTTTAATGTATCCTATTTAAATATAATTTAATTTTCACTGTATAATTATTAGTTGTGTGTGTGTGTTATCTGACTTTATTATATTTCTTTGTGTAATTTATATGTGTATTAGAATTGATATTAATTAATGTAATTGGTGTAAACCGTTTTAATTGTAAATAAATAAGTAAAGTTATACAGTAAATATTTATATGTTTTTTTCTTTATTTTTTATTTCATATAAAAATATAACTGTAATACAAGAAAAAGTTTAATAGACAAGAGTTTAACGGTTTACTTTCTGTTTGTTCACAATTTAAAAACTGATAATATTCATCATACCCTTATCGCACTCATATGAGGGTCGGAACAACATGTCTTCTTTAACAACATAAAGAAAACAAAGGACAGTACAGGACCAAAAAGTATGCATAGCGTTTTCCAAATAAACGTAGTTTCGCAACACTTTAAAGGATTCAATCTTGCTGACATTTTATTTGCATATAATCTAGCCTAATATCAATACGTTTAGATTACCAGTTTTCTATAAATTTCTGTTTTTCAATATGAGTCGGAAAAATTGTTATGTATGGGATTTTTATTTCACATTTGGAGATAAAATTAATAGTTAAATGAAAATCTGCTACCCAAGAAGCATAGATATTAGGTATTATTAGTCACCAAGACAGAACAATCTTTGCATAAGCGCTATGAAAACACTTTTCTTCAGGACCTGTTTTCACATAGTAATTAAACAACTTTAAACGGTTTAAATCGCGTATATTTATCATTAGTTTTGTCCCGACGTTTCAAACACTTTGCAGTGATCGTGGTCACGGGGTGACTTTGAAACGTCGGGACTAATATATTGATAAATATACGCGATTAAAACCGTTTAAAGTTGTTTAATTACTATGTGTAATAATTGCGAAAACCTAAGACGACGACATGTTTTCACTCACTACGCACAAGGCAACACGTGGACATGATTATACAAATAATATGGTAGAATACTCTCCTTGGTAGTATACCTTTTACTCTCAGTTCATCAAGGCACTAAGATGATAAATAGCCATGTGTGCGAAATGTAAAGCAACACCCTAATTACACCGACGTTAGTGATGGCTTGCTATTAGGAGAGTGGTAAGTAGAGAAGTCGCCACTTTACGTACCACATCTAATAAGAGGATACAGAACGTATTGACTTGTATTCGTAGTCCTTGAACTCCAAGGCTTTGACAAGGACATAGTAATACCTAGGTATATTGATAAAACGTGCTACAGGCACAACATAAAGAGCCCATAGAATCACACTAATATTATAAATGCGATAATTTGTTTGTGAGAATGTCAGTGTGAATGTTTGTTGTTATTATCACTGAACTTATCACTGAAACGCCTAATAAGATTTGAATGGAATACGTCATATAGATAGTTTATGTCTTAGACTAGCACATATGATACTTTGCATTCTTATATCCTCGTCCGCCTCTGAACAAATGCTTCCCCAACAGAGTGGACTTGACACAAGCTTGGCTAGCGTTTTGGGGATCACTCGGTGTAATTTTTTTTAGAAAGCACTGCTGCCTTCCTTCCTATTTTTCCTTCGACGCCTTTTACGAGTGTCAGTAAGAGCTTTTTTTTATGTTATTGTGACGGCACATGCACGAGGCCCACCTGATGTTAAGGTATCGTCTGCCTATAACAGATGCATTTCATCACAAGTGACGAATGGAACTGCGCCCGTCACTCTGAGACATACAGTTGTTAAGTCTCATCATGTGCCTGTAATCTTACTGGCTCTCAAGGACTGCTGCCGGAACACACTGTGAGGTGCTTGACACATTTTCTACTTGATTTTCTACCTTGGTAGCTAGCAAGGCGGACATTTACAAAATGCCCTACCACCATGCGATGAAGCTTAAACCCGCGACGGGATTCAAACCATGAATTGATAGTATAAACAAAGCTGAAAGTATAAGATAATTCTAAAAGCTTCTCTCAAAAGTTGTATTACATTTCTCGTTGTATAAAGAACGATCTCAACGTGGTATAAAGAACCATTATCAGAAATACCATTGATATTACAACAAAGATGTAATCAAAGTAGTTAAATAGTAATCAATATTTCATTTATATAATTGAAATACCTTCCCCAACCCACGAACAACACCCACATTAAAACGTCAATACTGTTCTCCTATTCAAACTAATGTTATCTATTAATATTTCATTTGATTCTGATTGAAAACTAGTTGAACTTCTTGTTTGATGTAAGCTAGTATTTTGATCTAGCGTTTCAGTTAAACAGTTCCTACAGATAGCAACAAATCACAATAGATTGCTAGAAAGGATAAGTTATCTACGGAAACTGTTACACCCTACCAAACTTATCCTCAAAGTTATGATTGGGTACGAACTTGGGCAGAATTGAATTGCCCTTTTGATTTCTGTATCTGGAATATTGAGTACACCCAGCGGAATCGCCGAACTCATTTGTTTTTTTTACGATCGTCCTAAGAATTGTGTTAGGCATTGACAATGCTGAAAATCTTTTTGTGTCTGCTATATTTATTGTGTGCTTGGGAACTTTTATTAAAGGGGGTATTGTTACGTTGAACAAAATTTTGTAACAACTGATAGGCTTTATCAGTCTACCATGTAGCCAGATTCAGGTATTTTTCATTGCTGTTTTCTTCACATTTACAGCTTTTTTTTTCTGGCGGTATGCCTTTATTAAACAAAGACTACAAACTATAAACAACAGTACAGCTACTACAATACTACAGCTACTACAGTAAAAGCATTTGGACTCATAGGGAGTCCAAATGCTCTAACCCACTATCAGTTGGCAGCGTGCCCAGCATGCTGGCAGCATTGCCCCGTTGAATTGCAATGCTTATTCTTTGAGCCAAATAGGTGCCAGCATTTTGATCACGCTTTGCATCGACCAAGCGTTCTGATAAATTTTGGAAAATACGATGAGCTCCCGGTCCCCACGGACCCAACGTCTCTACACCAAACGCCTCAAATATGTAACCCATACTGAGGTTAGCATATTTGCGCCGCTTGAGTTGCTCTGCCGAAGTAGCCGCGGCGCCCTCACGTGGGTTTCAGAAAGGTGTGACAGCGCTAAAGTGTCTACGCATGTAGCGTCCCACACTAAGGGCCGTCCTAACTTCCATGGAACCAGAGTCATGCCGTCAGGTCTTTTACCATCGTCACGCATCAGACCGTTCGGTTCGAGAACAGCTGTAACATTGGCGCTGGTAAAAGCCCGGCGAATGATATCGTTATTACAGCTGAAATATTATCATCCCAACTTTTGAACGGTACTGTATAGGCGCAGAACAGGGCTCGCTGTCATACTAACACCCTTATGTATCGAACGATATGGTGATGGGCGGCAGCATTAATTGCGATCCTCATTTGCCTGCCAAGCGTGGGAATTATGGAAAGCCCCCCAATGGAGAGACTTGTGTGGTGTCTACGGTGGACGTTTCAGTTGATGATAATAAATTACAACTTAGAGAAGAAAATTTCATTATAATTCCTAATTACTTTATCATTGAACACCAGCATGACTTTATTTCAAAATTGTTACTATACACAGTTTTCCTTTTACAATGTTTACATAATTAAAACAAAACATAACGAAAAAGTTATAATTAATTCTTTGATCACTTAACGCTGTAAGAAATTGGACGATAAGTCCACTCAATGAACTTTATCGCGTTGCCATTAAAATAATTACTAACATCAATCGTGTTTTTGTAATTCTTTCTTCATTTATATTTGATTTTATAGGCTCTTAAGATTCTAGACGACTTGAAAAAGGCGAGATCAATGGCCTAAAAATAGGCCGAAAACACCCAATAAATCTACGTAGATTTGAGGACGACTAGAATAGACTTTTGGGGATGAAATATCACAAGCGCTTTGTTATATATCATCAAAAGTATGATCTAATAACAGTATGGTGAAACCCTACATTTTACTAGTGATCAGTATTTTTTTTAAATAGCTACTCTAAAAAGTTGGCATTATTAACTTACTAATATTATCGCACACATGTGGGGTTAGTTTACAATATACTTTCTGTAACAACACACAAAATACCAGACATATTTTTTTTTATATATATCACGGTGTACATGCACGAGGCCGCCTAATGTTAAACAGTTACCTCTGTTTATAACAGATGTATTACGTCACAATTTCCGAACTGCTCTGCGCCCCACCCTAAGTCATACAGTTGTTAAGTCTCATGTGCCTATGATTTCATAATTGCTTATTGACTCTCAAGGACTCCTGTCGGATCATACTGTTAGGTGGTTGTTGATGCACGACCGATTTTTTACTTGTGGGTGGTTGCTAGCTAGGTGAGCATCTGCAAAATGCCCGTGCACCATGTGAATCTCAAGGTAGCGGTGAGGATCATACCACAGACCTGCGGCGCGACAGTCCATAGCTATTACCACTCGGCTATCATTTAACAATGATAGCAAATATTATGTTAACTTTGTTATATTATATGTTAACACTAGCAACACAAAAGACAGTCTACCTATCAAAACGATATTGACAGTGACAATTAGTGACAGTTCAGAGGGTAGAATTTTGAATTTTACAGCTACAGCGCAACCGCTAGTTACGGGTAAGGTCCGCGCTCGACGCTGTGCACAGTCGTGACTCCAGACAAAGAATTTCAAATAAGTATAAAACTGTTTGGAGAAATATCCGGTAAATATTACGAGTCTTAGCCGGTTACGTTAACAAATATTTTGCCTTTTTCACGCCCGATAGGTTAGCCTTTGACTACTATCACACCTGATGATAACTGATGATGTAGTCGTTGATGTTGTTCAGGCTAACCTAGAATTACTGACTACTCAAAGACAGCTTCCGTAACACACCGTTAGATACTTGGCGACAGATTTTCTACTGGATGGGTGGTAGCTAGCCAGGAATTTTTTTTTCATTCGCACAATGGCCTACCACCATGCCACCATATAACAACTGCCATCCTAAGACAACAACCGTGACCGACGGTTTAACGTGCCCTCCGAAGCACGTAAGTGCTCAGTAGTAATGTCACTAGCGGTTACCTATCCAACTCATGACCGCGGCGGACGTTGCTTAACTTTGCTGATCGGTTACGAACAGCTTACCAAACTTCGCTACGAGCGCTTCAAAAAAGCGCTTCTTCCTGGGGAATACTCTGCGTATTTGCTGCTGCCCACCTTACGGTATTATATCTTTTATTCGCGTTTTACGACACCCACGGAAAGATAAAGGGTTATGCAATTCTAGATATGCACCCCACGGTATCGCTGATCCACCCGGTCTACAAAAGAAAGCTCTACTTTGAAGCTAATAAAATATCAGGCTCCAAGAGCTCCATTAACAATTTGAAAAACGAAATACTCCTACTGATTTTATTGTCACAAAGTGCCGACAAGGCGTGATAAGTGAAGATGAAGTCGGCTTCTCTTCCCATACATAACTATGGATTTATGATGGAAATAAATTCGGCCCGAGGTAAATGTACTGAAAAAAATGTCGTAGTAAAATATACAGTGGGCAATGTGTGTAATATATTTGGTTTTAGCTCAGATTTAGCGCAGTTAAGCGTAAGCGAAAAAATATTGCTCACATTCTCCGAAGTTATTTTTTTATGATTTGTAGGGTTGACAATATGGGTGTATTTTATTATCGTGAATTAATATCTCTAAAGAAAATCTTAAAGGCTTAACATTTTATATAGGTTCTTTATTGAGATCTGACCTAGGCTCACCTGTCATATGTGAGGTCAGTTTTACCACCCTTTAGCAAAAGTTGGATTTGGCTGGTAACACTTCGGTGTTTTGTCCCAAAGATTTTTCTTCGGATGTGTTAAGGCGTCTAAGACACTGTAGAAAATAAAATTAATAGGCAAAAGTAACACAAGAACTCAGAGTATAAGTACAGTATAGTACGTCTCAGAGTACCGAAGGCAGCGCAGGGTCAAGCAGAATGAAAGATTTGACATAGCAACTATAATAGACAGGCGTGCTGCTTACCGATGTCCTAGACTGATGAGTGTTCGAATTATGTCTGTAACTTTTTCTTTTGTTGTAATATTAAAAACACCTTCTTCTATAAAAATTATTTAAATACTATAATAACAAAATTAAAGTTAATTTATGTAATATCTATCTTATAAATAATAATTTGTTATAGTTTGTGTCATACTCCGTGGGGTGCCGGGCCAGAATGTTACCAACCGTGGGTATTACAAGAGGTGGCGAAGGGTAACACACCAGAAGGTGGGCAGCAGTTGTTTCTGGGGAACAATCACATTTCGATCCACAAGCAGCCTGCTAAGCGTGGGGATTATGGAAAACCCCCCTATATTTGAGGAGGCAGTGTTCAGTTGTGGACTATCTGGCTGATACAGAGTCATACAACCCTCAGTGTATCATCAAAACTCAAATTCATTTATTTTGAGCTACTTAGGACACATGTCATAGACACAAACACATATTTTAACAGAATTGAAAAATAATAAGTAATTGAAAT
Organism: Plagodis pulveraria; assembly: GCA_963890685.1. Taxonomy (NCBI): domain Eukaryota; kingdom Metazoa; phylum Arthropoda; class Insecta; order Lepidoptera; family Geometridae; genus Plagodis; species Plagodis pulveraria. The sequence continues at coordinate 9,635,005 of OY982973.1, read as the reverse complement.
TGTAATATAACTAAAACAATAATTAATAATAAGATAAATCATATGAATACACATCCAGAAGTCAGTAATCATTGTACGTTACTGTTTCTAATTTCTATAAATTACTAGTTGAAGCATTTTAGAGTACAAATTTGTTGTAAAATTATCTAATTTAACACAAAATGCACTCTGAGTGTATGTTTGTTGTGAGTATACTGCACACAGAATTTACTTATAGACTATATTACCTGAGCAGTGAGAATTATATTAGTATTATATCGCCACAACGATAAATCGAAATAAATATTTTCTTGTGCACTCACCCTGATGATGTGATATGCACAAGACCGAGATATGCTCTGAAATTGGTCTGACGTATTAGATCCCTTACGTGAGTGTTTTACTTTTTTGGTGAGTGTTCGTGACTTGTGGGTTACTTATAAAAAAAATTAGAGATAATTTATTCAAAAACGATATTCGTACCAAAATTCGTGAGATTTATACGGCCTGCCCAAGACATACCCATATAAATAGAAAACGAAATCATAAAAATTGGACTCCAAACCTATATATTATCTTGACATTTCACCCTAGATCTAAAATTACTTTCGTATTTTGGACACAAATATGACTACGTGATAGCTGTAATGTCCATTATATATATATATATATATATATATTGTTTTATGTTATTGTGACGGAACAAGCTGTAGGCCCACCTGATGTTAAGCGGACTAACCTCTGCCTATAACAGATGCATTTCGTCACTAGTCAAGAATTGCAGTGCGCCCGTCACCTTGTAAGTAATCGTTAAGTCTCATGTGCCTGTAATTTCACTGGCTCTCAAGGACTGCTGCCGGAACACACCGTTAGGTGCTTGGCGACAGGTTTTCTACTTGAGGGTGGTCGCTAGCCAGGCGGGCAATCGCATAATGCCTTTCCACCATGCGGTGAAGCTCAAACCCGCGGCGGGATTCGAACCATGGATCTGCTGCGCGGCAGTCCATAGCCAATGCCACTGACCCATCACTGTTTCGAAATTAGACAATAGTTATAGACAAATGAAAATTTCTGTGGCTCAGTTCTGATTCACCGCACATCAGTGCCTGTAATTCCGACTTTTTTTTACTGTTTCCTTTATTTTCATATTTGTTACGAAAACTGCAAAGTTGTTATTTGGCACTTGTATTGAAACCTGAGGAAGCAAAGTTCCTCTAATTGGACCATGAGCGAATCAAATGGTCCAAATATAAAATCCTGACCGTATCTGGGATCTAAAAATACAAAACGTAAAATAATATTGCTGCCGAGCGAAGCCCACAATTTCACCTCACTATAGCTGCGAAAAAGCTTAAATAAATATAGGAAAATAGTGTTCATTTACATAAACAATTGTTAATATAGAAAATAAATTAAATTTTATAGAACTGTATTAAGTTCGAGTTTTATAAACCTTTCCACACTAGCGGATAAAATCTACTCTTCCACGCAGATTTTCAATGACAAACTACACTTTTCCGAGCGTGTAGATGTAAAAACATTTTTTATTGTTTATACTCGAGGATATTGAATCAGAAGACAAATAAAAAACATTCAAAATGTTTGGATTGCCGTATTTAAGATATATAAAATATAAATCAATCAAACATGTGCACAGCCTGTACGAAAACAAACTTGCAAAATCCTTGAAATAGGGGACTCATTTCATCACGAAATTGAGGATAAACAGGAACAGTATCAACACTGGAATATACTTTCGTTTATTCCGATCCTCAATCATACTCATGAGATAGTGTGACGGCTCAAATTGAGTGCTTGAGGATATAAGGTTGTTGACCAAATTATTTGAGTTTTGTTTCAATTTTTTTATGTATGACCATGCATATCTATTTACTAGGTTATCTGATCTTAGTGAAATTTATTTAATGTAGTAGAATACACCTTTAGCAATTTAAATTTTCATTAATGTTGGTAAGATGCAATGATGGCCGAGCGGTAATAGCTATGGATTGCCATGCCGCAGATCCCTGGTTCGATCCCCACCGTCGGCTTGAGCTTCACCGCATGGTGGAAGGGCATTTTACGATTGCCCGCCTGGTTATCTACCACTTTCAAGTAGAAAATCTGTCGCCAAGCAATTACAGGCACATAACTTTCGAATCCCGCACAGGACTTAACATTTTCTATTGTATATTTGTAATTTTTTAATGTAATCCGCATAGCAGGCTTTATTACAAACATAACAATATTAAAATTATAAGGTTGCGTCATTATTTACAAGTATAAAACCAATTGCAAAATTGGTCTTGTTTGTAGTACAACGTAAGTGTTACTGTAGATGTCGCTCCATCCCAATACGATGTTAAAGAACGAAAGGAAAGATTTGAGTTATGACGTCATGTTAGCTCAATTGGTTAGAGCATACCCCGGCTAAAGAGGTGGATGGACGCGGATTCGAATTCCGCACATGACTTAATTTTTTTCTATCGTATATTTGTAATTTAGTGTTAGTCTTTTGTGTTGAGGGTTTTTGGCGCACGCAGACGACGAAGGTAGAATGTGCTTCATGCTTTCTGCGCCCGTCTGGGGTGAAGTGCCTTCAGCACTCACCACCCAGGGCTATTAAGGGTAAGCTCGGGCCCAAAGTCCGAGGACTTATATAATCCTAAGGCTAAACATAATTGATGGGAACATAGAAGGAAAGCGGCGAAGGGGTAGGCCACGGATAAGCTACACGAGCCAGATAAAAGAAGATGTCAATGTCATGTCGTACAAGGAAGTCAAACAGGTTGCCTTAAATAGAACTAAATGGAGAACATTGCATCAGCTACACCGACAAGTCTAACTCTTAAGTTATAATACAAAAAAAGCGTAATTGTTTTAGAGTTCATGCGTGTTTTTTACTCCAAATATTTTAAAATTCCAACGTTTCTCAAAAGAAAGCTCTACTTTGAAGCTAATAAAATATCAGGCTCCAAGAGCTCCATTAACAATTTGAAAAACGAAATACTCCTACTGATTTTATTGTCACAAAGTGCCGACAAGGCGTGATAAGTGAAGATGAAGTCGGCTTCTCTTCCCATACATAACTATGGATTTATGATGGAAATAAATTCGGCCCGAGGTAAATGTACTGAAAAAAATGTCGTAGTAAAATATACAGTGGGCAATGTGTGTAATATATTTGGTTTTAGCTCAGATTTAGCGCAGTTAAGCGTAAGCGAAAAAATATTGCTCACATTCTCCGAAGTTATTTTTTTATGATTTGTAGGGTTGACAATATGGGTGTATTTTATTATCGTGAATTAATATCTCTAAAGAAAATCTTAAAGGCTTAACATTTTATATAGGTTCTTTATTGAGATCTGACCTAGGCTCACCTGTCATATGTGAGGTCAGTTTTACCACCCTTTAGCAAAAGTTGGATTTGGCTGGTAACACTTCGGTGTTTTGTCCCAAAGATTTTTCTTCGGATGTGTTAAGGCGTCTAAGACACTGTAGAAAATAAAATTAATAGGCAAAAGTAACACAAGAACTCAGAGTATAAGTACAGTATAGTACGTCTCAGAGTACCGAAGGCAGCGCAGGGTCAAGCAGAATGAAAGATTTGACATAGCAACTATAATAGACAGGCGTGCTGCTTACCGATGTCCTAGACTGATGAGTGTTCGAATTATGTCTGTAACTTTTTCTTTTGTTGTAATATTAAAAACACCTTCTTCTATAAAAATTATTTAAATACTATAATAACAAAATTAAAGTTAATTTATGTAATATCTATCTTATAAATAATAATTTGTTATAGTTTGTGTCATACTCCGTGGGGTGCCGGGCCAGAATGTTACCAACCGTGGGTATTACAAGAGGTGGCGAAGGGTAACACACCAGAAGGTGGGCAGCAGTTGTTTCTGGGGAACAATCACATTTCGATCCACAAGCAGCCTGCTAAGCGTGGGGATTATGGAAAACCCCCCTATATTTGAGGAGGCAGTGTTCAGTTGTGGACTATCTGGCTGATACAGAGTCATACAACCCTCAGTGTATCATCAAAACTCAAATTCATTTATTTTGAGCTACTTAGGACACATGTCATAGACACAAACACATATTTTAACAGAATTGAAAAATAATAAGTAATTGAAATTGTAATATAACTAAAACAATAATTAATAATAAGATAAATCATATGAATACACATCCAGAAGTCAGTAATCATTGTACGTTACTGTTTCTAATTTCTATAAATTACTAGTTGAAGCATTTTAGAGTACAAATTTGTTGTAAAATTATCTAATTTAACACAAAATGCACTCTGAGTGTATGTTTGTTGTGAGTATACTGCACACAGAATTTACTTATAGACTATATTACCTGAGCAGTGAGAATTATATTAGTATTATATCGCCACAACGATAAATCGAAATAAATATTTTCTTGTGCACTCACCCTGATGATGTGATATGCACAAGACCGAGATATGCTCTGAAATTGGTCTGACGTATTAGATCCCTTACGTGAGTGTTTTACTTTTTTGGTGAGTGTTCGTGACTTGTGGGTTACTTATAAAAAAAATTAGAGATAATTTATTCAAAAACGATATTCGTACCAAAATTCGTGAGATTTATACGGCCTGCCCAAGACATACCCATATAAATAGAAAACGAAATCATAAAAATTGGACTCCAAACCTATATATTATCTTGACATTTCACCCTAGATCTAAAATTACTTTCGTATTTTGGACACAAATATGACTACGTGATAGCTGTAATGTCCATTATATATATATATATATATATATATTGTTTTATGTTATTGTGACGGAACAAGCTGTAGGCCCACCTGATGTTAAGCGGACTAACCTCTGCCTATAACAGATGCATTTCGTCACTAGTCAAGAATTGCAGTGCGCCCGTCACCTTGTAAGTAATCGTTAAGTCTCATGTGCCTGTAATTTCACTGGCTCTCAAGGACTGCTGCCGGAACACACCGTTAGGTGCTTGGCGACAGGTTTTCTACTTGAGGGTGGTCGCTAGCCAGGCGGGCAATCGCATAATGCCTTTCCACCATGCGGTGAAGCTCAAACCCGCGGCGGGATTCGAACCATGGATCTGCTGCGCGGCAGTCCATAGCCAATGCCACTGACCCATCACTGTTTCGAAATTAGACAATAGTTATAGACAAATGAAAATTTCTGTGGCTCAGTTCTGATTCACCGCACATCAGTGCCTGTAATTCCGACTTTTTTTTACTGTTTCCTTTATTTTCATATTTGTTACGAAAACTGCAAAGTTGTTATTTGGCACTTGTATTGAAACCTGAGGAAGCAAAGTTCCTCTAATTGGACCATGAGCGAATCAAATGGTCCAAATATAAAATCCTGACCGTATCTGGGATCTAAAAATACAAAACGTAAAATAATATTGCTGCCGAGCGAAGCCCACAATTTCACCTCACTATAGCTGCGAAAAAGCTTAAATAAATATAGGAAAATAGTGTTCATTTACATAAACAATTGTTAATATAGAAAATAAATTAAATTTTATAGAACTGTATTAAGTTCGAGTTTTATAAACCTTTCCACACTAGCGGATAAAATCTACTCTTCCACGCAGATTTTCAATGACAAACTACACTTTTCCGAGCGTGTAGATGTAAAAACATTTTTTATTGTTTATACTCGAGGATATTGAATCAGAAGACAAATAAAAAACATTCAAAATGTTTGGATTGCCGTATTTAAGATATATAAAATATAAATCAATCAAACATGTGCACAGCCTGTACGAAAACAAACTTGCAAAATCCTTGAAATAGGGGACTCATTTCATCACGAAATTGAGGATAAACAGGAACAGTATCAACACTGGAATATACTTTCGTTTATTCCGATCCTCAATCATACTCATGAGATAGTGTGACGGCTCAAATTGAGTGCTTGAGGATATAAGGTTGTTGACCAAATTATTTGAGTTTTGTTTCAATTTTTTTATGTATGACCATGCATATCTATTTACTAGGTTATCTGATCTTAGTGAAATTTATTTAATGTAGTAGAATACACCTTTAGCAATTTAAATTTTCATTAATGTTGGTAAGATGCAATGATGGCCGAGCGGTAATAGCTATGGATTGCCATGCCGCAGATCCCTGGTTCGATCCCCACCGTCGGCTTGAGCTTCACCGCATGGTGGAAGGGCATTTTACGATTGCCCGCCTGGTTATCTACCACTTTCAAGTAGAAAATCTGTCGCCAAGCAATTACAGGCACATAACTTTCGAATCCCGCACAGGACTTAACATTTTCTATTGTATATTTGTAATTTTTTAATGTAATCGGCATAGCAGGCTTTATTACAAACATAACAATATTAAAATTATAAGGTTGCGTCATTATTTACAAGTATAAAACCAATTGCAAAATTGGTCTTGTTTGTAGTACAACGTAAGTGTTACTGTAGATGTCGCTCCATCCCAATACGATGTTAAAGAACGAAAGGAAAGATTTGAGTTATGACGTCATGTTAGCTCAATTGGTTAGAGCATACCCCGGCTAAAGAGGTGGATGGACGCGGATTCGAATTCCGCACATGACTTAATTTTTTTCTATCGTATATTTGTAATTTAGTGTTAGTCTTTTGTGTTGAGGGTTTTTGGCGCACGCAGACGACGAAGGTAGAATGTGCTTCATGCTTTCTGCGCCCGTCTGGGGTGAAGTGCCTTCAGCACTCACCACCCAGGGCTATTAAGGGTAAGCTCGGGCCCAAAGTCCGAGGACTTATATAATCCTAAGGCTAAACATAATTGATGGGAACATAGAAGGAAAGCGGCGAAGGGGTAGGCCACGGATAAGCTACACGAGCCAGATAAAAGAAGATGTCAATGTCATGTCGTACAAGGAAGTCAAACAGGTTGCCTTAAATAGAACTAAATGGAGAACATTGCATCAGCTACACCGACAAGTCTAACTCTTAAGTTATAATACAAAAAAAGCGTAATTGTTTTAGAGTTCATGCGTGTTTTTTACTCCAAATATTTTAAAATTCCAACGTTTCTCATCCCGACGTGCTATCATCCCGAGTGACTCAGGCTATGGATTTTTCTATAAATTTATAATAAGTTTGCTTGTTGTAACATTACTTACAACAAGGAAACTTATTATAAATTCATACTGCGTTATCAAGCTCTTAACCCATTGGCATCGGCGATAATGATAAAATTAGGATATCATTTATAACTAGGACATAGTGGTCCTGACGGTGCCAACTTATTAGGATAGCTACTTAAAAATACAGCTTTGTGTGAAACGACAAATTTTCTAGGCTAATGATCACAAAACCTCTTACCGCAACGCAGAGTTATATCCGAAACATTCCTGTTATGAACTTACTCGTATATATAACAATAATACCGTCTTGAAATTGTTCGGTATAATGGTAAAACGTCACAATAAAACAATGAGATAACGGTAGTCGCTTCGAAATAGTCTCCAAGATATGAAAAATGTTCACAACTTCTACAAGAAGCAAACAAGAATGATAAATGTACTAAACTTGAAAGTTACTACTGTATACTCAAGCGAGTAGAAAAGTTTAAAATATTATTGTTACCAAACTTGAAACTGTTTTAGCATTGTATTCATGTTCACCTTGACGTACATAATATTATTGAAAAATCTAAATTTGATCTCTGTGGCAAGATCAGGGCCTGAACAATTGAGTGATTTGTTTGACGATCACTTTTAAACGCCTGGTCGGATCTTTATTTTATTTGAATGATCGAATAAAGTGAGTTCAAATATGTTGCCATAAAAATTGTTACAATTTGCAGTATGATAAAAGTAAGTCCTAAATCCTGTACCGAGTTTAGGACAAACGCATCGATTCTTGAAGAACAGAAGAAACGATTATCGGTTATCAACCATCTGCCTTTATCCCGTCTTGCAGTATTTTAGTCTTCTAGAAAGAACCAAAAACCCTACAACAATCTGTAGAGGCTAATCTTAACTCTTAAAATAGAATGCAAAAGAGATGCCCAAATGGTAGTCGGACGAGATGACGCAGCAACTTTACACACTGAGCACTGTTGCTCTCCACGAATCCAAAAAAACTGGCCATGGTGCGAGTGGGACTCACGCACGAAGAGTTCCGTAACTAAATATTCTATGAATAGTTCTACCTGTCACCGTTATTAGTATCGAGCAAGAAATGGTTAAAAAAAAACAAGATTGTTGTATGGGCCCCCCTTATATACATTTTATTTTATTTTGATTATTTGTTGTCATAGCGGCAATAGAAATACATCACCTGTGAAAATTTCAACTGTATAGCTATCACCGTTCTTGAGATACAGCCTGGTGACAGACGGAAGGACGGACGGACAGCGAAGTCTCAGCAATCGGGTCCCGTTTTTACCCTTTGGGTACGGAACCCTAAAAAGGTGACTTCAGAGGAGTTACGGTACCCATCATTGAGGGAATGGCTGAAGCTGAGGAACGCTGGTGAATCTTAGATGGGTTTCGTTTTAAAATTCAGTTTTAGAAAAAAACATAATGTATGTATGTATATAATGTAAATTATATATGTAAATTCACTTTACTTAGATTCAGTTTACTTAGAGTAGGTACTCTAAGTAAACTGAGAGTATTGTTTTATTATTTATTATTCTAAGTGAATTTCTATACGTCTCTCATGACTTCTTATTATTAGAATAAAACCGGAAGCACTTCATAAGTACCAAATTTCCATGATCAAAACCCTACAAAGACCTCATTTATCTACCTACTATAATACATAGCTTTGAGTATACTCCTTCACAAAATACAACAGCTGTTCACTGAGTAAATATAATTCCCGTTGGAATTCGGTGCTCTTAGATTTACATTGTCGAGATAGGGTTGCCGTATGTCACACTTTTCCCGGACATTTGCCAAAAATTTACGACGTTTTTGTGGAGCTTTGACGTAATCATTTATGATTGTTTTGTGGTAAGAGTGTTTTGAATGTTTGAATTTGATCTCAGGTTTGATTAATAACACATATTATTACAAAAAGCTTCTGCCTGCCTTGAACTTAGTCAAATGGTGCACCTCAAGAAATTTCTATTAAAATCTTTATTGTCTTAAGTCAAGTCTGTGTTATTAATATAGCTTATAAGCTAGCATTTGACTACCATCTCAACTGATGGTAGGTATTGATGTTTTTTATGTCATTCTGATGGAACAAGTACGCGGGCCATTTGGTAGCATTTCTTCAGTGACTAACTACGCAGCGCCTATTACCCTGAGATATAAAGTTGTTAAGTCTCATGTGCCTGTAATATTACTGGCACCCATACAATTCTTACCGGAACACAGTAATGTCAACATTACTGCTTGGCAATTGAAATAGGTATGGTGGCAGTACTTCTTCAGTTGAACTCGGACATAGAGTTATACTGCTACTGTGTTCAGATATGTTGTTCAGGCTACTAGAGAATTATTGGCTGTCAAGGATAGATGCTGAAACACACCGTTAAGAACTTCGATACATATATTCTAGATTGGTAGATAGCCAGACGGGTGTTCGAAAAATATCCCACCACTTTATAACGACTGCCATCCTAAGATAACAACCGGGACTAAAAGGGATTAACGTGCCTTCTGAGGTAAGGAAGCGCTCAATAGTAATGCCACTAGCGGTCACATACCTAAGTCATGACTGCAGCAAGCGTTGCTTAACTATGACTGAGAAGTTAGAAAAAACAGATGTTTAATTGTTTTTGTTTTGTACTTTGTGTAGCTTGAGAAGAAACATTGGACCGTCCTCACGGGAAAAAGAATACGAAGTTATTTTTGGTAAGGGCAGTGACTTCTTAGAAACTGCTATCATATACTGCGATCACCAGGACTCCTACCAAGCATGGAAATTATAGCAAACCGTCCCTTCATGGGGGACTGTGATCTGCTGTGGACAATCCGGTTGATCTAGTAATCAATCACGACTTGATGTTATGTCCATGTGATAAAGTTTTTTTACGTTATCGGTATAATCATTAATGAGCCCGCGCGTTAAATGACTTGTCGGCTAAGTGACAGTTCAACCATTAAATCACACATTTATAATAGCATGAACAATTTTACTTTGAAAACTATCGCGGGTTTTATCCATATTAACTTAATAGGAACCGGCTAGGACTTCGGACTCATTCGGAACAGTTTCAGTCTGTTTTAAGTCCTTCGTCTGGGAGTCATGACTGCGCGAAGTGACGAGTACGGGCCTCTGCGTGAATCTTTCCAGTAAATATAACGCGGGTCCTAGCCGGTTCCTAATAAGTTAATATGAGCAATTTTGCTTTGCAGTTCGTGAAACTTTCTGCCTGTGCGTACTTATATAACTTTTTATCACAAGCCTCCATTCCAGAAGTAGTTTAAGAGCCATTTCACAAAATCACGCTACTGAAGTTTAGGTAAATGCCAGCGCATCGCTTACACAAGCGAAAAAAGTGACGACGGAATAGCGTGACTGTGAGTAACATATTTTGATACTAGCACTCATTAATAAAGAAATCTAAGTTGCGAATTAAAAAATTGTGTAATTGGCATGAGTAGATAATCAATTTCTTGTCGATTACTTGCTAATGTTATAGAAAAGAAGTAGGCATGTACATTAAATTGTCAACCTGCATCGTGAATCTTTTATTTAAATTTCATCCTTGATGAATAAAAAATAGATATGTTTGAATCATTTATTGTAACAAAAAACCTAAATAATTAAAAAATTATACGGCTTAAAATTATATAAATATTTGATGTAACGGCATTGATTAAAAGCTGCGGACTAAAAGCTCTTTCTTTTAAATTTTCCAAAAATTGCTGTTTTCCTCGTTCACACTCTTCAGTATCTATATCCAGTCGTTAACACTATCTGTCATAATGACTATGCATAGGATTGAGGTTTATTTTTCTGTGCATCCGGAAAACAACTTAGTACCAACCACAAACGTCCCATGACGTTTTTGGTTTTCCATTACTTTAACATGTCACCCTCATATTCCCATACCATAATATATCACCTACACCATTACAAAAATAACATTTTCATCCATTTAGTTTGAGTAGACCAAACAGCGAAATGTAAATATATATTATAGATTTTGAGGTTTTTTTATTTTTAAATCGAATATCTTTGATGCAATCTATAATCAACATATATATCCTTTCGAAATCAGATAGAAGACGTTCTGAAAAAAGTCCAGGTCAAAAGTACCCTAAACCGACGCTTATGTATGAAAGGGTTGATGAGTATAGATGAAGCGAAAGAGATATGTCAGGATCGTAGTAAGTGGAAATCCTTGGTCTCTGCCTACCCCTACGGGAAAGGGGCGTGATTTTATGTATGTATGTATATACTTCTTGGTACCAATGCAATCCTCACTATACACTCTTATGCTCACTATTTCCTCTATAGAAAATAAATGATAATACACCTTTTTCTACAAAAAAATACTGGAAATGGGGTTTGAACACATGGCAAAAATGGTGGAAAATAGTAATTTAATTGCTATTTCTATTTTTTCGTAACTTACTCACCTAGAACTTCGATCTTCTTTTAATATGATAATTTACTATTGTTCTTTAGCCATGAATTGTTACAGATTTTTACGCCAAATATTTTAAAGTAACAAAATTAAAACAACCCAATTGTTTTAAGAACTTTGGCGGGAAAACTGTATTGGAGAGCAATTATTTTTTCTGAAAAACTATACCACCAACGGCTTTGGTCCTTCTTTGATATTATTATTTACATGAAATTTATACACCTGTATTATTTCAGATTTTTTGGTTTAGAAGTTTAAAATTAGTTACGAGATTATTTAATACGCAAATTTGCATCGGTAAGTGTTTACGTTGCAAAATATATCGAGTGAAAAATGACTTATACATATGCAAAATTGCGGTTTTTTAGATTTATAACTGTTGAAGTAGTTACGATATTAATATGAAATGACGTAATATTTTGGGGCCAAAATGTAATTTGGTTTCTGATTTCATCAAAATATTCAAAATACTTCCTACTTCATACGTTATCTCAGAAAAATATGGATTTTTTCTTGTATGGGCAAGGATTCATCCTTTTGAAAACCATTTGGATTATGAAAGTCGGACTTACGCAGATTTATGGTAAATTTGTAAATACGACTATCGACCGCTAACTGGTATCCCGGTTTGTACAAATGATGGAAAAGCCGGGAGGCCGGTTTGTACAAATTTTCAATAGAAGGTAGTTTAATTTCCAGCTGAAGTTATCGCTGTGTTCACTTATAGACATTAACTGAATCCAAAAATATTGGAAATCAATTATTCGCCTGTCATCTAATCCTCCTAAAACAAAAGTTATAGTGAGTTACTAATTTAAACTAGAATAATATTAAAACTAGCAGACCAAAAAGAAGAAGTCAACCCATGAGTTGAACCCAAGTGAGGTTGTAAGCATTTTTCCAATAACGCTGTATAAGGCTGCATAATTGTAACGTTTCCTTTTTTTAACACAATGGATGAACAGAAACTAAAGATGTAGTTACTTAACAATACAACAATACTTATAGTATGGACAACAAAAATAAAGTATAGTTTGTTACTTAAAAAAAATGTCGACATGATCAAAACTCTGTGGTCGCACTATAAACTTGCATCTAAGCGTTCCGCGTACGAGACGTCAGAGCAAGGAAAACGAACACAGGTCCTACCTCGATGGGCGCTCGCGCGGTACTGATCGCCTCGCGCTTGTACATTTCAATTTATGTGCATTTCGAGTTATGTTAAATATTTTTTCTTGTCTAACAAAACAGAGTTAATATCACAATTTATTAAAGATCAGATTAATTAAAGAATGAACTTTCTTTTTATATAATATCTGTTTGGAATTACACTTTATTAAACGCAATATATGGTGGTAAACTGCTGATATAATTCGTGGAAATTGGCGCAAGATCTTTATTTTTTTTCTACAATGACGATTAATTAGCGATATTCTAGTACACTATGTGTCAACAGGATTATATGCCTGATGCACAGTTTTTTTTAAAAGTTAATTTGATGAATTTTTATACAAGAGATATAACTCTGAAGTTGGCTATGTGTACTTTAATTCGTTAAACAAGGTGCGGGAGATTGGTCACTACAAAATAATTAATGTTATGTTTGTAAATCTGGTACATTAACTGAAAAGAGAACAGATTATTCTATTTTTATCAATTATTAAACAACTTGTAGATATTTCCTTTGATAGTAAATTAAGCGCTTAAAATCTTCGTATACCGCATTAAAATGTGAAATGCCTCTTAAATATAAAGTACGTAAAAATAAAAACTCACAAACATTCAAATCCACTTCAACTATTTGTGATTTTGTAATTGTTAACAACAGTTATGAAAAACTAAAACATAATCTCACGTACATGGTAACCCTAAACATGTGTTGGCAGCAAGAAAATTGTACATTGTATTTAACGGGCGAAAATGAGGTTTTAGTTAGTTCCGGTTGCACGGTTGGTTAGTATGTGTAAGCTAAGTGAATAGATATTAAACATATTATACATTTATGTACAATTATATAAGTACCAGTTAAATGATACCTTTCGCCATGTATCTGCGTTATCTTGTTCTAGACGTCTATTCTTCAAACTGTTACTAACAATAATATTGCACAGCACGTAACGGTCTTTTCCAGAATCTGTCCTTGAAAGAAATTATGTTGTTAAGCGTTTCAGCACCTTGGATCACATTATCGCTAACTATTAAGTGAGATATTGATTAAAAGCTAACCTACGGACAATAAAAAAAAAACAATATTTGTCCTCACGATTGTTTTTTTATTTATTTATTGGCTAGCCTTTGACCACTATCTCACCTAATGGTAAGTGATGATGTGGTCGAAGATATTGTTCAGGCGTACCGAAAATTAATGACTCTCTGACTCTCAAGGGCAGGTGGCGGAATACACCGTTAGGTGCTTGGCGTACGATTTTCTACTTAAAGGTGGTAGCTAGCCAGGCAGGTTTTCGCAAAATGCCCTACTACTATGCTGTTACGACTGCCATCCTAAGACAACAACTTGACGGCTGAACGTGCCCTCCGAAACACGGAAGCACACAGTAGAAATGTCATTAGCGGGCACCCATCCACGTCACTATACAACGGCGAACGTTGCTTAACTTAGCTAATCGGTTAAGAACGGCTAAGCAAACTTCGCTACGAGCACTTCAAAAAAGCCTTAAAAAGCCGTTCAACTAGAACAATAGGTTAAATATAAACCAAACAACTGTAATGGACTCATTTACGGTTTTCATTGTGATCATTATATTCTTATCAGGTCTCTTTAGAACGCGTCTGCCTTCGTGAGAAACATCACTGTGTCAAATATTCAGTCTCAAAGGTAAAGTAAATATAGTAATAAAAGTAAACCCAGTAATTTTAAGCCTGCACATCTTCGACCACATCTTCACTGACTAGGTGGTCAAAAGCAAGATTATCAGCTATAAATAAATAAATAAAGCAATGGTGGTGATTAACCGGTGTTTAATCTCAAGAGGGGTGTTTAACTTCAGCCCATGGGGTACTGGGCTAGAACGTCACCCCCCCCCAATCTCTATCCGTGAGTATCGTAAGAGGCGAATAAGGGCCGCGCTTCCTGAGGAACTGATATCTCACACTGCGATCCCCAAATCTGCCGAACGTCTGGATTATGGCTAACCTCCGTAATGAGGGAGGCCGTATTCAGCAGTGGACTATCCGGCTGATACAGGACAAGTGTATGAGGTAACTACCTCAACGACTTGACTTGTCAGTCTTGTCATTTCAATATATAAATAAATCATGTCATATTTAAACTACAACATTAATTTTAATATCGTTTTGTTTGCAATAACGCTTGCTATGCGGATTACATTACAAAAATACAATAATACGATAGGAAAAAGGGCAACGATAGGCAAATCAGGTGTTATTGCAATCATAACAATATAAAAATTATAAGGTTGCGTCAACATTTACAAAGTATAAAACCAATTGTAAAATTGGTCTTGTTTGTAGTACAACGTAAGTTTTACTATAGATGTCGCTCCATCCCAATACGATAGTTTAAGAACAATAGGAAAAAAAAATGGTTATGACGTCATTGTCATGTTAGCTGAATTGGTCAAAGCATACCCTGGCTAAAGGGGTGGATGGACTCGGGTTCGAATCCCGCTCATGAATTAAATTTTTCCGTCGTATATTTGTAATTTTGTAATACAACATTCATATTATCTTTTCGCGACGTTAGAAACATTTTGCAGTGATCGTGGTCACGGTTAGCTTAAAGTGACAGTTGTCTTATTAGGTGTTGTAGAAAATTATTTCAAAGGTTTTCAGATGGTATCCACTAACAGTGATCAGATGTGTTGCGGTCTAATGTTGTCTTAGGATTTAGTAATTTTTATGACTAGATCCTAATCGGGGGTACTTTTTTTTATAGCTGATAGGCTATCCTTTGACCACTATCTCACCTGATGGTAAGTAATGATGTGGTCGATGTTGTTCAGGCTGGCCTAGAGTTACTGGCTAACTGGTAAGTTGTTTACAAGCTTTTATTGTAGTGATTGGTTATTATTGGCATACCGCAGGTAAAAAATAATCTATATACACACCTCCGTACTACTGTACGTAGTGCGGAACTCTAATATATATCTAGTGTTATTTAAGTAAGCTATAGATTATACACTCAACAGAGCTTTCCTTTAAATACATGAAACATCCCTTTTTTAGTCCAACGTATCAATTATACGTAAACGTATAACAGATTTGGGACGGAATTAGGTTTCGAATTATGTAGGTAAGGCCAGTATGTGTACTATTTATTTATTTTTAAACGATTTTAGACGAAAATTTATATAATATTTTTTAATCAAATATCTTTTTATGTTTTGATTTAGATTCTAAAGTGGCGCAGATAGACAAATTTGCCGATATAATATATGACTTTCATTACAGCCTTTAAGGGAGGAAGATAAGGGCTTTGAAAAACGTAATATGATAAAGTAGCCGCATTTTTTTGCCCCAAAGCATGTGGTTTTCATCGTCTAGATGTCATCGAATAGAGGACCAACTTTTTTTTATTAATATGTATATATCTGTAGAAATTCTAAAGTAGAAAATCTGTCGCCAAGCACCTAACGGTGTGTTCCGGTAGCTGTCCTTGAGAGCCAGTACTTCTAGGTTAGCCTGCACAACATCTTCGACTACATTATCACTTACCATCAGGTGATATAGTGTTCAAAGGCTAACCTATCAGGCATAAAAAAAAATATACATAAAACCTGATATTACGTATGTAGGCCGTCAAATTTGGCAATTGGCGACCATATTTATTATGTAATCGATCACAAACATAAAGCCAGTTAAGTATCTGGGACGTATACCTTAGTATTTAAACCAAAAATGGTAAGAACTTTGACTTGTACCTAATATATTTTTGAAGCTGTGATCAAAAACACAAACAGTTTTTTGGCTTTTGGAATGCAAAACCCTTAAATAGCGAGACTTGACTTACACTAAACCGGTTTTATGGAGATTGAAGTGTATGAGGTATACACATTTAATACTAAATTAAATTTTTTTAAAGCTCTTTTTACTTTTGCTTCTATTCTGTTTTGTGTATATTTTTTTAACCCTCACACCGTGAGGTGCTGGGTGACAGATTTTTTATTTGAGCGTGGTAGGTAGCCAGGCGGGCATTCGCAAAATGCCCTACCACCATGCTTTAACGACTGCCAGACAACAACCGGGACCGACGGCTTAACGTGCCCTGCGAAGAACGGAAGCGCTCAGTAGTAATGTTACTAGTGGTCACCTATCCATTTTATGACCGCGGGCGACCTTCCTTAACTTTACTGATCAGTTAAAAACCGGTTAGTAAACTTTGCTACAGTGCTTCGTAAATAAATTTACTAATATATTCTGCAATTCAATTCAACGGGGCAATGCTGCCAGCATGCTGGGCACGCTGCCAACTGATAGTGGGCTAGAGCATTTGGACTGCCTATGAGTCCAAATGCTTTTATTGTAGTAGCTGTAGTGTTGTTTATAGTTTGTAGTATTTGGTTAATAATATATTCTTCAGGTACCTCAAATAATGTTTTTATTTACTTGCAGAAGTGCAGAATATCTACGTATAACAACTACAGTTTCAATATTTCTTCTGGTATTATGAGCTTAGAAGGATTTCTGGGTACACCCCATACTGATTCCATAATACGAAGGCTTCTTTAAAGAGAGAGCGCGAGACGTAATCCTGAAAACCATACCGTCGCAGATGGTGATTCTCTCATGCCTCTGAGTTTGGCTCCAACAAAGGATTGTACCCAAATTTTTCCTTAATTTCTAATCCCGTTTAATTGGGAAAGTCAACATTTAAATATTTCAGTGTAACGGCGGCCTTATAATTGTTTCAAATATTATTTTTTGGTAGGAGTTTTATTCCTTAATTCAAAAAGTGCTAAACATTTACAATATATGTATCCTAAAATCTGTATTACTTGAAAGAATAGGCAAATGTGCTTTAACTATACAGGGTTATCGGTAAAATGCTAATAACGTTTCAGGGTTGACTTCTGCTAGTCTTAACAAACGTTTTAAGCTAAAAAAAGCCAAGAGCGCCCGCCGCGGCTACACTGAACCGCGCCGCACTCCCTTTGAATAGAGTTTTGAATATTTACATCTAACTAAGTAATAAAAAATATTATAAAATATTACACTACAGGCACAAGAAACTTTCAACATCAGGTGGTCCTCGTGTTTATTCCATCACTTAAGCATAAACAAACAAAAAAACATCTTAAAACTTTTGTTAGGACTAGCAGAAGTCAACCCTAAGAGATTGTTAGCACTTTACCAATAACCCTGTATATGACTTTATAACACATATAATGATTAATTCATCAATCAGTATTGCAATAAAACGGAGAACGATGCCAGTATGCTATGTGATGCATTATTGCACAGAGCTGTGGGGACGCGCTGACGATTGTGAGCGGAGGTTTTATTCCATTGAGAATGAAAATGATCTTCATTTTAAATTTAGAACTCTCTTATGAGCATCGTTTTCAAATAAAAATTACAAAATTAGTTTTCTCTAATCTCTTGAAGCGCACGTAGCAAAGTTTACTTAACCTATCAACAAAGTTAAGTAACACCCGCCGCGGTCATGAGTTGGATGGGTGACCGCTAGAGAAATTACTACTGAGCGCTTCCGTGCTTCGGATGGCACGTTAAGCTGTCGGTCCCGATTGTCGTCTTGGCAGTCGTTATAGCTTGGTGCTAGGGCATTTTGCGAATGCCCACCTGGCTAGCTACCACATTCAGTCTCTCTTACTATTATTGATTATGCTGATGTCTGCTACCTCGACCTAACAGAGGATATGCTAGATAAACTTGAGCACCTCCAAAACTTTTGTATTAGGTTCATATTTGGCTTGCGCAAATATGACCATATCTCCGAATTCCGCATTAAGCTCAAGTGGCTCCCTAATCGCCTTCGTCGGAATGCTCATATTTTGTCCCTACTTTACAGTATTCTGTTTAATCCTTTTTCCCCGCGCTACCTCAAGGAACGTTTTAGTTACCTTTCCAGCACTCATTTATGTTCTTTACGGTCGTCAAATAATCTGACACTTACAATACCTGAGCACAGGACAAAGTTCTATGACGAATCATTTTCCACTGAAGCTGTACGTTTATGGCACTCCTGGCCGCTCGAAATAAAACGTGCACCCTCTATATGTTCTATTCAAAAAGCTGGTTAAAACTCACTACTTTTCTTGATAACTATTACGCTGCTAGTACAATTCCATTGTTTTGTGTGTTTGGACTCAAGTCACTGCAAATATTGTTATTGTATAACATTGTATAATATATGTATATCTGATGTTTTATGTATGGAATACTATACAGTATATAGCACTACAGCTATTGCTATATACTATATACTACAAACTATATACAACACTACAATAAAAGCATTTGGACTCATAGGGAGTCCAAATGCTCTAGCCCACTATCAGTTGGCAGCGTGCCCAGCATGCTGGCAGCATTGCCCCATACATTGATAGTTATACATATATATATATATATTTATTTTTTAGTATTTATTTATATATTATTATATTTATTATTTATTTTAAGGTACTTACTTTGGTTTGTTAAATGATAACTTTTATGGTGTAGGTAATTTACGTCTTAATTTATTTATTGTCCGGTTCTTGTGTTGGAAATTATTGTTTAATTTTTATTATTATCAGTATTGTTATAGATATACTTCCGTCCATATCTTTTTATAAATATTCGTTTGTATAGGGTTGTCTGGAAGAGATCGCTCTCAGCGATAAGACCGCCCATTGTCACACCTACTCTTAGTTATTGTTTTAAGTTATAAATTTGTAAATTTTAATGTGTCAATTAAGTGTTATCTATCTATCTATCTATCAAGTGAAAAATCTGTTGGCAAGTACCTAACGGTGTTCCGGCAGTACCTTTGAGAGCCAGTACTCCTTGGTTAGCCTGAACAACATCTTCAACCAAATCATTATTTACCATCAGGTGAGATAGTGGCAAAGGCTTAAAAAAATAACCATACCCGTGCTAATTGCACCATACAGAATGCAGGAGCGTGACCCTTATGCCATTGTACATGTACACATAGACTACACTTTAAAGACCTTTGGATTGTCACACTATCTTCCTAATTAATCTTTCAGGTAGCCGTGTTTGCGAGAAATCACTCCGACCTGTTCAAAGGACACACGTAATTCCGGTAAGCTAATAGCTGTCTCTTGCTCCTTGTCAAAGTCACCAGACTCATGCTAGCGTCAATTAACCTAAGTGGCAGTGGCCAGCAGCGCAGTGGCTCGTACTTTAACTATCAAATCATTTTTGACTTTGTCTGTATCACTATGTTGTGTTTTTATGAGAGTATTATAAGAATTAGAACTGACGTTGACAGGCCGCTGACAGGCGCACGACTGCCCGGAAGTTTATCAAGCGATACTATGCGTTGTTAAAATAGGGTTAATATCAAAAATGGTTTGAATGTTAAACTACCAGCCACTGCGCTGCTGGTCCAGCGGCCGGTTCGATGTGAGTCTTACTGGGGCTCGATTCTCTTAGCTATTGAACGGCGTTAACGCAACTTAATTGCATGAAAATTGTAGTTTTTCACAGTAGGTACCCGTAGTCTGCCCGCTATTGAGGTTCGATCGCAAGTCGGTGGCTTGCTATTAATAGTTTTTGACATATTTGGTATGCTGTAAGCTATTTCGTTGCGACAGCGTTGCTACAGCGACATAAAATATTTTGGGGGATTTTAGATAGAAAAATAGCTAAATGATTTAAATAAAAATATATATTTATATATATATATATATATATATATATTTATATATATATATACATAAATATATATTTAATACATTGTTTGCTAGAAAACCACTGTATTTGTTTTATTATGTTTTGACTGATGCTTGCACGTATTGCAAAAAATTCTGTATTGTATTTGATTCATTATTTAGTTTTTTTCACCCGATAATTATAACTGATCGAATAAATATAATATTAAAGAATCTAGTATTACTTTACATTGTTCTCAAAAGTGTACTAAAATTCACTCCTAAAATGATATACAACACATGTAAATAATTTGACTTTGCATCCATTCAAATTCAATGCGCCATTCAAGCCACATTTTTGGACGCTCATCTACACCAAGTTTTTCATTACGATAACAACCGATGGCATAATTTCACAGGTCAATGACTTCACATCCAGGTAGCACCTTACGTCACGTATCTTGACAACAATATTGAAAATCTCATCGACCTTCCCTTAAAGCTCCCCTACAGTTTCGTAAGCTATACACACTACCTATCTCTACAATCTTTCGTCTATATTTTATCCAGCTACATCGTTACTATATCTATCTATATGGTCTAATCTCTGAATGGAAATTGGAAACGAACTGATCACGCTATCCTTTGTCTCGCGCGGGATAATAGAATGTCACGAAAATTTGTGGCATCGGTAAAGATAGCTCGATACTCTTGGTTTTTGATAAGGGTTACTGCAGAAAAAGATTAATGTTTAAGTGGCAATCAGTCCTGAGGATTTGGAGATGTTTTTATGACATGACAGCCCCTCTCGTAGGTTTTGGTTATTATCTAAGGTCCGTTATTCAATAAGGTAAAATGTTTTATGTTTATATAAATCCATGGCAATAGACAATACAGTTATTTTGTTAATGTTTAAATTACATTTATTTTAAGCCAACAAACTAGCTTTTGTCTACCTACAATATAAATTCGAATATGATATCAGGCTTAATGAATAATGGGAACTGGCACCATTAGATGCTTGCCGACAGATTTTCTACTTGAATGTGGGTGCCAGGTAGACATTAGCAAAAAATTCTCCACCACCATTGAGTAAATGTGTTGCCATTGGTACCCACCAATTAGACCAAGCGTGATTATTTCAAAGTTTTTTATTAATTACCGTATTTTTTTGGATTACACCGATTGGCTAAAAATACTTATTCTGAATAAACTTTAGAGCTACTTGATCTTACCAAGAAAAACAGTTGGAACATTAATTTGATGCCAAAACTTTGTAATGTTACTCGGTTAATAGGTTATTCTTATTCGGTTAATTATACCGCCGTCTCATAAATGGTACTCATAGTAGGTGGTAGGCATCCTAGATCAACAAGGCAAGTACCTTATGGCCCATACGTACCTAATGTATATACAATGTGTGTATCGAAATCGTTAATATTCCGCGATACATGAAATTTATCATATATGTAAAGTAATTGTTCCTTTTAAGATAGTTGTACTAGGAATCTCGCCAGACAAACTTGCCATTGTGAGAGTTCATCTGGTGAATTACTGCCATCATATCTAAATAGTTATGTACTATATCCTTATTAAAGATGAGAGAGAAGTAGAAATCTACTGTCGAGCAGTAATGTGAAATTATAGGCACATGAGACTTAACCACTTTATCTCAGTGATGGGCACAGTGCAGGTCGCCACGAACTGCATCTGTTATAGGTAGAGATTACCCTTTAACACCAGATGGGTCCCTCGCTTAATCCACCACGCAAGCATAAATAAACTGTAACGGGTAAGCAGCGAGCTGTGATAATCAGATTGGGCAAATATGAATGGTTTTATCGACAGAGATTCCAATTTGCATTATTAAGTACTCAACTCATCTAAACCTAATCATACAGCTTAAAGTGGCACCATTCTATTAAGATTGTTACCCGCCCACGTTCAGTTAATTCAACACCAAAAACATACTAAGCAGCAGAACGAATTTCCCAAAGTAGACCACAAAGGTAATAAGCAAAACGAATTCGTACCAGAGAGCAGCACGCTCGTTTTACCAATAAAGGGGACCGACAAAACGACCTGAACGTCCTCAGCACATTTCTAGCTGGAGTGGGTAAAACGTCGCCAAATTCTGTAGGCATTGTATTAAAATTTCATCATAAAACATTCAAAAAGCACTCGTGTCTTCACAATGGACTCTGACGCGAAAAATGTTTGAGTTATATTGACAGTATAACAACTTAGTTACTTGTAAAGTAAAAAGTAGCATAGGTAGTACTTGAGAGTTATAATATATATTCTGTGACCTCACCACTGCTGAGAAATCAAATCTTGGCCCTTAAAAACTGATGAGACCAGTAAAAACAACCGTTCAAGTATGGTTCGTATCAGTGTGCGTTTCAACTTAGTGCTTACGTAATAGGCCTCTTCGTTCTATATGAAAAATACTAGAAATATGCGAAAATTACTTAATTTGTTACAAAATATACGTATACCTTGCTTAAATAAGTCGTCAAGCTAGCTTTTAATCTATTTTAGAACGTAGGATCTATTGTAATGCATTTATTGTTATCACGATATCACAGAGGATAGACGCCAGAGACATCAAGAAGCACCAAGAAAAACAAAAAGATAGCAAAATGAGATGCCTAAAAGTAAGAAATGCTCAGAGACACAAAGTGATGCCCCGAAGCTTGAACATACACCCGTGTGACAGACGATACGTGTAGATACTAACTGAATGTAAGATAAAAACCTTTATCATTAAAAACAAAATTCAGCTTCAACGCAATTAACTATTAGCTACTATATTCCTTGAGAAATTCTGAGAAATTTATCGTAACTCGAAAATACTTGGTAATAAAGCAAAATCACGAACATAGTTCAAGGGTGACGTATTTGTAGGATTCTCCTGATAATGTTGATTTTTGTTAGTCAGATTTGAGATATTCCATTTGACTTCCAATTAGGGAGAATACATGAAGTTATTGCCAGCGAAAAACAAAGGTATTATATGAATATCGTGAAATACCTTATTTTGTGGAGTTAGAGTAAAAATATGACGATAATGATAGTGAATAAATAAGTACACGTTGAGTACAGTTCCTTTTCATAGCAAGAACATGTTGTGTGACAGGTTTGGTACGGCATTTTCTACTGGCTAGATATCATTCTAAAGTAGAAAAGCCATCACCATGAAACTAACGGTCGGCAAAATTCATGAAAAAATCAAATCATCTCACTCTTTTACCTCTAATACAAACAAAGGTATCAGAAAACCAACGTTTCTCCAGGCTCCCGTAAAATATGGAGCGACCCCTTGCCATTTACTGGACTTAGTTCTACAACAGACTGCAAATGTTAAGTTACATTTTAGAATAACCCAATACCTGTCTCAACCAGGACTAAATGCAGTACCTAAGATTCCAAAGCGAAGATTGGCGCCACATCAATTACGTTGTAAAATTATAGTCTCTTATTTAATCACCAAGGGTCCGTATCAGAATGTCCTAATAAAGTTTCGGGTTGCTCACCAACACATAAAATAACTGAATGACAGTTGACATGCAGCGCGTTTCAAGCTTTAACCGATGGATAGGCTAAATCGATGACTGTGAAACACAAAGATAGTGTTTTATTTATTAAATATGTTTTTTTTTATTTTTTTTTTATGCCTGATAGGTTAGCCTTTGACTACTATCTCACCTGATGGTAAGTGATGATGTGGTCGAAGATGTTGTTCAGGCTAACCTAGAAGTACTGGCTCTCAAGGACAGCTGCCGGAACACACCGTTAGGTGTTTGACGACAGAATTTCTACTTGAGGGTGGTAGCTAGCCAGGCGGGCATTCGCAAATGCCCTACCACCATGCAAAAATGTTTCGGGTAGTATAACTGGAACTTACGCGTACATTCTGAAACAGGCCCTAAATCTCATTAAATTCTGACTGTTATAGCTTCGTCCTTACTGCCTTTACAGTGAAATACTGACGTGTCCTCGTCATGCCGCGCCGCCGCGCCGTCAAAATATTTTTCCAACGAGCGCCGTGTTTGTTTTGGCCTTACAATTTGGTATAAAAATAATTCATTTTAAAATAAACCCCTTTTTGAGGGTAATGGTATGTTTCTGCCAGTTGAATTAAGTGTTTAATTTATGTAGCGTACAGAAGAGGGTTAACTGAACTTATGTCAAGATCAACCGAATAACATAGAGAATTTAATTATCAAACATTTTAGGTTAACATTTAAAAAAAATTGTATATGTTTTAACAGTTGAGCGTTCCATTTTAACTGGGATGTGAATAATAGAAGACGGAAAAAAAGGACTGTGCCATTTTCTCTTAGGGCCTTTTCATCTTACTAGGTAACGATTTATGAAGAATACATAATATAATACTTTTTCTTTTGAAACGATGCTCTTAATGGAGTTTGACTTTCTAATTTATGATTATTACACTACAGACCAAAAAAATATGAGTTTTTTGTTTTCAGGGTTCGCGTAGGTATGTTATGAGTTTAAATATTCCACCACAACTTCTAAACGGCTTAACCAATTTTAATGTATGATAAATCATTAGTTTTGTCTTGATAGCGCAAATGACACAAGGTACATAAAAAAACTGGCGGATTTCGGACGTCATATTGTGAGTTTTTTTATTCCCATATCCATTGAGTAAGATACCAATATGAAGTGCTTTATAAAACGATTCGTTTTTTTTACTAACAGTTTTAATTTCAATGATACGATAAAACGTTTAACGATTATAAATAATTTACAGTTATTTTTTTTTACTTTATTAATTAATGTTTATTACCATTAGAATGAGACAATAAGGCGTATTCACCAGATATGGTGAGGAAGATAAGCGATGTACGAGCAGTAAATCCACCAATCGATTTGCTTCTTTTCACTATCCCTGAGCTGGGCAGCGTTCCTATTGGCATTTTTTTCCCTCTTACTGTATCAACCGGATAGTCCACTGCTGAACACAGCCAGCCAGGGGTTTGTTATAATCCCCACGCTTGGCAGGCGTCTTTGGGATCGCAGTGTAAGTTATTAGTTTATCAGAAAGCGCTGCTGCCCCCCTTCTGGTGTGTTACCCTTAGTCGCCTCTTACGACAGCCACGGATAGAGATGGAGGGGTGACATTATAGCCAGGCACCTCTATTTTTCTCTCTTAAAGTGATCATTTTCCTGGAACATCTTTAGTAGATACGCAGCCTTAGGCCCCTGTTCAATGTTCATTTCCTCTCTAAGTGCCATTGAAGCTACTAAAGAAGGAAATGTGCCGTACAACGGGACACTGTTTGCCACCTTAATGACCTGATTACCCAAAACTAGCGAATACTACAAAACAAAGCATGCTCAATGATGGTCAGCTTTGGGTTGTCGCTTGTTAGCGAAAACCTATGTCTTAATAGGTTTTTGCGTGGTCATTTGTATTGTTGGAGAGGACGTTTAGTACCGACCCCGCGTGAGTGGGATACGAATGGGAAAAATATTATTAGTTTCAAAGTAGATATTGGTCAAAGATGTTATATAGAGCACAGTGGCAGAAATTATCGACAGACAAACAAGGTCCGTTGTATGGATTCTGCCGCGGGCTTGAGCTTCAAGGAACGATGGTTACGGTTTCAATCCTTTTTATTTCTCACTCACCTACTCACAATACTACCTATAATTCGAAAATATACCACGAAGAAGAAAAAAATAATATCTTTCACCAAGTATAATCGAGGTGAAAGGCTTTCTGAACAGCAATACTCTGGGTACCTATTTTTAATATCATTTTGCCATTTGATTATTCTACTAGTACAGAATTGCCACTTAAGATTTAATAAAACGTGTTTGGGGACGGTACATAGTTTATGAGTATTTTATAAGTAAGAATTATACTGCATGCGAAATTAAAATGGTAACATACTAGGTATGAAAAAGCTCTTCTTTCGATCAGATGAAGTCTAGTAGTCTGGTTTATGACCACGCATCCTCATCTATGACGGTTAAAGTAATACAATAAAGCACAAAATTTCAGCTCAATTGAGCGATCCTCGATAGCCCAGTGGTTAAGTTACCACAAAATCAGAGGAAATGGGTTCCATTCTCCCTCGAGGTGAGAAATTATGTACTCTAAATATTTTTAGTATGATTTTTCAAAAATGACAAAATGACTGTTCCCACCATCCCCTGAGACATAAGTCTCCTGAGCCTGTAATTTCTTAAATTACTTGCTGGTTTTCAAGATCTGGTGCCAAACACATGTTTTGTGACAGATTTTCTGCCTGAGAATAGAAGCTAGCCAGGCGAGTATTCGCCAAATGCCCTTCCACCATGCAGTGAAGCTCTAGCCAGCGGTAGGCCTCGAACAATGGACCTGCAGCACGGCAGTCCAGCGCTATTACCTCTTGGCTATTATTGCTTCCAAACTTGTTGCCCTCTATCAGGCACAATTTTTTAATCCAGTTTGTATGAAACGGTAACTGGTTTTATATAAATGTCCGTACAAATAATAACTAATTAGTTGTATGAAATATTAAAGGACACAGAAATGTTTCAAGCTCAGTAATCTCAATCATAACTCAAAACATGAAACTTACAAAAATCTAAAGAACGCGTATAAATGTCAGCTGAAGAGTCCTCATTAATATTAATGAATAAAATATCTAAGTGAAACGGAAACGATATACAAAATGTATAAAATGTTAAGACTAGCAATTAAAAACTCATTAAATCCTGTTCAAATGAGTCGGTTGGAATATTCAGGATATTTTATGCTGCATTTAAATTAAAGGATTCGTAATAACTAGGACAGCAGAGAGTATAAACGCTGGTGATGTAACAATAGAGTAATTACATCTTACATTACATGAAGCTGATAAAAGGGGTTGTTTCATTTTAACATATCTTTTCTTTACGGATATATAACTAGAGTTTCATATTGATCATTTAAGAGAATGTGAATGAAATGTAATATTACAAAAACGAAGATATCGATTTTGGAAAGATGGAACTTATGTGAACTTTTCTTAATATGATCACAAGCATTATCGCGTGCTAAGCAAAAATCACATTTAAAAATTATTGTAGTACAAAATCTTTGTTCCGGACGGGAATCGAACCCACGTCCCCCTGATCCTGATGCTTATTCCATTCGGTCACCGGAACCTTACTCTTTCGAGTTGAAAATTAGTACTCCAAACTGTATTTCTTTAACCATCATAGGTGATAGTGCGCGGTCATTAAACAGACTTCTCTAACCGAAAGAAGTGCTTTTCGAGCACTTAACTCTCGCAATTATTGCAGTGACACTATCCTTCTATATTTCTAAATATAACATGCACTATCGCGTGCTGAGCGAAAATTACATTTACAATATATTGAAGTCCAAAAATGTTTGTTCCGTACGGGTATCGATCCCGCCCCCTCCGATTTTGCGCCGGACGTCTATTCCAATCGGCCACTGGAACCTTACTTTTTACTAAATTTGTATACCAATCATTTGTTATTGTTATGTGAACATGACATATTATATTTCAATAAATATTTCAGTATGTTAAGTCCAATATGATGTAGCATATTTATATGAACGAGTTTAAGATTTAGCATATCTAGTAGTTTTCTTTACGAGGAATGGATATCACGAGAGAGATATTGAAAATAGAGTGAAAGCTAGAAATCGAGTGAACACTTTCATGACCATGACTTTTAAAAATTCTTTTGAAAAAGTAGTATTTAGAGAATATCTTTTTTTTAAGCCTGATGTTTTAGTCCTTGACCACTATTTCACCTGATGGTAAGTGATGATGTGGTCGACGTTCAGGCAAACCTAGAATTACTGGCTCTCAAGGACAGCTGCCGGAACACACCGTTAGGTGCTTGGGGACAGATTTTCTACGTGAGGGTGTAGCTAGCCAGGCGGGTATTCGCATAATGCCCTACCACCATGCTCTAACTACTGTCATCGTAAGATAACAACCGGGACCGACGGAGCACGAACAAGCACGGAAGCGCTCAGTAGTAATGTCACTAGCAGTCACACTCCAAGTTATGACCGCGTTGCTTAACTTAACTTATAAGAATGGCTAAGCAAACTTCGCTACGAGTGCTTCAAGATATATAGCAATAGTGCAAATATAATATATTCAATTGTATAAAATCTGTAAAAAAAATATCATATGTGACAATAGAAAAATCAAAGGTTTTTCTTGCAATAA
This sequence comes from Plagodis pulveraria, assembly GCA_963890685.1. Lineage (NCBI taxonomy): Eukaryota > Metazoa > Arthropoda > Insecta > Lepidoptera > Geometridae > Plagodis > Plagodis pulveraria. The sequence goes on along the minus strand of OY982973.1, from coordinate 9,606,414 downwards.
AAATCATTCCATATTCAAACGACGCTTTGTGCGTATTTCTACCAGAGGGGATTTCCGTAAGTAGAATTCAAAACGTTGACTAGCGAATGCGGTATTCCCGGCGCTACATTATGATCAAGGTTGTATTTTATCGTAATCGTTATTTAGTGCTGCTACAGGATAGAATTGCCAAGTCACTTGAATAAATTGGAGGAAAGCGGAATACAATTTGTTAGAGATCATGGAACAACACTTGGCTTGAGTATAGACAGTTTCTAGAGTATATATTATGGATAGGAAAATCTAATCTGCGAACAATTCAAAAATTCCAAAAAATGCTATTGCCTACTCTATTGCGAAAGTCTTGCTTTGAAATTCAGATCCTGGCTTCGATCACCAGGTCAGATACTGGTCGTGGTTCTCGCAACGTCCGCCGCCACAATGATTTGAATGGGTGACCACTAGTGACAATACTTCTGAGCGCTTTCGTGCTTCTTTCTTAAAGGATAAATATAAAAACCTACAAAGTGTCAAAAATAATGTTGATATTAACTTATTAGGAACCAGCTAGGACCCGCGTTATATTTACCGGAAGCGACGAGCACGGGGCTCAACGCGTAACTTACGCGCTGAGGCCCGACGAAGGACTTCAAAACAGTCCGAAACTGGTCGGAATCTTTCCGGTAAATATAACGCGGGTCCTAATAAGTTAATATGGATAAAACTCGCGATAGTTTTCAAAGTGAAAATGTTGATAGTCTCGTAACATAGCTTGACTAATCACTCATATCACAGATAATCTATAGATATGCGGTCACTTATTACTAACTGTATAATTTTCGTGTTCTAGTGTCACCTCTTTTCTCGAATTCTAATTTTGCCAAACAAAAGTAAAAAATCTTGTAAAAGCTTTGTTGTAATGACCGCAGCAATGATGGCCGAGCGGTAATAGCTATGGACTGCCGTGCCGCAGGTTCATTGCTCGTTCCCGCCGCCAGCTTGAGCTTCACCGCAGGGTGGAAGGGCATTTCGCGATTGCTTGCCTAGCTAACTCTCAAGGTTTCGGGCGCAGTGCAATACCTTTTTTAGGCAAAGGTTATCTCTTAACATCAAGAGGGCTTCATGTTTGTTCCGACACAATTACATAAAAAAGAAAATCAAACTTTGCTTAACCTAGTTGATCGGCCAATAACAACTAGGCAAGCTCCGCTACGAGCACTTCAAAATATACAACTGTCAGATAAACTCGAAACTTTCAGACCTGGGAATCGAACTAACTACGTCACCCCAACCAGTCCTATCTTTACAAAGTTTCCACATAATAATATAAATAAATGTTTTTTAACAATTCCAAAACAGCAACATGAGAAGCCACTTATCATACTTTGTAAAAGACATAAACGACGTTGGAGTCTCGCCCACTAAGCTATCAAATAGCTACAAACACTTATATCTCATCTTCTAATACCCGCTTAAGTAAAACAACACTCAAGCTAATGCGCTTGAACATTATCCACTTACTGAATAAAAAAGACCATTTTTTACATATAAAAACCCTGTGAAGCCTACCTCTTAGATTTATACGTTTATTTAACATAAAGAGAAACTAAATGCTTTGGCCTTTTCAACTGCCTACATGTATCAATGCTTTGAGATACGTTATCATCACTACATAGTATAAAACAAAGTCATTTCTCGCTGTCTGACCCTATATATGCCTAGATCTTTAAAATTACTCAGGCAATTTTGATGCGGTTTTTTCAATACATAGAATTATTCAACAGGAAGGTTTGTATGTACAAAACGTGCATATTACATAAGAGAAACACAGATAATTTTAGGGGTTTCTAATGTGATGTCGTAAATAAACACATTTTTCACACTTATATTGCAAACGCTGGCAGAACCCTACGAGATAGATCAAAAAATTTTAATACAGTAACAAAAAAGTCCGCGGTAGTACATATCTATCTCTCAGGGATAACCCACAGTTACCTTTTTTTTCCTTTACTTTTTATGAGAACTTATGGCTTACTTTTGAAGTGATTTTTGACAATACAGTATTAATCCTTATCCAATTAAGTACCATAAACACATTTTGCATTTATAGATCAATGTGGCCCTTTACAGCTTTAGATTTTTCGTTGCACGTTGAGTGTTTTGCACATGGACAATTGAATGTCGCTCTTTTAAGTATAACCTCTAGAGAAAACATGTTAGTGTTGTCTAATGAAATAAAAACCGTGAGCGTTGTATACAAAGACATTCTGTTGTACATATTTAGTATCAGCACTGCACCCGTGCGAAGCTGGTGCGGGTCGCTAGTTGATAAAATATGTACATAATTATATTTCGAAGCAGTTATGATCCCAATAAGATCGTTTCACAAATATAATTATACCAACAGTTGTAGGTTTTAAGAAAATTACATTTACTTGACCAAATTCTGTAATATATTTTATAATATTATTTAATACACGTTTTTATTTAATGCATTGTATATATAGATTAACAAAATGATTATTGATGTATGTAATCTGATTTTAATATTTGTACACCAGTTGACTGGTTGAATGTAGAGAACTAAGTATTTTATCTTAAGAACTATTTGTACCTACTTTCAACAAATAAATATTTGAATTGAATTGAATTGAGTTGAACAAATCACGTCAAAACTACATATGAATATTATATTTATCTTGAGGACCTTCATTCGATCTTTGGTCAGGACGGTCTTGGGTTTCTCTGAAGAAGCAATCGTTTGTATCTGTTTCAATTGTGGAAATATGCTAAATATCAGTGGTCATGCATAGTATCCATCACGTTACATGGGACCGAAATATTTCTAGCAAAATAAGGTGCTCGAATACTTTTACTGACCCTTTTGAACACGCTTATTATTTAAAGCTGACAGGCTACCCTTTGACCGCTATCTCACCTGAAGGTATGCAATGATTTGGTCGAAGATGTTCAGGCTAACTTGGAATTACTGGATCTCAAAACAGCTGCCGAAACACAGCTTTAGGTGTTTGGTGACAGATTTTCTATTTTAACCACATGCAACTTTAACTCATTTCACGTGTGGACAAAGTAAGACAGACCATTTTTTAACCGGACCAAAGAATACAAGAGTATTTTCAACATTTTTAAGGAAGAGCTTATGATCTATAAACTCTACAGTGTATAAAGGCACTCTATCATTATTTTGCAGCGTTGTCTTATCACCTTCCTAACATTATCAGACGCATTTATTGATAGCCCATATCTTCTCTACCACACAATGGTCAACACATATTTAAATATGTTTTCGTTAACGGCACACACAGGCCAACAAAAAGACATCTAGTAAAAATATTAGCTAAAGTTGTTAAGTTGCTTTTAAAATAATTGAACAGTTCACGTCTATCTTATATTGAAATAGCACGGTGTGTGTGTGTGTTGGTGTGTATGAGGGTGTATGCACGTGCTTTTTTGGCCACTCACTGAGACAGTTTAACTAATTTTAACAAAACATAGTATAATATTCCCTTTAGCTCTCGGATCAGGACACATTTTACCTCAATTTACAAAATTGATCCCGAGGAAGCGCGTTGTTACAGATTTTCATGCGAGTGAAGCTGCGTGCAAAAGTTAGTATAGTATTAATCACAACAATGAAAATTTTATAATTTTTATATATAAAAGGTTGGATCAAGGTAGGAATTTCAGCAGAAGTCTAAAATTTCATATATTATGTTTTAGTAAATAATACGGGATAACTCACGTAAATAAGATAGATAGCTCCGACTATAGTTTCAACCACATCCGGTGGTCTTTTTCAAGGAGAGCTAGGGACGCACGCGTTGACGTCTCGCTGAGCACTCATATATTATGTGTTTGAGACTTAACAAAACATATACAATTTTTGTACACGTGCTTCTGTCGCATCCATTTTAGAGAAAATTGTGCCAACCCCAGATAAAGTGGAACAAGGATGGGCACATGATAATGTACTGCAGCGTTATAAGAAAATCAATAAGGACTATTGGTTTCTTGGAAATAAAGCCTGCAATACTTACTGATGCAAAGTACAGGACATGTGGAAATGTTAGACAACGGTTTTTATAATCAAATAATATATGATATTATTTTTCGTGTGAATACATTAATTCCACAAAGTATAAAAACAAGAGCGTTGCATAGAAAAATACAAAGAAGGCACACTCATATTTTGTAACTTTTTTAATGCTATCTTGATGGTTCAAGCACAACGCCCATCTGGTGTTAAGTAATAACCTCTACCTATAATAGATGCAGTTCGTCATAAGTGGCGAACTGCACTGCGCTCATCACCCTGAGACGTAAAGCTGTTAAGTCTCTTTGTGCCTGTAATTTCATCGGCAACAATACCCTTTGAGCTGGAGCACAGCAATGTGACCATTATTGCTTGGCAATAGAAATAGGTATGGTGGCAATACAACCCGGATCGAACTCGTAAGCGTTTTACTGCTACGAAAAAATATTATTTAAGGATATGAAGTTATGAGATGGACAAGTCCTGCGCTTGAAGGTTACATCTATTCATCACATGAGCAGTCTCAACTCTTTCGTTCTGGTTAACACCACACTGCACTCCGATACCCTAGTTTTTAAGGGGATTAAATATAATGACCACCATAAAATGCTTTGACACCCTTAGTTCTGTTAGCAAAAATTTTAATCGAACTAAATGTAGTAAATGATCACTAAATGTAGTCAATGATCACCAAATGTAGTAAATGATCATTATCGTCATATTTAGGTCAGACGACGAGCCAAGCGAGAAGGAGCGTTAGGTTACTTGTGACCACAACAACGCCAGAAGAATTATAGCAAGATGTAAACGTTATAATTTTACATGATCATTTACTACTTTTGGTTTAACAATGATTTATTTGGAGTCATTTTGCTTAAATAGGATAGCGAGATGTAAAAACTTTGGTTTTAAGTTTACATTAAAATGTGGGTTTAGTTTTGGTGATCATTTATTATTTTTGTTTGTTATGTGTTACTAAATCTGGTGGTAAGTTAAACATAAGCCGTTTTTAAGTCTTGTTCACCTAGTTATTTTCCTTGCTGCAGGGCCCTTCACATCCTTATACAGTAGCGTTGGTATAATTTTGTTTTTAGGCTGAATATTGGATACTGCAATGGTACCATCAAGAAGACTTCTACCTGGGATAATTTATTGAATATAGTTTTAAGGTGTTTTTTTTTATACATACTCGCGATTGAATAAATGTATTGGTAAATTACCAAATAGTATTTGATAAATTTGATAACATTTTATTTAATAATAATAATCACGTTTGATAAAAACAAGTATATTTAAAAATGTGAAATGTCAATAAATCCAGAATTTCCTGCAAAAACGACGTAACGTCTAAATACAAATATAGCCTAGCCTTATTTAAATTGGGGCAGTATTATCCCTAAATATATTTTAATATTCTTAAAATAATATATAATTATTAGTTATCAAAAATTATCAGAGCGCTTGGTTGATGCGACGCATGATCAAAATGCTGGCACCTATTTGGCTCAAAGAATAAGCATTGCAATTCAACGGGGCAATGCTGTCAGCATGCTGGGCATGCTGCCAACTGATAGTGGGCTAGAGCATTTGGACTGCCTATGAGTCCAAATGCTTTTATTGTAGTAGCTGTAGTGTTGTATATAGTTTGTAGTATTTGGTTAAGAAAGGCATACCGCCGGTAAAAAAAAAATAAAAAAAATGATTGATATATTTATATTAATATAGTAACGCCTGGATCGTAAGTATCATATATCATGATTTTTTTATCGACGGTATCATTTTATTGACAAAACACATGTATAAAATACAGCTACTAAAACTAAGTTTAACCGCCCGTGGGAGGCCAGTCTATAGTGTTACCTCCTGATTTCTTTCCGTGAGTGTCGTAAGAGGCTACTAAGTGTAAAATACCGGAAGGTGGGCAGGAGTAAGTATTAATCTTTTATCTTACACTGCGATCCCTAAGCTGCCTGCCCAGCGTGGGGATTATGATAAACCTCTTCTTAATCGGGGAGGCTGTGTTCAGCAGTGGACAATCTGGCTGCTACAGTATTAAAACTAAAGCGTTTAGGCAACCTAAATACCTAATTATACTAAACCAGTGCAGGCCCAAAAGCAGTCCAAAATACTCCAGTCGATACTTTGCCCAGCATTTTGGGAGCATTGCCCGATCAGATTGCAATCTTAATTCATTGAGCCAAATCACGCGTCACATCGAACAAGCGCTCTTATAAGTTTTGGAAAATAAGATGAGCTCCCGCCCCCCACAGATCCCATGTTTACACCAAACGGCTCAAATATTTAACCACTGCCAAGATACACATAATATAATTAAATGAAATCTAAGTCCATGAAAGAAGATTACATATATTATTAAAATAATCTACAGCAGTATTAGGCACAACGGCACACACGTATTATATTCTTAAGTATCTCAACACTTGTATAAAATATTAAATAAATAAGAAGTGATCTAGTCAAACGCTATGGATTCACTTTGTGAACTGACATTTCGTAGAGTCCTAAACATATCAAATGCTGATATAGCACATATCGTAACATTGAAAAAAGTCTGGCATGGTCAAGCTCCATTTTAAGCTGAAAAGAAATAACCTGCATCCATGTAATGAATGAATAAATGAAATGTAAATAGACCTACAAAGAAGTGAAAACTATTTCATTGCTTATTAAAAGATGTGTTTCATTGCATCACAATATGTTATGTCAGATATTTATTTCAGTACAATATTTTGTCAACTACATCCGAAACGCAGTAACACACTTCAACAGTTCAAACAGTTTTTTAAAGTTGCCTGATATAATTTTTTTATTGTTATAATATATAGTTGTTTCATATTTTGTGACATTTAAGTAAATTAAATGAAACATTCAATTTTATACTAAACGATGACAAAAATTATGCAGATTTTTATATATTTAAAAATAATTATTTGAATACCTATCTTAAAGCAAATATTTTTCGTAATTAATGAAGTATTTGTTTTTGAATAATTGTTTTGAATTTATTTTATTTCTCGAAGTAGTTAAATACTATAACTACTTCGAGAAATAAAGTATAAGCTATAGTTCTAAAATATTAATTTATATGTTACAAATCTGTTTAAATAGATGTAAAATATACTTGAACTATAACAATTAATGTTTATAAAAAAATTCATTATTTTTAACATAATAATTAAACTTACCTTATTAATTATCCAATGAGAAAAATATGTCTATCACGAAAAACTAATGAAAATTCCACAGAAATTTTGTTTTATTAAACAACTTCCTTCACAGCACTTCACTGAGTAAAACTTCCCAAACTTTTATCATCCAAAGTCCACAAAACTTTTTATTAACCGATCAATTTTATTTCACTCACATATCGTTTACGTTTTAAATCTCTCGATTTTACGGACAAAGCACAGGCACGTCGTACCGTCACGACACCTTGCGGGCTACTAACGCACATAGCTTCTCCAGGGTTAGGTTTATCCTTGTGTGAGAGAATCATTACACTGTACACGTTACCCATGCGTCTATGTGTGCGTGACTGCTAGACGGTTCCTGACTTGAATGTGTTCGAAATGTTATTTGACTGTGTGCGTAACCGATCACCTAAATGTTTCTCTGTGTAGGTGCCCGGTAGAGCTGAATTTTCGCGCATGCTCTATAAAATATCTGAAAATACTGTTTCTAAATGTTAAATTACCAACGTGAGAAACTCATACAACATATTTTTGCAAATTAAAAGGGTCTAAGATATAACATTACAGTTTTGGAACATCATTCAGAAACATGATATGTATGTGTAGGTAAATAAAAGAAAAACAAATTTATAACATTTTAACGTATCGTTTTCGTTTATCGTTTGGCTCGTTCGTAAATCAAATATTTGTGTGAAGCTTGGATGCCTTCACAACGGAATGAAATAACAATTTCAATTTCATTTTGTTTAGATATTTTCGTTTTTGCTATGAAGTTAGGAATAAGAAAATAAGTATGCATCTTATACAATTTAATATGATCTTGAGAGTCAGTAAGTCTATGTAACCCTGAAAAATATATATGACTTTTTAATATTTTTAATTTTTCCAATGGCGCATGTTCCAATCTCATGCATTTGAAGCAGTGATCGCTCACTGGCTTTGGCTATGGACTGCCGTGCAGCAGGTCCATGTTTCGAATCCCGCCACGGGCTTGAGCTTCACCGCAGGTGCCCGGTAGAGCTGAATTTTCGCGCATGCTCTATAAAATATCTGAAAATACTGTTTCTAAATGTTAAATTACCAACGTGAGAAACTCATACAACATATTTTTGCAAATTAAAAGGGTCTAAGATATAACATTACAGTTTTGGAACATCATTCAGAAACATGATATGTATGTGTAGGTAAATAAAAGAAAAACAAATTTATAACATTTTAACGTATCGTTTTCGTTTATCGTTTGGCTCGTTCGTAAATCAAATATTTGTGTGAAGCTTGGATGCCTTCACAACGGAATGAAATAACAATTTCAATTTCATTTTGTTTAGATATTTTCGTTTTTGCTATGAAGTTAGGAATAAGAAAATAAGTATGCATCTTATACAATTTAATATGATCTTGAGAGTCAGTAAGTCTATGTAACCCTGAAAAATATATATGACTTTTTAATATTTTTAATTTTTCCAATGGCGCATGTTCCAATCTCATGCATTTGAAGCAGTGATCGCTCACTGGCTTTGGCTATGGACTGCCGTGCAGCAGGTCCATGTTTCGAATCCCGCCACGGGCTTGAGCTTCACCGCAGGGTGGAAGAGCTTTTTGCGTATGCCCGCCTGGCCAGCGACCACCCTCAGTTAGGAAATTTGTCGCCAAGCACCTAACAGTGTATTCCGGCAGCAGTCCTTGAGAGCCAGAAAAATTACACGCACATGAGTTCTAACAACTGCACGTCACAGTGTGACGGGCACAGTGCAATTCGTCGTTGACGATATGCGTGTGTTATAGGCAGAGGTTAGTCCACTTAAGATCAGGTGGGCCTCGGGCTTGTTCCGTCACAGTAACAAAAAAAAAATGGTGTTATCCACGGAGTATGCGTCATGGCAAACATAAAAAAATATTATAATCATAGTATTCTGTCATTGTTAAAAAGTTAATTAAAGAATATTTGCCTTTGGAACGTAAGTTGAACATCCCCATACGATGGTAAAGGACGACAGGACAAATAAGAGTTATGAGGCATATGTTTTGTTGACTTAGCGGTCAGAGCATACCCTGGCTATAGGGGTGGTTGGCGCGGATTCGAATCCAGCACATGTCTATAATTTATCCCTTTATTGTAATTTTGTTAAATATTTAGGAATGCATCATCAGTTACCAACATATTTATTTCTACCACTAAACATCAATACATTGCTGTGTTCCAGTTTGAAAGGTGGTGGGTGTCAGAGCAGTTCGTCATTCATTATGAAATGCATGTGTTAGAAGTAGAGGTTACCGCTGCACATATTGCGCTTGTTCCGTAGCAACGGCTCAGTGGCATTGGCTATGGACTGCCACTCAGCAGGTCCATGGTTCGAATCGCACCGCGGGCTTGAGCTTCACCGCATGGTGGAAGGGCTTTTTGCGAATGCCCGCCTGGCTAGTTACAGGCACATTAGACTTCACAACTATGTCTCAAGGTGATGGGCGCAGTGAGATTCGCGACTTGTGACGAAATGCATCTGTTATAGGCAGAGATTAGTCGGCTGAACATCAAGTGGGCCACGAGCTTGTTCCGTCACAATAACATAAAAAAAGTAACACGATAGTTCTTGAGGATAGTTATTATATAAAGAAGGTGACTGCCACACTACAAAGATAATTTATCAATATAATTAATCGGTTCACTGATATGCTACGTCGTAGAAGTGTAGCAGCAGCTACGCTTCGTTCAGCTACTGCTACGCTCTATGAAGTAAAACATTTGTGTATGTATTTTATCTATATAACTAATTACGTACTTTTTGTCATTACTAATGTTCGATGACTTTTTATCTAAGTCCTATATTTGTTGTCTTCTAAGCTATAAAATTATTACAAGAAGTAACAATATTAAACATTTTCTTAAACATTAATATAATCTTTCTATTCGTAACTAAACAACTTTAAACAGTTTTAATCTCGTATATTTATCATTATATTTGTCCCCATTATATTGGTCACGGGGTCTTTCGTTGATTCTTATTTATATTTTTTTGTTTGATCAACTACTAACCAATAATGAACTATTATTTTATGATGTGCTGATGAACATAAAGCAAATTAATAAGGTTTTTTTATTTCGAATAACAAGAAAGGAGAGAGCAAAGAGTCAGGATTTCCGGTCAAAAGTTAAAGTACTAAAAAACGACTCAAAATATTTGTCACTTCTTACGAAACATATTACGTTATAAATCAGTCATCAATATCGTTGTTCTAAAGGGGCATGTTCAATGAGAAACGTTTGTTTTATATTTCAACGATCTTTATTTTCTAGAGATTTTGATTTTCACAGACGAAAGAAGGGAAACATAAGGCATGAAAATAATAAGCAATGAAGTTAGTCATAAATAATTAAATTAAAATACTCAAGACAAATTTCTTATAAATTGCAAGTTCTATTTTTTCTTATAAATGAAAGGCCTCAGGCGCATCGCATCAGGCGACATTGGGCCAGGACCCCTATGTCGCCTGATGGTAAAATATGATATGGTCAAAAATTATGTTCAGGCTAACCGAGAATAACTACTTCTCTGTGTGTTAATTTCTAACAAAATCAGATGCTTAGCAACCTCTTTTTTACTTACGTGTGGTTAGTGTGGTAGGTATTCGCAAAATGCCTTATCATCATGATATAACACAATATTTATAACTAAAAAGGAAAATATAATTTAATGTATCCAATAATTTGTATTTTTTTTCTATTATCTTAGTTATCGTTTTAAGATATAAAATTGTAAATTTGAATGTGACAATAGAGTGTTATCTATATGTCTATCTATTATATCCATTAAAGAACTCTCAAATAAAAACTTCGAAAAACATACCAAATAAATGCCAGTTACGCCAAAATCATAATAAAACTCAAACAACCTTTTTAGCTCGAATACCGTCTTTACTTGATTGATCCGGACCGATGCCAAACCCCAAGTGGTATTCAAAGACAAAAACCCATTGAAAAGTCTTGAGTTCGGTCCAAAACAGAAACTTATGTCATATAGATGCATGTTAATCTTAGAATTATACTTAAAACAAGGAAACAAAAGAAAACGTTTGGGCAAAAATATTTCATATCATTTCGAATAAAAATAATATGTTAATGGACTGCCACGCTGCAGGTCCATGGTTCGAATCCCGCCGCGTTTTTGAGCATCACCGCATGGTGGAAGGGCATTTTGCGAATGCCTCCTCTAGCCCCTAGCGACCTCCATCAAGTAGAAAATCTGTCGCCAAGCATCTTATGGTGTGTTCCGGCAGCTGTCCTGGAGAGCCAGTAATTCTAGGCTAAGCATGTAACCTTCGACCACACCATCAGGTGATATTGTGGTCCAAGGTTAATTTATAAGGAATAAAAAAAGTTAAAGCATCAATCCATCCGTTGTGTTAGTAAATCACGAAATGGTTCACCATCTAGGATTCGAACCATTTACCAGCTGCGCAGCAGTCCATAGCCAATTCTACTGAGCCATCACCGCTGCTTGCTGTGCATCGTGATAACTCACAATTTGCTCTGTAGAAATAATGAATAAAGTAGCTTTTCACCAACAGACCGGTTCTACTCGCGCATAAAAACAACAACTAAGTATATATTGCACTTAGTCAGAGTAAACAACGCGGGAGTGATGCGCAGTTGTTCTAGTTTACTTTGTTTTGTAGCTATCGCTTACAACTTGCACTGAATGCAAAGTTAAGGCAATCTGAGCACTCACAGCGAATAAGAGGCCTTCACTCTTCGATAGCTTTTGTTTAACATGAGTGCCTACGTTTTAAAACTCTTATTACCACCAATGGCTGAGAGCTGAACTGTAAATGCAGTCGTATTGCAATGTTAAAAAGTGATTTAAGTCGTTCTAGGTTATATAAGGTTTGATTCACAGTATTATTTCACCCGGATTGTCCACTGCTGAACACAGCCTCCCCCTTTTACGAGAGGTTTTCCATAATCACCACGCTTGGCAGGCGTCCTGGGGATCGCAGAATAAGATATCATTTCGTCAATAGGTGCTGCTGCCCACCTTACGGTATTTTATCTATAGTCGCCTCTTACGACATCCTCAGGTAGGGATGGGGAGTGATATTTTTAACTCGACACCACACGGGATTGGACTGATTCACGGTAGTTAAAAACAATGACATATTTAAATTCACAACAGGATTTCAGATAGATTTTTTGCCAACGGAACTCTTAATTTTGAAGCAACTGTAATGGTTTCTGAGCAATGACTATGAACTGACATGCTGCAGATAAATGTTTTGTGCTCTGCGATAAGCACAAGCCCATAGTTCAAACAGCTTGGTAGAAGGGCAATTTTCTGATTGCTTTACCTGCTTGTCACGTAAATATCTGCCGCCAAGCACTGATGTTTTTTTCCAGCTCTTTTTAAAAGCCAGACTCTAATTTAAATTGATTGATCTTCGATCGCATCATCAATTTCCTGCAGGTGAGATAATGCTATCCTATAGCTATAAAAAGAAGACTAATCCTTTAAAAGCAAACAAGAATCCCTTCAAGCAATTTCAGTATAAAGTCGACTGCCACTTAATATAAGTATCTACTACTATATCTATTCTACACTAATATTATAATGAGGTAAAGTTTGCATATTGTATGTTTGTATAGAGTACTAGTCCTCGTACGGAGTAATCTCCAAAACTTGGATCGAATTTCTAAAATTAATTTCATCATAAAAATTTTGCACTATTCTCGAGTTAAAAGGTTAAGTTATATTGTGATTTCGGTTTTATTTATATACGAAATAATAATATTAGTAGGGCAAGTAGGAAAAAATATTTTTTAAGCTACTTTATTGTGTGTTTAAGTGCTGGTCATATGGTTTGAGATAAACACATTTTGAGTATTGTGAAATAATAAATCTATTCTATATATCTTATTACAAGTAGGTCAATGATTTTAATATTTTATTAATGTTGAGACGCTCTTTTTGAAAACACTATATATACCATATATAAAAAAAAACTTGCTGTTGACATGTTATTTCATATAGCTAATATTTGCTCTTAAGAGCGCGTTGTTTGATGCTGTATGTAAAATTAACAAGAGTGTACTGCCCGCTCGCGACTCATGGAGGTCCCACGCCACCACGTGGCGAAATGATATATTTTACTGATTATATATACGTTTGACTGATAACGTAGCCAGTTTAAAGGTTGTGTCGTAGCGCGTTGGTGTTTTGTGTTTGCTGTTGATTATAATTTACAAAAGTCGGGCCTGTAAACGTAAGATGTTCTCTGTAAGTAGGTATATTTATTTAAGACAAAGTGGTCTTAGAAAATAGACTGAGGGCGTAGGACGGAGAGAAGAATTTTTAAGCAGTGATGACTCAGTGGCGTTGGCTATGAACTCCCGCGCAGCAGGTCCATGGTCAAAAAAGGCGAAGATTGGAATGGCCATACTTCCATAAACCGTGGATTGAGAAATAAGCCAAGAGTGTTCTAGTAAGTTGTGTCTTCTCATTTCCACGATACCCACATGGAAGCCAACGTTACTACAACTGCTATTAAACCTGATGTAAAGGACCTTAACATACAAACACATCAATATCAATTTGGAAGCAGTGGCAGGGGCATTGGCTATGGACTGCCGCGCAGCAGATCCATGGTTCAAATCCCGCCGCGGGTTTTAGACCACCCTCAAGTATAAAAACTTTCGCCAAGCACCTAACGGTGTGTTCCGGCAGCAGTCTTTGAGAGCCAGAGAAATAACAGGCACATGAGATTTAATAACTATGTCTCAAGGTGACGGGCGCAGTGCAATTCGTTACTTGTGACGAAATACATTTGTTATAGGCAGAGGTTAGTCCACTTAGCGTCAGGTGGGCCTTGAGCTTGTTCCGTCACAATAACATTTAAAAAAGAACAATGTAGAAGAAGTGACCATAATTACTAATACTCGTAAGCCGGCGTAAATAAGACAAAGAACATTAGAGTACCGACAGTTGTGAGTTGAACAAAAAAAACTTTGTGACCCGTTCTTGAAATATAGCTACTGATGCAGTATTAAAAATAACCTGTCATTTTCTAAACACCCCTATAATCCTAAGTAAAGCCCAAAAATCCTGACATATAAAGACAAAACCATCTTAACATCTAACGCTCACTGGCGCACGCAGCTTATCTCTACTCTAGCCAGTGCATATCCCCAGACAGGTTTTGAACTCACCCTAGCTGTGAAACATCTCCACTCCTTTTTGCTTCGGTGAAGTCTAGCCCTTAATCTAACGACGACCAACTAGTTAGAAATCAATTTCTGTAGCTAAGTTAAAACCCATAAGTTATTATTTGTACATTAATACAAAAAGATCCCTATCTAGTCGAAAATTACCCCAAATTACAAGTACAGAACTAATAAAATATTCAAATGAGCGCGCAGTGAAATATGCGGGTCTAATTATTACTCTGACCCGGAAGTTTGTTCAATTATTAAAGACCCGTTAATTTCACTTGTTGATTTTCATAAAAATCAAATAAAAATGTTAAAATATATGAATTTGATATTGGCCAAACGCACGATAGTGCTTGGTAAACCATATTTAACAACTATAATAACTATGAATTTAAAAAGCTAGTCAAATGCGAGTCAGAGTTCGTTTTTACAGGGTTTTTATGGCTGTTGTTATAGAATAGAGAGAATTGTTAGAGAAAATGATAATTTGTATTGAACATGGCTTATAGGTAAAGAAAATTCATGTAATATAATCATAGCTGATAACTTACGCTTAAGACGAGGCTGCGCAAAAATTACTCTGATTCGCCTAGTTATTATAAATAACCCAAATATGCAATCGGCACGATAACTTAAATAATTGATTTTTCAAACCTTTTTCTATCCGTTGTTAAGACAGAAACACAATTGAAATAAATTTACTCGATAGTTCTTATTTTTTAAAATTGAGCCTTGCCAATAAATTATTGGATTTTACTTGGAAACTACGTCAGTTACATATCAATAATAAATATCTATAGAAAGGAAATGTAGTTTATTATCCGCTGTTAAAGTAAAATTTACCTAGAGCAATTATTATCCTCAAAATAAATTAAATTGCGTTTTAGACTTACGACCTTTAGTTCTACGCAGGAATACGGTCAATCGAAAGATCCGATATTCAACCTTATTAGCTAACTATTATGGAATACAATCAATGCGAAAGAGCTGTCTTTCAGTGCCGCACTGTACGCCGTTGGACGTGGACCTGTCGCGCGCTATCACTTTGGTACTACGTGTGCATTATCAATACGTATCTTGGTAGGTATATCAATCAATATGGGAAATAAAGATAACCGAAAAATTTACAAAAAAAGAAGCAGATGAGTCGATACAAAAACTTTGCAAGAATTATGAGAGAGGCGAAAGCGTAAGTAGTTTTCGTAATTAATATTATTTAATATTTCAGTTTTTTTTACCTATTATTATATAGTATTGAAATTTAATAATCGATTGTGTTTTGGTGTTTATTCTATTAGAACTAAGAGATACTATGGTATCTATTGGGTTCCCATACAATATGTAATGGAACTATAATATCTGTAGTACTAATCTACATATGGTTAGTAAGTGAGTAACTATAGGTAGGTATATCTGGTATATATGGTCTCACCTGATAGTTAGTGATGAGGTCGAAGTAGATTTCTATCAATGAAAGAATATTCAGAATCGGGCCATTAGGTATTCAAGAGATTATCTGCAAAGACACCTGCATAGGTACATTTTATCACTTAGACATATATATATATAAATATATGGTTTGTACAACAATAGAGTTCAATAATGACTGTGCTCATAAACTGCACTTTCTTTCTCAGGAAAAAAAAAACTAATCTGTCGAAGTCCGAGATCACTCAGAACAGGGAGAACTGTTGGAGTCGCCATCTCATCTAATAAATTTAGACTGTGTTCTTCCAATGCATGAAAAAAGGTGAGTAATTCATTGAAAAAATATTGCTTAATTTGTACATTTTATTCACAGCAAATTTGGAAAAGGATATTATTAATATAATAAGTAGGCCAACAATTATTTTGACACATTTTAGCATCTTGAGTGTAAAATTAAAAAAAAAAATCTTATATATATATCTTATATGTAAAAATACTTTCTTTTATTCACTGAAAAAAAAATATTATGTGATCATCTCCCTGCACTTGTCACACCTTTGTAGGGTCGGCAGTCGGTACAAACAATATAATTTCTCTGAATACCTACACAAAAGACAATATATTGACATAATTGTGCGGAGTTATACTTAAATTTAATGGCCGTCCGCCTATCTCAAGCAAAATATCTTTGGGAATGCCATTGTTGATATGTATTATACTCGCCTCCGCCCCTTTTTCGGTAATTAGGGTCTAAGAAAGATTGTAAATAGCGATGTTGTACTTTTAAAGTGCAGAAAAACTACTCAAATTTACTTGTGAAACATGCCACTTATTTGCATTGTACTTAAGTAGCTTTATATGTCACGCTTAATACCTTTTGACAACCATTTTTATTACTTTTTAGGTTAACCTCAGAAATCATTGTCAGTAATGATGAAGACACTGAGTTTTCTTATACCGAGTTACCAAAGAAATTGGTAACTTGGTATATATGTCAATAATTCAAATCATTATCCGAATTTATTTATTTATATTTATTTATTCATATTCTCAATACCCTTTTCTGATTTCACTCATATAGAAACTAACAAATTGTATCTACAGATGCTACTATCTAACAAATCGTGCGAAATTTGAATGTCGGAGAAACAGAAATGTACAGTTCTGAAGGCTTCAGGTAACTGATTGTCTGTAAAATATAAAATTATATTTTTTGCAGGTATACATCAATAAAAAATCTGATTGGTATTATCAAACTCTAGGTCAAATGAACGTTTGTAATATAAATGAATGCTTATTTGCCGTGTGGTATGGAAACAATAAATTAAAAATAGAAATTCTACAAAAAGAAGACGAATTTTGGAGGAAAGAAATGGAGACAAAACTAATCACATTCTATATGGACTGCCTTCTGCCCGAGCTGGTCGATCCCCGCCATCCAAAGAAAAGAATGATCCGGGATCCAGAATATGTGGATACTTCTAGAAAAAGAAGTATTCAAGAGGAGGCTGTAGAGGTTGACTTGCAACAACAAAGTGCAAATGCTTCAGTACCTCCCCCGCCGTAAAAAGAAGACTTGACTATGTTGAATTTTAATATAAGTACTACCTATTTCCCAAACACACTTTGTGCACATATCATTAAAATTTTATAAAATGGAAACAATACATTTTGTTATTTCATAAATGATTTTTTGTTAATTTAGATAAATTTTAATTTAAGTTGTCTATAACCTCTGTACACTATACAGTGGTATACTAACAATCCAAGAATCCATATGTTTTTATTTTAATGCTTAATTTAGACACCTGTTCTAGTGCTCTCACTTTTCTGTCCTGTTGTATTAAAAGAAGCCTGGCACAACATGTTCTTTACAATGTTGTTGCAGCTGTATGTTTTTTTAAAATTAACATTGCCAAAGTTTAAGGCGTTTACCGATTGCGTATTAGTTCCGCATCTTCTGGTAGTTTGGTAAAAAAATCTTAAACTGTTGTTTAAAAGTGGCTAGATCTATATCTAAGTTAGTTTTTACCCCAGTTGGTATCTGAAAGCAGAGTGGTAGTAAAATAACACCTTTCTGTTTCCCACTGTAACTGAAAAATAAAACGTAATAGGATGTATACGTACAGATTTTCAACTTTAGTAATAAATAGTTGAAAAATACATGACATCAACAACAAAAAACCTGCTTTATAAACTGTGTTACACATTCCCAGTGTAGCACAGTTAGGTCAAGCTGAAATTTATATTTGTATGACGAGTCATGGTAAAGAATATTGCCCGAAACTAACATTTAATGCTCATTGTGTTTTACTTTATTATAATGGCGTGTAATCTGACGATATCGTCCACGCGGATGCCAAGGGGTAAATTTTAGTAGTAAGTGTAATCAGTAGAAATCACTTTCGTGACTACGAAGAATTTAAAAACACCCCATTTATCAATATATTATATCGAGTCGTTTGGGCTGTTATACACCATCATCATACTCCAACCCTTGTCTCACTTTATATTGGTTCGGTACAATATGATTTCTCTATAATCAGAGACTGCGAAACAACAACACAGCAAAGAAATAACTTGATAACAATTTCTTACATTAAAAACACTGAAATAACTCTTCGAAAGGTTATTTGACATTTTCAGTTGTAGAGGCCAATACTTACCCATTTTAGTAATGCATCAAACTTACGTCACTTATTTATAGATTATTAATCACTTCATCTATTGTGAAATAGTGAAATAATCTATAAATTATTTATAGATTATTTCACTATTTTACAATAACTTTCATCTATTAATAGTTGCTACTTACATTAGTTGGTAGAAGCACTGAGATCATCAAGGCGTTTTGGCAAACTATTTTTTCAGTAAGTTGACTGTAACTGGCAAACCGCTCGACCGATATTGATGAAATTAAAATTGAACCAATTAAGAGTTAAACTGTACCAGCAAAAAAATAATCGTCAAGATCGAAACTTTCAGTAAAAAGTTATGTGTAGTCAGTTATAAAACAAATTATTTACGTTTCAATTTGCGAACCCTCTTTCTTTTATATGTCGGTTAAATATATATATATATATAGCACACATGATCATATTGTAAAATCTTTTGACTTTAGTTTTATGAGCAGACAGCGTAAGAACATTTTTTTGTATATAAAATAATCAATTACGTACTTAAGAAACATTAATAATGTAGATCAAAATAAAAACGGGACATCAATTGCAGTATATACAAAGTTACTTTATGTGTATCTAAATACGTCACGTGAATAAAACAAAAAAAAAAGATGAATTCGTCTCAACGCTCTCTGTGTTCCCGAGTACGAGTATAAGCGAGACGCGTGCGCTTCCGCGCCGCATTCGCGTCGTTCGGTGCAGGGCATCGTTGCACCGCATGGGCGGAGCTAGCGTGGGAATTATTTTTGACTGCCTGGTCTTAAATGTATATTACAAGTTGACATTTTAATATTCCATTCCGCCTCTGCCAAGCTATCGCCTGTAACCTATGTAATTAAAACAAATATTGGAATATTGTTATTATAATATAGTATGTAACACATTATTAAAAGAAGTTTAAAAGAATGGCCCGAGTTCTTTGCCCATTCTTCTTGCAGTGGCTCTATATTAATTTTTTTGCTGAACGTGGCAGTACAATGTAGAATATTTAAAATTTAAAATTTGTTATTAACCTTCATATGAGCGTCGTATACGCCAAAATTGAATAGATGGTTTTGACTTTGACTTTACGGTATGGCAGAGAAGATTCAAAGGTAAAATACGTTAGAAATAAGTGTTTGATGTTAGTTTCTGTGAAATAAACGCAAATTTATATTTTTTTACATTATTGCTTCGCAACATTAATCGAAATCTCCTTAAAAAAGACCACCGGATGTGGTTGAAACTACAGTCGGAGCTATCTGACTTATTAACGTGAGTTATCCCGTATTATTTAATAAAAATGAGCATTAATCGCTTATTTAATACTCGTAGTATGGCTTTGCGAAGTGATCATTATGGTCCTTTTCATTGAGTGCCTATAAGTTATTAATGAAACAAAATCAAGATTCTTCCGGTTTGGCTGCGTGGCGTTTGTGACGTCACGTCGGCTTAACAGGTGAATTAGGCGGAATTGTCACTAGATATATATTTTTAATGTTTTATTTAAATATTAATTTAGTATTTTCTTAAAATATTTTAAAAATATTTGTTATTATTAGATATGTATTTCTGCAAAGTAACTGAATCTCTTCATTAGAATGTAAATAATTAATAATATTTAAATTGATGTCAGTAATGGTATTAAAACAAATTTGAAGCATAGAAGTCAAACCATTTTAATAACATTAGATAGAACGCCATTAATATGTTCTATCATTAGCAATAAAATATTGCATAAGCTAATAAATATTTACGAAACCTTTAACTATAATTCGAAGCTTTCATTGGAAATGTATTATTCATAGAAGCTTATTTTAACGCAAGTGCGTCAAAAACTCTCTTAAATCTCTAAATGAACATGCTCCTATTTTTTTATACACAAAAAAGGTCTTTAACAACTTTATCCTACGAATAATAATGTAAAAAAAAGTATTATATATGTTCGGACCGATCAACTTATCAGGCAGTTGTCGAACGCACCCCTTTGCTAGTCGTTTTTGATCTATGGATTTATGTGAAAATAACTTGAGTTTTTGCTTGGTCATTTTGAGTTGATTTTACTTTTGATTTTAATTGGCACATAAGTTTTTGCTAATCATGCTCTTTATATTTGTTCTACGCGATATTTTTGATTTTTGAATTTGTGACGGTGCCCGGACCAAGGATTTTGTAAGAGCCTCGCCCCCACGCGTGAGTACAATCAAATATTTTGTCTTGGCCAGTACCAAATATTCAGATACACTCTAGTGGGATCGCTGACGCGAATTCCTCCCTTCATAAGTTGCATGTAAGTTTATTGTTATAACTTAATTTTCGTGTATTTGTTTTACCTTGTCCTTTTCAGCCCGGCGAATCACCGGTTGTTAAGTATTCAAAACAGATTGTCCAGGTGGAAGGCGCCTCTGCTGAACAATCCCTGCCTGGGCAATCTGGAATCTTAACATATATATAATATTTCAATAAATAGTCAAGCTCAAAAACATCAAAATCTAAATCACACCGCGACGGGCTTACCTTACCTGGCTTAAAAAGTGTACCGTGAGGTGCAACAACATTGCCTTGACGCAACTAATGGGACAAATCATTTCTAGGTATCAAATCAATTAAGCAATCCAAAACTTTACAAAATCACAAATATACGATAGGAAAAAATTAAGTCATGTGCGGGATTCGAACCCGCGTCCATCCACCCCTTGAGCCGGGGTATGCTGTAACCAATTGAGCTAACATGACATGACGTCATAACTCGAATCTTTCCTATCGTTCTTTAAACATCGTATTGGGATGGAGCGACATCTATAGTACCACTTGCGTTGTACTACAAACAAGACCAATTTTGCCAATTGGTTTTATACTTGTAAATGATGACGCCACCTTATAATTTTAATATTTTAGGTTTGCAATAACACCTGCTATGCGGATTACATTACAAAATCACAAATATGTGATAGGAAAAATTTAAGTCATGTGCGGGATTCGAACCCGCGTCCATCCACCCCTTGAGCCGGGGTATGCTCTGAAAATTTTTCCTATCGTATATTTGTGATTATGTAATGTAATCCGCATAGCAGGCGTTATTGCAAACCTAACAATATTAAAATCCAAAAGTTATTGTTATTTGTGAGAGTTACGCGGAGTCAGGTACAACGAGATCAAAAGTGAGCTCATGGTCTTCAAGGCTGGCTTAAAAACTTATGACTACCTGCCACCAATCTTGCTGAATAAAAGTATCATTAAAAGAGTATCACAATTTAAGTACCTGGACCATTGGGTCACCGAGACGCTCAAGGATGATGTTGATGTGGAGAGGGAGGGCAGGGCGTTATCTGTTAGGGCCAATATGCTGGCTCGTAGGTTTGCACGGTGTACAGTAGCAATCAAGGCGACGCTTTTTAGAGCTTTTTGCCAGTCGTTTTATATCTGCAATCTATGGGTTAAGCATACAAAGAAGTCGTATATAACCCCACAAAGCGCACCCATCACAACAACGCCCTTAGAGCGCCGATGGGGCTGTCACCATATTGTAGCGCTTCCGGGATGTTTGCGGATGCGCATATAGATAGCTTCCCAGCAATCGTTCGTAAACGATTGGCGTCCCTAATGCGCCACGTGAAGGGCAGCTCCAACAGATACCTGCAGCTGTTTGCATGGAGGATGGACCTAGGGTGCCCAATAATGCAGCACTGGACCAAACTTCATGTTGAGCACTCGGGAGTCAAGCCGAAATACAGGTTGAGATAATTGTATAGATATACTCGTAGATATTTAATTTGTGACTACTACTATTTAAATATTTTGTAAAACATTAAGTATAAAATAAATGATGATTGTTTTTAAAAAAAAAAAACCCGTTGGGTGCCGGGTTAGAATTGCACCTCCCCATATCATCCCGTGGGTGTCGTAGAGGCGACTAAGGGAATATTACTGGAAGGTGGGCAGCAGCGCCTTCTAAAGAACTGACACTATGATCCCCAACGCCTGCCAAGCGTGGGGATTATGACAAATACCCCCTTAATAGGGAGGATGTATTCAGCAGTGGACGATCCGGTTGGTACAGTACAGTTCAGTTTGTAAAAAAAAGGTATGTATGTTATGACTATATCGAGGTGATATTTGGTGTATATGGTAGATTTTTTTTCTGAGTAACATGCCATGTAAGTGATATGGATTTTATCTGAATTAAATATTATTATAATCATAATTATTGTTTGAATTTGGAACATTGTGCGTGAACTTGATGAGTCTGGAATCAAAACGTTAACTGTATGAGAATTTCACCTGTTTGTATACATATTCGCAGACTAGGTTTACTTCCACAGCTCTTAATATTCTCGTATTATTACCACCTTTATTTTTTTTTATTTATGCAGTTTCACGCACGTTTTGGCACGCCAAAGTGATGACGATGAAAATTATTTTATTTATTAATCCGAGACCAAAACTATTCATGTTCCTAGTTTTATCTAAATCGGTTTAGCCAACTCGAATACTCAACTTTGGTATTTATATTAGAGTATTTTAATTTTTGTTATGTTTTTATGTAATATTTGTATGCTTAAACACAAATTTTACCATATCATCTAATTTGATGATTTGATTTTAGGGAAAACGGGGCCCCATTTTACTATGCCTCGGCTGTCTGTTTGATTTTATAAAATTGTATCTTTGGAAAGGCAATAGATAGTCAGTAAAATCTTACACAGAATGTGTAAGTTAATGTGGCGGATTTCCTAACGAGTGATAATAATAACATGTTTTTAACTAATAGGCAGAGGAGTATCCACACAAAAAACGTTTGAACGTGTTTTTTATTTATTGCTGGTAGGTAAAACTCTCACCACAATCTCACCTGATGGTAAGTGATTATCTGGTTGATGGTGTCAACAAGCTGAACCTAGAATTACTGGCTCTCAAGGACAGCTGCCGGAACACACCGTTAGATGCTTGGCGACAGATTACTTGAGGGTGGTCGCTAGCCAGGCGGGCATTTGCAAAATGACCTACGACCATGCATTAGTTCATTAACTATCGTACAACAACTATACAATTACAACAAACTTGAAATGTCTAAATATGAAAAACATTTTTAGTTAGACTAAACTAGTAAACCAAATAACTAAGGATGGTGAAACTATGAGTTTGAAAATTGATATTATAAGTAAATATCAATAAACTTGTAGGTAAACTGTATTAAAAAAAACAGCCAAGTGCAATTTGGACTTATGCCGTACCGACACAGATTTCATTATATAATTGTATTATGTTATTGCAGGCGTCGATCATTATCGTTAATGAATAACACAGTAACAAAAAAAATATCACATGTTTAAATGCATTTTTTTATTATTAATTTTGAAATTGATATTTTTAATTGTATACTTTCCATCCATTTAATATTTTTTGTTTACATTCCATCCATTCAAAATAAGTGACTTTTATTTTTAATGGAATTATTCCATTAATGCCACATTCACATGGCGGATAACTGCAAAATAGAAGAGCTAAATTTAAACACCTAAGATTTATGCTATACTATTTTTTTATTTTTTTTTTCAAAATGGCGGTATGCCTTTATTGACCAAATACTACAAACTATATACAACACTACAGCTATTGCTATATACTATATACTACAAACTATATACAACACTACAATAAAAGCATTTGGACTCCCTATGAGTCCACTAGCCCACTATCAGTTGAAGTTTTGTGAATTATATTCATTTCATTTCATTTCAGTAAGTATATGTCAAATTCGAGCAAATAGTTAAAAATAATATGGTGGATGGGTAAAAAAATTTAACTGATTTATTACACTGCAAAGATTAAATATTTTTTTGAAGATCGTCATTTACAAATTCAATAAATCATTTCACGTGTTATGTTGTTATTAATTCATAACGCTGTTTTCAACTATGTTTTTATATTTCAACCAATTTCAAACTTTTGTCCACAATCTCACCTATTAGAATGTGATGGAAACTTGCAGTATCTTGTCTCATGATGCTATATGATTATCTAGAAGATACCTTTTCACATTCCTGGGAGTCTACTAAACCTATCATAAACGCCTGTTCCATATATTCAAAGCGCTTTTCATACATACGTAGTTTCGTTATATCTTAAATAGCATGTGTTCAAACACGCTGAAGTTTATCATGTGTGTCCTTGGGCCTTGAGTTAATGTCTAAGCTTCTGGTTTGCCACGTTTTGTAAAATTATGGTGAAATTTCGATGGAATGCGCTATGAATACACTTCCCTTAGACCGTACGCGTATTATTAAAACTACAGAAAAGCAACAAAAAAATATATAAAAAAAACCTGTCATATATTTGTGATTTTGCAATGTAATCCGCATAGCAGGCGTTATTGCAAACTTAACAATATTAAAACTACATAAAAGCACTTAGTTTGTTATATTTTTCATTCCCATAGGATATCAATGCTAAACATTCTTTTTTTATTAACATTCTAACTCAACATTCTTATAAAACAAGTATAAATTAAAAAAAAAAACAAAACAGCACTGGTTGCAAATTATTTATTTTAGTTAGGCAGGCGTTTTATTGTTTCATTGAAATAAAAATGCAAGTTATACAAGTTTATAGAATTGTTTTTTAAAGCCCTTCATTTTGACACCAATGGGTTTATATTTTTTTAAGTACCTGGTGTCACTTGCGCTATAAGACGGATCTAACCATAACTCATACATTAAAATCGGTTAAGCCGTTTAGAAGTTATAGGGGAAAAAAGAAACTCACATACATAAACACTTTTTTAAACTATAACTGTATGGTTAACTACGTTATTTACATAATTATTACTTACGGGATTTGTACCGTGGCGATTTTTATTTTTAAGCTCCTTATATATCGACGCAGTTGCATGCATCATGATCACGGGGTGAAAATGTTACACGTTCGCATAAAAGTGACTCTAATAACATGTGCAGTGATACTGTGAGTGTCTTTGTCGAAACTTTCAGTCGAGTTCGAATTTTAGTGGTACGCGTACAAAAGACAAAGAAAGAGGGTAGACCGTTTCGTCTGCTCGTTATTTTTGTCAACCGCTCGTTTCTCCAGTCACCCGTGCAGTGCAGTTTCGAAGCAGGGATGGCTCAGTGGCATTGGCTATGGACTGCCGCGCAGCAGGTCCATGGTTCAAATCCCGCCCAGAGCTTGAGCCCGCCTGGCTAGCGCCCACCCTCAAGTAGAAAATCTGTGGCCAAGCACTTAACGGTGTGTTCCGGCAGCAGTCCTTGAGAGCCAATGAAATAACAGGCAAAATGAGACTTAACAGGTATGTCTCAAGGTGATGGGCGCAGTGCAGTTCGTCACTTGTGATGAAATGCATCTGTTATAAGCAGAGGATACCGTTCAAAACAGTGGGCCTGGCGCTTGTTCCTTCACAATAACATAAAAAAACACCGCGATCATGATGTATGCAACTACATCGAAATATCGGTCCTCAAAATTAAAAATCGCCACAGTACTAATCCCGTTAGTAATAATAACAATAATTATACATGAATCCTGAAAACAAAACACTCTTTTTTTGGGGCATCGTGTGATTACAATGAAACGGGACTCGAACCTGCAACCATCTGTCCCTCAGGGCGGACAATGCTCGTTGTTATTTTTTTCCCTCCGTTGTAATTTTGTAAGCTTATTCGCTTGGCAGGCGTAAATGTAACAATTACAATGTAAGAATTAAACACTTACTGTATCCAGTTTTCTATATAGTTATTTGCCGGGTTGCTGTTCTTGCAATCTTAGAATACCACAAGCGCCTTGTACGAAATAAATGCGCCTTTGAAATAAATTCATATATCTCAAACGTATGCGTAAAGGTAGATTTCTTTGAATTAGCCTCAAAGAAACGTACCTTAGCTTTCTTTGAGGCTAACTCAAGCGAGTTATATGGTTTTCGGGCTAGTATTTTTGAATCACAAGTTTTATTTATACTTGCTGTATAAATAAGTGAATAAACCATTTTAAATTTTGAAATCTAATATTAATATAATATTTTGTCTCTTAATGCTATTTTTTTTTCAATTGGTGGGATGCCGTTCTTAACGAATACTACGAGCTATTTACAACAATACAGCTGGTACAATAAAAGCTTTAGGATAACCTATAAGTCATTGCAGACTCACTGGCTGTCCAAATGCTCCAGCCTTTTGTGAATGCCCGCCTGGCTAGCTACCACACTCAAGTAGAAAATCTGTAAGTTACAGTGTGACGGGCACAGTGCAATTTGTCGTTGACGAAATGCGTCTGTTATAGGCAGAGGTTAGTCCACTTAACATTAGGTGAGCCTCGGGCTTGTTACATCACAATAACATAAAAAAAGCAATTGGCACTGTGCACAGCACGCCGGCAGCGCTGAATTGCAATGCTTATTCGTTGAGCCAAATAGGTGCCAGCATTTTGATCACGCGTCTTATCGACCAAGCATAATTATATATATAGCCGGTATATAGTGTGAGCCCCACTCGCACTTGGCCGGATTTAAATATGGTACCTTTTATTTTATGTTATTGTGACGGAACAAGCTATTGTTAAGCGGACTAACCTCTGCCTATAACAGATGCAATTCATCACAAGTCACGAACTGCACTGCGCCCGTCACTTTGAGACATAGTTGTTAAGTCTCATGTGCCTGTAATTTCTGCATAACTAGTACGTTTCTTGAGTGAGAAAATAGTCGATCGGTACTTGCTTGCCGGCGGTGGAACAAGTGCCTTACCAGATAAGTCTTATCTAGTAAAAGGCTTTAGTTTTTTATGTCTGATAGGTTAGCCTTTGACCATAATCTCACCTGATGGTAAGTGATAATGAGGTCGAAGATGTTGTTCAGGCTAACCTAGAATTAAGTATGCGCATTTACCAAGATGTAGTCTCTCGGTGAAGAAGCGAGTAAGGGAGAGTCTCTCGGCGAGTGTTTGGACCACCAAGCGAGCGTCGCTGAGTGATTATATATCTAGTCGCTGCGGTAAACTAGTAAAGAGATATCTCTCTGGCAGAGTGATCTTTCCTTGGAAATCTTGATATGATATATCTGCTTACGATGCATATTGTCTTCATATTGGATCTTTATTTTTTATAAGTTTATTGAATAAGAAAATAGTCGATAACTACCCACTTTCTGGTCGGCAGTGGGCCCAGTACGGTACCAGGTTAACCTTTCGACTCAGTACTGAAATTGAAATGGAATGTATAAGGATGCAAGGTGCTCCTTGATAGGGGTCATTCTTCACGTCGCCGTGATAGTGTCCTTGAAATCATACGAGAAGCGACAAGTCTCTCGGTAGCTAAAGCAAAATATGGTTCGACCACGAATAAACGACACGTCGATTTTTTAATAGAAGGGTCATCTACAAAATCTATATCCAAGCCTTACGGAACGGTGACGGAACAAGCTCGATGCCCACCTGATGTTAAACGGGCTTACATCTGCCTAGAACTGATGCATTTCATGACAAGTGACGAATTACACTGCAGCCGTCACCTTGAGACATAATTGTTAAGTCTCATATGCCTGTAATTTCACTGGCTCTCAAGAACTGCTGCCGGAACACACCGTTTAGTGCTTGGCTTGGCTTATTTATATATTTTATATTTTACTTGAGGATGGCAGCTAGCCAGGCGGGCAAATGCAAAATACCCTTCCACCATGCGGTGAAGCTCAAACTGGCGGTGGGGATCGCACCAGGGACCTTACTGTGCCGTGGGAAACAAACATACTTAAAGACCACAATAAAAACAAACAAGTATTATGACCTAACAAATGAAATAACCAAAAAAGGTTATATTGTGGTTAATCTATATGCTGTAGAAGTTGGAGCCATTAGTAAGTTATCCTATTAAAAAGGAAAATTCCAAATTGCCATGCCTAACCAAATTGAAATTAGGCTCGAGCGGTGAATGGGACCATTGATGCATCATAAAGGGGCCCTTAACCCTACTCCTGGGTTGCAAGTTCCAGGCTCCTCTGGCCTCTTCCTCTGCAACGCTATGGACCCGGCACCCGCACGGTGAATCCATGGAATGCTAAGAAATTCGTCTCTGTTCAAATACTATATAATCATTATTATCCTATGATTTAATAAATAGCTAGGCGTTTGTATTACTAGATCTTTCTAATAAGAAAAATACTAAGCTCATTATATTTCTGGTGACGTCACAAGGCTACGACGTCATCACGGACAATACCTGGCAGCGAATCACGAAACAGAGCTATTTGTAAGTAATCAACACATTTATATTCGGGGAAAGCTTTGAACCTTCCCATGGGAAATACAACACAGGAAGACTGGATAAATAGAGGTATATCAAACTTTATCTAGGGGCTATTTGTTGGAGTTTTTATATATTATATACTTACTGTCTAAGTAAAACAATTATACGGTTGATTTCAGGCTTTTGGATATGTAAGCTAATCTAAATAATTTGACTTTGCCCTGCTGCGTTCCGTACTAAAAAGGCCGTCTTATTGATAAAACAGAGCCCTCTTATTAGACCTCGCTGTATATCTGCCTGCCCGTATATACATACGTCTCTTAGCACGGAAACGGAATTAGTTACAAACCTTACAATTTTGATTGTTGAACGTTGACCCAAAAATTTTTATGATTGGACAAGGAATTCAATTAGTATTTTTTTTTAGGTATTCCAATAAAAGAGAGGATAGCATATTTTTTCTTGCGTCCTGGCTTGTTTGTGTCATTGTCTAGAAATCATAAGGATTAATATTTCATTAAGAGCCTGTTTCAGAAGGTTCGAGTAGGTCCTGATATACTACCCAGAACATATTTAATGAATAAAACACTATCTTTGCGTTTCACAGTCATCGATTTAGCTTATTCATCGGCCGAAGCTTGAAATGCGCTGCATGTTAACTGTCATTTTTATCATTCATTTATTTTATGTTCTGGGGAGTATAACCGGAACTTACTCGAACATTCTGAAACAGGCCCTTAAGTTAATATGTTATTTATCATTTACCAATTTGATATACGCATGGGAAATTGATAAATATTAGAGTTTATTATAATTAAATGTTACAGTTTATTATGGCGTGTTCTAAGACTAGGTATATGAAAATTCGATATATATGTACATATCGAAGTTGTTTGGTTAATAAGAAAATATCCTCTTTAAAAACATGGATTTAAAGGATAGTTTTGAAGAAAATAAAAGTACGTCCAAGAAGTAAAGTTCACGCTTTCCATACAAAAATAGTTTCATCATATTTAAAATACTAAGTTCAAACTCGGTGAAACTTTGCATGTATGTCTTTGAGCCTAATATGAATGCTTATGGTTTGCCAAAGCTAGAATGTCACCCCCTCTACCTGTGGGTGTCATAAGAGGCGACTAAGGGTAATTAACCAGAAGGTGGGCAGCAGCGCTTTCTGGGGAACTGATATCTGACACTGCGATCCCCAAGACGCCTGCCAAGCGTGGAGATTATAGCAAACCTTCCCATAATGGGGGAGGCTGTGTTTAGCAGGGGACAATCCGGCTGATTCAGTACAATAGCAACGCCTGCCCATTACAGTTATATCCAACTGGTGACATTTGCTCCACTTATTATACGTCTTTTCAAGTCATATTATAAATTAAATATATCTGTGGGATTAATTTAATAGTATGTGTTTTGTTATCATTATATCTCTAAAAGCTTTTATTGTCTAAGCATAGAAATTGAGTAGTGTGAAAGTTGATGCATACAACATAATCAAAAAGAATAACAATACAATAAAAATTTACGATTTAAAATCTGATTTGATTTTTTTCTCATTGTAAAGAATTGCCACATTTTTTAGGGTTCCGTACCCAAAGGGTAAAAACGGGACCCTATTACTGAGACTTCGCTGTCCGTCCGTCTGTCACCAGGCTATATCTCAAGACGGTGATACGGCTGAACGGTGATAGTTAGACAGTTTAAATTTTCACAGATGATGTATTTCTAGTGCCACTATAACAACAAATATTAAAAATAAAATAAATATTTGAGGGTATATATTTTTCCCATACAAAAAACTTGATTTTTTTACCGTTTTTTGCTCGATACTAATAACGGTGACAGGTTTACACGCATTAACTGTTCACAGAATATTTAGTTTTATGTTCTCTATATATATAATTATTTAAAACAAAATAAATAGTTAAGGGGGCTCCCATACAATAAAAGATGTTTTCGCGTACCTACCCAGCTCAATCGGGCACTGCGAAAAGTGTCTGTAACTTGCGAGATTAGGTTACAGATAATGGAACGGAACCCTTCGTGCGTGACTCCCACTCGCACTTGGCCGGTTTATTATTTTATTTAGGGAAGAGGGAAAATGCTTTCTTGCTGCCCACTAAAACTTGTACAGTCTTCTGCCGAAGTAGGCCAAGTTCAACAACAAAAGCTTGAGTCCTTTTAACGTTTCTTTTTAATAATTCCCTATCCTTATTCTGAATCGGTATTAACAGAACTGTACTATGTTTTTTGTTATAATAAAATACCTCAAATCTTTTATTTTCCAAGCATAGAAAACAATTTGCGTGTATCAAGTAAATTAGAATAACAGATACTTTTTTTTACTAAAAACTAACCTGAACTGATATTTTTTCACAGTCAAAAGTGAACTGGCCGGCCCGTTCTCCATACACTCGTCGTAGGGTGATCACTCCCTTATTTAAGGCTTTAGGTCCAAAATAAAGCATAATATCGATTGATCTCGTCATATCTAAGCTTGTATGATGCCGAAATTTTAATAAAATAATTAACTTGAGAATTATGAGCCTCGAAACATTTTCATATAAAGTTTTCGAGGCTCAAAACTTACAACTTAATTATCTTTTTAAAATTTTGGCATCATACAAGCCTAGATAAGGACGATATCAATCGGTATTATGCTTAATACTGAACCTAAAATCTCAAATAAGGGAGTGATCAACCTACGACGTTTGTATGGAGAAGTGACCGGCCAGTTCAACCTTAAGGCTACTCGTCAGATTTCAGTCAAATGTAAATAGGACCACATAACAGGCACCAGCTTTCGAATGTAAAAATAGTTATCGAAATTGGTATACACACTAAAGAGTAATGAGGTAACCCACACAAAAAAAAGCAATTGAATTTAAAACCCCTCCTTTTTTGAAGTCATTTAAAAAACCTATAAACAACGAACGCTACACGATGTTGTTTTTTATAGCTGGCTTTGTCACTAAAACTCCTTTTTATTCTGTGCTAACGCTTACAATATTTCATCCACCAAAATCAAAGCATTTTATCCTTTACGCCCACGGACTCCTAAAATCATCACGGTCTATTAGCATTCTGAAATGGTCTGAGCCATTTTAAGATCAAATTGACACATCTCTATTCTTAGCAGAACGTTCCGACAGAGGAAAGAAAAAGGACCGGAATTAGTCGATTCGTACACTGGGGGATTTCCTTCCGGGTACTGAGCAATATTTTTGGGTATTCTTTTTATGGACGTTATTGTATGAGGCAAAGGTTTCGCAAATGATAAGGTAAAACGGTGTTCCTAATGAGGGCTTATATTATCATCGGTGGCACGAAAGATGTTTTCAGTATAAAGTAGGCGTATCATAATAATAATATTTTAATTTTGGAGATAGATTTGTGGTTATATTATAACAACGTATTCTTAACAATTGCATAGTGGTAGATCATTTTGCGAATGCCCAGCCAGTACTTCTTGGTTAGCCATAACAATATCTTCGAACACATCATCACTTACCATCAGGTGGGATAGTGGTCAATACTAAATTATCTGGCATAAAAGTTTATTTACCATTTTTATGTTTAACATTTTTAAGGTCATAAATATGATTATATTATTGAAATCTTTTTGCGGTGCTTTTCTTTTTATATAAATTTAAGTTTATTTATATTGCATTTTTATGGCTTTGTGATCCACCACAATCATATTCACACAACTTATCTTAAAATATAAAATAGCAAAACGCACAGCACACACGAAGCCCATGATGTTGTGCGTTATGATGTTAAATGGTAACCTCTGCCTATAACAGACGCATTTTATGACATGTGATGAACTGCACTGCGCCCACCACCATCAGACATACAGTTGTTAAGTCTCATGTGCCTGTAATTTCATTTACTGGTTCTCAAGGACTGTTGCTGGAATCCTTACGAAATTAGGTGCTTGGTGACAGACTTTTACCTTGAAGGCGGTTGCTAGCCAGGCGAGCTTTCGTAGAATGCCGTTCCACTACGTGGTGAAGCTCAAGGCGGCAGTGGGGATCGAACCATGGATATCCATAGTATCACCATAGCTCAGGTATGAGTGCATCAAAATTACATAACTAGCTAACCTTTACATAACTTTTTTTTATGTTATGGATTGGCAAACAAGCAGACGGTCCACCTGATGGTAAGCGGTTACCGTCGCCTATGGACATTTGCAACGCCAAACGGGGCGTTACCAATGCGTTGCCGACCCTGTAGTACTCTTTTAACACCCTTTTTGAAGGAATCCATACTGTAGCTCTGCGGAAAAATGTTACAAGGAAGATCATTCCACATTTTGCAGGTATGTGGTAAGAAGGAACGCATAAATCGAGCTGTGTGAGACTTCCGGGTCTCGATTATGTGTGGATGAGCTTTCAACTCTTAAACGACTTTGTAAAGAAGATGAACCATCTCAACGGATCATCACCGTTTTTTTAATGGGATTGGGGGGCAAACGAGCGGATGGTTCACCTGATGGTAAGTGATCACAGTCGCCCACGAACATCCGTAACACCAGAGATCTCGAGGATGCGTTGCCTTTGAGGAGGGAATATGCTCTCTGTTTGAAGTATAAACCTACATTAATAATTATCAAGTAAAACTTTAAATAATATTCTGCAAAACCAATAATGTACCTTTTATTTTGATATTCCGTATTATTCCGTTTTATTAAAGGTGCAAGCAATCAATTTTAGTTTCTTTGAATTCAGTAGGTATTGCTTGAGACAAATGGCATGAAAAATCCTTTTACTGTATTTTTCTCTTCAAAAGATATCCATAAATAGTGATTTTTCTTGCAATACAAAAAGGAGCATTACCCTCATTAGCACTTTGAGGAGACGTTTTTGAAATATAAAAGCTTAGTGTAACATAAAAGAAAGTTAATATTCTTGTTTATGAATTGCTTTAGCCTTTAATCTAAAGGCGATTTTAACATTCTAAATATTTTTTATTTTGGTTTTAAGAAATCATTTGTAGTCATCTTTTGTAGTTATTTATTATAGCTCAAATTGCGTTTTTGACCGGGATTTTCAATGCATTGTAATAATAATTTTACTAGTTTTAGGGTTTAGTACTGTAAAATCCTATAGGGACCCTATTACTAGGACTTGGATGTCTGTCCGTCCGTTCGTTTGTTTTATGATATAGGAAGACAAATGAGCATGCGTCTCACCTGCTGGTAAGTGTTGAAGTTAGTTTAGTTAATTATTTTACTATGAAGGCTTAATAAAATCTCAATTTCACGTACGGCCTTCTAAAAAATGATATCTAAATAAATGTTAAGTAATAGTAATACTATCCCTATACCACAACCTAATAAATCTAGTTCATTAAAGTTTCAGTCAATTTTGAAGATCACAGATCAAGTTAATTAATTTAATTCATTAGTTTGTTGAATCCTTTGTCGATACTGACAACGAATTTCACAAAAGGTCGTGACGTCATTAAGACATTTTAGATTATTAATGGAATTATAAGCATTTTGTAATCTGTTTGAGTGTACCGTAGGATGCCAAACTAGAATTGTACCCTTCCCCCCACATATCTACCTGTAGGTGTCATAAGAGGACATGATGGGCAAATAACAAAAGGTGGGCAGCAGGTCCTTCTGAATCAATGCCATATTATACTGCGATATGCAGCCGCCTACAAAGAGTCATGGCAAGGGGTGGCATTTTATTGGGGAAGGCCGTGTGCAGCTGGAATAATCCCGTTGATGCAGTTATCTACACTGCCATTATAGGTACAGTAGGTACATGAAGCTGAATTTCTTTATTACATCGGCAAAAAATTTTTGATAGTGATTTTACACATTTATTTTCATATGTATTTCTAACTTTTAAAACGGCGCTGGAGGGAATTAAGGTTCAATTTCTTATTACTACACAAGTACTATTTACAATATTTTTACCAACTTCAAAAAAAGAAAAAGGTACTCAATTCGTCTTTATTAATATAATTTTTTATGTTTGTTACCTCAGATTTGTTGACTGGGAGAACCGATTTTGGTCATTTATTTTTATTGAAAGCTGATGCTTTCCGTGTGGTCCCATTTTTCTTATTCTAATTGGGGGCGATATGTCCTGCACTGACGTCCCGCTTGGGGTGTATTGTGCATTTCCCCCGCCAGCTTTTACCCAAGCCATCCCAACTCCTTAACGTAGCGGAGAAGGACTCTGGGTCGCTGGTATAGCTGCTCCAGTGACGTTTGTGGTGGTGGAAAGGATTTCGATGGTGAGAATGGCTCACATAGACCCGTTTCAACTCTTATTTGTTCCGTGGCTTCACAGTGAAATAGGACGTGCTCCACGGTCTCTTCTTCACGCATACAGCCTCTACATAGAGGACTGTCAGTTGCTCCCGTTTTGTGCAGAAAGTAGTTCAGGTTGCAGTGACCCGTAAAGAGGCCTATAACAAGGCGCAATTCATCCCGCTGTAGCTTTAGCAGGTTATTTGTCAGCTTCTTGTTTAGAGTTGGAAACATGGCCTTAGCATGTTTACAGTCTTCTAACTTATCCCACAGGTTTTGTTGTTCTCTCTCGGTGTGACGACGCAATAGTTCTCGTATTTCCATTACTGATGGTTTGCAAAGGCTCTTTGCGTCATCACATACCTGTTTTCTTGCCCCGTCTTTGGCCAGAGTATCTGCCATGGTGTTACCCGGGCACATGTTATGTCCCTTCGTCCATGTTATTATTACTTTATAATTGTTTGATAATTTTTGTAGGGCAGCATGGCAATAACTCTAGACCTGGTTACTGGTTTTCTGAGTGCATATATTACTGCCGCACTATCCGTAGTGAAAAGTAGGAGCTTACCCTCTTGCTCACTTTCTAAATTGGGTGTTAATTCTAGACGTAATAATGCCCTCGCAGCTAGCAGTAGGCCCATAGCCTCTGATTGCATTACTGTTGTCGTCTTATAAAGTCCTTTTGAGTCCAAGATTCCAAGTTCCGGTGAGTAGTAGCCACAGCCTACACCTGTTTTGCTTTTCGCGCCATCTGTGTAAATATTATATGACGGTGATATGTCTGCCGTAGCGCTGTTTTCAGTAACCAGCTTGTACTTCTTGTTGTCAAGGTAGGTGCTAGCTATTTTGTCCGTGCCATGCCTTGATTCGGGTATTATTTTTGTGGCCCTGTCTAGTATTCGACAATGGTTTGTGATTTGACCCGTGCCTATCCACTGGTCGGTTGACTTTATCCTTAGGGCTGCCGCCATCGCCTCTTGCTGTATATGAAGATGCAATGGCGTCAAGCCCAGGATAGCATCAAGGGCAACTGATGGTGTTGATTTTATACAGCTGCTGATCAGCGAGCAAGCCAGTCTTTGGGTTTGCTGCAGTTTCTTTATTGTAGTCACAAGTCTTGTTCGTGGCCACCACACTACGCAGCCGTAGGTGAGGACAGGTCGTACTATGACTGTGTAGATCCATCGACAGAGCTTTGGTTTAAGACCCCAGTCTTTCCCTACTGCTCTAGTGCTTTGCATCAAAATTTTTGTAGCTTTTGTTGTGATATGTTCTACGTGTTTTCCCCACAAAAACTTACTGTCTAGCCAAATCCCAAGATATTTGACCTCCTTACTTAAGGTAAATTTTGTCCCAAACAGTGTGGGAAGTTTGAGATTCCCTAACTTTTATTCCATTTTTTTTACGAAAAAATGGAACCGACTCTAAATCTAATGTACGAAATTACTTGTCGAAGGCGGTACCAGGCGCACAATATTGTGATAATAGGTACTTTTGAACCATCATGGTACCGACTTCAACAAGTTATTTCACACATTCGAGCGTTGAAATCGAATTCGTTTCCATTTTTTTGGTACAAATTTTATTGTTACACTTATAAGAATTAAACATCTATATGAAGCTAACAGTAAAAAAGCCATTGGAAACGAAGGCACATGTGAAGAAATGTTCAGAAATGCTATTTTGTAATGCATACGGTCAAAGGCAAATTGAGTAAGGACAGGCCTTTGTGGTGGCCTTCTATTCAAGCTTAACGGCAGTTCCCTTTTAGTTTACTTATTAGTTCAGTAAGTTTGAATTTAGAGTGCCTTTTTAATTTTAATGAACTAAATCTAAAGCTCTAGTAGATTTTATATAGAATATATTATAGAAAATATTTTCAGATAAAGATAGATAGTTGCGTTTGTGACCTTTGCACTACATTGCTAGTCAAGTTTTCGCTTTTATTTAGCATATGATAATTATTTTTCAAAAATTTGCATATTAATCCAAACATCCGGGTCCCAGGTTAGAATTGCACTTCCCCATATCATCCCGTGGGTGTCGTAACAGGCGACTAAGGGAAAAATACTGGAAGGTGGGCACCTTCTAAAGAACCACCATCTCACACTGCGATCCCCAAGCTACCTGCCAAGCATGGGGATTATGGCAAATACACCCTAAATAGGTGAGGTTCGGCAGTGGACGAGTCGGATGTTACAAAAAATCCAAACAAGTAGTTTGACTTCAAAGAGCGGTACCAAATGCGATTTATGCGTGTGCGTGCCCATACGCATATGCTACACCACGCACACTATGGTAAATATCTAGCTTGTCTGGAGTGCGTTGATTTAATAAAAGAGAAATATACATACATACATAACAATCACGCCTATTACACGTTGGGGTAGGCAGATACGACAGATTTCCACTTTCTATGATTCTTACATATCTCTTTCGCTTCATCTATACTCCTCAACCCTTGAAATATGAGCGTCGGTTAAGGGTACTCCGGACCTGGCCTTTTTTCTGAACGTCTTCAATCTGGTTTCGTAACGCTCGCCTAGGTCTCTCCCCCTTCCATCACTTCCGTTTACTTTTCCCACGTATATTTGTTCAGTCATTCTCATTTCATTCATTCTTTCTATATGTACAAACCATCTTAACATACCTTTCTCGATTTTTTTCATCACATCCTCATTCACACCACATCGTTCCCTTATCACACTATTCATTATCGTATATATCGACCCATTTCATTCCAATTATGCTTCCAATGCTCTCATCTCCACTGCATTTATTCTTATTTCATGCTTTTTCTGCGATACCCAACTTTCACTACCATACAATAGTGTCGGTACCAACTATAATTATTAACAATAGCAAAAGACGTCTCTGTAGGTAGCTACGAATTAATTTTCTATAATACACCAATACATATTACATATATGTACCTATAACATTTTGAGATTTGTACAATATCAATATCATCAAAATCTAGACTGAGTAGGCATTTAAAAAGCCTACGGGCCCAAAACCAGCTAAGAGTAAATAATATTAGAGTACTATTGTATATTTGAGTACTAGACTATATACAGGGTTATTGGAAAAATGCTAAGAACCTCTTAGGGTTGACTTATGCTAATACTAACAATTTATTTTGTTAAGGTGTTTTTTTTTGTATTGGACGGAATAAATACGACGACCGCCTGATGTAAAAAATCTCTTGTGCCTGGAGTTAATTATAAAATTTTTTTCTTATTCTGTCAAATACACATAAAAATAACAAACAAAAAAGAATGTAAAAATAATTAAAATTTTCATGACTTGTGATGAAATACATCTGTTATAGGCAGAGGTACGCATAACATAAGGTGGGCCTCGAGCTTGTTCCGTCACAATAACAAAAAAACTAAATTATCGTGATTAATAAAGCACGAGGCCTACCTGGTGTAGCGAATAAGTGGTAGTATCTGTTTATATAATTTACAATTAGCATTTACACTACAAGCGGCGAACTGCACTGCGCCCATCACTGAGACATAAAGTTGTTAAGTCTCATGTGCCTGTATTTTAACTGGCACCCATATCCATCAAACCGAAACAGTAATGTGAACATAACTGCTTGGTGCCAGAAAGAATTATGGTTGCAGTACTTCTCTGGGACACGCACGAAGAAGAACTTTCTATGCAAGCATTTTTATATTTAGAAAAACCTAGGTTTGAAGCGCTCGTTGCGAATATTACTTAGCTGTTCTTAACGGATTAGCAAAATTAAGCAACGTCCGCCGCGGTCATGAGTTGGATGGATGACCGCTAGTGACATAACTACTGAGTGCTTCCGTGCTTCGGAGGGCACGTTAAGCCGTTGGTCCCGGTTGTTGTCTTAGGATGGCAGTTGTTACAGCATGGTGGCATTTTACACTGAGAAAAACGACTTAAAGGCTTAAATCAAATTTGACCTTTTACCGTTGAATTGTAAATACGTAAGATGAATTCACAACTCTTAAGATGATTTTCACCAATCAATTAAAATGTACCAAGTTTTATAATAAACACAACCGTCAAAAACGCCTTCCGTAAAGTATTTTCAGAATTGAACTTATTATACGATAATAATTGCAGTATTGACCATAAAATATACCTTACTTTTACGGCGGTTTATATACGGTGATTATCACTATAACGTACGACTTAATCAGCCTCATCGAAAAGTCAATATTTAAGAAAGACCACAAAATACACCTTAAATGAAGACGAAAAGAAACATTAGCCTTCACTGACCTCGTTTAACGCCTTCTAGTTGGAAGGCGTTTTTGTACGTATATACGTTTGGTCGGTTTTTCGCCTTATACCATATAAATTGGCCGTCATTAGGGCGCTTTTGACTCTAGATTTTTCTCAATGTACGATTGCCCTGCTGGGTAGCTACCACCCTCAAGTAGAAAGTCTGTCGTCAAGCACCTAATGCTGTGTTCCGGCAGCTGTCTTTGAGAGCCAGTACTCCTAGGTTAGCCTGTACAACATCTTCAACCACACCATCACTCACCATCAGGTGAGATAGTGGTGATAGGCTAACCTATCAGGCATAAAAAACAGGTAGAAAATCTGTTGCTAAACACCCAAATGTGTGTTCTGGCAGCTGTCTTTCAGAGTCAGTTACAATTCCAGGTTATGCATGTTTAGTATTTTCAACCACTTCATCACTTACCATTACCTGAGATTAAGGTCAAAAGCTATCAAAAGTAAAAAAATACATTAATAGAATTATCACAGCGCAAAAACCTGCCCAAATGAAAATAAAATCACTACACGGCTTCCTCATATCAATTGAACAGACCGCATTATTCTAATAAGATTGGCCGGATTTTGTTGGATTTAAGCTGAGCTGTCCTTGGGTCAGTGACCTGAAGCCAGTCTGATTGACCCTTTCAATTCGTCGCATATCCTTTTTTACTATTTTTGTACGTCGTCGTAGAGAAGTGAGGGAGCTCATGTTATATTGGTTGATATGTTTATTAGAAGTTATTGGCATGTTTGTGGAATAACAGAACCAATACTAAATGTCTCGTTAGTCAGCATTCATAAAGTTACAAAGAGGTCATGAGGCACAGAAGGGCTTTGCCCTTTATATTGAATATACTTTTTTACTCATATTTGTTTAATTTGTCAGGGTGCCATCACCCTGAGATGTAAAATTATTAAGTCTCATGTGCTTATAATTGATTCATTGCACCTATGTGCAGCACAGTTTGCCTCCTGCGACGTTTGTAAAAAAAAAGCGCTGAAAATTTAGTAAATTATGGAAAAGTGCTATACTAACTACTATTTTAAACACATATTAAGTAAGAAGACTTATTTTATTTTCAAATGTTTACCGTTTAAACTTCACAATGTGACTTGCTGCAAGCGCAAGTGCCGGTTACATAAAAAGAAGATTAGTCTATTAGAAGCTTCGCACCAAAATACTACTCTGTCTAGAAGGTGCCGGAAAAAGACCATACACAAAATATTGACTGTATATCCAAATTTATTATACGATCTTCAAAGTATGCTCCATTAAAAACAATACACTTACGCCATCTAATAAACCAATCATCAAAACATTTTTACTAAACGCTTTCCGCAATTAAGTTCAGTTCTATCCGCGAATTCTCCTTTATGTCTTCTAACGAATGAAAGCGGGTCCCCGAAGTGCTAACTTGAGTTTAAGAATAAGAAAAAAGTCGGCAAGAGCCATATCTAGTGGATTGTATGTATTAGTTGGTCGATGGTGTTTGTTGAGTTTTTGGTAAAAAAAAATCTTTCAAATTGTGCAAAGGCATTATTGCGATGCATTCCGAAAATGTTCTTTCCACTATATTTACCGTTTGTCCTTCCGGCAAGAAAAGAGTGACCGACGGTCAAAGAAAAGAGTAAACAAGACTGTGATCAAAATTAGCGTTGATTTTTCGGTTTCGGTTCAGTTGGAACGCGCAACTCTGAAGCTTGTTAACTAGTAAAGTAATATTTAGTGCAACTAGTTTTCATATAAAACTCATAAACCCAGGTTTCGTCACAAGTAACGATGAGTTTCTTGAATGTTCGGTCGGAATTAACTCGTTCTAGCATGTCCTCAGCGACTTGCCATTGAGTTTTTTGAGAAAGTTCAGGTCTTTTGGGACTAGCCTAGGGCCAACATGTTTCATACCGAAGTGGTTATTTGGAAATACTAAGTAAATAGGATGTACAGGTCTCAGCTAAAAAGCTCTTGTTGGGTGTCCTGATAAGTTACTTACAGACATAGTACGTTGAATGAGAAGCATGCACTTTAACGTTGACGTTGGCGTACCTACATATTGCGAGTGCTGGTTTTTATGGCTGTTCATCCATAAGATCAACCCTTGAACAAATGTTTGTCATA
Organism: Plagodis pulveraria; assembly: GCA_963890685.1. Taxonomy (NCBI): domain Eukaryota; kingdom Metazoa; phylum Arthropoda; class Insecta; order Lepidoptera; family Geometridae; genus Plagodis; species Plagodis pulveraria. The sequence continues at coordinate 9,564,970 of OY982973.1, read as the reverse complement.
TTCCCCACGCTTGGTGATTGGTAGTTCGCAGTGTAACATGGCAGTTTTTCAGATGGCATAGCGGTCCCACTTTTGTTGCCTCTTACTACTCCTACAGGAAGATACGGGTGGGTGCAGTTCTATCCTGGCACTCCAAGGGGAAATTTGAGTTGAAGGCGGCTCAATGTTCCCATGAATGAAAAACCGACAAAAATAAATATAAGTTACAGCTGGGGTTGTGGGATTATTTTATATATAACATGGGGTAAGGTTTTGCTTGTATTTTATGTAAAACAATTCAAAACATGCAAATCAACTTATGAGTCTGTAATGCCGTATATGGATCTAAATGCTCTATAAAAAAAATCTAAATGGATCTATATAGTTCGTAGTATTTTGTAAAACAATATAGTATTATGCGAATGCGTGGCTGGCTATATCTACTTGAGATTCTTAGAACTTCAAGTAGAAAATCTGTCACCAAACACCAAACGGTGTACTCCAACAACTGTATTAAATTCACAATTGTCATTCTAGGTTTAAACAGTTTAAGTCCACTCGTGACCACGGTTAATGCAACTTGATCGAAACGTCGAGGATAGTCAAAATATAATTATTTTAATGTTTATTCGTGCGTGAATAGACCCGTTTAGGATATAGAAACTTAACCAGTTTAACATTTTCGTCCACATCTTCACTTAGCGGCAAGTTAGATAGAAGATAGGGCAGTAAAAAATTATCTTAAAATAATTGCAATTAGAAGAGACCTCTTTTATGAGTATTCTGTCATCCGTTCAGGTATAACCAGGTATGAGGAAATTTGTTTTTAGGGTGTCGTAAGAGAACCAATGCTACTACTGTTTATTTGTACTTACATCAACCCATATAAAGCCCTACGTCATTCAAACCATGATAAGCAGCAGGTTGAAATTATTTCATAATATAATTTATTATTAATGACAAGGATCCCCATATCTATTATACTAAAGATCTATTCTTGTTATTGCTCTAACTTAAAAACGGCTAAACAATATACAGGCAACAAACTTGGTCTGATTATGTTAAACTCTATGTCTAATGTTTATCTATGGTTATAACAAATGAACAAAACTTGAGTCAAATTTACGCTAAGGGTCCCGAACAGATCCCTCAATATTTTTTAGTACAAGCAACATTTTTTCTATTTTTTTTTTATTGTTTATAGTTTAGCCATTGACCACTATCTCACCTGATGGTAAGTGACGATGTGGTTGAAGATGTTGTTCAGGCTTACTGAGAAGTACTAGCTCTCAAGGACAGCTGCCGGAACACACCGTTAGGTGCTTGGCGACAGATTTTCTACTTGAAGGTGGTAGCTACACTGAGAAAAATCTAAAGTCAAAAGCGCCCTAATGACGGCCAATTTATATGGTGTAAGGCGAAAAACCGACCAAACGTAAATACGTACAAAAACGCCTTCCAACTAGAAGGCGTTAAACGAGGTCAGTGAAGGCGCAAGTGTTTCTTTTCGTCTTCATTTAAGGTGTATTTTGTGGTCTTTCTTAAATATTGACTTTTCGATAAGGCTGATTAAGTCGTACGTTATAGTGATAATCAACGCATAAAAACCGCCGTAAAAGTAAGGTATATTTTATGGTTAATACTGCAATTATTATCGTATAACAAGTTCAATTCTGAAAATACTTTACGGAAGGCGTTTTTGACGGTTGTGTTTATTATAAAACATGGTACATTTTTATTGATTGCATGGTGAAAATCATCTTAAGAGTTGTGAATTCATCTTACGTATTTACAAATCAACGGTAAAAGGTCAAATTCGATTGAAGCCTTTAAGTCGTTTTTCTCAGTGTAGCTAGGCGGGCATTCGCAAAATGCCCTACCACCATGCTATAACGACTGCCATCCTCAGACAACAACCAGGACCGACGGATTAACGTGCCCTCCGAAGCACGGAAACGCTCAGTAGTAATGTCACTAGCGGTCACCCATCCAACTCATGACCGCGCGCGACGTTGCCTAACTTTGCTGATCGGTTGAGAACAACTAAGTAAACTTCGCTACGAGCGCTTCAAAAATATGTTGTGTCTCAACACATGTTTGAACTCTACATGTATTCATGTTAGTTTTATATTGCGATAAAGTTCCACGATGAAATCAGAATCAGCTAAAATTGCATACAAGAACTTCAAAGGAAACGTAATGAAAGAGCTTAATCTGTTATTTTGAAAGCTAACAGAGCTTAACGGAATTTAATTAAAAAGTAGCGAATACGTATTGTGTGTATGTAGGTATTTATATAGGTGTATTGTAAAATTGCCTGTGTATATGATGCAGCTTTATACATAATTAATATATGTATGTAAATATGTCGCTAAGACGGTTTCCCACAACTCAACAATAATCTGGTACTAGGCAAGAGGACATGCAATACCAGTTTTGGAAAAACTACTACAAATTACAAATATACGATAGGAAAAATTTAAGTCATGTGTGGGATTTGAACCCACGTCCGGCCGGGGTATGCTCTAGCCAATTCAGCTAACATGACATGACGTCAGAACTCAAATCTTTCCTATCGTTGTTTAACCATCGTATTGGATGGACGTGGGTTTGAATCCCGCACATGACTTAAATTTTTCTTATCGTATATTTGTAATTTTGTAATGTCATGGAATTATTGTAGTAGTATTTCCAGAACTGGTATTGCATGTCCTCTTGCCTACCAGCATAGCAGGCGTTATTGCAAATATAACAATAATTCCATGACCCTTAGTTAAGCCATAATAGATTTTTTTCAATAGAATCCAAAACCGGCACCCTTTCTCACTTTTTTAAGTATTGTGCCACAAATTTGACAATATTGCAATGATTTTTTTACTGGCAGTATGCCTTTATTTATGAACTATATACAACAATACAGCTACTACAATAAAAGCATTTAGATCCCTATAATTCATAACCATTATCATAATTATGTTTTTGAAAATAATAACACCGTTATTTAAGAAAAAATAATTAATTAATCGCCGCCACAAATAAAGGTACCTAATAAACATTGTTTATTTAGTAAAATAAATAAAATTTCATTGAAGCATGATTTACAAAAATATTATCTATTAACTTTTAACTTCAATTTGGAAAAAGAAACGTACCTTGACAAGGCATTTCAAAGGATGGCCTAGTGAGTCGAGATTTCAAAATTACCACACTTGCCACTTTCTTGCCATTAAAAATGTTATATCTCATTTTTTGCAAATGGACCTCATTTAAAACAACTCTACTTATACTGCCAAATAACTTTTAATTATTTTTTTCCAAAATGAAGTGTAAAAGTTAACAGATAACATTTTTGTAAATGATGCCTAAACAAAACTTAATTAGTTTACCAAATTAACAATGTTTATTACGTTGATTTGTGGTTGCGATTAATAGCATTGTTATTTTAGAAAACATAACTTAAAAAAAATACTGGAAAATTATGAAATTTATGATTACAATACTTAAAAATGCCACCAAATGATTTTCAAATTTTTTGTAAAAATGTCTATTGTCGCCTAACTAAGTAAATGGTTTTTTCGTATAATATTTTTCAGAACTGGTATGACATGATCGGTATCGTTGAGTTTTGGGACACCCTTTTATTCTACCAATTTACCTAATGTTATTTATTTCTATTTCCTGTGACATAACAAGCACGAAGTAAGTCTAGGGTTAAGCGGTAGCTTCTACCTATAATAAGTGCATTTCGTCACAAGACGAACTGCATTACGCCCATTGCCCTCAGACATAATGTTGTTAAGGTGCCTGTAATTTCAGTTTATCCGAGTAGAACGTCCTTTCTTGGCGGCATATATCCGCTCCCAACCAGTCTACGCATGCACTGGTGTATAAGAAGCAAAACATAAATCTTTTATGTCATAAATTATTAGTTAGGTAAAATATTTTGTTAATATATGATATCCCTCTACTTTGTACCCAAATCCTCACCTCGCAACGATTGCGTGGAAAAACCGCTTTCAAAGATAATGCTGGAAACACTTACTATTAAATTTTATTTTTTTACCTTGTTTGTCATAGTCAAGAGTTATCTGTATAGTTACATATATACCTATCACTGGAGGCAATTTCATAGAGAGAGAGTAGTTAAATAGGTCGTTGTCTCGACGTTTAATTTAAAATACGGGTCTAGTTAGGTACGAAATAGTCACGTTATGCTGACCAAATCTGTCGACGACAATATATTCTACGACCTTTAATTAATATATAAATATAGGTACTATAATGTCTATACTATATAACTTTACTAATATAAAATAAATTATAGTTGTTGGGCTCCATCGTGTTGCAAACTCATACTATGCAAGTTCACTTTCACAAACTTAGTATTAACTTTTTTAGCAATCGTAGTGGAGCTAGTCGTTTATAAACGTTTAATTAAGTAAAGTCCTCTGCAGTCATAAGTTAGATGGGTAACCGCTGGTGGCACTATTCCGTGCTTCAAAGGCTGTTAAGCCGCGTAGATCACGGTTGTTGTTTTTGGATCTTTACAGCATGAACGTATGGCATTTTGACTACCTGGCTAGGTTTAAGCACCTCACTGTATTAGTAAACCTGATCAACATCTTCGACCGCATATAAAATATTCTTTTACCTAAGCTATTTATAGCAATGAACAGAGCAAGCAACGAAATTACACGTACATTTGAAGCGTAACAGCGCAGTTGCATTGCAAACTCAAAACTTTATTGCCGTTAACTCCAAGCTAAAGTAAGTGTTAAACGAATTTCTCTCTGTAACTTAATTACAACTTGCATGCATATTTGATATAGCTTAGCCAAACTTCACGTAGTTTGTTACTAGAGATGGAAAGTGCAGCTGGTAATTTATCCGGCCATTTTTCAGAACCCGGCAAAATCACTTATTTGTACCAGGTCTTTTTAACAAGACTGTGTACCAACGCAATGTGAGACATTTAGCCTCAAAGCAGTAGCGGTCGTACACTACTGTGATTAAGTGTGAAGGGCACTGTAGCCAGTGAAATTAGTGGACAAACGGGACATATGAAGTAATGTCTCGAAATGAAAAATGCAGTGCAATGTCAAACAGAATGAAAAAGGTGACACTGCGACCACGTGACTAAAAGCGATACAAAATGAAAGCTCTACTACTATACATACAGCTATGTGTGCGTAGCTAGTCACTGACAAGATGCGCGGAAGTTGCAGTGGCCATAGCGGTGCCCACTCGGATTTTGTCCGCTTTCATTCTGTAGCATTCCTTATTCGTAAGCTGCGACTGTCATGGCCAGGTATGACGTTTACAATCAGACGGGGTAATTGTCCGTCTTGACACTGAATCATATATTAAATTATGTAACTAACCACTCTAAGAAAGTTGACGTAAAATACTTCTGTTTTTGGTCGACAAATACGCTTTATTGTGATTATTCCAATAATCTTCTTTCACCATAATATTATTGACTATGTTTCATGTCCTAGTTTATTTTCTTATATTCTTCATTCGAAAATGGTACGATTCAGCCATGTTTTTTTTGTATGGCAATTATATCGATAAATTTGACTTTATTTTGGTGCTAAGATAAACGTCAAATGTTATTTATTAAAATGGGTTTAAAGAAACATTTTATATCGTTTAACACGCTTTTTATCTTTACGAGCGTATATTCTTTTTTTAAATTTTAAGGCAACAAAATATTATATGTAAGTCTTTGGAAAACAAATCTGTGTCCAAGCATTAACTTTACTGTAACAACGAGTTACCTTTAATGATTTTTTAAAAAAAATTCTGTTATGTCAATTTAATCATATTTCTTTACTTTTACAGCAAAATGTCAAACAAGATTCAGACATTTTTTATCCCAAGTTTAACCGGCAAAATCTCTAAAATTGTTACTCTAAAGTGAAGCAAACAGTCAAATTACCATGAATGCTTTAAACATTCAATAGCTGGTGAAAATGAACTTTGCTTAAGTGACTTTGTTCAAACAATGGTGAATTAAATGATTCAACTGGTATAGACAGGGGAGATGTTAGTGCTAATAATAGATGTGTTAAAAGGGGTTGAAAATGAAGTTAATCTGTTCCATTCTTTAAGGGTGTGCTCTTCTATAACTCCCGACGTATTCAGATGTGTTTTATTAGTTTACATGTGTATCTACACATAATATGTGTATATATTAACATTGTGTGTGTACGTGGCGTCTTCAGATAATAAAGAAGATAAGATAGAGCGCGGTGCACGAAAGACTCGTCACGAAAGTGACAAGTAAACACATACATATAACACCCATCGTCTTAGGTTTTATTTTTACCAAACCGTAGGTGCCTCTTTTAGATATTTATCTTTCTTTTGATCCAACATTCAGCCTAAATGCATGTCAGTTATGTAGAAAAAATCTTTTGCTGCACAAAATTATAATGTACAAAAGTTACCGTTTTTCATAAAGAGCCGGCTGTGGTATACTTACTTAACACTTCCACATTTAGAAATACTTTTGTTTTTGTTATAGAATTAAACGACGGAAATATCATAATTATTTTATGCGTTAGTGCTGTTTTAGAATCGGGTATACCTATTATTATTTAAAGTTCATTTAATAGAGTTAACCAATTTTATGTTTTCAATTTTAATTAAACATTTTAGCTACAATACGCAATGCTGCCAACCTTCGGCTTCTATCATAAAAATCTCAAAAATCATGGTAGTGAACTAAAACTAAGTTTCTGATAAACAGTGGGAACACAATCATGATCATGTTAAATTTCGTGCTAAAGTAGCGAGACTCGTATGTCTAGCCTTATGCAAACTAAAAAGTTTTACCAATATTCATCTAACCAAAGATTATATCTACAGATATTTGAAAACTTTTGGCAGACGGACGATTATGAACTACTAGTTCAGAGTCAATTTATCACTGTATCTAATAATATAACAAGAATTGAGCCTAAGTCTCGATTAATTGTATTAGTAGCACTTATATTTACTATGTTATTTTGTCGACCACAGAATAGTTATATACTCGGATATCTACCTATCTTGAGTGCACGAAAGCATTTATGAATAATCTCGCAATATCTGATAATCTATACGTATAATAAAACTGTAACAGGTCCAATTCTGTAAATAGCAGATATTAAGAAAATAACGTTTGAGAGCACTCTGTACCTGATACTGATGCCAAACTGTGTTTTTTTTAGTTTTGTCCGTCTGTCCCAGACGCGCATCATGCCAAAACTACGGAATGAATTTCAATAAAACTTAGCATGATTACAGTTCATACAACAAGGACATTATAAACTTTTTATCCCGAAATTCAGCACGGTTCCTTAGGTATGAAAGTCAAAATGTACACTTAGTTGTAATTTATCAATGCGTAGTCCAATTTATATCATTCTTTTTTGTCATAATTTTTAGACGATTGACCACACGAACAGCCCGGCACCCCGCGGGCAGCCCGGCACCCTTATTTAGTTTTGCAAGCTTGCTAAGATGAAACTAAAATCAGGAGCAATCAGTTTTTTTAAACTATCTATCTTTTGCTGGATACATTTCTGAGACTGCACTGCATCCAGTTGAAGTGCACAATCGAATATATTTTCATTCTACAGCCATATAAGTGGAACCTAGGCGAAAAGACGCCTTTTTTAAATCAAAATTCCAAGGAAACGCAGAAAGAACTTTGGTTCAACATTTATTGTGCGAACAACCAAGGAACTCTCTGAGTTACTTTACTATTGTCGTTTGGAAAATACAACCCGGGAGTTTTTAAATACAAAGTAATAAACTCCTTTCTGATCTATGCTGTACTAAGAGTGTTTCTGTTGGGAAATTAAAAGATATATTTTATTCTTTACAAGACCATTGTTATTTAATGACAGATGACAAGACATTTCTTTCTTTTTATAAAAATACAAACTACGTCTAATTAGTACAATGAGGTACGATATCTGACATTTCCTCCCTTAATTAGAGTAGTAGAGAACAGTTTTTAGTTAGATAAAATAGCAAATAAACATTAAAAGTTACAAGGTAGGTATAAGATATTAATAACAAAAACACTAAGTGAGACCCATCCTTTTAATACACTTATGATGTTTCAGAGGACCAAGAGGTTTAGTGAGAACATCTGCAGGTAACTCATCTGTGGGCATATATCGCAATTCTACAACCTTATCTATAACCTTTTCTCTTAAAAATGATATTTAATATCTATATGCTTAGTCCTATTGTGGTGGACTGGATTCAGAGCCATTGCTTGTGCACTCTGACTATCTGTGAAAATTCTTTAGTTGCACTTAAATAACGAAGACATCGTTTTGCAGCATTCCAATGAGTCGAATCATTTTTGGAGTTAAATTGACTCAAATAACTAACAGCGTGTGCTATGTCCGGTCTTGTATTGACCGCCAGGAACATGAGAGATCCAATCAGTGCCTGATATGGATAGCTCGACTCACCTGTTCCAGGTAACAGTTTATTTTGTGCAAGAGGCGTTGATGCTGGCTTGCACGTTGCCATATTGTACTTTTTAAGCAATCCATCAACATAACTTTGTTGGGATATTTTTATTGAGTCTTTTGAGCAACTCACATTAATTCCTGTGAAGAATTTTATTATTCCAAGATCTTTGGTGGAAAAACATTTCTGAAGTTCACATTTGAAGTTGTCAAACGTGACATCATTTTTGTAGAGAACGACAATGTCATCCACATAGACTGCCAGAATCAAAGAGTTTTCGTTCGAAATATTTTTGGTAAAGACACAAGACTCCGAAGGAGATTGGTCAAAACCTAGAGAGGTCAAAGTTTGCTTTAACTTTGTATTCCAGGCTCTAGGTGCCTGTTTTAAGCCATATAAGGACTTTTTCAGTAAACATACCTTATTTTCCTCCCTATTTTGAACAAAACCTTGAGGCTGCAACATATACACTTCTTCGTCTAAATCTCCATTCAAAAACGCAGTATCAACGTCCATATGTCGAACTTTGTAGCCATTTTGCACTGCTAGCGCTAGTAGGGTCCGTAGAGACGAGTTCCGTACAACTGGAGAAAAAGTCTCAAAATAATCTACACATTCCACTTGTGTATAGCCTTTCACTACTAGCCGTGCTTTGTACTTCACAATGTTACCATCAGCATCTCGCTTAAGTTTATAAACCCACTTACAAGGGATACAAGATTTATGAGATGGTTTATCCACCAGCGTCCAGGTTTCCTTTTCGAGTAAAGCGTTATACTCCTCATTCATTGCATTTATCCAGTTATCTCTGTCGTCGCTAGTGACTGCTTCATGATAACTTTTTGGATCGTTATGTAGTATATTGTCATCGAAACTACTACACGAAAAATAATCTGGTGGCTTACGGACTCTTTCCGGATATTTTCTAGTAGAACTTTCAGCACTAACACTGGATTCATTTGAGGGAACCGGTGAATGGCTGATTTGTTGTTCTGTGTCACCTGACTGAGTCTCTTCTTCATCAATATCTTCATCAGCGTCTGTAAAGTCGTCGCTCTGCTCATCAAGCACCACTTCCCCTTCTACTGATGATGATGATGGGGATGGAATCTCTTGATGTGATGATGATGAAGTCTGCGATAACAAATGAATCACATTAGAGTTCACAGTACTATTATCAGGCTGAACACACTGAACTTTTAGCCCTGTAAAATTACTTTCAAAGAAAGTAACATCTCGAGACTTTATTAACTTCCTTGGAGTTTCCGCATTACGGAAATAATAGCTTCTTGGGTCATCTGAATACCCAACGAAGATATTTTCAGTAGCTTTCATGTCCAATTTTGTTCTCTGACATGAAGGCACATGAACCAAAGCTCTGCAACCGAATACCTTCAAATGAGACAAATCCGGTTTCTTTCCATACCACATTTCAAACGGTGTTTTACCGTCAAAAGCGCGATGAGGCGACCTATTCTTTAAATAGACACTAGTCTCTGCTGCATCCTGCCAATATGCCTTGGAGAGAGATGCTTGTGATAATAAAGAACGAGCCTTCTCCACAATACTACGATTGCAACGTTCACTGACACCGTTCTGTTGAGGACTATAAGGCACCGTTGTTTGATGTCGTATGCCTTGAGACTCAAAATAGTCTGTCAATTCTCTATTGACATACTCTGAGCCATTATCTGAGTGAACAGTGTGAATCTTTACACCAGTTTGTCGCTCAACAAGTGATTGGAAAGTACAAAAGTGCTTCTTCACTTCGGTCTTAGAGACCATGCAATAAATAAATATCAAACGTGTAAAGTCATCTACAAAAATAATAAAGTACTTATTACCTTTGAAAGATGTAGTGGACATCGGTCCACAGACGTCAGTATGGATCAATTGCAGCACTGATGTAGCTTTTTGATACTTTACCCTTTTAAATGGCTTACGTGCTTGCTTTGCTTCTATGCACGATACACATGGTTCCTTATCAACCTCTGTATACTCCACTCCAGTAGCTAACCCTTTCCTTAAATGATCCATTCCAATGCGACAGAGGTGCCCAAGACGCTGGTGCCAAAGCTGAAACTTAGAAACCTCAGAGAGCACATTATAAGCAGAAACATTTTTAGGCAATTTGACTGAACAGTCCAAATTGTACAGTCCACCACCAAAAGAGCCGTGCAAAATAGATTCCTTAACAAAAGATACATCATCAGTCTTATAAAAATTACATCCGTTTATATCAAAAACAATCGATAGTCCCTTCTCGACTACTTTCTTAACAGACAGTAAATTACAGCTAAGACCAGGAACATGTACTACATCACTAATTTTATTGACTATGGAGTTCGTTTCTACCATTATATCACCGACACCTACTGCTGGCAACTTTTCGCCGTTTGCCACGGTAATGGTTCCTTTGTCAATATTTCTGTATGTATTGAACCATTCAGCATGTGACGTCATGTGGGTTGTCGCACCAGAATCTATTATCCACTGATTGGAGTTGTGACTCGGTGCAGATAAAGCCAAATCTTCCACACATGATGAAGTCGAGTTTTCTTGACTTTGTCCATTTTTAGTTACTGCTAACCCCTTTTCAGTAGAACCGGCTGATTTCTTAGTCTTGTTAAGGGGACACTTCGGGCTTTTATGCCCAGGCTTCTGACACTTGTAACAAATAATTGGCTTTTTATGTGAAGATCTTAACGCAGCATCTTGGTCTCGTGAGCTTCCAGCCATTTCACTAAGTAACTTAGTTTTTACTAGTTCAGAAGTTACTTGTACGTTACTGTTTTCTAAAGCCATAATCAATGGTTCATACCGAGCAGTCAGTCCACCAAGCATTATTGCTGCTAATGAGCTGTCATCTATTACCTTCCCGATATCTGCTAAATCTTGAGCAGTGCTTGTAATCGCCGTTATGTAAGACTCTAAATTCTCAAAATCAGACAAACAATACCTGTAGAGTCTTCTTTCCAGATTTAACTTACGACCCAGACCTTTGTCTTCATAAGCTGAACTAAGCGCATCCCATGCTTCTTTCGCCGACGTAGCAGTTCTTACATGCGTGATGGCAGCAGCATCAACAGTTAGGCATATTTTTGATAGAGCCTTCTGGTCATTTCGGGTACGTACTTCAGGAGACGATTTATCATTATCGTCGTAACCACATACTGCACTCCATAAGTCCTCGTGAATAAGAAGCATCCTCATTTTAAATTTCCAAGAGGTATATCCATCGCGACTTTTTAATATTGGTATCCCATGGAAATTTGAATTATTCATATTGACTTTTAATTTACCACCAAATCTTTTTCTAAATAAGATTATAATGCAAATCTTTTTCTAAATAAGATCAAAAAAGCATCTTCGTGCTGATAACGAGTGTTGGGAAATTAAAAGATATATTTTATTCTTTACAAGACCATTGTTATTTAATGACAGATGACAAGACATTTCTTTCTTTTTATAAAAATACAAACTACGTCTAATTAGTACAATGAGGTACGATATCTGACAGTTTCACCGCAGACCACAGCTTTGCTTGATATGAGATAAACAGCGCTTAAATATGAATATTTAGTCTGCAGGTATGGCAATCACGAACGAAGTCGCGGGTACAGATAGTACCTAAAAATTATGAGGATGTGCCCAACTTATGGAATTCAAATGAAAGATTACCAAGACAGCATGGTAACTAATCAAAGTGGGAGCCAAATTTCCAAACTACCAAAATGCTGAGCTTGTGGGAGGGCTCGCGTTTATTTTACAACCTGATTCTAGAGGTGTCATCAAGTACAGACGATACATTAACTACGATGTATTTTAGTATTTTCAGTAAAGTTTGCAACAAAATGTTCAAGTTGTAGGATAGTGCTCGCCCTTATGAGAACTAGCAATGCCTTGCCCTCAAACTACGGTATTCCACATTTAAATATGTAAATTTACAAAATATATTACGCTGTTATTGATTTAGGCACAAATAGCACCAAAGTGGAATATATTTATTAAAATCATATAAGAATAGAATAAAACAAAGCTTATTTGAAAATGTAAAGTTTCACGGAATTTTAGTTGATTCACTTGAATAGTTCACGATCTGCTATCGTTAGTTTTGCATGACGAAATTTAAATTGTGGTGAGTGACAGTGACAATAATAGTATCGCCTTGCCGAAAAACGTACAAGAAAGAGGGTAGACCGGTTCCTCTGAACTTAGTGCTGACCATCCACTCACAGATTTCAGTTTACTCGTGATTATGGTATCAAAATATCGAGAGCTCAAAAAAAAAGCAGTCATAACACGCTAAATTCCAAATTGTTTTATTTGACACGATTCGGACAAAATCCATTAGGTTTATTCTTAAACGAAGAAATTGTACATTAAATATTTATTAAATTTATTCTGTTTTAATTTCCTACATCTACATCTACACTCGTAATATAAAAAGGAAAGAATTGTATTTTTGTATGTAACGAATAAACTTAAAAATAAAACTGCACTGATTTGAAAAATTCTTTCATATTTAGAATGCTTAATTATTCCTAATGTGCAATGGCAAGAGAATATTAAAAAAATGTTTTTTTTTAATATTCTAAAAAGACGTGCAGGCCAGGAGCGGGCCGCTAGTAATTTATAATTAAAACTATTGTAAAATATTTTAAATCTGGGGTTGTTCTGATTCAGTTGGTCAGATTTTTTATTTTGACTATATATTTCAAAATCCATGTGCTTCATAAATTGAAAAAAACTAATCAGAGAAGAGGTACTGGTCAAAAATGAAATTGTTTATAACATTTCAAAGATAATACTATAATAATAATAATAATTTTTATTTATTCAGACATGTGTCCAACATTTTTGTTAGCATGACTTATCCTACGTTAGAAACAAAATGTGTTAAAATAAAAGTACATGACATGACGGTTAACACAACAATAAACTTAACATTTAAATTTTGTGTTTTCTGATCTAAGGTACAATCAAAAAGGTAGAAAATGTGTCAGTATCGTATGCGTACTTCCAGCGGTATAAAGTCGAATTACATGATTTGAGTTTAGCTGATATTTAGTGAATGATATGGTGTAAATGTGTATGGTAGTTTTAAATTTGTGTGTCCAGTCATTCTTGAGATATTTACGAAAAACACTCTCCGCTGGCAGCAGTGATGGCTCAGTGGCGTTGGCTATGGACTGCCGCACAGCAGGTCCAAGGTTCGAATCCCGCCGCGGGCTTGAGCTTCTCCGCATGGTGGAAGGGCATTTTGCGAATGCCCGCACGGCTAGCGACCACCCTCGAGCAGAAAAGCTGTCGCCAAGCACCTAACGGTGTTTTCGGCGCAGTCTTTGAGAGCCAGTGAAATTACAGGCACATGAGACTTAACAACTTTGTTTCAATGAGACGGGCGCAGTGGAATTCGTAACGAAATGCATCTGTTATAGGCAGATGTTAGTTCGCTTGCCATCAGGTGGGCGAGCTTAAACCGTCACAATAACATTAAAAAAAATACATTTTACGTAATGTAGGGTCGACTTTGCAATTTTATTCTACTGAAAGTGTGTTACGAAAATATGTTTCGGATTTAATTTGCCTTAGAAAATATGATAAAATTAACATTTTGTAAAAAATCTGTTCAAGTTAAGCCCTTGTCAGCGCCTTAAAATATAAATTACATACGTAATTTACGTAGTAAGTTTATCATTATTATCAATTTGACACAGTCCCAAAGTCAAATACCAAGTCCACTCTCTTACTGAACAGACTATACCTATTCATATATCTACATATATGTTCTCAGCATACAGCTATTTAATTTTCTATAAATTTATTGAATTACAAGTATTTGCTCTTCATCAGAATTGTATCGCTCCTATTTTCCTTAAAATAAGGTTAAATATCCTATAGTGTATAACGGTATCGAGTATTTGCTTATTGTAGTATTTCAGCTTTGTTTCGGATTATAAAGTTACATTTTCATAGAAGTAGTATTCAATATTGGTATTAATCCCTAAGGTTAATCCCTAACTAACTCATCGAACTTGCATTGAGAATTAATTTCTATAGGGTTTAAAAGGCTTCGGCATACTTTGACGTTAAGAAATATCATTTCATACTCTCATTTCTACCCAAGTGGAGTCGGTTTGATTTGTTTTCTCTATCAAAACAATTGATTGAATAATGAATAATAACACACATTTTTTTTCAGTTTAATGGACCACACCTGCTTCGCAGATATAACCCCCCGTGGGGGCTAGAAATAGCCCCCAGCCGAAGTTGGTCAGCAGCGCCATCTGGAGATCTGCCATTTTACATTAGGAACTCCAACACACCTGCCAAGTGTGGCGATTATGGCAAACCCCCCCTAATGAGGAAGGCTTTGTTAAAAGGTCATGACGTTTATGAATGTAATACCTGCCCGTTACAGCCCGTTCAAACCCGGACCTTAGCAATGCAACTGACGTTGAGACGTTTGCGCTGTAGCTGTCAAAGTAATGTTTTCCATCCGAACGGTCACTTTTATCACCATCACTATGATTGTCACTGTTACTATAATGTGATAGGTATATGACTGTTGACATACCCCACTAGTAATGCCATCTTCGCGGTTCAAATAAACACTACGCGATTCTAAGCCAGTTGCTAAATAATAATTATTTTTACACTGTAGACATAATTTCATTATGTTCTACAGATCATTCTTTATTTTTTTTATTTCTAGACTAGAATAGGTATATACAAGACTCCTTGACTTCTGTATATCGTATTATATTATACTAAGACAGAATACATAAGTAATAAAAAGAAAACTAATATCCCAAAGTATTTTCTGGCTATAATACAATTGAATAATATATACCTAACATATAGCTTACTATTTGGAAATAAAATGCGTCATTACGTCGTTCATTCGTAAATCGTATTAGTTCTTCATGATACAGGCTTGCCTAGTGTGAAGATCACAAATTATGGAACTTACGTAATTAGTTACCTCAGCGATAGACAATAATAAACGTGTACTTAGAAATAGTTAAGTTTTAATATTTACTATATGTACCTACATGTGTATAGCTGCAAATAAATATTTTTTTTATTTTTTTATTTTCATGTCGCCGTATAAGTATATAACCTATAAGGTAACATATAATATTTACAGAATACACTAAGAAATAATAAGGCAAATATATTTGTTATTCGATAGCATGATACAGACGTATAGAAATAATATAAAAATAGCAAATTTTATTATATATTTTTACTAAGTACCTACTCAGATAAAAATTTTCAAAAAACTAATATTCGCATAACCCTAGTAGATTCTTTAAAAGTGGTAGGCAAGAAACATTTTTAAAGCAAAACTCTTGAAGTAAGCCTTCAAGGGCCCGTCAAGGGCAGTAAATTCGTGTACATTACCAAAATCTGCTTTTTACGAGTGTGTGTAATGGTAGTCGTCAATTTTGGTTTATAGCCAAGCCTCTCGCGGGTTTAGGGTGTTCAGCGAGGCGGTTCTGTATAGTTATGATTTAAGAGATTTTATACAGTAACATTAGATATAACTACGAAGAAATAGAACAAGCCTCCTTTTTATTTATCCATTGGGTGAAAATAATTGAGATTTTAACGTCATCACCACCATCTTCAAATTAAATCATATTATTTATTTGCTAAAATACATGTCTCTTAAGTTCTTATATTAGTGGTTTCAGATACAATGTATTTACTGTTTGAGAAGACGTGCAAATTTTTATGTAGGTATGTATTAGGTAAATATTATTTATAACAAAATTATTTTTTTATTAGTAGGTTTTATATATATTCAAAAAAAGTGTTAAAAAAATTTATTTGTCCTCTCTTAGCTAATCTTTTCCTTCGAAAGTAATTATTAAATTATTTTTTTATATATATGTAGTATTGTTATATTTTATAATGTATTTATATAGTGTAGGTATGTAAGTATGTATATATATGTATGTATTCGTTTAGTGTATGTATGTAAGTATTTAGATTATATATAATGTAGGTAAGTATGTATATGTATTTATTTAAATAGGTGTAAGGGTGTAAATACTTAGATAACTATTATATAATGTTTAACTTGTTAACTGCGAACCTGGCTATTTTTATAAGTTCTTTCAAATCGGTTGTCTGGAAGAAATTGCTTTAAGCAATAAGACCGCCCTTTGTATACGTTTCTTTTCTATTATTTCATTGTAATATTATTTTTAAGGTATGCAAATAAAGAATTTTCTATCTATCTATCTTTTATCCCTAAAGCCTTATAACACGTGACAATATGTTAGTAACGTATAGGTGTTATACATTAGACACCTTTATCTTGCCGTGTGTCTGCTTCGGTATTGCAGCGAACGGCTATACCAATTTTAAATTATGATCACAATATTTAAAAGCATTATCGTGTTAATGTCCAAAATACTCGTAAATTAAAATAGATTACACAAAGGGACGACAAAACGTACGGCAACATGACATCCGTATATTGTTGACGGTCCTCCTATCCGCAAAAGCAATTTGCATTCACCTTTGTAATACGAACAGCGAAGAGATGGAATATGTGTCTCATCCTAGTGCTAAACTTTCAGCGTGTTTATTTCTCAAGAGCTGGAAGTTTTCATGTCTAGGTAGGGTGAATAAAGTATCTTAGGCAAGCATGCTCTACCGTCGACCGCGTCGTCTACCATCAGGTGAGACTGTGGTATGATAGCATAATTTCCTCGGATGAACTTGCACAAAAAGTTCTATGGCTATTCTACTGGTTTGAGCAAAGCCCGGTACTCACTACGTTGTGCAGTGTAGTGCGGAATTTTGTTAAAAAACTTACTATAGTTAAATGCTTTTGTTTTGGTCAAATATGTTCAGCATAGCTCGACTGGATTTAAATTTCATCGTAAGATTTTTTTATATTGACAATTTCATTGCTTATTTTGCTATGAAAATTGAAGTAGCCCCTGAGTTGTGTTGTGTTCCTGTGGTTTTTTGACGCCATGAGATCATTCCCACGCCTAAATTCGTTTACTAAGCAATGTTTGAAAGTAGTTTCAAGTTAAGTTCTAAACCCGGTTATCTTTATTGAACCTGAACGGAACTTTTAGGCTTTATAGTTCACAGTGTTTGGTTAATCAAGGCATACCACGAGGGAAAGTGATATAAAAATTATAAATTGCAATCATGTCCTTAAGATATTCTATGTCTTAAATCATCTTGTAATACTATCATTACGTTTATGTTTTGAAGCGCCTGCAATGGAGCTTGCTAAGTTGTTCCTGATCAATTAAGAGCCGTCGCGTCGATCTCTTTTGATGTCATAAGACGGCCTCCTGTCAGCTATAAATATAAAAGATATACAGGGTTATTGGTAAAATGCTAACAACCTCGAGGGCTAGTCTTAAAAAACATTTAAAGATATTTTTTTTGTTTTGTTTTTTTTTGAAACTTTTTTGACTGAATATGCACGAGGACCAACTTATGTCATAAGTCTCTTGTGCCTGTAATGTATTATTTAATATTTTTATTACTTTTCTCGATGTACATTTTCAAAACTCTATTCAAAGGGACCACGGTCCGGTGTTGCCGCGGCGAAAGCTTTAGGCTCGGGGTAGGCATTAAAAGCCAAAAAAAAACATTAAAACAAGAAAAAAAAATCCAAAACAAAAAAAAAAAATTGTCATCCCTAAGAGGTTGTTAGCATTTTACCAATAACCCTGTATAAGTTTCCTGCACAATTGAGTGTTCCTTATGGGAAATGAATTACATTTCCCATAAGGAACACTTCTAACAGTTCTAAGTTCAAGCCCTTTACGTAATAAGTACTATTTAGGATGAAAGCAAAAGTGCCTAGGGACTCTAGGCTATCAAAAAGTTACGGCTCAAGTTATAGTAGTTTGCACAAAGTTGAAGTGGGCATTAATGGTTTTTGAAGGCATACTAGTTTATGTTGTAAAGATAATGTTTTAAACAAGAGTTCTTTTATACCTGATAAGCTACCCTTTGACCACTATCTCACCTGATGTGGTCAAAGATGTTGTTCAGGCTAACCTAGAATTACTGGCTCTCAATGACAGCTGCTGGAAGACACCGTTAAATGCTTGGCGACAGATTTTCTAGGTTGTAGCTAGCCAGGCGGGCATTCGCAAAATTAACTACCACCATGCTATAAGACTTCCATCCTAAGACAACAACCGGGACCGACGGCTTAACGTGTCTTCCGAAGCACGGAAACGCTCAGTAGTATTGTCACCAGCAGCGGTCACCCGTCCAACTCATAACCGTGGCTGACGTTGCTTAACTTTGCTGATCAGTTCAGAATGGCTAAGCTAACTTCGCTACGAGCGCTTCACCTTTCTTTACAATACTCCGATCGATGAGGACGTTTTAAAGACAAAGAACCCATTGTGGAAGTGCATTCGCAAACTGCCCTTCCACAACGCAAAAAG
This sequence comes from Plagodis pulveraria, assembly GCA_963890685.1. Classification (NCBI taxonomy): domain Eukaryota; kingdom Metazoa; phylum Arthropoda; class Insecta; order Lepidoptera; family Geometridae; genus Plagodis; species Plagodis pulveraria. The sequence goes on along the minus strand of OY982973.1, from coordinate 9,546,065 downwards.
ATGTTTAAAATAACAATATCAGTGGAATGACGCCACTTATGCCGCACAATAAATTGTTATTGACGTATACGTAAATTGGCTGTGTCTGGCCTCAACTGCGCAGTTCCCGGGTAGTTGACCGATACAATTTACGTGCATGATTTAAATGGATTTGGACATTACCAATACTCACATTAAAAATTACAAATCGTTTTGTCATAAGACCAAAAACCTAAGGATAACAACTATAACTATGTTTTTTATATCATCAGTTTTGAATCGCTCATAACGTAGTTAGGATGGAGTTAGATGGTCCTGGTTGTTGCCTCAGGATAGCAGTCGTTATAGCATGGTGGTAAGACATTTTGCGAATGCCTGCCTGGCTAGCTACCACCCTCAAGTAGAAAATCTGTCACCAAGCTCCTAAAGGTGTATTCCGGCAGGTATCCTTGAGAGCCAGTAATTTTAGGTCAGCCTGATATATAGATATAAAGAAGTTTTATTAGCCCTTTTCTATTTTTTTTACAGGCAAGTCCAAGGTACATTTCACTGAATAACATTTTCGACCAAACCATCACCATAATATTACAATAAGTTTAACATGTAAATTGAAATAATTTTAATAATAAATCTGTGTGTAAAGCAAGATGTGTTGCTTTAATTACAAATATTTAATTTGTTTCATTTAATTACTCTATGATGAAAGACAAAAAATCTGTCTCGATATTTTAAAGTTCCAGGCGTCGTCGTCGATTAATGAAGGCCCAAAATTTTGTCCAACTGTAATCCGTTTCACCTCAAGTTAGCTAAAATTTATTCCAAACTCTAATCTGATTAAAATAACAGTATGGACTTCACTTGTTTGTGACTAATGTGAAAGTGATTGTGAGTTTGCAATGGCTTTTAGTTTGTCTAAATACTATCATTATATGAGCTGTAATGTTGTATATAGTTCGTAGTATTTAGATAATAAAACTAAAACCACCGTTACAAAAAAAATATATATATTGCAGATATGTGGTGTTAAGTGGTAATATCTGCCTATAACAGATGTATTTCGTCACAACTGCCTCTTGTACCTGTAACTTAATAATTACTTACTGGTTCTCAAGTCTTGCTGCTGGAATAGATAGCTAGGTGCTTGGTGACAGATTTTCTGCTTGAGACTGGTAGCTAGCTAGGCAAGCAATTGCAAAATGCGTATCAACCAAACCGGATGTGGCGATCGAACCATGCACCTGCAGCATGGCAGTCCATAGATATGAACCCAATAAAACATTTATGGGATTAGCTTGGCCGATGAGTGAGGAACCAAAATCCACTAACACTCACGTTTCAAGCCCTGAAATTTTGGCTCCATTGGCATGGGAGGAATATTCCATAGACTTCCAAAGCGTTACCGTCTTCAAGTTGTAGTGCCCATGGAGAGAATACCATCATCATCACCCGGAAGATGTCTACCGTTGAACAAAGGCTTCCCCCATAGAACGCCACAAAGAATGGCTATCAGCCGCTTGTAATCATTTGCTACCCGCGACTTTTACGATGTCGTCAGTCCACCTAGTGCTAACTTGTTATTAAAAACAGTTTATTTATTCTCGATAACAGTATAGGTTTTGTTTAAAATTATTCACTTTTTCTATTAGTTTATTTAAAGAACGAGGTTTTCAATCCCTCTGCATGTTTTTCTTTTGCATATTTTTAACGCCTCAATATTGGTCCCAGTTAAATTTCATCAATATTAATTCAGTAGTTTTTCGTTATTAAGGAAAAACCATGAACACTGACCCCCAAATCACAAAAGCGCTTGGTAGTAAATTTCAGTGGCAGTGTCCTACCCAAATGCGCTTTTGCACTTTTAACTAATTAAACTAAAATATCCTAGACATCTCTTCAACAACTTAAAATAAATTAGTAGGATATAAATTAAAGAGTCATTATGATTATTTTTTGTATAGATGTTGAAAAGCACCATTTAAATTGCCCTTACTGTCTACGTTGTCTTCTCTACTTTAAAACAAATTCTGGTCTTATTATGGCTATTTATTAGGGGGATAATTAGTTGCTGGCTGTTGGAATTCAGTCGTTAACCCTTATCCCACAAATTCCTGTAAAAATTGCAAAATAGTACATAATAATAATTATATTTATTGTTCAGACATCATCAACCATTTCGTTAGGATAAGCTTATGTTTATATGTTATTTATTATAATATCTGGCGCCGCAGCTACTTCGAGGGAGCAACTCAAGCGGCGCAAGTATGCTAACCTTAGTAGTTGTTACATATTTGTGCCATTTGGTGGTTTGGTCCCAACGGAGTCAACGTTAGAGACGTTGACTCCGTCGACGCGTGATCAAAATGCTGACACCTATTTGGCTCAACAAATAAGCTGTGCACGCTGCCAACTGGTAGTGGGCTAGAGCTAGAGCTAGAGCATTTGGACTGCTTGTGAGTCTGCAATGACTTATTGGTTGTCCTAATGATTTTGTTGTACTAGCTGCAGTGATGTTCGTTCGTAGTATATTAATTTTGTCTTAGGTTTTCGCGATTATTACACAAAGTAATGAAACAACTTTAAACGGTTTAAATCGCGTATATTTATCATTATTTTTGTCCCGACGTTTCAAACACTTTGCAGTGATCGTGGTCACGGGGTAACATCGGGACAAAAATAATGATAAATATACGTGATTTAAACCATTAAAGTTTTATTACTATTCGTAGTATATTGTTAGTAATTTTTAATTAGTTAGTTTAAAAAAATATATTATAACGCACGTCAAATAGTATAGTATAGACTTATAGACAATTGACGCATTCTAAGCGAAAACACAGATGTTAAGTCGGATGAAAAAAGAAAACTTCCAGCGGAATTTGAACCAGCAATCCCAGATTATCGCCCTTGTGCATATCATATTATACTATGGAAGCGGGTCTTGAACAGTCTATTTTTTCCATCCGTTTGAATGTACGTCTTTCCGTTGGCGATATATTTTTAAGTATCATCTTCGTCTGATGTTGAAATTAATTCAACATCAGACGATTTGATGTTGCGAGTTCAAGACCTGCTGGAGAAAACCATTTTGGACAATAATTCAGCATAATCTGAAATAGTGTGTAGTGTTATTAGTATTTTACCGCCTTCCTTTCTATCGACATACTATTTTTACTGAAATCAACTAAATACTATTACTAAATATAATGTATGTAATTATACATGTGAATTATATTGGTGAAGTGAAAATAAGCAGTGCTCCACATACCTTTTGAGGGTCGAAAAGGGTGACTAAAGAAATTAATACTGAAAAGGAACATCAAGCCACTAATCACGTGGACGTGAGTTGTATGATACTATAAATCAGGCACCTAACAAGACTCGTTTCCATCTTAATACTCAACAAGAGTGTTTAAAAAGCAAAGTTAAAACATTTTACAATATCTAATTTAGTCTGGCTGGATAATGTTAGTATACATATATTAATATAATTTTATTTATTTATTAAGGTTAACCATCAGACTTAATACTAAACAAGCATATCATACAGAGTTCAATAGACAAATTATAGCGAAAGTCCAATTACAGGAGAACCCAACATGCCTAACGAACGAGGCTTGTATGTGGAGTGAGTTGCGAAACCTTCATGATGATGTTTTAACCATAGACCTAGGATTTTTTCGCTATAAGCCTATGGTTTTAACGCATATGCAGTTACAAAGTGTTTTTTTTTTCTTTTTTTTGTCTTTTTTGTTATTGTGACGGAACAAGCCCGAGATACAGGCCCACCTGATGTTAAGTGGACTAACCTCTGCCTATAACAGACGCATTTCGTCAACGACGAATTGCACTGTGCCCGTCACACTGAGACGTCCAGTTGTTAGGTCTCATTAGCCTGTAATTTGTCTGGCTCTCAAGGACTGCTGCCGGAACACACCGTTAGGTGCTTAGCGACAGATTTTCTACTTCAGGGTGGTCGCTAGCCAGGCGGGCATTCGCAAAATGCCCTTCCACCATGCGGTGAAGCTCAAGCTCTGGGCGGGATTCGAGCCATGGACCTGCTGCGCGGCAGTCCATAGCCAATGCCACTGAGCCATCACTGATCCAAGATAGTGTATTAAGTAGTGTATTATAGAAACAAACAGTATCATAATATACATATATCTTATAAATTATATAAACATTATATTACATAATTAAATGAATAATACAAGGAAAACTGTAAAAAGCAAATTAAATATTTATTGATAAATCACATATCTTGACAGACTCTGTCGAGAACACTATGACGTCCAACGTTTGTTTTATGCGTCTTAGGAGCAAATGGTTTAAAATTCACTATTTTAGCCCCCATACGGAGAACTGTAAAGTTAATTTTAGCGACGAGTTCTGGACAATCTATTAGACTATTCAAAATTCTGTATAACAGAACCTGGTCCATTATCCAACGACGATCTTCTAGGGTCAACATATTGAAATAAGCCAGACGCTTCGAATATGAGCTTAGCTGTATATTTAAAGAGCTAACTATACATAATTCAATAGAAATACAAAATTAAATAGGTAGTTTTTATTGACATAACTAATAATACTAAAATAGGTCCAGAGTAAATGTGAATCCATGGATTCTCTAACTTGATGATATATAACATATTTATTTGTATATATATATATATTTTTATGCCTAATAGGTTAGCCTTTGACCACTATCTCACCTGATGGTAAGTGATGATGTGGTCGAAGATGTGCTTCAGGCTAACCTAGATGTACTGGCTCTCAAGGACAGCTGCCAGAACACACCGTTAGGTGCTTGGCGACAGATTTTCTACTTGAGGGTGGTAGCTAGCCAGGCGGGCGTTCGCAAAATGCCCTACCACCATGCTATAACGACTGCCATCCTAAGACAACAACCGGGACCGACGGCTTCAAGTGCCCTCCGAAGCACGGAAGCGCTCAGTAGTAATGTCACTAGCGGTCACCCATCCAACTCATGACCGCGCGCGACGTTGCTGAACTTTGCTGATCGGTTGAGAACAGCTAAGTAAACTACGCTACGAGCGCTTCAGAAGCTTTGGTGAGAGCTCGTGGGGAGCAACACTCGGCTTAACTAAAATAAGGTCCAACTGACTCACTGGCCGTTTAGCTTGCACACGCCACTGTTCTCGGTATGTGAGAACAGGCTATTAAACTTTAAATAAGACAATAATACATTAAAAAATGATCACCAGTTTTTGCTACACTTATCCCGCGTAGACACCTCTTTGTTTTCTGTTTCACAAAATAAAAGAATACTGAATGAAACTGTCCTTCGCTCTCCCACTGGGTGGGGCGTGGGGCTAAAAAGGTTAATATTGTAGATATGATAAGGTATCTACTTATCAAAGTTTTATTTTTTACCGGCGGTATGCCTTAATAACAAAATACTACGAACTATATGCAACACCACAGCTACTAAAATAAAAGCATTTAGATCCCTATAAGTCATTGCAGACTCATAGGCAGTCCAAATGCTCTAGCCCACTCCCAGTTGGCAGCGTGCCCAGCATGCTGGCAGCATTGCCCCGTTTTTTTTTTTTTTTTTTATGATTTATATTTTTACACTACAGACTCTGGGTCCGTACTCTTTTGAGATCTTACTTTTCCTTATCATAGTAATACATTTTATTAAGTAATCGTTGTCTCCAATACATCAGTCTTCCTGAAGGGAAGGGTGTTAGTTTGTTAACATTAAAGTGAGTCCATTTTTTATTTTATTTGTATACATTTTTTTTTATTATCTAGTTTGTTAGGTGAAAAATTAAAATTTATATAGTAAATATTTTTAATATCCTAAGTTGAAGGGCCGGCCACTGGTTCCGGCGTTGCCCTTGATAATTGTAGATGAGCCCTTACGACCCCTTCGTCCCGGTTTTTTATAGCCATTTTTAGGTTGTAGTCACAAATTACTTTTCCATTTTCCTGTGTTGCCCGCCTCATGAATCTGCTAATGGCGTCCGAGCTCTCGTCTGTGTAACAAATGCAGCGCTTTGAGTGTCGTGACACTGCTACTACTGCGTGTGATACGCTGTCTCGGAGCTTGGTGACTTTTTCCCTCGTCTGTACTATGATTACTGTCTCGTACGTCAAACCCTGCGCTTCGTGTACTGTCAAGGTGCATGACCCTGTACCACCTGAGCACAGGAGGAAAAAGCCTCACTTGTCGGCAAGGGATATGTCCCTTGCCGACAAGTGAGGCTTTTTCCTCCTGTGTTAGCGCGAGAAATAAGGTACTCTGGAGGTCTGATGGAATGTTTGCACCTGTGTAACGTTCTAGCGTCAGGGAATGAGTTTGAGATCGCGATGAGTATATGCCCGGATACACTTCGCTAAGGGCGTATGCCACATCCATGGGATTTCTGTGCGTGCAAAACAACTGTTGGGTGATTGAAGCCACCATATTTGGATTACCGTATCGTATATCGAAGAGATTTTCTCTTTCGATATAGGGCAGTTGGTTAACATCTCCGATGATGACGACATCCTCAGCGTCCAGCAACCGCACTGCCATTATGATGGCCCCGAAGTGGTTCATGTGAGCCTCGTCTATTAGAAGACGTTGTTCACTTCGTCCCATGAACCCATTGGCCAATACGGAGGCCAGAGTACGCACTTTGGATTTGACTCCGTCGCCTATGCGTTGCGCTACCCTGTCTCGTAGATCTTTGGCTGCTTCGGTTGTTGTGGTGACTATGATGTCCTTATCAGCATCGAAGTTGTCAACTATCCAAGTTGTTTTGCCGCATCCTGGAACTCCATTAATCCATGTTATGTTTGGCATAGTCCAAAGCTCGCGTGCCGCTGATGGATCGAGAGAACCCGAAATGGTTTTGGCCATTTCTAGGATTTTCTCCTGCAGCATTATTTTGCATTGCCCCGTTGAATTGCAATGCTTATTCTTTCTTTGTTATTCTTTCCTTGTTTTTCTTATCAGAGTAATGTACTCCCTGCCGGTGATGATGTTGGTCGACAGCGGAGAGCACTCATTCACCACAACTCATCCAATGTCGGTGCTGGGGGTGGCAGTTCAAGCAACCAAGAAGTGAATACTGTGGAACACACAAATAACAACCCGGTAACACACGTGAGCTCGGGCCATTCAATGATCCGTAATCACGCCAAATAATATTGTATTTGCAAAACCAGAAAATAACAGAAGGGTATTGTACTCTATCGAACTTTTAATAAGCGTAAAAGACTTACTCAAATAAACAATATGCAGTCAAGTTATCATCCTCATAATGATATATTCAGCTCATTAATCGTCATTAACTCGTGAACATGTACAATTCTGTGTGACAAAAATCTAATTGTAACGTCCCCAAGGGTGCCCAAATACAGGCTTTGCCTAGTTTCGGACCCGCTGCAAACGTTATACATACCTAGTTAGACATATACCTGATCCACTTTTAAGCATTTCATAATTTAGTGTAACTGTCATTACTTGTGTTTTTGATCATAAAAATTATTCTTTTTATTAAGGCCAGAGGAAAATATTCAAATAGTAACAAATTTAGGTGCTGTACAAAGACATAAGAACATATTTCAGAATGTGGCTTCTGTTCTGAACTGACACCAACCATCCTTGTGAATAGTTTGGTTCGGTAGTGTACTGAAACCCATTGTGCAAATACCAAAACCCTTTGGTAAATGCTATGTTTATGTTATAAGGGTGTTATTAACAAAGCAGTTGAAACTGAACATTATTGCTCAAAGGTTTTTTTTTATGTTATGGTGACGGAACAAGCTCGAGGTACACCTGATGTTAAGCGGGTTAATCTCTGCTTAGATCAGATACATTTCACTACTAATGACGAATTGCACAGCGCCCGTCATCTTGAGAAATAGTTGTTAAATCTCATGTGCCTGTAATTCCACTGGCTCTCAATTCATTTTCCTGAAAAATATTAAACAAAACGATATAAATCATACGATGACACTACATCTTCTACATACAAGTATATTTCAACTTTCAACGTCAAACTTATTGTGTTTTCATCACTTCCCTCTCTGATTTATTATTTACCTCCGCAAGTCTTTGTCAGCTGGTCTGGTAAGTCGCAAAGTTGTGAAGTGATAAATGGCGGTCTTTATCGTTTAGTTTTTGCACGGGAATTTATAGTTTTCAAGGCGGATTTGGGTGAGAAAACTTGAGTTGTTAGGGTGAGAAAGATGGTGCCAGTAAACCGCAAGCAGTAGGAATACTTTAAGTAAATCAATAATGGTTTAAGCATTTTTAAAGTAGTCATTCTTGTGTCGAAATAACTTTATCATCTCACCTATTTAGAAAATAATGTTTTGTTCTTAGTTAAGCACAAGCAAAATAGTAACTGGTTAACGTTGCCTGCGAAGCACGTAAGCGCTCAGTTTTAACGGCTAACAATCTTCGCTACGAGTGCTTTTCTACTTAACGAGCTCTGTTACGGGAAAGCAGGAACAGAAATGACCATGGGATTGCAGTTAATTAAGACAATGGTAAATCCTTGTCTCTAAATAACTGGACGCACAAGGATTGCACGTGCATCACCACGTGTAAGGCAGAAAAAGCTGAAAAAAGGGGATGTGGCTGTGTTATGGACTCGGACGTTTGTTGTACGTGAATACGTCTCGAAAGTCGGGTTCCCCCCTCCGCCGCGCGCGATGTGTTTCCTTACTTAGCGTAATAAATTCTTTGATTCCTTAGCTATCCAGTGGTGAAATTGAATTTTGGATGGGAATAATAGTAATACCGTTTAAATTTGTTGTCATTTTATTCATCTATTATCTATTCTTGAAGCAGTGATGGCTCAGTGGCATTGGCTATGGACTGCCGTGCAGCAGGCCCATGGTTCGAATCCCGCCCAGAGCTTGAGCTTCACCGCATGGTGGAAGGGCATTTTGTGAATGCCCGCCTGGCTAGCGACCACCCTCAAGTAGAAAATCTGTCACCAAGCACCTAACAGTGTGTTCCGGCAGCAGTCCTTGAGAGCCAGAAAAATTACAGGCTAATGAGACCTAACAACTGGACGTTTCAGTGTGACGGGCACAGTGCAATTCGTCGCTGACAAAATGCATCTGTTATAGGCAGAGGTTAGACCACTTAACATCAGGTGGGCCTCGGGCTTGTTCCGTCACAATAACATTAAAAAAAAAAAAAATTATGAAGACGTATTCACGTCAAAAAAACTGTCACCAGGAGGAGCAGGAGCGAGTATAATATTAATCAATATAGTTGTAAAGACCAAATATACAAAAGAATTTTATCATCTAACTAATTAACTACACATACAATAAATCGTTAAATAAAGAATATAATAAAATCCAATTTCATTAAGCACCCATTCAGGATCAGCCAGCCTATTAATTAAAATAGGCGAAACGAAACTCCGCAAATTGAAACTCCGAAAATCGAAACTGCGAAATATGAAACATTCGACAATGGGGTTACGTCCGAAGTTAGTCGATAAATCGAATCAGTTAATCGGAGTGTTAAATAGAACGGATTTTGTCCCCCAGACGTTTTGAATTAATCCCTTTTGTGTTGGAATACACACTGATTGAATAAGTGGCAAGTAATATGTTCGAGCTACGCATAAGGTTCGTTGTCTCCTATCTAAGTGGATGATATGACGCGTGTTAGGTGCGTAATTGAATCAGTTCAATTTTGATTAAAATGTCATGCATGAAAGATGAGCGTATTATAATATATTATTTGAACTACTAAAGCCTGCAGGTTGATATTTGATCATACTTAATCGCAGTTATAAAACGTGTTTAAAATATCAACTGTCCAGAACCCGCTGTCAAAGCATTTGAAATGCACCATGATGGTATTCGGGTGTTGCGAGTTCATGTCTGGATGATACTTAAATCCATTAAAAAAAATACAATGTTTTTGTTTAGCACGCGTAAATGCTGTTTAATTAATACTATTTCTTTCATATTTTAAGCAATGATGGCCGAGCGGTAATAGCTATGGACTGCCGTAACCCAGTACCCTGGTTCAATCCCCACCGCCGGCTAGAGTTCCCCCGCATGGTAGAAGGGCATTTTACGATTGCCCGCCTGGGTAGCTATCACCCTCAAGTAGAAAATCTGTCGCCAAGCAGCTAACGGTGTGATCCGGCGGCAGTCCTTAAGAGCCAGTGAAATTGCAGGCACATTAGACTTAACAACTATGTCTCAAAGTGACGGGCGCAGTGCAATTTGGCACTTGTGATTAAATGCATCTGTTATAGAAAGATCTTAGTCCGCTTAACATCAGGTGGGTGTCGAGCTTGTACCTTCACAATAACATAAGAAAAACAAAATTTAGGGCAACTAACGTATAAAATCCCTTACTTTGAAGTAGGTATATGTTTCCATTTGATCTAATTTTGGAGTCCTTAAGAACAAGTTGACACTCAATAGACTAACATTTTATGCTGTCATGATTCGTGATAGAACAAGCACGAGGTCCACCTGGTGTCTATAACAGATGCAGTTGGTCACAATTGGCGAACTGCTGCATCTACCACTGTGCCCATTACACTGAGATATATAATAGTTTCGTGTGCCTGTAATGCTCACCGGCACCTTGTTAACTGGAACACAGTAACGTAAACGCAAGTTTACATTACTGTGTTTGAAACAATGATGGCTCAGTGGCATTGGCTATGGACTGCCGTGCAACAGGTCCATGGTTCGAACCCCGCCGCGGGCTTGAGTTTCACCGCATGTTGGAAGGGCATTTTGGGAATGCCCGCCTGACTAGCTACCACCCTCAAGTAGAAAATCTGTTGCCAAACACCTAACAGTGTGTTCCAACAGCAGTCGTTGAGAGCCAGTTAAATTACAGGAACATGAGACTTAACAACTGTACGTCTCAGTGTGACGGACGCAATGCAATTCGGTGTTGGGGAAATGTACCTGTTATAGGCAGAGGTTAGTCCACATAACATCAAGTGGGCCTCGGGCTTGTTCCGTCACAATAACATAAAAAAAAAACATTACTGCTTCGCTTTTAGTATGGTGGTATACTTCCCTGGATGAACTCGTACAAAGGGATCTTCTGATATTGGCAAATGAGGTCAGATTCTAGTAAATTTCTGATAAATTGAGATTAAGCTAATAAAGAAAAGATAGTAGGATACACCCAGACGCCACTTCTTGGCTTCTTCACTTCTTCACGAATAATTCTAGTAGAGTCATAGTCAATGTCAATCGATGAATATGATTGCTTTTATGTACCAAGTTATTATTAGGTTATTTCATTTCAACTGTAAATAGGTAAGCAAAGCATTATTTATTAATTTTATTATAGACTTATGATATTATGGGCCTGTTTCAGAATGTTGGAGTAAGTTCCGGTTATAATACGCAGAACATATTTAATAAATAAAACACTATTTTTGCGTTTCACAGTCATCGATTTAGCCTATCCATCGGTTAAAGCTTGAAACGCGCTACATGTAAACTGTCGTTTTTATTATTCGGTTATTTTATGTGTTGGTTAGCAACCCGAAACTTTATTAGGACATTCTGAAACGGACACTTATAATTTTATTAAAAAAATTACATTGTATACAATGCTTATTCTTTGAGCCAAATAGGTGCCAGCATTTTGATCACGCGTCGAATCGACCAAGCGCTCTGATAAGTTTTCGAAATCAACGGGGCAATGCTGCCAGCATGCTGGGCACGCTGCCAACTGGTAGTGGGCTAGAGCATTTGGACTGCCTATGAGTCTGCAATTGCTTATAGGGATCTAAATATTTTTATTCTAGTAGCTGTAGTGTTGTAGTTCGTAGTATTTTGTTAATAAAGGCATTGTATACTGACTTGTCTAAAATAACATTCCTAGTTATTATGTTCAATAAATTATCCTGACTCTGAATCAATATTCGTTCTAAATCCTTATAACCAATGTATCACAATGGGCATTTCAGACTTTTTGGATAATGACCAGTTTTCCCTTTCGAGCTGAACAATAATCGAACAGGCGTTAAATAAAGCCGTTAAAAGTTTCTCCTATCGAAACGTAAACGGGGGGTTTAACGTTTTGTTTGAATTCTAAAGTTCATTATCGAGGCACACGTGTTATGAATAACGATGCGTTTGGTACACGAGTTGGTGTAGGATATGTTTGTATATTCTCCATGAAAATGTTGGGAGTATTTACTATTTAAACATATTCTTTTTTATTATAAAAACTAACACGGTTATCACCCATTTTCGTAATTAATACGGAATAACTCACGTGAATAAGTGCATCATATAGATTGATGCATTGATGCATCATAAATATGCCCCTTAACCCTACTCCCTGGATTGCAAGTCGGAGGCCCCTTTGGCCTCTTCCTCTGCAACGCTATGGACCCGGCACCCGCACGGTGAATCCATGGAATGCTAAGAAAATCGTTTGGCAATTACGACTATAATTTGTACAGCAAGCGCTAGTACACTTCCATTCAGGTTTACACAGTGGATAGTTTTCTTTAATAACTTTTAACCATCATAAAGTACGGTACGGTTTTTCACCAGACTACTTGACTTTGGCCCAAATTAAGGTAATCTTTTGTAATTACATTCGTAACAACATCGTGATTTTTACCTAATTTTGTGATTGCTCCATCGTTAAATGACTAGTCTATTATCTAACGTAAGTCATTTATGATAACACGCCAGGGTTGGTCTTCATTAAAGTTTTTGATATGTACGAAAATACTATTTTTAGAACATTTTGAGTCGGTACGAAACCTTCGGTGTCCACCCCCAGTTTCCGTAACGTTTGTCAAAGCTTAGGTTAGTTAACAGGCTGAATACTGTACGTTGATAGGTCAATGGTACTATATGACGCAATATGTGACCAATGAGCGTTCAGTATTCAGTCTGTTACTGATCAGTACTTTGAGAAACACCAGAAACTGCGATAGTGTTTACACAAAAACTTACGCGCGAAATGCCCAACGTTATAGAGGTTCCGCTTGAGACGGAGATCGCGCTCAACCGTTAGTTCTAAAACTAGGTCTCCTGAATTTTACCTACCTTCTGTGTACTAAAAAAAATTACCTCAAGTCATTTATAAACATCGCAATACCATTTTTAACAAATAAAAGGTCATTTAAAAATACTCAAGGGATATTCGAACTCCTTAAACCTGTTCCGAAATTTGTTTTCGGAAACTTCCATCCGGAAAATTATTATCGAAAGCAAAAACCTAAGTCGAAAGTTGGCTAAGTGCCACTTGTGCGGAACTTGGAAAACAATGTGCTCCTTGCTAAGCAAACTTCTCGTATGCATGGCTGTAAAAACAGTATAAGTACTACGAACAATATTTACATAGCGATCGCATATGAGTGGCTCTATAATAAAAACTTCTTTTCCTACCTGTATCATCATTATCACTATCACTACATAGTATAAAACAAAAACGCTTCCTGCTGTCTGTCTGTCCCAACATAATTATGCTTTGATCTTTAAAACTACCCAACGGATTCTGATACGGATCAAGAGAAAGGTTTACATGTACAATACTTTCATACTTTAGTTTTAGAAACCTCTAAAATTTTCAGTGTTTCTCTCACTGAAAATTTTAGAGGTTTCTAATGTGATGTCGTAATTAAACACGTTGTTTTGCGCTTACATTGTAAACGGTGGTGGAACCCTACAAGATAGAACAAAATAATGTTTACAGTATTGTACAACTGAAAAAGATCTACATGAAAGTCCGCAATGGTATATGTCTATCTCTTAGGGATAACCCACAAAAATTCTTTTTTATTCTTTACTTTTGGAGAAAGATTTTAATGGCTTATTTTAACAGCGATTTTAAGCATTACAGCTATAATACTTATCCAATTAAGTACCTTAAAATTATTGCGTGTTTTATATAGATCATAGATATGGGCTTTTACAGCATGAAATTGGAATGAATATTTTCGAAGATATTGCAGATTATTTAGTATCAGCATTACACCCGTGTGAAGCCGTGGCGGGTCACTAGTATATAATATTATATAGTAGTATAGGGTCGATTTAACGAAAGACAACACGAGAAAATCCAATATCTAACAAAATATATGACGACATGAAGATATAATTCATAAAATCTAAGTAAAAATATCATACAATAATATATTGTTATTCTGGTCTTTTATGTTGTTAAAGAAAACATAATGTACCAACTACCATATACCTTGGGATAGAGGAAGATAATGAGTTATATTTAAGTTAGAGTACGTTCAATAATATCGGTGATAAATAGGGTGGCGTCAAATTGCTCAATTTTCGTATATTTTAGATACTATTCCAGTTTAAACGTAAGTTTTATTAAAATTTCAGATAAGCATCTTGAAGGCTAGAGTGAAAAGATTTCTTAAAGACCGACGTGTTTCACCTTCTGCCATACCATCGTCACTTATTATTAGGCGAGTTGTCAGCAAATTGTAAGTTTCAAAACAAAACAAATAATACGGGCACGAGCTTATGAATTAAGCTATTTTTTTACATTTATAATCTCCTCATCTTATTCTAGTATTATTGTAAAGACTGTTATTTCATACTGTCTATAAATTTTACTGTACTCTTACTAAGCAAACATCCCTTCTGTGCCACAAGTAAAGATGGCGACCGGAACTTCGAACGGGATGCCGCAAAACGCAAACATGGCTGCTACCACTGTTTCCGTTTCGCTCGTTAACCTATCGAAGAAATATCACGAGTCTTTTTTTCTAGTCATTACAACTGTGTTTTTGTACCTTATGCTTACCTAGACGAGTAAAAACAGAGGCACAATGTACGATGTTTTTCTTCTTGGGAAAACCGACACAAATAAAAATTATTTTATTAGAAAAATTTAATCGACTTCAACACTCAAATGTGTGAAATAACTTGTTGAAGTCGATACTATGATAGTTCAAATGTACCTTTTGTCACAATGTTGTGCGCACGGTACTGACTTCGACGGGTTATTTTTTTTGAGTGTTGGTTCCATATTTTGGTAAAAAAAAATATTATCACCCATTTTAGTGACCCTTGCTACTTATGGAATCGATTGTCTTTCACTGTCAATGACTTTATCATCAAGATAGGAAAAAATACAGTTATTGAAATGTAACTCAAAACACCTTGACCGATTGGACCACACGGCAAACATCAACTTTCATATAAAAAGAGTCATTTAAATCGATTCCAAAGTAAAGTATATAAGTAAATCATAAAAGTCCTTTTATTGAAGTCCATAAAAAAGCAGATACATTTTTTTTTGCATAATTTTGACTATAGCTATAATAAGTGCATAATAGTGTAAGCTTGATAAGTGCGTTGGCAAATAAATTAAGATTTTGTATCTCTTTTGAACGAAAAAATATATAAATATAGACATAACCGACTACTTTTATGAAGACTGAAAAATATTTGGTTACCTTAAAAGCCTGTACTCTGCAAATAGAAACACCCTTAGATTTCAGTGAAAAGGCGACATAGATTTATAGTTTCAGGCATACAGCAAACAAAGGTCATTCTCACGGTCCACAAGTTATCAACATTTTTTAATGTCAGACGTCCGTCCATTTTTTTTCTTACAATTCAATTTATTTGTTTGTGAGCCCTTGTTTAGCCAAATTTGATTAAATTATTATTATACTTATCATGCGCCAAATGCCTCCGTATGCATAGGTATGTATAACTAAATACATTATACAACATAACCCCATTACTAGGCCTCGGACAAATCTTGTAGTAATAGTGTTTTTATTTTATTTAATATGCGTGATAACGTATAGTTTGATATTTTCCACCTATATTTAAAAAATTTGCTCAAAACCTATAAAAATCCTGTGGGAAAATATGATCCCAATGTCTAAACTTTGACTTTTATATCTATTTATAAATATCAAACAAAAAAAATATATTTTGTTAG
This sequence comes from Plagodis pulveraria, assembly GCA_963890685.1. NCBI lineage: Eukaryota > Metazoa > Arthropoda > Insecta > Lepidoptera > Geometridae > Plagodis > Plagodis pulveraria. The sequence continues at coordinate 9,530,173 of OY982973.1, read as the reverse complement.
CACTTTAATTTTAGTTCCATATACACCGTGTCCCAAAATTCAACGATAAGCCGGCATCGGTGCATGGACCTACTCATGAGTCCTCGGAAAAAAAAAAAAATTATAACTGTTTTTTTTTATTAATTACAGAGACTTTTATAAATTTTATCGATATTCGATACCCATTATGCTATTTTCAACTACCATGACCATAATTTTTGACATATTTTTGATATTTTTTGTGCATTAGCAACCTAAGAAGGACGGCTATCTACCACAATCCTTTAAAATTACAGAAAATCTGTAGTTATTTTACAAAAATCAGTAAAAAAAAAATTGTTTCTTATAATTTTCATAGATTTTAACATTCTATGCACTTTCTATAGTCTGGGTTAAAAAAAAAAGTATGGACACTACCATGGCAAGTTTTATTAAAAGTTGGCGCAACTTTATAAAAGTCTCTGTAATTAAAAAAAAAAAGAGTTATAACTTTTTTTTTATTTTTTCCCGAGTAGTCATGAAGTAGGTCCATGCACCGATGCCGGCTTATCGTTGAATTTTGGGACACGGTGTATATATACAGGGTTCGAAATCCTTAACGGGAGTTTTTTATTATTTATTGATATTCCTTAGGTATTGGATTATTAACATACTAATTTAGACGCTTGTATGTATTACCGTATTAACGATAGAATAAAATCAAAAAACGTTAAATAACCACGTTTCCTCTATAGCCGTTCACAGTACAACATGTTTTATATAATAACACATAACATAAAATAAGAACAAATTGGAGAAATAATTTTCCTCTACTTGACTTGCACAGTGAATAATAGCCGGCCTTGCACTTTTGAAGCAGTGATGGCTCAGTGGCATTGGCTATGGACTGCCGTGCAGCAGGTCCATGGTTCGAATCCCGCCCAGAGCTTGAGCTTCACCGCATGGTGGAAGGGCATTTTGCAAATGCCCGCCTGGCTAGCGACCACCCTCAAGTAGAAAATCTGTTGCCAAGCACGTAACGGTGTGTTCCGGCAGCAGTCCTTGAGAGCCAGTGAAATTACAGGCAAAATGAGACTGAACATGTATGTCTCAAGGTGATGGGCACAGTGCAGTTCTTGTGATGAAATGCATCTGTTATGGGCAGAGGATACCGCTTAACATCAGGTTGGCCTCGTGCTCGTTCCGACACAATAACATTAAAAAAAAAACCTTTTTTTAGAATACTCCAATCGACGAGAACGTTAATATGACAACAAAGAACCCATTTGTGATTCTAATGCGCAGTAACACCTTACGCATGTTGACGTGTGGTGCTGCATGATGGTCATTCGGCGCATCCTTTTCCATGCAATATTCGACGCGAGAATAGTGAACAGCCATAATATTCCTAAACCAGGAAATGCAATGCCAACAATATCAATAAAAATAATCAACTTACCTACTTCCTTTTAACGTCACGTCACAAAGTACATTATTGAGTCAATTGAATAACTAACATCATTATCTTGACAAAAGCTCCTGTCACCGCAAAAACTTAGTTTTCTTTTAGTTTCAGAACTTTTGGGAATTCCTCGGAGAAACCTTCGGAATTCCTAATTAGATTTATTTAGACAGAAATTCCCTGGTGTATGGAACTAAAGTCTTCGATGAATTGAAGAGGGACGGACAATAGACATGAACCTTTTTTAGATTGGATGAAATTGTAATAAAATTGTTAGCTAGTTTGTTGAGAGAAATTTATAACGGTATATCTTAAATTGAGCCTGATATTATCTGAGATCACGTCATCACAAGTCTAGAATTTCAAAAATCAGAGATCACAAAAGCGCATTTATCTTCTTTTTTATATGACTCATACTTCAACAAAAAGCGATGTAGTCTTACTCTCTCACTCAATGCGACAATATTCTTACAGTGAATATAAAAATATACAACATGAATTAAATAAACAATTTTACAAAATATGTTTTCGATAAACCATTGTTATGGTCAGACGAAGTCCAGCAATGGTGGACTGGTTGATGGCCCATCAATCCCTGAATGCATTAGACTGCAAACTTTTGCTCATCCTTCCACTGTATAGATGTCAAAATGGATAAAACGTGCGCTGCGTTCACTGGATAAAGTGGCTTCGATTCTCGCTCGAGGTAAATAATATAGCGGTTTAAAAATTTGTGGTTAAACATTTATATAGGTATAGAGTATTTAGTAATCGTTAGGCTCGCATAATAGCCGGCCTGGCTCACTCTACTTTAGGTATAAAGCGACAGGTACATCGGCGTATCCGTCCGGACGGGATTATTCGACGGTGTGTGCTGCGTCAGAAGAGATCAGAGCTATGCGTGGCTATAGGATGATTGACGCCTTGTAAGTGAATATAAATATAAGGTACTTTGCTTGCTGAAATGCTCTAGATCAACCCCGCGTGGCCTGATCGCCCGGACACATAGTGCGAAACCGGCAGGAACACCCACCACAGACACCAAGACGAGCACAGAAAGTGCTTTTGAAAAAACTGGCCTGTTGTAACAGGCTGAGACGAGCCAAGGGCAGAGGGCGCGAAACGCCCTGATCCCTTTTCCCCGCAATACAGAAAGTGCAGCGAGAAGAAAACCACCGCTGAAATGCTTCTTATTTATTGGAATGGCTTTGCGAAGTGATCTTTCTGGTCCTTTCTGTTCGGTGATAATAGTTACTGCATAAATATAGTGCAACTACTGAGGAACTGTTTTGAGTCCTTCATCTGGGAGTCGTGCAAAGAAGCGGCGTGCCGTCACATTTGAACGTAACTGTCCTGGCATTTCGTATTTGACAAAAACTTCAGAATTACGGGCGAGCTCATTAACAAAATCCTTTGAATAACAAATAAACGAAGACACCATCATTATTTTAATATCCATTTCATGAAATGGTGTCGGTGCAATGTCTTTAGCAACTAAAACATTGATTAACTTATCAGGAACCGGCTAGGACCCGCGTTATATTTATCGGAAAGATTTCGACCAGTTTCGGACTGTTTTGAAGTTACACGCTGAGGCCCGTGCTCGTCGCTTCGCGTAATCGTGACTCTCAGACGAAGGACTTCACAACAGTCCTAGCCGGTTTCTAATCAGTTAATATAGATAATTAACTGATTAGGAACCGGCTATAAACTAGCGATAGTTTTTAAAGTAAAAAAATATATTGTTATAATTGTGGCTTCTATTTAATGGCTGGCCATTTAGTTCTTCTACTTTAAATGTTATACGTTAATTTGCCACAAGTTTGTGTAACTTTTGAATTATCGAATATTGAGCAGAAATAAAATGTTTTTATTTGCATTGCTGAAAACTTGTTGAGGTGTTGTCAAGTTGTGCATATTGATAGATTATACGTTCTTATCTACCTCTAATTGAAACTATTTTCTATAAGTCGCCTCCCAGATTACGCAGTAATTTGACGCAGGTTAATATTTCCTTCAGCGCCTTCTAAAGACCTGCCATCTTACACTGCGATCCCCAAGCCGCCTGCCAAGCGTGGGGATTATGGCAAATACCCCCTTAATAGGGGAGGCTGTGTTCAGCAGTGGACGATCCAGCTGATACAGTAATATTTCCTTTAATATTTTGTTTTTGTTTAATTTTTTAACTTGATATATCTTCGCAAATTATATATTGATATAACTGGAAACTTGCATGCAATGCATCTTTGCTTTTTTATTGCAAAATTGTGCATGATGTTTGATTACAAGACAGATTTTAAATTTAATTAATGGGGTAGATATATTTAATTAAATTACGCAAAAATCATGGAAATAAAGCGCACTGCCCGTTGTTATATTTGGATCCATTCTAATGAATTCGACAAACTTTAGTAAGTCATGCCGTGGAGTCCTGGGATAAAATTGTACTCCCCCTATCTTCTTGTGGGAGAAGTAAGAAGTGACGAAGGGGACAATACCAGAAATGAGCAGCAGAGCTTTCATATTACTGAAATCCACAAGATGTCGTGTTGGAAATATGGAAAAACCTTCCAAATTGACAAGGCATTTATTCAACGGTGGAAGTAATGCTTTTAATTGGTTACTATCTGGCCATTCACAAACAACTGAATGGAAGTGTACGGAAAAATATAGATCTTAAAGCCGGGCATTATACTGCTAGGTTTAACGCTTAAAAGTTTCATACAGATGGTTCAGGAGAAAAATTAAAGGTATCATCAGCACGATCACTTTAATTTTAATCCGGAAAGTCCCTCAACAAGTCATCAAGTTCTCCCCTACTAGGGGGACTTTTCCATAATCCCTACTTTTGGCAAGCATCTTGGGGATCGCTGAAGATGTTGCTCCTTCTGGTATTTCCCCTAAGTCACCTCTTACGACATCCACACGAAGAAATAGGGACTGACATTCTAACCCGACACCACGGGATAAGATATAAAGGTAAAGGTAAAAAAAAAGTTTTATTGACTATATTATTTACTGTCGTAAGACATTAGTACGAAATTTTTAAGTTATTTCACAGAACATCTTATTCTCATTTGCTAATACGAGAACTTATTCAGACTCGTAAACATAGTGACCACAAACGAGCACCTCTGAATAATAAATGGACTTAGTACGTAGTACTTAATCATATAATATTCTGAAATAACTCAATATTACTTAGTACATACACCGGCAGTCTCTCATTTTGTGACAATTTAATTCCCAACTTCCAAAGATTACCGGAAACAATTTAGAATTCATTTCTCAACTGAACCTAATTACAATAATTACCGACGAAAATCACAACTCGACTGCTTCGTCCCGTTCCGGCGTCGTGTCGGACGGACGCCGGACGGGCACCGGATGCGCTCCGTCACGTCCGGTTGCCGATTGCTATCGAATTTCAAATTTTGTGATAGTGTTTCGTAGAACAGCAATCTCTATCCGTACTGTGTTATTGGTGGCAGTACTGAGGCTTAGGCCATGGTCGTATTTTAATATGCAGTACAACAAAGAGGTTGCTTATTTGCTTATAAACATGGGCAAGAGCTTGATTAGGAGTTGAATTTGAAGAAAGCTGCCCTAATAAACTTATTATATCCATGGCAAAGAAATTAAGGGTTTGATTTGAGCAAGCTAGATTTTCTCAAGGTTTGAAGGCAGGCAACATATTTAGCTACAGTCAGGGAAGCGATGGCGTAAGTCTGAAGTCAAGTTTGAAAATGACTTGCTTTTGTTAAATTGTATGAGGGTAGGGCATATTGCAAATGCCCGCCTAGGCTTACCCCCTGAAGTAGAAAATCTGTTGCCAAGCAACTAACGGTGTGTTGCGACATCTGTTCTTGAGAGCCAGTAATTCTAGGTTAGCCTGATCTTCGACCACATCATCACTTATCATCAGGTGAGGCAGTGGTCAAAGGCATAACAGGTATTAAAAAAATTAAAAATATCGTACAGATGTATCAGCAGACTACATTGACGTGACGTTAGTCTCAAGATATCTTATCCAAGCATAACATTCATAAGAAACTTTACGTTGGTAAGTAATGATTGAGAAATGAATTGATTTTAATAGCTCACTGACTTTATTTAGTGGCTATTGAAAATGGGTATAGAAACACCGTTGGTGCTTGTAGATATTCGAGGGTGTCAGCTAGCCATGGAAGCGTGCGCTACAGACAAATTGTGAAGTTCAAGCTGTTGGAACTCGAATTATGGAACCTTTGCGTAGCCCATAACCACTGCCACAGGACAATCATTACTCCAAAAAAATTTGCTGAACATAAGCTACTCCAAATAGAGGGAAATAGTTCCCACAAACATACAAAATTTAATTTTTTACACAATCGCCGCATCACCACCCTCAAGTAGAAAATCTGTCGCCAAGCACCTAACGCTTGCACCTTCAGTCAACTATTTACTGAAAGAGGTGGAACCCCCGCTGTTATATGTTTATTCTGTGGCCACGGGCATTACGTGCAGACACCTCATGCATGCGGATGACCCTCGCACGCTCGCTTGAGGCTTGCTTCCGCCGGGCGCACTTTAGCCCGGCGCACCACGTGCACGGATTAGTGCGTCCTTGAATCTCATACATTTCTTTGAAAACGCTGATCTATCCAAATTTTATGTAGTTCATAAATGATTTATTAAATGTGGAACTTTTATTGGAGTAATATTTGAACAACATAAGCCACCCACATGTTTAAATTTTAAGATTATTTTACTATTTCGTGATACTTAAGAAGTCCACATATTTACTGTTTTCATTTCGTCTTCCCCATCCAAATATATAGGCATTTTATGCACAACTGAATTGAAAAAAAAAACAAGATTGAAGATTTGCTATAACAAAATTTTAGCACTTGTTATTTTTTTATTTATTGTCTTTATATTCAATAATTTCAAATTTTATTTTTATAATTTTCTTATCTCTCCACTTATATATAACAATAAGACATATAGATAGTACTGATCCCACCTTACGGATAGAATATGCGGACCAATGCTTCTAATTTACTCAATTTTCAGAATGTAATAGCTATGGACTGTCTTGCCGCAGGTCCATAGTTGGATCCCCAACGCCTGCTTCAGCTTCACTACATGGTGGGAGAGGTTAACGAATGTTTACTTGGCTAGCTACGACACTCTAGTAGAAATTTTCTTGCAAAGCACTTTACAGACTGTTCCATCAGCAGTCATTAAGAGCCAGTGAAACTACAGGCACATAAGACTTAACAATAATAAATATATGGATATATGAATAATAAATGGACTTAGACTTAGGACTTTGTTTGTTTGAAATAACTTGGAGAGGTAATGGGTTAAGTTTTTTGATTAGATTTGTGATCCATTTACAATTGAAGTTAAATAAAAAAATATTAATAATATTAATATTGTTATGTTTGCAATAACGCCTGCTATGCGGATTACATTACAACGCAAGTGGTACTATAGATTTCGCTCCATCCCAATACGATGGTTAAAGAAGGATAGGAAAGATTCGAGTCATGACGTCATGTCATGTTAGCTCAATTGGTTAGAGCATTCTCCGGCTCAAGGAGTGGATGGACGCGGGTTCGAATCCCGCACATGACTTAAATTTTTCCTATCGTATATTTGTGATTTTTTAATATTAATAATACACAACAAAAGCCAAATATTAAAGAATCTTGAAGATGTAGTATATATTATACGTTGGAAAAATAATTAACAACTTATAATAGAAAAGGCATACTATCAAATAGATGAATTTAATAATGACGATGATTTATTACAATTTTATTTACTACTAGCTCTCCGGCCGTGGCTCCGCCCACGTGTATGTAGGATATCGCGCAAAACCTTAAAAAACATTTCGTTGGTTTTATTTAACACTTACCTTTTTGTAACGGTTATAAAACCTATTATAACCGTTTAAACGTAGCGTTGACGCAAAATTTACATACATATTACTTTGCTTTTTTTGAAATTTATATTAAATATACTGTAGTTAAATTTTTCTAAAATATGATTTCAAAAACTCAAAGTCAAAGTCAAAGTCAAAGTCAAAATCATTTATTCAATTTAGGCGTCTACGACGCTCTTATGAAGGTCAATTACAAATTTTAGTATTGAAATATTCTACATTGTACTGCCACGTTCAGCAAATAAATTGTATAGAGCCACTGCGAGAAGAACGGGCAAGAAACTCGGGGCCATTCTTTTAAACATCTTTTAACAATGTGTTACATACATACTATATAATAGAGTTATTACAATATTTGTTTAAATTATGTAGGTGACAGGCAATAGCTTGGCGGAGGCGGAATTGTCCAGGCATTTTTGTCGTTTATGTAATCAGAAACTGTGTAGTAGGATTTTTTTATCAATATGTTTTTCACATGCAACTTGAATTTCCCTTCTGTGAGCGTTGTAATATGTTTGGGAACTTTATTATAAAACCGCACACAATTACCTAAGAAGGACCTTTTATTTGTCTTTGCTAATCTAAAACCTGGCACCACTATTTTATCTTTATTCCTAGTATTGTAATCGTGATTGTCACTGTTTAATTTAAATTTACTCAAATTTTTACGAACATACATAATATTTTCAAATATATACAGACTTGGTAAAGTTAAAATATCAATTTCTTTAAAAAGATCCCTCACAGATTCCCTAGGACCCATTTTATATATGGCTCGAATTGCACGCTTTTGTATGATAAAGATTGTCTCTATCTCAGCAGCAGTTCCCCACAGCAATACGCCATACGACATAATACTGTGGAAGTACGCGAAATAAACTAGCCGAGCAGTAGCTACGTCTGTTAACTGTCTTATCCTAAGAACTGCATATGCAGCAGAACTAAGTCTTCCGGAGAGATCATGTATATGTGGATCCCATTGTAAAGTGGAATCCATTTTGATTCCCAGGAAGACTGTCGCTTTGTCAATAGGGAGTTTATCTGGGCCAAGCTTTATGTTTGGTTCAACATAAGGAACATTTGGTAAAGAAAACTTTAAACATTTCGTCTTTTTTGAATTTAGGAGAAGATTATTAGCGGCAAACCATTTACAAATCTTAGATAATACATTATTTACATGCGTCAGTTCACTGTCTTTCCTATCTACTTTAAAAATCAGAGAGGTATCATCTGCGAATAAAACAATATCGCAGAAATCTTTGACCATGCAAGGCAGATCATTAATATATGTTAGAAACAGAAAAGGTCCCAAAATTGATCCCTGTGGTACTCCCATTTTTACCAATGACCCGGAAGAAGTATTGCCATTTATTCCAACCCTCTGTAGCCTGTCTGACAGATATGACTCTATAAGATTCAGAGCTTTCCCACGAATACCATAGTGGGAAAGTTTACGAATCAGAGTGCAGTGCTCTACACAGTCGAATGCCTTGGAAAGATCACAAAATACGCCAATAGCATCATGTGAACTCTCCCAGGCTTCCAGTATATGCGACATCAATTGAACACCTGCATCTGTTGTGGATTTGCTCTTGGTGAAACCAAACTGATTCTCATTTAATAAATTATGCTTGTTAAAATGGGATAGTAGTTGTTTGAGCATAATTTTTTCGAATACTTTACTCAGAACAGGTAAGATGGAAATAGGTCTATAATTGCAAGGGTCAGATGTAGACCCCGACTTTAAAATTGGAGTGATTTTACTTTGTTTCATTAAATCGGGGAAGTTTCCACTATCGACACAAAGATTGAATATTGTTTCTAAATATGGTGCAATAATGTAAATTATAGACTCTACCACTTTTACTGACATACCCCACAAGTCTTCAGTACTCTTTATGTTTAAACTTTGAAATGTTTTTATAATTTCAAATCTTGTGGTGTGTCTGAAAGAAAAGTCCGGTGATTTGCTTGGAAAATTATTTTTTAACATAGTTTCTGCTACATTGGGACAAGAATCCAATGACTTAGTGGCTTCTAGGGGCAAGGTAGAAAAAAAATTTTCAAATATATTCGCCACTTGTATTGAATCAGAGATTTGATTTTTATCAATAGTTAAGACATATGTTGAATCTCTAGGTTTATTTTTACCAGTTTCACTATTTATAGTCTTCCAAATGGTTTTTATTTTATTTTTAGACTTGCTAATTTTGTTTCTAATAAAAAGAGATTTAGCACACAAGCAAACAGATTTGAACATTTTTGAATACTTCCTAACATAATCATGAAACTGTTTGCAAGATGTTAAATTTTTCCTACGATACATATCAAACAAATAATCTCTACTTTTTCGAATACCTGTTGTTGCCCAATCACCGAACTTCAACTTTCCATCTATTTGTTTTTTTATTTTTGGACATACTTTTTGAAACTCAATGTTTACTAAAGAAAATAAGCTATTATAAATGTCATTTGGGTCACTATGAGAAAAATTTGTAATGCCAAGCTTAGCTTCTATGTTGGTACTGAGTATTTCCAGCCTACTAGTTGTTAATGGTCTATGTTCAATTTCATACCTCTCTGTTTTTCTGATTCCATCAAATTTTATCGCTAGGCCCTCATGATCAGATCTAATACCCTTCATTATTGACTTTTCTTTAGTCTTACAGTTTGAGTATATATTGTCTATACAGGTAGCTGAAGTGTCTGATATCCTAGTGGGCTCACAGAATAGAAATTTCAAATTAAATGACTTAAACAATGAAATAAGATCAGTCTTATTTTTAGTATTCAATAAAATATCTATATTAAAATCACCACATACAAATATGGGTTTTTTGCATTTTGAAATTTTCTGTAGTATATTTTCCAAAGTGGATAAAAATTCTGTAAAATTTTGAGCACGACCTTCATCTGTTGGTGGTCGATATACGCACAACACGAGATGCCTGTCCACCTCCACACAAGCAACCTCACAGACACGTTCGACAGAACATCTGACCAAGTCACGGCGTTCTTTAAATTTTAAATTATTTTTTACAAGTATAATACACCCTCCTCCTTCTGCAGATGATCTGTTAAACGCACTACCCACACTAAAATTCTTAACATTAAATAACATTTTATCTGCTCTAAGCCAAGTTTCAGTGAAACATAATATGTCAAATGGATATTTATCTAAGAATATTTCAATTTCAAGTATTTTGCCAGGGAAGCGATTTATATTTTGGTAGTATAGTGCTATGTCAGAACACTTCCCTGTTGTCTCTCTTAAAAGTTTAAACTGTTTGACTGAACATTAGTACATGTACTAAAATCTGTAGCGTCAAAACTAGACTTAGTTATATTTCCTATAACCGACTCAATATTATAAGCTACCAAAGTAGCAATTAAATTTTTATATTTCTTAGGTAGGTACATCCTATCCTGAGTCAACATAAAGTGAGTAATAAATTTATTACAGTCAAAAAATAAAAGTTTGTCTCCATGACGACATGTCATATTATATAAAATTGTATTTAATGAGTGAATATGCTCATTCTGGCTTTGAGTCAGTGCATCTGAATAGGGAAATGCACATAACATGATTTGATACGCATCAAGATTTAACAATGAAGTTATACTTGCTATTAACTGTTTCCTGTCAATACCCAAACTTTGGCCTAAGCTTAACTTTGTGGCTAATCAAAATTATAAAACGGCACACCTCAAGTGAGGTGTTAAATATATAATTTTTGCAAATATGTAATTTTAGCATATCTTGATATTATTTATAATTATTATCAGTTAGCGCCCCACCCCAGCTTCGCAATCAATTAAATCACCTTAATAAAACATAAAAATAAAAAACATACATTTTAATAATGTTCTATAGCCATTGTTTATCAAAAATAATGTAGGATTCTAATGGTCAAAGAATTTTTCAAATCGGTCCAGTAGTTTTTAAGTTTATTCGTTACATACAAAAACGCAAAAATACAAATCTTTCCTCTTCATAATATTTGTGTAGATTATGCAAATATATAGTTAAAGCAAATCTTGATATTATTTATCATTATTATCAACGTAGCACAATCCATAAGTGAAATACCCTAGTGGTGACAATATGCAATATGACAGACTGTTCATCACTAAGTATTTTTTGCATATATTTTGAATTCAAAGTTTTAAAAAGAAGAAATACATTTGAACTATATTAACTTAATTTATTCCAGTCTCTCAGTATGTTTACCTTAAGTTGTGAGATGCTTTTCTCATCTGAACTGCCGTAGTTTTGAGTCATGATTAGAAGCTGAAATGAACGATTAGAAGACTTACATATAAATAAAAGACAATATAATTTTTGTTCATAGGATAGTCTACCGTCACATTTAATACTGAACTTAATTTAGAAATAGACTTCAAAATCCGATACCATTGGATATATAATAAAATTGTTCCAAAAAACTAGTTCTATCAAAATAAAAGTTCTTCTACATATAAAATTATTTTGATTAAAGAACGTGATGGATGAAAGTTTTGCTATAGTCAAATTACAAAACTTCATCTCGTTTTTCTGAAAAATCCGTTATTTTTTATTCTAAGCTTTGGAACTCTTGGAAATGCTGAGTAGGTTGAAACGTAATTAGGATCCAAATCGAAACAAAATTCTTTCAATCCACTGAAATTGTGATTGAAACGGCTAAGCCATTCAAAACATAAATCTTGTTTTCTAATCAAATACTAATTTTTGGTAATGACATATTCAAATCATGTTTCTTTATGGTAATCTCTGTTTCCATCCTAATTCGTAATCGTTCTGAGAAACAAAGATGTGCCTGCAAAACATTTACATAATTGTTTTTTGGGAATAATTTTATGTTATGGTATTATTTTATCTGAGTTGGCTTAAATAATACATACATATTATAATCACACCTGTATTCCCGGAAGGGGTAGACAGAGGTGTGTATACACCCACGTTTTGCCAAAAGGGTTTTGGTCCCATATAATAGGGGGCGAGCTTATTGCCATTCACCGGGTACAGTTTCAGTGTCACATTTTTTTTTTCTCTAACACACTGGACGAAACATAAGAACGTGCATGGTGGAAGGGCATTTTGCAAATGCCCGCCTGGCTAGCTACCACCCTCAAGTAGTAAATCTGTCGCCAAGCACCTAACGGTGTGTTCGGCAGCTGTCCTTGAGAGCCAGTACTTCTAGGTTAGCCTGAACAACATCTTCGACCACATCATCACTTACCATCAGGTGAGATAGTGGTAAAAAGCTAAACCTTTCAGGCATAAAATAACGTGTTACGAATAATATGTTAACGCTAACAACAGACAGGAACACAAAAACATTGTATGAAATCCTGGCAGGGCACTAAGATGGTATACAGCCCTGTTTTGCGTCTGATGCACACAACACCTTACTCGTATCCACGTAAGAAGTGGCTGCTCAGTTGGCGCACTTTTCCCTCAGTCGCCTCTTACGACACCCACGGGAAGAAATGGGGAGGTGACATTCTAACCAGGTTTGCTAATAATAAATATAATAAAAATATTTTGAGAAAACGTGAAATTAATATTATAGTATGGAAATATACAGGAATGGAATTAATAAGTGGTGATAAATCATGCGCTCTAAGATTCCAGATCTCGTGATGATGATTCCTGTAGATGCGACACACGTCGAAAAATTCTTTGGTATTGCTACGTAGTGTTCATGACGTCGTGCCCCGTGGGGTGCCGTGCTAGAATTTCACCCCCTCTATTGCTACCTGTGGGTGTGGTAAGAGGCGACTAAAGGTAAAATACCGGAAGGTGGGCAGCAGCCCCTTCTGAGGAACTGCTATCTTAAACTGCGATCCCGAAGACGCTTGCCAAGCGTAGAGATTATGGCAAACCACCCTTTAATGAGGGAGGCTGTGTTCAAAAGCGGACAATCCGGCTGATACAGTACAGTTAATGGCGTCACATCGGCTTAGCAGGAAAATTAGGTGGAATTGTCACTATACATCAATTTATATGTTTTGGGTGTTTTTCTAAAATATTTACTTAATTTCCCTAAAATATTTCTTATTGTTTAAAAGTGATTACCGAACTTACATAAAATATAAATCTAAAAAGGAAATCAATTATTGCAAATGTTAAATTACCTACTACAGTCAGTAAACTTAGGGACGACCTCTACCGTACACGATAAATAAGAACCAGACAGACAGAAGACCACAAAGTGACCCTTAAGTCTCGTTTAATGCCTTTTGAAGACCGAAACCTTAAAATAAATAATCATAGAATATTCTGAAATAACTCAATATTACTTAGTACATACACCGGCAGTCTCTCATTTTGTGACAATTTAATTCCCAACTTCCAAAGATTACCGGAAACAATTTAGAATTCATTTCTCAACTGAACCTAATTACAATAATTACCGACGAAAATCACAACTCGACTGCTTCGTCCCGTTCCGGCGTCGTGTCGGACGGACGCCGGACGGGCACCGGATGCGCTCCGTCACGTCCGGTTGCCGATTGCTATCGAATTTCAAATTTTGTGATAGTGTTTCGTAGAACAGCAATCTCTATCCGTACTGTGTTATTGGTGGCAGTACTGAGGCTTAGGCCATGGTCGTATTTTAATATGCAGTACAACAAAGAGGTTGCTTATTTGCTTATAAACATGGGCAAGAGCTTGATTAGGAGTTGAATTTGAAGAAAGCTGCCCTAATAAACTTATTATATCCATGGCAAAGAAATTAAGGGTTTGATTTGAGCAAGCTAGATTTTCTCAAGGTTTGAAGGCAGGCAACATATTTAGCTACAGTCAGGGAAGCGATGGCGTAAGTCTGAAGTCAAGTTTGAAAATGACTTGCTTTTGTTAAATTGTATGAGGGTAGGGCATATTGCAAATGCCCGCCTAGGCTTACCCCCTGAAGTAGAAAATCTGTTGCCAAGCAACTAACGGTGTGTTGCGACATCTGTTCTTGAGAGCCAGTAATTCTAGGTTAGCCTGATCTTCGACCACATCATCACTTATCATCAGGTGAGGCAGTGGTCAAAGGCATAACAGGTATTAAAAAAATTAAAAATATCGTACAGATGTATCAGCAGACTACATTGACGCGACGTTAGTCTCAAGATATCTTATCCAAGCATAACATTCATAAGAAACTTTACGTTGGTAAGTAATGATTGAGAAATGAATTGATTTTAATAGTTCACTGACTTTATTTAGTGGCTATTGAAAATGGGTATAGAAACACCGTTGGTGCTTGTAGATATTCGAGGGTGTCAGCTAGCCATGGAAGCGTGCGCTACAGACAAATTGTGAAGTTCAAGCTGTTGGAACTCGAATTATGGAACCTTTGCGTAGCCCATAACCACTGCCACAGGACAATCATTACTCCAAAAAAATTTGCTGAACATAAGCTACTCCAAATAGAGGGAAATAGTTCCCACAAACATACAAAATTTAATTTTTTACACAATCGCCGCATCACCACCCTCAAGTAGAAAATCTGTCGCCAAGCACCTAACGCTTGCACCTTCAGTCAACTATTTACTGAAAGAGGTGGAACCCCCGCTGTTATATGTTTATTCTGTGGCCACGGGCATTACGTGCAGACACCTCATGCATGCGGATGACCCTCGCACGCTCGCTTAAGGCTTGCTTCCGCCGGGCGCACTTTAGCCCGGCGCACCACGTGCACGGATTAGTGCGTCCTTGAATCTCATACATTTCTTTGAAAACGCTGATCTATCCAAATTTTATGTAGTTCATAAATGATTTATTAAATGTGGAACTTTTATTGGAGTAATATTTGAACAACATAAGCCACCCACATGTTTAAATTTTAAGATTATTTTACTATTTCGTGATACTTAAGAAGTCCACATATTTACTGTTTTCATTTCGTCTTCCCCATCCAAATATATAGGCATTTTATGCACAACTGAATTGAAAAAAAAAACAAGATTGAAGATTTGCTATAACAAAATTTTAGCACTTGTTATTTTTTTATTTATTGTCTTTATATTCAATAATTTCAAATTTTATTTTTATAATTTTCTTATCTCTCCACTTATATATAACAATAAGACATATAGATAGTACTGATCCCACCATACGGATAGAATATGCGGACCAATGCTTCTAATTTACTCAATTTTCAGAATGTAATAGCTATGGACTGTCTTGCCGCAGGTCCATAGTTGGATCCCCAACGCCTGCTTCAGCTTCACTACATGGTGGGAGAGGTTAACGAATGTTTACTTGGCTAGCTACGACACTCTAGTAGAAATTTTCTTGCAAAGCACTTTACAGACTGTTCCATCAGCAGTCATTAAGAGCCAGTGAAATTACAGGCACATAAGACTTAACAACTGTATGTCTCAGGGTGACACGGGCGCAGTGCAATTCGTCACTTATGATGAAATTCATCTGTTTTAGGCAGAAGTTACCGCTTAAAATAACTTAGACCTCGTGCGTGTTTGGTTACAAATTTTTGTGATAATCCATATGCCCCGTGGGGAACCGGATTAGATTGTGACCCTCCATTTCTTCCCTACGTGAGCAGCGACTTCTGAAGAACTGACTTTCTACTGCGATCCCCAAGACACCTCGAAGCGCTCGTAGCGAAGTTTGCTTAGCCGTTCTTAACTGATCAGCAAAGTTAAGCAACGACCGCCGATGTCATGAGTTTGATGGGTGACCGCTAGTGACATTACTATTGAGCGCTTCCGTGTTTCGGAGGGCACGTTAAGCCGTCGGTCCCAGTTGTTGTCTTAGAATGGCAGTCGCTATAGCATGGTGGAAGGGCATTTTGCGAATGCCCGCCTAGGCCTACCAAGTATCAAGTAGAAATTCTGTTGCCAAGCACCTAACGATGTCCTCCGGCAGCTGTCCTTAGAGCCAGTAATTCTAGGTTAGCCTGAACAACATTTTCGACCACATCATCACTTTCCATCAGGTGAGATAGGGGTCAAAGGGAAAGTATCAGGCAATAAAAAAACCTTCTGTGTGGGGATTACGGCAAGAGGCGAAGGAAAAAATATCAGATGGTGGTAAACAGCGTCTTTGAAGAACTGTAATCTTGCAATGCAATCCCAAATACATGAGGATTCTGGCAAAAAAACTCAATAATAGGGGAGGCATTTATTCAACGGTAGACGTTATGGCTATTGATGTGTGGTTTTTTACCCAATTCAGATTCACCCTTCGGGGCTAAAAAGGTGTTAGAGGTTGGCTTTACGCAAAGGAGTACAGGTAAATACATTCAATAAAAGAAAACATACTGCTTAATTTAAAAGAGTATGTCTACAGGTAAATAAATACCAAAATGGACGACTTCAACATTCAAAAGTCTAAAATAACTTGTCGAAATCTGTACCGTGATAGTTCAAAAGTACCTATTATCACAATATAATGTGTATTGTTACCGACTTAGACTAGTTATTTCATACTTTTAAGTGTTTAGTCGGTTTTATTTTAGGTACCAAAAAAATTTTTACCTTCATTAATGACCCTTGCTTCTTACGGGATCGTTTATCATTCACTATCAATGACTAATGTAGTCAATATAGGAAAACACTTTTCAGTTATAATAGTGTAACTTTAAAACGTCTCTACCGATTTTGATGAAATTTAAAATGCCCCACGGGAAGCATCCGCCTTCAATTAAAACAAATAATTATCAAAATCGGTTCACCCAGTCAAAAGTTACAACATAAAAATAGCGTCGAATTGAGATCCTCCTCCTTTTTTTGCAGTATCAGACTTTCAAAATAATATGGTAAATATTTTCGTATCGAAATACGTACTCGTGTTTGTTCCTCTGTTGAAAAACGTTTCCTTTGTTGTAGCAATATCTTGTCGTCTGTAATTTTCAACTTACCGCACTTATATCATAATGTAATTATAATTGTTGGTTATGTTAAAAAACTATTTAAATGGTAATCTAGAAGTAACCAGACGTATCATTAGATAACCTTTCATTCTATAACCTAGTCATTTAGCAACAGGCAAAATTAATAAGTCCTCTGTGCACTGCAAGTCCCATTAATGAACGTTTGCGGTCTGCACACTGCAAGTTCAACAATCGTTCTGTTTAATCTGCTCCTATTTGTAGCTAGTTTGCTACCGCTTTCCGGGTATTGAGGTGACGCTTTGAGACTTATGTGTGAATAATAATTCATGTACATAAATTTCAAAGTGCTGAGCAGAATACTGAGTTGGTAGGCGGACGACAAATCGCGGGTAGCCAATGGTTTCAAGTGGCTAATGGCCGTTATTTGTGGCGTGCTATGGGGATGCCTTTGTTCAACAGTGAACGTCTTTTGGCTGATGATGATGAGCAGAATACAATGACGAAAGTTTGCGATTCGTATTAGAATAACACTTTTTTAGAAAATGTATCTAAAATCACGTCATAAATTATTACTTCTCAACTGCAGACTATTGCTGTCTATAGTGTGCTGTACTGTATCAGTCGGATAGCCCACTGCTGAACACATGCTCTCCCAATATGGGGGGTTTTCCATATTCCCCACGATTGGCTTAGGGATTGCAGTGTGAGATATAAGTACCACAGAAAGATCTGCTGCCCACCTCGTGATGGTACAACAGTGTATGAAAAAAATATTATTTTCTGCATTTACTTTATTTTAATGCAGCATAATTTTAATTTTAACTATACAATCAAAGGAAAGTTTGTTAGAACAACTATCAAAAATGCACTTCGTAATCTTGGACAGCGCACGGGATAATTCATGTAGATTAGTCACAGTACGCAGCGAGACATAAAGGCGGGCGACCAGAGATCTCTTTGACCAATATATTTGGCTAAACTATAATTTACTGGATCGATTACTTTATTTAGGGAATTTCAACGGAACAATCCCGAGATCCATGCGGTAACTTCTTTCTGTAACTGCATGCAATGCATATCGCTAATAAATGCCGAAAGTCACTCCGTCCACCGCCCTCAGGCATAAATTTGTTAGGACTCATGTGCCAACAATTTCGTCAGCACCTTCAAACCGTAATACAGTTATACGTACACAACTACTAATTGGAGTGGAAATAGGTATGGTAACAGTACTTTCCTGAACAAGCTACCACTGTATAAATGGTAGCATTTAATAGCGTTAGTGTGGGTATTCTGTCTGGTATTATTTACTTTAAAAGATACATTATAAATATGTATTATATGCGTGTAATAAATTAATAAATATAATAACATTATAGTTTAGAATACTGTTTATTTCGGTATTAATTAACTAATAAGTACTTTCGTTATATAAATCATAAATCAGCATAAGAAACTGTTTGGAATTACCTCTTATATTTTGTTTTATCAGAAATTATACATTTAATAAACAAAACAATGCAACAGTGTAGACTGTTGCATTGTTTCTATTTATATTATTCTATATAAAATAAAAGTAAAATTTTACCTAAGTTCCTGCCTCTGAGCTTGCTTAAAGAAGAATTAATTGCTGCGCAGAGCCCTTTTAAAAAAAATACTTCGGCAGTCAATATTACTATACTACATTATTTTTTATATATTACAATTTTAGTTTCCTATTAAATTATTTGAGTATAAATTGAGTATAAAGGAGGAGGAATTCGTCTGTTTTTTTTTTCTTTATATATTTGTTACCTAAGTACTTTTGACTGGGTGAACCGATTTTGATTATTTTTTTATTTAAAAGCTTATGCTTGCCGTGTTTTCCCATTTAAATTTCATCAAAATCTTTTATTGAGTTCTATTATAATAACTGAAAAGTATTTTTCTAGCTTGATGATATAGTAGTTGACAGTGAATGACAATTAATCCCATAAGTATATTATATAGCTCACTAAAAAGGGTGAATACATTTTTTTAACTATAAAAGGGAACCGTCTTCAACACTTAAATGTGTGAAATAACTTGTCAAAGTCGGTACCCTGATGGTTCAAAAGTACATTTTTTGGTAAAAAAAAATTATACAGTTAATCATATAATAAGACTAATATATATTAATTATGACTAACGTCATATCAAGTATACATATTTTAAACATTAAATATATGTTCAAATTTTCAACATGAAATAAAAACTTATTAATAGTTCTTATCAAGTGTACTTTGACATCCACTTAAAATGAAAACAAAGGTCCTTACCTAAAACTAAACTCCTACGACTCAATATTTACTTAATCTATCACGTGCAATATTATTTTATTGCCACCATTAAGATTACTATCTCGAAAGCCAACTCAGCTAATTCTCATTAGACTCTTCTGTTATATAATTAGTCTTGAAGTTAAACTAAATATATTTATAGTATTAGTTAACTAAATAAGCTAGCCCTAATCTTGAGTTAGTGTAGTTTGAGTAAACACTGTTAATGTAGCTAACAAATTAAATTAAGCTGAAACAAAGTTAGCTGGACGCTAAATTGTGATTTGATGATAAGCACCGTTAAGTTTAGATTAAGTTTTCATGAAATATAAATAAAAACTGTAACATGCGAAATGAGCAGATTTTTAACATTCAGGTGAGTGTAAATTACATTGTAGTTTTATTGCGCACATCAAAGTCAAATTAGCATTTTTTACTTCAATTTGCATTTAATTGGAACGCGTTTAGAACTAATGGTGTAATGAAAATATAAATTCTCGCAATGTTTTTTTAAAATAGTAAGTGACACTGATAGAAACAGTGATCTCACTAAAATTAAGTGCAAACATTCAGAATATGACATTGAATATAGTTAAATGTTAATGTTTTGTTTTTTGGTGAATGTCCCTGGCTGTCGGCTATTTATTTTGACTATATGGGAAGCTTTGACGAATATGTCACCTAATGGTAAATGATGATGTTTAATCTAACCTAGAATCTCAAGGACAGGTCCCGAAACAGACCATTAGGTACTTGGCGACAGATTTTCTTCTTGAGGGTGGTAGATAGACAGGCGAGCATTCTTAAGGTCTCCTACCAACATGTTTTTACGACTGGCATCCAAATACAAAAAACGGTATAAAGTACCCTCCAAAGATCAGAAGTGCTCAATAGTAATGCCACAAGCGGTCACTTATCTAAGTTATGAATGCATTAGCCGTTGCTTCACTAAGTTGATCGGTTGAGGTAACAATGCAATGCAACGAAAACTGGGGTTTTAAGGGTCATATTTTCTTTAGTTTTTTCAGTTATTAGTATAGTAGTAGTTTATTAGTTACTAAATAAAAGAAGAAATGACAGAGACGTGTCTATGGTTGGCATAGATTATTTGCAAAAAGATAATTGAATCAGCTCAGTTTTGAAAGAGAAAACGGGAAAACAAATGGTCCACTTCGTGAATTTTCTTCCTGCACGCATGCTTCACGGGAAGAACGATCAAGCAAGCTATGCTACGATATCCCAAAGAGAATTCAAAGAATCCTTTAGTCTTGCCCCATGAGAGACCCTATACTTCTAAATCAGTGAAACGATTTAATTTAATTGAACTATATTAAGGATCAATTAAATTTTATAGATATTTAAACATAATGGACGACTATGATAGATTTAAGATGTCCAAAGGTTTTTTCGCTTTAGTGTCTAGGTTTGTTAACTACCGCACTTGAACATGGAGTTTGCGATAGTGGAAGGATATTCCTTATAATAATGTAGCATTCTCTTGAATGATCACAGTTAGATAAACTATGTAACAAACACTACAGCGTACACATGCGGTCCTTAACCGAAACAAATGTAATCATCAAAAAAATATTTGGTCGATGTAACTTACACCATGGTATGTCACTTCAGCAAGAGTCGGTTCAGCATTAGTTCAAGCAATACTATATTTAGGTGTGAAGGGCTTTTTGGGAACAAACACAATTACTGGGAAAACATGACATAAGATTAAACGTAATAACAAATATTTTTTTAATAATTTATGAAAACATCAAATTAATATTTTAATAAAACACTTAAAAATACAAAAATATATAGTGACAATTCCGCCTAATTTTCCTGTTAAGCCGACGTGACGTCACAAACGCCACGCAGCCAAACTGGAAGAATTTTCGACGCGTTTCGCTCCTACACGAAGCATCCTCAGGAGGTCTTGACTCTACGAGCGCACGATCGAGAAAGATTAAACGTCTCGGAGTGTCAAGCGCAGTCATTATAGTTGACGCTAATAATGACTTAATAGTTACATTTTTTTTTTCTTTATTTAGAACCATAACAATATCATGCTACTAACATATTATGAGAATCAATGACACCTGCAGAAGTATGATTTCTGTGTTGCAGAATATGTCAACGCCCTCTTCCGATAATAAGATAAAGCTCCTTACTAAAATCAGTAAACAAGGGATTAATTAAATTTAAACCTTAATTCCAATATAAAATAGGATTCGTAAACAATGAAATACAACGGGTAAAATACCATGATACAATGTTTTTTTGGATCATGGAAAGTAAAAACAGAAAAATATGTTTGAATAAGAGTGTGTGAGTTGAGAATACACGAGGGGGTTTTGCATTTATGTAACGTAGGAGGGTATTTTTTATCCATTATTGAGCGTATTGTACAGCTAAATGTAAGTTTTTAGGAGGGAACCCTTCAACGGCCGTATGGAGAAGTGTCCAGCCACTTCAGCCTGTAAAAATGTGTCATTAGGAGTATGGCAAGTATGGCGCGACGCAAGATGGGCACCTGGTAGGCCCACAGTCATATTAGTTCCAACTAGATGGCGCTAAATGTTAATTTCTTAGAATAAGTCATGTTTTTTAGAATATTCATAATTTTTCTGCCTAAATTTAGTAAAGTTTGTGTTCGTGAGTATGTCCAGGTAAATAAATTTACATTTATTTAGTGCCAGTGGCTTAAATAATTGGTAGATTGCAAAAAAAATATCTACTCATTGCAATGGATATAGTTATATCCATTGCAATGAGTAGATAGAAGACGAATAAAATTAATACAGTTGTATTAATTTTATTCGTCTTGAGCCAAGTCAAAATCATTGATTCAATTTAGGTGTCTACGACGCTCTTATGAAGGTCAATTACAAATTTTAGTATTGAAATATTCTACATTCAACATTATAATTAAAATTTAGAAAGGTAACTGTGCTTCGAGTCTAATCTGCTGTAAATCTACATTTAAGTGAATAGCTGAGTACTACTAATTTAAATCTAATTTAAATTCTGAATATAATGGTTATCGCTAGCTACAAAAACCAATTCAATTCCAAACCAGGATAAACATTATAAAATATTGAATATGGTCTAACGTTTCGACTCGACCAAATTTAGTTTCTTGAAATGAAGCACCTCGTTTTCAAAACACCTCTACTAACAGCACGAAAGAATTTCAGAAATAATCAAGATCATTCTTTTAACAAGGGTTTCTAGTGACAAACAAACAGTGCCTTCTGCTTTCCAGTAATCAGCACTAATGGTTAAATGACAACGTGATTTTATCGTTATTTATTTATATTTAACTGTTACCGATTATAGTAATCATGCTTTCATTATTTTTATTTCAATACATATTACGACGATACATTTATTTCACATTTTATTAGGTATATTACACTATTAGGTATATTAGTTTTAGGCCGCCCTTTGAAATTTATGTTAATATTACTTTAGTATGTAAACTTTATAATATTAAAAGTGTTGTAACAGTAAACAGTTTTTTATCTACTTTTTCTTGCGCTTAGATATTCCCTTGCTGTAGTGAGATGAAAAATAGTGTATGGTTGGGCATTACAAACTAGCGGCCCGCCCCGGCTTCGCACGGGTATTTAATAAAAAAATCTATATAATTCTTTTATTGCTTTTTACATAGAGCTACATAATATATACAGTAAAATAAATAACAAACACTTTTTTTATGCGATAGGAGGGCAAACGAGCAGGCGTCTTACCTGGTTGGTAAGTGATTACCGTCGCCCACGAACATCCGCAACACCAGAGGTCTCGAGGATGCCTTGCCGGCCTTTGAGGAGGGAATATGCTCTCTTCTTGAAGGCCCTTAAGTCGTATCTGTTCGGAAATACTTCACCAGGCAGCTGGTTCCTAATTTTGGCAGACTACACTATCTAGTTCTTTCAACTAATTATCTGGATTTCTTTCTAGAATGTTTGGAAGCATTACCCGATTCACAGAACAAGTAATAGGTACTCAGGTCCAAAGCTCACATAAATTCATTATATCCCGAATAACCATTCGAAACTTTTGACGGACAAAATCCACAAATTTATAGCCAATCCACACCGTTTCCATTAAATCTGGCGTTAATAAACCGTATTTCGCTTTCTAAATCAAATAGCAAAGGCTTTATATCTCAAAATTGGCAATAAAAGCCGCTACACACGCTATACCGTTTTATCCGATTGCTTGTTGACATAAGTTACTGACAACTTTGATGTACTGAAACAAGCCACTGTAAGTTAGGTAACAAAATTACAAATATACGAGAGGAAAAATTTTAGTCATGTGCGGGATTCGAACCCGCTTCCAACCACCCCTTGAGCCGAGGTATGTTCTAACCAATTGAGCTAACATGACATAACTCAATGTTTTCTTATCGTTCTTTAATCTTGGGGGTTAGGGTTCGAACCCCGAAACTAAAATTTTTCCTCTCGTATATTTGTTATTTTGTAATTTAAACCGCATAGCAGGCGTTATTGCAATTATAACAATATCAAAGTTAGGTGACGTTAGAACTCAAAATAGAAGCAACTCAAAATTCGATTATGCTATTATGCTATTATTATATTAGAAGTTAGAAACGACTAATCGTTTCTAGCTTCTAATATAGTAAATTGTACAAGTGCATAAAACAAATATATTAGCCCAGACGATTAACAGTCCAAGCTAAACACAAAAGCTGATATTTAAGTCGAAGCAAGCAAAGGGTTTTATGCATTCGTCTTTTTACTGTAATTGAAAGGAAATTTAAATGATATAGTACTACAATATCCCTTTAATTAAAATTGATATTTGAATAATGTTCTATTTTTAGTCGAAACAATTCGACCAAATTTATGGTTGGGTCTTGTATAACACCATGATTTATGAGTTTTATGAAAGATCCAGCCGAATTTATACTTACAATTGTATTAAGCTAAGCTACTTATTATAGGTAGCTAACTTATTAAGTATAAAAATGGTTTTAAGAACACAAACGCTCAAAAAGCAAAATTAAGCACTAAACATGAAAAGCCGCTTTAATCCACAGAAAAATAATTTCTCTGAGTGTGATTGACCGAGCGAGTGAGCAAAGCGCGTCCATTACAGTTTGGGCAAAAATGATTTTGTATATTGTAAGTGATGATGTGGTCACACACTTACAGGCTTAACCTAGAATTAAAGGCCAAAACACACCGTTAGATGCGTAGCGACAGATTTTCTACTTGAGGGTGGTCACTAGCCAGGCGAACAATTGCAAAATGCCCTATCACCATGCGATGAAGCCCTCAAGCCCGATTTAAACCAGGTTCTGCTGCGAGATAAGATAAGCAAACATATGTGAGATAAACATCATAACATAAAGACGAAGATTAATTTACGCGTCCTTGATCAGAGTATTTCAATTTGAGCTTTCCAGTTTAATAGCTTGTCCACCTGCACCCCCAGATATTTTACTGTTTTAGTTTTTACGAAGGTTTGGCGGACACATGAAGTAGAATGAGACGATCATTATGAGTCACTATAGAAATAATTCATCAGGCTATACGAGAATATTCAATGTTAATGTCACCGTTCTAAAAACGGTGAATATATAGTAATTAAAAAATATAGGAAATGAACAGATATTTAATATTATTAATATTAGCGCCATCTATTCAGTTGACTGCAAAAAGGAATTATCTATCGGTTCACAATAAGATCTCACTACCAGTGCTACGCGCTGAAGTAATTCATCAATAAACCGATAGATAATTCCATTTTGCAGTAACTGAATAGATGGCGCTAATATTAATTATATTAAATATCTGTTATTTTACTATATTTTTTATACTTATATAATTACTATATTTTCACCGTTTTTAGAACGGTGACATTAATGTGATAATATTTGTGTCAACATTCTTGGTTACCTTGCATTTAACTATGACCTAATACTACTGAGATCTGCTAGTTGAGCGATTAGACTAACTATCCACATTATGGTTGGTTAAATGAGAGTAAAATTTGTGATAAAAATGTTGTGAGTGTGCGTAGCACCTTAAATACTGATGAATCGATGCCGCCTGAAGCGATCAGTAATTTTATTAAAATCGAATGCATGTTCGGTTGTGTGTAATGTTGCTCACAGTTTTAGGGTACAGTGGAGTGAAGTGTGGTTCATTTAAACAAAGTGGATATTTTAGTTGAATAATATTATTTAAGAGTTGTTGACGCAAGAAAGTGAATTTGCTAAAGGGCATATGAAATATTTGCCTACAAAGTTAAAGATAAATTAAACACAAGTCAGTAAAATTAAAGACCAAAACTAATACAATCGAGAATACAAATCTTTGTGCCTGTCAGAATGTACGAGTAAGTTCCGGTTATACTACCCAGTACATATTTAATAAACAAAACACTATCTTTGCGTTTCACAGTCATCGATTTAGCCTATCCATCGTTTAAAGCTTGAAACGCACTAAATGTTAACTGTCATTTTTATCATTCAGTTATTTTATGTGACAATAAATTACATGGACACCCCCCGTGGGGTGTCGGGTTAGAATTGCACCTCCACATATCATCCCGTGGGTGTCGTAAGAGGCAACTAAGGGAAACATACTGGAAGGTGGGCAGCAGCACCTTCTATAGAACTGCCATCTTACACTGCGATCCCCAAGCCGCCTGCCAAGCGTGGGGATTATGGCAAATATCCCCTTAATACGGGAGGCTGTGTTCAGCAGTGGACAAGTCGGCTGTTAAAGTACTCACTATGTATTGGATATCGTGATGTTACGTGCGATGATAGACAGGAAGGCCAATCAGTCATGAATCCGACTATATTGGACCGCGTTCAACACGTTTTTTTTTCATATTATTCCAATTATTCCGACAGTTAATAGTAAATATTGATATAAGTGCGGTAAGTTGAAAACTACAGCCAAGGCGATATTGCTAGTCCGAGCAATAGGCGAGGGCTACAAGAAAGCAGATACTATAATTATCAAAGCGCACGTACGTCATACGACGTTTTTCAACACACTTGCAAGGAACAATTACGAAAATTTCGATACGAAAATACCTACTTTATCTTTTTGATAGCTACAATAATCTGATTCAGAAGATTTATAATTAAATCTTCTAAAGTTCTACTTCTGTATCTAAAAAAGTATTTGGTTTGTTTTTATATGAAGCAAACTACATGCACGAAGTGTGGAGACGATGTTTTTTTTTTCTATTTAAAACACAAGTGCGGTAAAGTAGAAAAAAAGCACAAGTGCGTAGTAGACACTAAAATTAGTGCATTAAAAGAGCCGTTACAAGCTAATGTGTGAAAAAAATAAATTAAGATACGTTTTACAATACATTTTATTCATTGATAAATCGTCTTTTCTACTAAAATATGTTTTGCAACTCTCGTAACCCATCAATACTTCAAGACGAAGGTTGTGGTTTCATTTTTGTTAAAAACAGTAATTTGATTTTCCTGACAAAAAAGTTCTGTAGCAGTCTGAAATCTGGAGCTGCGCAGACGCAAGTAATAAGCTCGGCCCCAATAATAGTTAAGGACCTGCCTTACCCATTCGGGGATGAAAAAAACGTGAGTCATAACGTCATTAAATCACCGAATAAGAATGTATAATGTATATGCTTATAAAATTTTTACAATTTACTTAAGTGATTACTAACAATGGTACTATTTATATTTTAATTTTATATATTGCTTCTATACAAGATATAATTAGCTATGGAGTAGATCAGTAGTTAGCTTTAATGGTTCTTGGGAGTTTCTTAAATACCTTAATAGCTATTATATGCCAAAAGCATCTGCAAAGAGCTGACTTACAACAAGTTGCTCTTGATGTACTGGTATATGAAGCTCAATCATAATGGACGGTATACAGGGTTATTGGTAAATGCTAACAACCTCTTAGGGTTGATTTCTGCTAGTCCTAACAAACATTTTGAGTGCTTTATTTTTTTTTGAAAAATATTTTTGTAGATTTTTTCTATTTTTTTTTGTGTTTATTTATGTATATATAATGGGATAACTACGAGGACCACCTGATATTAAAAGTTTCTGGTGCCTGTTATTGATTATTTCATATTTCTTACTACTTAGCTCGCTGCAAATATTCACAACTCTATTCAAAGGGAGCGCGGCGCAATCGTGTTGCCGCGGCCGGCGCTATTGACTCAAAACTTCAAACAATAAGGTTTTCTTATATTGTCTGACACTTTTAAGTTCTGTGTCTCGTAGTAAAAGACAATGCCTATTCCAAGCTAAGAGCGTCCGCCGCGGCAAAACTGTACCGCATCGCGCTCCCTTTGAATAGAGTTTTGACTCTTTACATTGATCAAAGTAATAAAGTCTTTGATCAATGATCAAAAAATCAAATTTAAGATATCAGTTCCTCAGAAGGCGCTGCTGCCCACCTTCGGTAAATTACCTTTACCCCAGGTAGCCGTGGGGTTCACATTCTAGCCCGGCACACCACGGAGAAATTAATTATACCTACAAAGTATTCCTGCTTTTCAATACAATTACAATAACTCAATTGCAATAATAAGACATTTGATATTATTTTCTTATAAGCCACGTTAATTTCATTGCTAGTAAATGTTTTGTATATCAAATAATTTGATTAGAGCTATTGTGTTTTATCTCTTGTAGATCGTATTTAATAAGGCTTTAATTGAAAAGTACAACGGCATATAGTATTGGAAAATAGGAATGTGAAGGTACATTGTGTCGATATAAAAAGTATACAATACGTCTTATAAAATTTAATTGATATTGACCTGAAACCAATAATTTTAGTACGATCTAGAACTTTACAGTTTTAGATTTTTTTATATATATTTGTGGCGGAACAAGCGCGAGGCCAACTGATGTTAAATGGACTAACCTCTGCCTATAATAGATGCATTTCGTCACAAGTGATGAATTGCAATGCTCCCGTCATAGTGAGACATACAGTTGTTACGTCTCATGTGCCTGTAATTACCATACAATATTTTATAACGCTATTATTCTAAGTAAGGTAAGTGAAAATATGACGGGCTCTTAGAAAACTTTCTACCACCATATAGAGTTTTGAAGCAGTAATGGGTTAGTGGCATTGGGTATGGACTGCCGTGCAGCAGGTTCATGGTACAAATCCCGCCGCGGGCTTGAGTTTCACCGCATGGTGGATGGGCTTGTTGCGAATGCCCGCCTGGCCTTGAGAGCCAGAAAAATTACAGGCACAACGACTGTACGTCTCAGTGTGACAGGCACAGTGCAATTCATCGTTGACGAAATGCGTCTGTTATAGGCAGAGTTTAGTCCAGTAAACATCAGATGGGCCTCGGGCTTGTTCAGTCACAATAACATTAAAAAATGGTCAGAATATCTGCAAGACTTGAAATAGCCTAACTTATGCTACCCTAAGACAAAAACTGGTGCCGATGGATTAAAGTGCCACCCAAAACAAGGAAGTGCTATGGAAATCCCTCTAACGGAAACCCATAGCGATCATATTGGACATTTTCAGCCTTGTTGATCAGATCAGAAGAATGGGACAAACGAATTGCGTTACAAAGACTTTTCTGTAAGCACATATCGCCAAGTTAGCTGTCATTTACTTTGATTGTTGTCACGATACTCACTTAACAGAGAAATGTTTACGCTAAACAAAATATATATTCAAATAAGACGGCCGAGATAAATACCTTAATCAACAATAGTAATATAATTTTATCGATATTTCAACTTCAAGCCCTACTCAACGGGTTTAGTATGCGTTGTTTGATATCATCAAGTAATATTGAACATACCTACTCGTATCTTTGTCTATTCATCAGATAATAGTCAAAAATAACCTGAGAGACATTATTTTTTTTAACATTTTTATTTTAACACATGCTCTGCGGATTACATTACACAATATTTTTTTATATAAGTCGTGATTAAAAAAACACCGCTATTTTATGTACTAATTCTGAGTACAATTAACTCACCAGAATTTTAGAACACTTCTCACTTATTTCGTGGAATTTAGTACAAATATTAATGACGCAGTTTCACGGTATTTCTCAAATAATTAAATTCGTTAGTAACAATTACACGTACATTTTTTATTTTATATGTTTCTAGTTTCACTTGGGTTATCAAAACAAATTTAATGATTCCTTTTTTTTATGCCTGATAGGTTAGCCTTTGACCACTATCTCACCTGATGGTAAGTGATGATGTGGTCGAAGATGTTGTTCAGGCCTAGAAGTACTGGCTCTCAAGGACAGCTGCCGGAACACACCGTTAGGTGCTTGGCGACAGATTTTCTACTTGAGGGTGGTAGCTAGCCAGGCGGGCATTCGCAAAATGCCCTACCACCGTGCTATAACGACTGCCATCCTAAGACGACAACCGGAACCAACGGCTTAACGTGCCCTCCGAAGCACGGAAACGCTCAGTAGTAATGTCACTAGCGGTCACCCATCCAACTCAAGACCGCGGGCGACGTTGCTTAACTTTACTGATCGGTTGAGAACAGCTAAGTAAACTTCGCTACGAGCGCTTCAAAAAATAATAAATATTTTACATTAAAATCGGTTCAGCCGTCTAGAAGTTATGCTGGAATAAAAAATCTCACAAACATACATACATACATGAATCCTGTAAACAAAGCACTCCTTTTTTAAGGCAGTCGTTTAAAAAGTGAAAATCCCTTCATCTAATTTTTATATTGTTTACTTAAAAACGAAACTTGCGTCACAACATATTACCCATGTGAAATATGGTTGTAACACAATCCACACCCAATTTGGTTCTGTCTCGGGCAGACTTGCCGACCGGCTGCTCGTACAATTATGACGTGCGTTCGCCTCGATCGATTAGAGGGCATGTACGGGAAGTAATCACGGGCTGAC
Organism: Plagodis pulveraria; assembly: GCA_963890685.1. Taxonomy (NCBI): domain Eukaryota; kingdom Metazoa; phylum Arthropoda; class Insecta; order Lepidoptera; family Geometridae; genus Plagodis; species Plagodis pulveraria. The sequence continues at coordinate 9,499,768 of OY982973.1, read as the reverse complement.
GTGACCCTTTGGGATAGAGGAGGGTACTCTGAAATAAGTGGGAAGCAGTACCAAATATAAATCAAATATTCCCACGGCTGTTTCTCTACATATAGGAAAAAGTGTTCAAACATCCCTATTTGAATTTTTGTATTTGGCCCCTGTGTGAGCTAGCTAGGTTTAATTTAAATTAACAGGACTAGTTATATACGTTTATTGATTTGATTTTTAAGACCCTTCATTCTGAAAACCCATTCAATGGTTATGGAAGAAAATAAAAACACAATAAAGCGTCCTAAGCCCACCAGATTGTTTTTTTTTATTTTTTATGTACCTAGTGTCACTTGCGCTATCAAGACAAATCTAACTATATCTCAAACATTAAAAGCAGTTAAGTCGTTTAGAAGTTATGGTGGAATAAATAAACTCATATACATATATGGAATGAAACACTTCTATTGAAAGTAGCAACTTATAATTCCTTCCACAATAATCAGCACCGATATAAACCACGATGACTTAATCTTTTCTACGTCTTGATCGAACCGGAGATCTGCACGGAATGAATTTCCAAAACTGCCTTCACTTTCGAATGTTATCTTTCTTTATGGAATTCAAATGAACTACTCTTATAATTCAAAATATTTTATATAATTCAAAATAAAAGTTCAAACAGATTCCATCAATTGAATTTTTTTTAAATAAATAAATAGACTGAAATAGTAATAATATTTTATGTTCAAAAAACTTCGGATAGGCTGTTAAGGCAATATTAACTTAGGCTTTTATATAGATAGGCGACAACTTACACTATTTTAGATATTACCTTACAATTTAACACAAGTTTTGTTTTACATTTAGTTGTTTCTGTTCTTATTATTTTCCGATGGTGTTTATTACCTTAATGACACTAGTCCAGACACTAGTCCCACACTAAATCATAACATATTTAGATGAACCTTGAAAACATAACACTCCCTTTTTTGGGCAGTCGTTTAATAAAAATAAATCCCAGAAAAAGTGAAGTGAACAAAATTGCAAACTCGAAACCAATTTCAGGGTACGTCCCCAGTGCGTCGGCGTTGGGCTGATGATCGAGCGTTTCATTGTGCTGACACGCAGGATTAAAAGGTTGGCCCGAGTTATTGAATGACTGAGTGAACGTGTTAGTGGGCGGACGGGTTATGGTAATCTAGGATAAGATTGGCAGAGATTAGACTGGTGATATAATTTGGGATGACATTTGGGCAACACTAATGACGTAAGCAATTACCAGCCAACTCGAACTTATAATGTCTTTACTACCTTACATTTAACGTATAATAAGTTGTATATTACTTAACACCTTTTTTATGTTATTGTGACAGGACAAGCCCGAGGCCTACCTGATGTTAAAGTGACTGATCTCGTTATAAAAACTTACGTGGTTTTCACTCATATTAGTAAATAATACGGGATAACTCACGTGAATAAGTCAGATAGCTCCGACTGTAGTTTTAACCACATCCGGTGGTCTCTTTCAAAAAGTGCTCAGCGAGACGTTAACACGGGCGTCCCGAGTTCTCCTTGAAAAAGAGCAAAAGAGCTTGATAAGGTATCAAGGGAATAGTATATTTTAAAAGCCTGTGGTGTGCCGGGCTAGAATGTCAACCCCCCATCTCTACACGTGTGTGTCGTAGAAGGCGACTTAGGGTTACACACCAAAAGGTGGGCAGCAGCACTTTCTGAGAAACTGATATCTCACACTGCGATACCCAAGCCGCCTGCCAAGTGTGGGGATTATGGCATATACCCCCATATTAGGAGAGGCTGTGTTCAGTGGACTATCCGGCTGATACAGTACAGTATATTTCAAAATACTAAAACAACAATATTGCACGTTTTGTAACGCATCACATCATCTAAAAATTAATATGGTAATATGAGAAACGTTTATGTTTACTAAACGTGAAAAAAATTAATTGAAAAACACGACACAGAGGTAGTGTGCCGGGAACCGTGTTATTTTTCATTTAATTACACGTTAATTAAGCCCGTGTACCAACGGCATGTGCATACAATCTTGCTTTTAAAATACTAACCTAGTTTTAATTTCATGTTTGTTTAAAACAGGCCAAGTTCGAGTGGGATTCGCCAACTGAGGGTTCTAATATTTTATTTTATTGTATATTTTGAAATCTAAATTAATTTGTATGAGTTTAACATAGAACAGAGGGATGGACGGACGCGGGTTCAAATTCCGCCCAAAATTTTTTATTTTTTTTTCGTATGTTTTGTAATGTAATTCGCCAAGCAGGCGTTATTGCAAACATAACAATATATATAAAAAGAAAAAGATATTTTTTTACATTACTATCCAATTTGAAGGCGACATACATCGTGAAAAAAGGTATTTAACAAGATAAGTACATATTCTTAATCAGAAAAAAAATCTTTTTATCTCCTCATATTACAAATATCATTACACTGCGCCCTCGTCACTATTAGACATACAGTTGTTCAGTCTCATATAAATGTAATTTTACTGGATCTCAAGCACTGCTACTGGACCACACTGTAAGGTACTTGGCGACAGATTTTCTACTTGAGGGTGGTAGCTAGCCAGGCGAGCATTCGCAATGTGCCCTTCTACAAGCGGTGAGGATCGAATCATGGACCTGCGGCACGGCAGTTCTTAATTTATCGTTCAAATTTATGAAATTGATATTAAATAACTTATATCAATTTCATAAACTTTCGTGTTATTAATATTAGGGTGAATACACTAGTCCGTGGTTTCATTCTGTATTTATGAGTTATTATATTACTCCTTGTATATATAAAAAAATAGGTTACATAAAATGTTTTTATTTTTTAATTTTATTCAACTCCTTGTAAACAGTAGGTATCAAGAAGAGCTAGGCAATGCGTGAAATCGATGCCGCGTTTGCACAAGTAAACTCATGATGAGTGCATTGGACATGCCCGATACTTAGTTCGACAATTTTTACCTGTGCAAAGACCAAGTTAGTGTTTTTTTTTTATTGCAGATTGGTAAGTCTTTGACCACATTCTCACCTGATGGTAAGTGAAGATGTGGTTGAAGGTGTTAACAGGCTTTACTTAGAATTACTGGCTCTCGAGGACAGCTGCCGGAACACGTGGTTAGGTGCTTAGCGACAGATTTTCTTTTTGAGGGTGGTTGCTAGTGAGGCGGGCATTCGCACAATGCCCTTCCACCACTTGCGGTGAAGGTGAAGCCCGTGGCGGGATTCAAACCATGGACCTGCGCCGCGGCAGTTCATAGCCAACGCCACTGACCCATCACTACTTCAAAACAGATTGATAACAGCCGGCTATTTATAACTTACCTAAGTATGTAACAACACAAAAACAAAAATATGTACATTGCAAAGTTTTGAAGGAAGGAAGGAAAGTCTCTTTGTATGAGTTCACATGATATTATAATAGCTAGCAAATAACGATACCCGAATATTTCTGACAATTTTGACCCTTATATTAATAACAGCTGTTATTAGTCTACGAAAGCACGCAAACCCGAGCAATTAGTAGAACTTATTAGTAACGTGAATAACCCCCAGTTAAATCATGTGTAATTATTGCCCTTAAATTAAAATGTAGCCGTTATTTGTTATATTATTCCTTTGTTGGATATATTTTCATTTGTTCAACATGGTAATGAAGGGTTAATGCAAAAGTTAGTAAAAATAAAGGTTACTAAGGTTCAGACATTCATTTGCATATTATAGCCCGTGGGGTGCCGGGTTAGAATTGCAACTCCCCATATCATCCCGTGGGTGTCGTAAGAGGCGACCAAGGGAAAAATACTGGAAGGTGGGAAGCAGCGCCTTCTAAAGAACTGCTATTTTACACTGCGATCCACAAGCCGCCTGCCAAGCGTGGGGATTATGGCAAATACCCCCCTTAACAGGGTAGGCTGTTTTCAGCAGTGGACGATCCGGCTGATACAGTACAGTACATTTTAATAATACAAAAATGTTAGGTCAAAAAACACTATTTTACTATTATAGAAAAACATTTAATATTATAGGTATTTAGTGCCTATTCCTTCTATGTGAAGTGTCCGATCCCGTGCCGTGCTTAGCAACCAAGTAGAAAGGACGTATGTTTGATATAGTCTATGGTTGGACCGCAACGTTTAACACAAATCTTGCCCGCTATGGAATGCCTCAATCAGTTCTAAGTCTTAATGCAGAGATATTAAAGAACATTTTCACGGTAAGCGACTGAGAGTTCTAGTTATGGATCAGCGAGAGGTATCGCTACTGTTCTAGAAAATAGGTTATATGTTTAGAATTTACGTTAATGTCTTTGTTTTCTATTGCTATTTATATCCTCATTAGTATTTGTGTTCTTTTTGCATATTTAGAACTCGACTGACTACTTATTAGCAAACGAATAAATTATAATTTCATATTTGGAAAATGTACAAACCATACGAATCCAATAGAAAAAATTATATTCATAATCTACACAGGCAATGTCAAGCATAAGGCAATGGCAAGTCTATGCTACAAACGAAGTTAAACAAAAGTAAGCCAATACGTGTTTTGCGGATACCTATCTTTCGGACCCGAAGTTCGATACTTCGACGAATTAGAGTAGAGGCCCAGGAATCAAACGATGCGTCATGCATTAAGTCCAATCCTTTATTCCTCTTCTATTAACTCCAAAACATCCTATTTAAAGTAGCTTCGCGTCACCAACTAGATATATAATGTTTTTCTAATATACGAATTGAATATTTACTTAAGATTTTTTTTTATTATTATTAAATAATAAAGTACTGATAGTTACCAATACCCGACGCTTGTATGGATCCCCATTGTAAATAGATATTTGTGACAGAAGAGGAATCACAAATAATTTGGCAAACATTGAGGACATTTTACTTGCTTTAAAAAGAGCTCCCTTTTGTTAGCTTCTCGATGGAATACTGCAGGATCTAATTTTACATTTTGCAGGTGCACGTTAAAAAGACTACGTTAATTGTATGGTTTTACCAGAAATCAGTCACGTGTGTATGAGAGTTTTGGCTATTGTGTTTTTTTTATGCCTGATAGGTTAGCCTTTGACTACTATCTCACCTGATGGTAAGTGATGATGTGGTCGAGGATGTTGTTCAGGCCAACCTAGAATTACTGGCTCTCAAGGACAGCTGCCGGAACACACCGTCAGGTGCTTGGAGACAGATTTTCTACTCGAGGGTGGTAGTTAGGAAGGCGGGCATTCGCAAAATGTTCTACCACCATGCTATAATGAATGCTATTATTCTAAGACGACAACCGGGACCGACGGCTTAACGTACCCTCCGAAGCACGGAAGCGCTCAGTAATCATGTCACTAGCGGTCACCCATCCAACTCATGACAGCAGCGGACGTTGCTTAACTTTGCTGATCGGTTAAGAACAGCTAAGCAAACTTCGCTACTAGCGCTTCAAAAGCGCTAGTGCGTTGATAAAACCGCATTAACAGCTTTCGGCTACGCTGTCGTTCGAAAATTCTTAACAACCCTTACTGCTGTATATGTGACAAGCTTATTACTGTACTGTATCAGCCGGAATGTCCACTACCAAACACAGCCTCCCCCATTTAGGGGGGTTTGCCATAATCTCCAAGCTTGGCAGGCGTCTTGGGGAACGCAGTTTAATTTATCAGTTCCTCAGAAAGCGCTACTGCCCACCGTACCGGTATTTTACCTTTAGTCGCCTCTTACGATACCCACGGGTAGAAATGGGAGGGAGACATTCTAACCTGGCAACCCAAGGGGAAGCTTGTTATGTACGGTAATTAAATAAACAACGCAAAAGTTTTCAGCGGCGGGCGTGGTTTAAAACGTGTACCGTGCAGCGCAACAATATCATGATGCGACCAATCGGATGCGATCATTTCTAAGCGCCAAATCAATAAACCAATACAATTGAATTTGGAAGATAGTGCGTGTTTTGCTCATTGCGAACTTGATGAGTCAAAAATCAAAGCGGTCACTTTTTGACAGTTACACTTCTTTACATGTGCGTAGGCGATAAGAGATACGGTGAGAGCAAGTAAGTCATTTGGTAAGATGGTAATTATGTATTCAGCCAAAGAATTTATACGAGCACAGCTTCACGTACTCTTTTCGGCTCAATAACTTGTTGATATTAAAATACAACAGCATCAAAAAAGGTAATTTGTATACAGTTTTAAATTGTATGCAAATAAATGTCCAGTGGGAATTATTCTGATTGGATTTTGCCATCACCATTCAATGGCATTTTTTTCATTTTATCATCAGCTTAGTGTAATAATTCTTTTTATGGATAATTAAAGTGGATATGTTAAGTTTTTTACCGCGTTTTTACTATATGGTATTTTATAGCAAATAGGTTAGCTCTTGAACACAATCTCACCTGATGGTGAGTGATGATGTGGTCAAAGTTGTTTACAGGCTTAACCTAGAATAACTAGCTTTCAATTCTTTTCGCTGCTGGAACACACCGTTTCGCAAAACGCCCTACCACCATGCTATAACGAATGCTATCCTAGGATAACAACCAGGACCGACGGCTTATTTTGTAAAATTGCTTTCTTAATTTATGTCACTATATCATCATTTACACCACACTCTTATTACCTACACAATTTCTTATCCTTTAGCTCTGTTTGACTCCAATCATGATTCTCAATGCTCTCATCTCCACTGCATTTATTCTACTTTTATGGTTTTTCTGCCATACCCAACTTTCACTACCATACATTAGTGTCGGAACCAACACAGCCTCCATGAACAGCCAGACAACTTCTGACTGTTCACAAACACGTGCAATATTTTTTTTGTTTTAGGAAAATTGCTTTGTACTGCACACCACCCCGGTAGTGGAAGGGGACATGTGGGACTTTGATCCTCCGCGAGCAGCGTTAGCACTCACCATCTTGCTCCGGATGTAGGCCCGAACTTAATCGGGCCGCTGCGCTTATTGAGGGGCGACTTTGCTCACCAAGATCGGCACTCACACGTGTGGGGCCGTGCAAGCTCGTGGGGAATCCCCTGACCCAACACCAGTGACACCAATAGTGACACCACCAGGATCTATTATGGGGGATCACCAGCGGTCATGTTGGTAAGGGACCTAGCGATCACCCGCCTGACTAGCTGCCACTTAACGTTTGTTACGGAATGGTGTGATACGGCAGCTCTCTTTGAGAGCCAGTAACTCTTGGTAAGCCTGAACAATATCTTCGACCGCATCATCAAGTCATGGTAGATAAAACGAGTCAGTTTTTTTTTATCGATGATAGGTTAGCCTTGGACTACTATCTTACCTGATGGTAAGTGATAATGTGGTCGGAGATGTCGTTCAGACTAACCTAGAATTACTGGCTATCAAGGATCAAGCTGCCGGAACACATCGTTCCGCCCTCAAGTAGAAACAACAGATTTTTCTACTTCAGGGTGGTAGCTGGCCAGGCGGGCATTCGCAAAATGCCCTATCACGACTGCCATCCTAAGATAACAACCGGGCCCTCCAAAGCACAGAAGCGCTTAGTCGTAATCCCACTAGCGGTCACCCATCCAAATCCCATCCGTGAGTCCGGACGTTGCTTAACTTTGCTGATCTGTTTGGAACAGCTAAGCAAACTTTGCTACGAGCACTTCAAAAGTATAGCTTAACACTTTATACTGTAATTTGTTTATCAAAATGTTCCTACAATTGCCTATCTAATATTTTATATGTATATATCCTTTCATACTCAGACTTTACCTGAATGATTTGACATTTTCTTGAATTCTCACTTGAATATTCTATTCTCATTTTGTACTGTAATTAATTCTAGGTACATTGAAATCTATTACCTCCTGGAGTCGTAATATCCACGGCACAAATAGTTTTAGTTCAGGTGTGTAGTCAGGACTATCATTTGGGCGAGCATGAACGCTCGTTTCCTGAAACAATTCTAAGTGCTTTTTATGTGTTGTGACCAAACAAGCACGAGGCCCATGTTAAGTAGATTAACCTCAGCCTATAACAGATGCATTCCATAATGTGTCGGATTGCACTGGTCCGTCACAATGAGACATACAGTTGTTAAGTCTCATGTGCCTGTGATGTTGTTCAGGCTAACCTAGAAGTACTGGCTCTCAAGGACAGCTGCCGGAACACACTGTCAGGTGCTTGGCGACAGATTTTCTACTTGAGGGCGGTAGCTAGCCAGGCAGGCATTCGCAAATTGTCCTACCACCATGCTATAACGACTGCCATCCATAGACAACAACTGGGACCGACGGCTTAAGGTGCCCTCCGAAACACGGAAGCGCTCAGTTGTAATGTCACTTGCGGTCACCCATCCAACTCATGACCACGGGCGATGTTGCTTAACTTTGCTAATCGGTTACGAACAGCTAAGTTAACTTCGCTACGAGTGCTTCGCTTGGAGACAGAGGTTGATAGCTTGCCAGGCGAGCATTCGCAAAATGCCCTTCCACCATGCGGGGAAGCTCCACCCTACGTTGGGGATTGAACTAGGGACCTGCGGTACGGCAGTCCAACGCTCGACCATCATTGCTTCAAAAGTGAAGTTTAATTATTATATTTCAACTTTTTGTTGCCTAGATTTTGACCACAATCTCACCAGATTAGGTGATAATTTAATCGAAAGCAAAGAATTAAACTGGATTGCAAGGAACGCTGCTGAAATATACCGTTAGCTACTACGAATAAATATGAAAAGAAATGTAATTCAAGCTCAAAAACAACAGTACGCAAACTATACCGCAGCAGGCGTGGCTTAAAAAGTGTACCGCGCGGCGCTGTCAGTTCGCCGCGTGGGTTCGAGTCATGCTGTTGTACCGCGGGAATTGCCAACTGAATTTATCAATGTTCTTCTACGTTGTTTAATTCTGAAAAAATACCATACTGTGTAGTAAAATGGTGAAGAAGCCATACGGATATAAAAAAATCGGGAATAACTTGTATAAACGAATAAATAACAATATTTTGGAAACCCATACTTGACTACCCTGGATAGTAATTTTATGCAACATGAATTTTACATTAAGTCAAAAATAACTTTGGAACATTGTTAGTCTGAGAACATTTTGTGTGAAAACAATTACCAATATTTTTTTTCGTATGCTTAATTTTCATGATAAACATGTACTACAAATGTCATAAAAATAACTTTGATGAAGGTCCTCAATTCTAATTTAGTATTTGTGCTTCTAATGATATAAAAATATCCTAGAAGTAGGGCTTAGATCTGACAACTGTCAGTGTCAATTAATGTCGTATTTCTCAGTATTGATTTAATAATTGGGATACAAAGGATATAAACATTTCAAATAAATTGATCTTAGGTCTTATAGCTGTCATACATAAGAGTAATTTCTAGGTACTTTTTATGTCATTTTAATCCAAAATATGAAAAAGAAACGGAAAAATATGATATGAACTGTCATTTTGACAGCTGTCATGCTTGAGATCTATTTCTAGATAACTATAATGTCATTTGTACCTAAAACATAAAATAAAAACAGATAAATACTACATCAACTGCCACGTTGATAGTTGTCACACCTATGGCTGCGGTATTGTTAGTTGCAATAGGTATATATAATCCATCTACTTAACAATGCTCTCAATAACAATTGGTACAATGGAATACTAGAATAATAGTTCTGGGTATGCTGGACACGCTGCCAACTGGCAGATAGCTGGAGTGTTTAGACTGCCTGAGAGCCTGAATTGGCAGCTAGGTTGACTAAATGCTTGCGTTGTAGTAGCTAAAAGTATTTACAATAGTTTGCAGCATTTTGTTAAAATACATAGTGCCAAAAAAACTCGATGTACTTATTAATCTCACAAACGCAATAAGACATTTTTAAAATCTAAGTCTATATCTAATCTAATTTAATTCTAAGTACTATCAATATTAACTTATATAAAAATAATACTTGAAATCCCTTGTTTTTCTCAGCGCATTATATATAACGACTTTTAAATTTTAGAATATTATTTCCAAGAAAGTAATTCCAATCGACTGAAATAAAGTGCATGAAAAACCTTAAATATTTTATTGTAAAAACCTGTAATAGAAATGAATACGTAAACAAGCTTACATATTGTGGCATAACGCAATCGATACGATACGATACGATACGATACGATAACTCTTTATTGACACCAAAGAACAGGAAATTACAAAGAAACAATAACAATAGTAAGGTACAAAGGGCGGTCTTATCGCTAAAAGCGATCTCTTCCAGACAACCTTTGGATGGACAGAGAATAATTTTTTGAGCAGGGAGGGTGGTGCATGACTCGAATACATAAACAAGTACATAATATAAATTGATGTCTTACAGTATAAATAAGCTACATAAATATAAAACCATAATATATGATATATAGTACAATATATATTATATAATATATATACCTACACACATGATATATATATATATATAGTTTGATATATACACAATAAACATAAACATTTAACAAATTAGAGAAATAAAGTTATATGAAATAAAATAAAATAAAAAAAATGAATTAAAATAAAGGAAAACGTCAGGGAACAATATTAATTATGAATGGAGAGATAGAAATTGGTGACCTGCGATCTGAAAACATTGAGAGATTGGGCACGTCTGATTGTGACAGGGAGTGCGTTCCATAGGCGCACAGCCTGTGCGGAAAAGGACGATTTATAAAAGACTGTATTGTGAGCCGGTGAGTGAAGCAGAAGGTTATGTGATGACCTAAGAGAAAGAGAATGGGTAGAGTGTAAAAACTTAAAACATGCCTTTAAATAAAGAAGGGTAGATGGATTAAACAATATGTTATACAGAAGAGTAAGTATACGAGTATTCCGACGAAGACGAATGGGGAGCCACTTGAGCTTAGATCGAAATTGGGAAACGTGGTCATATTTTCGTAGGCCGAAAATAAAACGAATACAATAGTTTTGAAGGCGCTCAAGTCTGTTAAGCTGGTCCTCGGAGAGATCAGGATAGCTGGCGTCAGCATAGTCAAGTATTGGAAGAAGGAGAGATTGTGCAAGAGCAGTTTTGGTAGCAGTGGGCAGGAAGTTACGTATTCGATTAAGAGATGACCCTGAAGCAAATATTTTTTGCCTCAATGATTGTAGCTGAGGTTCCCATGATAGACAACTATCTATTATGATTCCAAGGTTTTTTACTTGTGAGCTGTATGGAATAGAAACGTTCGCAAATAATAGTTTTGGCAGAGTTGAGAAATCTACTCGTGAAACCATTCTGGAACTGCCTATGACTATTGCCTGAGTCTTAGAAGGATTGATTTGAAGGCCATAAGACTTACTCCAGTTTTCAATACTACGCAAGTCAGCATTAAGTGTATCAATCGCTTGATCTAAACGGTCTGGTGGAGCCTGCGAGTAAATTTGGAGATCGTCTGCATAGAGATGGTAGGAGGAAGTAAGAGATATAGAAATAGAATTAATAAAAACTGCAAAGAGAAGTGGAGAGAGAAACGCCGCCTTGCGGGACTCCGGCATTCGTATCACACCAAGTAGAGAAAATATCTCCAAAGCGAATACGTTGCCGACGCCCAAACAAGTAACTGTGAAACCAGTCAACTGCCGATGGAGATATGTTTATAGAGCGGAGCAATGCAAGGAGGATATCAAAATCAACGTTATTAAAGGCATTGCTAAAATCTAGCAATGTTAGGATCGTTAGGTCTTGGTTGTCCATTCCAAATCTTATGTCATCAGTTATTTTTATAAGAGCAGTGACAGTACTATGACCGGGACGGAAACCAGACGGCTGAGGACTTAAAAGACTATTTAAATTAATGTAAGAGTTAAGCTGGCTATGTATCAGTCGTTCGAGAACTTTGGATAAAAAGGGAAGGATCGAGATAGGACGATATTCAGAGAAAGACTTAGGGTTTTTTTTCTTAGGTAACGGGATAATTTGGCCTTCTTTCCAGCAGGTGGGTACGGCACTCTTCGAAATAGAAGTGTTCAATATATGGCATATAATGGGAAGGATTTCTTCCAATATAGGAACAATCATATTACGGCTAATACCAACGCCACCCACCGCATTAGAAGAAATAGACAGAATACTCTTTTTAACATCACATGCGGCAAATTGACTTATGACAAATTGAGAATAGTCAGGTGTTGGCAGACCAGATAGATAGTTTATTGTGGCTAGTTTGTCATTCATATCAATGGTAGACGACGATGAGAAGTGCTGGTTTAAAGAGTTTAGGTCCAGATGGTGAGGAATAGAATCTTGTCGGGATTTGCCAACACCTAATGATCGTAAAAATTTCCAGACTTGTTCTGGTTCTTTATTTTCTACAGACTCATGGATGTATCGACGTTGTGCATCCCTACACATCCTATTGCAGCGATTCCGTGCCTGCTTAAACTTCTCCTTGTTCAATTCATTGTGGCAGGTTTTAAGCTGTGCTTTGGCTGTCACTTTTTTATGCATACAGTCTTTTATAGTATTTGTGAGCCAAGGCGCAGGATGATGTTTTATTTTTATGACCCGCAAAGGAGCGTGGATATCATAAAGCTGAATAATCTTTGAATTGAATATTGTGATTTGGTCATCAATATTTTCACTCATTAAAACGTCAGACCAGTCGACCTTACTAGCATCAACGCGAAGTTTTCCCACGTCCATAGTACCAAAACTACGCTGCAGAATGATTTTGGGTTTGGGTTTAGGAGGACGAATTTTATAAGAAAGGAAAATAAGATCGTGGTATGAAAAAGCATCTGCTGAGCATTGACCATGCTTAGCAACATGCTGCAATGATGATACAAACATAAGGTCAAGAAGAGAGGGAGAACAATTTGGAGAATTATGCGTAGCATTGAGGGGCAAGATGTGCATGTTGCTAGAATTGACAGTAGATACTAAACTAGAAGAACGAGAGTCTTTTTTTAAGAGGCACGTGTTAAAGTCCCCCATGATAATGGTATGTCTATAAGCAGGCGTAAGATCGTCTAAAATTTTTTCAAAAGATGAGAAATAATTAACTCGCATGGAAGGGCTATAATAGACTCCGAGAAGAATTTTGGTGTGTGAAAGTATGACTTCAACGAACAAATGTTCACCGGCATTAAATGGAGCAGGCTGCGTGGACACATCAACAATAGAGTGAGGGATATGTGCGCGTAAATAAATGGCCACGCCGCCGCCACTACGATCAGTTCTATCATTCCGGATGAGGATGAAGCCAGGGAGAGAGTAAGAGGTAGAAGGGAGACATGGTTTTAACCATGTTTCGGAGACTAGAATAGCGTGTATGTTTTTGTTGTCAAATGACGCCCATATCGGGGAAATGCTTCGGAATACTCTGGGCATTTATATGAATTACATTGAAATTTTTAGGTACATCAAAAAATTCACTCATTATATTATCACTCAATGTTGGGATACTGGCAAAACTATCGTCATCGCTAAGGTCATTACTAGATGAACAAAATACAAATTGCTCTGTATCACTACAGTCTTCATCAGAATTCATCTTGCAAATAAGTAATAAATAATATAAATAAGAATATATATATATATATATATGATAATAATAATAAATAAAAAATATAAATTTTAAACAAATAAAAAAAAAACAATAAAAAAAGAAAGCAAATTAATACTTCATCTGCCGGTTGTAACGTAAAAGAGAGAGCACATTAAACACTAACAATGATATAATTAATAGCATGAATTTACAAGCAGAGCAGAAGAGAGAAAAACAGAATGCTATTTTGTGACACCACATATGACATTACAGTTTTGAGCGTAGAAACCAGGTAGAAACTAGAAATATTTTTAACTTCTTTCATAATTTAATTCGGTTTCGGAACACACCCGGCACCGGGAACGTGCTCCGAGCTGTCAAACAAATGACAAACATCAATTTCGCAACGTCAATACTGCATGTCACATGCGTCATGCCAACATAGGGTACGTGTACCATTTGAGTGAGATTCGCTAAAAACGCTAAAAACGATCACACTCCCAAAAAGTTTTCCAAATGGGTCTTGGCGTTATTTTCGCCTTAAACGCTACATCTAATGTCAAAAGTGACAGAAGTGGCAAATTTTAGTGGCATTCTTAGCGTTCTTATCAAAAAATGGAACGGGGATGACAGTTACAAACGATCACGTGATCACAACCACAGACGCAGCATGTGATCAAAATTATCGAAATTTACGTTCTTAGCGACTAATGGAACATACCCATAGTGAGATGGAATGGAACAAACAAAACAAACATTTTTTTATCAAGAAAAAGAAGAAAGCAAACAAAAACAAGTATTGGGTGCTTGCATATTTTCAATTTGGACAGTAATTGTATTTGATAAGTTACCCACTATTCTGCTAATGATCATTTATATAACGCAAATGACCGAAACCGAAGAGTGAATAAACATATGCGAATGTGGGCACAAATGACGCATCACTGATCACATTATACCTATTTCCGGGATGCGGCTCTCCGTGATTTAGATGCAGCACCAACTTCTTTGGGAGCCGTGGCAGGCAACGGATTTGAGACTTCTGGAGCAATCTTCAGCAACTCACAAATACTGCTGATGCGGTGGCGCTTTCCGTCAGGCCCGATGATATGGACAAAAAAATTTTATTGGTACCTAATGACAACTAAATGGTTTCTATTGATGACAATACTATGTTATGTAGCTAGAAAAATTTGCATGCCTAAATGGTAAGAATGTATGAGAACTATTTTGTTAATTTTACCATCTTGTTACACTACATTCTACAAATAAACATATTTGAATTTGAATTTGAATTTGAAACCCGTCTCTGGTCCAACACTTGTTGATACCGAAGCGCTGCCTCGCCTCCATGAACGCCTGATGCCTAGGCCTTGTCAGAAATTCGGACAGCGTAATAGAAGTGCCCTTAAGAGAAGATTTAGTCAACCATATCTTATTACGCTCATCAAAGTTTTTCAATTTCACTAAAATAGGCCTGGGCTTATCGATGGTGGTGCGGCCCATTCTCTGGCAGCGACTTATTGAGCTGACAGCAAAATGAGGCAACTTAAATTGGTTGCAAACTATATTGACCACAAGTGCAGCCAAGTCTTGCTTCTCTTCCTCCTTCACACCGTGAAAAAGCAAGATTTTTCGACGACTATTCATTTCTAGATTGTCAATATTCTGTGCAAGGATGCCCAATTGTTGTTGGAAACCACGAAAAATTTCAGCTGTAAATACTTTAAATGCTGCAAATTCGGCAGCCAGGCTACTAGTAGTGTTACTTGAAGGAGGGGTCTTCTGAAGCTCACCTTCAAATTGATCCATACGCCTGTTGAGTGCCTCCATCATCTCTATGAATGTTTGTTGCTGTATGGATTCCATAGTTATAGGTTATGTTCCTTTGTGATAATATAGTGATGTATCAAAGTTCCTGTTGTTGTGCTTGGAAAGGATTTATCTACTTGGCAGGTGAAGTATGCTCAATAAATCACAATATAATGCATGAAATAGCTACTATATTATGCTATTTATATTTTAAAACTCAAAATTATATTAGAGCAATTTTGAAAAGGTGTTGTTACAACTACCCGCCCAGGAGCAAAAAAAAAGTCCAATCCACGCGTATCTAAAGCTGGGAACGCACTACAGACGTTGCGTCGCGACGCGGTATCTGGGGGCCAACTCTCTTATAGTAATAATAACTTAATCTTACTGCTAAATTTTAAACCTCCACATCCATTAAGCAAGCTTACAATCGGTAATGTAATCGCTTAGCGTTTTGATGACGTCAAAACAAATTGTTCACTCTATTTGAGAACTCTGACGTTACAAATATTACTGTTACAACCACAAATCCGTCATGTTGATCCATCTTAAAAAAGTTACTTTCTAGCAGCGGATTTAAACTTGATCTTGACTATTGTTCGATAAAAATGGGTTTAATTAACGTGTTAATTACGTATCATGTTTTTATTTCTATTATACTTTAAAATAAATGCAGCAAAAATATTTAATGAGTGAAACTATAAAAAGCTACAGACAGTTGTTGTGCAGTAACAATAAAATTTCTTAAAACTATGGTAAAACCGTTCCATAACATACACGTAGTTCGGGAGAGTGCGAGCGGGATAACGCTATATTATAAACATATTGTATCTTGCGCACATCCGTGATAAATTTATTTCATTCGTTTTTTAAGTAGGATCAAACTAATATTGATTGACGCGATTGTGGGTCGGTGATAGTTCGTGACGGCGAATGATTATTTTAAGCATGAAACAAAACGCTCCTTTTTTATGATGGTTTCGTAAAAGGTGGGAGTTGGCCCCCTGAGTGACTGTCACTACCTAATATGCATTTACAGAGGTGCAGATCAGTGCTGCAGCGAAGTGGCGCAACGTTTTAGTTCACAATAGCAATACGGCGTAGCAGAACGGTTCTTCCAACTAATGGCAAAAATTCGAATGGATGAAGTAGTCGAAGTAAAATTAATCGCGATGTTTTGCAAAGAGGTAGACATAACTTAACAATTAATAAGTGTTATATTTGGGTGCAAGATATAAAAAAATATCTCGTTAAAAAAAATTCTTTTTCATGACTTTTCAGAGACAATGATCGATTTCACACATATTTTAAAACGTAAAAAAGGTCTTATGAATTCTTGAAACTTGGGTGGAACGTGAAATGACTGGATAATTTATTGCACCGCGTCTCTCCGGTGCCGAAAGGCGTGGCGCAGGCGTGGCGCAGGCGTGACTTAGATTTGCCTTCGGAGACATCTCTGTAGCACTGCGCCGTGCCTCTCAGAAGCCACATCACTATGGTGTGATTTACGCCATTTATAAATCCATAAAAATGAATATTTCCCGATCCGGGCCGTTTCGCTGCCGCGCTGTGCCGCTGTAGTGCGGTTTGGCCTTAGGCAATGACGGCGGTGACAACATCACCTTGAAGCGACCAATCAGAGGCGATCATTTCTAAGCGCCAAATCAATTAACCAATCCAATTGAATTTGGAAAATCCTGCGTGTTTTGTTACTTGTGAACTTGATGAGGCCGAAATCAAAGCGGTCGCTGTATCAGAGTTATACTTCTTTACCTTATTTATTCGTAGGTTAGCTACGACCGATTTTCTACTTAAGGTAGGTAGCTAAAAGAAAAGAAAACAATTGCTATCTAAGACATCAACCGGGACCAAGCGACGGCTAACGTGCCCGTCAAAGCTCGGAAGCACCAAATTATAAATGCAATACGCGGTCATTAATATATGTTAGTGATACATACATAAAATTACACCTCTTTCCCGTAGGGGTAGGGAGAGACCACAGATTTCCAATTGCTACGATCTATACATATATCTTTCGCTTCATCTACACTCATTAATCCTTTCATACATAAGCGTCTGTTGAAGGTACTGCCGACCTGGCCTTTTCTCAGTTTTTTTTTTATTAGAGATAACTGCAATAATAATTGGTAAATGTTTGATGGGGGTTTACAATTTTTAATACCTTTTTGCTATTAGTAATAATAGATTATGAACTCTCACCTATAAATTCAACGTGGCTTACCTTAAGAGACCATTAAGGGCCATTTATATATTCTTTAAAGTTATTTACTTTCGTAGTATCAAAGTTAAGTAGAATTTAGTGCTGGTGTGGCAACCTAAGCCCAATTTATAAAACAAAAAAAATCCGCTCTCGTTTGGGAACTTCTAATTAAAAATGATCTACTCATTATTCATTATAAAATATATAAATACTATTTTTATTTAGCACTAGCTATACCTGCAACTTTGTTCGCGATTGCCGTACCTGCAGACTAATTATTCACATTTGAGCACTGTTTATCTCATATCAAGCAAAGCTGTGGTCTGCGGTGAAGCACTCTTAGTAAAGCATAGCTCAGAAAGGAGCTTTTTACTTTGGATTTGAAAACTCCCGGGGTGTATTTTCCAGAAGACAGTAGTTAAGTAACTCAGAGAGTTCCTTCGCAGTTTTGTTTGGCGGTAGAACGAAAATATTTTGTGATTGTGATTGTGCACTTCCATTGCGCAGTCTCCGAAACGTATCCGGCAAAAGATAGATAGGTAGTGAAAAAAGCTGATTGCGGCGAAAGTTCTAGATTTTAGAGTTTTATCTTAGCAAAACTAAATAAGAGCTGGCCGGGCTGCCTGTGGGCTGCTAGGCTGCCCGTGGGGTCCCGGGCTAGAATGTCACCCCCCAGTACCCGTGGGTGTCGTAAGAGGCGACTAAGGGTAACACTACAGATGGTGGGAAGCAGCGGTTTCTGAGGAACTGATATCTCACAAAGCGATCCCCAAAAAGTCTGCCAAGCGTGGGGATTATGGCAAACCCTCTCATAGTGGGGGAGGCTGTGTTCAGCAGTAGACAATCCGGCTGATATAATATGTCTATTATGCCTATATTATAAAGTGCGAATGCCAGCTTAAGATGAGCCGTGCTTTCAAGGGTTCCTGAACATTCCGCGGTTCAAGTTATTTGGAAGAGAAAATTTAGGTGGTGATATCTGTAATTTCTGAATTACAAAAGCGATGACTTTGAATTATTTATTCTGTTAGATATGAGATGGAAAAAACAAATTAATAGACTAAATAGTCCAAGAAAAAGGCAACGACAGATGATGATAATTTGTTTTTCCATTATTCTAAGTAACTTTCTTGTTTCAGTGTCGCCCATCTGTCGCTGCCTTTTTTGGACTAAGAAAGGACACGAAAGTTACTTATAAAATAATTTGTCTAGGTATATTTTTTGGATATCTGTGGTATTTACTAACCCCACACAATCATAAACGGATAAATAATCCTCAAATGCAGCCCTGTCTGTAAATATTCAGGACAAATATTAATTCTGAATATGTCATATTCAAGCTTCATTTATTTCGGTAAATAGGTTTCCTTTGCATAGGAATTTAGTATTCCTGTTTAGACTATGTTGACTAGCTAAATAATATAAAACATTACATTAACAGGGTTTGCTATTTTTATGGCAATAACTTATTACGATAGGAATGTTGGTACATTAGTGTCACGGTGGTAGTGCATTTTGCGAATGCCCGCCTGTGTAGCTACCACCCTCAAGTAGAAAAACTGTCGCCAAGCACCTATCGGTGTGTTCCGGCAGCAGTCCTTGAGAGCCAGTACTTCTAGGTTAACCTGTACAACATCTTCGACCACATCATCACTTACCATCAGGTGAGATAATGGTCAAAGGCTAACCTATCAGGCATAAAAAAATAGTACAAGCGGGCTAGCAGCTTTTTTCACAAGTGCCCAAAAACGGAGTGTTATGTTTTCATGGTTCATTTAACTATGTTTGTGAGTTTCTTTATTACACAATTACTCCTAAACGGCTTAACTGATGGTTATGTATGAGATATCTTTAGATTTGTCTTGATAGACCAAGTCACGCTAGGTACATAAATATAAAAACACAAAATGGGTGGTTCAGGACGCCATTTTGTAAGATAAAAAAAACAAACCCATTGAGTGGGGTATCAAAATGAAGGGCTTTAAATAACGATTCCATAAATTAATAATATATTTGATTGCAATGAAATGATAAAACGTTTAACACAAGTAAATACTTTGCAGTCGAGTTACTTTTTTATTTATTTCTTAATTTATTTATGTATAGGAAGACCTACAGCTTTCATTTACAGTGTAGTATCTCAAAAATAAGCACCTTTGAGCCAATTAAAGGTCCTCGCCTCTATGTAGTAGTTTAATTTAAATAAACATAACGTTTCTTTATCGATGTAAGTTAATTAAATATTACTTAATTAATTTATACTTGTTCAATCTTTATTAGGCCCAAAAGCAAAGTAAAACAGCTGTTTATTAACTGCCAATAGGTAAAAGTCAAACAATCTCACCTGATAGTATGTGATGATGCGGTCGAAAGTGGTTAACGGGATGGGGTATGTAAACTGACTCTGAAGGCAAAGAGCAGCTGCTAGAATACACCGTTATATGCTTGGCGACAGATTTTGTATTTTTTAAGGTATCACATTTTTTTATGCTTGTTAGGTTTGCCTTTGACCACTATCTCACCTGATGGTAAGTGATGACGTGGTGGAAGATGTTGTTCAGGCTAAATAATGAATATATTCAGGCGTTACTTTGCGGAAATCCATATATAATAGTGACATATATTTTTAAAATATTTTAAGAAAACATTATATTAATATTTTAATAATTTATTTAAAATATATCAAAACAGTTTTACAAGAGAATTAGGCATAATAGTCACCAGATACATTTTTTATATTTTTAAGTGTTGTATTAAATCATTAATTTAATGTTTTTTTAAAAATATTTTAAAATGATTTGTTAATATTGGTAAACATCATCTTTCAACCTTTATCATACTTATATGAAATCCGTAAAATATGGTTTTTGAAAAACACTATAGCACAAAACGGCAATATAAATTGTAAACATTTTTCTTCGCTCTTGTGACCTGACTTTTCACAGATGATGTATTTCTATTGCTGCTATAACAAAAAATACTAAAAATTAAATAAAATACATTTTTAAAGGGGGCTCTCATACAACAAACTTGATTTTTTTACCGTTTCTTGCTCGATACTAATAACGGTGACAGGAAGACGCTTTAACTATTCACAGAAAAGTTAGTTTTATGTTCTCTTTAAATTTTTTTTGTCTCTTTAATTTTTCTCTTTAAATTAATTAAAATAAAATATACAATCAAGGGAGCTCCCATACAATAAAAGAGGTTTTCGCCGTACCTACGCAGCTCAATCGGACACTGCGAAAAGTGTCTATAACTTGCAAGTTTAGTTTACAAATAATGGTACGGAACCCTTCGTGCGCGAGTACCACTCGCACTTGGCTGGTTTTTTTTTGGAGTTATCTTTGTTTTTTTTTATATTTTGACTTATCAGAACAATAAGGTAAAAGCCTTGTAGCATAGTAAAACCATAAAAGTATTTCAACTGGAAGCCAGTAGGAGATTTAAATGACTACTTTAATCTGGACACGCTGGTTGTCCATATCCTAGTTAATCAGTCAGGGACGACTAAGCAAGATGCGCTACGAACGCTTCATAACACTTTATATATAAAGCCCTATATATATGTATATAGTATAGCTATGCAACTATAAAAAAGCGCTAAAATCACACTTCCTTTTAATAACCACAGATAATTACGCCGGGAGGGATGTCTGAAAAATTTTAAGGGGCACCTCAACAAAGGCAGAGTAATTGTGATGGTCGTTTTCCGTGATAACACTGGTTAGAATAGCCTTCCCCAGGACAGCTGAATGGGAGTTTTCTGTCGTTGGAAAAAAGGCCTTTTTTTAAAGAATTTTTACGATCCTGAATGTGACTGGGCTATACCATTGTGGGGTTGGGAAGTGGGGCATTCACGTTCATTGCATTCGCTTTTGTTCATTCTACTGTGATTGATATCTTTGGATGTAAGTTAGAACTATATTAATATGAATGTAGTTTCACTGCTCTATGATTTTATTTTAATTACCATTTTAAAAAATGGGTACATTTTCAATTAGACGTTTATATATATAACTAGCGCCCCGCTCCGGCTTCGCACCGGCATAAAATATGTAGCCTAAAAAATATATATAGAAAAAATGATTAAAATCGATCCAGTAGTTTTGATTTATTCATTACTGCCCGTGGCCCGCACGTGTTGAATTTAGAGTAAAACAATTTTTCTTTCCCTAAACCATGAAGATTTCCTGCTATCTTTGGAATATCTATATTCATACACTACATTTTTACTTATTTACTTTTGACATTTTTACACAACTACACGCTCCCGCCGCCCGGGCCGGCCGGAACCGCCGCAAACGCTACGTCCCGCAATTTTGAAATCTGTAATATCTTCGAAAATATTAATTTAAATCAACATTTAAAACAACACTGAAAAGTATAAAATATTTTTTAAAATTATATATTTTTTTAAATAATAACATCTTTTTAAATATATTTGTGCAAATAAATATTTTCTAATTTAAATGCTATTTTGTTATGGTATGCGTATGCAGGCATTCAACTTATGAGATTATTCATACCTTACACTTCATTTCATTCAAATACATTATTAATCTATTTCATTCCTCCCACACATCAAACATCAGTTGCTTATCACTTAGGTTCTTACAATCACTATGGAAGATTTGCTTGAAAGCTAAGTTAATGATCATATTATGTAATTAGTAAAAAACAGTATTGTGTAAAAAGTCTGGAAGACATTTTCGCGATAATATTATTTTACGATTTTTGGCTGTGTTACTGTTACGTCTCTTTCATTACCGAACACGTCACACTTAAAGCACACATCCGCGTGGAAAATATCGTTCATTTGTGAAAGGACATTTTATTGTTCTCGTTATCTTGGATGCCAAAGGATTACGTTATAATTTAATGTATTTATCGGCACAAATATTTTACGCATTGACGTGTATGTATGTACTGGTGGTAAAGTGTCAGATTGATTAACTGTGTATAACATAGTGTAAGTGTTTATAACATCATTGCTCACCAAAGTTATGATGCTTCAAGCTTATGTCCCAATAACACATGTTCGTGTAATAAACTAGCAAGAGTTCAAACAATTAAATATTTAGGTTTACACTGGATTGCACTTTACGCTTCCAGTGACATATAAAAAATTTGGCAGCCAAATTACGAAAGCTTCTAGCCATTTTTAAGAATATACGACATGTAGCAGTACTGTAGCAGACAATACATTAATGAAACATATTTATTTTGCACTGTGTCAATCGCTGCTTATGTACTACGTAGATAGTTGGGAAGGATGTGCGAAAACGACAGCGTGCAGTTTTAAAGGAGATGAACTTCTTACCTTTTAGATTTCCAACTGAGACATTGTAGAGCAGACCAAAGTCTTAACAGTAAGGCAATTATTTATCCTCAGTCTGATATTAAGGCAGCAAAAGATCCAACCAACCGAGTCACATTGCTAATTTTTCATGAAAAATTAGTAATGTTTTTGTCGTTCCGAAATGTAACACAGTTTTCGCCAAGAGATTATCTGGTTTTCTTGGGGGTCATATTTACAATCAATTGGATAAACACATTAATTTCCAAAAAAAAAAATTTACTTAAAAATTCTGTCACGGATATATTAATCACTTATAGTTATGAGAAAACGGAATCAATATTAAAATGAAATTACTTAATCTAATAAGATATAAAATAACTCCAATAAAAGTACTCACTTACCTGCACTCCTCATCCCACATACACACGCATCAACACACACACAAACACGCGTGTTCACTCATACTCATGCAAACATTTTAACACACTATAAATATAATAAACAATAATCCTGGTTGGCAAGTTGCAACTACTTTACAAAACTGTCGTAAAATCTGCGTCAGTCCGATTTTCATAATCCAAACGGTTTTCGAAAGGATGCGTCCTTGGCTTTACGAGAAAAAAACCCATATTTTTCTGAGATAAGGGAAAGTATTTTTATTTTTTTTATGAAAACTGAAACCAGCTCAAATTACATTTTGGCGCCTAAATATTACGTCATTTAAAAATAATCTCGTAACTACATCTACAGAAATGAATGTAAAGAGACGTAATTCTACATATGTAGGAACAAGTCAATAACGGTGGTGAGGTCAATCTCGTAACTACTTTTAAACTACTAAACCTCAAAATCTGAAATAATTCAGGTATATAGATTACATGTATATTATCATATCAAAAGAAGAACCAAAGCAGTAGATGGTATAGTTTAAGAGAAAAAAAAACTGCTCTCCAAACCAATATTACCGCTAAAATTCTTTAAAAAAACGCGTTGCTTCTATCTCGTTACTACTTTGAAAATATTTGGCCTACAAATCTGTGATAATTAATGGGTAAAGAACAATAGTAAATATTCATATTAAAAGAAGTACTAAAAGTCTATGTAAATACTTTCGTAAAAATAAATAAAAAGAAATAGCATTTAAATTACTGTTTCCCACCATTTTCGTAAAGAGTTCAAACCCATTGTCCAGTAATTTTTTCCACAAATAGTTGTATTTTCATTTATTTTCCCGTAAAGCGTATATGATGGGGATTGCATTTGTATCAAGAAATATATATGCTAATAAGAGATTGCATCAAATAAACTCAATTTAATAACATAAAACCTCAAAATCTGTACAAATATAATTACTTTTAGCTGTTTGATCTATTAAAACAAATGAATGAGAATATTATTTTTGTATGGTATAGGTGATATATTGGGGTATGGGGATATGAGGGTGACATGTTTAGGTAATGGAAAACATTGTAGTACTTAATTAAAACACGTCACGGGGCGTCGAGGGAAAAATACTAGGAAAATGCATCAATAATGCGCTGATTTTTTCTGATTTCTGTATATATTATAATTATTATATATCTAGGTTTTGTTCTGGGTAAATCTATCTTCTTTTAAAATCTTAAGAATTAACTGGAGACTTACTTTTTTAAGAGGCAGCCGACCACTGTCAAGGCAGAAGTTTGGTTGAAAATTATCTTGATTACCATTGTGATTGTTATTGATGTCAAATTTTGGAAAAACATAATTATGTTCCAAAAAATACTATTAAACCAAATATTATATTTGTATAACATTATAACCACGTATTTTATCTTCTTTATGGTATGTTCATCATGTATGTATACATAAAATACAATTTTATTGAATTTAATATCTAGAATTTTAATGATTTTTGAATTCTACACTCGAGAAAAGGTACAACCATACCTAGATTATAGTTTTTATCAATGTTTAAAAGACATGTGACCCCGATTTCGCATGATCTTTAGAAACTATGTATTCAAATATTAGTAAGATATACCTGTTTGTATGATGCACTGCTAGTGTAATCCTTGCTATAAAATATGTTAACGCAATCGTGTGGCAAAGTCTTAAATAAATCCGCACAATAATGATTTCTCACAAAAAACAAGGTAACAAAATTGCAGGTGCCACAAAAAGTTGCAATATAGCCCAGTACACGTGTTACGCGGATAAAATGCAATATCAGATGTATTGCAGCCCCTTGTTGTGGCGTTATGGTGCCTCGTAAATCTTAAAGGGTCACCTTAGGGAAACGTTTCCGAGAAATAGGGCTGAGACGACGCTGCTAACAAAAATAAGGTTATCGATAATCACTACAAAATAGTTACACAGTGCAATATAAGTAAATTGTAAAATAAGTAAGTATAAGTGCTAGCTTTTTTCAAGCTCGTAATCAAGTTCCCATAATTGCATGCCATAATTTATACATAAATACTAATTTACATATTAAGTTTTACCATCGCTTAAATTCTCTTAAAAATAGCTCGGCATATTTTATCTTTAATAGAAATTTATTTCTAGTTTTTTTTTTTAAAACATCGACGTAATATTTATCATTACTTATTTGCTGGTTTGTCTAAACTTTTGAGTTTATTTATAATATAAGGACTCAGGCATAATATCTAAACTATGTTTGTAGATATTTACGAAGATTTATACATATTTTGTTTAAGAGGCCTAAAAGCCGATTAGATATGTTATTCGTAAACTAGCAAGTAATTTCAGTAATTGGGCAAAAGTCACACTTTTTTATAAATATGTTGGAGCGTGAGCACAGACTGCAATAAACCGGGTTCTTCTCAGCGTTCATCCATCAAGACATCAAGCAAATTACGTTCAAGAGCGTCAAGCTTTTTGAAGAACTCGTAATTAAGTTAACTTAGCTGTTTTTAACCGATCAGCAAAGTTAAGGAACGTCCGCCGCGGTCATGACTTGGATGGGTGACCGCTAGTGACATTACTTCCGAGCATTTCCGTACTTCTGTGGGGACGTTAAGCCGTCGGTCCTGGTTGTTGTCTTAGGATGTCAGTAGTTATAGCATGGTGATAGAGCATTTTGCGAATGCCCGCCTGGCTAGCTACCACTCTCAAATAGAAAATCTGTCGCCAAGCACCTAACGGTGTGTTCCGGTACCTGTCCTTGAGAGCCAGTACTTGTAGGTTAGCTTGAACAACATCTTCGACCACATCATTACTTACCATCAAGTGACATAGTGGTCGAAGGCTAACCTATAGGATACATTAAAAAATCCTATATTGACATTAAAAAAGCGGATCGTTAGAGTTTGCTATGGGGCTGGCAACACTTTGATTTACGACGTTGTTTCTAGTGTTTGATCGCTGAAGCTTACGTCATTCAAGCTGGTTGTTGACTCGTCGGTCTTGCAACTCTTGCACCAGTGGCTGAACAGCCAACATAAAACAAAAGAGTGAAATATTGACAGTTAATATGGAAAGTGAGGTAAGTACACTAATCAGTGTAGATACAGCAGTGATGCAAGATGACAGCAGTTCATGGATACTTTTAAGTCGTCATTTGTGATATCTTATGGCTGACGCACCACAGTGGTTATGACCAGTAATAAACAGTGTCAGATTGTAAAGAGAGTGTTGTTCAATGCGAGGATTGGAATCGCGATAGGAGAGGACCAATAGAATTTTTGGTAGGCATAGTAAGTAGCAAAGCGAGGAATAATTATTTATTTTTCATAATTTTATTACTATTCATGTTTTCCGTTTGTATTAAATTACAGATAACGTATGTATGGACTTTCAATCAATATATTATCACACGATCACGATATCAACTAAGAAGGCATAGTTGACTTGATGCAGTTACATGGTTTCCAAATACTCTTCAAAATATCTAATTCTAGCTTAGCCTGAACAACATATTTAACCACATCATCATTAATCATCAGGTGAAATAGTGGTGAAAGGCCAACCTATCAGGCATAAAATAAAAATATTATAATTTATCGACGTCTTAAGAAATACCCCCAACCCTAATAGTCTAGTTCCGTTCCGTCATACCGGGCACAGGCGTCATACTGACACTATACCTACACCGAATACTGTAGATTGTTACACCAACGTTTGTTGTTACATACCTCTGCTGCTATACCAGTTTATAGATATGATCTTGATGGATGAATATGAGCGTGTTTTGTTTTATTTTGCTTTGAATAATTGAATGATTTTTTTAACTGAAGTAGTTGTTTTTTTTTTTATTTCTGATAGGTTAGCTCTTGGCTTGACTTGACCAATATCTCACCTGATGGTAAGTGATGATGATAATGTTCAGACTAACCTAGAAGTACTGGCTCTCAAGGACAGCTACAGGAACCCACCGTTAGGTGCTTGGTGACAGATTTTCTACTTGAGGGTGGTAGCCAGCCAGGCGGGCATTCGCAAAATGCCCTACCACCATGCTATAAAAACTGCCATCCTAAGACGACAACCGGGACCGACGGCTTAATGTGCTCTCCGAAGCACGGAAGCGCTCAGTAGTAATGTCACTAGCGGTCACTCATAAAGTTCATTGTTTTAGTTTAGAGAATATGGGTATAGTAGATAATATGTGGGTTCTAACATAATATAAATTTGATTGAGGCGCCTGGATTACCGCGTCCGGCCAAGAGTTCTGCTTTTGCTGTGCTATATACAACGAGCGTTTTAGTTCTTCTATTCAGTCAATTTCTTCTACATTTACCTACTTAACAAAAGAAATTAATCACAAATCGTTGCTAAGTAATAACATTGTCGATGGCAAACTTTTGAAGCAATGATGGCCGAGCGGTAATAGCTATGGTTTGACGACCGCAGGTACATGATTTTTTCTCCACCGCCGGCTTGTGCTTCACCATATGGTTTTTGAAGGGCATTTTACGAATGCTAGCCTGGCTAGCCTTTTTTTTAATGTTGTTAGCAGTCAGCAATGGTATATACCATTGCACATTTTTTGTAGACCTTTTAAAGGTGTACAATACTGTAGTGCATTATTTTGAACTATCACGTAGGTTTCAGCCAGCGTTTGCAATGTAAACGCAAAAAATGTGTTTGTTTACGACATCACATTAGAAACCTCTAAAATAATCAGTGTTTCTTTAATAGTAAAGAAACACTGATTATTTTAGAGGTTTCTAATGTGATAATATAGATTATACATATAAATCTTCCTCTTAAAACACTGTATTTACTAAAAATAACACATCAAAACCCGTTGCGTAGTTTTAAAGAAACATACATAGGACAGACAGCGGGAAGCTACTTTGTTTTATACTATGTCAGTAGTGATGTTTCATATTACAACAGATTAACTTAGAACTTCGATAGAACGTGTGTTTTTTTATGAGCGCTGCGGTCTGACAGCTGTTATGTGTGCATTCTTCCTAGCAATTGCATAGTTCACATTGAACGTAGACTGCAGTATTCAAAACTCAGAACGCTAGAACGCTCTTTGTAGACCCGGCTCATTATACTTAAAAAATTAACCATAGAAGATCAAGCTCATTTGGTTTCTTGTTTTTATATGAAAATAAAGGCAATTATCACTTTTTAAAATATATTCTTCCTTTGAAGAGTTCAAAATTTGAATTTCTGATTTCCAATTGCAAGTTTGACTCTAAATTTTTTTCCTTATAAACATCATAGTCCATGCACTGTATGAACTACTAGTTTCACAGTAAACATCTTTCTGCATACGAGTATATTATATTTGGCTCTAACACTAATGTGAGTCAATTTTATATATCATAATTATTAATACAACTATGAGTCGCTTAAGAAATCAGTCTTTAATATTCTTGTATCATGCAGCCTTATCATTCAGTGGTTGCGATCTCTATAAGGGTGTTCACCGATTAGTCTCCCATTCACTTCGCCACTTTTAGATTGTAGTCCTGTATTTTATTAGTAGATACCGTTTTTAGGGTTCCGTACCCACAGGGTAAAAACGGGACCCTATTACTGAGACTTTGCTGTCCGTCCGTCCGTCCATCTGTCACTAGGATTTATCTCAAGAACGGTGATAGCTAGACAGTTGAAATTTTCACAGATGATGTATTTCTATTGCCGCTAAAACAACATATGCTAAAAATAAATATTTAAGGGGGGCTCCCATACAACAAACTTGATTTTGTTACCGTTTCTTGCTCGATACTAATAACGGTGACAGGTAGACGCTTTAACTGTTCACAGAATATTTAGTTACGGAACCCTTCATGCGCGAGTGCCACTCGCACTTGGCCGGTTTTTTATTGTGCATAATATTAGTTGGTCTAAGCAGCGCATTAAAAAGCGTTTAAATACTTGGAACAATGTTCATACAGCACTTACTCCGATATTTTTAGACATTTTTCTGTGGTTTAGTTTTCTTTTAATAAGGTTTTAAGGTGGTGTCATGTTAATTCATTTACCATGGTCTTAATTAAATTAAATAACAAAAAAATAACTACCCATTTCACATAGTATCGTCTAGTAACGTTATAATTATAATTTAATTGAATAATAATATTAACGATATTATCGCATAAGTACGTTTTTGAACTGAGTTAAGTCACAAATACATAATATAGAAATTTATGAGTTACAAATGCAGATCAGTATATAGTTACAATAAATAAAATAATCTTAATTATATTTGTAAATAACAATTGCCATTCAACATCATAATTTTACACAATGTGCAACACATGGAAGAACCATTTCAATAATTTCAACGATAAAATGAAGTAATGTGAATAAATAATTCTCAGAAAAAGAAAGCTCATAAAATTCTAAATGATTATTACAGCGTCATTAAAAGTACTTTAATTTGATTTTACCCTGACTTTCGCTAACACTGAAATTAAACCTCAAAAAGAGACGCCCCAAATAACGTAATACGTCCAGAAACGACAAAATGTCTCCGAATTCAAATTGGGGATTGTTGTCCAAAGTTGTCCAAGTGTGTTTCTTTCATTCCACATTTATCCCTGACATAAAATTATGAAAATAAGATAAGGTACATCGTACATAATTGTAATTAATATTTTTTTCCAGCCTTGTGGGTGATTGTATGTTAATATATATTTTATGCTGGCGCCATAAAAGTACTACAATACAACCCAGCATAATGAAGTAAAGGACGTTGTTATATGGAATAAAGATAAATAACACGCACAATGCGAGCAGCAGGTACATGGTTCGATACCCACCGCCAGCTTTAGCTTCACAGCATGGTAACTGCCACCCTCAAGTAGAAAATCTGTTGCCAATGACCTAAAAGTGTGTTCTGGCAGCAATCCTTGAGAGCCAGCAAAATTACAGGCACATAAGACTTAAAAACTGTATGTCTCAGGGTGATGGGCGCTGTGCAGGTAATCACTTGTTACAAAATGTATCTGTTATAGGCACAAGTTACCGCTTAACATCAGGCAGGTCGATCGGGCCTCAGGTGGTCAGTGATGATGTGGTAGAAGATGTTGTTAAGGCTAATCTAGAATTAATGACTCTCAAGAAGAGCGGCCGAAAGATACCGTAAGGTGCTTGGCGACAGAATTTCTTCTTGAGGGTAGTAGGTAGCCAGGCAGGCATTGGCAAAATGCCCTACCACCATGCTATACCCCTGCTATCCTAACGTGTAACGAACGGGACCGACAGCTTAACGTGCTCTCCGAAGCACGGAAGCGCTCAGTAGTAATGCCACTAGCAGTCACCCATCCAACTCCTGACGCGGCGGACGTTGCTTAAATTAGCTGATTGATTAAGAACAGTTAAGCAAACATCGCTACGAGCGCTTCAAAATTCCTATCAGGGCGGAATTGCCATAACTCCCACGCATGGTAGGCGTATTGAAGACCGCAGTGCAAGATGAGCTGAGTTCAGACGGTACTGCTGCCCAATATTAAAATTGTAAGTAATTGATTGCTAACTTATCCGTTAAGAGAGTTCGCACATAACTTGTTTCAAAAATCAAAATACCGACTGTTTACATTGTAAAGTATGAAATAATTTATTGATATTGGATCACGAAAATGCGATCTTAGAGTGAATCAACATGGGGTGAACTTTAACAAGTTATTTCATACTTTTCAGGGTTGAAAGTCGGTACCGTTTTTTTTTTTGATAAACATTTTTTGCTAGACTTGTTTAAATGATTGACAGCTCGCGTCACAGAGAAAAAGTATAGGTCGTAATTCTCGATCGTGCAATCGAAGAGTTCTAAAGTTGCTTCATGTAGAATCGAAGCGCGTCGAAAATTATTTCGCTTTGGCTACGTGGCGTTCATGACATCACATCGAATTAGCAGTAAAATAAAGCGAAAATGTCGATTGATATATGTTTTTATTTCGAATTGTTTTTCATGAATATTAATTTAATGTTTTCCTATTTTTTTTTTAATAAATACATTTTTATTTAATAATTTCTTTCGGGCGCGGCTCCGCCCGCGCATGTATCGGCTATCGCACAAAACCATTGACCAATTTTTGCGCATTTGGATAAAAACTATCTAATTTCCATCCTCGGGTCTCAAATTATTTTATACCAAATTTCCTCCAAATCGGTCTAGTAGTTTTTAAACGTAGTCGTTGCATATGTCCACTTATACGAATTATTAAAAACTTGAGACAATATTATATTCATTTTAAAAAAGTTTTAAATATTATTTAGTTCACTACGGAACCCCAAAACTGAAGTAAAAAACCAAACCAAATCAGCACTCGTACGTGCTTCAGAAATAAACTGCTATAGAAATAAACGGTCAAGGTTTTTAGACTTCAATACAACTCTTGCCATATCAAAAGTTTCTTCAGTCCAAGGTTTGCGGGTTTCTTTGCTTGCTTTAATTTAAAAAGTTGAATTGATGCCCCTGAAGCGACGAGAATCATTTCAGTTTTTATGTAGCGATGTTTATGTGATACAAATTACCTACTTTGATAGTATATGAACTATATAACAGCGTTGAATAACTTTCTATTGCGCTTTCGCTTCTTCTTTGGCTTTAAATAGAAAGATAATGAAATTTAAAAGTAATAGACAACTGGTTTTTTGAGGTAGTTCATCTGCGTTTTTTAGTTTGGAATTTATTAAAAGTTTCCGATTTTAATGCACTAGGCTTCTTTAAATAAAAACTTAACCTGCATAGTGTCAAATGTAGAAGAGTGGTTTTAAAACCATATGAATAAGGTACCATTAATAATTTATGTGCTCATTAATTCATTCATTTCGTATCAATGGCTAATTGGCTCTTAGATAATTTTTGCCCAATGGGAGGACACCTCCACGGCCCTGTAAGATGCATACTTGAGGTCATCTTGTGTGCATTTATGTGCTAAAACTATATTAGACACTAAAGATATGACATATAATGTTCAACTTTCAAATTTTCTAATTGTTTTTAAATTTATAATAGCATTTGAAGATTTTTGACATGGAGATGGATACAACAAAATCAGACTGCTTAACATTCAAAGACAAGTTCCGTGGTGGAACGCAGTATGCGTAGATCTTCGTATGGGAATCTTCGTCCTGAAGAACGAACGACGAGGACGATATAACCATTCATTGAAGGTGATGGTGAGAGCCGATCAAACTAACATAGAATTAGAGGCATGGTTTGACGTTAGTTTACCCACAATGCTGATTCATTTGCAGCAAATTGGATATTTTAAAATAACTATAATAATTACTTATCGAGTAATATAGGCGTGTGAACTAGCCGGTCACTTCTTCACTTATACTTATACGTGAGGGTATTTTATTATAAAAAAAGTTTAAGAGTGATTACTCTCTTGAAGTTTTAGGTCTAATACTAAGCATTATATCGATTTATCTCTTCATTATCTAGGCGTGTATCTTTACATATATGTAAAAAGATAAATAACTTAAAAACTATGGGTAATATTAAAGTGCACATCAAAGACAAAAGTTATTAAAATAAAACTTATTGATTGCATATCAAAACTACCGCATGAAATAATTAAAATACAAACATTCCTTTCAAGCTAGTTACTTTTTACAAATTTGTTACGTTGCAAACCTAGATAATGTACAGGTAAATCGACATCACGTCATCGATCGACTTAGTTGTCGACCTAAAATTTTAACAAAAGGAGTGATCGGTCATCGAAGTTGGTATGGAGAAGCGTACGGTCAGTTCAACCTTAAAATGCTAAGGAGTTCAGTTGAGCACAACGTGTGTCATCAATCAACTCTCTTCTAAGTAAGTGTTTGCATACGTTCTCCTTGGAAACATTTTCTTCTACTCATTTTCCGGTTTTGGTTTTTGAAGCGCTCGTAGCGAAGTTTACTTAGCTGTTCTCAACCGATCAGCAAAGTTAAGCAACGTCGCCCGCGGTCTTGAGTTGGATGGGTGACCGCTAGTGACATTACTACTGAGCGTTTCCGTGCTTCGGAGGGCACGTTAAACCGTCGCGTCGGTCCCGGTTGTCGTCTTAGGATGGCAGTCGTTACAGCATGGTGGTAGGGCATTTTGCGAATGCCCGCCTGGCTATCTACCACCCTCAAGATAGAAAATCTGTCGCCAAGCACCTAACGGTGTGTTCCGGCAGCTGTCCTTGAGAGCCAGTACTTCTAGGTAAAATAAACAAACTGTAATTTACGTGATAACATAATTAAACTATAAAATAAAATAAAATGATATAACAGCGCTCATTTAGCGTTACATGCACAATGACCCCTTTCATACATTTGACTTATTAATATGATTCATTGGTAATAATATGTTCATACAGTAGTTTTTTAAATGCATGAACAGAGATTAATTTTTTTATACGCGAGGGTATTTTGTTATATAGCCGCGCTTCTTCAACATTATTTTATTACCTTCTTTGTCTTTAGGAGCATTTTAACCTTAAAAACCATGTTGGATGTCTCTTTAGGCAACAAAGACGACATCCGACAGGATTTTAAAGATTAGTCGTTATACTCGTATTCTGACCAGCATCATAATATTTCCTTTCAAAAAATTAAAAGTCCAACCTTACAACGTGTCGTATATCATAGGGATAGACTTCAAAATAAAGTGTAAAAATGAAACCGAAAAAGAAACTTTAACGAGGTTAATCTTTATTATTGTCACTTTTTTACAGTTTTATCACTAACCTGGACTTTCGGTGGCTGGTATCAAATTTATATCAGTTGGTATTGGTGTCGTCTACAGCACACAAATATCGTAGTAGAGACGAATTAACTTATTATTCCATGGATTCACCGTGCGGGTGCTGGGTCCATAGCGTTGAAGAGGAAGAGTCCCAAGTCAAGCTGCCTGGGCAGCTTTGCCATTTGCAACCCCGTGAGTAAGGTTAAGGGGCCCCTTTATGATGCATCAATGCTCCCTTTTACCGCTTGAGCTTCCTACCCAGACCAACCATATGTAAACAACATACATGAACCGGTAAAGGAATAGAAACTCTCAAGTCGCGCCACAGACGCCTCAGTGTTTTAAATTAAAACAATATTTAAAAATTACAACCAAAAACAGATGAAAACACCTCCACAACTGGGATTATAATTAGAAAACTAATAAGTCCTAATTAAATCAGCATCTGTAATGCACAGATGTGACGAAGGCTAGTGGTGCATTTCGTTAGCTAACAATTATTGCCTTCGAAATTTTATTTGTCTTAGCGTATAATAAGAGGTCAATAATGTACTGATACTTTTACCACAATGCTTTGGCTCCATTCCCACTTGCTCCTTAAATCCATTTCACATCTTCCTATGTTCGTTGCTATATTCATTCCAGAAATAAGTGATGAATTCTTGTAAGAGAATTCGCTGGATTTCTGCGAACAAAAGACGGAACCTAATTATTGTGTCATTATGAACAATCCTTTATTCACGAGTGTTTTGACACACTGATAGGAAGATTTGCAAAAAAGTTGGCAGAAAAGAGAATATAGTTACGTGTAAAATAATATAATTAATGGGATTATATAAGTTATGTTACCACAGTCGGAATCACATTTTGAAGCAGTGATGGCTCCGTGTCATTGGCTATGGACTGCCGTGCAGCAGGTCCATGCGGACTTGAGCTGCACCGCATAGTGGAAGGGCAATTTGCGAATGCCCGTCTGACTAGCGACCACCTTCAAGTAGAAAATCTGTCGCCAAGCACCTAACGGTGTGTTCCGGCAGCAGTCTTTGAGATCCAGAGAAATTACAGGCGCATGAGACTTAATAACTACGAGTATGTCTCAAGGTAACGGGCGCCGTGCAATTCGTGACTTGGGACGAAATGCACCGGTTGTAGGCAGAAGTTAATCCACTTAACATCAGGTGGACCTCGAGCTTGTTCCGTCACAATAACATTAATACATTTCCATTAGTTGGTAATAAATTACGTGTAAAAGTAGCTTAACCTTTGGATTGAACAAAGTTATTATCACCATATTTTTATTATTATTCTGGGGGATTTTAAAAGAACTTGGTAGTGGACTTGAACGATCGCCGATCACTTAACAACCGGTAAGACAAGGCACAATGTATATTATATTCTCAAATATTCAAAACAAATTATAAGGTATTTAGAAACTACATTTTATACCAAGTATGATCAATTCAATTACCTACTGGGTTTTTAAGATTTTGCAAAACGATTGAACTTCAAATTGACAGTCAGGATGTTTAACGTAGACGATTGCACGGCAATGTATGAGGCAAAGATAGGTAATATGGACTGTCGTGCCGAAAGTCTACGGTTCGACCCCCACCACTAGCATGAGCTTCAGCACATGCGGGGAAAGCTTTTAATGAAAACTCACCTGGCTAACTACCACCTTCAATTAGAAAATTTGTCGCCAAGCATCTAACAGTGTGTTTCAGAGCAGTCATAAAGAGCCAGTATGTGATATATGAATCTTAAAAACATGAGACATAACGTGTTTTTTTATGCTAATAGGTTCCTTTTTATTTTTCTTTATGCTGACACCTTTAACCACAATCTCACCTGATGGTAAGTAATGATGTGGTCGAAGGTGTTAGGTAACAGCCTTAACATAGAATTACTGGCTCTCAAGGACAGCTGCCGGAACACATCGTTAGGTGCTTGGCAACAGATTTTCTACATAAGGGTGGTCGCTAGCCAGGCGAGCATTCGCAAAATGCCCTTCCTCTATGCGGTGAAGCTCTAGCCCGCAAAAGGATGGACGTGCTGCGCGGGAATCTATAGCCAATGCCACTGAGCCATCACTGCTTCAAAATCTCAGTGCAGTTCAACATTTATGACAAAATGCATCTGTTATACGCAGAGGTTACTGCTGGGTCTGGTCTATGTTCAATAACAATATAAAAGTCACCAAAGGTGTAAAATAACTTCATTTTATGGAATGAATAGGAAGATGGGACCTAGTACTTTGTCTTAGTAATATTATCATATCCGTCCCTTTGATTCTCTTTTAAATAGCTGTATCCTTTTAATCTGTATAGGGTAGCCTATAGAAAATTTGACAGATATTATGCTATTTTAGCAAATTTCCTAAGTTTAAACTATAACAAATGTAAATTTCACTCATACACCGACCGAGGGTTCCGTGAACGAGTACAACTTAATTTTGTTCAACTTAAAAAATGGTCATAAAAACTTGTCGTGGGTGGTTATTATGATAATAGCGGCTCGCCCCGACTTTACACGGGTATAAAAAAGATAAATTAAACACAAAAGTAGTAATTTCGTAGTAGACATATTACAGTTACGTCAGTATCGCGGACTTTTTGTAGATATTGATGTCCTAGAAATTGTAGAATTACTTTCCTGTATTAACAATCAATTGTCAATTAAGAAGCGCTCGTAGCAACGTTTACTAAGCTGTTCTTAACCGATCAACAAAGTTAAGCCACGTCCACCGCGACTATGAGTTGGATGGGTGACCACTGGTGATATTACTACTGAGCGCTTCCGTGCTTCGAAGGGCACGTCATCGGTCCCGGTTGTCGTCTTAGGATGGCAGTCGTTATGGCATGGTGGTAGCATTTTGCGAATGCCCGCCTGACTAGCTACCACCCTCATTTAGAAAATCTGTCGCCAAGCACCTAACGGTGTGTTCCGGCAGCTGTCCTTAAGAGCTAGTAATTCTAGGTTAGTCTGAACAACATCTTCGACCTCATCATCACTTACCAACAGGTGAGATAGTGGTCAAAGGCCTGCCTATCAAGCAATTAAAAAAAAACAATTCCACAGCGTACGTGATATAGGTAACGATTTTTTGGTATTTTTTTACACTACAAAATATTCTATAGTCATTCATCAGGGATAATGTAGGATTCTAATGGTGAAAGATTTTTTCAAATCGGTTTAGTTTTAGAGCCTATTCAAAGCGAAAATTCATCAAATGTATCCTCTATATAATTTTAGTTTAAAAGTTTAGACAAACTC
Organism: Plagodis pulveraria; assembly: GCA_963890685.1. Lineage (NCBI taxonomy): Eukaryota > Metazoa > Arthropoda > Insecta > Lepidoptera > Geometridae > Plagodis > Plagodis pulveraria. The sequence goes on along the minus strand of OY982973.1, from coordinate 9,462,521 downwards.
CGAATGCCTGCCTAGATAGGCGGGCCACTTTATAATAGAAAATCTATCCCCAAGCACCTAATGGTGTGTTCAGACAGCTGTATTTGAGAGCTAGGACTTACTTGTAATTCCAGGTTGGGTTGGACAACATTTTCAAACGCATCATCAATTACCGTCAGGTGTTAGTGTTGAGATATACTTAAGGCAAGCTCTGTTACGAGCGTTTTACGCTTAGCTACGATTTGTCAAAATATGTCAGGATAATTGGTATTGATACTGCAGAAGACAAATCAATATCTTTAATATTATAATCCAATAACATATTCCATATTTTTATAAGCTCATAAAATTGTTATTGCTAAATTAATTCAGTTCATATTGAGCCTAAGAGTTATATTTTTATTGGCACGATAAACAATTTCGCACAACGAATTTATTACTTCAATTAAAACTGATATGAGAGGCAGAAATATTTTTATATTCGTATGAGTTTTACTCAAAATTGGGATGAGAGTGAAATAAAAATGTCACAGTGTTAAATGTTTAATTTAATACATTTTCAAAAAAGTTGCCATTTATTAAATAGTCTGTGGGAATACTAGGTAATGGGTGGGGTCGTAACAGACGACAAACGTAAAAATATAAGGTAGGCAGCAGGCATCTTTCATTACGATCCCCAAGAAGCCGTGGGTTTTATGACAACTCTTCCCCCCAACCCAGCGAGAGAGGCAGGAAGGTTAGGCGATACGCTTAACAGTAGAATTGATGGCTGTTAAAGATACAGAAGATAAAATAGTATTAAAAAATATATTTATACATCCCTCTACTACTAGTACCAACCCCTACCTAATATAAAGGATTAAAGACTTACCGCCGGTTTCTGGTACTCGTGTTAACATGGATTCAATCAACAAGCCTTCACATTTAACAATCTACAATCTCTCTACGGGTTTCTGGAACGCATATAATTTACAAAAAACGTTATACATAAGGTATGAAAAAAATATTAATTAACATTTATACCTTAGGGTTTTGTATTTTATTAACTCATAGTGTTGTCTAATAAGAGAACACTACAATAAATTCATCCCAAAACAAATATGTTTTGACATGAAAGCAATGCTAAATAACTTTTTGGCATCGACGCCGTTGCAATGGTAACCAGCAAAATAATTTAAGGAATCTGCCTCATCATACCATGGGATGATCGAAAAGGTCGATTTATGTAAAAAAAAATTGAGCAACATTTATTTCTGTTGCTTATAAGCTTCGAAATCGATATTATTACCAAAACTTAGTCTAGTTTTGGTAATAATATCGATTTCGAAGCTTATCATCTAATAGTATGTGACTGATGATGTAGTCGAAGAATCTAAACACAAGGCGGCCTTCGCATGGTGGTAGAGCATTCTGCTAATACCCGCCTGGCTAGCTACCACCCTCAAGTAGAAAATCTGTTGCCAAGCAGCTGTCCTCGAGAGCCAGTAATTCTAGGTTAGCCTGAACAACATCTTCGACCACATCATCACTTACCATCAGGTGAGTTAGTAGTCAAAAGTTAACCTATCAAGCAATAAAAAAAACCAGGCACCATCAAATTTCCTCCTGCTTTAGGCCCACGTGGCGAAGTGTAAGTTTGCGATGAGATTCTAATCATAGATCTCTTGTGTAGCAATACAGAAGAATACTGCTCACATTAATGTAAGAAGGATGTTGCTGCACATTAGGCACTCAACAGAGCTTTAAATCATATCCTAACGTCTAAAAACCGAAAGTTAATAAGTCCATCGAGTGATTTCTCATAGAGGTTTGTGTTGAGGAAGGAGATCATCCATGACCTTTATATAACGTGTTTATTAGTAGTATATCACCTGCTGGGGTTCGATTAACAAGGGCGCGATCTTATAGCACCCTATTTAGCACAAAATGAGCAGTCACACTTTTAATGATATCGACATCAGTAGTAAGTATATTTGCCTATTTAATAGTAGAATGGTTTTAGAATGTATACTTGATATAATTCTGTTCTAGTACTATCGGTTCAGTCATTATTATAAAGAAACACTGTAGATATATACGCAGTAAACCATTTTTAAAGCCACATGCTATATATTTTTACGATTTCTAGACATGAATCTTAAAATAATTGATTGATTTTCGGCAATAAGCACAATGCACTTTGACAAACCTTTAACATACAAACCTTTACTATTACACTAGTGTTGACAAATAGTCACTGGAAGCTTTAAGCAACCTAATTTGCATTTGACAAAGTATGAACAGGTATTTAACGTATTTTATCACTAATTTACATTTCAGAAACCCGGTGTAAGAATTTCATAGTCAATCATCATCAGCCGGAAGACGTCTACTGTTGAACAAACGCCTCCCCCATAGAACGCCACAAAGAACGGCTATTAGCCGCTTGTAACCATTGGCTACCCGCGACTTTAACGATGTCGTCAGTCCACCTAGTGGGGGGCCTACCAACTCTACGTCTTCCGGTGTAATGTGGTAACCACTCGAGAACCTTCTTCCCCATCGGTTATCAGTTCGTCGAGCAATGTGGCCTGCCCATTGCCACTTCAACTTGCAAATTCTGAGAGCTATGTCGGTGACTTTGGTTCTTTGGCGAAATATCCACGTTCCGGATTTTATCACGCAAAGAAACTCCGAGCATAGCTCTCTCCATAGCTCGTTGAGCGACCCTGAGCTTGTCCATAAGGGCCACAGTCAAGGACCACGTTTGAGTGCCATATGTCATCACTGGCAACACACACTGATTGAAGACTTTGGTCTTCAGGCTCTGTGGGATGTTCGACGAGAAGATGTCGCGTAACTTCCCGAACTTCCCGTTCCCATTGCATTCCCATAGTCAATACAATCACTTAATCCAGTAGCGTTTGCGAACAGTCATATTTTTCAGGTTTTATACAAACCGCATGACTCACCAGGCGAGTGTATCGCATTTATCGCTCGATGATATATTGCGCCCATCGGGAAATAATAAAGGCTGCCCGCGCGTCCGGGCTGTGTGCTATGATTTAATCTGTGGCTCAGGTAGCCATTAATCTTGGGATACACAAGCTGAATCTGTTAAACCGAGTTATTGTTAGGTGACCATTTCTGTGATACACTGATATGTATTATTGTCTTGATTAATGTCCCACTGCTTCTAAAAAATGTTGAATAGAAAAAAAAAAATAACTTTATAGATATTTTTATTAAATAACTTCATTTTATTGTTAGAATGTCACCGTCCCATATCTACCCGTGGGTGTCGTAAGAGGTGACTAAGGGTGCCACACCAGAAGGGCAGCAGCGCTTTCTGAGGAACTGATATCTCATAATGTGACCCTCAAGATGCCTGCCAATTATTCTAAGGGATTATGGCAAATCCTCTATAATGTAGATGCTGTGTTCAGCAGTGGACAATCCGGTTGATATAGTAACTTCATTTTTTGTGGCTAGAAAAAAATCTCACAGCATCTTTAGGCTCTTATGGAGCATATCTGACGAAAAACATAAAATACACGGAGATTAGATTGCAGAAATATCGGATTCTTCTTGGGTCGGAGTAAGCATTGTCTTTTACTTAGAGCTCAGCGCTTTGTCGACATGTGATCAAAATGTATTATAATTTTAACATATTACTGAAAAGTCACAAAGCCCACCTGATGTAAGGTGGCCTCTACCAGATGCATTTCGTCAAAAGTGACGAATTGCACTGCCCGTCCCCTGAGACATAGTTATTAAGTCGCATGTGCCTGTAATTTAAGTGGCTCTCAAGGACTGCTGCCGAAACTAAATGTCACCAAGCACAGTTGAAGGTGGTTGCTAGCCAGGCGAGGAACCGCCGCGAAATCTAATGCATAGGTTCTATGTACGATTTTTTATTCAAACGCTAAAATTTGAATTTAATTGTGTACTTTATATAATTATATATCATTGACATTTTGAAGTCGAATAAAAAACGTGTTACAAACGCCCATAGTAACGTCATGTCGAATCAGATTTAAAGAAAAAAAGCTGAAATAGCTTTAATAAAATGAGATATGACTGAATCACTCAACATTCTCTTGCTTATTATTTGCGGAGAATTTAGTGAAAATCTGTTTTCCGGTTCCTTATTTGATTTATCCGGTATTTGATTGACATGAAAGACAGTCTCATTATTTGAAGAGCTTTTAGGAATGATAATGGAATATCAATTTAATATATTTTTTATTAAATCTTTGAACAACTATTTTTTTTGTTTATTTGTTTTATACTATGGTAACTATGGTAATAAGTGAAAACTTGCTACTTTTATATAGTATTTTTTTGAATTTTTTCTTGTATGTTATTGTGATGGAACAAGCTTGAGGCACACCTAATGTTAAGCGGACTAACCTCTGCTTATAACAGATGCATTTAATCACAAGTCACGAATTGCACTGCGCCCGTCACTTTGAGACATAGTTGTTAAGTCTCATGCCTGTAATTTCACTGGCTCTCAACGTCAGCTGCCGGAACACACCATTAAGTGCTTGGCGACAGATTTTCTACTAGAGGGTGGTCGCTAGCCAGGCGAGCATTTTTGTATGTATACACATACCTGCGTTGACATGTAAACACCCACTGTTTTATCGTTTAAAAATGTGGTTAACCTTTTTTTTTACTTAAGTAGATACTTAAGACATATTGCATGGTGGTAGGGCATTTTGCGATTGACCACAACAAACATCCCGACTAGCTAGCTAGCACAGGTAGCAAATCTGTCGCCAAGCACCTAACGGTGTGTTCCGGCAGCTGTCCTTGAGAGCCTGTAATAAGGTTAGCCTGAACAACATCTTCTACCGCATAACAACTGAGGAGAGATAGTTATCGAGGCAGTGATGGCACAGTAACATTGGCTATGGACTACCACGCAGCAGGTTCATGGTTCGAATCCCGCTGCGGCCTTGAGCTTCACCGCATGGTGGAAGAGCATTTTGTGAATGCCCGACTGGCTAGTGACCACCCTCAAGTAGAAAATCTGTCGCCAAGCACCTAACAGTGTGTTCCAGCAGCTGTCCTTGAGAGCCAGTAATTCTAAGTTAAGTCTGTAACACCTTCGACCACATCATTACTTACCATCAGGTGAGATTGTGCTCAAAATCTTACCCATCAGCTATAAAAAACAAATGCTTTTCATTCAACAGCCACGACAGCTACCTTTTCATCCAGCAGTACGCACTCGAGTTTAAAAGTTTTACATGGCTACGTGTTAAATCGGTAAAGAATATGAAAATGAATATGAAACCATCATATTACAGAAAAACATTACGGCCTGAGTCAGCAGATTTACTCAATAAAAATGTATACGTGTCAACCCTCAGGCATTGTTCCTAAAAACTCCCATTTTCATGGTAATTATAGACTGTACCTATTTATCTATATTACAAGCTTTTATATAGTTTCACCTGTCCCGAGCTTTGTCACAAAATATTGTATAGTACACCAACTTAACTGTGCAGTTTTCGAGGGCGCTACTGGTGATGGAAATCAACTACAAACTGTCACAATTTGAAGGAATGTTGTAGTTCTTTATTCTGCCACCTGAACAGATAAGTTGGCGGGTCTGTAAATTAAATTTGATCCACTTTCCGTTTACCGATTGAGCTGAAATTGTGCATACATATGTAAATCACGTGACAATAGAATATTATGATGACATGGCCCTGATGATGAAGCTGCAAGGTGGCCAAAGGAACTTTGCATTGAAACGACACAATTTCATGGAGTTTGGGCTCATTTGAATCGTCTGGACGCGTTTATTTTTTATATTTTTAACTTATTTTGATTAACGAGAACACAATAAAAGCTTGTTTTAAATCGTTTTTATTCTGTATCCTATAAAAATTATATGTTGAATAATTGTTTATTTAACGTTTCTTATCTTGAATGAAAATGCAAGATTGAACGTTGAAAAATTGGTATAAAGTATATATATGGAGTATATGGTACAAGCCCTCAAATGAGTATAAATTAAAATTAGAAACACTTCGGGCCTATTATACTACCCAGAACATAAAATAACTGAATGATAAAAATGTCAGTTAACATGCAGAGCGTTTCAAGCTTTAACCGATGGATAGGCTAAATCGATGACTGTGAAACGCAAAGATAGTGTTTTATTTATAAAATATGTTCTGGGTAGTATAACCGGAACTTACTCGAACATTCTGAAACAGACCGTTAATGTTTATGCATATGATAACGAAACGGGATGAGGCTTCTAGTCACACAACTTGAGTAGAACGTAATCATTTTCACTGTTTTGATAGAAGAAGCAATAAACGAATAAATTGTCTCTTGGATACTTTAAAGAGATGTGTATACATTGCAATTTCTATACAACCGTAGTTTCGTCAATTTTAATTACTGTCTGGTCTAGTCGAAATTTTGCTAGCATATCGTTGAGCCTGATGTAGGGCATACCGTATCAGCCGAATCGTCCAACGCTGAACATAGCCTACTCTATTAAGGGGGTATTTGCCATAATCCTCACGCTTGGCTTTGGCTTAGGTGGCTTGGGGATCGCAGAGTAAGATGGCAGTTCTTTAGAAGGCGCTGCTGCCCACCTTCCAGTATTTTTCCCTTAGTCGCCTCTTACGACATCCACGGGATGATATGGAGAGGTGCAATTCTAACCCGGCACCCCACGGGGTGATACGGTGAGAGAATGATGTAGGGCATGCAATGTGTATATTGTTACTAAGTTTGAGCGATATATAGGCGACATGCTTTAAGTTATTTTTGAAATTTCGCATTAAGAGAAAAAAAATATAGCCATGTGCGGGATTCGAACCTACGTAATATACCCCTATAGCCGGTGTATGCTCTGTCCGACTGATCTAACATGACATATTACTCATCATTCTAATTTTTCGTCTCGTTCTTCGACCGCCGTATGGTGATGGAGCGACATCTATTATTCAATTTACGTTGTACTACAAATAAGACTAATTTTGCAATTAGTTCTAAACTTGTGAATGATGACCCTACAATGTTGATATTTTTGCAATAACGCGTGCTTTGTGGATCACATTACAAATTTACGAGAGTTACATATAGTCATGTGCGGGATACTCATCGATTGAGCTAACATAACATATGACTCAGAGCATACCCCAGTTGTAGGGGTAGATGACGCGGGTTCAAATCCCGTTCATGACTATATTTTTTTCTCTCGTAATTCTGTAATGTGCGTGACACCTAACCATTTCAATAGCAGTGTCACCTAAGATGAAATAGATAAGTAATCTCACGAATATTGTTCATATAGAAACTAGAACTTTAAATTTATATCATGCCATTGATGTTAAAACAAAAACTATATTAGGTATATAAAATATACAAAATATCTTAATAAAAATCCTTGCTATTTTTGAAGCTACAGACTTTTACAGATTTTTGAAGATGTGAAGCGTCAGAACTCTTGTAGTTCCGACAAACATGCATTTGTTGTTCCACTGATATTGCTAAAGTTCACAGCAATTAAGGTGATTTACACAGTCACAAAAAATAATAACACAAAATATGTCATCTCTGTATACGAAGTTCACACTAAGAAAATTACAGGTACCAAAATTGCATAGTGCGTTCGTTAGTTGCATAAAGAGCGTGCTGTTAGAATTGTATTGTTATTCAAGTAATTATGCCTTATTTGCCTATATATAATTCTAGAATTAACAAAATAATAGACTTTACGAGTTTTGGAAAATATAAAATGTAAACATGGTAGTTGTTATAATAATATTTCAACATCAAAGATACCTTCTAACTTTTAATTACTCTTAACAAATATGCATGTGTATACAAATAATTATGTTTTATTTAACAATTCGCTTGGTTTGTAGAAATTTTACCCCAAAAATTAGTTCAACCTTTCATTTATTCAATATAGCAACTACTTCACAAAATGTGTGCATCTTATTTTAGTCCTAGATAAGGTAAGTCGTAGGCATTAGAACGTATAAATAAATAGAAAGTGCTGTCTCCGTCATTTTATAACTTACTAAAGCCCTCTTAATTGAATGACGATATTTTCCCGGTGGCTTGATCAATTTTAATAAGAGGTACTTTTCTTGGAAACTTATATGGCTTGGAATATAATTTAGCAAGTATAGGAGGTCTAGGACGCCTTTTCCTTACGTCAGGATTCCGATCATATGAATATGGAATGTTTATAATTACATTCGATGCTCCCTCACCACGTAAAGCAATAACAAAACCGCCTTCACTAACTCCTTCTTCAAAATTCAAGATCAGACAAGTGAGAAGAAATATCATCGTCGTACAGGTCATTTTGAAGTACTGTAAAATAAAAAAAAAATGTTCAGATATTTATCCACGGCTACAAAGGTAAACGCTACATTATTAGTGATAAAAATAATCGGCCTAAAGTAATGCGTTGTCAATTATTTTTAAATTCTCCTTGTTCGTGTTTGTGGAAACTGGAATTCTCTGAGAATGATTAAAAAAATCTGATCAATAGATTCTAAAACCATATACTACATAATATAGCAATATTAATTTTCTCTGAAAATCTCACTAGCAAACACAAAAGTGTTTGCTAATTTTGCTTATGCGAGCATCATTCATTTCTGAAAACTATTCTTTTATTTAAGATATAACGAAGGCTTGTTATAATTACCTTGTTAAAGTAACCTGAGTAGGAATCAAAAAAAACAAACGAAAGATAAAAGGCTTTTGCAAAAGAAGGTTTCAAGGATTTATAGGTTCCAAATACTCACCAAAATCATTGTGACAAATTCTTGAGCGAGTCTTTACTTTACATTTATTACATACACAAATTTTCGGATAATAAAAATTAATTTTGATAGTACCTTTATATATGTACGCAAACTATCGCTAAACGACATTTACTCTTTCTTATACATGGCTTTGCTCGCGTAATTTTCGATTCTGGTATCAATAGCTGGACATCTAAGCTGTGGTATCCCGATTGAGAAACCTTTAACAGAAGCCAGGATAAATATAATTTTATGCCTATTATTCTTAGATTATTGATGGGTCTCCGCGCGCGCTCCGACTAGATACCGCCGGTGTCTTTGTAAAATGCGGCAACTAATACTACGCCGAAGTCGGCGTACCCGAGCCAGTTTCGCCTTTCATTAACCTTTATCTTTCAAACAATGTACGCCTACTACCTACATATAATTATAATTATTTTTAATCATATTATTTAAATATTAGTTAAGAGATGTAAATAATAAAATAACTGTTAAAAATGAGGCCTTCAACTAATTAAAATCTTATTTAATTGCCTTGAGTTGCCGCATTTACGGATCTATTGTTTTCAGGTAGCGCGGTATCTAGTCGGAGCGCGAGCGGAGACCCATCAATAATCTAAGCTATTATTCTATTGTTTACTTCTCACACGATAAATTAATAAGGTAACTTGTAGTCTTCGGCAGAATACCCGTTTATTTTTCTGCCATATTATTAAATTTATGGCAAATGACAACATATAAGACAAACATATCTGTTTTATCGTTGCAGTGCATGTTTAAAAATCGATTATCCGAAATTTCCGCTGATGGCAGTCGACCATTTAGTCTGATATAGCTGTCAGGGCTTGAAAAACGGTAGCACTTTTTTTTCTAATTTAAAATATGTTCACATTTTACCACACCCTGCAAGAAGAAACCTATTTACTCTCGATAAGAAGACACTCATGTATGTATTCATCGGGAAAAACTGACCACGGTAAGTTTCACTCTTTCGCAGCACACTCGAGAAAAGTGGAAGCGAAGCGTTTCGTACGAGTCCTTGGAATTTTAACCACGTATGGATGGTGCCTCTTCGTATGTCACTTAGGGTCTTAAAATGAACATGGACAAGATGAAAATTATATCTAATGTACGTGTTGCACCCGTACCAGTAGTTGTTGGGAACGACACGGTCCAACTTCGCAAAGAGGTCGGCCGAAGAATCCAACTCAGATGGGCAACGTTCGGAAAGTTACATGACATCTTCTCGTCGAATATCCCGCAGAGCCTGAATACCAAAGTCTTTAACCAGTGTTTGTTGCCAGTGATGACATATGGCACTGAAACTTGGTCTTAAACTGTGGCCGTTATGGACAAGCTCAGAGTGGCTCAACGAGCTATGGAAAGAACTATGCTCGGAGTTTCTTTGCGCGATAAAATCCGGAACGTGGGTATTCGCCAAAGAACCAAAGTCTCCGACATAGTTTTAGAATTCGCAAGTTGGGTACTCAAGGAATATGCGGTGTGAAGAAAAATATGTGTGCGGTGATAGTGAGTTACGACAAATTAAGAGAAAATAAAAAAAAGACTTAAGGCTCGTTTTACATCTCACATATGAAATCTTAGTCTGAGTTTAGATTGTAGGTATTGACCAACATAAAAATCAATAATAGAAAGTTTGGACACTACTTTTGCTGTTTTGGATATTGTTCGTGCCACTTACGTATGCACCTTTATTTATTTCTACCCTCTATTCCTATTCATACTTCGACGACTATATGTCACCCCACCGCACCTGCCAGCAATCCGCTTGCCACCGCCGCCGCAAGTAGACGCTGCGAACGGCCCTTGCCCATCGTAGCTAGCGCACCGCGCTCAAATCGAATGTTCTGGATTTTCCATCCTTTGGAATTATCCATTGCGTAACTCGACGTGATCCTCCGGGATACAGAAAATACTGGAAGCTGCCATCGTAATAGTGGCCTCCAACCGCCCGCGAATAAAATACAGTCCACAACCGCGGTGGTGAAAACTACCTGAAGAAGCCGAGAAAAAGCGCTACAAGGCTGGACCTCCTATCTGGACACGACGACGAATTAACGGAGATACAGGACCGAGGATCATTGCTCGCTAAGTGCAGTGTCAGTTGGGAGACCAGGTTAGTCGTCACCATCTTAACCAGCTATCCTTCCCCCGCGATTTTGGAGACGTGCTTAGCTGTATAATTTATACTTAGCTGCCGCGTTAACGGATATAAAATTATTGAATAATATGAAATTCTGTACATTGCATGCTTATCATATAAGATTTTCTAAAGTTATTTATATTTTGCAAACAGTTTTTAAGACCAAATTAAAAAAAAACTCCAAACCATAGATGAAAGCATAAGTAGTGTTAAGTGCATATTTATATGTAGAAACATCTAAAATAATCATGTTGATAGGGAATTTGCCGATTCAAAAACTCAGACATACCGTCAAAGATTTTAGCTATATTGTAAGCCAAATAGATTTAAGAATGATATAAGTACCTACACCATTTTAATTAAAAACTTCAATTGAATCATAATAGGAACCAAATTTCACTAATTAAATTTGTACTTTTAATTACACAGATTTGTTATAAATCAAATCACATCAAAATCAAAGTTAAGGTGTACTTTAAAATTAAATTATAGTTTTGATATAAAGATAGATCGCTGTCAGAGATTAGACCGCCCATTGGACCTACTTAATTAAACTACTCCAAGTATTGTTACCAGTGTTAATCTGTTGTAAAAAAAGAGTTTTCGTATTGTATCGTTTATTGATATTCCGCTTACATTTAAGCTGAAAATTAATCGGTTTATTTTTTTAATTTGTTCTAACAAAAGGTAATTAATGTCCTCGATCAATAAAGTTGGATGATATATTTGCTGGATATAATAAAGCTGCCAGCGTAAGCAAAACTACTCCACATCGGGTTCTTTTCACAATCCATTTATTGAGCCATCAAGCGTTATTTCATGTTTGTGATCGCTAGTCTATAATACGCATCGAGAAACTAACCTCTTCTCGAAGATAATACGCTAGCATCATATTATTTTTTGGTCCTGATATGTTATCCTTTGGTCACTATCTCACCTGATGGTAAGTGATGATGTGGTCGAAGATGTTGTATAGGCTAACCTAGATAGCTTAACACGGAAGTGGTGCCCTCGTTAGTGTGCTTTGAGTGCAGCGTGCAGGATCTTGTCGCAGGTCGCAGTCTTAACGGCGGTGGTTCCGGTGAAACTCTGGTAGGGGAAAGTTGCCTAATTCGTACCCCTTAAGAACAAAGGCTTGATTTTTTCAATTTTATTAAAGATTGACATTGTCAATTGCATGTGATTAAATATTTAATGATTTACTCATTAAAATTAGTACTTATTTATACTCAAACATTCTACAAAAATTAAGTTTTCTATAAAAGTTTAAAAAGTACAATTTAAGACCATTGGTCTGAATTCGTAACTCAATTATCTTCATTCGTACCTAAAATAACAGAAAAAGTTTAAAAACTATGTTCATGCTTAATTTTTGTTAAGCCTAACTAATTGTAGTTATCGCAATCATTTCTTAAATTATTTTGATCAAAAGTTCAGTATCAAAATGACATCATGGTTTATTGAAAACTATAGTCATGTTTTTTAATTTCGTGAGCCAAACTAATAATCTTCTCTAAGTATTTACAATCATCACGAAAATAATTCAGATTATTTTTATCAACGCTATCGCAAAGCTTGTGAACTTTGCCTTTTTAGCGCCAGCAGATTTTTAGATAATGTTGTTATACGAGAAGATGATGAAAAATAGATCTAAATTAAGGTATCACTTATAGTTTTTTAATTAGACTTTGGTAGTTATATTCTCTTATTTAGTTGTAAACAATGGCATTTTTAACAATTTCTCAGGTAAACATTATTAAGTATGTTGGTCAGTTACTTAGCAAATGTATGCTTGCCTGGATCAGAGAATATGTCGTCAAGCCCCTACATTGTGTTTTGAAGAACCAGTTCCTATTCTATGCTTAGCCTGAACAACGTTATCACTTACCCACTGGAAAAATAGTGGACGAAGGAAGTGAGGGTGGTGGTTTGAGCAATTAAAAAACAATGTTTAAAGTCTATATAGATACTTTTACATAACTACGGATATGACATAACCTAGTGAATGTGTAATCATCTTAATCATCTTAGAGTTGATATACATAACCTAGGTATATAACTACATAATATCTTAGGTAAGACAATTATCTACACTAATTTTAAACAGAAAAACGATGTGAACGTAATATAATGGAGCAATAAAAGTATAATTTTCACATATGTTCACAGTTACTTTTATTTTCGTTTTGTATCTAACATAAACTTATCAAGGTAAATAACTATATAAGCAAAGTAACACCCTCTGCATAAATAACAAAATGAAAATAAATATCTAAGACTACTTTTTGAAAAAGATCCTACAAATTATTAAAATTTTAATATCTTAAGACGTAGGCTTTCTCTGTCAATAATTTTATTACCATTAGATTCAGAAATTTACAGCTATATAATTTATATTTTTTTCATCTTAATTCGCAACATGTTTTTATCAACTGAAACCATGTATTCGCGTTCACCATTGATATTTCTATTAAGACATTGATCTTAAAACAAAAACTTGATAAAAACTGTATAATGTAGTTAGCAACAAATAGTTAGTCTAGTAAAAAGTACTTATATTATCCTTGCGAATTTCCAATTTTCACTAAACATCCATAAGATGTGAAGTAATTTACTAGAACATTTTAGTAGCTCTGAAAAATAGGTATCTGACAATCAGATTCACTGTTGTTTCACGAATATTGCCAAAGTTAACAGATCAATGTGAGGTGAAGCATGGCCGAGCGGTAATAGCTATGGACTGCCGTGCCGCAGGTCCCTGGTTCGATCCCCACCGTCGGCTTGAGCTATACCGCATGGTGGAAAGGCATGTTGCGATTGCCTGCCTGGCTAGCTACCACCCTCAAGGAGAAAATCTCTTGCCAAGCACCTAACACTGTGTTCCGGCAGCTGTTCTTGAGAGCCAGTGAAATTACAGGCACATAGCACAGAGACTTGTGATGAAATGAATCTGTTATACGCAGAGATTATTCCGCTTAACATCAGGTGGGCCTCGAGCTTGTTCCGTCACAATAACATAAAAAAAATATACAGTCAAAAAAAGATTACAAAAGTATCTTAGCTCCATTTATAAAGTTTCCACAAAGAAAATGATATGTAAAAAATAGCATAGTCATTTGTTAGTTGTATAAAAAACATGCTATTATACTATTATTTTTACTCAAGTATTTGCCCTTTTTACCTTACAATTCTAAAATTAACTGAATAATCGATTTTCACGAGTTTTTCAATAATAAAGTTCATTTAGTCATGGTAGTTTTTATTATATTATTGCAACGTCAAAAATGTAATAATACCCAAGAATACGACAATAGTAGATTATTATAAAAGTGAGCTAAGTTACTCATTACACACGAGGCTGTGTGTTGCAGCCCGCGCCGTAGGCGAGGGCGTAAATCAGCTGAGTGTATAATGAGCAAGTTGCTTACGAGTTTCATACGCACTTTTTCAACACCCTTGCGAGCACAAAAATATATATTGCACAAGTGCGATACAAACAACATACTAAAATAATGGAAAATATCGCGCAAGTTTTTTTTGCGCGCGGCAATTGTATGATGTTTGATTACATATAAACCTCTTTGATGTTAAAATCTGTATTACCCGAAAATTTAAATTGAAAATGCTCTGTGTACTCGCATATCATTTTCAGTTAGCTACTAACTTAACTTTGTAGGGATAAATTACCCGATTAAATTGAAAATGCTCTGTTTACTCGCATATAATTTGCAGTTAGGTACTAATTTAACTTTGTATGGATAATTTTATTACGCACTAGTGTATAATACACTCGAGAGCAATGAATCCGGGTCACTTAAAGAATGTTAAAAATCTCGGAAACTAAAAATGATAGGTTAATGCAATAAATTGTATTTAATAGACAATGTTAAATACTCCTTAAATGAAAGTAAAAAAAATATGAGTCACCATACATTTTATTAACACAAAATTACATAAAGAAAAAAACTGCTGATCTCTCCTTAAAACAAAAATAGGAAACATGAAATTTTTGAACTTTATTACGATTTTCTTGAATTTTAATACTTCGTATTGCCTCCTCGTGCTTCCATTACTGCGTTTACGCGGTTTGGCATGCTGTACACCAAGTTCCTTATACGATTTTGGGGAATATTCTCCCATTCCTCTGTGAGAGCAATTTTGAGCTCACGAAGCGTGATTGGGGGAGGGTTTCGTTGTTTTACGCATCTGCCTAGCTCGTCCCAAGCATGCTCGATCGGGTTGATATCCGGGCTGCGCGCTGGCCACTCCATACGAGTAATGTTCATCTCTTGAAGGTAGTCATTCACAATCCTACCTGTATGAGGTCGGGCATTGTCATGCATAAATATAGCATCCTCACCTAAATTGACCATAAATGGACCAACGTGATCATTGAGGATTTCTTCCACATATCTTACGCTAGTTAAAGAGCCGTTTTCTATGATCACCAGCTCTGTGCGTCTTTCAGAAGAAATTCCGGCCCACACAAGTACAGACCCACCACCGTAGGCTACTTTTTCTTCGATGCATGCTTGCTTGAATCTTTCCCCTGGTCTTCGATACACTCTGTGTCTTCCATCGTGCTTGTAGAGCATAAATTTTGATTCGTCGGAGAACATAACTTTTGACCTATCTTCAATACTCCAATTTACGTGGCTCTGGGCATATCTTAGTCTCGAAATACGATGCCCACGCTCCAGTTTAGGGCCGTTTGCAGGTCTAAGGGGTTTTAAGTTAGATTCAGCAAGCCGACGTCTTACTGTCCATGCACTTGGGTTACTTCCTCCGAGGCGTCGAAACTGATTGGTGAGTTCAGTTCCTGTGAGAAAGCGATTTCGAAGCATGGTGTTCACCAAGTATCGGTCTTCTCGTGCTGTGGTACACCTGGTTCTGCCCGTTCCTGGTCTGCGTAGGTTAGAACCAGTTTCTTCGTAACGTCGGAGAACTCTTTGTACTGTTGACAGCGACACACCGACAGTCCTGGCTGTATCGCGCTGACTCCGGCCGGTTTCCAGCATTGTAAGTATTCTGGTGCATTCTTCAGGCGTAAGCGACATAATTTCAGCTTGAATAATGAATATAGAGCACTATCAACATGGTTTATGTACCCACATAAATGACAGATTACAAACAAAAGCAAAACCAAATGCTGTAATTTCGTAGTTCCATCTTCGAAAGTGGCCCTTTTTCAAATTTGATTTTTTTATGATATAACTTTACAATAACTAAGAAGTTTTAATACCTTCATTTAAGGAGTATTACATTGTCTATTAAATACAATTTATTGCATTAACCTAGCATTTTTAGTTTCCGAGATTTTTAGGTTTCTTTAAGTGACCCGGATTCATTGCTCTCGAGTTATTATGCACGAGGGTGTTATAGTTCGGTTTATGGCCCTAAGAACGATATAATAAAGCTCACTTTACTAGCAAGGGTGTTGAAAAATACCTTCTTATTTTTAATGATTCTATGCCTAGTTAGTGTGTTATTTTTTGACAACTGTTTCAGTTCGGCCAAATTTTACCCAAGAATTAGTTCAGCCTTGCATTTATTAAAAACAGCAAGAATTCAATTCCTTGTGTTTCATTGTGATTCAGCGCATCTCATTTTAGTCCCTGATAAGATTAATACATAAAGAAAAAGTGATTTTCCTGCCATTTTTGAACTCGATATTTTCCTCTTCTAGTTAAAAGACGATATTATTCCGGTGCTTCTGTTGAAGGATGTATGTGGAAATGATTTTCATTACTAACATCAACTTTAACTTTAGGTCTGTTGCTGGAACGTTTTTGTTGAGGTTTTGTCGTTTTTGGAGGATAAGGACGCTTAGTTGGTATAGGTTTAGGTTTAGAACCAAATATACCTGGTCTCCATCTGGCAGGATCCCGAGCATATAAAGATGTAAGGTATAAAATCATAGAATGGTCGGATGCTCTCTCACCAGGTAAAGCAATAATAATACCGCCTTCACTAACTCCTTCTTCAAAATTCAAGATCAGACAAATAAAAAGAAACATCATAGTCATACAGGTCATTTTGAGGTTCTGTAAAATAGAAAACCAAAGTTTACCTACGGGTACAATTGTGGACGCTATGTTATCATTGACTAAAAAGGAGTCAGGGTAATACAATGTGTAGTCAGAATTTTTGAAATTTGCCCTCATCAGCTGGTGGAACACACTAATAGGTGGCGGTTGCCAAGCACCTAGCATAGTAATGCTATATATACCTTACCGCTTAACATCAGGTAGGCCTCGTGCACGTTCCATCACAAACCCTTAAAAACATACGCTAGACTTATGTTACTGCCACTTTAAATACTGGAATTCTCTGAGAATGTTTCAAAAAATCAGATTAATAGATTTGAAAACCATTTACGATATAAATTAAACCATTACGAAAACTATTTACGATATAAATTACAATATTATTTTTACTCTGAAATCTTACTACCCAACACAAAATGCTATTACAAGCATCTTAAGAGAAAAGAAAAGAAAATTATTATAGATATATCGAAGGCTTGTTATAATTACCCTTGAACAGGATGTCCTGTACAAAACTATCCTGAGTGGGAGTCAAATAATCAAACGGAAGAAAAAAAGCTTTTTCAAAAGAAAGTTGCAAGGATTTATAGGTTCCCAATACTCACCAAAATCATCGTGACGTATTCTTGTGCCAGTTTTTATTTTACATTTAATCCCAGTATAGTTTACCTAGCAGTACTAGAATTTTCGGATAATAAAGTAATTTTGATAGTCTCACTTTTATATATACGCAATCTTTAGCTAAACGACATTTACTCTTAGAAATGGCTTTGCTTGCGTAATTTTTGATTCTGGTATCAATAGCTGGACAGCTTTGTTGAGTTATTTCAACTTAGAAATCTTAAAACGAAGCTATAATATAGATGATGTTGTATCCATTCTTCTGTTGTTTGTTGTAACACGATATATTAATAAGGAAAGAAGGAGGAACTTGAAGTCTACATTTGGCAGAAATCCCATCTTATTATTACATTTATGCCAAACGACAATATTTAAGATAAAAATATCTGTTTTATAGTCGCAGTGCATTTTTTTTAAAACCAGACGGTTTGTGTTTGCCTTAGTTTCTACTGATGCAGACGCCCGTCCAGCTATATATGGTTGCGCATTAACCTGCAATCTCTGTTTACTGAATAAGCTAACAAAGAAGAGCATCCTTACAGAACACATCGCTGACATGAAGAAGAGACCAAGTCTGCAGTTTGTGAACATGCGCAGGACAGACACAACAACAACGGTAGGTTTGAAGACCAACAAATCTCTGCCAGAAACATGGTTATATATCTTATGGATATTTATTTAGGATCCAAACATCTAATTAATAATTAATGACTAACTGAATACTGCAACACTTTTGGAAACCGTGCTCAAATACTGCATAAGGGACAATTATTTTTCTTAATTCGTCGATAACGAGAACCGTATTGAAATAAATAATGCTAAATATACAAGAAAATAACGAATTTATTTAAAAACTGAGTATTGGGTTCAGTAAAACCACGTGCACTAATGTCTCTATGTAAACATTTTATCAGGATGCTTGACATGACAACTGTAGCTATCATTTTCTTCTTTTTATATTATTGGGATCCATTTACGCCGAAAAGTCTGACAAACGCTTTAGTTATCTAAATTTGGTATCCTTATGTGTATGTGTTCAAGGTTGTCTGTAAGAAATTGCACTTAGCGATAAGGCCGCCCATTGTACATCCTCTAGCTTATGTCTCTCTGTAACATAATTATATTGTAAAATTGGTGTTCAATAAAGAGTATTTGTATTGTATTGTAACGTGATGATAAATAACCAAAGGACACTCAAGTGACGCCTATTGGTAACTCTTAGTATGCAAGTTCAGACCTTTTCTACAAAAGCTTAGCAGAAAATAAGCCTTCTTGGAAACTTTCGTTAATAGTAAGTATAGCAACAATAGTCAGTTAATAAAGACTCGTAAATGATTGAGCCTTAACATGTTTTATTTTAAAAAGGTCTTCTTACTTTATTATACTTTGTTGTTATGTTTCATTTTCCATTAGTCAATTCTTACGAACATATTAGTCCTGATTCTTTAATCAAGAATTGTGTAACGTACAAACATTACAACAAACTTTGGAACGTACTTTTGCAGAGTTGGTCGCTTTAACCGTGAGCATAGAACATATAATAAAACTACGTATAGAATAGACACTCCTCACCCCCCACCAAAACGAGCCTTTCTCACCCCGCCACCAATTCTGAGCTACCGCTGAGCTGGCTTGAGTACGGGACTCGCAACTCGCGCACGATGACGTGTCGACGAAGCGTGACGATTGTACGAGTATTTTAAGAGTTGAGAATGGGGTAATTTTGTGCTGTTTACGGTTGATTATCAACGAAACAAGAAATAGGATAGGAGTTTTTATAGATTCCCTAAGGATAAAACGAGGTAAGTCATTCTTGGTAACCTACACTAAGTACCTACCTATTTGTCGTTCTTCAGTTATCCAGTAGGTAACTTATAAAAACGGTAGTTTACAGTAGGTACCTATTGAAAAAAATACAAACATAATATTTTTTCTTTGTATTTTATTCAAACTGCTATTCTAATAATGACTATTTTAGAAGATTTTCGTTTGCAAAAAATATCCGTGGATATCGACTTCGTTTGCAGCGAAACATGTGATTTTTTAACCTATACCTACCTATACCTATACCTACCATAGAGAAAAGCAATACACATACCGACCTTCGCCACGGTTGACACGCTGCAGATTGTTTATTATACGAGAAGAACATAAATTATGATTGTATTTACTATCATTACTTGTATAAAATGTGAACTTGGAATGATACTTTTTGTACAGTGTAGGTATCTATTATTACTACTTCGTACATGGAGTTGGATTATAGTGCTTGTAAATGTTTCTGAAGGTAGGTAAGATAACCTATGAAATCTAATAAGTCATATTAACAGCATCAAAAGATTGTTAGGTAGGTAAGTACAACAATTATTCATACGATGACAACCTTAGACTTCACGCACACATTTACGCGTGTACAAGAACAACATTTGTGTAGTGTCTGTGTAATGGGTAGTTAGAACGCGGCTTTTGTATAGAGAATGAGTAGAGTGTCCAGGCTGTGCCGTGAGTTAAAAGCTAATTAAGCAGAATTATGTTCACGGGACTTCAATAAGCTTTGCCTTCTACTACTTAAAGTTTAGTAGGTAGCCTAAAAGGCCTACATAAGCAGTATGAAAATAACGATAAAAAATAACTACTATGATAAAACTAACGTGGTTTTTACTACCTTTAGTAAATAATACGGGATAACTCTCACGAATTGGGTGACACGACGACGACTAAAGGCAACCCACACCTCGCACCAACCTATGACGTCACGCGCGATACAAGCTGCCGCCTGCAGTGCTTAGTAAGACATCAACGCGGGCATCCTGAGCTCTCATTGAAAAAGACCACCAGATGTGGTTGAAACTACAGTTGGAGCTATCTGACTTATTCACATGAGTTATCCCGTATTATTTACTAAAATGTTATAGGTACTCAAAATATTTATCTCTTGATAAAAAAGCTTAAAATATCCATGCGCATCAGAGATAATGATAACAATTGTTTTTTATTTCATAAATCAACGATATGGGCTCCTCCTGCTACGTAAAGGGTATCACTCATCTTTACAAAATGTAAAATGATTGTTGATCTTTGAGCAGGACATAAACTGAGTAGTAAAATATATAAATGGCGTCAACTCCACATAAGGTGGGAGAAAAGCAGGAGTGGGACGAAATTTTCTGCTGTTACTTGCTTGGTGCACGCTTCTTTTATCCTTCTTTAGGAGATTGCCAAAGACAATGTTGGCCGGTTTTGTTGAAGAAGGTTTTTCTCTTAATCTTTGCTTTTTATAATACTTTATTTTACCCTGTCATTCCTACTATGTCAATATGAATGTTTCAAACATGTAATACGTTTTATTATTTTCGATCCATAAAATTCCTCTCAACATGGTAGCAGAGCGTTTAATTATATTGGAAACGATTGACTAACGTATCAAGTAAGGTTTAAACAAATAATTTGCAAAAATAGTTACCACATTTTTCAAGAAAAATCTAACGAAGGCCTATCAAAATGTCGACTTCGTCTACGAGTTGCAAAATTGATATCGGTCGTTTAGAAGGTGAAGAAAATTGGTCTACATGGCGCTGCAAGGTACTGTTGCTTTTAAGGGGTACTCCCGGCGGGTTGGATGCTATAAATGGAAATCTTATAGAACCTATAAAACCAGCTACTACAGCAAGTGCAGACATTAAAGCAAATTATGAAAAAACCTTAGAAGCATATCATAAGATAGATAGTACGGCGATGCTTATTTTGATGGCTAATATGTCTGATGCCACTTTACAAAAGGTCATGAGATTCTCAACAGCCAAACAGGTTTGGGATGAATTGCACACTTTGTTCAATGGAATATCTGAAGACAAAAGCTATTCACTATGCTACAGTTTCTTTGGCTATAAAAAAGATCCCTCACATGACATGTCAATGCATATATCCAAACTGAAAAATATATGGCATGAATTGAAAATGGAACTTCAAAAAGGTGAAACCAAATATGATCTTCCAGAGTTATTACTAATCTGCAAGATCTTGGAAACTTTATTCGACGAGAAGTACTTCTCCTTCAAGTCTAGTTGGATGCTAATGTCAAGAAAAGATCGAAATATAGACAATCTGACAGCACAAGTATGTGCTTACGAACGTTCACTTTTGACCAAAGAAGGTACTACTGAAGCACAAGCTCTAGTTGTGCAAAACAAGTTTATGCATAAGAAAAAGTGTGGATATTGCGGACTATATGGACACAAAGTTAAAAAATGTCGTAAGTGGTTATTGGACGGGAAACCTCCTAAAACGCCTGGCCCACCGACAAGTCAAGCTAAAAATACAAATCTGACCCTCTCATTAATGGAAGTTGTTACAAATGAAGTCGTAAATATTATTGAAGAAGATCTTGACAGTTGGTTTGTTGACAATGGTGCTACAAGTCATGTCACCAGTCGAAACGACATATTTTCCAGCTTTCAACATTTCAGCAATAATCAAACAGTAACAACTGCAAATGGCTCCACAATTCAAGCTATTGGCAAAGGTACAGTTGATTTGATAGCTGACGTTCGCGGTCAGACACACAACATTAGACTGTGTGACGTATGGTATGTTCCAGAAATAAAGAAAAACTTATTTTCCGTACTTGCTGCGCAAGATAAACTTGAGAAGAGTGTCTTTACGTCTGAAAGAGAAATTTGTCAATTGATAGTTGATGGAAAAATTAATTTAATTGGCACAAGAGTCAAAAATGGAGGACTGTATAAACTAAATGTAAAGACAATTATAAATTCAACTCCTGAATTGAACTCACTGTCAACAAAAAACATTCTTCAACTCTATCATGAAAGATTTGCTCACCAGCATAAAAGACATGTGAAGCAATTGATTGAAAAGGAACTTGGTATAAAAGTCAAACTCGATTCTGAATTATGTACAGGATGTGTTTATGGTAAAACACATAGATATAAATTTGGAACAAGAGATCGAGCTAAAGCACCAGGAGAAATCATTCACACAGATGTATGTGGTCCGTTCCCTAATTCATTTCAAAAGTTTCGTTATTTTGTTTTATTTAAAGACGATTTCAGTAAGTATCGTCATGTTTATTTCATCAAACACAAGTCTGAAGTGAAGGATAAACTTGTGGAAATGATAAACGAAACAAAGACTACTGGTCATATTATAAAGACAATTCTCAGCGATAATGGAGGAGAATTCCAAAATGAAGCTGTAAAGAAAATCTTAAATAATCATGGCATACAACACCGTTTGACAATGCCGTATACGCCGGAACAGAACGGGTGTAGTGAGAGAGACAACAGAACTTTGGTAGAAGCTGCTCGTACTATGATGCACGCTCACGAAGAACTTCCACTCTCCTGTTGGTCTGAGCTTGTCAACACGGCTGCTTATGTTCTGAATAGAACTGGAACGACTTCTATAGAAGGAAAATCGCCATTTGAGTTATGGTTTTCAAAGAAACCATCAATCAAACATTTGAGAATCATTGGTAGTGAATGTTATGCTCATGTTCCAAAAGTAAAGAGAATGAAAATGTCCAGAAAAGCTCAAAAATGTATTCTCATTGGTTATGATGGTGATGACGGCTATCGGTTACTAAGCATCAACAATAAATCGGATCCAACACTGATAAGGTCAAGAGACGTAATATTCAACGAGTCAGTCATCAGATCTATTGGATTGGAGTCAGATGTCTCTGAAACAGAAAAACAAAGTCCAATTGTTGACATGGAGGTTCTTTTTCCTAAAACTACAGAGAATCATCCAATGTTAGATGCAAGGGAGGATATTTTACAAGACGCAACTATTTCAGATGTGCCTCAAACATTAAATGATGGTGCGAGTTTTGAAGAAACAATTCCCAATTTGCCTACAATATCGGATGAACTTAGTCGAAATGAAGAAGATTCTAATGAGTCCTATATTACACCTGAATTATCAGAAGTTGATTCAGATGAAGACGATGAACAAGGAAATTCTACAATAAATCTAAGAGATAGATCGACATTGCGACCACCACAACGATTTGAAGATTTTATTATGTCTACTATTGTTAGTGATTTTGATGAACCCAAATCATATAAAGAAGCGATAAAAAGTCCTCAGAAAGCGGAATGGTCAAAAGCAATGGAAAGCGAACTAAAATCTCTACGAGAGAATAAAACTTGGATTTTGGTGGATAAACCAAAAGACAGAAAACTAATTTCTTGTAAGTGGTTCAAAGTTAAAACCCATGCTGATGGAAGTCTTGACAAACATAAGGCGAGATTAGTAGTAAGAGGTTATACACAAAAGAAAGGAGTTGATTATAGTGATACATTTAGCCCTGTTGCTAGAATGGCAACAATAAGATCGATTCTTAGCATCGCTGCAAATGAAGGGTTAACCCTCAGGCAGTTTGATGTAGCAACTGCATTTTTGAATGGTTCATTAGATGAAGATATCTACATGAATCAGCCAGAAGGATACAGTGATGGTACGACTAAAGTATGTAAGTTGAAGAGAAGTTTATATGGTCTCAAACAAGCTCCAAGATGTTGGAACAAATGTATTGTTGATTATTTGAAAGTTTTAGGATTCAAACAATGTGACACAGATCCATGTTTGTTCATTAGAAACCGACTTAACAACAAGATAATTCTTGGACTCTATGTTGATGACGGATTAATTGCTTCAACGAACCCAAAGGAATCTGAAACGTTTTTGGCAGAATTGAAACGGAAGTTCAAGATAACCACAAAACCAGCTTCTTACTTTCTGGGTTTGGAAATCTTCAACAACAACAACGATGGTTCCATCAAAGTCTCTCAAAAACATTATGCTAAAAGACTACTGAAACGCTTTGGTATGAGTGATTGTAAACCCGTTAGTACTCCAATCATCAAAGAAGCACAACCATGCTCAGTAAAAGAGGATGATGTTAAATTTCCCTACCGTGAAGCCGTTGGTGCGCTAGCTTATTTAATGACAGGTACTAGACCGGACATATCATACGCTATTAGTGTCGTATCCAGGAAACTTACAAATCCCTCTTTAGAAGATGTTAACAAGGTTAAACGCATACTTCGTTACATTCAGGGAACCCTAGATTCAGCAATTGTATACAAAAAAGGATACAAAACTGGAATCTTGGAATGTTTTAGTGATTCTGATCATGGTGGAGATTTCGATACAGGACGCTCTACTTCTGGAATCTTATGCGTGTATGCAGGAGGAGTAATCTCTTGGGCAAGTCGTAAACAGACTTCTGTAGCTATCTCAAGCACCGAAGCAGAACTTGTTGCAGCTAGTGAAGCAGCTCGTGAGATTGTTTGGCTGAAGAGACTTTTCAATGAAATTACTACTTTGATAGAAGTCCCTATTTTACAAGTTGATAATGATGCTGCTATAAAGCTTGCACAAAACCCAGAATTACATCGTCGCACAAAGCACATTTCTATAAGACATTTTTATGTAAGGGAATTAGTTACTGAAAAAGAACTTCAAGTTAAGTATGTTCCCACAGAATACCAGTGTGCTGATATTTTGACTAAGCCTGTGCATAAACCCAGACTGGATCTAATTTCAGGAATGGTGGGAATTATACGATAAAGATTATCGAAAAAGGGAGGATGTTGAAGAAGGTTTTTCTCTTAATCTTTGCTTTTTATAATACTTTATTTTACCCTGTCATTCCTACTATGTCAATATGAATGTTTCAAACATGTAATACGTTTTATTATTTTCGATCCATAAAATTCCTCTCAACAAAAAAAAAAAAAAAATAAAAAAAAAAAAAACACGAGAAAAATTTCAGTTACTATGATTATGGACCGATATGGAGGGAGGAAAGAGAAGAAGCCTATTAGACGATGTCGATGGACTGTGTGAAGAAAAATATGTGTTCGGAGCTAAAACTCAAATTTTTCGCATGGTGGATGGGCATTTTGGGATTGCCCGCCTGGTTAGCTACTACCCTTAAATAGAAAATCTGTCACCAGGCACCTAACGATGTGTTCCGGCAGCAGTCTTTGAGAGCCAGTGAAATCACAGGCACATGAGACTTAACAACTATGTCTCAAGGTGACGGGCGCAATGCAATTCGTCACTTGTTATGAAATGCATCTGTTATAGGCAGAGGTAAGTCCGCTTAACGTAAGGTAGGCCTCGAGCTTGTTGTGTAGTTATTGTGACGCAATAACATAAAAATAAGAACATAAAAATGAAATAGTGAGTTGCGACAGTTGAAGGAAAAATGTAAAAAGAGACGAAGGAATCGTTTTACATCTCACAAAAAGAGAATACTTTTTCTGAGTTTAGATTGTAAATGTTCACCACCAGCAGCATAAAAATAATTTAAATAAATCCAAACAGTCCTTGTGCTGTTATTTACATAAAATATTGAATACTATAAAGATCTGTACATCGAAGGCTACTTATATGAGATGTCCTAAAGTAATTTATGCAAACAGTTAAGAGCAAATGAAAAAAGAAACGGTTTTTTCCGAACCATAGATGAAACCATAAGTAGTGTAAAGTGCATAATATATCTAGAAACCTTAAAAAAATCATATTCATAGGCAATTTGCCTATTATGTTCTATTTATTTATGCCTGATACTAACGCATCTTTGACCACTATCTCACCTGATGGTAAGTGTTGATGTAGTCGAAGATGTTGTTCAGGCTAACCTAGAAGTACTGGCTCTCAAGGACAGCTGCCGGTACACACCGTTAGGTGCTTGGCAACAGATTTTCTACTTGAGGGTGGTAGCTAGCCAGGCGGGCATTCTCAAAATGCCCTACCACCATGCTATAACGACTGCCATCCTAAGACAACAACCGGGACCGACGGTTTAACGTGCCCTCCGAAGCACGGAAGTGCTCAGTAGTAATGTCACTAGCGGTCACCCATCCTACTCATGACCGCGCGCGACGTTGCTTAACTTTGCTGATCGGTTGAGAACAGCTAAGTAAACTTCGCTACGAGTGCTTCAAAATATTCATATATGTGCAAGCAAGTAGGTGGCGTAGAGCAAAACGGTTGTTTAACAATCAGACATACCGTCAAAGATTTTAGGTATATTGTTTACAAAATTGATTTAAGATTGATATATTAATGAGTACACCTTTTTAATTAAAAAGTACAATTGAATCAAAATAGGAACCAACTGTCACTAATCTAATTTGTCCGTTTAATTACATAGATTTGTACAAGTGTAATTAAAAATCAAATTATAGTTTTGGTATATTAGTATTCCGCTTACAATTTAGCCGAAAATTAATTGATTTATTTTTCTTATTTTGAACCTACATTGAGATATTAATGTTCTCGATCAAGATACAGTTCGACCAACTTATCTGGCGGCAGAAAAAAGAACTACAAAATTACCTCAAATTGTGACAGTTTCTAGTTGATTTCCTTGACCAATAGCGCCCTCGAGAACTGTACAGTTAAGTTGGTGGTACTATACTTGGACGATATATTTGCTGGATATGATAAAGTTGCCAGCGTTAAAAAAACTGCTCAATATCGGGTTCTTCTTAAAGTACATCTATTGAGACTTTTTTTATGCCTGATAGGTTAGCCTTTGATCACTATCTCACCTGATGGTAAGTGATGACGTGGTCGAAGATGTTGTCCAGGCTTACCTAGAATTACTGGCTGTCAAGGACAGCTGCCGGGACACAACGTTAGGTGCTCATCTGCTTGGCAATAGATTTTCTACTTGAGGTTTAGGCCCCTTAGAGCCTTTTTACTTAATTTGCTGTTTTTACAAAAACTATTACGTCCTATTATATATTATAGAAGTACATACATACTGGCATGCTGGTGGAAGAGTATTACTATATGAGACGAATTTACTTAACATTCCATGGATTCACCGTGCGGGTTCCGGGTCCATAGCGTTGCAGAGGAAGAGGGCCCAAGTCAAGGTGCCTGGGACTTGCAACCCAGTGAGTAAGGTTAAGGGGCCCCTTTATGATGCATCAATGCTAGGGAGCATTGATGCATCATAAAGGCTCGAGCCTTATCCCATGCCCAAACAAATTTGGAAATTTGGAATTTGAAAAAAAAAAAAAGATCCTACTAATGCCGCCCTGGATACACGTTCTGTACTAAAACTAAAGATTTGGTTAGTATATTTCTTATGACTAAAAATAAGTAAGTACACTTGCGTATCTCTAACCAGCATTTCAAAATTTATCCTCTTATGATTTGTCTGTACTTGATTTCTTCTTTACTTGATGATATTGCAATATTGAGACTAATGAATTCCAAACAGACATTCGGATGTAATTAAACATTAAATACCTACTTAACAAATCACTCGTATCATTGAGTGTAATGTTTGAATTTATGTTCTATGTATCACATAATTTGACCTACTCTATCAATACAAGTACGTTTTCAATTCATAAGCTTGTAACCTTTTACTTATAATGTCATGATATATTTTTGTGTTATTGCTAAAATAGAGTGTTTTTTTAGCAAGGATATAATATTCTACTTCCTTGGTAACAGCAAAATCTATGCGGAAGGTTCCACGAATAAATAAAGTGTTTATTCGTAGGGAAGGTTGCTCTTAAAAGCTTTTTTGCAGACTTCTTATTATGACCTTCTTTTTTTGTTTTAAGTCGGAATTTATGGTATTGTCATGTGGTGTTTTAAAATCAAAGCCAGAATGTATATTGTCTTGCTTTCAATAATCCTGTATCAATAATAAGAAAACACTGAGCAAGTAATATATTAAGAGTTGGCACGGATCGTGTTGCTGTGGAAGTCAGATTAGTTAGAGTTATTAGAGAAGTTATTGTATACCAACATTACAAATGAAAACAATATTGCCAACCGAATAATAGTGACATTTGTGAGTGTTGTCCTACTGATTACGTAAAATCGATTAGTTACAATGAAATCGCTAGCGCACAGTCAGGACGTATTAAATTTTCGGAAAAAAATTAGACACGCGTTTGGAATAATATAAGACAGCAATCATGTAAAAATAAGACAAAACTTAAGCCAGGATTACTACAATTCCACTAATTTAAATTTACAAAATATGAAACAAAGAAAAGAACCCAAAAACTGAAATCTGCCCCGGTCCTTACTGTCACTGATACAGATAATGGAGAGGAAATTATTTACGATGACAAAAGTAACTTGGATAACATCAGTTTGTCAGAAATAATTGACCAAGAATGACTTCAAGACGATGACCTTGAAGAACTCCAAAAAGACAATAATGTGAGCAAGCCATGTGAATCAAAAAAACAGGAAGCTCACGATGTACCAGTCAAGGCTGAAAAACAGAAAGTTTTGACTGATGCAACTCGTGTGGACACCTCGGTTATTGTGCAGATGGATAAACTAGAATATGCTGTTGGAGCCTTCATCTTTGTTGGCCATATAACTAAAAATTATTCTAAGAAGTATTATAAGCTAAAATTGAAGGATCTGAGGACAGCGACAACTTAACAGTATTTTACCTAAAACCAACGAAAAAGATTTTCTTCACATGTCCTGCTACAAATATAATTTGTTCGATCCATGAATAAGAAATCGCCATGTGACTGCCTTATCCAAAATAAAAAAGTTGAACAGGTGTTGTTATGTTTCATATTGACCTGGAAGAGTATCATATTATTAAATAACGTAAAAATGACTCATATTTTGCCCCATTCTGATTATTGTACTTCACTTCTAGTTATGTGGCTGTTTATACGTTTATTTGTTGTTATTGAGATCTCAATGATTAAAAGTATAATATTTACTACGATTTTGAACTAAATACATGTTTACCAAATAATTACATTACAAAGACTTATTGAAGTTGAGCAAAGTATTAATAAAGTAAAAAAAAAAAAGTGCGTTTCCACTTAAACAATAGATTAATCTACTGATTTTTACGATCGATTACTACATAATCAATTACATCCCTAATTGTCACAGGGAAAATTTCAATTTTCTTTTTTGAGGTATCGGCCTATGTCTTATATAAGTTAATGCCATGTGTAAAAATTAATTCCTGCAAATGTAACACAGCGCTATCTGTTATTTACTGAAATCCCTAAATTTGAGTGCTATGCTACAAAATATAAAATCCGTTAAAGCAATGACTTTGTGTGTATGTTAGATATTTGTATTATTTGTTTGCATTACATGCTGTCATTATTTCACATGACTATTTAAGAGCTCGTATGGTCTGGTATATTCTTAGCTTTGTCAATAAAGAGAAAGTTTATTTATTCCAAATATATTCTTCGGTGAAAATATTATTTTTAGTGCAAGTTATCTGAATCTATTATGGGTATATATAATTATATTTTCTAACCATTTGTCTTATAAAGTGTATGAGGTAAAATGGAGGAAGCACAATTGAAAGAAGCATATAAAGCACTGGAAAGTAAAGGGTTAAATAACACCGACAATATTGTACAATGGATGAAACAATGTAAAGTATAATTAATCCATCGCATTAACATTTGTTTACTTTTGCATATTGTTTGTTTATGTTGTATTTTTTTATCATTGCTGATACGTGAGCCTTTATCTACAATCTCACCTGATGGTAAATGATGATGTAGTCGAAGGCGTTAACAGGCTTAACCTAGAATTACTGGCTCTCAAGAACAGCTGTCGGAATACACCGTTAGGTGCTTGTCGACAGATTTTCTACATGAGGGTGGTCGCTAGCCAGGCGGGCATTCGCAAAATGCCCTTCCACCATGCGGTGAAGCTCAAACCCGCGGTGGGATTTGAACTATGGCACTGCTGCGCGGCTGTCCATAGCCAATGCCACTGAGCCATCACTGCTTCAGTATGTATTTAATGGTAGCGAGAGTTGGGTTAGATCTTGTGTAATACAACTGTGGTGGGTCTAGGAACCCGCCAAAAGCGGGTGAATACAGAATGCCTCGAAGGTTAAGATGAATAGTGTCGGTATGGCTGCGGTAGAATGCTACAGCGAACCCGCGCCGCCCCACACAGACGCCGCCAATGCTAAAAAAGATCTTGTGTAGTACCAAGTTTATTGCTTACAACTCGCTTACGTAATAGATGATGATAACTGCTTAGTTAATTAAAAATAATAACTAAGATGGGAATACCCGAATAAAAAAACTCCAAAGTTAAATACACACACAACCTGCAACGCATTGAAATAATAATATTTTATTATTGTAGCACAATTTTCTGCCATGTAGGGTGCACCAGCAGCAGACAGCGTTTGAGTACAGGCTGTACCAGCAGCCATAACTGAGAACTTTCTATAAGAAAATACAGACCATTCCTGAGATTGAACCAAGCACTACGGGGATAACGCTTACTTTACGCTTTATTCACTGCGCGTTTGAGGCCATTATATACAACAATATTTACCAAAATGTGCACTAATATATGCAACTATGTTTTTGGCTACTACAGTAAACTTTTTCTTGGTACATCATCTGCCTATATATCAAAAGTACATTGAATACTACCATCATTGTTACTAGTTAGACTACTTTTTGAGTAAAATACAAACAGTGCGACGCAAAAAATACAATATAAGTTTTAAATGAAAATCTTTTTTTTTTTCAGCAAAATTAATACCAGAGACTCCAGAATCACAAAACTCAACTAAACAGCTATTCAACTCCGTAAAAGATGACCAACATGTAGCGTTTAAAGAGTTCATTAAAGTTTTTAGCAGTATAGCAAGTGATCCAAAAAAAGTAAAAAGGTACTCGAAGGAGTTGTTAAAAACATTTCGTAAAGTACAAGGTTCTTTATCAGGTGATAAAGACCATTCAGGGAAAGAAATTCCTGAATCATCAAATGATGAAAACTCCATACCCGAGAACGCGTCCGAAGAAAATTCAGAGCGCCCTTTGGAAAGTTCTGGTAATGAAAATTCTATAGAAGAAGCCAATACTGTGGAAAATTCTGCTAATGAAAATTCTGCAGAAGAAGCCTATTCTGAGGACGCAAACACAGAAAATTCGACAGAAGAAATAACCACGGCAGGATCTTCTGGCGAAAATTCATAAAAACCTTAAAAATAAAATTCATTTGGTAGAAAAAAGACCAAAGCGAGATCTAAATAGATAAAAAAAAATAAAGTAGCCAGTGACATGATACATAAATACGCTATATATATGGTTCCAAGTGTAATTAATGCCTCAAACGAACAAATTTGGGAGACACGTTTCACAGCATTACAAAAATTATTTATTGGAGGTCCTGTAATTTTTTTTTTTAGAAAATTCGTATTTTTGTTATAGATAAAGTTATACCGACTTAAAATTTCTTTGATATTACCGTTACTATCTTTTTTTTAATGTTCATTTTGTGATTATTGTAACAGTGTATACTCTCATTGCTAGAATTCATAACGAAACAATTACTTGTTTTCTAAATATCACGATCTTACCTGATAATTTACTAAAAAGTGGTAAATAGATTAAGTCTAGAACAGAAACTGTCTAGACTTGATCTATTTGGTTTTTTAAGGAAAGCCGCCTAAACAGGCCATTAGATGCTTGGCGACAGATTTTTCAGTTGATGATGGTAGTAAGCCAGGTGAGCATTTGAAAAATGTTTCTATTTATGTCCTTTCAAATTACAAATAAAACCTTTGATTATATTTCAAAAAGTCACGAGTCAGGAGGCTATTGAATGTAGTTTTTAACATCTAAAAATGTGTGAGTCATGCTATGGATCCCGGACCTAACTAAAAACTATTATATTTTGATAAATTCATAAAACAAAAAATAGACTTAGACATAGATAGACATTTATTTGTTTCTTTAGCTCCAGTACATTTACATAACACAAATATGAATGAGAATTTGCAAAACCAGAAGATACAAACACAAAAAATAGTCAGGCTAAATAACAATTAAATATAAAAAAAGAAAGGCATAAAAAGTTTAATAATACAAGTACACCTAAGAACGCAGGTAAGTACTTACTGGATATAGAATTGAAAAATATATAATAAATGGTATGATCTACTTGCAGACTTGTAACAAAAAAACTCGGCTCAGCATTATACCTCACCATTTCGTTAAAATGTAGCTAGTAGCTGGTATTCTGCCGAGACCTTTAGCCAATAGACCCTATGAGGATAGGGGGTGCAGAGATTGTATGAAAGAAAATGCAAGAATATACATAATTAAACAACAAAGCAAATTTCAGAGTAAAAAGTATATGAATATCAATAAGTCAATACCCATGTAACAAAAATATCAGTTCATAAAACAACCATGTACAATAATCAATAATACGATTGTACAAAATGACCATTCAATATAAATTACCAATATAAAGGCAGGTAAACGAATATTACACTTGTTAGTACAAACCTCTTGGCACTTAAGATGGCTAGACCTACTATCTAACTGTCTCTGTCAATGTTAATGACAGCTTTTGGAGCACACTGGCTATATGATAATACCTTCTACTGGATATTAGGATACCTCTCATACAAACTTTCAAAGCTTTCTCTCTTTACCCCTTTTCTCACATATCAACGTTACTTAAATACAGCATTTGTAATTAAAACACACACGAGAACAGAACTCGGTCTTATTTGTTCGTTGTAAGCCGAAACGCGAAACAAGAAAGTTTTAGACAAAGACCAACAAAATAATATCTTGCGCTGACTCATCTGAAAAGTTCGTAT
This sequence comes from Plagodis pulveraria, assembly GCA_963890685.1. Taxonomy (NCBI): domain Eukaryota; kingdom Metazoa; phylum Arthropoda; class Insecta; order Lepidoptera; family Geometridae; genus Plagodis; species Plagodis pulveraria. The sequence goes on along the minus strand of OY982973.1, from coordinate 9,429,281 downwards.
TCCCGATGTGGGTATTAAAACCGCGGATTGCCTTAATTGAAAACTCTAAAATTGGCGAATGGGAAATTGTTTATATACGACTGCCCAAAAAAGGGAGAGTAATGTTTTCAGGGTTTCGTTTTTTTTTTATATTATTGTGACGAAACAAGCGTAAGGCCCTATCTATGTTAAGCGCCCGTAACTTTGAGACGTAGTTCTTAAGTCTCATGTGCCTGTAATTTCACTGGCTCTCAAGGAGCTGCTGGAAAACAACGTTAGGTGCTTGGCGACAGATTTTCTACTTGAGGGTGATAGCTAGCCAAGGGGACATTCGCAAAATGCCCTTCCACCATGTGGTTAAGTTCAAGTCCGCGGCGGGATTCGAACCATGGACCTGCTTCGTGGCAGTCCATATCCAATGCCACTGAGTCAGACTTATCACTGCTTCAAATGATTGGTTTGTTACTTGTGACATGTTATCAGGCAGAGCTTACCACTTAACAGGTACGACTAATGCTTGTTCCTTCACAAAAAATAACTTTGATGGCTTACCATCTTCAAAACACAATTTAATCTATAAAAGGTGATTTGAAAATATAGAACGGTTCATCCTATAAATCTACTATAAACTTCTAATAGTAGGTGTCTTGAAAATATATAATCGTACATATTGTACACCTTGTTTAGATATATAAATAATATTTCAGGACAGTTTTTTTTATTGCTTATAGGCCAGCCTTTGACCACTATCTCATCTGATGGTAAGTGAGCCAGGCGGGCATTCGCAAAATGCCCAACCACCATGCTGTAACGACTGCCATCGTAAGACAACAACCAGGACCGACGGCTTTACGTGCCCTCCGAAGCACGGAAGCGCTCAGTAGTAATGTCACTTGCGGTCACCCATTCAGCTCCTGACCGCGGCGGACGTTGCTTAACTTAGCTGATCGGATAAGAACGGCTTAGCAAACTTTGCTACGAGCGCTTCAAATTCTTCAAAAAAACAACTTCTATAGAAGGCCATTTAAAAATATAAAATTGTACGTCCTATTCCTATTTATATTTACATTCTCCACGTGTTATTTCGAATGTCTATTTGTCCTTTTGGTTGTCATTTATTAATGCTGCGATGATGGAACAAAGAATAATTGTCGTGATTTTTCACACCAAGACAGTAATATAAATTAAAAAGGCTTAAAACGCGCGTTTACAACGGAAAAATAAAATATACAGCTTATTCTCTTTTGTAGTTGGGTCTGGTTACTATTTTTTTCGTGTTGTAAATTGATGATGCAATCACGGGCCCTGCCTGATGGTAAATTTCTCATTGTTTTACTTGACAATGCACTGCTCTCGTTGCTCGAAAACGTCGTTATATTAGTAATTTCAATAGCTTTACGCATATACCTTTAACACAGGAGAATGTGCACACTACTGCTTACTGAGATATCTGGCACTGCGGTGGTACCCACCAGTACAAACTCTTTCTACAAAGACCTAACATCTGGTACTGTACTTAATCCTGGAATTCGTGAAACTAAGAATATTTATTTAAAGAGGTCTAGGTTTCCATTGCAGTGGGTTCACATTGGAAGCATTGGCTTAGTTTCCTCGTCTAAAATAACTTACCACCTTACAAAATTACAAATATTCGATAGGAAAAATTTAAATCATGTGCGGGATTCGAACCCACGTCCATTTACCCCTTTAGCCGGGGTATGCTCTACACTACACAATTGAGCAAACATGACGATGACGTCATACCTCAAATTTTTCTTATCGTTCTTTAACTCTTATTGGGATGGAAAGATGCAAACCTAACAATATAAAAAAAAATACTACCTATTAGTTCTTTAATTGAAAAAGACTTACGTAACAATTAATTAATCACTAATTTCACTCGCATACCTAGTAGATAAGAAACTAAAAATGTCCTGTTTTGTTTCTCAGTGGGGTTCTACAACGGAAGCATAAGCTTAATTTCCTCGTCTAAAACACCTTACTACCTACTTGTTTTATACTACACTTCTGATAAATAGAAAACGGCCATCATTAAAGTTTTATACGCATCTACGAATAACTTACTATTCAATGACAACTAAACTATAAAACTCTCTTTTCATGGCCTTAACGAAGACCCATCTGTCGTTTCTACACCCCCATTATCTGTGCTCATAAACCGCTGAGAAGCAAACAATCTGAAACGAGACTCTGTCCTCACTCTTAAATCACTACCGGTTCAGATAGAGCCCCCTCACCCGGCTTTAGTCTTTGAATATCAGACCAAAAGAGGGATGCTTATGAACACGCAGAGGTCAACGTTATTTGGTAATGTTGTAAATTTTACAGCATCATAGACTTTAAACTTCATCAAAGAGCTGTAAATAAATAGAAGCGGGACCCAATTGCTTTCAGCGTTTAAGCCATAAGCCTTCAGTGGTTTAGTGCTTGTAGTTTTGAGAGCAGATAAATGATGTGTTTGGAAAAAGCGTACATGTATTATTTCTAGACCATGTTAAAAGAAATATATATAGTGTTATCTATAGGTACTTTAAATTCAAATTTAGTGGGACACGTGTAGAAATGAATATTATTTTGTGCATCAAGAATATTATTTATATTAACCGATTTAGGTGTTACTTTGCATAAATGTACTCCTACATATGATAATTTAGTTTTTTTTATTTATTTCAAAAGATATAGAATATTTTAAATTATACGCTATTTTTAAAAATGCCTGCATTATTATTTTAATTTGTTGAAATAATGCTACCCCACTTATAAGGTAAGGCGGTATTTCACACCAGGGCAGCTTCTTAACCTGTACCAAGCACAAGTCCGGTCATGTATGGAATACTGCGGCCATCTCTGGGACGGCTCAGCAAAATACCAGCTCGAAACTTTGGACTCCATTGAAAGACGTGCAAAAAACCTCATTGGCTGCGATGCTTTGGTAAAAACCAGACTCCAAAGCCTTGAACATCGTCGCAAAGTTGCCAGTCTTTCAGTGTTCTACAGGATACATTTCGGAGAGTGTGCGATGGAGTTGCATAACCTAATTCCTGCATCTCCTTTCCACTACCGGACAACAAGACGTACGGAAACACGGCATCCGTATATGGTTGACATTCCTCCTGTCCGCACAAAGCGATTTGCGTCCACCTTCATAATACGGACAGCAAAGGAATGGAACACCCTCCCAGCGTCTTTGTTTCCCGAAAGCTACTATCTGGATGTCTTCAAATACAGAGTGAATAAATATCTTCTAGGCAAGCATGCTCCACCGTCGACCGCGTCGTCACTTACCATCAGGTGAGACTGCGGTCAAATGCGTGCCTATTCAGTAAAATAAAAAAAAAAAAAGATTAAAGATAAGAAGATATTATAAGGTCAGGTGGGGGAAGGGGAACTATGGGGTAAGAGAAACAGTAGCTTGCAAATCAAATAATAAAGGCAGTAGGTCTATAACTACTCGGTTGGTAAAGAAGTAATGTAAATTTAGTTTCAAAGAAAAAACACAGATGTCGCTATTCCATAGCAACATACGAATTCGACACAAACAAAAAATCAGTTGGATAATGGCACCAACGTGAGCTCGTCGCAAATTTTGCTGGTGATAGTTAAGGTGTCTGTAAATTGTCTACAAGGTGTATAAATGTCTGTGAGTATTCCTTTATGTCTTTATTAATAATTTTGATGTACAAACATGTGAAAACTCTTCAATAAATATCAAAATACGATGTGTTTAAAAAGACGACAATACTCTACATCATCCAGTGAAATTGAAACAGAATTAAAATTAGACGACGATAGTGACGACAATGATTTCTGGGAAAATGTATTGACAGATAGTAATTACTCTCTTTTATTAAATTCTCCCAGTAATGACTATGAAGATTATGGTGATACGATAAATACAGTACTCAAAGATAACAAGGAAAATATTGATATTTATGGGCCATTTTGTGAGAATGATTGGCTTTTGGTAAAATTTTGCTCCAAAAAGTCTATTAAACATTATGTAGGCGTGGTGTTAAGTGTAAATGATGCCAATTCCCCAGTAGTAAAATATTGTAGAAAAAAATCGAAAGCAGAAGGTGAAACCCTATTCACTTTTCCTCTTATAGATGATATTTCGGAAGTGAAACACACTGAGGACATCGTTACCGAATTGCCTAAGCCTACTATTGGCCGAAGGGGTCAAATTATTTTCAAAGTGCTGTTTAATTTTATTAATGTTCAATAAATGTAATACAATAAAATAAAATAAATTAAACAAACAGTTGTTGACTACCCCTGTCTCCACGTCATATGTTCCCCTTACCCCGAATTTCGATTTTGATTAATATCTTCTATTTAGAACCTTATGGCATTGTATTAGAGTTATCATTTGATTAATGAAAACTCAAAGTATAAAACCTTGCATGTGTACGTAGCATTGGTATTGATATTCACACATTTATGGAGGCAGTTCCCCTTACCACCAAAATCGGGAAAGAGGAACAACAGGACCAGCCTCGCGATTTAGCATTTTTTTATCAAAAGTATGATAGGTAACATTAAAAGACGTTCTATTTCAGAAAGCCAACAGACTAACAAGTTAAATATTAATCTAAACTATTGCAATCCTATCAAATATGGTCAATAAACGTAAATAATACGACATGAAAAATAAAGTATGTTTCCCTTTCCCCACCTGACCTTTAATGTTGGATCTCCTAATATATAAGCAAAGCTTACTTTTTATTGAAAGTTAATTCAGCTGCAAAGACTGAGATCTACAAAAAGAAAATATGTTAGAAAACTAATATTTTAAATTAAAAACGCTACTTACTGTAAACAAGCGGTTATTAAGTATTTTAATTCACAATATGAATTACAATTTTGATAAGAAACTTTAATGAAAATTAAAATTGTTCAGCAACATTTGCTGAAAACTAATTCATTACCTAGAAGTATTGTTTACAGCAACTAACAAAAAGAAAATATCAAGATTCAATGTGGTCATACAAAATAAAAACACTATTTTTATATACGATTACCTCTTTTGAGGAATTTGGTATTCCATGAATAAAAGTAAACAACACAATAAATTCATAAACAAGTCAATATAAATAATATAACATAATATTTAAATACCTACCTACTGTATATCTATAATCTATACTAATATTATTAAGGGGAAATATTTGTATCTTTGATTATTTTTGTATGTAACGAATAAACATAAAACTACTGAATCGATTTGAAAAATATTTCACCATCAGAATCCTACACTATCCTTCATGGACATAGCCTATAGAGTATTATCGACCCTATAAATAGCAAGTGTCACAAAAAGGGGTAAAATTTTGTTATCTACCAAAAAATTTATGAAACCGACTTCAATACTCAATTTTGTGAAATAACTTGTTGAAGTCGGTACCATAAGCACAATATTGTGATAATAGGTACCTACTTTTGAATCATCGTGGTACTGACTTCAACAAATTATTGCACACATTTGAGTGCTGAAGTCCGTTTAATTTTTTGGTAAAAATAATTTATATATTTAACAAATTATTGGTGTACAAAATTTTATTCCCAAGGCGGGAATCGAACCCGTGTCCTCCGATATCGTGTCAGATGCCTAAATATCCTCGGCCACCTGGACACGGCATTTGTTGCCGACATTTCATACTCCAATCGTATTACTCATAACTCGTCTCTCGTCATAGGGGACGGTGCGTGGCCATCAACCAGACTACTAGACTTCATCTGATCGAAAGAAGTGTTTTTTCAAACACTTAACTCTCGGTATGAAGTCGCTACCCTTCTATATTTCTAAGTATTATTACAAGCACTATCGCGTGCTAAACGAACATATACTCGTATTTAACAAATTATTGGAGTACAAAATGTTATGCCCAAGGCGGGAATCGAACCCGCATCCTCCAATATCAATAATTTGTTAAATATATTTTCGCTTAGCACGCGATAGTGCTTTTAATAATATTTAGACAAGAAAACAACAATATATGTTTAAATTTTTAACTTTCGTTTGCTAGAGCCCGTGGGGTGCCGGGCTAGAATGTCACCCCGTGGGTGTCGTAAGAAGCGACTAAGGGTAACACACCAGAAGGTGGGCAGCAGCGTTTTCTGAGTAACTGATTTCTCACACTGCGATCCCCGCGACGCCTCCCAAGCGTGGGGATTACGGCAAATCCCCCCGTAATGGGGGAGGCTGTGATCAGCAGTGGACAATCCGGCTGATACAGTACAGTTATAAATATCCGTGCAAAGCCGGGGCGGGCTAGTATATAATACCTACCAACATTAAATTGTTGTGTAGTTTTCCAAGTCTTTAATACCAAACAACATTGTACCCAATCTCTATTAAATAAAGGTAAACGTAAACAATATTGCTGCAACGGGAATTCTCATTTGGCTCGGGCGATAAATTAAACCTCCTTTATCGTTTTATGGCGACAATATTACAAATTAACAAAGTTTCAAATTTGTAATCATGAATTTATATGTATATATAATGAATATATTGTTTTATTTACAGCTATAGGCTAGCCTTTGACCACTATCTCACCTGATGGTTAGTGACGTCGAAGATGTTATTCAGGCTAACCTAGAATTACTGGCTCTCAAGGACAGCTGCCGGAATACCGTTAGGTGCTTGGCGACATATTTTCTCCTTGAGGATGGTAGCCTACCACCATGCTTTAACGACTGCTATCCTAAGACAACAAACAGGACCGACGGCTTAATGTACCCTCCGAAGCACGGAAGCGCTCAGAAGTAATGTTACTTGCGGTCACCCATCCAAGTCATGACCATGGTGGAAGTTGCTTAACTTTGCTGATCGGGTTAGAACGGCTAAGCGAACTTCGCTACGACCACTTGTAGTTCACACTTGTTTTTCACGAGAGTGCGTTTACGAGTACAAATTCGACGCAATTCGCACAAGGCCATCATTATAAACGATTTGTTGACCAAAAACTCAACAAATACCATCGAGCAACCACCTTATTCACTAGATATGCCTCTAGTTGACTTTTTTCTTTTCCTAAACTCAAATCACCTTATTTTTATTCGTCGGCGTAAGTATATCGTTTTTGAAGGAGCGAGGGCCCGCCTGGCTATCTGCTACCATCAAGAAATTACAGGCACATGAGACTTAGCTATTATGTCTCAAAGTAACAGGCGCAGTGCAATTCGTGACTTGTAATGAATTGCATCTGTTATAGGCAGAGGTTAGTCCGCTTAACATCAGGTGGGCCTCGACCTTGTGCCGTTACAATAACATTTAAAAAAGTAGAAAATCTGTCGCCAAGCACCTAATGGTGTGTTCCGGCAGCAGTCCTTGAGAGCTAGTGAAATTACAGGCACATGAGAATTAACAACTATGTCTCGAGGTGACGGGCGCAGTGCAATTCGTCACTTGTGAGGAAACGCACATTTGTCACATTGCATGCACATTGCTCTCATTTATATAGCAGGACCATTTGTTGACCTACACTGCCAACCTGATACACACCAGAATGGCGGCTCACTTTGATGTTATGTTTTCTATGTGTTGAAAGAGGTGCAAATAAAGTAGTTATAGGATTTTATTTATTTTATTTTATTGTGACAGGACAAGCTCGAGGCCCTCCTGATGTTGGCAACTAACCTCTGCCTATAACAGATGCATTTCGTCACAAGTCGTGAATTGCACTGCGCCCGTCATCTTGAGACATGGTTGTTAAGTCTCATGTGCCTGTAATTTCACTGGCTCTCAATGACTGCTGCAGGAACACACCGTTAGTGGCTTGGGCTTGGCGACAGATTTTCTACTTGAGGATGGTCGATAGCCAGGCGGGCAGTGAATGCCGTTCCACCATGCGGTAAAGCTCAAGCCCGCGGCGGGATTCGAACCATGGACCTGCCGCGCGGCAGTTTATAGCCAATGCCACTGAGCTCTCACTGCTTCAAAACTTCTGTAATAATATATGTACATTGTATGTACATATATTTAATTAATTATCCTCTCCTACATCTACCATCCGAAACAACACACTCGCTATCCTGAAGTACACGATGGAACATTAGCTTATTACTATGCGTTGCATTCAAGTCGTTCCTTACCGTGCTTTGATAGGACTGCTTGAGTAACATGTACGTTCTAATTCCTTCGAGTCGTGATGCGGGAACACATAAATCTGCTAGTGGACAATGTTAATTTACATATAGAATACAATATACTTTTCTATTGTCCTTATCGATGGCTACATCGATAAGGACAATAGAAAAGTAAATTATCTTTTATTTATAGCTAATAGGCTAGCTTTTGACCCCTATCTCACCTGATGGTAAGTGATGTGGTCAAAGATGTTCAGGCTAACCTAGAATCACTGGCTCTCAAGGACAGCTGCTGGAACACATCATTAGGTACTTGGCGACCGATTTACTACTTGACGGTGGTAGCTAGCCAGGCGGGTATTCGCAAAATGCCCTACCGCAATGCTATACGACTGCCGTGATAAGACAACAACTGGGAACGACGGCGGCATGAGTAATTTCACTAGCGGTCACCCATCCAAGTCTAGCCGCTGTAGCCGTTGCTTAGCTTAGCTGATCGGTTAAGAACGGCTAAGCAAAGCTACGATCTCATGCTTCAAAATTAAAATTCTCGCAGCTACATTCGATACCACTATTTACATACATCGAATGTAAACCTACCAGCACAGATACAAATGTGTTATTGTGCCACATATTATTTGCGAACTGTATCATATCTATCGAATTCCAGCGTACTAAGCTTCTTTTCCACCATTTCATAATATACTTAAAAAAAATGTCGTCTACAGATATATTAATAATGCTCTATAATTAAACTCTTGTTACCTGGTTGTGCTTACTTAGCATGAAATGAAATTACGAGAATAATAAGCTAAATGTTATACAATGAAAACTGAACAATTGTTCCAATTGTGATAAACAATACCTACTGCGTCTGTAAAGTTCTCTCTAGCTAATTCGAACGCTGCACAGAAACTCGCAAGGAGTTAAAACAACACATAATTATGACCCTACAAATCCAACCGCAAACAAGACTGTTTCTAGCGCGCCATTAGTCTACCAACTAGCTTTATTTTCTGAAGTAACGTCCATTGTTAACCGGAAATACAAGTCTGAAACAAAGGTTTCCGGTCGCCGCCAGCCACAGGCCTCGGATAATTAAATTCTAGTCAATTGATCCACTTTTATTGCGGTTAAAAGCCTTTGCGCTGGCCGATGCATTGATCTAATTGGAGGACAATATGCTTTATACATTAGTGTAGTGTTTTGTCTAAATAAGTGTGAAATTATTTATGTTTGAACTACGAATAAATAGTTTTTTTTTGTCGTATAAGTATTGTTTAAACACAACGAAATAATATATTTATTCGTAGTCGTAAGTGTCAAAGTCAAAATCAAAATCATTTATTCAATTTAGGCGTCTACGACGCTCTTATGAAGGTCAATTACTAATTTTAGTATTGAAATATTCTACATTGTACTGCCACGTTCAGCAAATAAATTGTATAGAGCCACTGCGAGGAGAACTGGCAAGAAACTCGGGGTCATTCTTTTAAACATCTTTTAACAATGTGTTACATACTTAGTATATAATAGAATAATTACAATATTTGTTTAAATTATGTAGGTAACAGGCAAAAGCTTGGCAGAAGCGGAATTGTCCAGGCATTTTTGTCGTTTAAGTAATTTTCACATGCAACTTGAATTTCCCTTCTGTGAGCGTTGTAATATGTTTGGGAACTTTATTATAAAACCGTACACAATTACCTAAGAAGGGCCTTTTATTTGCTAACCTAAAACCTGGTACCGCTATTTTATCTTTATTCCTAGTGTTGTAATCGTTATTGTCACAGTTTAATTTAAAATTTCTCAAATTTTCACGAACATACATAATATTTTCAAATATATACAGACTTGGTGAAGTTAAAATATCTATTTCTTTAAAAAGATCCCTCAGAGATTCCCAAGGACCCATTTTATATATGGCTCAAATTGCACGCTTTTGTATGATAAAGATTGTCTCTATCTCAGCAGCAGTTCCCCAGAGCAAAAAGCGTAAACACTACACAGTAAGTAAGTGAAAAACACTTCGAATAAATGTATTTATTCGTAGTGTTTGAAGGTATAACTAATTAGTGAACTTTATTCAAATACGATTTTGCTTACGTTTTATGATCTGCCATCTACGAAATTTCCGTAGAAATATGCATGTACTACTCTGGCAACCTTCCGAGTAATCTTGGGAGCAACTACCATCTCTTAAGAGTAGAGTTCCCGGAGCGCTTTCCATACAAACGTAGTTTTGTCATATTTTGAATAGTAAATATTCAAACTCGGCGAAATATTGCATATATCTGTTTGCCAGATGTCCGTAATATTATGTATTTTCAAAAAAATATTCGAATTATCTCTTTCTATGGGAATTTTGACATTAAGGGATATATTGAAACCAAAAACTGGCAAACCAAAAGCATATACATATATCAGGCTCAGCAATATGCGTACAAAATTTTACTGAATTTGAACACTTGGTATTTTAGTTTGTATGGAAAGCGTTCAGTGCACTCTACTCTTAATTCAGTCCAATTTACACTTACATTTACAATTTTACTTCGCACTACCAAATATCATTAAAGAAAGCATACAATAGAACTTTTACGTGAGAGCGGGCTGCACAAATCGAATCAAATCATTTGTGCGATAGGGACAGTTATATACGAATATTAGGTACTGTTTCATGATGGCTAATGAAACGAGGAGGAAAGAGGGAGGTAAAACTTAAAATATGTATAATATGTATAAAGTAAATTTTTGTAAAAATTTATGGGATGGTAGTAGAAATAAAGGCTTTTTTTATTTGATAATATCGTAAAGCTGAGTTATGAATATAAAGTCGGTGTGACTAGTTTATCTTTCAACTCGTAAAGACCATCCGTACTTTTTGTAACTACATACTTATAACTGCAACTACCTTCCGAAGTGTCCATAATATATATTTTAAGTTGCATATCCATTGAAGATGAGTGCGATGGAAAATCCACCACCACCAATCCAGTGACCTTATCACTTCATTTTCCTAGCCTCACTGAGCGCAGTGATCCTATTGGTGCATATTTTCCTCACATAACACGGACACCAAAAGCAGTGAGGCTCAGTGGCATTGGATATGGGCTGCCGAGGTCCATGGTTCTTGAGCTTCACCACATGGTGGAAGGGCATTTTGCCAATGCCCGCCTGGCTAGCGACCATCCTCGGGTAGAAAATCTGTCGCCAAACACTTAACGGTGTGTTCCGGCAGCTGTTCTTAAGAGCCAGTAATTCTAGGTTAAGCCTGTTAACTCCTTCGACCACATCATCACTTATCATCAGGTGAGATTGTGGTCAAAGGCTTGCCTATCAGCAATAAAATAAAACACCGCTTAACTTTCTTGCGCATATTTAGTTGATGGCACTGTTTACTGTGTTTACCATCAGCTTTTACACTAAACTGTCGTGTACAAAAGAAGTATACCTATCGGTACAAATACGTATAAACAATTCACTGTGGAAGGGCGCGCCTCCGTTAGAGAACAGGTCGCTCCAATCCTTAATTCAAACCTCCCCGTCGCCGACCAAGGCAGGTATTGGACGACCTGGATGACCCCATCGCAGCCGTTACGTTGGCAGCTTTAGCGTCATCCGCAAGTCGTCCCTGTAACATCCCCAGGTGTGCGGCAATCAGAGGTTACACAATCAAACACCAGCTTGCCTCAAATAAAGTCCTGATTAGTGTCTCTTCAAATAGTCACAGAGTTCAATTTCGTAGGGCCCACTCTCAACGGTACAACACTGCAGTTGTACCGGGACAATTAGTGTCGTCCCTTCCAATGTCTCTCGGCAGTGACTCTAGCCAAGGTCCTTACCACAGTGGTGCCCTTGAGCTTGCTGTCAGCTCCTCCTATAGTAGCAGTGCGTGTTCGGCGACAACACGGAGGTAGAAAGCTGTTTTCGCCTTCTATGCCCGTCAACCCCCAACTAACTAAAAAAAAAAAGAAGAAAGTGCAGCATCCTTTATAACTACAATCAAAACCACGTGAACAATAAGCTGGCACTTAGTAATTTAAAAAATATGTTTCCCATGTGCATAATAACTTTTGCACCAATATCAGTTATGAACTCATAACTTACACTTTTGATATAAATAAAAGTTATGGTACGGAAACAAAGAATAAACGACAATTTGCAAACAGTAATCAAAATCTATGACGTTTGTTTTTTCCACAAAAAACAAGCAGCCAGAGTTATTGTTCCTTTTCTATGTCAAACTCGAGTAACGATGGAAAAACTGGTTGTCAATTTTCCATTGAAATTGTAAAAAAATGCAGAGCGGTTTGCAAGTCCTGCGGTACAAACTAGATTGTTTCTTTTGTTGGATTTCAGTTTTATTTCAATTTCAAATTGAAGCAAACATTTGTTTATTTCTTTGCTGGAAAGTTGCTAAGTGTCAAACATTGCAGAACTAGGTTTATTTGTTTTCTATTTGTTGTCATTAAGAGTAACCTGAATTGTCCGAAAAAACTAAATGTGCGCGTCTAGCAGCTCTTCGTGATTAGCGACAGATTTTCTGCTTAAGGGTGATAGCTAGCCAGGCGGCCATTCGCAAAATGCCTTACCACTATGCTATAACGACTGCCATCCTAAGACAACAACCGGGACCGACGGCTTAACGCGCCCTCTGAACACGAAAGCGCTCAGTAGTAATGTAACTAACGGTCACCCATCCAAATCATGACCGCAGCAGACGTTGCTTAACTTTGCTGATCGGTTGAGAACAGCTAAGTAAACTTCGCTACGAGTGCTTCTAAACATATATAAATATTTAATTTATTAGTGAAGCAATGATGGCCAAGTAGTAATAGCTCTATGTTAGGTGATTGGTGACAGATTTTCTACTTGAGGGTGGCAACTAGCCAGGTAGGCATTCGTAAAATGCCTTACCACTATGCTATAACGACTGCCATTCTAGGACAACAACCGAGACCGACGGCTTAACGTGCCCTCCGAAGCACAGATGCGCTCAGTAGTAATGTAACTAGAGGTCACCCATCCAAGTCATGGCCGAGGCGGACGTTGCTTAACTTTGCTGATCGGCTAAGTAAACTTTGCTACGAGCGTTTCATTTGTTATCAATTTAATCCTATTTGACCATAGTAATAAACTCTAACGTAAAAAAGCGGACGATTATAATATATTCCATACATACTTTGAAGAACAAACGGCCAACATTACCCGGAAATGATCGAACAATTTTGTTTAAATCATTCTCAGAACTACCTTTAGGTAAAAATATAATGAAACATCGTTCCTAGCTGCCCTCAGCCGAGGAATGGTTTGAACACGAGTTAACAGCCAATTTTCTTCGGATTATGAGAGAGAAAGTGGTGGTGCGAAGCTCACAAAACAAAGGAAATATTAAAAAGTAGATTGGTTTACATTTTTTAACTTTGACCTGATAATTTGCTTCCTGTTATATTTTGTCTTCACCCAAATTTAATATTTCGTGCTCTGAACTATCAATTAGAAAATGTACTTACAACTTCTTATTTTGTTTATTAAAACTTTATAGTAGAATCTTTTAATTTCCTTCCGTTGTTTGTAGAGCTGATATCTTGAAACTTTCGGTAAATTAACAATTAACTGAATAGCTTAAGGTAATATACTTTTATAATCAGTACCTAATGTTATAACATATTAACTTATAACATATGTTATAACCCCTATATTTCTAATAGAAAACAATAACTTATATATTTTATTTTGTGACGGATCAAGCTCGAGGCCCGCCTGATGTTAAGCGGACTAACCTCTGTCTATAACAGATGCATTTTGTCACAAGTCACGAATTGCACTGCGCCCGTCACCTTGAGACAAAGTTGTTAAGTCTCATGAATTGAAGGGATTCAAACCATGGACCTGCTGCATAGACTGTCATGCAGCCTGCTCCATGGTTCGAATCCCGCCGCGGGCGACCATCAAGTAGACTATCTGTCACGAAGCACCTAACAGTGTGTTCCGGCAGCAGTCCTTGAGAGCCAGTAAAATTACAGGCACATGAGACCTAACAACTGTACGTCTCTGTGTGACGGCACATTGCAATTCATAGTTTACGAAATTCATCTGCTATAGGCAGAATTAAGTTCACAAAACATCAGGTGTCCACCTGATGTTTTGTGAACTTAATTCTATTAATTCTAATATTCTACATTGTACTGCCACGTTCAGCAAATAAATTGTATAGAGCCACTGCGAGAAGAACGGGCAAGAAACCCGGGGCCATTCTCTTAACAATGTGTTTCATACTTACTATATAATAGAGTTATTACAATATTTGTTTAAACATTCGGTACTTTAGACATTCCTTACTAATACCCTTACTATTTTAGACTCATAGTGACCGTCACGCCCTCCATTAAATTTAGAGCTGTGTCATATTGTACTTGTATCTTGTTGTTGAGCCATCCTCAACAACAGCTGTGTGCTCGTCACCCCGAGATTTTAATTTTGCTTTCTCTTCAACCAGTAAATGTCACTTGCTTCAGTGCCCTTCACGCCTAAATACAGTGCACACTACTGCTTTGTGGCAGAATGTCTAACACTGAAGTGATACCCACTAAGACGGACCATAGCTAATGATAATTAATATTTTGAAACATATGGTAAAGTTCAAGTACGTAGCGAGATCTGAACTATGCAGCCCTGCGAAGCAGTCCTTAGCAATTGCTATAGAGCCATCACTGCTTCCAAAATTGAAAATTAAAGATAACAAAGCAAAGGAAACAATAAAGAAAACAAAGCAAAGATTTAAAATTAAAATTGTATATAGTAAGTGAATAGATTCAGGCGTTGCTTAGCGAAAATTATTAATTTAGAATAACATATATTTTAAAAAAAAATTGAGTTTACATTAAATTAATAAGTATATTAAAAAAACACTTAATTAAAATATATCGATATGGTAGTTACATTTCCAACTTATTTTCTTGTTAAGCCGACATTTACTCCACATAGCCCAACCGGTAGAATGTTTAATGCGTTTTGCTTCTCCACGAAGCGCCCTTAGGAGGTCTTTAAGCTTCGAACGCACGATCGAAAAATTATATAGTTTGTGTTTTATATTAATAACGGATTTTAAATTACTTAGCAACATGGATCGGGGTCATGCATGGCTATCATTTGACCTCCTCATATGTAGGTATGTGGTTATCATATCAACTTGGTATAGTTGCTTTGGAAAAAATAAATTACTAAGGGCCTGTTTCAGAATGTTCGAGTAAGTTCCGGTTATACTACCCAGAACATAAAATAAGTGAATGATAAAAATGACAGTCAACATGCAGCGCGTTTCAAGCTTTAACCGATGGATAGGCTAAATCGATGACTGAGAAACGCAAAAATAGTGTTATATCTATTAAATAATTATTATGTTCTGGGTAGTATAACCAAGGCCCTAAGGGTCTTTAATTCATTTATTAGATAAGTATTACATAATTAACGAGGCCTTCTATTTAGTAAATAAATTAGCCGAGTAGGAAGTGCGAGTTGGGCCTTGGTTTTTCAAGGTTTCGTATTGAAACAGCCCGTAAACCATCATTCTAAAATCAAACATCACATTCAACATTACTCATAACGATAAAAAAAAACGTGAAATTGCTAGCGTTCACTAGCTCCGAGCGTGTAGAGCGGGTCTACCTCAGTTAGGTATATTTTTTTATTTATTGGTCATCCAACAGCATATTAACCATTTTAAATAGCATTTTTAGAAACATAGGGCTTATTATAGGAGAACGCGTATAACAAATATGATAGATTTATATTGACCATGATCACTTACTTCTCAGTTAATTAGAACAACTATAAAAGTCTTTCCAAATTGGTAACCGCGTTATGAAACAAAATCAAGTACTTCTTGCTTTTCTGAGCACCTACTGCTCCAATAACTAAGGTTTGCTTTTATGGTTTGGCTTGAAAATTTACAAGAAAAAATATAATATTTAAAGTTGGTTTTGGTATACGATGATATAACAACTTTCTTGTATTGTACTAAAATAAAATTTGATGAACATTGTTTTTTTTTATTATTGACAAAATTATAGCAAAGCTAGTCAGCATATGCAAAAAAAAAGTTTTGACTCGTTAGTCGTTTCATTTAAGTCTAACATTCATTCTCAAAGCATTCCTTTTGCTTACCATGAGAGATCAACATTGAATTAGCTGGTAGCAATGAGTATTTTCTTCCAAAGGATCGAGTGGGTCAGAGAGAACCTGATCGTCAACGATTCGAGTCGCTCTGCCTTGTATGCGGTCAAATGGAAGAAGCTGGTACTGGGGAGCTCGCGCCCAGAGGTGAGAGCAGTACTCCATGTGAGACCGAACCTGAGCCTTATAAAGTTGCAGGCGATGGGCCGACGTGAAGTACCGCCTCGCCTTACCAAGCACACCAAGCTTTTAAGAGGCTAATTTAGCCTTATCTTCCAAGTGACAGCGAAACTGAACGATGCTCGATATGTCGACGCCAAGTATTCCGATGCTAGTTGAAGGGGCAATAGGAGTGTCTTCAAAATGGAGGGATGCTACAAAGGGGGATAATTTAACGGACAAACTTGTGTCTTCTTGGGGTTAAATTGAACTAAGTTCAGTCGGCCCCACTTCGAAACATTAGACAATATGGTCTCGAATTCAGACACAAGTTAGTTCCGACTCTCCACAACGTTTTCCCGAGAAATTTTAGCACGGCCGGTGTAATGCCTACCACGTGGCACAGATGTATTTGCACAGTTCCACATTTGGACCAAAATCACTGTTGAGGAAACAATAATTTTTAACTACAATGAATACTAATTTAATATAAAATATATAAAAAAAACGTAAAGCTTTAACGTCCACAGTGGATAAAGTGAGCACTGAATAAAAAAATACATTGATATATGTCAACTAATTATTTTAATATGTACGTACTTATATTGATTGTATGTACGTATAACCGTAATTTTAACGACCGTGTACATAAAAGTTACCGCACTTTCAAAGTGCAATATAATGATTCGTTTCGCATCTTGTTTCGCCTCCCGCGGTATTGCAGTGCGTCTGCGATGTTCGCTGTAGCTCGTGTGTCGGCTCTCGATGGACTGATACGGCATCGCATTGCCAGATTTAGAGACTCACTTTTTAGGTCTGGCAATGCTCTTGTCAAAACTATAACATGTGTCTGTCATAATTTTTTAAAATTTTGTTCTAAGATGTTGAGCACTAATAAATTGTATTGATTTGTCCTAATTTAATTTGACATGTTATAATTTTGTTTATTTGTATTTTTGTTTATCGTGTACATGTATTATTATTATTAATGGACCTTATATGATGTCTGACAATAAAATAAATTTGAATTTGAATTTGAATTAAAAACGAAAACTTTTTTTTACGCTGATAGTTAAGCCTTTTACCACATTCTTATCTGATGGTAAGTTATGATATGGTCGAAGGTGTTAACAGGTTTAACTTAGAATCATTGGCTCTCAAGGACAGCTCCCGGAAAACAGCGTTAGGTGCTTGGCGACAGATTTTCTACTTGAGAGTAGTCACTAGCCAGGCTTCCACCATGCCAATAACCATAGCCAATGCCACTGAGCTATCACTAGTTCGACTAGGCAAGAGCGTAGATGAATGCCAATATTTCAGGTAGATCGAAAACAATCAAGACATACTTTGGGATTTGTGCATGCTGTGTGGTTTGTATATATATTACTAACTACATGGACAGTTTTCACTGCACAAGGCCGCCAGAGCGAGAAAAAAAGCACATTAAGGCAGGCATATATAGTTGGTAGGTATTTAGTAGGTGCCAAAGTAGTATATTGTTTCACTAGAGCTTTATTTTGAATGATGAACGGAGTGAAAGATTGTGAAGTAAAATGTTGTGCGCAGCGAGGAATTCAATGTAGGCCAGCGGTTCTCGGTGACGTACGAAACATTTTTTGGCCTCGAGTACACACTATTTTTCACCACTACCTATGAGAAAAAGAAAAAAACTCGAAACTTGTTCGTTTTTTTTAATGTTATTGTGACGGAACAAGCTCGAGGCCCACCTGATGTTAAGCAGATTAACCTCTACCTATAACAGATGCATTTTATCACAAGTCACGAATCGCACTGCGCCCGTCTCTCTGAGACTGTTGTTAAGTCTCATGTGTCTATAATTTCACTGGCTCTCAAGGAATGCTGCCGGAATGTGGAAGCTCAAGCTGGCGGTGGGGATCGAACCAGGGACCTGAGGCACGGCAGTCCATAGCTATTACTGCTCGGCTATCATTGTTTCGGAAAAATGTATACCATTTTATTCATTGCATTATTTTACCTAACTAACCTAATCGATCGATCAGAAGCACGAACGCGGATCAATCAGTACAGAGAAAACTCAAACTCCCGTGGGCGTCAAATTTGACATTTTTCCTGCTGTCTGCCGAAGCCAATTAACGTTTTCCTAACAGGTGTGATAAAATAAAATCGTTCGGTGATTTACAACGAAAAAACGGAAACGTGGACTATCTGCCCAAAAAAGTGTAAAAGTATTGTTATCGTCTAACTTGCTTTGACTTTTTTATTTATTTTTACAACAACTGCATATAGAAAAGTGTCGTCGGACTTAAGTACAGTATTGACTCAGGCTACTATGGACTTAGTATTGATGTGTAATTAAATAATGGTGAACTATTATAGGGAATGATGATGCAATGTATAGACTGAAAGTTGAACGCAATCAACTTTCAGTATTCCCTTATTTTGTCATATCATTATTTTTTGAAGCAATGATGGCCGAGCTGTAATAGCCGTGCACTGCCGTGCCGCAGGTCACTGGTTCGATATCCTACGCCAGCTTGAGCTTCACCACACGGTGAAAGGGCATATTGCTATTGCCCGCCTGGCTAGCTACCAACCTCAAATAGAAAATCTATCGCCAAGCACCTAACGTTGTGTTCCGGCAGCAGTTCTTGAGAACCAGTGAAATTACAGGCACATGAGACTTTACAACTATGTCTCAAGGTGACAGGCGCAGTGCAATTCGTGAGTTGTGATGAAATGCATACGTTATAGGCAGAGGTTAGTCCGCTTAACATCAGGTGGGCCTCGAGCTTGTGCCGTAACAATAACATAGAGAAAAAAAATAAAAGAAAGATAGTCTAAGCAGTCAGCAATTAATTATTTATGTAAACTTCAATTGAAATAAATGGTTTCCCAACCCGGGATATCTGCTATACGATAGCATTACCGGAACTTACACGAACATTCTGAAACAGGCCCTTAACGTTATATATTTTTACTAATATTTTTAAAGTGTGACAACACTATTGTATCCATTGTATTATTTTAGTCCGATGTAATACCTAGAGGGCGCGAGCCAATAGAAATATATCAGGAAAATGTCTAAGCTCCACACTACTCTCAAAATATTCTTATCAACAAACCCAGTCACTTTCGGGAGTCAAAGCTATAGATACCAAAGCGAAACTTTGACTTATTCAGCTCAAGTAGCTTGATAGTGCATTATCCTCTTTATATTGCAGTTTTTAATTAAAATCTCCAGTACCAGAAGCGCGAACAATTTTCAAGAAGTAATCGTGTCCCTTGTTTACGAATTTGAGAGCGTGCTACATTTTCCTACATATAAAGTAGTTTGAGTCGAAGCGCTCGTAGTTTCGGAGCGCTCGTAGCAAGTTTGCTTAGCCGTTCTTAATCGATCAGCTAAGTTACGCAACGTCCACCGCGGTCAGGAGTTGGATGGGTGACCGCTAGTGACATCACTTCTGAGCTCTTCCGAGCTTCGGAGGGCATGTTAAGCCGTCGGCCCCAGTTGTTGTCTTACGATAGCAGTCGTTACAGCACGGTGGTAGGGCATTTTGCGAATGCCCGCCTGGCTAGTTACCAACCTTAAGTAGAAAATCTGTCGCCAAGCACCTAACAGTGTTTTACGGGAGTTGTCCTTGAGAGCCAGTAATTCTAGGCTATCAACAACATCTTCGACCACATCATCACTTACCATCAGGTGAGATAGTAGTCAAAGGCTAGACTATAAGCTATAAGTAGAAAGAGTTTCGACATACAACACTTTTTATTCAAAAATGTCTTACCATGAGTGTTAATGAGTATGGAGGTGGGTCATTTACCATTAAATGTCCGTGAACGTGCACGAGTGAAGGTACGGTAGTAGTTTTGATTCAGTAAAATGCTATTAAAACTTAGATTAAAAACAGAAAATAATTGAATAAATTAATGAATTCATGTGTTACTTTGCGAAAATGCTTAATAATAAAAAATAATATAGTAACTATAACAGATGCATTTCTTCACAAGTCACGAATTGCACCCGTCCCTTTGAGACATAATTGTTAAGGCGCTGACAAGTGCTAAATAGCTTTACTTGAACAGATTTTTAGCACAATTTATTTAGTTTGTAGCAGTAAATTATATGTAAACTTGATCCCATTATCTAAGGTAAAGAAAACTCCGAGACAAGTTTCCCTAAAATTTTCTCGATAGAATAAAATAGCAAAGTTGACTCTAAATAAAGCTTCTAACGTAAATATCTTAACTATTTACGAACGAATGTGTATGAAACTGTTTTAATAAAATAGAAAAACCTTGTCAAGAGAGACAAGAAAAATTACATTTTCGATTTACGTTTCTGGTTTTGTGTTATCAAGCTTTCTTTCGGATTTTACCTAAACTGATCGCGATTTTACCATCGCTGTCTCTCTTTCACTACAACGCAATCCGATAGTGACAAAAATTCAGCATTTGACAGCGTCTTAAGTCTCATGTGCCTGTAATTTTACTGGCTCTCAAGGACTGCTGCCGGAACACACCGTTAGGTGCTTGGCGACAGATCTTCTACTTGAGGGTGATAGTTAGTTAGGGCAATCGCAAAATGCCCTTGCACCATGCGACTTTTTATCATAATATCACCTGTTGAGTTGAGGACCTAAAAGTACTGGTTTTCAAGGGCAACTGCTTAAATGCATTATTAGGTGCTAGACCGTTATGTTTCTAAATGAGAACGAGCATGTTCTATATGCCCTACCGTCAGTTTGAGCCAAGTAGATTGTTGTTTATTCATCCTCTTTTACTTGACCTAAACTCGTTCCGTAAATTGTTAGTATTCGAAATATACACTACTGCTAACAAACAAGTCAGAAAAAATAGCGTGACAGTGATTAATCAGATATATCTTTGTAATAATAAAGAATGGGACAAAACATATATAAATTCATCATCCTCTTTTCGACCTTCTAAAAAACAAGCGATGTTGGTTTTCCTCCATGTATAATCAAATTATAATATACATTTAATTTTAAAAACAACATCCCGTCTACTACGAATATTTTACTCCCAGTGTCACACTGAATAAAAAATAAACTCATTTCATTCCCTTAAAAAGTTTGATTGAGTATAAACTATTAAAAAAAATATAATTGGTCCCAACGCAAATGATCACGTATGAAAAAATACGTTTGAAATTCACGACATTGCGTGAGATATACCAATTTTAAAACATATACTCCTAGTTTAACAATAATTGCCGATACATAAAAGTCGTCATATGGCAATTTCCTGCTGTGGTCATATCACGCGCCATCAGAAATCATTAAATTTTAATTGCTGTATATAAAACAAGTACGCATTTTAAGAAGTCTTACTTGGTGCAAAGGTATGCAGCAGACGACTTTGGAATTATCCTGGCTACAAGGTACATAATACAAGTGCTTAAAGACTCCCAGAATAAATTTACCGTAAAACTGATACCCCAGTACGGTATTCCATACTACAGCTCCATACAAAATACACATTAAAAGTTGATTAAAAGCGATCCGTGCATATTTTCGAAAATCGACCATACACTGTTCCAAATTATTTGTGCATCTTGTTTAAAGAAGAAGTAGAAGAAGTAGTTGTTTGAATTAAATCGGTCATTTCCCAGAACAAAACCTTCAAAAAGATTTTGTTCTGGGAAATTTTAAACTTTGAACTTGGCAACTGAGTGAAAGTTTATTTGTTTGATTGTCAAACTAAAACAAAACAAAATGTTAGATATTTTTATTTTTGCAATAACGCATGCTCTGCGTTATTGCCAAAATTGCAAATTGACGAGTGGTAAAATGATAATAATATTAAATTTTATAACACATCAAAATTTGCTTATAAAAAAATGGCAAAAATGTACCCCCAACTCGCGGACACAAAACGTCAAGGAATTAGCTAGATGATAAACCGCACAGCAAAAACCACTTTTGAGGGCTTGTGTTTCCTAAAAAAAACGCTTTGTACCCATCTGCACAAAACTGGGATGAGGGTAAGAAGATGATTATGATATGATGTAATAATGATTTGTAATTATAGCCTCTAGGAACTTGTAAATTGAGACTTAAAACTTCCTCATCTGCACTTAAATTTGTCAAGATTTTTATCTCCAGCCAAGAAATAAACAGTCTCTTCAAGTTTAATTTTAATCTCGGGCGATAATTCAAATAAAACTTTCATAATTACGACATCTAAACAAGTCCGGAACCCAATTTATGTTCATCATTCATTTAAATAGAAAACGGATTTGAAATGTTTCGCAGTGAAATAAGCAGGTGTTCTACTGGAGTAGCTGTATTTTGTTTTAATTAAAAAATCTTACGTAATCGTAGACGCCAATTTGAACTGTGAATACTCCACATATATTAAAATAACTGTTGACAACTTGTGTTTATGGAGTCACATATTTTCAATAGGGAGGCCATTAGGGGCCATTTACTCCAATAGGGAAGAGGAGGTTAGTTCCACCCAGATGGCGCTATGTGTTTTTTACAAACACATATCACCAAAAGGTCAATTTGTAATTTCCAAATTTTTTAATTATATTATGATTGATTTTTACCACGTTTTATAAAAGAAGGGCTGCCGTGTAGTAATTTTGGGAAATTGGGTCTCGTCAGTATTCCTAAAAGAAAATGCGTGTAAACTTTATTTTATTTTGTATGCACATGGAATAAATTGTATGATGTTTTATACTTTGCTAGTTTAATCTACAATCTAAATTTAGTTTTAAAATCTTATCTGTTGTACACGTATACGCAACTAAAATAATTGTATACCTAGGTAGGTGGCCTAGACAAAAGTGAAAAGTTTAACTTTTGTTTCATATTTTTAGGGTTCCGTTTTATCCTCTTGAGGTACGGAACCCTAAAAATATGAAATTATAGATTACAGGCACAAAAGACTTTTGACATCAGGAGGTCCTCGTGCTATACCGTCACAAACACATTAAAAAAAAACAAATAAACAACATTATTCTCAAAATGTTTATAAGGACTAACAGAAGTCAACCTTATAAGGTTGACTTATATTTAGGGTTGACTTCTGCTAGTCCTAAGGAACAACAAAAAAAAAAAAACTCTTAAATGAGGTATTCTTTTTTGTTTTTTTTTTGGTTTTAATGCCTACTCCGATCTAAGAGCGCCCGCGTAACACTGGACCGCGCCGTGGTCCCTTAGAATAGAGTTTTGAATATTTACATAAAGTAGTAGCAAGTAGAAAATCTGTCGCCAAGCACCTAACGGTGTGTTCCGGCAGCAGTCCTTGAGAGCCAGTGAAATAACAGGCAAAATGAGACTTAACAGATATGTCTCAAGGTGATGGGCGCAGTGCAGTTCGTCACTTGTGATGAAATGCATCTGTTATGGGCAGAGGATACCGCTTAACATCAGGTGGGCCTCGCACTTGTTCCATCATAAGAAAAAAAAATGTAATAAGAAAATGTAAAATATTAAATTACGGGCACAACAGACTTTTAAAATCAGGTGGTCCTCGTGCTTGTTTAGTCAAAAAAAAAATTCAATACAAATAACAAAATTATCTCAATATGTTTCTTAGGACTAGCAGAAGTCAACTTTAAGAAGTTTTTAGCATTTTAATAATAACCCTGTATATACATATAGTATAGTAGGTTAATCGACGTTCATACACAAACCCATGGAGCAGATTGTATCAGCAGCGGAAAACAAAGGAAAGGGTTGGGAATTTGCCGCTTTTTGTTTGCCGCTTGATCACATTGTATGCAAGTTTGCTTTTTGCGCAATCGGTGTTCACGAATAATACGATGAGATAGTCCTATCGAAAATTAAGGTTACATGTTTTTACGTATTCAAGAATCGAATACTGAATACCCTCCTCCACGTCTAAGTCGTTTAAACGAATACATTGTTTAATTGTGTAATTCGTAGTACTTCAAGTCACATCTAGTGAACACAAGTTCTATAATCATAAAACTAAAACAATGCGATTCCCAGTCTCAAAGCGAAAAACTTTTACAATCGAGCTCCTATAGTAACTTCCACTTAGCCGACAGTATAGCGCAAAACACTTTGCTTTGTAAATAAACTGATTTTATCCCGCGACTTCACTATTAGTCATAAAAATGGCATCTGTGTGTGGACTTTATAAAAAACTGTATGAATCTGATGTTATGAAATGGATAAATTGTAATTAAAACGTATGTTCATAAATATTAAGCCATAAAACTTTACTAATGTCAACTGAGCACTTAACCTATTATTGTATAGCTATCAATTAAGGTCTTTACGATACAGACTTAAACGCCTAGTGTGAAGACCACCAGCAATTCAAAAGCCTGGAAAGTGTTGGCTTAAATAAAGATTTTAATATTATTTATTATAGATTTTTTATACACTAGCAATCCTAGTATATAATAAGTAACGACCCCAACTCTCACCTCTTAAAATCTATTTCGGAAAACAAACGTAGTGACTTCAAGAATAAAATATTAATACTGCAATTGGTACCATGGCCATACTGAAACAATACTGCTCTTATAGCGCTATCTATTTCGCATCGAGCTGCTTCAATTCGTGCAGCCCGCTCTTACGTTGAATTTCTAATGTAAGTTTATTTTGTAAAATGCAAGTGTTAAGATTCCAGATTGCCCAGGCAGGGATTATTCAGTGGAAGGCGCCTTCCACCTGGACAATCTGTTTTGAATGCTTAACTCCGGCGATACGCCGGGAAGGCTGAAAAGGACAAGTTATAAAATCAATTACATGAAAATAAAGTTACAACAATGACTTACATGTAACTTATGATACTACGATCCCACTAGAGTGTACCTAACTTTCATGTTAGCCAAAATAAATGTGTAAGTTTCTACTCACGTGAGGCGGCTCCGAAGTTCCAGGTTCCACCAACAACTAATTATATTAACAAATTTATTCAAGCACGAGTTAGCAATCAAAATTTTTTACAAAACTCTTTTTCCAAATTGTTTAGAGTATTCAAAGTAAAAAAAAACTAAACAACAAAGCGACAAAACCAATTTAAGAACAGAGAAACATTTGCCAAATTTTACAAGTTTATTTCACGTACAAAAATTCCATAGATCACAAATAGACGACTACCAAAGCGGCGTGTTCCAATTGCCCGCGAAATTGATCGGTCCGAACAGCAAGGTTAAAATATTACTGAATAAAGGCTAGAGTGCTCGTGGTGCTTTCCATACAAACGTAGAATCTTCATATTTTAAAAACAAAGTGATCAAACTAGGTGAAATTCTTCATGTATGTTTTTGAGCCTAATATCTATGCTTCTGGTTTGCCAGATTTCCGTATCATTGAATATTTTCAAAAATAATTAGAATAATCGTTTTGTAAGGGAATTGTTATTTTAACATTTAGAGATAAAATAAATAATAAATCGAAAAACTGGCAAACCAGAAGCGTAGATATTAGGTTCAGCAATATGCATACAAAATTTCACCGAGTTTGAACACTTGGTATTAAAAATATGACGAAACCACGTTTGTATGAAAAGCACTGCGTGCACTCTACTCTTATGATATGGTTGTTGGTCCCGAGGATTGTTATTATAAGCCAGTGATACTAGCAATCTTCGTGCTTCTTAATTTATGTTTCAGGACGATGAGCGCAGTGTAGTATGCACTTGTGACGATCTGTAAAGCAGAGGTTACTGCACTTAGTGCACGTTCTATCTACTGTAACATATTTTTAAACCTAAAACTGAAACTTTTCACTGCAAATACTTTTAAAATTGATTACATTTCTCAAATATTTTTATATGTTTGCCCCCAAGGGAGCGCGCTTGTAACAACACGATAGCATAAAAAATACTTGTATCATAAACTATAAGTAGATGCTTATATATTATTATTATTATTTATTATTATATTGTTTTAATAATAAATAAATAAATAAATAAATAAATATATATCTAGCCTCAAATTAAAAGTCAGAAACTAAGTTACGGAGAAATGTTTTTAAAATATAATTGATTATGTATTAAGCGACAATGAAATCTATGAATTATACCTTCAAATTTTGACTTAAGAGCCATTTCACAAAATCACGCTACTGAAGTTTAGGTAAATGCCAGCGCATCGCTTACACAAGCGAAAGAAGTGACGACGGAATAGCGTGACTGTAAGTAACATATTTTGATACTAGCACTCATTAATAAAGAAATGTAAGTTGCGAATTTAAAAATTGTGTGATTGGCATGAGTAAATAATTAATTTCTTGTCGATTACTTGCTAATGTTATAGAAAAGAAGTAGGCATGTACATTAAATAGTCAACTTACATCGTGAATCGTATATTTACATTTCATCCTTGATGAATAAAAAATAGATATGTTTGAATCATTTATTGTAACAATAAACTTAAATAATTAAAAAATTATACGGCTTAAAATTATATAAATAGTTGACGTAGCGGCATTGATTAAAAGCTGCGGACTAAAAGCTCTTTCTTTTAAATTTTCCAAAAATTGCTATTTTCCTCGTTCACACTCTTCAGTATCTATATCCAGTCGTTAACACTGTCTGCCATAATGACCATGCATAGGATTGAGGTTTATTTTTCTGTGCATCCGGAAAACAACTTAGTACCAACCACAAACGTCCCATGACGTTTTTGGTTTTCCATTACTTAAACATGTCACCCTCATATTCCCATACCACAATATATCACCTATACCATTAAAAAATAACATTTTCATCCATTTAGTTTGAGTAGACCAAACAGCGAAATGTTAATATATATTTACAGATTTTGAGGTATTTTTGTTTTTAAATCGAATATCTTTGATGCAATCTATAATCAACATATATACTTCTTGGTACCAATGCAATCCTCACTATATATTCTTATGCTCACTATTTCCTCTATGGAAAATAAATGATAATACACCTTTTTGTAGAAAAAATATACTGGAAATGGGGTTCGAACACACGACAAAAATGGTGGGAAATAGTAATTTAATTGCTATATTTATTTTTTCGTAACTAACTCATCTAGAACTTCGATTCTTCTTTTGATATGATAATTTACTATTGTTCTTTAGCCATGAATTGTTACAGATTTTTACGCCAAATATCTTAAAGTAACAAGATTAAAACAACCCAATTGTTTTAAGAACTTTGGCGGGAAAACTGTATTGGAGAGCAATATTTTTTTCTGAAAAACTATACCACCTACGGCTTTGGTCCTTTTTTGATATTATTATTGACATGTAATTTATACACCTGTATTATTTCTGTTTTTTTGGTTTAGAAGTTTAAAATTAGTTACGAGATTATTTAATACGCAAATTTGCATGGGTAAGTGTTTGCGTTGCAAAATGTATCGAGTGAAAAATGACTTATACATATGCAAAATTGCGGTTTTCTAGGTTTATAACTGTTGACGTAGTTACGAGATTAATATGAAATGACGTAATATTTTGGGGCCAAAATGTAATTTGTGCTGGTTTCAGATTTCATCAAAATATTCAAAATACTTCCGTTATCTCAGAAAAATATGGATTTTTTCTTGTATGGGCAAGGATGCATCCTTTTGAAAACCATTTGGATTATGAAAGTCGGACTTATGCAGATTTTATGGTTAATTTGTAAATACGACTATCGACCGCTAACTGGTAACCCGGTTTGTACAAATGTTGGAAAAGCCGGGAGGCCGGTTTGTACAAATTAGGAAGGTAGTTTAATTTCCAGCTGATGTTATCGCTGTGTTCACTTATAGACATTAACTGAATCCAAAAATATTGGAAATCAATTATTCGCCAAATATTGTCATCTTATCCTCCTAAAACAAAAGTTATAGTGAGTTACTAATTTAAACTAGAATAATATAAAAACTAGCAGACCAAAAAGAAGAAGTCAACCCTTTGAGGTTGTTAGCATTTTTCCAATAACGCTGTATAAGGCTGCATAATTGTGACGTTTTCTTTTATTAACACAATGGATGAACAGAAACTAAAGATATAGTTACTTAACAAGACAACAATACTTATATTATGGACAACAAATATAAAGTATAGTTTGTTACTTAAAAAAATAAAGACATGATCAAAACTCTGTGGTCGCACTATAAATTTGCGTCTAAGCGTTCCGCGTACGAAACGTCAGAGCAAGGCAAAACGAACACAGGTCCTACCTCGATGGGCGCTCGCGCGGTACTGATAGCCTCGCGCTTGTGCATTTCAATTTATGAGCATTTCGAGTTATGTTAAATATTTTTTCTTGTCTAACAAAACAGAGTAAATATCACAATTTATTAAAGATCAGATTAATTAAAGAATGAACTTTCTTTTCATATAATATCTGTTTGGAATTACACTTTATTAAACGCAATATATCGTGGTAAACTGCTGATATAATTCGTGGAAATTGGCGCAAGATCTTTTTTTTTTTCTACAATGGCTATTAATTATCGATATTCTAGTACACTATGTGTCAACAGGATTATATGCGTGATGCACAGTTTTTTTTTTAAGTTAATTTGATGAATCTTTATACAAGAGATAGAACTCTGAAGTTGGCTATGTGTACTTTAATTCGTAAAACAAGGTGCGGGAGATTGGTCACTACAAAATAATTAATGTTATGTTTGTAAATTTGGTACATTAACTGAAAAGAGAACAGATTATTCTATTTTTATCAATTATTAAACAACTTGTATATATTTCCTATGATAGTAAATTAAGCGCTTAAAATCTTCGTATACCGCATTAAAATGTAAAATGCCTCTTAATCTTCTATGCAATTTTTCGTTGTATATTTAATTTTTTGTATTATGTATCACTTTGTCTCCTGTATTAATTTGCATGCTAATTATGGCAAGGATGTATATGTCCCTTTTTAATATTATAAATCTTACATGTATTACCTACATCTTATAAATAAAATCTTGACTTTAACTTTAAAAGATATTTTTTGTATTGTTTGCTATAACGCCTACTTGGCGAATTGCATTACATTTTATTTTTACGAGAGATTAAATTATAGTTATGCAATGAGATTCAATCTCGAATAAAAAAATGTAATTAAAACCTTTTATTCCAAGCAACAATGCCGTACAAAGTAGACTTAATATAATTAGAACTTAAAGTGACATTAAAGGAATTTTAATTTTGTTATTGCCCGCCTTACAGTAAGCATTATGTACAGGCCATTGCAGATCCAGTATCACCAATCTTTTTTGTTTGAAACTGCACAGCGCTCGTCACACAGCCATCAGTCTTCTCATAATTATCTTATGTCTTTTTTGCACTGGCTATAGTCCCTTTCACGTCTAAGAACAGCAGTATTTGCACACTACTGTTTTAAGAAAGATTATTTGACACTGTGTTAATACTGTAACTGTATCAGCCAGATAGTCTACTGCGGAACACAGTCTCCCCCAATATGGGGGTTAGCCATAATCCCCACGCTTGGCAGGCGGCTTGGAGATTGCAGTGTAAAATATAAGTTCCTCAGAAAGTTCTGCTTTCTAGTGTATTACCCTAAGTCGCCTCTTACGACACCCGCGGCTTGAGATGGGGGGGTTATATTCTAGCCCACCCCCGCACCCCACGGACAAGTAAGCGATGTTAGTACTCACCAATAAAAACAACTTCTTATCCAGACAGAACGAATTTTTTTTATATATAAAACTATCCGAGAGGATTTTCAACTTCAGTAACTATAAAGTTTTGAATAAAGCTACAAATTAAATGAATTATGAATTCAGGGAAACTTTGGTATCCGGTATTGCAGCTGATTGGAAAATCGCAATTCAACAATTTCAGATTAAATATTAAAATGAAACCGGTACATCTAGTTTCAAATGGACTTGTTATTTTATTTTAACAACTGTTAAGAAACATATTTTGTGGCTGCTCTGACCTGATTTACTTTTTTATGTGATTGTGGCGGATCGAGCATTAGGTTCCTGATGTTAAGCGGACTAACCTCTGCCTATAACAAATGAATTGTACAGCGCCCGTGACATACAGATGTTAAGTCTCATGTGCATGTTTTTTTTTTTAATTATGAGAAGCAAGCATTTGAACGCAGTCTCACCTGATGGAAAGTGACGACGCGGGCAACGGGTGAGCAGATACCTGTTTATTCTGTACATGAAGACTTCTTTTTTCTTTACTGCCTCTCAAGGACTGCTGCGGGAACATAATTCGATGCTTGGTGACAGATTTTCTACTTGAGCGTACATAGCAAGAGTAGAGTACGAGCATTCTCAAAATGCCCTTCCACCATGCAGTGAAGCTCAATCCGGCGGGGTAGCTTTTACCGCTCGGCCATCTTTGCTTCAAAGACTATCGTGATTTAGTGATAATGTTCAATCAGTGTAAAATCATGGACATGAAGTGTGTCGTCCAGGAATTATCCTAGCAGGAAATAAACGAGTGCAGTGAAAGAAAACTCTCATCTGCTAGGACAGACCTTTAGGACGGACGCACACTGGTTCGCGATTCGCAGAGCTAACAATAACTTTAACTAACAGATAGACACTAACCAGTGGGTGCCCGGCGCCCTCAAGAAGGGGTCCAGGAGTTCATCAAAAGTTACTCGTTACTCAGTCATCTTCAATCATGTTAATCTGTCGCAAAGCACCTAACAGGGTGTTCCGGCAGCAGTCCGTGAGAGCCAGTGAAATTACAGGTACATGAGACTTAAGGTTGAACTGGCCGGTCGCTTCTCCATACAAACACCGTAGGATGATCACTCCCTTATATGAGATTTAAGGTCCAGAATTAAGCATAACACCGATTGATCTCGTCATTATCTAGGCTTGTATGATGCCAAAATTTTAAAAAGATAGTTAAGTTGAAAGATATTCCTCGAAAATTTTATATGAAAATGTTTCAAAGCTCATAACTCTCAACTTAATTATCCTATTAAAATTTCGGCATCACACAAGCCTAGATAATGAGGAGATCAATCGGTATTATGCTTTGTTTTAGACCTAAATTCTTAAATAAGGGAGTGATCACCCTACCGCGTTAGTATGGAGAACGGGCCGGCCAGTTCACCCTTAAGAACTATGTCTCCATGTGACGGGCTCAGTGAAATTCTTTACTTGTGATGAAATGCATCTGTCATAGGCAGAAGTTAGTCCGCTTAACATTAGGTGGGACTCGAGCTTGTTCCGTCACAAAAACATATAAAAAAAAAGTACAAACGCAATTATACTCGGCGAACAAATAGTGTTTTTTACAAGGTCTTGGCAAGACACAATTATTTATTATACGATTATAATTAATTCACCACGATGACAATTCAAAGCAAATTTGACAACTACAAAGAGGTGACAGCTAGACGACCGCTAGACGCGCATATGGTTTGAAGGTAAACAGGTTGATTTATTTGAGCCAATTTACAACATAGGAACGGTGTTAAATAAAGCTATCAAGCACACCATAACTTGGCGACGCTGTTTTCTGCTTGAAAGTGACGGACATTTGAAAAATAGTCGAAACTATGTATATGCTGTAAAAAAGCCTTATTTGAAATAAGAAAAAAATATACTTAACCGACTTGTAACGCTGATAAAAATGAAATAACTTTTGGAAAGTCGGAATATCTAGATCACCACCGAAGTGGCTTTGGCCGTTTTATTGTTTTAATTTTACTGTCAAACAATTTTCGACTTTACAATGCATAGTATCGCTTGAAAAACTTGCAAAAGTCTTGCGATTGCCCGCGGAACATTACCGTTTATTTTTACTATACTCTACCTTGTAGTGACAGAAACAAAGTCGGAAATGGTTTGACTGTAAAGCTTCCGGTCACTGCGCAGCTGGTCGCTGCCTCTTCAGTGTGTATTGACGCTTATTCATCAATTCACCAGTTTCACCACCAAATACACAACTGTATATAATTCTGACAATCTAATCATACTGTTAAGTTTAAACTTTACCCAATAAGATTTAAGTTAAGAATATGATTATATTATGTTCTTTATATACTAGAACCAACTTACTTTAAACAGGACTAGCTTTCCGGCCGCGGTTCCGCCGGTGCGTATGTCTGTTATTGTGTAAAACCATTAAACCTCTTTTTGCGTAGTTGGATAAATTTTTCTATATCCTTTCCCGGGTCTCAAACTGTTTTCGTACCAAATTTCATCCAAATCGGACTAGTAGTTTTTTAAGTTTATTCGCTGCGTACAAAAATCCAATTATACAAATCTTTCCTCTATATAGTGTGCTGTACTGTACTGTAACAGCTGACTCGTCCACTGCTGAATACAGCCTCCCCTATAGAGGGGGTATTTGCCATAATCCCCACGCTTCGCAGGCGGTTTAGGGATCGCAGTGTAAGATGGCAGTTCTTTAGAAGGTGCTGCTGCCCACCTTCCAGTATAATTCCCTTTAGTCGCCTCTTACGACACCCACGGGATGATATGGGGAGGTGCAATGCTAACCCGGCACCCCACGGGGAATTAGTGTAGATGTAGATTATTGGAAAAATAACATTATCTTAGAATTGACTTATGTTAGTCCTTCAGTGTTTTTTCTGACATATGTTTTATTTTAGATAGTTTTGAGTAAAGTCGTAGAACTAATGTTGTATGTCTTGTTAAACGGAAGTAGTCCACAAGAAGTTGTTAGCATTATTCCAATTACCGTACATAACATAATTCAATCTTAAATGTACTTTATATGCATATTATATGTAATCACATGAATGTTTATTTTTTAATATTTACATTAATGTTATTTATATTCTCATGTAAGTGACTATAGATAAGTCTTTATGAGAAAAAAAATCGCTAAGCAATTGCAAAATACCCAAATATACTTTTTGAAACAGATATAATTTAAAATCAAGATCCATGAAGTTACTTCAATACACTTTCACAAATCAAACAATACGTAAAAGGCACGGGTATCAGCTGCCGTTGGATTGCTCAAGCGTTTTCATTGTAGTAGAAGTAGTTTAATTTACCTTGTAGCGTAACATGCAATAAAGACAAACCGCTGCTAGAAAAAAACAGTACTACTGGTTTATTATATTGCCGTTTTGAAACTAGGTTACCGAGTAATGAATAGGCCATAATAATGCTTGACATTATTTCGAATTGGCTCACGCCTGCAGTTTGATTACATACCTTTTCTAAAGCTTTTATACACTGTACTCACTGCACAGTGATACAAAAAATGTATTTATTTGCTAACTCATCCGCAATTTAATTTGCTTGGTCTACTGGACAAAGATGGTTTTGTAACAGACACCAAAACGAACTTTTGTGTGAACGCAACATAAAGACCTTAGTGTTATATCTAAGTTCTATTAGGTTCTATATTCAAAATAAAAATATACTGGGAGGCAGATACAACTATGGTTGTTTGGCTTTTGTAGCATTATAAGTTGTAACTGAAGCATGATTTGGTGGCGCCACTGTCGTCTTGAAAGGCACCAAATGAAAGCTTAAAAATCAGTGAAATGGTATTTTAAAACTTTTTTTTATATTACATAATTTGATATATTTCGTTGATATATATATAATATATATATCAACGAAATATATGATGCTGTGAATCGAAATAATATTATAAGCGGGAGATATTAAAAGACAGAACATACTTTCTTCTAATCACTTCTCTAACAGTATGTAATTAATAAAATAGTTGATGAATGTCGCTAGTAATAAAAAATATAGATAATTTATTAGAATAAGATTTTCAGGGAACAAGTGAAATCATAAGTTTGGTGTTTTGTCTTCCAGACAGACATATTTCTATACTCAAAATATCTAAAAAATCTAAATCTAATCTAAAACATACCTAAAGACCACACAATAAAAACAAACAAATGATATGACCTAACAAATGAATAAATCAAAAACGGTTATGTGGTAATTAAGTATTCATTTGTTAGGTCGCTATATGCTGTAGAAGTTGGAGCAAGAGGTATACCAGCGAAATCCCTATATAACCTACTTAAAGACCTTGCCTATGAAGAACAACCGTAACTTCCATCCTAGAACGTGTATCTAAGGCGGCATTAGTAGGATCTTACCAAATTTGGTTATATAGGGGAGGAGGCTCGAGCGGTGAAGGGGAGCATTGATATATCATAAAGTAAAACCCTTAACCGTACTCCTGGGTTGCAAGTCCCAGGCCCCTCTGGCCTCTTCCTCTGCAATGCTATGTACCTGGCACCCGTACGGTAAATCCATGGAATAAGTAATTCGTCTCTCTCGACTGCCATATGAAACAAAAATTAGTAGAGCCACTTACTACATTAAGTAAAAAGAAGCACAATAACTAATTAAAAAAAAAGTTACCAGCAGTAATGTATTGACTACTGCTCGGCTGAGCGGTAGTACCTAAGGACTATACCGTACCGGAAATCTATAGTTCTATCCCCACCGCTGGCTTGAGCTTCATCGCTTGGTAAGGTATTTTGCGAATGCTCGCTGGCTAATTATCACCTTCAAGTAGAAAATCTATCGCCAAGCATCTAGCAGAGAGATACGGCAGAAATGATTGAGAGCCAGTAACTAATTCATGAATTTACAGGCATATGACATGAGACTTAAAATTACAGGCTAATGAGACCTAACAACTGGACGTCTCAGTGTGACGGGCACAGTGCAATTCGCCTTTGACGAAATGCGTCTGTTATAGGCAGAGGTTAGTCCACTTAACATCAGGTGGGCCTCGTGTTCCGTCACAATAACATAGAAAAAAAAAAGACTTAACGTATGTTTAAGAGTTATGAGCAATGCTTCTTTTGTACGCAGAGGTTACCGCTTAGTAATTATATAAGTATCTTAAGTACCATAATAATACACGGTGGTAGGCCATTTTGCGAATGCCCGTCTGGCTAGCTACTCAAGTAGAAAATCTTCAAGCACCTAACGGTGTGTTCCGGCAGCTGTCCTTGAGAGCCAGTACTTCTAGGTTAGCCTGTACAACATCTTCGACCACATCATCACTTACCATCAGGTGAGATAGTTGTCAAAGGCTAACCTATCAGGCATTAGAAAAAAATAATAAAAAATATTATGCGGTATGGCTCTAACAGTAATAGTATTATAAACTATGTTTTTATTTATTCAATTGAGGCATCTGCGACGAACAGATGAAATTAAAAGACTGCTACAAAGAGCTGTGTATATGGAGCCATTAACGAGAACAGGCGAAAAAGAACTCCCAAATGCTAATTAAAAAAATTTTGATGGGTCTAACAAATAATAATAAAACAAAAAAATCATAATACATGGGTTACGGGATGTATTTTTTAACGTTTTTTGTGTTACTTTACCGTAAAAATGTTTTCCAATAACAACTCAAATTTAAGCTCTCTCTGATTCTAGCGTCATGTGTATTCATTGTACTTATCATACCTCATTGCATTATAATCTAGGCAACAATACTGACGAGTAATATTAATTTGTCTGCTAAATAGAGTTTTTTATTTTGTTGTGGAACAAGCTCAAGGCCTACCTGATGTTAAGTGGACTAACCTTTCTGCCTAGAACAGATGCATTTCATCACAAATGACGAATTGCACTGCGCCCGTCACCTTGAGACATAGTTGCTAGGTCTCCTGTGCACATCGATCGTTAGGTACTGATTTTCTACTTGAATCTACTTGACCTACTTGGGTGGTAGCTAGCCAGGCGGGCAATTGCAAAATGCCCTTCCACCATGCGGTGAAGCTCAAGCCGGCGGTGGGGATCGAACTAGGGACCTGCGGCATGGCAGTCCATAGGTATTACCGCTCGGCCATCATTGCTTCAAAAAGTTATATATATAAACACCTATTTTATAGTCTCTATAAAAGAGCAGTCATGATCTTGTTTTCTGTATGTCACTTCACTACTAAGCACAGTTACAGTTACTACACAAGCTTAAAAGGGATTTCAAAATTAAAAATCTACGATAGGAAAAATTTTAGTCATGTGCGGGATCCGCGTCCATCCACCCCTTGAGCCGGGGTATGCTCTAACCAATTGAGCTTACATGACATGACGTCATAACTCAAATCTTTCCAATCGTTCTTTAACCATCGTATTGGGATGGAGCGACATCTATAGTACTTACGTTGTACTACAAACAAGACCAATTTTGCAATTGGTTTTATACTTGTAAATGATGACGCAACCTTAAAATTATATTATATTGTTAAGTTTGCATTAACGCCTGCTATGCGGATCACATTACAAAATTACAAATATACGATAGGAAAAATTTAAGTAATGTGCGGGGAAAAAACATTTCTATCGTATATTTGTAATTTTTTAATGTAATCCGCATAGCAGGCGTTATGGAAAACATAACAATATAAAAATTAAAGGGATTTAATCAAACTTAAGTGATTGCCGTAAAAAGTACTCTATATCAACCACTAGTATAATATGATTAATTGCTACGGATCTTGAAGTGAATTATGAAATACACGTCTACTGCTATAAGATGTTAATATTTTTTATGTTGGTAAGGATTCCTCGTTATGTCAGTAGCACTTACCCGATCTTATCTTAATTCTGTCACGTAAATTGGTCACTCGGTATTACATAGGTTAACTAAGAGAGAGTACTACGTGACGTCTTATTACCACCAACCTTCAAGTCAGACCCGGTCACGAACAGAAATTTGAAGTAACAATTATAATTGTTGCAGCCAGTTTCCATGCAAGTTGCATAACTGTCACAGCTTAGACTGCATAGTTCAAAAACTCGGCAAAATATTTTTGTTTGAATGCTCGGAGTACAAATACGTTTAGAAACGAAAGGGAAAGATTTGTTTTAGCTGTAGATTATGCTACCTAAACTGTTGTAGGTAAGAGATAGATATAGAATACGTAGTTTACACACAAGTAAAATTTTCTTGATTGAACTCTTGGAGTATATCAGACAATGCTTCGTGTAGAAATGTAACCTGTCACATGTAAAACCTTTACACAATAAAACATTGGCGGTACAATTGCCGATGCCACCTATACCTGCCAAATACGAAGAGAATAGAAGTTAGGACTTCAGACACATTGGATTTTTATACAAATTCTGTATTTTGACAGGTCTCAATTCTTTATTTGGAAAATCTATTTTTAGCTGCCGTCTCCTACCCAAAAAATTTCTACCTACAATTTCAGCTTCATAGCTCTGATAGTTTTTGAGATTTGGTGATTAGTCAGTGAGTGACCGAAAGTACCCAGAGATTATAATGTTTTTGCTTGATCTTATCCCGAAAAAAAACATTGTTTATTTATGGTTCAGAAACTGGTTATGTTAAGAATACTCTTCAGATGAGTAAAGAATATATATACATAACATCACGCATCTTTCCCGTAGGGGTAGGCAGAGACCACAGATTTCCACTTTATACGATCCTAGCATTTCGTTTTTTTTAAATTGCTGATATGTAATCCTTTGGCCACAACCTCACCTGATGGTAAATGATGATGTGGTCGAAGGTGTTAAACAGGCTTAACCTAGAATTACTCGCTCTCAAGGACAGAAAAAACACACCATTAGGTGCTTGGCGACAGATTTTCTATTTGAGGGTGTTTGTTAGCTAGGCGGGCATTCGCAAAATGCCCTTCCACCATGCAGTGAAGCTCAAGCCCACGTCGGGATTCGAACCCTGCTGCGCGGCAGTTCATAGCCAATGCCACTGAGCCATCGCTGCTTCAATATCATGTCAACACTTCATCTACACTCCTCAGTCCTTTCATATACAAGGTTACTGCTAATTAACTGGCGATACGCGACAGGCGTGATGGGTATCGATAACAAAACCTGAAAAAAAATATTTTTTTAAGATTTTTTCTACGTGTCATTGCGTTTTCAATGAGATAATAAGTGATGCACAATACTGTATGGTGCTTAGAATCACTAACAAAACAATAAAAAGGAATAATCACTAAGTAAAAGCATCAGCTGTTTTGAATTAAAGACGCGCCGTTGCGATCGCTTAGTGATTGAAACGGCTGCCGCCGCTTGACGTCGCCGGTTCGAAGAGAAGCGCGCCGTGGAGTAGCGGCGGCGGGGTCACATGTCGGTGTGCTCCGACGTCCATCCATCTTTTGTTTTAGCTACCTAATCCATCCACGAAATTTCATGTCCATCACTCTAAGTAAGCGTTACATCCTATCTGCTCATAACAAGCCAAACGAAATCCCGACATGTAGGTATCTACCTAACTTATTCATCATTAAGCTTCTGTTGTCGCCAATAAATAATCTAATCACACCTTTTGTCAAACGACCACTTTTACACTAAAAATAAAACAATTTTAAAAGCGTGATATTCAAAATGATAACAATGCTAATTATTCATTACCTACATTGAGCTACGATACACAGGTCAATGATTACCTACCATATTAATATACCATAGATAGGTAAATAAATCAGCTGCTTTTTGTGGATAGGTAGAATACTTTGTAGGTACTACCTACTCACATCAATTTGTTAGAATACATTTTCAGGAAACTTGAGTAAGTAGTAGATAACTACTCAAAGTCAAAAGTCAAAGTCAAAATCATTTATTCAATTTAGGCGTCTACGACGCTCTTATGAAGGTCAATTACAAATTTTAGTATTGAAATATTCTACATTGTACTGCCACGTTCAGCAAATAAATTGTATAGAGCCACTGCGAGAAGAACGGGCAAGAAACTCGGGGCCATTCTTTTAAACATCTTTTAACAATGTGTTACATACGTATGTATGTAACACATTGTTAAATATATAATAAGTAACAATATATAATAGAGTTATTACAATATTTGTTTAAATTATGTAGGTGACAGGCAATAGCTTGGCGGAGGCGGAATTGTCCAGGCATTTTTGTCGTTTATGTAATCAGAAACTATGTAGTAGGATTTTTTAATCAATATGTTTTTCACATGCAACTTGAATTTCCCTTCTGTGAGCGTTGTAATATGTTTAGGACTACTTTTACTTACTTACCTACCTACCTAATTAATTTCATTTAGTTGTACATCACATCTTCACAAGAAAAACTATTCTAGCACGTAGGTACCTAGTAGGTATAAGGTGCAAAATGACCTATCGGCGATTCGAACTCAAGCGTACAAAAAACAGTAAACATGTAAAAACAGTATCTAGTTGGTTAATAACTTGTGTAAGCATGGATTACATTTCCATACAAAACTACGCATGTTATACTTATTTATTACCTACTATGAACGTATTAATCTTAGTACCTATTTAAACGCTATCTGTGCACGAGTAACGTAGGTATCTACCTACTCACCTAATAAATGAATAACGTTAAAAATACACAAACGTTTAACATATGGTTCAATATGATATTAATGCCCCCCAGGATAGCTACCACCCCTAATTAGAAAATCTATCGCCAAGCACCTAACGGTGTGTAGGTAGCTATTCTTTAGAGCCAGTAATTGCAGGTTGGCTTATAAGCAGTAAAGAAAAAAAATGGCTCGGCGCAAAGCAAGTACATAAAGGTAGATCATACTTACTTTTTAATTGAATCATAATCGTATCAACTTAAATTTTCCACCACACTTTACCCAGGCTATGGACTGGCACGCTGCTTTAATTAGGTATTTCAGAAGCCGTGAGGTAAATAACGCCTAGGTAGAAAGTAGATTTTGCAATAACAACGAAACCCACAGATTATTGTTCTAAATTCTACTAAACTAAATTTCTACAGACAAACTCGTACTCTCTAGCTACATACGAGTATGCGGTCGCGCGCCAGTGGCGATGTTTTCCGAGCTTGTCCGATCGCGGGAAGCCCGGCGGCGGATGCGGCGCGCGTAGCGCATCAAAGATGATAGAAAATAATAGGTAACGTAAGCGTAACGTAATTAAGCGTATTTGACGGGGAGGGTGCGGGGGTGCGGGTGCGCAGTGCCGCTGACATGGAACCCGACTAATTATTTTGAAATTAGTTGTTATTGCATCAGGAATGCGTATACACGCGAATCATCATGTCATGCCGTACCGATATACGGACATACAGTACACCGACATGGTGATGTGTTACGCAGCAAGTGGGTGTATTTTGGACGCTGCACGTGATATGTACCGTGAAATGCACCGATTCGAACCGGTCCCAGCTAGAGGAACCATACTGGGGGCCCGTTCAGAGGTTGCGGGACCTCGGGGTTCTCCGATGTTAAATGTTGTGTATTTTTAACGTTATTAATGTATTAGGTAAGTAGGTAGGTACGTACTCGTGCGCAAATATCATTTAAGTTGTCTTCGCCCGGGATTGTTCACGAAAACACAGATGAAATGTGAAATGATGAATGCATTTATTTGGCACTTAAGTACAATTTTGGTAAGTAGGTAATTCTATTTTGTTCCGGCGGCGTATTTATGTAGATTTTTGAGCGCGTGAGTGACACGGGTTAGCTCTCAATAGGTGAATTGGCCACTGGTGACGGCGTCGCCTGCGTCGAGCCGCGTTGCCGCCGCATCCCGTCTCGGGCGGAGCAAAGCAGGCCACCCGCTGGTGGTGACACGAGCTTGCAGATCGTGCAGTAGGCGCGAACATAAGTAGATACCTAAGTAAGTACTAACATCAATACGATCTTAATAAAAACATTCATGGTTTTGTATGGTAACGCAATCCATGCTTACACAAGTTAAACTGTAAATAAAAAATGTAAAATCAGTGTCTAGTTGGTATACTGTTAACCTACCAATTTTTTCATTCGATTGAGTTCGAATCGTTGACTATCGTGCCGATAGGTAAATGAACCTTAGACTACGTGCTTTTCTTGTGAAGATGTGATGATATTACCTACTAGGTACTGATTGACATTAATTAGGTACCTACCTACTACTTAGATATCTTAAAAATTAATCTTAACAAATTGATGTGAGTAGGTAGTACCTACAAAGTATTCTACCTATCCACAAAAAGCAGCTGATTTTAATTACCTATCTATGGTATAATAATATGGTAGGTAATCATGGACTTTTGTATCGTAGCTCAATGTAGGTAATGAATAATTAACATTGTTTTATTTTTTAGTGTAAATGTGGTCGTTTGACAAAAGGTGTGATTAGATTATTTATTGGTGGCAACAGAAGTTTAATGATGAATAAGTTAGGTAGATACCTACATGTCGGGATTTCGTTTGGCTTGTTATGAGCAGATAGGATGTAACGCTTACTTAGAGTGATGGACATGAAATTTCGTGGATGGATGGAACGTCGGAGCACACTTACATGCGACACCGCCGCCGCTGCTGCGCGGCGCGCTTCTCTTCGAACCGGCGACGTCAAGCGGCGGCAGCCGTTTCAATCACTAAGCGATCGCAACGGATCGGGTGGGTGCGCGAGCGTATTTAATTCAAAACAGCTGATGCTTTTATTTAGTGATTATTCTTTTTTATTGTTTGTTAGTGATTCTAAGCACCATACAGTATTGCGCATCACTTATTATCTCATTGAAAACGCAATGACAAGTAGAAAAATTCTTCAAAAAAAAAAATATTTTCTTTTCATTTTTTTTAGGTTTTGTTATCGATACCCATCACGCCTGTCGCGTATCGCCAGTTAATTAGCAGTAACCTTGTATAAGCGTTGGTAAAGGGTAATGTTGGCATCTACACCGTTAGATATCTATTCTGAATTCTAGACTCATACTTATTTATACCTATCTATTGTAAATTCTAGACTGATCAATTTAAATTTATAATATAATAATGATAATATAAATTTAAATTTATCAATCTACGACAACGGGAAGTTAAACCAATAAAAAACAGTGGATAAACGAGTTCAAATTGTTTTAGCTAGATTAAGTAAAATTGCTATAGTTACCATGCATCGGTGTACCTAAGCTGGAAGCTATGACGGAAATATAAATTCTCGAACTATTGTTAGCCTTACTTTTTTTTCACTTAATTATATAACTACCAGCAAGCAAGGTGATTCTATATAGCCATATGCAATAGTTTCAGTACCTTTAAAAACTTTGGAGACCCTGTTGAAATGTGACGAAAGAGAATGACAAAAAAAAACTGTGAACCTACTAAAAAATATTTTATTGTAGTCCCAAATTACAAATCCCTGTAATAATTGTAGTTGTTGGCTTGGGTCTACGGAGCGGACATCACAGAAAGGTGTCTAGTAGTGGTGTTGTATATCGGGTCACCATATTCCCCCAAAAATGGTTGAGGAAGGCGATGGCTGGAACATACGTCAACTCGTGAACGGGTGCTGCTAGAGGACACTGTTTGCTCTGGATGCTAATGACTTTACCGGAAAAAATATAACCTTTCCTTTAAAATTTTTCTCCCTTCTAGGGTTGTGTGTGTTTCCTATGTCTTGTTTTATATAAAAAAATTTATGAACTGATAAAAAAATAACGGAATCTGGATTGAAAAAATATACAATATTGAAATGATTATCAACCTTTCAGGCCGCTATTCAGATGGCGCAGGACAGTTCAGCTTGGAGAGCTGTGGTGGCGCAGGCTGCACGCCATAATCACGTCCCTCAGTCATGAGGATACGACTAAGAAGAAGAAATGATTATATGGTACACTAGGTTAGTTAGTTAGTGAACATCATCTTTGACCAATTCTCAATCAAGTTAAATAGTAGTCATAGAACAGCCAATCAACTATTAAAAACCTATAGTAGTATAATATAGCTATTCGGATGAACGCCAACCAAATGCATAGGTAACATGATATACAATACCAATTTGCATATAGTGATTACACACGTAAATTTGTTTTCACAGAATTAATGTACCTACATTACATGCAACATTCGTGTAGCATGAATTATTATTGTGGACACAATTTCCGCGTGTTGACTTGTTGATATAATTGCCGCTCTGAAAATGTATGTGAATTCACAAACATAAGATATCATCACGGGGATATATACCCCCAAAAGAGTAGGTAAAGCCTTCTTTGACGCGTTTGTCTAGTTGTTCTTATCCGATGTATTAAGTTAAACAACATTAGCTGTGGTCGACGTCACTGCTATTGGTCTTTACGCTTGAGTTGAGACCTGCCATCTTAACTTGATCCAAGCCGCACAAGAAGATAAGTAAATTTTGTAGACCTGTTAAATGCAATATTTCCCTTTAAGATGCAGGTGTTTATAAATTTGATGGTGAATGTGGGCGATCATATATTAGGCAAACAAAAAGGAGGCTTGGTAACCGTGTAAAGGAACACCTTGCTGATATTTACTGACATTAATAAACGCTCGACCAAATTTGCGGTTCTTGAACATATGCAGGACAAACCCAATAAAAAAATAAAAACAATCAGGTTCAATAATCCACTAATCCTCGCCGGAAAGACCGTGTTTATACCAAGAATATTTTTCTATCATACTTATATGATTTAAAACGTGAATTGAAAAATTTCTAGAGATAAAAAAGTACCCAAATTAAAATATAGATGATGATTTTTGCATTGCTTATGATGAGTATTTTTACAATTAGTGATCAGCACGCTTACACTTGCGTATTGTCTCCTACAGACATCGCGTTAAGACTACCACGTGTCTCCCAGATTATGCCCTCATAAAGTCGAAGACTCGCGGTGTTCTTGGTGCGGATGAGCAAAATCTCATATCGATTTAGATATCCCTTTCAAGGAAACCTGTTCAAGAATTAATATTTGTTTCATTTATAAACGTACATGCCTGTTGGAAAGTTAAAGGCAACGTTTTGGCTGACGTGTCTGACCACTGCCAACAGTTTTTTAGCGCTTGCGCTATTTATATTTTAACATCGTTTTGGACTCTTAGAACGCAATTAAAAACGTATCATACTCATACTACGAGATCAGAGCTGAAACTTTCAATTAATTTAATTTATATGGAAAGTAAATGTTGCAAAAGGGCCGTGTGGTATGCTTCATATATAATTTTGTCTGCTATTATTAGCGTCCACGATTTAATTCTATCGCGTTACCTCTTAAACTATTTGTTTAACTCTTTCTTCGTCAAGCATTTTTCATAAACTAGTTTACAACTTTACTAAATCTTTTCATTATTGTATACATGTATTTTCTTTATAATGCGGTTCACGGTAATAAGTTGCATTGCACAATCTTGCATGATGTACTTATATTTATATAAACGTTATGTAATATTAAACTTCTAATTTGTAATTTTTTGTTAGTTAAATATTTGGGTAGATTTTGCCACTGTCGAAGACGTGCATTCACAAAGGATGGAAACAAATCAATAACCGCTTCCATAGCATATTTGGAAATGCGTCAGGACGGTTTTCCTGGGTGACGGTATTCAATTCAAGTCCCGCTGTAAGTATTTT
Organism: Plagodis pulveraria; assembly: GCA_963890685.1. NCBI lineage: Eukaryota > Metazoa > Arthropoda > Insecta > Lepidoptera > Geometridae > Plagodis > Plagodis pulveraria. Next base: position 9,384,608 of record OY982973.1, on the reverse strand, counting down.
CTTCATTAAAAATATATAATTTCGCTTATCATCAATAATGTTTAAATAATACTTTAGGCCTGTTTCAGAATGTTCGATGAAAGTTCCTGTCATACTACCCAGAATATAAAGTAACAGTTAACATGCAGCGCGTTTAAAGCTTAAACCGATGGATAGGCTAAATTGATGACTGTGAAACGCAAAGATGGTGTTTTATTTATTGAATATGTTATGGGTAGTATAACAGGAACTTACTCGAACATTCTGAAACAGGCCCTTAGTGAAAGGCAATACTTAAATGAACGTGCAGTAAGCTGCAATCAATAATAAAATAAACAAACAGTCATAAATATTCGGTGATAGCCCGATCCGATATAACAGCATGTGTTTGACGATGTTGGTTTTATTGGTTAAGTAATTAATAACGGGCATAAAGGTTTTATAACCATTGCCGTTACGTATTGAATTTACCGACTGATTTCTTCATATTCCTTCCTTTATCGGACTTACGTGGAGTTGGTGACGTTATATCATGGTTACATAAGCTTTTGTCGGGCGGGAATGACCAAGCATTCCTGGTCATTCCCGGGCCCCTCCTGCCGGGAGGGGGGTGCAGGCCCCGCTGTAAAGCGGGCGGTCGTCGAAGTGGGACTGGACGCAAAGGCTCTGCCCGTCTCCCAGTCCTTCTCCACACAGGCGATGCTGGAATGCCACTGAATCTTTTAGTGGGTATACCGGACTTCTACTGGGGAGTCCTACATACCCCCTCCATCCCCCGAGCCCGGGGGGGCATGCGCAATGAATTTTCCCAGCGAAAACAAAACAAAAAAAATGGTTACATAAGTTTCGTCATAATTTCTGAAGTACCTAGAAGAAAGAAAATATTTACCTATAAATGGAACCGATTTCAACACTCAAAATGGTGAAATAACTTTTTGAAGTCGGTACCACGATAGGTCAAAATAACCTATTAACACAATATCGTGCTAATGGTACCGACTTCGACAAGTTATTTCACACTTTTGAGTTTTAAAGTCGGATCCATTTTAAGGTACAAAAAACTATGACATGGAGTTTTTTTAGTTATATGGCTAGAAGCTTTTATGAAGTGTTAAAAAAGTTATGAATTAGGTACCCTTAGTCGTTGTAAATATAAAAAAAAAACAATGTGTTTTAAAAAGTCTAGAAAACGCTTCTCCAAAAAAGTATGAATTTTCAACAAAAGCGTTTAGCATTCGTATTTTAAGTTTAACAATGTATCATTTGACAATTCCACGATGTCGAAAGCGCCACGTACAAAGCGTTGCAGAGAGAGTAGCTCAACCAGACCGAGGTGTTTCGAACATGACATTAGCTTAGTAGGGAAATAAGGCGGAATCGTCATGAAATATATTCATATATGATTCGCTATGGTTGATCGTGTCGTCTTATTATGTATTTGTTAATTTCTTATTGGCATTTGACTATTGCGAGTATCTCAACTTTTGATTAAAAATAAGGTTCGGTCGAAAAATTTACAGGCGGATGGTAAATGAGAACTAAAACTTTTTACTTTATTTTCCTATATTAAATATGATTTTAACGATTTATTACCGCAATAAGGGGAGTTTTGGTGTTGGAAAGCTCGTTTAATAAACTATTCTTGCTATGTTGAGCAAAAGTTATATATTTTGTATTTTATTATATATTTTTTATTATATATATAGTATTGCTGCGAGCAAAACAGAAAAGTATTTCGTTTTCAAACATCAATTTTTGTAAAAGATTAATCTTACACTAGAAAAATAAAAAAACGGGATAACTCAAATCAAATTTACATGTATGGGCTCCAACTAAACTCTAAATTTGCAATTTTATTCATTATAGAACCTGTACTGTACTGTTATTCAGCCGGATTATCCACTGCTGAACACAGCCACTTCCATCATGGGAATGCCATAATACTCACGCTTGGCAGGCGTCTTGGGGATCGCAGTGTGAGATATCAGTTCCTCAGAAAGCGCTGCTGCCCACCTTCTGGTGTGTTACCCTTAGTCGCCTCTTACGACACCCACAGGTAGAGATGGAGACATTCTAGCCCGGCACCCCACAGACAACCCACCATTTTACGGGTGCAAACCTGCTTGATAAAAAATAATATAATAGTAAAAATACAATAATAAGTTTTATTCACTTACTTTTAAATTGTCACAATATGCAAACACTATTATACAGAATAATTTCGAACGCTACTCCTTAGAGAAAATAAACATGAACATTGTTGACTAGTTGGATGTCTTGGCAATGCTGCAAATGTAACTGGTAATTGTAAAACAATAATGGAATGAAATGTAACTATAATTTTGTACCTATATTACATACTTTTTGCTAATTTTATCGCGGATTTATGTGAAAAGTTGTTTGTTTCACACTACAGCAAACTTTTGACTACTACTTAGTACATGATTCAACTTTAAACTACTTCGCTAGTTCGGATTTAAAATTGGAAGTGATATATATGTGTATGAAGGATGTGAGTAATGAGATAGCAGTATATTAATAAATAACATACTTTAATAAATAAAAGCAAAAAAAGTCCAATTCGATATAAGATAACATGCAATATTAATATTAATCCAAAGGATCGCAATATATTGGACGTTATTTGAGCGTCAATTTAGAAATAAGTTTCAGCAAATAGGGCCTCTGCCTATAACAGATGCATTTCGTCACAAGTCACAAATTGCACTGCGCCCGTCACCTTGAGACATAGTTGTTAAGTCTCATGTGCCTGTAATTTCACTGGCTCTCAAGGACTGCTGCCGGAATACATCGTTAGGTGCTTGGCGACAGATTTTCCACTTGAGGGTTGTCGCTAGCCAGGTGGGCATTCGCAAAATGGCCTTCCACCATGCGGTGAAGCTCAAGCCCGTGGGGGGATTCGAACCATTGACCTGCTGCGCGGCAGTCCATAGCCGATGCCACTGAGCCATCACTGCTTCAAAAATTTATTCTCAAATTTCTTTGTTAATTTTTCATTGTGATGTTCTTATGTTTTGTGTTCTTATCTTGCGCAAAGTGGGGTTACAATATTATTTTATGACCATTCTACATTATATATTTTTCCACCCAGTATATCCGTTCCTTCTTTGTCTTTCTTCTATACCTAATTTGTTAACATATTTTATACCCAACTCGACTGGGTATTATTACAGAATTAACTACTTGTTTATAAGAGAAGAAAAATTATACCTGAAATTGAGCCAACAATATAATAAGAAAATAAAGTCAACATAAAGGCATCGTCGGTTAACATCATTCAAAACTGATAGATACACAAAACTACAAAAACATCATCCATTTTACTTCAAAACCGAATAGTCTGTGTTTTCTAAGCACTCAGATTAAATTTAGAGAGAAAAGCTTTAGATATATAAAAATATTCATATATAGTTGAAAAATATCTTGAACATAATAAAATATTATTTTTAAGTTTGGGGTTAGTTTTAAAATGAGTTAGAACCAATAAAGATGAGTAATAATAAACAGAGTATTTAAAATCTCAATCAATAAGTCTACTTTTTAAGTCTTCAAGTAATATATAACAAGCTAAATAAGGCACTTTTTTACTTTACATTGAACAAGACGCTTCGTGTTTAATTTGGAGTACATTGAAAATCTGTTTCACGTTACTGCATTATTTTGGTAATACTTCAGGTAATGAAGTTATCTTGTATCTTTTTTTTATGTTATTGTGACGGAACGAGCACGAGGCCCACCTGATGTTAAGCGGTATCCTCTGCCCATAACAGATGCATTTTATCACAAGAACTGCACTGCGCCCATCACCTTGAGACATAGTTGTTAAGTCTCATGTGCCTGTAATTTCACTGGCTTTCAAGGACTGCTGCCGGAACACACCATTAGGTGCTTGGCGACAAATTTTCCAATTGAGGGTGGTCGCTAGCCAGGCGGGCATTCGCAAAATGCCCTTCCACCATGCGGTGAAGCTCAAGCCCGTGGCGGGATTCGAACCATGAACCTGCTGCGCGGCAGTCCATATCCAATGCCACTGAGCCATTACTCCTTCAAAAATTTATTAAAAAAAATCCTTTGTTAACTCTTCATTGTGATGTTCTTATGTTTCTTGTTTTTATCTTACGCTTAGTGGGGTTACAATATTATTTTATGGGTACACTGGGTGGAAAAATACATAATGTAGACCATTCTACACAATGGGTGGAAAAATACATAATGTAGAATGGTCTACATCATGTATTTTTCCACCCAGTGTATCCGTTCCTTCTTTGTATTTCTTCTAATCCTAATTTGTCCACATATTTTATACCCAACTCGACTGGGTATTATTACAGAATTAACAACTTGTTTATAAGAGAAGAAAAATTATACCTGAAATTTAGCCAACATAATAAGAAAATAAAGTCAACAAAAAGGCATCGTCGGTTAACAGTATTCAAAACTGATAGGTACACAACACTACAAAAACATCATCCATTTTAATTCAAAACCGAATAGTCTGTGTTTTCTAAGCACTCAGATAAAATTTAGAGAGAAAAACTATATGTATTTACATTTTAAAAATAGATATAAAAAACATTCATAGATAGTTGAAAAATAACTTGAACAGGATAAAATATTATTTTTAAGTTTGGGGTTAGTTTTTAAATGAGTTAGAAACATCAAAGATGAGTAATAATAAACAGAGTACTTGAAACCCCATCTATAAGTCTATTTTGTAAGTATACTGTATCAGCCTGATTGTCTGCTGCTGAACAAAGCCTCCCCTTTAAGGGGGTACTTGCCATAATCATTACGCTTGGCAGGCGGCTTGGGGATCGCAGTGTAAGATGGCAGATCTTCAGAAGGCGCTGCTGCCCACCTTTCAGTATTTTTCCTTTAGTCGCCTCTTACAACACCCAGGGGATGATATGGGGAAGTGCAATTCTAACCCGGCACCCCAGGGGGAAAGTAATTTGTAAGTATTCTAGTAATATATTAACAGTTCTAAGAAATTAGCTAGTTTAAATAAAGAAGGCAATTTTTTACTCAGAACAAGACGCTTCGTGTTTAATTTTGAGTACATTGAAAATCTGTTTCACGGTACATATATTCCACTTCAAACAATGATAACTTTTACTGGATTATTTTAGTAATACTTAAGGTTATGAAGTAATCTTGTAGAAAGATGTTGCAATTTAAGCAAAGACAAACACGTCTCATAGTTTTTCTTGCACTGAAGCTCTGAGCTGAATTTTAAAGATTACTGTACATAAGCGTCAAACACTGCATAGTGAACAGCGATGTATAGACTTATGATTTATAATGTTATACTTTATCGATTTTAGGAAGTCAAAGTCAAGTCAAAATCATTTATTCAATTTAGGCGTCTACGACGCCCTTATGAAGGTCAATTACAAATTTTAATATTGAAATATTCTATAATATAGAGCAGTGTAGTGAATTACCAAGTAATGAACCAAAATCTGCCTATTGCATCTGACAAAACCAGAACTATGGTAACCATATCCTTGACCCAAACAGCACATTACAAGGTAGCGAAGTATGGCCAGTATCGCAGTAACTTAATATGGAAAATTTTAAATTCTGATGTAATATGAAAAAATGCAGTTAATTTTACATATTTATTATGTAATTTAATATGTTATATTAAATAACATAATATTAAATTACATAACATATTTATTATGTTATTACGGAATTTCTTACGTTATGTGACAAAACAATATTTTTTATTAGTTTTAGGACACAAAACAGCACAGTACAAGATGACAAAGGATGACCAGTATTGCAGTAGCTTGAGATAAAAAAAAATATAAATTCTAAAGTAGTAGAAATAAAAACAGTTATTTTAACATGTTACATGTGAATTATTTCGTTGATTAAAGTTCAAGACATTTTTTTATAATTTTAGGACGATAAACAGCACATTAGCCGCGTCTGTACAAGTGAAAATTTACTATGACTAGCTGTGAACTTTGTACTTGAGGAACTTTATTTGTGGCTATACTTGAGGAACTTTCAGTCGAAAATTATAAAATTGCAAAGTATTAAAAGCGTTAATTGCACTTTAAACAATCGTGCCAACTTTATTCTACAGACATGAAGCAGACGATACTAACAGACAATATTGCATACAAAATTGACTGCGACGAGACATTTTAGCTAAAACTACGTTGGTGCCGCTGGGGACTACACTATTATACCAACGGTTCTCGATTAATTACTAAGTTTATCATTTTAACATTTAAAAGAAACGTTAAAAACAATCAAAAATATATCACGTTACTGTTATGACAACATGAAATTTAATTCAATAAATAGATTCAGGCGTTAATTTGTGGAAATCCATATTAAATATTAACAAATATATGCAACATATTTGAAGAAAATAATTAAATAAATATTTTAATACACACTTTAGTTTTCTTAATTTTTTTTTTATATATGTTATTATTAGAAACTAATTTTTAATGTCAAATTATGAACATAATTTTTTTATATATGTTAAATAAAGCTATATAAACTTTTAACATATGTACACCTCGTGATACTTTAAAATTATTGAATCTTGCAATGGGCTGACTTTTGAAACTTGATTGTGATATTACCATCTCTATGTATTTATACAGTTAAATAATAAAAAGTTATAATTTCTGATCTCTGCTTGAGATGTGACTGCGCGTCCATAAGTATTGATTTATAGTATCCCGTAAATTTGTGTCTCAAAAAGCGCTTTTTTTTTTTTTTTTTTAGGGAGGACATAGATGCTGACTACCGCTAAGCGGACGTACAGCTCCACCGGGTTTTGGGCGAGGGGAGGCCCTCTTATAGCCCGGGAGGGAGAAGTGCCGAAGGCACTTCTCCTGAGACGGGCGCATAAGGCGTTAAGCGCCTTATACCTCCGTCTCCTGCGGGCGCCGAAAACGCCACGCTACTATCGGGAGGGGTGACAGCGAGCTCAAGGGCACCACTGTGGTTCGGACCTCGGCTTGTCTCGCTGCCGAGAGACAAAGGGGGAATCGGAACTAAATGCCCCGGTACAACTGCAGTGTTGTACCGTTGAGAATGGGCCCTATTGAATATTACTCTGTGACTATTTGGAGAGACACTAATCGGGATTTTATTTTTGCCTCGAGCTCGCTGGCGAGCTCGGTGTTTGATTGTGTAACCTCTGATTACCGCACACCTGGGGATGTTACCAGGACGACTTGCGGACAACGCTAAAGCTGCCAACGTAATGGCTGCGATGGGGTCATCCGGGTCGTCCAATACCTGCCGTGGTCGGCGACGGGGGGGTTTAAACCATGGGTCAGATGAGGCAGTCGAGTAGTTCGATGCCTGGACAACTAGAGGGTTCGAGTGGTGGGGCGCTCGATCAAAGTATCGGCGGGCGCAGTCCTTATTGAACTGCGCTAAAGAGGGAAGGTTTAGGTCGCAGTGCAACTCGGCGTTCCGTACATACCACGGAGCACCGGTTGCCTGGCGGAGGAACCTGTTTTGAATGATTTGAAGTTTACGTAGGTGGGCCTCGCTAGCATGACTAAACACTACTGAAGCGTATGTCATGATGGGGCGGATGCAAGTAGTGTAAAGTGTCTTCTTTTTTTTAAGAGACATTTCACTCTCTGTACGAATTAAGGGACCTAGGCGACCCATGACAAAGGCCGCCCTGTTACGGACATCGATGATGTGAGCGGCAAAGGTGAGATGCCGATCAAGGGTGACTCCAAGATATTTTGTTTTACCAACCCAGGGAATGGGTTCGTCAAACAGAGTTAATGGTTTAGGATAGCGGGGGTTCGAGTGAGTACTCTCATTGAAGTATATAGCTGCACTTTTAGTTGGGTTGACTGCAATGCGCCAGTCACCGATCTCGGTAATGGCCCGTTGAAGGAGAAAATAGGTCTGTCTATTAATATGCCAGCCAGTGGAATAAATGGCGGTATCGTCCGCATATTGGGCTATGAAAACCTTGGGCTGAGAGCGTGGGATGTCGCTGGTATACAGCGCGAAGAGAATGGGTGATAGTACGGAGCCCTGAGGGACTCCGGCACTGACTGGGTGGGGGGTGGAGAGGGTGCCTTCCACGCGGTAGCGAAAGCTTCTGTCCCTTAGGAAGTCTTGTAAGGTGAGCACAAGACGAACTGGCACGCCAAAGTGGTATAACTTGTAAATCAAGCTATTGTGCCAGACTTTATCAAAAGCTTTCGCTACGTCGAGGAAGACTGCTACCGTCGTTTGGGGTTTGGGTTTCTTATTGAAACCTTCAAGGATGTGCTCCGTGAGGCGGTGCACCTGTTGGACGCATGAGTGCTTGGGCCTAAAGCCAAACTGCTCATCGGGAATAAGGTGGTGTTCCTGCGCATGAGCCGAGAGACGGTTCGAAAGGAGCCGTTCGTATAGCTTGCCTAGGGCACTGAGAAGGCTGATGGGACGGTAGCTGGTGGGGTCAGCGGAGTTTTTGCCTGGTTTGTGAATGCCAATGACATTTGCACATTTCCAGACGTCGGGAAATAAACAGTGGCTCATGGCCGCATTGAAGATGCTGACTAGGAGATGAATCAGGGGGGGAGAAAGGTGTTTAAGTACCTTGTTGGAGATGCCGTCGGCACCGGGGGCTTTGCGTTGTTTGAGGTCCTTGATCAGTCTCGTCACCTCAGCGTAAGATACTGGGGTGTGCGGGGGGAGTTCAGAGATGACCACAGAGCTTTTACGTTCGACTTCAGCGTCCACCGAATCGAGGTGGGCTTGGTCTACGTGATCTACGTTGGGGGAGCACTGAGCCTCTAGGCTATCAGCTAGGCACTCAGCTTTGTCTTCGTCAAAGAACGCCGGGGCGCGTGGGACTGGTGGGTATAGCGGAGGTATGTCGCTCTGTCCGACACCTTTCATTCCTCGTGCGAGATCCCAATAAGCCCGCTGGCTAGGCACGAGGTTTGAAAGCTTGTCGCCCCAGCTGTGGTCACGCAACTCGGACATGCGACTTTCAACCTTGCGTTCAAAGTGGCGTTTCCGAGTTTTGTTTACTTCGCTTGGGTAGGAGTCACTAATCGCCTCATAATGTCTGGTCACTGCTTTACTCTTCGTCACTAATCGCCTCACATCCACTGGAATGACAAGGCGCCGGTCGTCCGGCACAATGACTTCTTTTGAGGATGCACCTACTACGGTGGAGAGGTGATTAGTGAACGAATCGATCGCTAGGGATACGTCATCTTTGGTCAGAATGTCGTCAGGGATTTTGTCGAGGTCGGGTGAACTGATAGCCTTTAGGGAATTGCCTAATTGCTTCCAGCTTTCACCATCGTCTTGGTGGGGCGGGGTAAGTCTGCTGTAGGGTCGGGGCCTAGTCGCAGTATAATGGGGCGGTGGTCAGAATGTAGTTCGTGACAAACTGTTATAGAGCGTAACTGAAGGGTTACGCCTCTAAGACGTCTGGTCGGTGGCGGACGTTTTCGGGGTAGTGCGTTGGCTCGATAGGTGCAATTACGTTAAAGTTCAAGTCAGCGACTAGGTTGTCAAGGATAATACCGTTAGGATTGTTAGAATTACAATTCCATAGGATATGTTTACTGTTGAAGTCGCCGATCAGAAGGACGGCGCTTCCAAGAGAGAAGAGAGCTTCTAAGTCAGCGCGGGCGACGCGCTTTAAACCAGATTGGTAGCAGGATGCTATGACTATGGGTTGATGACCCGTCATAGCTAGTAAGCAACAAGATGCTTCCATAGTACTCAAAGTCGGGGTATCAAAAAGCGCTCAAAATAAATAATATTTGTAGAAATATATTGCATTTGAGTTGGCCAGTGGTACCGCCCCTAGAGGGCAGTGTCACAAGCCACTCCACATTGTCTCTGTGTGTAATACTTCTGGAAATCTGTTCCAATAACTTCAGTTATTGTATGACGATACAAGCTGTGCGTACCTTTGTTGATTTTTTATATGAAGTAGGGATTTAATCACATACAAATACATGAAAAACATCTGTTGTCTTAACCTTGTGTAAAGAATTTACTTGTTTTTGTGTCAGCTCCAAGAAATCACAAAACGACTAAATCACCTAGCGGCGCTTTGTTGAATGTTTTTGACAGATAATAAAAGGGTTGCCATTATAATATTTTAATCTACTTATTGACCAGTTTTTTTTTGTTTCTTTAGCATAAACGTTGAAATGGCCAATAAATGTAAGAGGGCCAATAACTGTATCATTTCCCCTACTATAAACAACGATCCACGTAGAATAATTGTGATTTTCCGACAAAAAATGTCAGTACCTATTCTGAATCTATGTAAAGACCGGTAGTTGGTATTAGGCTCAACTTTTTTTACATGGGACTAACCATGCCTGGCAACTTGAGTGTTTACAGGCTACAGAGTATACAGACGTAATATATAATGTTTTTTTTTATTGTAGACAGGTCAACCTTTAATCATTGTCTCACCTGATGCAGGTAACTGATGATGTACCGTATATGCTGGATTGTCCACAGCTTAACACAGCCTCCCCCATTGAGAGGGGATTTGCAATAATCTCCACACTTGGCAGGCGTCTTGAAGATCGCAGTATAAGATAACAGTTCCTTAGAAATAATGCCTAAAACTTTAGTCCTACCCAGAGTACAATAAACTATAGAGTGCCCATCAGGGTTTCAAGGTGTTAAGTACATATTAAATTATTTAAGATCTATTGTACACATGAAGATGGAGAAATAAATGATTATGATATAGGGTTTGGTAGTAGAATATAAGGAACGTCTGACAAATTCTATGGACAAGATTTATTCCAAGGTAATAAAATATATAAAGTACTATAAAGTCAGATTTTATGTCTCGGCACATAAATTGTGAAGAGTTATTGAAAAATGTTGTACGTCTCGTAAACTTCGATAAGTGTGGAAAGATCAACTTATTAACTTTTCCGTGTCAAAAGTTTGTGGATTTAAATCTTGCAAACATAAACTACATTTTATTGTAATATATATACATATATAAATATTTTTTTTGCACGTGAACAGTATCTAAACATACAGATTAACTTGGCCGTAATACCCCATATAAAACCCGTACTTTCTTTTGGTCATGAAACCCAAGGTCGGTAAGTATTTATTTTTAATTTATAACACAGCATACAGGTATTGCACGTTCAAGCAAGGAGTTTACACGCAATTGAAAAATTGTGGTAAAATGTTATCTAAACAGCAATTTCATTGCAATCTCGATATGCAAAACTTAAATTACTCAACTAATGTTTTTAATATTCGATATAATAGTTTTTGCCCTTAACGCTTCTGAACGAAACATTTGTATAATCTGTGGTGTAGGCAAAAACTCCGCCATCCGCTTAAAAAAGTTCACGTGTTTCGTAATAATAGTTGTGCTTAATTAAACAACGTCCATCGACTTCCGTGAAATACTTAATTTAACGGAAATCTGACAAACCAGAAGCATTGATAATAAGCTCAGGGACATACGTGCCAAGTTTATTCGAAGTATGATGAAACTACGTTTGTATAGAAAGCGCCACGAGCACTCTAGCCTTAATATGACTAACATAGTACAGACTTATCCAACTTATCTGTTCAGGTGGCAGAGAAAAGAACTAAAACTTTCCCTCAAATTGTGACAGTCTGTAGTTGATTTCCATGACCAGTAGCGCCCTCGAAAACTGCACAGTTAAGTTGGTGGTACTATAAGTCATCGAGAACCATTGGTACAATAATTTTATCCCCGCGCCAACGTAATTTTCACTGAAGTATCTCAACCCAGTCAATTTCGTATGCAATAGTGTCTGTCAGTATCGTCTACCTCATGTCTGTAGAATGAAGTTGACACGATTGTTTAGATCGCAACTAACATATTCAACTTGGTATACAAAATATATAATAACATTTTAGCAGTGATGGCTCAGTGGCATTGGCTATGGACTGCCGCGTAGCAGGTCTATAGTTTGAATCCCGCCGCAGGCTTGAGCTTCACCGCTGGTGGAAGGCCATTTTGCGAATGCCCGCCTAGCTAGCAACCACCCTCTTGCCTCTTGCTTGCTTGAGTGCCATTAATTCTTGGTTTAGCCTGTTAACACATTTGACCATGTTATCTATTACCATCAGGTGAGATTGTATATAAAGACTATCAGTAATAAAAAGAAATGGTTTTTTTTGACTACTATTTGTTTTTTTTTAGACTTTTATTATTATTTAGTGCAGAAGTCATTAACATGCAGTAAAGAGCTTCGGAATAGAAAACTTATTGACAAGTTATTGACTAGTATTATTCTATAAGAGCATTGATGCATGCTAAGCGAAAACATATAAGTTATTTGGGATGGAAAAATATAACTTCCATCGGGACTTAAACACGCAACTCCCAAACCGTCGCGGGCCCCAATTCTCATAGCTATTGACCAAACGCCACAATACTGCGATTCTTCTGCGATCGAGAATTCGGTAGTCTGTTAATTATAGCTCCTAATCACAGTTGTATAGCAATTGCGTCGCTATTGTATGGCTGTGCTATGGCTAACAAATTTTGTCACTGAAAGAATAATGAAAACTTTTATCAATCAAGCATCAGTCAAAATATTAACACACATTACTGGCTACAAAAAATACATTAAATAAAAGTATTTGAATCATTTACCCAGCTATTTTCCTATCTAAAATCGTATAAAATATTGTATGCCACTGTAGCAACGCAATCGCAACAAAATAGCTTAGAGAATACCAAATATGTCAAAAACTATTGATAGCAAGCCAATTTCTAAGCATGCGTAAGCATGCTCTTACAAAATAATACTAGTCAAAATAAAACATGGTTTCATCGATTTGGTGTTCAGTGTTATTCGTATAGGTATATCAAACTACCAGCCTAAGTTAATAGTGTTCTGCTATTTGGGTAGATGTCGCCAACATCAAAAAGACATGCACACAAGCGAATGGAGAAGCACCCGCTTGTATGGGTAACTAAAAACTACTGGACTGATTTGGATGAAATTTTGTATGGAAATAGTTTGGGAAACGGGGAAGTACCTAGGTTAGTTTTTATCCAACTGCACAAAAAGAGGTTAATAATAGTTTTATGCGATTACCGACAAACGTGCGGGCGCAGCCGTGGCCGGAAAGTTAATTTAAAATATTTTGTTATCTTCCTAAATATCTCTATTCTCTCTCAATAAACACTCAAAAACATCTACCTTAGCATATAATTACTTGGACGTTCTAACGTTTTAGAGTCTCAATGGACTCCAGTCAATAAACCTAAGAGTTTACTGTAAATACGATATCAATTTGTTTTCTATGAATATTAGTTCCATCTACGAATATCTATATATTTTTACTAGGATCATCGATCATCTTTAAATATAGGGTTTATTCAGTGGAAAATCGGGATCGTCTGACAAACTCTATGCACAAAGGTAATAAAATATATAACGTATTATAAGCTCGGATATCAAGTCTCGACGCATAAATCGTGAACAGTTATTGAAAAATATTGTACGTCTTGTAAACTTCAACAACTGTGGGAAGATCAACTTGTATTTGAATTTAGCGACACACATTATACTGCGTTTTATTGTTTATGAGTAGATTGTTTACCAAGGGAGCATTTTAAAAGTGAGAGTGTTTCTTTGAATGAGGGCAGAACGAAAGATTCTAGAGTAGAATCATGAGCGTAGATAGAGATCCTAAAGTTGAATCCCGAGTGCAGCGAGGGATTCAAAGTTAATCTAGCTTAAAATAATTGTTGGCTCCCGAGGTGTAAATAAGTAAGTTCAACTTATGAATATGAATACTAAGTTTATTTATTTAGATATAATTAGGAAAAATAAGACATAGCATAGAAACAGTAAGAGGCTAATTTTGATATTTGAACAATTATGGAAGTGCATTGTAACGATTTTACCACTACCACCCGTTACAGTTGTCGATTTATTTACAGCTTGAGAATTAGAAATAGTCTTCGAAAACGTCGTCTCAGGATGTAGTTTTTGAGAAAGTATGACTAACTTTATTACTTTTTAGGTTGTAAAAAATATTAAAAATATACATTTAATTAAAAATAAACAAAAAACAGCTTGTAACTTGTTCATGTTCATACAATGTTTGTGACTCTTTAGTGACTGGAACTTTTACTAAAAATATCCACATTCTAATTGTAAATCACTCTTTGTCTTTTTTTAGGAATTATTAACTAGCTCTTTTTGGATAGATGCGCAAACAAATTATTTTAAATCAATAGAACAAATATATTTGTATATTTTTTTTCTATTCATTAAAACCAACAAACATTTGCAGACTTTTGCAGGTTTGAACCTAAAAGAGCGAGGCCTGACTCGCACTTGGCCGTTTTAGTTTTATTATTATTTGTTAGGCATTATGAAGCACTGATGGCTGAGTGGTAATAGCCATGGACTGCCGTGCTGCAGGTCCATGGTGAAAGGGCATTTTTACAAGTAGAAAATCTGTCGCCAAGCACCTAACAGTAAGTTTCTACAGCAGTCCTTGAGAGCCAGTAAAATTACAGGCAAATAAGACTTAACAACTGTAAAGGTATATGTCTCCGGCTGACGGGCGCAGTGCAATTCGTCACTTTTGATGAAATGTATCTGTCATGGGCAGAGGTTAGTCTATTTAACATCAGGTGGACCTCGTACTTGTTCCCTCACAATATCATCAAAAAAAACTAACACATATTCTTTAAAAACTTAAACGGCCTCTAATGACGGTTCCAAAGAAACAACCCTGTAATGGTCAGACAGACGAACGAACGGGCGGAGAGGCAGCTCATTAATAAAATCGCGTATTTAAAATAGACAGCTGCGTTCCATCGAACTTTCCGTTATCAAGTTGGAACTGAATGTTAGAATAACCTACCCTTTGAGATAACCATTTCAAAATATTTTAAAACAAAACTTAAATATTACTCAATAAATATAAGATATCTACGTACGAGACACCACTATAACGTGTCAAAATGTTATATTTGTTTTTACACAATATTTGTAATTAGTCATTGATTGAAGATTGATGTGCCGACTGTTACTAGTTAATTAATTATCGTATACAATTTCTACTTACAGTTTAAGTTTTTTTGAAATAAAATAGCATACTAGATTATACGTCAGTTACATCTGCTGCAACTGCTCTATGCCCGAAAACCAGGCACTGCCTTTACATGGCAGTATTGCTGAGCTAAGACATTAACTATAAACGATTAGTTTTATCTCACAATATAACGGAATCCTTCCCCGAAGCTTCCCATTTCGCAAGAATAATATTTCGAAGTTATAACTAAGTTTATTTCCCAAGATGATTTTATTAATCTTATCTCTTTTGAGATAAATTAACACAATTTTATCTAAAGTTACAATCTAAAAGACAGCGTGTTAAATCAGAAATGGCCTAGATATCGCTTTAGTTAAGAATTAAACGTTCAATGTCAATTAATACTCATAAGAACTTGAAACAATTACAATTATTGTAATATAAAAGCGTTGATATCGAGAACAATAATGGTTGCTTAATATAGACAAAGAGCTGTCACATACTATGATAGTGACATATAGAATATAAAGAAATTTCAATTATATATTTATTAAATTTAAATATCGATTTTTTATGCCTACCTGATGTTAAGTAAGACTAACCTCTGCCTATAACAGATGTATTCCGTCAACACAAATTACAATGCGCTCGTCACACTGAGCTGTACAGCTGTTAGGTCTCATGTTCCTGTAATTTTACTGGCTCTTAAGGACTGCTGCCAAAACACACTGTTAGGTGCTTGGAGACAGATTTTCTACTTGAGGGTGGTCGCTAGCCAGGCGGGCATTCGCAAAATGCCCTTCCACCATGCGGTGAAGCTCAAGCCCGCGGCGGGATTCGAACCATGGACCTGCTGCACGGCAGCCAATATCCAATGCCACTGAGCTATCACTGGTTCAAAGAGAATGTGTAATCTTTGAAAAAATATCAAAGATACGAGAAAAGAAACTCAACAAAAGTAAGAAGTTACATTGTACTTAAATCTTATACGTGTATTTATACAAATTAAACATATATATAAAGATTAATTTCATAGTTGAAAAGCATATTATATACTTACTGTACGTGCAACAGCTTTCATGTCAGCTTTCATGCATAAAAGTCGGGAAACCTGAATTGGATAGGAGTGGGTTGTAACATGATTAGGTTTAAACCAACTCTCATCGAGTAGGTGTACTCTGAGGGGATTTTTATCAGATTTCAGGTGGGCTCTCTGGAAAAATTAATAAGGTCGTCCTTTTTAGTTTTACATAGGTTTTAGGGTTGTCAAACATGCCCACGTTGATACTTGCTCTGTAGAGGATTTGATTTAAGAGTTTATTAAAGTTACTTATTCCTACTACAATCCTTCACAAATTCATTTATAATTGAAGGTAGTTTGTAAAAATAATTTCATTATCAGAATATGCCTAAAAAGAAACAATGAATTTACATAATAGCATAGTGAGAGGGTAGATAAATTCTATCCCTACTCGATTTAGATCAAAATTTGTGAGGGCCAATCCCAAAATTGTTAGTTTAGACCTGTGTTTGTGATTTATTTTCCATTCGAATGAAAAACCTTTTAATAATATGATATACTTATGTTTAATAAATAATTGTAATGTATTTAATTAAATAGCATTTTATTTAAAACAAACTAATAAAAATATGAAAAGCATGGAAATGTAAAAGTTGGTATCGTGCTACTTCCTAATTTTTTTGTATTCTCTTATTTTAATAATCGCTTCTATTCCTTTGAAATAAAATTACCCTATTTTCAGCTATACATACTTCTTTCAGGCTGATTATCACTCGCACACAAAATTGGTCTCAATCATCTCGTTAGAGTTCCAACTACTTTTATATCGTCCAGGTGTAAGCATGTTAGTTACAGTATTATTATTTAAAAAAAAACTATTTAATCGAGTGTCACTTTGTAGCTACTAACAGATATTGATAAAATTTGAAAGGGGCGATCCAATTGAATTTCATTAAATTCTCCATAATAAAATCTACATAATATAACCAACCCAACAAAAAAATAGTTGTGAAAGTCATTATTAAATAGAAATTAACATTATATATTAATAAAATAACTAATATATCATGATGTGCCAATCGCAATTACAAATTAAAAGTAAATCGTATTAGTAAGATAAAAAAAAAACAAAGTAACTTTAAAAAAAAAGATCAAATGGGAAGTAACCTTTGAATGAGGACCGCTGGCTCTTAGACTACGTCGTAGCGCAATGCAATGATTTTTTCCCGCTTACTTTCAACTGCTTCCAGCCACTACATTGACTTCTCATTAAGTTTAGTGCTGACACCGCTGCCGCAGTGTGTGCAAGCTTTAGTTCTCAAAGAACTTAGAAGCAAAAATAGAAACTGTGCCATTATGTCCCAAATATGGGTTCCTCCAGATATAACATCAATATGCCCGGAACAAATCGCGCCGTTGACTCAATGTTCCCAAATCGGCTTTATGTATTTAACACTTTTAACACAACTATTTGGAGGTTCAATTGACAGTGTTAAAAAAAATCCATATTCAGACTATCACAGTGCAGTGCAAAATGGTTTCACGGGATCGGGTGAGATAGAAACAAGTATACCAGGGCCATCTCATTCAGGACCGACTCAGTTGCCTCACCACCAATCTCAAGAAACATTTGGACAGACTCAGACTCCATATGGAAGAGTTGGGTCATTTGAACACCGCAGTCAATCGTTCAGTGGACCTGTTTTAAGCGCAAACGAAGGACCTTTCGGGCCTGAATCACAATTTGGAAGTCAAGGATCAACAGGATTTAGTTCCAGTGTCACTCATCCATTTAGCGGAACTCAAGTACCGTTTGGTCAGTACCAAAGTCCGATCCCATTGGGGCCGGCGCCAATTAAACCTCACTCAATAGACACTGCCACGACCGGATTAGGGGCAGTTCTACAAACGGATTTTTCAATCAATCACAATACTAAAACTCACAGTCACGGACCGAAAGGCAGCCGAGGTTTTTCAGAGGCATCGTTTTATCTCAAACAGGAGTTTGGAAAACCGGACGAATCCAGATTGCAAAACAAATATCATGGAAGCGATTTCAAATTCGATTCGTTTGATAAATACCCACCTGTATTCGATTTTGACAGCATAAGGAGAAGCTTCAAAGACATGGATGCAGCAGCAACTGAAACAAAAGTAATGGAGGAGATAAAAGTTCCAGTGACTGAAGTTAAGAGAAAGAGTAGAAAGAAAAGACAAGCTGTAGAAGAATACGACTTTATTGTAGTTGGGGCTGGTTCTGCGGGCTGTGTGGTGGCAAATAGGCTTTCTGAAGTCAAAAAATGGAAGGTAAGTGCTGTTAGTGAATATTTACTTAGATATATTATGTAGATAAGGTTTAGATGGAAGAATTATATGTTTTTTTTTATAATTTTAAAACATCTAATAAACACATTATGCAGAATTATTTCGGATGCAAAATGATAACTTAAAAAGGTATAAGGATATATAAATGTATTTGTTTTAGGTATTGAGCGTCCACGTTTTTTAATATAATACTTGTAGAATTATTCGAACCGGAACAAATATTTACAAAAAAGCTATTGTCCAGTCACCACGTAGTACTTTCCTTAGTTTTTTACCGGTAAAACAGTTGACTTTCTGCCTCTTTAGTACATATTGTTGTAAAACAGGAAGTAGAAACAGTAGAAACTATTTTTATTGCCAATTATCTGCACGGTTAATCGATTAGGTATATATCTACAGACAATTAACGTTTCAGTGTTAAGTTTAGTTACTAGGAAGCAATAAGCAAAACGGATAAAAAACCTTTGCTATTTTATTTTACCACCCAAGCTACATCACGCAAGAAAATATTAATGACTAGCGGCCTGTCCCGGCTTATCAAGTCAATTAATAAAAATTGTGAAAAAAAAATTGAAATTTTTCTGTTACCTATGTCCATCAGGAATAATGTAGGAATCTAATAATGAAAGAGTTTTTTAAATAGTTCTAGTAATATTCAAGTTTATTAGTTACTTGTTTACATTCAACAATACAATTATTTCAATTTCATAATATTAGTGTAAATGTAAATAATCTAAGGTACGATAATATATACCATATAGTGTAACAAAAAAAACAAATTTGTAAATAAATAGCTTTTTTCTAATTAATTTCCAGCAGATAATTAATTGGGACCACGTTTCTTTTGACATTTTATTCAATGAAATATTTGTTTATTGCTTTTCATGAGATTAAATACACAAGATACTATGTACACGTAATAGTGACCTCTATTGATTTATAAATTGACTAGCAGCCCGCCCCGGCTTCGCATAACCTATGTTCATAAGGGATTACAATATCCCTTAGGATTCTAATAGTGAAAGAATTTTTCAAATCGGTCCAGTAGTTTTTAAGTTTATTCGTTACATACAAAAATACAATTCTATCCTCATTATAATATTAGTACATATATAATTATATAGATGTCGTATATCGATATCGAGTTAAAAACTATCCTTATTTTTAATATTCATTGCACAACGTGATATTTTTTTTTAATACGTAGGATTTGAGAAATCTTTTAATTTAATTAAGGCACGGTATGGTACTAATAAGTACCCTACATAATTATATTTAAAACAGACCAAAGATCATATCATTAATATAATTGCTTTCAAGATAATTCGCATGAGATAAGTGAGTAATTACATTCTCCTGTTATTGTAGCTCATAATGATTTTCACGTTTTATTCCGCATTGGACTACATTTTAAATAAATCTCTTTAAATTTCGCATTGTATTTTATTTTTTTAAATTTTATTGTGGCGGAACAAACCCGAGGCTCACCTGATGTTAAGTGGACTAACCTCTGCCTATAACAGACGCATTTCCTCAACGACGAATTGCACTGTGCCCGTCACACTAAGACGTCCAGTTTTTAGGTCTCATTAGCCTGTAATTTTTCTGGCTCTCTGTCGGAACACACTGTTAGGTGCTTGGCGACAGATTTTCTACTTGGAGGGGGTTGCTAGCCAGGCGGGCGTTCACAAAATGCCCTTCACCCATGCGGTAAAGCTCAAGCCCGCGATGGGATTCGAACCATAGACCTGCTGCACGGCAGTCCATTGCCCATGCCACTGAGCCATCACTGCTTCAAATTAACCGTAATTCTTAAGGATTGAACTTTACTTTTTGTTGTGAAATATATTAATAATGAAATGTGAGCCCTTAAAATAAGTGATATCGAATGATCAATAAAAGTTTACATTTATCTAGCGAATAAACATAGTTGATTAATTTATAATATTTTATGATATTTACAACATTTGGAGACACACGTGATTTCATGTAATATAATTAAATTAACAAAAGTAAACCTCAGATTAATCGTAATACATTTTAATTACAAAAGTCAATCAAATTAAACTCAGATGCATGTTGGTTTAACGTAATATATTTGAATTAACAAAAGTTAATCTTAATATTGTTAAGTTTGCAATAACAATATTATAACTATAAGGTTGTGTCATCATTTACAAGTATAAAAACAATTGTAAAATTGGTCTTGTTTATAGTACAACGTAAGTTGTACTATAGATGTCGCTCTATCCCAATACGATGGTTAAAAGAACGAAAGGTAAAATTTGAGTTATGGCGTCATTGTCATGTTAGTTCAATAGGTTAGAGCACACCCCGGCTACAGGGGTAGATGAACGCGGGTTCGAATCCCGCACATGACATAACTTTTTCCTATCGTATATTTGTAATTATGTAAAAGTTAATCTTATCACTAACTAGAGTCATGTTTTAATTACCAAGTGTTCGAACTCGGTGAAATTTTGCATGCTGAGCCTAATATATATGCTTGTGGTTTGCCAGTTTTTTTTATTTATTATTTATATTATCACTAAATGTCAAAATAACAATTCCCATGTAAAAATATTTTCGTTTTTTTTTTTGAAAATACTTAATTTTACGAAAATCTGGCAAACCAGAAGCATTTATAATATGCTCAAGGACATACATGCAAAGTTTCACCGAGTTTGATATTCTCGATCTCTATATATTTAAAAAAGGTTTATCATACGTCATTAGTACTGCGCAAAAGAGTTTTCCTACGCGCATTACTAATGACATTTATTAAACCATTCATAAAGCTATGGAACGATTATGAATAAGACAGTTAGTATTAAAAATATTACGCAACTACGCTTGTATGGAAAGCGCAATAGCCTTAACATTCGAAACAAAATTCTTTTATTTTGGAGTGTGGGTTGCATCTACGTGTTTGGGATTCGGTTAAACTTTCTAGTTCTAATTTTATTGACGTTATCTCATAGCAAAACATTAACAATAAATGTGTATTATAACGTATAACGCATTTTTGTACTTTTAAAACACCTACAAATAGTTCACACAGGATTTATAGAAGAAACTCTGTAAGAACGTGAGAAAATTATTACGCTTGGTCTTCGTGTGAACATGACTTACGAGTACATACACTACTATGCCGTGAAACTATGGTATGAGACAGTAAATTGTTCGTGGTAAAGTGAAGACGCGGTCAACGGTGGAGCATGCTTGCCTAGAAGATATTTACTCACTCTATATTTGAAGACATCCAGATTGTAGCTTTCGGGGAACAAAGACGCTGGGAGGTTGTTCCATTCCTTCGCTGTCCGTATTATAGGATGCAAATCGCTTTGTGTGGACAGGAGGAATGTCAACCATATACGGATGCCGTGTTTCCGTACGTCTTGTAGTCCGGTAAAGGAGATGCAGGAATTAGATTATACGATCCATCGCACACTCTCCGAAATGTTTCCTGTAGAACACTGAAAGACTGGCAACTTTGCGACGATGTACCAAAGCATCGCAGCCAATGAGGTTCTTTGCATGTCTTTCAATGTAGTTTAAAGCTTCGAGCTGGTATTTTGTCCTGGTTGGTACCTTGTCTATAACATGCCAGTTAGCGTATACACATGAAAGTAGGCGGCATGTGCAATGAGTTTTTATACAAGTGTGCCAGCTACAAACATGTGTATTCCCGCCTTCAGGTATGGGACATATTATGTCAACAACTGCATTTTTTGATTGATCAAATTTTTGAGATGCAATGATCAAATTAATAATTCGAACCTTAATGCAATTGCATTGTAGTAATACAGGTCCAATGCGGTCATAGGCTCAAATTGGTGAATTGGAAATTCTTAGAGATAACCTCAACCAATTGTCTTAAGTTTTTGTTATTGGAACATAATTGGAGGCCTATAAAAATCGACAATAGTGCGTGAAATCAAAGACCTTACAAAAAACAACAAGGTCATATTTTCTATTGCTATGTCGAAGTTATTTATACGGAAGTGAACGTCGCATATGGCGCAAAATGGAAATTAAGAATATTATTGATTTGTAGTTGCAAGGTCGTGCACACTAGACCACGTTATACGCGAGATTAGTCCAATATTTTTTTATGTAACTAATTTTTTAATAACCTACGGATCGAATAAATGTTTTTGGGGAACTTATAGGCCATTGTAAATCCAAAGATAGTCTCTAATCCACTACAAGTTGCCGGTCTAGAGTGTCATCTTTCCATTTTTTCCCATGTATGTCGTAAAAGGCGACTTAAGGTAAACTACCGGAAGGTGGGCAGAAGCGCCTTCCTGAGGAACAGCTACCTTACACTGCGATTCTCCAGAGTCCCGCCAAGAATGGGGATTACGGTAACCCCCCAGTAAATGGGGGAGGAGGGAGGGGGGGAGGTTATTACTACAACTGTGTTCAGCAGTGGACAATTCAGCTGATACTGTTAGAGACTACAAGTCGGCAGCGTGCACAAATTAATAACATTTGTTACAAGTAAACGTAATTTTTAAGTTTTAATATTTTAATTCTTGTAAAAACGCGTCCTCTGCATATTAAATTGCGAGACATTACATGTGCGAGATGACTATATTTTTTTCCTCTCGTAAATTTGTAATGTAATGGAACGAATGGAATGGCGGTATCTGAGGCCAGGATCCAGCTTGGGTCGATGCGTCATCTTAGTAGGTAAGTACATTTGTAATGCAATTTTTAAGATTTTGACGGTTTAAGGCGTATGGAATCTTGTGCATTTGTGTTTAATAACATTTCAAGATAATACGAGATACGGTATTTTAAACTTACAAATACTTTTATTATGTAGAATGTTTACCAAACATATCTACAATTGTGTTTTTAACAGATATGTAAAAACTATGTAATTTCAGTCATAGACGTGAATTTCCACCTTAAGTGATCTATTTAAAACATTATACATTTAAAATAAATAAAATTTAGACTTTCTTATGCATATTTTTCTTACAAACATACATACAAAATATGTTCACGCCATTTTGATGCCCAAAAAACTCAGCACAGATACAGAAACCACCCATGTTCCTCCATATTAGTTTTTGATAAAAAAAATATATATTTATTTTTAAGTTATTGTAACGGAACAAGCTCGAGATGATAAGCGGACTAACCTCTGCCTATAACAGATGCATTTCATCACAAGTCACGAATTGCACTGCGCCCTTCACCTTGAGACATAGTTGTTAAGTCTCATGTGCCTGTAATTTCACTGGCTCTCAAGGACTACTGCCGGAACACACCGTTAGGTGCTTGGCGACAGATTTTCTACTTAAGGGTGGTCATGGTTGGGATAATGGTAGCTAGCCAGGCGGGCAATCGCAAAATGCCCTTCCACCATGCGGTGAAGATCAAGCCGGCGGTGGGGATCGAAACAGGGTACCTAATGCAAATTCATATTTAATAAAAGGGCGGACTTATTGCCATCTTGGCAAAGTTCAAACTTTAGGATGACACAGAGAATTACTTTGCCTAGAAATATCCAGTATAAAGACCTTTCGGTACTTTTCCTTTATTAAATAAATTTATTCTCATAACGGAAAGAAAGGAAAATTTCTGATATTAATCTTTTGTAGCAGCCAGTTTTCCTTAATAATGTTTTGCAAGGTGATAATGAGTCATTATGCAGCATGGGGAAAATACGGACTGATTATTTCGCTACTCCTTGTTCGTTATTTACCAGGTTTTCTTAGCAAGGGGCCGTCTTGTAGGGTACCGTCGCCATCGTATCATAACAGTAGGCAAATGAAGGCAAATGTGACATAAAAAGCGGGTGGGACTCGGGCACGAAGGGTTCCGTATTTTTACCAAAAAAACGGCGAATAACTCTTCTATTGTATGGGAGCCCCACTTAAATATTTATTTTATTTTATTTTATTTTTAGTATTATTTGTTATGCGGTAACAGAAAAACATCACCTGTAAAAATTGCAACTGACTAGTAATCAGTTGCAATTTTAACAGATTAGACTAAGATCACTTTGTTTTAGATTGAAGGGCCTGGTAACGGGTAGGTGTAGTCATAGATATATTAGACTAGCATCTCGCTCTGCCTGCGCTCGGGTACATAACAAAAAACTTAAAAAATATATATTTAAGTATTCTATAGCCTATGTTCATTAGGGATAATGTAGGCTTCTCACCGGCTTCACACACGTATAAACAAAAATTTTAAAATATATAGGTTTTTTTTTTAATTCTTTAATATTATATTCTATGACATTGTAGGATGCTAATGCTGAAAGAATTTTTAAATTAGTTTAATAGTTTTTAAGTTTATTCGTTACATACAAATATACAAATCTTTCCTCTTTATAATATTATTATTAGTTAGTGTAGATAATGGCACGTATTTGGCGCAACGAATAAGCATTGCAATTCAATGGGGCGATGCTGCCAGCAAGCTGGGCACGCTACCAACTGATAGTGGGCTGGAGCATTTGGACTGCCTGTAAGTCTGCAATAGGTTGTCTCAATGCTTTTAATGTAGTAACTGTAGTGTTGTATATAGTTAGTAGTATTTTGTTAAGAAAGGTTTACCGCTTTTAACAAAAATTAGATACGCGAGATACATATTATGTTTAGGGTAACAAACGCTGTGAGTTCAAAGTAGATTTATTATTAATACTTTCTTGTTCGATACTTATTACTATGACAGGAAGACGCTTTAACTATTCACAGAATGTTTCGTTACGGAACCCTTCGTGCGCGAGTCTCACTCGCACACGGCCTGTTTTTTTTTATGTGACGGAATAACCACGAAATCCACCCGATGCTAAGTCTATCTAAAACCAAAAAAAATAAACCAAAACATAACACAAAGACTTCAAAATGTTTGTTAAGACTATCAGAAGTCAACTCTAAAAGGTTGTTAGCATTTTCCAATAACCCTATATACACATGAATGTTTAGATGTGTTCCAAGCCATAGGCGCAAACTGTAAAATGGCAAGAAACGGAACAGAATAGAGGAAAAATATATAGTGCTGTCCACGACGTAGGTTTTTTATTTCCTACCTCGCACTGCCACAATTTGGAACTAGTAGCCTGGTGAAGTATTTCCGAACAAATACGACTTAAGGGCCTTGAAGCAGAGATCATATTCCCTCCTCAAAGCCCAACAACGTATCCTCGAGAGTTTGGTGTTGCAGATGTTCGTGGGCGATGGTGCTCACTTACCACCAGGTAGTTTGCCCTCCTATCCCATAAAAAAAAGGTTCAAAATGGGCTGAAACAGCTGCTTGATAGCTTAGCCTTTGACCACTATCTCACCTGATGGTAAATGATGATGAGGTCGGAGATGCTGATCAGGCTAACATAGAAGTACTGGCTCTCAAGGACAGCTGCCGGAACACACCGTTAGATGCTTGGCGACAGATTTTCTACTTGAATGAACCAGCTAGCCAGGCGGGCATTCACAAAATGCCCTAACACCATGCTATAACGACTGCCATCCTAAGACAACAACCGGGACCGTAAGCCGTCGGTCCCGGTTGTTGTCTTAGGATGGCAGTGCCTTGAAGCTCGGAAACGCTCACTATTAATATCACTAGCGGTCACCCATCCAACTCATGACCGCGGCGGACGTTGCTTAACTTTGCTGATCGGTTGAGAACAGCTAAGTAAACTGCGCTTCAAAACAAGTTGAACATTGACAAGTTCTGAAACTTCTTGCTTGTTTCCCCACTAATTACATAAATCAGGTCGCCATCTCCACTTTTACCGACTGTTAAAAGTGTTAAGGTCGTTCCACTATCTCCCGTCATCGGCGAGGCCGCCGCTTGATTAGCAAATAACATCAATTGTTTTTCCTTTTTTTGTCAGATATAATGATGAAAGAAACAGGCGGTCTGAGGTTAAGGTTAGCCGTAGAAGAGTTATATCGCGGAATCATTAGGGCTGTACTATATTATTATTTAGTTTCAATGTTGATTTATTTTAAATGCATTGAGTTCGAATACAGTAAGTATTAACGTGACGTTATGGTGATGATATGAGAATCGATTTCATGCTTTTGCTTATGAAGCGCTCATAGCGAAGTTTGCTTAGCCGTTCTTAACCAATCAGCTGAGTCAAGCGACGTCCGCCGCGGTCATGACTTGGATGGGTGATCGCTAGTGACTTTACTATTGAGCTCTTCCTTGCTTCGGAGGGCACGTTAAGCCGTTGATTTCGGTTGTTGTCGTACCATGGCAGTCGTTATAGCATGGTGGTAGGTCCATTTTTCAAATGCCTGCCTGGCTAGCTACCACCCGCATAGAAAATCTTTCGCCATTCACCTAACGGTGTGTTCCGACAGCTGTAAGATTATTTTCTCTGTCCCTGTACAGTTAAAGCATTTTTTGCATAACTGTATTGTGAGAACTCCTGTATTCGAAAATATTGTTATATATGCATTTTTATCAACTAAATGGCTTAAATTGTTAACATACCATCAAGATCCGATAAAACCTCTCAAGCCCAAGGCATTCCTTTTTACCTTCATTTTGAGAGGAAAACTGTCAGGTTCCTTCAGATTGATAGTTTTATTGGCAACTGAAGAAAGGGTTCCGCGTCCTATGGGATTACAAAAATGGATGGTTGCGATTCAACGAAGGAAATGTATTGAAGAGGTGACATTTTGCCACAATCGGATAGTGGCATAAATAATAATGGAGTATATTACTTTATTAAAGGTACTTGTATTATATATGACATACGCAGCGTGGAGAATTGAAAAGTTTCTTGAAATTGATATCAGCAACATTATCTTTTCTACCCTTATCCTATGTTTGTGGAGTTACAACGACATGTTATTTTATTACAAAAAAAGACGTCACAAAACATATTGAAGCGCTCGTAGCGAAGTTTGCTTAGCTGTTCTTATCCGATCAGTAAAGTTAAGCAACGTCCGCCGCGGTCATGGGTTGGATGTGTGACCGCTAGTGACATTACAAAGTAATGAGCGCTTCCGTGCTATATCGATAGCCGTCGGTCCCGGTTGTCGTCTTCGGATGGCAGCCGTATATCATGGTGGCAGGGCATTTTGCGAATGCTAGCCTGGCTAGCTACCACTCGCAAGTAGAAAGTCTGTCGCCAAGCACCTAACAGTGTGTTCCGGCAGCTGTCCTTAAAAACCAGTAATTCTAGGTTAGCCTGAACAAAATCTTCGACCACATCATCACTTACCATAAGGTGAGAAACAGGTTAAAAGCCAACCTATCAAGCATAAAAAAATATTGTAGATTTATTCGAATCGATCAACTGCTTACAAGACCAGACCGTTTCTGGAAGGATCTTGGGGAGTAATGGCTTGTTACTGTTTGATTAACACCTTGCACTCCCCTCCTAATTATGGATATCAAATTGCCCTTGGATAGGCAGGAGTATAAAAAATACCTTTATATTATAAATGCAAAGACAAAAAAAAGTGTTGCTTTAATTTGAGAGTCGACCGAATGACTGCAACTTGTACAATATATGGACAAAAAAGGTTTTGTTTTGATTTCTGAGTCGACCGTTTAACTCCAATTTATTAGTATTGACTACCAATATAAGGACAAAAAAAGGTTTTTCTTTGATGTAAGAGTCGACCTACTGACTCCTATCCTCTTAGGGAATGCTTTTGTTAGTATTGTTATTAGTACCTTAGCTTTCTGCTCATTTCTGGTACGATGTATGTTTCTCACTTCAGTTATGTATCGATGTATTTTTAATAGGTAAATGTTAGCAAGGTTTATTACATTTTTGATTAAATGAATTCAAACTTAAAATAAAAGAAATAATATAATTTATTAAGATACACATAAAAGATTCAAAGGCGCCGGTTTCTATTTTTAATGTAACCTTGTGACAAAGTGACACTAAAACTTGACCTTGCACGAGGACAATAAGGTTGTCGACATTCTGTTCTAATAATGTCATTAAAAGTCAAGACTTCTTTGAGATGTATAACGAATTTCGAAGCAGTGATGGCTCAGTGGCATTGGCTATGGTCTGCCGCGTAGCAGGTCCATGGTTCGAATCTTGCCGCGGGCTTGAGCTTCACCACATGGTGGAAGGGCATTTTGCGAATGCCATGCAAAGGAGGCTCTCAAGGACTGCTGCCGGAACACACCTTTAGGTGCCTTCCGACAGATTTTCTGCTGGCAATCGCAAAATGCCTTTCCACCATGCGGTGTAGCTCAAGCTGGTGGTGGGGATCGAACCAGGGACCTGGGGCACGGCAGTTCATAGCTATTACCGCTCGGCCATCATTGCTTCAAAACACACACTTACAAATACATAATTATTATAACCTATGTGTCAGTTCATGCAATGAACTAATTGTCAAATAATTAATGAAGATTTGCACATGAGGATAACGATAAAAAGAGAGACAGATTTAATCATATTAAATCATAATTGTACCTATTTTTTGTTGGAAGTGTAGTTCGATCCCCAAGACGCCTGCCAAGCGTGGGGATTATGGTAAATCCCCCCTTATTAGGGGAGGCTGTGTTCAGCAGTGGACAATCCGGCTGCTATAGTACACTACAGTTCCCACTTCAGCAAATAAATGAACAGAAATGATTTCTTACCTCTTGTTTTTGTAACTAATTGATTGGAAACACCTTTATTACTCGTAACGCATTTAGGTGAAAATTGTAACCGAATATCGGTTCAAGTATTTTATACAGCAATTTAAATAATGGATGGACGAACGGACGGCTATTACTAAATGGGATCCTGTTTCCTCGCACGGAAAATGGTTAAATTGCACTATCACTGCTCTGTAGGGTTTGAAACGAACTGATTTTACATAGAATAGAAGTAATTAATAAAATTTTGAAGCGCTCATAGCGTAGTTGACGTAACCGTTCTTAACTGATCAGCTAAGTTAAGGAACGTCCCCCCCTGTCATGACTTGGATGGGTGACCGCTAGTGACATTACTACTGAGCGCTTTCGTGCTTCGGAGAGCACGTTAAGCCGTCGGTCCCGGTTGTTGTCTTAGGGTGGTAGTCTCACAGACAGATTGAGAGAATGACACATTGTCCACTTGAAGGTAGCTACCACCTTCAAGTGGAAAATCTGTCCTTCAGATCCAGTAATTCTCTAGGTTAGTCTAACCAACATCTTCGACCACATCATCACTTATGAGATGAGATACAGACAAAGGCTAACCCATCAAAAAATTAAAAATATCTTAGAAAATCTTTTACAAATCTCGCGTACATTACGCGAACAAGTACAATAGTTAAACAAGTAAAGCAACCTAGCAATAAAATCAAACAAAAGTTATAATTTAAATATATCTATGCAATACAGGAACAATAAAAATTGTTACCTCCACATTGCTGGTCCTGGCTATTCGGGCGTGAAGGTGGTATGACGTCAGAAGGCATTGTCTCTTAGCAACCTTAGGTAATACGGTATAATCAACTTATCTGTATAGGCTAAATAAAGAAACTAATAAGAACGAGTGCAAGTTGAACTCACACATCGAACGTTCCGTACCTACATTAAAAAATTTGGTCGTAGGTATATAAAAATATACAGGGTTATTGTAAATATGCTAACAATCTTAGATTTTACTTTTATTCTTTTTATTCCTGATAGGGTAGCCTTTGACCACTATCTCACCTGATGGTAAGTGATGATGTGGTCGAAGATGTTATTCAGGCTAACCTAGAAGACCTGGCTCTCAAGGACAGCTGCTGGAACACACCGTTAGGTGCTTGGCGACAGATTTTATACTTGAGGGTGGTAGCTAGCCAGGCGGGCATTCGCAAAATGCCTTACCACCATGCTACAACGACTGCCATCCTAAGACCACAACCGGGACCGACGGCTTAACGTGCCCTCCGAAGCACGGAAACGCTCAGTAGTAATGTCACTAGCGGTCACCCATCCAACTCATGACCGCGCGCAACGTTGCTTAACTTTGCTGATCGGTTGAGAACAGCTAAGTAAACTTCGCTACGAGCGCTTCAAAAAACTTCTGTTAGTACTATCGAATATTTTTAGGTCAATTTTTTTTGTAGATAATTTTTTAAACTTTATTTTTGTCGGAATAAGCACGAGGGCCACCTGTTGTAAAAGTCTCTTGTGTCTGCAATTTATTATTTCATACTTTTTCTTAGTACCCACTTCAACTGCACGATCGAGACTGAATCCTGCGCTCGAAGAGTCAAGACCTCCCGAGGATGCTTCTGCATAAACGCGTCAAAAATTCTTCCGGTTTGTCTATGTGGCGTTTGCGACGTTACGTCGGCTTAACAGGAAAATTTGGTAGAATTGTCACTAGATATATATATATTTTTGTAAATATTTTTAAGTGTTTTATTAAGTTGATGTTTTCTTAATATACTTTAAAATATTTGTTATTATTAAATATGGATTTCGGCAAAGTAACGCCTGAATCTATTCATTATATTTGCTGTTATTAAAATAATTTGTACTCATTTTATGTAGGCTACAATTTGTAGCCATCTTTTATAGATCGGTGATACGAATATCCTTTTTGTAAGACTCTTTACGATAGAATTTTAACATACTCTATTCGGAAATTTAGCTTTACGATATCATTGTACAGCTTCACAATAGAATTTTAACATGTGTCAACTCTGTTAGGAAATTAAGCTTCACGATGTCTTTGTATGGCTTCAAATGAATTTACACGTTCTTTAAATAATATACCGAAGGCTCTACATTGCTCCAGTTCCAGGAGGTTTCTTAAGATGTTATTATAGACAACTCTAGAGTACAAAACAAAACACGCTAAAAATCACACGTATCTTTAAGATTTTTACGAAGAGTATATATAGTATCATTTTCTTATATACACTTCTAAAACTGTACTGTACTATATCAGCCGGAGTGTATACTGCTGAACACAGCCCCATTATAGGGTGTTTGCCATAATCCCTACGCTTGGGAAGCGTCTTGGGGATCGCAGTGTGAGACATCAGTTCCACAGAAAGCGCTGCTGCCCACCTTTTGGTGTGTTATCCGTAGTCGGCTTATACGACACCCACGGGTAGAGATAGAGGTGACAGTCTAGCCCGGCATCCCACGGGCTATTCTAAAACACCTTTGATAAATGTATTTCTGATTTATATATACCATAATCGACATAAGCTGTTAGTACAATAATTAAGTTGTTATATCTGCTTAATGAACAACATTGTTCCATTTCTTACATTGGATTATCGTAATCATTTACATGCTGTTCATTGGGCGCATTTTAATTTCCATAAAAACTCATCTATTTTGACTGGATTATCCAACACTGATGTTTATTTTTTTTGGAAAGAATCTACCTTGAAGTTGGTCCCGTTTTATTGTCATCAATTTCGATGTATAAGTAGTTTAAAGTTACACTCAATATACTGAAAAATGTATTTCGCTAATGTGTCGACACCTGGATGACCTTGCCGATGGTGACACAATCGATCTTTTAGGCAATATGCGTCAATCAAAAGAGTGCAAAACATTTTGTTATCAAAATAACGGAATCTGAGTGTATTGGACACTGAAAAGTAAACATAAAAACAACTAAGTTTCCGGCCAAGGATGCGCCCTCATATGTCGTTATCGCGTAAAACCATTAACCTCTTTTTGTGCAGTTAGATAAAACTATCCTTTGTCCGTTCGCGAGTCTTAAACTATTTCCATACCAAGTTTCATCCAAATCGGTCCAGTAGTTTTTAGGTATATTCGTTGCATACACAAATCCAAAAACAAAATCTTTTCTCTTTATAATATTAGTGTAGATGTATATAACTTGTGGAAGTTGAACCATAAAATGTGAGCTAAGAGTATTAATAACAAATTTATTTTAGAAGTATTTGAGAAAAGATCAAATTAATACATTGATAAAACACTAAATTTTTTAAAATAAAATATATATATCTAGTGACATTTCCGCCTAATTTTCCTGCTCAGCCGACGTGACGTCACAAACGCCACGCAGCCAAACCGGAAGAACATTCGACGCTTTTCGGTTCTAAACGAAGCGTCCTCAGGAGGTCTTCACTCTACGACAGTATGTTATTTCATACTGTTTAATGCTGGGAGTTTAGACTGTTACGTATTTAACGACATATTTTTCCACTTATAATTAGTAGTTAGCCAGGCGCCTGTATACATTTTAATGCTTTATAATCAGCATGTAGCTATTTCCGGGTAGGAGAGCATTTTATATGAATCACTAGTTTGGAAAAATTAGGCTAATATAATTTTATCTGAAATCAGTGGCATATCTTTTTTTTTTTTTTATTAGTGATAGGTAACCTGTCGACCACAATCTCACCTGATGGTAAGGGAAGATGTGGTCGAAGGTGTTAACAGGCTTAACTTTAAATTACTGGCTCTCAAGGAAAGCTGCCGGAACACACCGTTAGGTGCTTAGCGACAGATTTTTTACTTGAGGGTGGTCGCTAACCAGGCGGGCATTCGCAAAATGCCCTTCCATCATGCGGTGCTCAAGCCCGCGACATGATTCGAACCATGGACCTGCTGCGCGGCAGTTGGTAGCCAATGCCACTGAGCCATCAATGCTGCAAAATAAACTGGAAAAATATAAAGTGTCTATGTAATTATAACAAATTAAAAAGCAAAATCTGATAAATAAATATTAATTCATATTTTTACATAAAGAAACGTGCAGTAACGTTATAAAAAACCGGTTTTAAAGTAAAGTAGATACGTAACTTGAGGCTTGAATCAACGATGTAATCTTACATTACTACTTATTGTCAAGTAATGTTAAAGCACTTTCAGCATCGAGTGGCCTAATTTCGAAACTGTCAATGTATGGTATTATTTATGTATAGTATATTTTGTAACAATCGCGAATACCTAAGACAACAGGATAGTATATTTTTCAAGCGCTTTGAAATATTAAAATAAGGTAAATACAAAGTACACAAGTTACAGTTGCAACAATGAAATCCATAGAGCTTGAAATTAATCGCCGTTATCACTAAGAGATATTGTTCGTAGGTATAAGTTACTTAATGTCACTTGATATTAAATTAACATTGTTTCGCAAAGTAATTTCATGTGAAATATTTTGCAAATGAAGTTATTAAAATTTTATTGAATTTCTCAACTTTGTAAAAATTGCATTTATTTAAGCTTAGTGAGTTTTGAAATGAATAATAATGAAGTGTTTTTTTTCTTGGTAGTGGCCAGGCACTTGATTTTAAATTAACATTGTTTCACAAAGTAATTACATGTGAAATATTTTGCAAATATTTTTGAATTACTCAACTTTGTAAAAATTGCATTTATTTAAGTTTAATGAGTTTTAAAATGAATAATAATGAAGTGTTTTTTCTTGGTAGTGGCCTGGAGCATTTGGTCTGACTGTAAGTCTGCAATGATTTATAGGTGGTCTAAATGCTTTTATTATCGTACCTGTAGTGTTGTCTATAGTTCTTCTCGGTCACCACGGCCTGTCCTGTGCGAGAAGCACCGGAAGAATTCCCCGCCACGCCGGACTTAATGACATTATTCGGGCTCTTACCACCGCCAACTGCGCTGCCATCTTGGATTCTAGTGGCCTTGTACGTGGCGATGGTAAGAGGCTGGACGGCATGACGTTGATTCCGTGGAGGATGGGAAGGCCTCTGGTATGGGACGCTACCTGTGTCGATACCTTAGCACCTTCTCATTTTCCCGCAACCCAAAATGTGGCCGGCGCGGCGGCTGAACTAGCAGAAGTCCTCAAAAGACGCAAATATAGTAATCTCAGTAGTTGTTACATGTTTGTGCCTTTTGGGGTGGAAACGCTGGGACCGTGGGGACGTGGACCATTTTTTTTTTTAGTTAATTTTAAGTTTTTTAGTTTAATATGTTAATCCGTATAATTTAGTTATATTTGTTAGCATTACTAATAATATACATACTTTTTCAATAAAATAAAACTATAGTTCTTAGTATTTTATTGATATAGTCGTACTGCCGGCACAAAAAAATGATCCAATGAATTTGTTCATGACACCTGTAATAATATATTTATAAATACATCTGTAAATGTATAAGTAATAATTAAATTAATATTGTATATATGTGACTGTTTTCCAGATTTAAGTGTTAGCTGATACCAAATGGTAGCTAGTTAGCCCAGCAAAAGCGTTGAGAAAAATACTAAGACTGAAATATGGCAGGGTAAATTTTAACTATATATAAGTTTATAAATAATAATTTTAAATATATATAAATAACGCAGGATATATCTGACATTAAAATCGGTTAAACCGTTTAGAAGCTATGGTGTAATACTGAAACTCACAAACATACATACATACATACATGAACCCTGTAAACATAATCCTCCTTATTTTTGTCAGTCGTGTAATTAGTCGAGTACTATTAGTATTTTGAAGCAGTGATGGCTCAGTGGCATTGGCTTTGGACTGCCGTGCAGCAGGTCCATGGTTCGAATCCCGCCGCGGGCTTGAGCTTCACCGCATGTTGGAAGGGCATTTTGCGAATGCCCGCCTGGCTAGCGACCACCCTCTATTAGAAAATCTGTCACAAAGCACCTAACGATGTGTTCCGGCAGCTCTCCTTGAGAGCCAATAATTCGAGGTTTAGCCTATTTACATCTTCGACCACATGATCACTTAGGTGAAATTGTGGCCAATGTCTTACCTATCAGCAATAAAAAAAAAACCATTCCATTCGTTGTACATAAATCACATAATATATCAAAACTGCTTACTGCTGCTTAAGATTGATCTCAACGTTGAGATTTCATTTATTTTTACGAGCTTTACTATTATGAGTACTTGACCTCAATTATTCGCAATAAAAACATATATCTATATTATGCAGCTAGAGACGTTTACATGACACTTTTAAGCATTTTTTCCGTTCATTAAAATACTTTTACTATAAAACTTTAAAACGAAGCCGAGAGATATAATTCGTTTATTTTTGAAGTAAAACTTGTTTGCGCTACACTATCGACTAAATGGAATTTACAACCGGAGCTCGATTGTTTAAGTTTTTCGCTTTGGGACTGGCAATCGCATTATTTTACTTGTATGATTTTTCTCGTTTTCCCCGGAGGGATAAAAACGGTTATCAAGGTCTCAACCGAAAGGTTTGATTCTCTAAAAGATAGGCATTTTATACATCAGCGCAACTTAGTAACATTTGGTAGATTCTCAATTTTTTACGCCTGTCATGAAGGTTAGGCGTTAAAGTAATTTCTTGTATCATGTAGTTTTTTTTTATGCCTGATTTGTTAGCCTTTGACCACTATCTCACCTGATGATGTGGTCGAAGAAGTTGTTTAGGCTAACCTAGAATTACTGGCTCTCAAGGACAGCTGCTGGAACACACCGTTAGGTGCTTGGCGATAGATTTTCTACTTAGACGTGGTAGCAAGCCAGGCGGGCATCCTCAAAATGCCCTACCACCATGCTATAACGATTCGTGAGAAACAAGACTGAAATCAATGTATAGTGCTGATCGCCGACCTTCAATAACGAGAGATGCTTTATCCGAAGAAGAATCTAAATAAAAAGTTTTATAATAATAGCCGAAAATTACTTTTCACTGTTTATACTGTTTATAATTGGGGTGACGAACTCTTTGAAGTAATGTTTTATGTTGGGTGGAGTTGATATTTATTTTTGTGGTAATGTTGCTTATAACTAAAAACCATGTATTTAGTAACTTATTCGTATTTAGCGGAGCGATAACACTTCATAGCGTGAATTTTGTGTAACGATGTGACACCGTATAAAATGGAACCACGTCTAAAGAAACAAAACCACTTTTGATTGAATCAACCCCACGTTATAGGTAACGATCCGATATCGTATAAAACTATACAACGTCGTATATATATATACGACGTTGTATAGTAATAATATATACATATATACCCACCAACCAAAATATATGGACCAAGGTTTGTGACTCGATAATAATATGTAGGCTGGTAGGATTCTCGAAATGATTTTATTATAATTATGCTCTTTGACCAAGCGATATCTAACATAACGTATAATTTTAATATTGCATTATTGCAAAACATAACAAATGTTTTGCAATAATGCCTGCTATGCGGATAACATTATAAAATTATACCCCATCCCAATACGATGGTTAAAAAACGATAGGAAAAATTTGAATTATGACTCATGTCATGTTATCTCAATTGGTAAGAGCATACCCCGGCTAATTGCTACGGACGCGGGTTCGAATCCCGCACATGACTTAAAATTTTCCTTTCGTTTATTTGTAATTTTGTAAAGAACCTAGAATGTTATTTTCGGTCTGATTTACTACCTTCCATCTTAGAACCTGTATCTAAGGCAACAGTAGTACGTAGTAGGATCCAATCAAATTTGGTTAGGCAGGAGGTTCGAGTTGTGAAGGGGGGCATTGATGATATCGTAAAGGGGCCCCTTAAGCCCACTCCCCGGATTGCAAGTCCCAGATCCTTCTGGCCTCTTCCCCTGCAATGCTATGGACCCGGCACCCGCATGGTGAATCCATGGAATGCTAAGTAATTCGTCTCTCTTTCTTACTGCCAGTATATTTCTACGATGGTGCTGCATTGTGCTTAAGCGGTATCTTCAACTTACTAAAGACATGTTAAATTAGATATACTTAAAAAATTAAGTGAATACTCATATAAATATCCTTTAAATTTCGATAGTGCTGAACTTAAAAAGCATGCTCGCACTAAAAACCTCTGGCAACCACGGCATAAGAAATGACTTCGACGCCCTACTTCCTCAGCAGGGTATTAATAGTATAAAATCGAGAATCTACCCTATAATGCAACCAGATAGCGTTTAAGTTTAAAAAGCTCATCTATTAGTGAGTGAATATTTAGGCTCAAATACCTATTTAAGAACTTTATCTGGATAAAATATAATTTTTCCTTATCTAAATATCTTTTTCCAAATACAATCGCATGATAAGCGATCACATGTAAAATCACTATTACAGCATATTTTTTGCCGAGATTCTTAGGGTATTTGCCCTGCCTGAGGCACAAACTTTGCCCTTTATTAATTTATTGATGTTCTGATATTAAGTTGAGGTTCAATATATAAAATACCGAAGCAGACAAAATCAAATTCCTAACTAGTTTACTTTTTGAGAAAGACCCTGTAACACAAAAAGGTCTTAGATTGACCACTTTGGCTGCTACCCATGTCCTTACTTGTTTAAATAAAAAATATTTTTTTTCTTTACTCAATGAGCTCTTGACGATGAGTTAGGTACATGCCAGGGTGCTTAAAACACATTTTTTAGGCTACTGAGGAGGCTCCTTAACTATTTAGTTGAATTTTTGTTCTAATGTTCTTTTTTAGGATTACTTTCCATATAAAATATCCAAATTTCAGGTTAAATACTAATGTTTTTGACGAACTAGAGATGCGTGACATGAACAGACAGACAGTGCGTCTTATGAATAGATATTGTTTTGCCATTTGGATGCGGAACCCCTTAAAACAGTGCACTGTAACTGCATGCTACTGCAATATCTTAGTTTGTTAGAGCGTATTCCAGCCCAAGGAGTCGTGGTCTTCATATATTTTTGTACTTGTGTTTATTCTAACGGGAAATTGTAGCTTTTTAATAACATAACTAATAATTTCTATAATATAATTTCGCACATTTTTTTAATACATTATAGTACGAATAATGTGCTGTTTGTAGTCGGATATAAGGTGAAAACGCTCAAAAAAGTATGAATGGAAAGATTTAAGTAAAAAGGTGTATGCACAGTTTTTTTAATGGACTTTTGACTAAGCAGGCACTAAATCCACCTGGTATTCAGCAATTTCATTTATCGTCTATGGGTGCATACCATTTGAAGTTAGATTCGCTAAAAACGCTAAAAACGATCACACTCCCAAAAAGTTGTTCCACATGGGTCTTGGGGTTATTTTCGCCATAAACGCTAAGAGGCTACTGGAACAGTTTCAATTCCCTACATCTAATGTCAAAAGTGACAGAAGTGGCAAATTTTAGTGGCATTCTTAGCGTTCTTATCCTAAATGGAACAGGGGATGACAGTTCAAACGATCACAGTGATCACAACCAC
This sequence comes from Plagodis pulveraria, assembly GCA_963890685.1. Lineage (NCBI taxonomy): Eukaryota > Metazoa > Arthropoda > Insecta > Lepidoptera > Geometridae > Plagodis > Plagodis pulveraria. Next base: position 9,346,140 of record OY982973.1, on the reverse strand, counting down.
AGACGCAGAATGTGATCAAAATTATCGAAATTAACGTTCTTAGCGACTAATGGAACATACCCTAAGCCGTCACTTGAATGCATAACAGATGCATTACGTCACAAGTCACCGAAGCATAGGGTTGCCCCTGCGTTTTGCCTTAAGGCATAAAGTTAAATCGAAGTAATGTTAATATTCATATGCCTATAATTTCATCCGCATTTTACCGCCACCCACCCTTGGTGGTAGAAAGGTTCCTTGATGGCTCCACTTTTAACCGACTTGAAAATAAAGATGATATTCTCATTATGACTGTTTTTTTTATGTGTTACCTCAAAACTATGTACAAGATGTAACTTTTTAATATTCAAAAGAAGGTGCTTGTCTTGTGGCTGCATTTAAATTTCAGTTAGATCTGACGAATAGTATTTGAGCTATCCCTAATAATGCGTATGTAATGGTGAAAGAATTTTTCAAATCGGTCCAGTAGTGTTAAGGTTCCAGATTGCCCAGGCAGGGATTGTTCAGCAGAGGCGCCTTCCACCTGGACAATCTGTTTTGAATACTTAACAACCGGCGATTCGCCGGGCTGAAAAGGACAAGGTAAAAAATATGGTATAAAATACACAATCAATCAAGTAGTATATATGGAACTTACGTACCATACGTGAAGTCTCGTCAATTTGGACGAACCAAGCTTAGGACTACCTATTTAACCAAATCGGCCGATGTAATTAGAATGGACTTGCCTAGTCGACGAATATGGTTCCCGCTGCTGGTTTGCACAACACACCAAATGTCCAAATGTCTTTAACACGCACGGGGGTCGAACAAAGGGGTTTTCAAAACACAAAACACTCAATCATCAATTTAAATACTGCTGACCCATATCGTCAAATAATTTTTCAAAAAACAGCTACCAAAGTGACAAAGCAAAAAGTTCAAATTATTTTCACATACGAAAATCCACAGGTCAAAAAAAGACGACTAGCTAGGGGGCCGTTCCGGACCTTGCCCACGCTAAGGTGATCGGTCCGAACAAGTAGTATTTCAGTTTATTACTTACATACAAAATAGAAATCTTTCCTCTTTATAATATTATATTAAATATTATAAGTGTAGATAAGTGTATGAGACAGAAGTTAATGTATAAAGAATATCAAAACACTTCCAAAACATTTGCTTATTTTACTTCAGACCAGTTTTCTATTCAAACCAATAGGGGAATTAAATTGCTAATCAAAGTTGTTTAGATGTTGTAATTGTAAAAGTTTTATTTGAATTATTGCTAGAGATTTAAGTTTATGATAAACAACCAATGTTTTAACTCATAGCCATGATAATGTTGATTAATAAAATTTAAAGATGAGAGTTTGCAAATAAGTTTGTTCTGTGATATATATGACCTCTTTTAATTTATTGTAAAGAAATAACTAATGTAGCTTTATGTATAATAATTTTAAAAATGTTGTCCTATTACGAGTATAAGATCCAAATTATTCATGTGTACCCTCTAGAACGTATTGTTTATTGTTCAACTTAGGAGTTGCCAGAATTTTATACTGTAGAATGTTTTTTGTATGTAGAAATATATTGCAATGTTATAATATGTTAGGTAATATACGTGGTTTCGAAGACTAACTGGTCACGCAGTTCTTACCTACACGGTTTGTAAGGTACTCGTTACCATGTACCTGGAGGCCAGATTCTTTTCCCACTCGGCATTGGAACCGAGTGGAATTTTAGAAGATGACCGTGAGAGATCATACGGTATTGGAACTATTTTGAATCAGTGATGGCTCAGTGACAGTGGCTATGGACTAACGTGCAGCAGGTCCATGTTTCAAACCCCACCGCGGCCTTGAGCTTCACCGCATGACCCAATGCATGGATAGATTTGAACATTGGATGTGACGCGCGCAAGGACAATATATTCTTACTTATAATAATCAGCTGCACCGACAAAAGTCTAACTCTTAAGTTATTAAAAAATAAGTTATTAAACTGATAGCTTTAGGTATACTAAGATGAACATAATGTAAATAAGTCCGGTTATGATAGTAAGGAAACTGAACGACGACTAATAGTGTGCTTGTGTGTAAGAGGGTGTGTATGTGTTGCTATATTATGGAAGTGTGTGTGTTTCGTTTATCATAATTTTTTCTTTGCTTATTTACTGCTGGTAACTTGATCACCTGCTGCTTTTTGCATATTAATTTAAGTCATTGCAGACACACAGGTAGTCCAAATGCTCCAGCTCAATACCAGTTGGTAGCGTGCCCAGCATGCTGGCAGCATTGCCTCGTTGAACTGCAATGCTTATTTGATCATTAATAATATTGTAATATAATAAAAAGCGAAATGAAAATACAATAAAAAGTGTTTATTGAGCTCGTTTATCACAGCAGTGCAAGTAGGGCAACAAAGCAATGTACACCTAAACGATTAGTGTGACTACAAAATTAAAACTAATAGAAATTAAAGTTTTATGAAAAAATAGTAGTTATATTATTTTACTAAGCAAATAAAAGTATTTCTAATAAATTAAATAAAAAGGGGAAACTCATAGCCGTAGCCGCGTGGGATAATATTCCCTCTCGTTATAATTTTGTAATGTAATTGCATGCGTAATTACAAAAATTATAGTACATTGTACACCGAGGGAAGAAAACGATCTATTTCTGTTCGAGAGTATGTTTAAGCCTAGCGAGCAAAGTGGAGGGCTTAAAGAAGACATGAGAACGGAATAGAACTACCTCCCGAGTAATACATAATGCTTTATAATTCACCTACCTGGAAAATAAAATCATTGTAAGTTTTCTCGTAATTGTCCCGAGACTTCTCAGAAAGTAAGTTATTTATGATTCCTTGAGCTGTATTTTTTATTTCTGGTGGCGACATCATTGTAAAATCGTCACTTTCACTATAAGGTGACAATTTGGAAAATTAATTGGAATTGTTAAAAGCGTATATACTGTTGAATTATCAATATAGTTAAAAAATTACATTTAACAAAACAAAACAAATTGCTGCGCATTTTTTTCGTAGTACAGAAAAAGGTTGCCAACCTGCTCTCATTGAATGTCGAGTACAAAACAAAAAAATCTCTCCTCATTTTTTTTTTATTATTTGAAATAAAACTAGGTTGGGATTTGACGTATGTTTTTGTTATGATCTCAGCTAAAAAAAAACAAATGATCGTTATCAGGGCTGGTATAGATTTTCATACAACATTCCTTCACTGCTATGAAGGGTAGGAATTAAATTCCATATAATTTTTCCCACCGCACACTTATAAGGGAGAAATGACGAACTTTATAACATGTTTTTGATCGAGCAATGAGACAATTTCTGAGTGGGTGTGGTATAAAAATAATAAAAATACTTATTCTCTAGTTTATACGTCAATACCTCCGGAACTCAAGACAAAACATTAACAAATATACGTCTCCATTTCACATTATACCTACATTAATGTATCCGCTATGCAACCTTTTTTGCGGGAAAATATGCTAACGTGACCCTACTTGCCCAACTTGGCGGAGGGCTGCTCTCGAGGAGATTTTAGTGGGTTTAAGTTCCACACATCGCCTTCCGCTACCGGTTTGAAAAATTTCCCCGCCTAAAAAAGGGCAAAGGAGCTCTACCAGATATCGCAAATAAAATCTTATTGTTATCAATCAATTGGCTTGCGTTAAAATGAAGAATGTTTCAACTAGAAAACAAATAATATAAAGTAGATACTTATATTCAAAAAGGTTTATCAAATGGCTTACAAAAACAAATTATTTTGATACCTTATTGAGCGGCTGCATTATGCAAGATACACGTTGATATTGAATCTGTAAGTACAGATCACGCAAAATAGGTGTTCTAGTTCAAGTGAATTGTACGACCTTACATTGCAATCGTTGAAATCGTGTTGGTATGAAGCTTAAAAATGAAAATCTAAAGTTTAATTTATCAACAGCGGCGTTGGAAGCGGCAATTAATTTAATTTTCATAGTTTAGACTCAATCAAACTTTGTAGAGGAAACGAGATGAGTTTAGTTTTTATTCAGTATAAAATGGCAACATTCTAGTGGACGGCATGTTGAATTTTTTACGTTGACAGTGACGTTTTCCTACAGCTAAAAACATTGCTTATTTTGTGATGTGAATTCACTGGTCATTTGAAGATTGAAAAAAAAACTAAAATTTATTTATGGCTATATGATTATATTATGCATATTACCTACTTATTCATTAACAGATATAAATGGTGCATGCATAGTTATTTCCAACTAACTGTAGGGAATGCAGACAGATTGAAAAATAATGAAGTAGAGAAAAGTAACAATTTATGAATGTAAATGATGTATATGTAACTACATCATTTCTGAAAACAATCAGCATTTCATGTACTTCGTGTATTTCGTAGCCAGAATATCAAAGTTAAGGTTATCTGTTTATTTAACTAATTGTATTCGTACAGTTATTGGTTTAAAATCCTTGACTGTTCCATATCCTCTCAATGGGTGATAATAAATTAGTGCTATATGAAAACACGCGTCGATATTTATGTGCTAATATTTTAACGGTCTATTGACCTAAAGAACAGTGGGTATACTACCAGCAAGGGTTACCGTTACAGGTTTAAATTCAAAAGGTGGCCGGCTGGGCATAAAACTTTGGCACAAACTGCATGATTGGCTTGGGACAGATATTGTAACAACTCCTCCTCGGAAATAGGGTAAAAGTAGGAAGCTAGGGCTTACTAGGATTCTTATATTGGGACTATAAAAGTAAATTTGTTTCAGGTGCTCCTCATAGAAGCAGGCCCAGAAGAACCAGACGTAACCAGCGTTCCAGGTCTAGCACCAGTACTAGGAAACTCAAACATAGACTGGAATTACCGAACGCAGCCTGAAGAACTGACTTGTAGAGCGCAGAGAGGTCAATCTTGCTCGTGGTTTAGGTATGATAAAATTTAATATTTCGTGTGACCAATAGGGCTCCATACTCCAGACCGTTTTCTCCAGAGTGAAACGGATTCAATTATTTAGTTAAAAGCTATCTTTGAGAAAGTATCCTAAAAAAAATTGCTCTCTAGCATCTGAAAATTTCCATAAAGAGATGACTGAATAAAGAAAAAAAACCGCAAATGACATGATGTCCAGTTTTAAATTTTTTGCCATTTTCTCGACGGGGTAATTTTTGTTTTACATTCATTTAAACGTATGTACCTATTGCTTATTTTTTATATAAAAACTCGGTAGATTTAAAAGATTGACCGTAGTAACAGCCATATTACGAGCACGATCTGTGACGTTTGAGATTTTAACGTGTTAGTTAGTTCAAAATCATCAACGCTGCTCTCGCTGTAAAGATAAAGTCCTAAGCAATTCTAAACCAACCCCCGGACGTTCATGCCCTGAGCCAATTAAAATAACATTTGCAAGTACTTTCTATATTTATTTGCATGAATGTATGACAGAAACACTGGAAATGCTACACTGAGATAATTAATAAAACAATTAAGTGTAAATTTTTATAACCACACTGATGGGAGAGTATCTCCAGGACTGGAGTAAAAGAAAACAAAATTATTTGTTTAAGATGACACTATACCAAGTGCTTAATTTTTTCTGTAATGAAACCGTCCTCGTGAAGTATTGGAATTAAGTTTTGACCTGAAAATAAAATATGTCATCTATATTATGATAAAAAAAAGACATCGACCGTAACCGAAAGTGAGTCTTGAGAATCATTTTTATAGTCAATTTCGGTGTCTTGCATATTGAGTGATCAATATGCAAGACACCGAAATGATATTTTACGATATACACATTCTCGAGTATACTATGGCCATATACACGAGTAAACAGCAAAACTTAAGAATATTTGTCATGTGTCTTTGTCGTTAAAAGTGTACCACAATATATTATTATACAAAACCCAATTTTGATCACTCTTATTTCAAAAATATAATACATTTTTTTTACAAAACCTTTTAGCCCCATTAAAATCCTTTCACAAATATTTTCTGCGCTGCTATTTAAACTACAAAAAATCATGACACCGATAAATACAATATTTTGTCTTTTATTTCAAAAGTTACATTTTTGAACCATGCCATTTCTGGTTTTCCCGTAAACAAAAAAATGTCAGGAATATACCATGTCCTCCTATTAAGACTTTCGTAAAAGATAATTTAGGGAAAACAACAAATGCTGATGAGCATCACAGCATATCTAACGTAGTTGTATAATATTGGAATATTGCTGTGTATTTGTCATAAAATCACGAACACAGTCATCTTTGCATGCCTTATTAATGGCTGAAATGTGTATGAGAATACTACTAATAAGATTTCCCACAAAAGATTAGTGCTAAAATGTCATGAAAAGAAGATTAATTGAATATTCGGCAATAAACAGAAGTCAAAATTTATAATATATAGGTCTGTTTTTGTGCCAGCAAAACACAAATATATTTTTGACCCCACCTGGGCTAAAATAGGAAAATAATATTGTTATTTAGGAACATACATAACATTTAAGAATTGTTATAGATTGTGGCCGATGATATAGCAAAAATTATAACTTGAAACTATTGTAACAAAAAATCAACAGGTTTGTTTATTTTTGATTTTGAAGAATCTAATTAAGATATGGAATGACTTCTTATTAGAAATTTTGTTTTCAGTGGAAAAGTCATGGGTGGATCCAGTTCTATAAATTACCTTGTATATATGAGAGGCAATAAACAAGATTATGATGAATGGGCTGATTTAGGAAATTATGGGTGGAGCTACAGAGAAGTACTCAGTGATTTTATTGAATATATATTTAATGTGAATAAATTTAAATTGCAAAAATTACATGTGTGTAGTTCGTGCTATTTAAATGTTTACTTTTGTATATTTTTAGGTACTGCCATACTTCAAAAAGTCTGAAAATAACTGGGACGAAGAAAGAAAAAACACAAAATATCACGGTATAGATGGACCACTCGATGTTGAAAGATTTAGTTATGCCGACAAAAATATTTATATGCTTGTTAATGCTTTTCAACAAAAAGGTTTTCCATTGGTGGACTTCAACGGAGAAAAACAAATTGGCACTATGATGACTCAAACTACTTCCAGAAAAGGAAAGAGGGTATCCACAAATATTGCATTTATAAAACCAATCAGATATAAAAGACAAAACTTGGTTATTCTTTCAAATGCTCGTGTGACTAAAGTGTTGATAGAGCCAACAAAAAAAATTGCATATGGAGTAAAATATTTGAAAAATGGAGTGTGGTACAAAGTATATGCAAAAAAAGAAGTCATTTTGAGTGCCGGAGCGTTAAATACACCTAAAATATTAATGTTATCGGGTATAGAACCGAAAAATCACTTAAAAAGTCTCAAAATAAATATCTTAAAAGAACTCAGTGTTGGTAAGAACTTACAAGATCATGCGACTACAACTGCTATGATTATAAAACTTTCAAACAAAACGTCAACACTTCTTCAAGGAAATGAAATCATAAGTGAAATAAAAAAGTATTACAAATCTAATACTGGACCATTATCGGCAACAGGATTATTACACATTACTGCTTTTTTTAGAACTCAATATGCTGATGAAGGTAAAACAGTGCCAGATATACAATTTCACTTCCAAGGTCGCAATTTAAAGGAGTTTTACTCAGATCCAACTACTTATTTAGCTACAGGCGTCCTTCCTGCGACTTACTACGATAGCATTAATGTGAGTCCAATTCTGCTTAAACCAGAGAGCAGAGGTTACATTACTCTGAACATGAGTGATCCCATATTTGGACCTCCATTAATTTATCCAAGATTCTTTACAGTAAAAAAAGATTTGGATACTTTAGTCGCATCTTTAAAATTCGTGACAAAATTAGAAAACACTGAAGCATTTCAAGAAAATAATGTAAAATTTGTTAGACAACCAGTGCAGGGATGCAAAAACCATAAATGGGGTAGTTATGAATATTTTGCTTGTCTGTTTATACAATATACTGGAACTATATATCACCCATCAGGAACCTGTAAAATGGGCCCTAATTATGATAAGGAAGCGGTAGTGGATCCAAGGTTAAAAGTATATGGAATAAAACATTTGAGGGTAGCTGATGCTTCGATAATGCCCAAAATAGTTCGAGGTAATACAAACGCACCCGTGATAATGATTGGCGAAAAACTATCGGATATTATTAAGGAAGACTGGAAACCACACTCACATGGCAATCACAATCAAATAAAGGAGTTTACAAACAATGATGTTTCTTAATGTAAAACACAATACTTTACTAATCCTCTCTAAATGAAATATGACTATACCAAAATAATATCTAGTACCAAACAGTCAATATATAGGGTTTAAACATAAATAATGCATATTGTGATATCTTTCATTAAAAATTTATTGCATCACTATAAATACATTTAATTCAATAAAATATGGTTGAAATGGATTATGTCTTTCTCTTTTTTATTATAACGTGGCAATGTTATGGTATCCTACAAGTATAATATAAAGATACTTTGTGGTGGTTCATGGTAAGTCGACATAAAGTACTCGTTATTAGCATTGTGTTGACATAGTATTTTTAGCTGCAACGTAGAACTGTGTATCTGTTGAAATGGAGAATGGTTACAATTTTATAGATCTACCTTCGAAATTACATATTTGGTGACTTATGATTGCTTAATCACACCTTTGAATTCAGTCTAATTATCATCATCTTATTAAATTTCTCCTTCAGCTGAGATTTTTTCTACACAAATTTTAATGATTTCCCGTAAGTATTATGTGCACCGTATATAGACTGTTATAGACTACCACTCTGCTAAAGACATGAGCTTCACTGCGTGGTTGTATGCCATCCCAGGAATGCTCTTTGTTCGAGCTAACACCCTCAATAAAAATACGGATCGCAAAATGAAGTCTTTATAACATATTCGATCAATCTATGATATTTTCATTCATCGTCACCAGATGTTGATGAAATAAACAATGGATAAGTAGTAGTATCCTGCCAATTATGACGTAATATTCATATACATAAATAAAGTAAACATTCATGACTTGTACTCTCAAATTAAACAAGTACTCACTAAACATTATAATAACATGAACTGAATAAAACTCATAAAATTAACAAAACACGTAATCTGTCTTAGATTGTTGTGGATAGTGTTTTGTGTTAATTTTTAGTTACTTGAATACTAGCCTGCTATTTGGGGATGACTAAATATAGTTAGAACTAATATTTTAGATAAAACAATACTCTAAAATTATATTAAGACTTTCGCGACTTGAACACATAGTTATATGTATGTAGACTTATAACTAAGCACTTTGAAGCAGTGAGAGCTCAGTGGCATTGGCTATGGACTGCCGCGCAGCAGGTCCATGGTTCGAATCCCGCCCAGAGCTTGAGCTTCACCGCATGGTGGAAGGGCATTTTGCGAATGCCCGCCTGGCTAGCGACCACCCTCAAGTAGAAAATCTGTCGCCAAGCACCTAACGGTGTGTTCCGGCAGCAGTCCTTGAGAGCCAGAAAAATTACAGGCTAATGAGACCTAACAACTGGACGTCTCAGTGTAACGGGCACAGTGCAATTCGTCATTGACGAAATGCGTCTGTTATAGGCAGAGGTTAGTCCACTTAACATCAGGTGGGCCTCAGGCTTGTTCCGTCACAATAACATAAGAAAAAAATTTAAAAAAAAAATGTAACGGGACTGAATCACGATAAATTGAGTTCGTTCGTGACCACGATCAATGCAACTTGGTCGAAACGTCGAAGTTGCGTTACAAACTCATGACTAATATTAAATTAGTGCTGACCGTTTATGAAATGAATAATTAGTTATTGAATAATGTCCTATTCAGCATGCTTTTTTCGTTTTATTAATATCATCTGACCTATTCAAACCTTCCATTAATTATGGAACTTTCTTATTATGGCTTACTTCCTTAAATTTGAGCATTGCAAAAAAATTGGTTACATTCACATTATTTTGTAGTATCTATTTCAGACAACTAATATTTACAACACACTTAGCATGTACGCCATATTTGGCGATCATCTTTGCGAATCATATTTGATTTGCAGGCAAAATGTAAAAACTCGTTTGTTATAGATCATTGTAGAAGGTATACCAAGAAAGCTCAATTACACCAAAACTCAATATTTTGTTTCATAAAACTTTATTATGAAGCCTTTGTTTAAATGATACGAATAAAACCACAACCTTATTACATATCTTATTTATTTATTGAAATATAATGCAGGCATGCCAAGTATGATAAATGTGTAGATCTCTTGTATTTAGTATATCTTGTTATAGCTACATACAAAAATGATAGTAGTTTCTTGTAATTTTTTGTAGCTGTATCTTATATTTTTTTGTATGTTACACACTGATAACCTTTGACGTAGTATATGTAGAATAACTAGTAATACGTGTGTAATACTAAGTAAAACTGTTGTAGCATTAGAAATATATAGTCATAGATAACATAATATGGGTTTAATTAGAGAGGCTTATGTCTTTTCTACACGGTGTTATATATAGTAAAAAAATTATTTAACTCTAGATTATAATGATATCCTACCTTGTCTGCCGTTTAGAGCACCGTTTTATCAACATTGAGATTCATCAAATCATATTATATTTTTGATATTTCTTAAAGACTAATTTTGACCACTATCTCTCTTATTGGTACGTAATGATGCGGTTGAAGATGTTGTTCAGGCTTTATTGAATTGAAAGTAATAAACTTATATAAGTATACATAATAATGTGTTTGCCTTAAATTCATGAAGGCCACGATATCATTGAAAATTATATTTATTATTCATTTGAATATTATGGGACTAACGTATACAGTAACAGAAAACGAATATTGTTATTATAAACTATCTCTATAAAATTTTTCTCCGTTATGTTAAAATTAATTTCTAAAACTTTTGAAGACATTGGCCTCTCTAAATTGTAGTTCTGTGGATAACCTCACATATTGTTGTACTTTTCAACACTTTTCTAATCGTACCAATTTAATTCTAGGGGCAAAACGATGGGTGGATCCAGCGCCCTGAATTATATGGTGTATATGAGGGGCAACAGGCGAGACTACGATGGATGGGCAGAACTTGGTAATCCTGGATGGAGCTATGGAGAAGTAAGTAAATAAGAAAAAATAATTTAAAAAACTGATGATATGATTATAACTTACACTCTTCTTTATATTAAATGATTGTAAAAAAAACACTGTGGAGATAAGGGTAAGCAAAGTGGTGCACGTGTCGTTACCGCAGCGGTTGTACCACACTCGATATAATGAAAAAGGCTTCCAATAGAATCCGTAACAATTATTGTTAATAGCGATATTGACTCTTAGGCCTACTTGCACCAACGAGGAAACGCGAGTTAAACTCAAACTAAACGTAAATTGTCAAACAAAAACCAACTTAACCCGACTTTAACTCTCGAATTTACGTTGGCGCAATAAGCACTTAGTTTTAATATTGTTATGTTTGCTATTTAACTATGATTTTAACGTCTGCTATGCGGATTACATTACGATGGATCCCAATACGAGGGTTAAAGAACGATAGGAAAGATTTGAGTTTTGACGTCATGTCATGTTAGCTCAATTGGTTAGAGCATACCCCGGCTCAAGGGGTGGATTGGCGCGGGTTTGAATCCCGCACATGACTTAAATTTTTCCAATCGTATATTTGTAATTTTGTAAAGCAGTTAGTTGTTTAGGCTTTAAAACCAATGTTTTATCAATCATATAAAAACTGAATGGTGTGGGTAGCATAACATTCTCCTCACAACTGTATAATAATTGCCAAAACTAGTACATTTATGTACCTTATCAAGATATCAATTCTGAAATTTCTATTTTTTTTGGGCAGTTCTATGTACAATCACACATTTATGATATTTTTCAGCTTTAATTTTAAAACATATCTTGAAAAAGTATTAAGTTATTATTATCAAAGTATTAACTATTTTTTTATTTATCTACAGGTGCTGCCATATTTCAAAAAATCTGAAAACAACGAAGACATCGAATCAAGAAATAAATACTACCATTCTGTTGGGGGTCCATTAAATGTAGAAAGGTTTCCTTTCATTGATGTCAATTCTATGATGCTAGTACAAGCATTTAAAGAAAAAGGCCTTCCCGTAACTGATTTCAACGGAGACAATCAGTTAGGAACTGACATAGCACAGTCTACATCAATTCATGGTCGTAGGCTTTCAACTAATGCTGCATTTATTAGACCCATTAGGCACCATAGGCATAACCTGCAAGTAATAAGCAACGCTTTTGTAACTAGAATTTTAATTGATCCTATTACAAAAACTGCTTTTGGAATACAATACGTTAAAGATGGGACATATTTTCAAGTTTTAGCTAAGAAAGAAGTAATAGTTAGTTCTGGTACTGTAAACTCACCAAAATTGTTAATGCTCTCTGGAATTGGGCCAAAACATCATTTGGAAAGTTTAAACATACCAGTGATATCAAATTTAGATGTTGGTCATAATTTACAAGATCATATTACAACTGATGCTCTGATATTAAGTCTTTCTAACAAGACGTCAACAATGGTACAAGGTCAACAACTTCTGGATGAGATTTATCGGTATCATGCTCAACATCCAAAGAAAAATGGTCCTTTGGCTGCTTCGGGCACTTTAAGTGGCACAGCATTTATAAAAACGCCATACGTCGAAGATGATGCACCTGATATACAATTTCATTTTGATGGCAGAAATGTCAAAGAATTCTATTCAGATCCTACAACTTATATAGCAACTAACATTTTCCCTCTTTCTTTTTTCGATGGCCTAGCTGCTCGTCCTTTATTGTTGACGCCTAAAAGTCGAGGATTTATTTTACTAAACAATACTGATCCAGTATTTGGACAGCCCCTTATATATTCTAGATTTTTTACTAACAGAGAAGATTTAGATGTCCTTGTAGCTGGTTTGAAATATGCCGTTTCTTTAGAAGATACAGAAGCGTTTAGAATTAGTGGAGCCAGATATGTTAGAATACCAGTGCAAGCTTGTGTGGGACATCAATGGGGAACTTATGAATATTTTGTTTGCCTACTTATACAGTATACATCTACTATATTCCATCCTGTAGGAACATGTAAAATGGGCCCAAAATGGGAAAAAGATGCAGTTGTGGATCAAAGATTGAGAGTGTATGGTATAAAACGTTTAAGAGTTGTAGATGCATCTATTATGCCAAAAATAGTAAGAGGAAATACCAACGCACCAACAATAATGATAGCTGAAAAAGCCACCGATTACATAAAAGAAGAGTGGTTAAATTGAGTTAAGCATTTCTTAGATAGTTAAATTATTATATTTTTTACTTTTATACGAATGAACCGCTAATTTAGTAATCAAACTGTAAGTTAGAGAAGACAATAAAGATTTTAAGCAGAAACCAGAATATTATGTAAATATGTCAGTAAAGTATTATCGTTTATCGTAACCACCAGCAAGGATAATAGAATGAACTGTAAAGGAATTTGTTCAATAACATTTTTGTTGAATGCAATTTATCTAGTGTTACCAAAAATTAAATAAATAACATATGAAACAAAGGAAGATGTTTTATTATTTGTTTTTGTAATTTTTCCTAACTGATGGCCATACATCGGAAGATCGGAAGATGATAATAAGATGCTGTTTTTGAAGGTAAGATTTTATTTATCAAGATATGATGGGTGAGCGGTAATAGCTGTAGACTGCCGTGCCGCAGGTCCCTGGTTCGATCCCCACCGCCGGCTTGAGCTTCACCGCATGGTGGAAAGGCATTTTGCGAGTGCCCGCCTGGCTATCTACTACCCTCAAGTTGAAAATCTGTCGCCAAGCATTTAACGATCACGACAGCTGTCCTTGAGACCTAGTGAAATTACAGGCACTTGAGACTTAACAACTATGTCTCAAAGAGAGTGCGTAGTGCAATTCGTGAATTGTGATGAAATTCAGCGGACAAACGGCAGAGGTTTGTCCGCTTAACATCAGGTGGGCCTCAAGCTTGTTCTGTCACAATAACATAAAAGAAAATGCGCGCAGCAAACGCCATCAATACCAGCTGTTCCATCGTCCTACGAAATGAGCTCGCCACGCTCTGAACACTCCTACTCCTCACGTTCTTTTAAACTTGTTTGCGCATGAGGTCCAGCATGTGGATTTGTTTTTAGCTCTACGAACATTATTGTTATTTATCTTACGGTGTATTTAAGTCTTAAACATAATATTTAAATTAGGTAGTAAGTGTTTTGGTGTCAGTATTGTAAGCTTTCTACTTGTATTAAATAAATAAATCTCTCTCAGATCGGATTCGCCAGTCATCTTGTTTAACAGCATTGTATGTAAATAAATTACTATACTTAAATAATTATATTTTTACTGCACTGCGGTAAAGCAATAAATAATAAACAGTATGTTTAGTGATGGCATCATCTAATTAAAATAATAAGAAAAGTTTGTAATTAATAAATTATTGTTAATGATTTGTGTAAAGGAATGGTGTTACCATTAGGTTGTAATTTAAAATACATCAATTTAATACAGAGTTCATCAGTTAATGTTTTAATGCAATTACATATATTTTTCAAATAATATCGTATGTAGTTGTCACAAAGTCTAAGTAAGCGCTGGTAGTTAAGTTTGCTTTGCCGTTCTGAACTGATCAGCAAAGTTAAGCAATATGTCATGAGTTTGATGGGTGACCGCAGGTGACAATACTACTGAGCGTTTCCGTACTTCGGAGGGCACGTTAAACTGTCGTTCCCCGTTTGAGGTCTTAGGATGGCAGTCATTATAGCATGGTGGTAGGGCATTTTGCGAATACCCGGCTAGCGACAGATTTTCTTCTTGAGGGTGGTAACCCTCAAGAAGAAAATCTGTCGCCAAGCACCTGATGGTGTGTTCCGGCAGCTGTCCTTGAGAGCCATTAATTCTAGGTTGGCCTGAACAACATCTTCGACCACATCATCACTGATAGTGGTAAAAGGCTAACCTATCAGCAATTTAAAAAGGACGGTTCCCTATTTTTTTTTTTTATGTGGTAAAAGATGACCCAAGAAAATAATATGCGCAAATATCCACATGAGCACGCAATAGGAGCGAGTGTTTCTGCTTATTGCATGCAAAATACACTTTAATATCTTGACATTCTGATTTCCCAAGGTGTTCGTACTGTTAACTAGAGCATTTCTTAAAAGGATAGGAGTAAGATATGCACCCGTCCTTGAAAAAACACCATCATAGAATATAATCGCGTTGCTGCTCTTTGTGTTGTAACAGCAGACTTACTATTCAACCAACTAGGAAACCTCTGACATATCTTGCCAGATATTAAGTCATGATGTGATCAAAAGTGTAGTTCACGCTAATCTATAAATACTGGCTCTCAAGGACAGCTGCCGGAACACCACTTTAGGTGCTTGGTGTCAGATTTTCTGTGAGTGGTATTCCGAATACCCGCCATTCGCATTTGCAATATGAACCACCACCGTGCTATAACGTATGTTGTCCTAAGACAGCAACCCAAACATCAACGGTTCATGGCCTCTGAAGCACGGACTCGCTAAGTATAAATGCGTATCGATGATCTGACCTGAGGGATGGGTGACCGCAGCGGAAGTTGCTTAACTAGATTGACACGTAAACTACACAACGAGCGCTTCAAATATGCATCGATATAAATCGAGTGCAACTCCAAGTCCAAGTAATACCAATACCGAGTCCAAGTACTGCTGTCCGAGTCCAAGTATGACTACATAAAGTGAGATAGAGGTAAGATGGTGATAATTATAATTATAATCTCAATCAAAATAAACAATACAATGTTTTGTGTTCTATAATTATATATTTATATATATATATATTTATATATATATATATTTATATATATATATATTTTTATGTTATTGTGACGGAACAAGCCCGAGGCCCACTTTAAGTTAAGTGGACTAACCTCTGCCTATAACAGACGCATTTCGTCAACGACGAATTGCACTGTGCCCGTCACATTGAGACGTCCAGTTGTTCGGTCTCATTAGCCTGTAATTTTTCTGGCGCTCAAGGACTGCTGCCGGAACACACCGTTAGGTGCTTGGCGACAGATTTTCTACTTGAGGGTGGTCGCTAGCCAGGCGGGCATTCGCAAAATGCCCTTCCACCATGCGGTGCAGCTCAAGCTCTGGGCGGGATTCGAACCATGGACCTGCTGCGCGGCAGTCCATAGCTAATGCCACTGAGCCATCACGGCTTCAGAATGTTGTCTTAGGTTTTCGCGATTATTACACATAATAATTAAACAACTTTAAACGGTATCATTATTTTTGTTCCGACGTTTCAAACACTTTGCAGTGATCGAGGTCACGGGGTGACTCTACAAAGTTATAAAAACACGATCACTGCAAAGTCTTTGAAACGTAAGGACAAAAATAATAATAAATATACGCGATTTAAGCGTTTAGAGTTGTTTAATAATTATACTATATATATATATATATATATTTGATGTTTTTTTTATTGTAAAATGTAAGTACTTCAGTAAAATGTAATGGACTAGCAGATATGTCTTTTTTTTTCTTACTGATAGGCTAGCGAAAGTGAATAGATTCAGTCGTTACTTTGCTTTAATAATAAGAAATATTTTAAGAAAACATCAAATCAATATTTTAGGAGGTTGGGTGGTTTTAACCATAAAAAATATAAAAGTATATATTTAGTGACAATTCAGCCTAATTTTCTGGCTAACGTGACGTCACAAACGCCACGCAGCCGAACGGGAAGAATTTTTGACGCATTTCGCTTTTACACGAAGCATCCTCAGGCGGTCTTGACTCTTCGAGCGCACGATCGGGACACTCGGGGACTTCGAGGTTCCGATCGTGAGCTCAGTCATGTTTTCTTAAAATATCTGCAAAATATTTCTTCTGATTTGATACGCTAGATTAGACTATTTTCTCACCAGTTTGTAAGTGGTGATGAATTCAACTATAGGTATTGGTTATTAAGGCTGTTACCGTTAGTTGCATTATGAAAGAAATTAATTATTTTTATTAAATGTGTGCCTTATCAAGCTAAATCAAATCTAAAACCCGTAAAACCTACCTAATATTAAAGCATATAAAAGAAAAGCGTTAATTCTTTTCCTTATACAAAATTCAGGACACGTAGGAAAAAAGGTCCTAGTATAGCCCCGGAAAAGCGATTTGAGATATAATCGAATAGACGGCTAACACGCGAGGTTCAGTGTATCCGGAAACTTTCAGTGTTTGAAATCCGGTTTTTTACAAGACTGCTCAAAAAAAAAGTGTTATGTTTATAGGATACAGGCCTAGCCGAGTTTAGGGCCCACTGATAATATAAAGTGTGTGCTACATAATTATTATTATTATTATTATTAGATATACATCGTCTAAATTACTCTTACAGTTAGCTAAGCAACTGTAATTAAACATATATTGCTGCCTTCAAGAAGAGAGCATATACCTTAATGAATAGTGAATAGATTCAGGCGTTACTTTGCAGAAATCCTTATTTAATCATTACAAATATTATAACTGTCTTGACGCTTCTAAACGAAGCGAAACGCGTCGAATACTCTTCCGGTTTGGCTGTGTGGAGTTTGTGACGTCACGTCGGCTTATATGAGGCGTGATTGTCACAAGATATATATAATTTTTATAAAGATTTTTTAAGTGTTTTATTAAATAATTAATTTGATGTTTTCTTAAAATACTTTTAAAATATTTGTTATTGTTAGCATATACCTTCCTCAAATGCCAGCAATGCATCCTCGAGATCTCTAGTGTTGCGGATGTTCTTGGGCGACGGTGATCACTTACCAACAGGTGAGCCGCCAACTCGTTTGCCCTCCTATCCCATAAAAAAAAACATGTATACTTTCTGAGAAATAAAAAAATACTTCACTATTTACTTTATATCATTATGATATATCTAACTTGTGCATTGTCTACCAACGTAACCAATTTCATGGCCGATTTCTACCATAACCAACCGTGACAGACGTTCGGTTTAAGTTAGACCTTGCCCAACTCTAAACGATTCACGCCCGCAGTAAAGGAATTCGTATAAACGCATACCGATTATTATTATGCATCGATATAAATCGAATACAACTCCAGATACCGAGTCCTAGAGACGTGCAAAGATTTATGATGTTTTTTTCTATTCAGCAGTTTTATGTGTTGAAAGAATTTAATAGGGAGAAATTCCAGGAGTGAACGAAAGTGAGTTATCAAAGACGGTGAGGTCGGTTTTAGTGGCTGCCTAAAACCGTGTCTGTGATTGTGTGTGTGACTGTCGGTGATTTTACTTTTTTAGCTGGTTTGTCTTTCAGTTTGTACTGTTTAGGAAAAACCTACAGTATGATAGGTAAATAAGTACCCGGCTGGGACTCGCGTTATATTTACCAGATAGATTCCGACCAGTTTCAGGCTATATTGTAGCCCAATATTACTTTTCTCTATGTTGTACCCCTTCGTCTGGGAGTCACGGTTGCGCGAAGCGGCGAGCGCCGGCCTCAGCACGTAACTGACGTAACGATGGCGCTGTCGGTTCCGGCTCAGCTGCACTTGTCAAATTGTCCGATATGTCAGCTTCACTGTCACTGTCAGTTTCGCCATTATGTGCCGTGTAGGGCTAGCCGGGTACCTATTTATTTATAATCGACAAAGCTCGCGATAGTTCTCTAAATGAAGTATGATAGGTATTTTAGAGTGATTTTTGACCTGCTTCAACAAAGGAGAAGGTACTCAATTCCACTGTATTTTTTTATGATTGTTTCTTCAGAGCTTTCCCCTGTGGTCCAATTTAAATTTCATAAAAACGGGCTAGCCATTTTTAGTTACACTCTACTAACTGAAAAGTGTTTTCCTATCTTGATGATATAGTCATTGACAGTAAATGACAATTAATCCCATTAGTATCAAGGGTCACTAAAAAAAAATACCCAAAAATGGAACTGACTTCAACACTCAAAGGTGTGAAATAACTTGTCGAAGTACCATATGCCCAATATTGTGATGAAAGGTACTTTTCAACCATCATGGTTCCGACTTCAACAAGTTTTTTCACACTTTTTGAGTATTGAAGGCGGTTCAAGTTTTAGGTATTTTTTTGTGACATTAAAATTCAGCAGTGTCTGCAAAAGATATGCGACTCTAGTACTCACGGCAAAATTCAATTGTAATAAAAAAAAAATGTGTAGTTGATAATAGTCATAACTATTTAAAAAAAAATAATATCTTTCAAATCCTGGAAACTGGAGCGCAAAACATTTCACGACACTATGCGCCCCCGCCGAGGACACGTCAAATGATCCCAATCAAACCCTCGTCTTTCAGCTGTACTGGACGCATTTTCATTTCTTAGTACGAAGGCTGATAGTAGAAGTGTTTTCTTTAAAGCATCCTTTGTAAACAACAAAACTTAAGGACGAAAAAAGCATAGTTTTTATCTGTACCACGAGTACTGCAATTCAAATGATTATAATAAATTCAAAGTCTTATATAATATTACTAATATTTGTGTATGTGGATTATGCAACATTAAATGTTGTTGTAATAAAGAAAAAAAACTTCAGTGGTGTCAAGAGACACCTGGATGGAACGAAGTTCCTTTCGATTAATTAGTGAGGGAATTATTATTAAAATTTTATTTTTTTAGTTCAAATATATATTTTTTTATTATTAACTACTATTATTATTAATTATATAACTTAAACGAAAAAACTGACTTGCTTTCTATGAGAGAGAGAGAGCTTCCGTCCGTCTAGCCCTCTTTCGCATCGCGCTATAAGGAACTTTGTTCCAAAATAAGAAAATCAGGAACAAATTTTGTTGCGCCAGCTTTTCCATCAGTTACAGTTTAAATCAAACCAACTGAGATAAATCAATACTTATAATAATTAATAACAAAAGTAAAATCCCGACTGAAGATTACTTATTTTTGTTAAATGTTTTATCGTTCTATTGAACATTGGGGGAGGTTGTGTCCAGCAGTGGTCTATCCAGCTGATACAATAACAGTAATACCTGCAAACAGTATATATATATATATATATATAAAATGTTCAATAGAACGATAAAACATTTAACATTTTTTTTGTATATATATATAAGAAGGACCGAAGTGCATTTTGCGATTGCCCGCCTGGCTAGCTACCACCCTCAAGTTATAAAATCTGTCGCAAAGCACCTTACGGTGTGTTCCGGCAGTTGTCCTTGAGAGCCAGTCAAATTACAGGCCCATGAGACTTAACAACTATGTCTCAAGGTGACGGTGGTGAAGGAGGGCGCAAGCATATATATATATATATATATATATTATATTTATATAATATATGAAATGGGTGTGGAGCTTTTTGTTAATTCTTAGTTTGTAATTAAGAAATTGACATTTAAAAGTATCAAGCTAATAAATGTAATATACGATAGCGTCATTACCAGTTGGCAGCGTGCCCAGCATGCTGGCTGCATTAATAATATTTTATGATTAATTATAATGAAATCCATATATGCAAATACCCCCTTAATAGGGGAGGCTGTGTTCAGCAGTGGACGAGTCGGCTGTTACAGTAATTATAATCTACACTACTTTATAAAGAGGAAAGATTTGTATTTTTGTATGTTTCTATGCAACGAATAAACTTAAAAACTACTGAATTGATAAGGATGAAATTCGAGCTCGAGGTCCACCTGATGTTAAGCAGACTAACTTCTACATATAACGAATATATAAAAATGCATTTCATCACAAGTCACGAACTGCACTGCGCCCGTCACCTTGAGACAAAGTCGTTAAGTCTCATGTGCCTGTAATTTAACTGGCTCTCAAGGACTACTGCCGGAACACACCGTAAGGTTCGATCTCGACCGGTTCGAGATCGAACCTTACGGTGTGACTTCAGACTTGCGCGTCCGCGCAAGCACTGCTTGCGCGGACGCGGTCGGGAGCGTACGTACTCCATGATGAAGCGACTCTGAAGGTCGCGAAACCGGTCGAGATCGAACTACTCGGCTGTTCTAACGTAAGTGAAATCGGTTTCATAATTGTTTAAATATGTGTACTACTTACGAAAGTTTTAATCAAATGACACCGTAAGGTGCTTGGCGACAGATTTTATAACTTGAGGGTGGTAACTAGCCAGGCGGGCAATCGCAAAATGCCCTTCCACCATGCGGTCAAGCTTAAGCCGGCGGTGGGGATTCGAACCAAGGTACTGCGGCGCGGCAGTCCATAGCTATTACCGCTCGGCTATCATTGTTACAAAAAGTTTTATCAACAACATACGCGCGGGCGGAGACGCGGCCGGAAAGCTAGTATTATATAAACTAATATATCAAATAGGTGTTGTAGTCTATTGTACAATGATTATTTGATAAGAATCATCCTACAGTAATAGAAAAAAAGGCCTTCAAAGGTCGGCAACGCATCCTCGATACCTCTGGTGTTGCGGATGTTCGTGGGCGACGGTGATCAATTACCACCAGGTGAGACACCTGCTCGTTTGCCCTCTTATCCCGTAAAAAAAAAATACTTACGTATATACGTTGTGATGAGTGTTTGAAAAAACATTAATGTTCAGTGTTATGAAACGAAAATATAGCTCAAACTTTTAATTTTAATGTATTCTCAACTGACGTTATTTTTCCAGTAACACTGTAGTTTCCTTCCCACGACGGTTATTAAACATTAAAAATTTAAAAACAAAACTGCCAAAATGGTTGGTGTGACCATGAGAATGTGCTGGACAAAGTATCAAACAGTCATTTTTTATATTATTGTGACGGAACAAACTCGAGGCCCACTTTATGTCAAGCAGTATCTTCTCCGTCTATAACAGATGCATTTCATCATAAGTGATGAACTGCAATGCGCCCGTTACCCTGAGACATACAGTTGTTAAGTCTCATCATGTGCCTGTAATTTAACTGGCTGTCATGGACTGCTGCCGGAACACACTGTTAGGTGCTTGGGGACAGATTTTCTATTCAAGGGTGGTAGCTAGCCAGGTATTAGCAAAATGTCCTTCCACCATGCATTGAAGCTCAAGCCAGCGGCGGGGATTGAACCATGGACCTGCAACATCGCAGTCCATAGCTATAACCACTCGGCTATCCTTCAAAAAATTCTTTGATTTAATAACTATATCAAGTTTTCAAAGACCAACCCATTTCAAAGATTCGCCAAAACACACATAATTAGTATACATAGATGTGCACGTACCTCTGCGTTTACACATTGCAGCTCTCAACGACCAAAAATGGCTGCGTATCTTACGCAGACCGAAACGGCCATGTCGCATTGGCGCGTGCAATGATGACGTGATATTCCAGTGACCCTATTGGACAACACGCCAACCAGGTTCAAACACGGACAGCTCTATGCTGTGCGTGATTGTTACTGTGTGCGTGCGCATAACAGTTTAATTTTGAAGGTAATGTTCAGAAAGAGAGTTAAATTGGGATTTAAATTATATCAAGGTTTGTAAATAGATTCAGGCGTTACTTTGCGGATATCTAAATATGGTTATTTTTTTTTTTTTTAATATTTCAAGAAATCATTAAAATGATATTTTGATAAAACACTTGAAAAATATAAAAAAATAAATCTATATACGCGTCGAAAATTCTTCCGGTTTCGCTGCGTGGCGTTTGTGACGTCATGTCGGCTTAAGAGGAAAATTAGGCGGAATTGTCACTAGATATATTTTAAATACCACCAATTACCCATCAATCATGTCGATATGGTTTAACTCCACATAGATTACACAACATTGCTGTTTACGGTATTAACCCCCTGGTAAACTAAAGCGGGTATAAAACTACTAACTAAAGCATTCTAAAGAGAGTAGATGTTACACATGCAAACTGTAATATAAAGTTTAAACTCTGTACAAAAAAAAAAATACCATTTGAATACGACATATTGTACAACCCTAACACCAGCACTAGAAAGTTAAGAAAATGAGGCAAGCATAATTTTATATGTATTTTAGGTTATGTCATTTCCAAATAAATGTGGCTCAATTAAATAAGTGTTCAGTCAATAATATATATCTAGAAAAAGTATTATCAATTTCAAGTCTTAGTTATTTAATTCAAAATCATGGGAACCCTGACAACACCCCGTCGGAATATTCGTACTCTGGAGAACAATGTGTATCTTTCACGTGGTGCAAGTCCGCTTGACGTGTAATTTAAGCTTTTTTTTAGTCGGGAACAATGTATGTGAGGATGTGTATTCTCTTTTAAAGTTTTATTTACATGAAATAGTGGTATTTGATGAAGTGCTGGCATTGTAAATGTGAAATAAGAAGAAGAACACGAACATTCAGCTCTGTCCGTGGCGGGAAATCCAAACTTTAAGAATGTTTTTATTTTGCTCAAGATTTGGTAACTATATTGTATTTATTGATTTTTTCTGGTGTCATTGTAGTGATTTGATCTTAAGGGTTGCGGGATTTGAAGATAAGTTAAATCAGTAAACCAGTTTTTTTTTTATTGCTAATAGTAAAGCCTTTGACCACAATCTCACCTGATGGTAAGTGATGATGTGGTCGAAGGTATTAACAGGCTTAACCTAGAATTACTGGCTCTCAAGGACAGTTGGCGTAACACACTGTTAGGGGCTTGGTTGTAATTTTCTACCTGAGGGTGGTCGCTAGCCGGGCGGGCATTCGCAAAAATGCCCTACAACCATGCGGTGAAGCTCAAGCCCGCGGCAGGATTCGAACCATGGACCTGCAGCGCGGCAGTTCATAGCCAATGCCGCTGAGCCATTACTTCTTCAAAAGCGTAACAAGATAAATATAAGCAATAGGGTATTTCCAGCTTAAGTGGAAAATCTTTCTCCAAGTACTTAACAGAGTGTTTGGTCAGCCGACTTTCAGAGCCAATACCTTATAGAATTTTTTTTTTTTTTATTATCTCCTTCGACCATTACATCGCTTATCAACATATCGTATCAGCTATCCGCTAAAATGGCTAGTGACCACTCTCAAATAGAAAATCGGTCGCCAAGAATCTAACTGTGTGTTCCGGCAGCTGTCCTTGAGAGCCAGTGAAATTACAGGCACATGAGACTTAACAACTATGTCTCAATGTGACGGGTGCAGTGCAATTCGTGACTTGTGATGAAATGCATCTGTTATAGGCAGAGGTTAGTCCGCTTAACATCAGGTGGGCCTTGAGCTTGTTCCCTCACAATCACATTAAAAAAGGTTTTTAGAGTTTTGTTGATATACAAAAGTATAAATATTAGAAATCAGATGGGAAGGAAATACACCGTTAAGTGCTAAGCGACAGAATTTCTACTTAAGGGTGGTAGATAGCTAGGCGAGAAATTGCAAAATGCCCTTCCACCATGCGGTGAAGCTCATTTGGAGGGTGGGGATCGAACCAAGGACCGTGCGGAACCGCATCATAGATATTACCGCTCGGCCATCATTGCTTCAAGAATAATATTCTTATAATAAATGTAATCTTGCAAAAATAATGTAATAAATCTTTTACTTAAGGGGACCGAGTTCAACTGTTAACTAAATACAATCAAAGATATATCTTGGCAATATCCTGTGTGCGTAGTTCCGTAACTTCACGTTCGAATGTTGCCATTATCAAAAGCGAACCAATAAGCATACAACAGCCCTTTGGTGGGCCATGAAACAGACGGTACGTATGATATAACATTTCAGCACATTTGCTTATAAAGTTGCTCTAATTTGACCGGAATTAGGCACATAATGGTAATCAAACTGTGACTTTTTCATTGCTTTTATTTACAAGTGAGTAATAGTGTTTTTTTTTTTATTTTAGGTTGAGTTTCTTTGTCCTTGAAAAAGTTTCGATACAAAAAAGATCGTGTTCAAATGTACAATTAAATGAATGATTTCTTATGCTCATTTCATACAACTTCAAATAATTTAAATATTATATGATTGCCATAATTGCTTACAAAACTATACATAATTTTGTATCATTACTTACAAAATAATACATAATTTTGGAAGCAATGATGGCCGAGCGATAATAGCTATGGACTGCCGTGCAGCAGGTCCCTCGAGTAGATAATTTGTCACCAAGCACCATACGGTTTTATTTTATTATGCATGATAGGTTAGCCTTTGACCACTATCTCACCTGATGATGTGGTCGAAGATGTTGTTCAGGCTAACCTAGAAGTACTGGCTCTCAAGGACAGCTGCCGGAACACACCGTTAGGTGCTTGGCGACCGATTTTCTACTTGAGGGTGGAAGCTAGCCAGGCAGGCATTCGCAAAATGCCCTACCACCATGCTATAACGACTGCCATCCTAAGATAACAACCGGGACTGACGGCTTAACGTGCCCTCCGAAGCACGGAAGCGCTCAGTAGTAATGTCACTATCGGTCACCCATCCAACTCATGACCGCGGGCGACGTTGCTTAACTTTGCTGATCGGTTAAGAACAGCTAAGTAAACTTCGCTACGAGCTCTTCAAAAAAGATGAGATACAAAAAAGAACGTGTTCAATACTAGAAAAAAATTAATGGTGTTGAGTATGTTTGTGGGCGACGGTGATCACTTACCACTAGGTGAGCCGCTTGCATGTTTGCATTCTAATCAAATAAAAAAAAAACCTTAATGGTACAGGAGACTTCACAAGAACTTCCATTTTATACTGCGATTCTTTATCTCTGCCAAGCGTGAGCACTATGCCAAATCCCTCCTTAAATGAATGGCTGTGTTCAGTAGTAGACGATCCGGCTGATACAGAACAGTTACGAAAGTATACCGAAGTGTTTGAATTGTATTACTTGGAGATTAACTTACTCATACTACTATCCAAGCTGGATTCTTGCGAAAAGTCAAAGTCGAAGTCATAATCAAAATCATTTATTAAATTTTGGCGTCGACGACGCTCTTATGAACGTCAATTACAAATTTAAATATTGAAATCTTCTGTACTGTACAACAGCCACGTTCAGCATACAAATATAGTATCGAGCCACTGCGAGAAGAACGGGCAAGAAACTCGGGCCATTCTATAAAATTTCTTTTAACAGTGTGTTACATACTATATAATAATATAATTTGTATGCCTTTATTAACAAAATAGTACGAACTATATACAACACTACAGCTACTACAATAAAAGCATTTAGATCCCTATTATACTAAATGCTTATTCTTTGAGCCAAATAGGTGCCAGCATTTTGATCACGCGTCGCATCGACCAAGCGCTCTGATAAACTTTGGAAAATACGATGAGCTCCCGGTCCCCACGGACCCAACTTCTCAACTCTACACCAAACGGCTCAAATATGTAACCCATACCGAGGTTAGCAAGCTTGCGCCGCCTGAGTTGCCGCGAAGTAGCCGCGGCGCCAGCCCAATAATATTATTAAAATATTTGTTTAAATTCAAATTCAAATTCAAATATTTTATTGGCCTTATAACTGAGATTGTTACATTGGGCAAGTCATGTTTACATTAATCAATTAATTTTAAAATAAATCATTAAATTACAAATAATATATATACAACTTAATTTATGAAAATTATCGAAAATACCTATAACAATTAAAGTCAAAATAATATACCTTCATCTGAGTTAAAATTAAAATAATTAATAAATACAAATTGATGCCTTAAAATCTATACAATATAGTTTATGTTTTAAATAAAATCACATTATTAAATTATCAAGCACATAAAAAGATTAAAATGTCATTGAACGTACACAACAAATAAGAATAATACATGAAAGGCCGACAATTTTTTACCCTTTATTTATTATTAGTCCTGTACGAGAATGAAGATTGTGTTAGACGCAAAGCCATAAATTAATTAAATGAATAAAAGGAATTTATTTCAAAAAACTCTTTTATTACCTTTTTGCAGTCGTTATTATTTAAATTAGTAACATTATTTGGAAGCTGATTATACATTGATATCATATTATATATGCCTTGTTTCTTAACTTTTTCTAATTTCGTTTTATACTTGAAAAGTTTTTCTCTATTGCGTAAATTATAACTATGAACAGCTTTATTCTTATTCATATTTATTTTGTTGTCATGTATCTCTAACAGACTGTTGAAGATATACAGTGATATAACTGTCATTATTTGGTTATTCTTAAAATAATTTCTAACCGAAGTGCGTTTTGGTAGTCCAAACATTATACGTATGGCCCTCTTTTGAGATTTAAGGACTTTTTGTACATCTGTAGCGTTTCCCCAAACAGTAATAGCGTACCTAACGATGGATTGAATATAAGCGTAGTAAACGGACAGAAGGGACTTTTTTAAATTAGAGATTAACCTAAAGAGATGCATCACCTATATTACAAGAGCGTGCTATACAAGCTTGTACCAAGCTTTTGGAAAAGGAGTTTTAAGGCATGTGTAAAACCTAGTAACAGTTACATAAGTAACATGAACGTCCTGGCCCAACACACAAACCGAGTATTGGTAAACAATCTAGTACAGTACGCACGTAACCGAAGCATGAATATGCAGACGTGTTCATCATTAAACGGTACCCAATTCACTGCCATGTGTGGGAATCGAGACGGTTATATCATACATCTGCGACGTAACACATTAGGTAAGACTGGGTGTTGCAGAGCAATGGGGACTTGAAGCGTGTGATAGTTATGTTATCGGATCCATGGATAAGTAACGCTGAAAAAAGAAAATTTTCTGCATATATAACTTCACCACTTCGAGCCGCAGCATTATATGCATATTTAGTAGATCCAAAAAGGAAACATTAGTGCGGTATGCTTAGCTTAACTGTAATATAGTACGATATGTCCCCTCTTGTCTATTTGAGGAACTGTAAATATTTTGTTTTTTGCAAGAAAGCATATGACAATAAGAAAATATATCATAATAGATTTTAAGGAACAAAGAATTTAATGACAATAATATGGTATTTGAATATATAGGTATATACCAAAATATTTATATTTTTAAATATTATAATCATAAATAATAAGTTTACATGACGTACATCAATCAGAGCTCGCCACGTCCTATTTCCAAAACAGTTAAATGTATGTGTTTGTGGTTATTGTATAATATATATATATATATATATATATATATATATATATATATATATATATATATATATATATATATATTAATATATAACTGTCGTTTAATAAAAAACATTAAAATACTATTATTCAAAACCGACAAAAACCAAACAAGCCGATAAAGGTATACATTTTGAAGCAGTGATAAAACCGACAACCATTTTTTCTTTCACGGTTCTTTATGACACGGAAACATTAAGAGCAAAACCCAAATCACACTAGACTAGATTTTCTAAGTTTCAATACTCAGCAATAAACATCTAGAACATAAAGGTCAATATAGATCAAAAATGAAAACAAACCAAACATATTTTATGCCAGCTGTATGAAGAACTATAAAAATGACAAACAACCCGACTTAAAATTGCCGTCTGGGAGATGCGGTCAATGCAGTCGTAGCTTACCTTTAAATATGCATACGACTTTCCTGAAAGAGCCAGAATCTTATATGGAAGACCAGGACATGAAGCCGTCTTGGCTACTTATATACATATATTTATATATTTGCAGATATTTTAGGTGGCATTTAGTTGGAAGTGGACGTATTTGGAATACATAACTTTATTTTTGACCCTAGCAGTGAAAGATAAGCTTATTTCTACCTATTTCAATGCTCTAGAGTCTAGACCATAATAAACATTTTTAAATGAAAGTGTGACTGGATGAGGATCAAGTCCATCTATATTTTAGGCTTTTTATTTTAGTTGATGGCAATAAAACCTAGTTAAGAAGGGAACTCCATCTCGCATGCATTACACAAAAAGTCATTTGAAGAAAAAAACCAGAGTCGATACTTGTTTGAAAAGTTAACATGGTACAGAGATATGCAATAAAATCCATGCTCAAATCTGCACAATACTCTATCCATTCCTTAACATAACACTGCTGGTTTTAAAGGTTGCTTCAAGTACAGCACTTCAAATATTTTGAATAATATACTGCCACCTCTATTTACCCAGACCAGATAAAAACAAGCAGTAAAGTATTTAAAAAAAAAAACAACTGAAAATAATGATTTTCTACCGTCAAAAGTATTACTATAAAGCAACCTCTAAAATACAGAAAAAGGATGTACATTAATTTCGGTGTAAAATAAATTATATTAAAAACACAAACATATCAAAAACATATACACCTCTTATTTTTTTTCACATACCACACTCAATCACTTACACTCTGAACAGTTTCAGTCAGTGTGATAAACACACCCACATTCATCAGGTATTTACGTTTATTTTTCATTACCTAATAACGAAAAACCATTTCTCATATTATTAGATTGTTTGTGTAAGCTGTTTCTGTTTTATTTTATATTGTTAAGCTACATAACAAAACGCCTTTTTTTGTTGAGACCTATATATCGGCACACATCTGCCCGAGTAGGGTTATGCTAAACAGCGCAGCATTTTTTCCTGCTTTTTAGCCCCTAAAGCTACACAAGCTGAGCATAACCCTGTTGTCCCTAAAATTTAATAAGATTAGTTTTTTAAGTAATATTTCGTATAAGTTTGGTGAAGGCGATTCATTAATTTTTATTTATATATTTTAAAATCACTAACTCACTATATGGTAAGTGATAATGTGATAATTGATCAAAGATTTTGTTCAGTCTATCTTGTAATCACTCGCTCTAAGTGGCAGCTGCTGGACATCTTTGGGTGCTTGGTGACAGATTTTCAATATAAGCAAAAATCAAATAATGTTTTAATAACAAAACTAGATGATTTAAGTTTTTTACCAGACACTTGAAAATTTCCATGATATTCTATATTACATCGCCTAGTGAGAGTTCTATAGATCATGTAAAAAGAGAACATATTTTACGGCTGCATATCGCAACATGCCATCAGTAAATGAATGCGGGTAGTTGAATAACAACTAGTATTTACTACTCGGCTTCAATTCCAACTCGAAGCAGGTGGCCACTTCTGCACGTTCATCATCGGATACAATTTATGAGCTGATAGCGTTATAATGTATTTACTAAAACGGCCTGGGGCTGTTTTAACGTAGAATATTTAAGCACACGTCAAAAATGCAATTACTAATAATTGCAAAATTCCACTCGGAACCACCGACAGACAGTAAAACAAAAATGTTACTTAATAATGCATTGTTTACGTATTGTGAGCTACCCTGAAATATTCATCCGGATAGTGAATTAGAAAAAGCTCCAAATTTGAATTGCAAGATTTCACCCGGGACGAGTGAGAGACAGGCAAACAAGAAAGTGACTGAGTAAAACGCGGTCAAAATTGCTAATTAACATAACGTCTGTTTATCCAATCAGAAATACTGAATGCACAACAAGTCTTAAATCAACGTAATACCGCTCTTTCCTCCTGGCATTCTAAAGTTTTTAATAAAAGTTTGTAAAAAAAAATAATCAATGTCAAAATTATATTAAATTTATAATTTAATGACATATTTAATGGCAAAGCGATGATGAGCGAATCACAGAAAAAGAAGATAAGTTACTGGAGACTACAACAACTCGCGAGCCAAGCATTGAAGCAGTGAAAAGCCAAAATAATGTAAAAGAGAGTTATTTCATTTATGAATTCTATTTTTTATTTTTGGTAAGATTGTATGTGTTATTAGTATTTAAATGGAATA
Organism: Plagodis pulveraria; assembly: GCA_963890685.1. Classification (NCBI taxonomy): domain Eukaryota; kingdom Metazoa; phylum Arthropoda; class Insecta; order Lepidoptera; family Geometridae; genus Plagodis; species Plagodis pulveraria. The sequence goes on along the minus strand of OY982973.1, from coordinate 9,315,365 downwards.
AAACATACTAATAACACGCCGTCAATAGAACGTCCGTGAGGTGCCAGGCTGGAATGTGAATGTTGAAGCGCTCGTAGCGAAGTTTACTTAGCTGTTCTCAACCGATCAGCAAAGTTAAGCAACGTCGCGCGCGGTCATGTGTTGGATGGGTGACCGCTAGTGACATTACTACTGAGCGTTTCCGTGCTTCGGAGGGCACGTTAAGCCGTCGGTCCCGGTTGTAATTTTAGGATGGCAGTCGTTATAGCATGGTGGTAGGGCATTTTGCGAGTGTCTGCCTGGCTAGCTACCACCCTCAAGTAGAAAATCTGTCGCCAAGCACCTAACGGTGTGTTCCGGCAGCTGTCCTTGAGAGCCAGTACTTCTAGGTTAGCCTGAACAACATCTTCGACCACATCATCACTTACCATCAGGTGAGATAGTGGTCAAAGGCTAACCTATACAGCATAAAAGAAGATCAGGAATTTTATTTTTTATTTTTGGTATGATTGTATGTGTTATTAGTATTGAAATGGAATAAAAATACTAATAACACGCCGTAAATAGAGCGTCCGTGAGGTGCCGGGCTAGAATGTGAATGAATTAATTATGTTAAAATCAGTCCAAATCGAGCTATTTAGCACTTATCAGCGTCTTAAAGTGCACTCCAATATATTTACTCCTTCATGCAAAATAGTGTTTAGACGTACTACACGCAACCTCGTCAATATCATTGGATTTAGTCATTTCGGTAAGAGTTTGGTCTGCGCAAACGTCTCCGAGTTCACAGTAAAATCGAACACACATGTAAATAATCACGTTTAGAGGAGGGGCGTGCATTTTTACACTGTATACTCTACCCGCTTACTTTTATATCTTGGACAGCACGTTTGGTCCAGCTTCGCATCCATTAGCCGAGAGCGCAGTATTGTTCATACGAATAACAAGCTTGCATGGAAACAACACCTATTGTTCTTACGATATGGAAAAATGTGGGAAAAGTGGCAGTTGATATTTCTTATCATGGGTTCACGTTTATTTTGAAGTAATCGCTTTAATAAAAGTTTGTTTAATATGCTTAAAATATTAATCACAAATAAAATATTTCTTTTGTCAGATAATTATTGTTGAATTGATCCAATAAGCCTGTAATGATTTTTCTGTTGATAAGTTTTTCTAAATCTCTCCTGTTGGTAAATAAAACTACGATCCATGGTTAACAAGCCTAACTAAGGATTATTGTCCAAAGGATTGCTGCGGTCCAAGGCGAGATTTTTTTCATGTGATTGTGACCGAAAAAGCTCTAGTCCCACCTGATATTAAGCGGACTATCCTCTGCCTTTAACAGATGCATTTGTCACAAGGGACTAATTAAACTGCGCCCGTCACCATTGAGATATATAGTAGTACAGTCTCATGTGCCTGTAATTTTACTGGCTCTCAAGGGCTGCTGCCGGAACACACTGTTATGTGCTTGGGGGAAAATTTTCTACTTGAGAGTGGTAGCTAGCCAGGCGAGCATTCGCAAAATGAACTTCCACCATGCGGCGAAGCTCAGGCTGACGGTGGGGATCAAACCATGGATCTGCAGCACGACAGTCCACAGCTTTTACCGCTCGGCCATCATTGCTTCAATTTTGTTTCGCAAAATTCCATGCACAAAATGAACTACCGTCAATTTATGTACCGTAACTAACAAATACTTTCCAGACACATCGGCGTGTAGCAAAAAGAAGCCCCGCCGCCTCATAAACAGTGCGATATTAAATTACACTATTTTTACTTTTGTAAAATTTTGCACGGAACCCTACAAACAACTATTAATCAGTGGAAATATGCAGCAAGAGTGCTTTTTATCTGAGCTAATGGAGCATGAAATGATATTTTATACTCTCAAATATGACCTGATTATGGTTGAAGTACCTACAGTACGCTATCCTTCTTCACACTTTCGACTATTTCAAAATTGTTAACAAAGGACTTCCAGGAGAGAAACCCAACACCACCCTGGGATTTTTGGTGACCTCTCTATATAATAAAAAATACCGGAATCAAGGGCAACGGTGTCATGACCCTGTCTTCTCCCTTCCGATAGTCCTATGATGTATCTTCCTTACATTTCCAATTCTTCCTCCAGCTGGACAATCTTTTAGTACACCTTTAATGAAGTCCAGCTCAGTGTCAAGGTATTCTAGATCGCAAAGTCATCATATTTGGTTTATTAGCGTCTTTGGCACTGAAGGTAAATGCGTTGAGTGGTGGTGAGAATCTGCTTCTTTTAGATACCTTTTCGTGTGTGTTGGCTTACGATTAATAAATGACTATCATCCTACTGAATCGCGTGTTACCAACACATCAAGAAAAGGCAGACCTGTCTTTTCCGTTTCACGTCATATTTGTGTACAATGGCAAACACTTGGCTAATGGACTTAACTGTACTGTAGCTGTTCTGGTAAGCTTGTTCCATTGTCGGTTTGACCCGACGACCATTTTTGTCCACATCAAATCTTTCTCACAACCATGAGAAAGGTTTAAATTGAAGCGCTCGTAGCGAAGTTTACTTAGCTGTTCTTAACCGATCAGCAAAGTTAAGCAATGTTGCCCGCGGTCATGAGTTGGATGGGTGACCGCTAGTGACATTACTACTGAACGTTTCCGTGCTTCGGAGGGAGTCGTTATAACATAGTGGTAGGGCATATTGCGAATACCTGCCTGGCTAGCTACCACTCTCAAGTAGAAAAATCTGTCACCAAGCAGGTAAGGCAGTGTAACGGTGTGTTCCGGCAGCTATCCTTGAGGTTAGCCGGAATAATATCTTCGAGCACATCATCACTTCATAGTCATATCAGAAAGCTGTAGTGTTAGCAAGAGTTTTTCTCTCGATATTCTGGGAGCGTTAACGTGACTTTGTATGGAAATCTGATAGAAAATACGAATTTGCCTTAACGCGCTCGAGTAGTATCGCAAGAAGAACTCTCACTTATCAGAAATATCTAGTTGAGATAGCAAAACGTAGCTAGATTTTGCCCGTAGCTCACGTCTTATTTCGTGAAACTGTTGCAGAAGCGTCATTAGTTATTAAGACAAATTGGTTGCTGTGGCTTAAGTTCGGGGAGTTATTTAAACTTTTGAAATCTAAAACGATTTATTAGAGTTAAGGTATAAAAGATGTTATAAAAATTACTGGTTCTCTGTAGAATTCCTGACTGGCATGTCAAGCTGCTGTAAGACCTGTTCAGACCAAATTTTAGGGCTGCGGAAGTCATTTTTTTGTTACCATGACATAAAATTAAATAAATAAATACTTTCACGTCGTTTTAGACGTTTCATCCAAATCAGTTCAGTCGTTTCAAGGAGTCCATACAAACTCAAACGTAAATTCACAAACTTTTACAAAGAATATTAGTGAGATATTTCACATTAATCTACGATGAAAAGACACAAAACAATCCCACAAATTATTTCTTGTTTAGCTAGTTCCCCAGCATTAACCATTATTGTTAAATAATAGTAATGTTGCCTGTATTGGAAAAAAAATCCTTTGCCGTAAATTATTAATGTTTTATGGCCGGCTATCGACCGCATTATCACTTAACATCAGTTGAAATTGTAGTAAGTCTTGGCATCGGCAATAAAACGAGTTTAGGCTAAACTAAAATCAATATTATAGTTAAATGTTACTAAAATTACTAATAATAAGTTAGTAAATAAGTGCGAGTCGGCTTCGTTCATCAAGGATTTGGACTCAAACGATATATGTATGTGAGAAAAAAAAACGTTATTCTATTAGAATTCTATTAGAATAACGGTTTTTTTTTCTCAGTCCGTTTTGTGATTAATTATTTTTTTTATGTAATTAAGCGATGATACAGCCACATGGGATGGTGTGGACTTTTAACACAAAAAAATATAAAATAACTTTGTAAAACCGGGTACAATGCATATTCAAATCACTTTAAGCTCATATTTTTATGGTGCGACTTACACAAACAACCGTTTTTATATAAAAAAAAATCTTTTTTAATGATACAAAATGTTTTTTTATCCGATGAAGGTAAGCCTTTTACCACTATATCACCTGTTAGTAAGTGATGATGTGATCGAAGATTACGAAATTATATATATACGATAGAAAAAAAATTAAATCATGTGCGGGATTCGAACCCGTGTCCATCCACCCCTTTAGCCGGGGTATGCTCTAACCAATTGAGCTAACATGACATGACGTCATAACACAAATCTTTCCTATCGTTCTTTAACTAAAGTATCGGGATGGAGCGACATCTATAGTACCTTGTAACCACTTACGTTCGTAATGTAATCCGCATATCAGGCGTTATTGCAAACATACCAATATTAAAACTGATCGAAGATGTTGTTCAGGCTAACCTAGAATTACCGGCTCTTAATGATACCTGCCGGAACTCACCGTTATGCGCTTGGCGACAAATTTTCTACTTGAGGGTGGCTTAAAGATCTAGCCAGGCGGGCATTCGCAAAATGTCCTACCACCATGCAAAAAACTTTCTTTATTTGAGGTAAATCTTTACATCAGGCAACACCAATACAAGTATTGCAAAACAATTTGTAGGTCATGTGTATAATACACCATTGTATAAAGTGAACGGCATAGAAAACGATCGGTATTGTTCTTTATCGTGTAATGTGGTTTCTGAGAAAGCTACAATGTGTTCTTGCCAAGGTGACAATTTTATGAGTCGGTTTTCGATCACGTTCATTGTTAGATTTCTTCTTCACACGCGAATAATTAATGCATAACATGTTAACTACCTTAGTGTTATGTAGGTAACTAATAATTATATACTATTACCTACATAACACTAGTTTTAATTTGTTACAAACCATCTAATTATATTTAACTTGTTACCAACCATCTAAGTAATACTAATGGACCGTGGGGTCCGAGCGCCAAATTATTATTCAAAGACGTCTCAAAACGTCTGGTTGACGCTACTTGTGACCAAAATGCTGTCATATACTTTGCACAGAGGATAAGCATTGCCACACAACGTAGCAATGCGCCAGCATTTTGGGGACACTGCCAGCAATGGTAGCGGAACATTGGATTAGTTTCTTTTTTTTTAGCTAATTTTAAGTTTTTTTAGTTAAATATGTTAATCCGTAAAATTTGGTTATATTGAATTGACTATAAGTAATACTTAAATGTATTCAAATTAAGTTAGATGTTATACATAAGTATAAGGTCTGTTTATTTGTTATTTATTAAGTTGGTGTCTACTAGACTGTTTTTAAGTAAATAAAATACCTATATATGCATAAATCTTAATGTTAGGATAAGGAAGAGCGGGTCTGACTGAACAGGTATTATTACACCTAAAAGGTACCCCAAATATGTAAAAATGTTCAGACGAAATTTACAATCTATTATTATTATCTACGGGTACTTTCCATGACTTTTTAGCATTCCGCAGCAAAAATTTATGAGAATCCGCTGTATGTATGTCTATCCTTTCATCCATATGTTTATGCCAAGGGTCTATGTATTTGTATGTCGAGGGTTTCTAGCTCGTGAATGGACATATTTTGTGTAGAACGTGGACCCAGATATGAATACTAGACTAAAAATTTAATTAATTTGTTTTTCAAGAGGATGCTAATACATAAGGTGGCCTAAAATAATTCTTTTTTGAACCTTTTATCATGTAATCCAGAGCATATTGAGTGGAGTACAAATACGTTTTTCTCTCTGACAAGCTCAAAAAGGTTTTTTATCGTTCGAATTCTGCGTGGAAAAGAGTATTTTATCCGCTAGCGTGGAAAAGGTATTAAGATACGAACTTCTATGGAGAGTTCACGAAAAAAAAAATTCTCAATCTTCAATGTTACCAATCGTTAATTTAGTAATGTGACTTGAATTTTTTTATATTAATTAACACTAAATTACTCATACTATAGCTGTTCTTCTTATATCTCATTAACCTCGCAGTAAGTGTGGTAAAAAATTGTGTATTACACTGGACAAAAGCAAAGTTATTTTGCGTCTCGTACCTTTGACATCTTCGCAATGCTTCCTTCGAAGCCACTCGTTGGCTCCCGGAACACACCGTTAGGTGCTTGGCCACAGATTTTCTACTTAACGGTAGTAGCTAGAAAGCCAGGCAGGCGTTCGCAAAATGCCTTGCCACCATGCGGTGAAGCTCAAGCCCGCGGCGGGGTTCGAAGCATAGACCGGCACGACAGTCCATAGCCAATGCCAAAATAATTATATCTCTTTTGTGTTTTTAATTGGTTTATATATCTCATATTTTGAATCTATCGAGGACACTGCTAAGATATTTAAACGATTGTAACAACAAATGATAACCCTCACTTAAAGAACTAGGGTACTGGTCACTTCCGATATACAAGCTAATTGGGCATTTTCATTTTAAATGGTGCTGGTTTTAAAAACAGCTTTTAAAAATACATTATTCTTTTAGGATTTAAGAACTATGAATTATGGTAAAAAATATTATAAATTGTCGCTACCTTTCCCCAGGGTACAAAAAACTTCCGTAAAATCAAATTCAAGGAGGCAAACTGTCATTGGGACAGCATAGTTTTACACATTTTCGAATAATTTTTATATAAAATAAAATTTAAAATGTAATATTTCAGGGTACAATAAATCAGATTTATACAGAAAAAACAGGTATCTCAAATATCGTCAACTTTTTCATAAAAGAATATGTTTCCAAACATATTTTTCATCGGATTGTTTTTAGGGGACAACCAAAAAACAGCCTGCACCATTTAAAATGAAAATGCCCAATTACGTTGTATGCGGAATTTTATCGGACCGTGAAATCGACAGAGCAATAATTAAGTCGATTTTGCACTTCATAGTGCAGCGCCGCCGAGACGATTCCGATAAAATTGGTTTAACTTAAGTCATGAAAGCAAGCGAGTTATGAGTTTTCGATTGTAATAAATAATTGTTAGAGAATGATGGTTTTAAATACCAAACGTAACCGTGAGCATGGTTTATTACTCGTATACCAAAGGATGATTATAATGTAAGACATAGGCTTTTTAATTATTTGGGCTGTATATATAAATAAAAGGATACCTTTATTAACCAAATACTACAAAATTAATTGTAGGTAGCTGTAGTGTTGTATATTAAAAAAATAATATACAACACTACAGCTACTACAATAAAAGCATTTGGACTCATAGGCAGTCCAAATGCTCTAGCCCACTAAGTAATAAAAGGCCTTAAATATAATATTAAATTAAATTACTGAAAAAGTAATTGGAGTCGCTAAAGCGGAACCGCGAAGGGCGAAGCCCTACGCCTATTTAATGGACTATAATACAAAATAAATACATGTGATTTCTTATCAAGCACTATCAATATGCACCAATTTTGCTACTACGGCATTCTTTAAGTTGATGATGAGCACGGGGAATCACATGCATGGCTAAGATCCATTAGAACTGTGGTTTGCAAGGTATACTGCAAGGTAGCTTCGTTCGGAATAGAACCTTTAATTGTGAAATCGAGTCATCTTTATATTCTGTTTTGAAATCTCTTCTGCTTATCACATAGTCTGCTGAAGCTTGCCGTCGTCGCCGGTCGTTGACTTGTGCATCGAGTTGGGTTATCGATGCTTCCCAATTGCATTCCGAGTCGTCAACTCCAGTGGTTTAAATCGATTCGTGATTTACACGTATACAAACACTTTGCATTTTTTGAGTAGAAGTTTTATCTGTTTGAGGAAACGCTAGCTTCGAAATTTATGGAAAAAAAAAATAGATTGCTAACGAGTCTATGGACACGCATAGTTTGTACTAGCCTCGACGCTTCGTCTAAGTTATATGGATCTTTGTTTTCCGAGACTTTTTATGTTAGTAGAGTAGGTAATGATAGCCAAGCGGTAATAGCTATGGACTTCCGTGCCGCAGGTCTATGGTCGATATCGAATGCTCGCCTGGCTAGCTACCATCTTCAAGTAGTAAATCTGTTACCAAGCACCTAACAGTGTGTTGCGTCAGCAGTTTTTGAAAGCCAGTTTCCATTCTAGGTTACACTATTCGCGAGACTTAACAACTGTAGGTGTCAGGGTGACGGGCGCAGTGCATATATTATGAGGCAGAGATTATCGCTTAATCATCAGATGGGCGTCGTGCTGGTTACGTCACATGGCAAGAAAAATAAATACTAATTTATTAAAATTAAATTATTTCGTAGAAAATTATAAAAATATTTTCAAAGAGAGTAAATACTTATTTTTTAATTTAGTTATTAACAATATTTGCGTTTTTATTAAGAAATCACCTACTTGTTTTTCTTAAAAACTTAGTTTCATTACCGTGGGGCTCGTAACAGAGCTTGCTTAGGCATTCTAATGTAATCAACAAGGTTTCACTGCGGAACGTCACTTTGTATGGTGGCCGCAAATGACATTTACTACGGCGTGCTTCCGTGCTTTGGTTTTGGTCAAAGGATGGCAATCATTATAACATGGTGGTAGGGCATCAGGCGAATGCCAGCCTGGCTAGGTACCACCCTCAAGTAGAAAATTTATGGAAAAGCTTCTATAAATGTGATCCGGCGGATTTTCTTGAGAACCATTTACTTGGCTATGCCTACTTAACTATCAATGACCACATCGTCACTTACCATCAGGAATGTTTTTAGTCAAAATCCAGCCCAAATAAGTCATACACGTTAATTCTAACACTGTAATTATTGCATTAAAATTGCAAAATCATTTCATTGTAATGTTGTAAATTTTGCTGCCAATGTCAAATGTGATTCTGGTAAATTTTCAACATTTTTTTTATTGCCTTTGACCACATTCTCAGTTGATGGTACGTAATGATGGTCTAGGAGATATTTTTCATGCTTACCAACAACTACTGAGTAGCCAAAAACAGAACCGTTAGGTGCTATGTTTTTGTGACGGAGCAAGCTCTCGAGCTTCACCACCTGATGTTAATCGGACTAACCTCTGCCATAACAGATGCATTTCATCACAAGTGACGAATTGCACTGTGCCCATCACCTTGAGCAATAGTTGTTAAGTCTCATGTGCCTGTAATTTCACTGGCTCTCAGGAACTGCTGCCGGAACATTCTGTTAGGTGCTTGGCGACAGATTTTCTACATGAGGGTAGTAGCTGGCCAGGCGGATAAGCGCAAAATGCCCTTCCACCATGTGGTGAAGCTCAAGCCGGTGGCGGTGGGGATGGAACCAGGGACCTGCGGCACGGCAGTCCATAGCGATTACATCATTGCTTCAAAATTACTTCATTTCTATTTGAGGGTGGTAGTTAGCCAACCGAGTATTCGCAAAATATCCTACTACAGTGCGTTATTGACGGCCATATTACGATGACAACCAGGACTGCCTGCCTCCAAAGCACGGAAACGCTCAGTGAAACTACCACCCGCGGTTTCCCATTCAAATACGCTACACAAAATGTACAAAAAGTGGTCGGACAATAGTATAATATATAACTTCCTATCTGAAAATTTAGGTAACACAGTCGAAACTATTACCTAATTTAAAATATCTCAATTTTTCTATACAGTTATTTTTTGTGTATTATTTTATAAAAATGTAAACACTAAAAACTGCGCCATAAAAGTAGGTTGGACCTCAACAGGTGGTATATCAACTCTGATTGCGTAATTTTGAATTTAACGCAGAGTGATTTTGTAATACATTTTCAGAGTCATTCATTATTTCGCTTGAAGACTCTTTTTTAGCCGACTGGCTACACTCTGACCACTCTCTCGCTTCTATCTGTTTCGTAAATACACACTATGTATTAACGAAACAAATATGTAACAGTATATTAGGTGTCTCCCGAATTGTGTGTTATGCATTATGTCTAAAATAAAAACTAGTCTAGGACGGTTACCGAAAAACTATATATTTATTACACGAATGCCCAAAAAAAGGAGTAATATGTTTTCAGGGTTCATGTAGGTATGTTTTCTTAATTTTTATTTTATTGCGATGGACCAAGCTCGAGGCCCACCTGATGTTAAGCGGACTAACATCTATCTGCCTATAACGAATGCATTTCATTCAATGCATCACAAAATTCCCGCAGGTGTCCTTGAGAGCCAGTCATTCCATATTAATGACGCCATCTCTTGTTAGCTCAATTGGTTAGAGCATACCCCGACTAAAGGGGTGGATGGACGCGGGTTTGAATCCCGCACATGACTTAAATTTTTCCTATCATATATTTGTGATTTTGTGTTGTATATAGTCCTTGATAAGCCAGGCACTGTGGTAATTAGCAGTGCCAATTTGACATGATGAAAAGTCATAGAGTCGATTGTGACGGAAGAAGCACAAGGCTCACCTTGCTATAAAGGTGCTCCCGCACTTGGAGCATACAGCCTTTAATGTAACGTTACAGAGTCGAGCATTAGGGAACAGAGCATATCATGGAAGCTGTATACTAATACAATGCCACAAAATGAATTTTAAATGAAATTCTCGTAAGTTTCACACATATTTAAATATTATAAATTAAACCGGCATAATACTCACGTTGAGGATCGAATACGTAGACCCAAGTTTCAACTGACGCTCATCATCAGGGCGAGTGCGCAGCTGCGCAGTCGCAGTCGATCCTCAACGTGAGTATTTTTGCCGGTATAATTGGCCATAGTGGGTCAGCCGATGCCAAAGGATTAATTTACAATATTTAAATATAAACTTGTTGGAGGGTTAAAACCTTATTGCTAATCCTGGCCGACTCCAATTTATTGAAATGACTGACATTGTGTTCGGTTGCTTGTTTATAAAAATGTTTTTATGTCATGTCTTGTGCTTAATAAATTCTGCTTATATTTTACACCAAATACGTGTTTAAATATGATTTATAGAAAAAATTTAAATAATATAACATTTAAAACAAGTGAATTTTCGAGGTGAGAGAGCACCTTAACAGATGCATTTCATCACAAGTGAGTGCACTGCGTCCATCTCACTGAGGCAAAAATGTTAAGTCTCATGTACCAGCACCCATGCTTAAGCCGAAACACAGTATTGTGAACATAACTGCTTGGCTGTACATGAAGCAATGATTGCAGTTCTTCCCCTGACGAAATAAGAATGTCATAAAGAAATTCATAAAGATTGAATGCTGCTGGAGTTATCGTAGTGAGTGAGTCATAGCTTAAATTTACCCCTTCGCTCCAATCGCGTTTAATTGAGTTGGATGGGTGACCGCTAGTGACATTACTACTGAGCGTTCCGTCTTAAGATGGCAGTCGTTATAGCATGGTGTTTGGGTATTTTGCGAATGCCTGGCTAGCTACCACTCTCAAGTAGAAAAATCCGTCGCCAAGCACTTAAAAGTGTGTTCCGGCAGCTGTCCTTGAGAGCCAGTATTTCAAGGTTAGCCTGAACAACATCTTCGACCACATCACTTACCATCAGGTGAGATAGTGGTCAAAGGCTAACGTATAAGATATAAAAAAAAATACTTATTACCAAATGCATTGCAATTATTATCCTATGTTGATATCCCCAGTACATTATGTTAATTCACTGCATAGATTCTCTGTGGCCCAACTAGAATGTACTTGTTTGTGTTCCAAAATCAAACAGTACAAAATCAACATTTATTCAACATTTCGCATTTGATACGGTTACATTGATTACTCCGAAATGTGTTTGTAATTTGATGTATAAATTTTTAAGGTTCAAATCCAAGTGACGCTGCCGCGCTCTGCACCTGCAATTGCCTGCAACCTGCACTGTGCGACTTCAATTGCAACTGCCGGGGACTCGGAAGTAATTTCATATAATCTCATACAAAGTATTAGTGCCACAGCGGCCGATTGTATGTAGTCGGGGTAATTGCATAATACAAGTACCGCGCTCTTGTGCTCCATGCCTGCAACTGCCACGCGCCATTGCTATGCAATTGCAGGTGCCGCGGCGCTTCGGAAGTGAGTTCATAGAATATCACACAAACTAGTAGTGCCGTTGCGGCAATAGCCAACATACAAAGCCGCGACAATTTCATAATGCAAGTACTGCGCGCCTGCGCAATCCTTGCCACAATTGCCAAGAGCATACGCTATACGACTGCAACAAAAAACTTTCGGAAAAATTCCGGAGGTGCACCATCATGCTGGTTGGCGACCAAACGAGAGACGTAGTAAAAGAAATTGCCTACTCCGAGCCAAGAGCGCTCGCCGTGGCAACACTGGACCGCGCCGCGCTCCTTGTGAACAAATTTTTGAATATTTATCGAGCAAAGTGTTAAAAAATATGAAATAATAAATTACAGGCACAAGAAACTTTCAACATCAGGTGGTCTTCGTGTTTATTCCGTCAAATACACATTAACAAAAAGATGTTTTTTTTTAATTTTCATCTGAAAATGTTTGGTAGGACTAGCAGAAGTCAACCCTAAGAGGTTTTCAGCATGTTTCCAATAATCCTGTATAGGTATATTTTCTATATAAACAAATCTTTGATACAGGTACACTACAAAGGAATTATGTATTTTTTATCATTTGGAGTACCTGTGGGCCTGCTACGGCCTCTCGTTTGCCTAAATCCTTTCGTTCTAATACTGTAGTATTGTGTATACAATATATTACACTGTTTTCTACTTATGTTAGTGTTCATAGCATTAAATATGTAATCATAACAAATGAAGATCAACAACGCTCCTTAGACGTTTGCATCCAACCTAACCTCAACGGATTATTCATTACCTATGCTTCCCTAACTGAAAAAAGAAATATTTTCACAATAAATCCTTTCGTGAGTATTCTAAGGTCGGCATAGTGATAACACTGACACCTTTGATCTCGAACGTTATAACATTAAAAATAATAATCAAAAAGTCAGCATATTAGTACGAAGTAATATAAACTTAAAAAATTCAAGGATGTCAAACTGACTAAAGAAAGCAGTGAGTACCATAACACATTTCAAGTAGAATTTTCGAGTTAAAATTAGGTTGACACATAAAGCAAGATGCATTAAATGCATGAAACTTTATCAACGAACAACCTTAGTACAAAATAAATTTATATTTTCCAAAGGAATCTCGTCTATAGCGCTACATATTTAAAGGTTATAATGGCGTGTGATTTGCGAGCAGATCACAGGGGTATGTATGTGATAACTCTTGGAGACCGTGTACGTGGAACATAGAGCTAACAAGGTCGCTAGAGTTATTTTAAGGCTATCATTTAACTCGTTAAGTATGAACATCAAAATATTACCATGGTTAGGTTAGTAACTGGGGTTTTATGCTTGCTCTTAAATGACAGCTTATTTGGTTGAGAGGCATTGATGAAAAATTTACAATCTTATAATAAAATCTTTCCCGAAGCAATAGGCAGAAGTTTCTAAGGCAATAAAGATTTGTAAGATAGTGCTATGGTCCCAAGTGATAAAGGAAATTCTTAAATGAACATTATACCAATTACCGGACTGCTATTGACAGTTTCTTTGTCAGAAAATCCAAAACGCTCTCCAACTGCGGTCAAACATAGGGGTTCAAGGTAACAATGCTAATACCAACATGAGGCTAGTCATATATTAAGAGGGAGAACAGCTTCCGAGTCTCCGTAAACATGTACACATTTCCATTTTTTCTTCGTGGATCATTCAAATTCATTTATTTCGATCTACTTAGGACTCATACCGTAAACACGGTAAAAAATTACAAAAAAAATGAAATTGTAATATAAATTTCAAATAAATAGAATTCAGATAAATACAAATAAAAAAAGCAAATATATTTTAATATTCATATAAGTTAAATCTTAGGAAAAGTAATTATCTCCCATGGAACAAGGGAGCATGCCTATTACAATAACTTTTTATAAAAAAGACCATCTACCTACTCTATAATGCCTCTTAAGTAATATTTTAATTGCATAAAATTTAGGCAGTCTATAGAAACGCCTGTTTTTTGCTTTTTCAGCATGTTATTATTACTAAACTAAATATCACCTATAATTAATAATAATCATATAAAATATCAATAATAATTAATGTAAGCTATCTATCTATCCCCCCGAAAATCTCGAAATATAACCAGTTTTACTGCTATGCTAAGAGGACTACCCGATAAATTTGAAAAGTTTTAATTTTAATATTTTAATGCCAATAAACTATTGAATTGGCTCAGTTTTGGAAGAGAAAACAGGGGGATTTGAAACGTCAAATTCCTGAACTTTTTTCCTTTTTCTCGTACGCATTGTTCCTTTATATATATTTATATGATTCTACATAGTTTATTTCCATTCTATTTTCAATTCTATTCTAAATTCTACCTAAAACTATCTTGGATTCCAGTACGGAGTTGTCACGCTCCCGAAGCTAAATATATCGAAACTTGGCCGATCTCATTCACACATCGATTTACTGAGTTCGAGTCTAGTTTGAGAAAACTTCCGAACCTCACGTACGGGTAGAAGGCATAAATTCAATTTTATTATTGCTTATGTTTTGGACGGGTGGAATAAGTATTTCCAATACTACAGGAGTGAAAGTCTGCACCAAGAACAAGTTATTTCAATTCATTAAAGTACTGATTTTTGAGAGTCTGTAAGGTGCCGGGCTATAATGTAACCCTTCCATCTCTACCCGTGGGTGTCGTAATAGGCGACTAAAGGTAACACACAGGAAGATGGGCAGCAGCACTTTCTGAGGAACTGATATCTCACACTGCGATCCCCAAGACGCGGAGAGAGTGTGTTCAGCAGTAGCAAAAAGGCCAAATTTGTGGAAAGAAAATTCTTGGATTTTGCTTCACAATAATGCGCCTGCGCACTAGGTCATCATTGCGGACGATTTTTTTACAGAGTACTACTAACATTATGACACAACCGCCAAAATGAAATCTAATGTTTTTTGAGTTCCTGTATGTCTGTCCGTATTTGTATCTGTATGCATCATGTATATCTGTTTGCAAGTTATTCATCCCTCCATAACCTTAAAATACCTCCCTGAACAGATTTAGGTCGTAATCTTTATCGTAAGAATCCTTACATTATCTCAATTGAAACTGGATATAATTTGTTTTGGCAGAGCAGTCGTAACTTATTTTTTATGCACTTGCATGTTATTGATCATTATTCAATTGATCATAAAAAATATTGAATTAAATAAAAACGGTACTTTACAACTTACCATGATCGGACGTATGAGGCGATATATGACCATTTAATAAAGAAGTAAAGAAGTTTTTTTGGCCCTTATGTATTTCTAACAAGCAAGTTCAATATACATTTAAAAGAAATATTTATACTACCTAAATATTTTCATAAAAACTACCGGCTAGAACTCACGGTAGTATAGTATAGTAGCATCATTACTGCTCGAACACCGGTCGGACATTACGACCAAACACCGTGAGTGCTAGCTGATATATATTTTGTAAATAACCTATATATATTACAATATAATTAGGTTCATATAAATAATTTATTAAAATTTTATAATCATAATATTTTTACATACAGTGAAATACAATTTATGGTTATCGCGTTTGCACTTGTCCTAAGAACGAAGATTCTAAAAGCTGCATTGACATGTATTCTTTTAATGTGTAGAAGAGATTGTTTATAAAAAAGTTCTTAAGTTTTAGTTTGAACAAGCTATGTTTTAAGTTGGTCTCAAGCTTTTTAGTGATATATCTATACATCATTTTTTTTGGATAAACATTGTTTTTGTACTTTAGCTAATTTGATTTTAGGTACAGCCTGAATTTCATTAATTTTTATCATTTGCTTTGTATTATTACGCAGATTGCAGGGTAATTTTTTTTCCTGCGTTTCTGGAATTACTCTATCGCCATGAATTTCTAATAAACAATTACAGATGTAAAGAGAAACAACTGTCATAATATTGTCTTACTTAAGGTGCTCTATTGCGGGGCTACGGTTTTTAGCCTATTCATTGTTACTATTGAACGGTTTTGACATTTCAGAACTCTTGTTACATCTATAGAATTACCCCAAACAGTAATGTCTTATTATTGAATGCATATTATAATGCATCGTACACGGGTCGAATATAAGCGATTAATTACTACACCGTGGGGTGCCAGGCTAGAATTAAACCGCCTACATCGTCCTGTGGGTATAGTAAGAAACGACGAAGGAAAACTTAACATCATTTGAGCAGCAGGTTGTGAAGAGCTGCCATCATATACTGCGATCGCCAAGACCCCTACCAAGCGTGGCGGTTATGGCAAATATGCCCATACATACCCCATAATGGAGAAAGCATTTTCTCAACGGTAAATGTTACAGCTATTATTTACATCGTTACTCTCGAGTAAAATTTCGTTTCGTTTACATCAGAAGGTAAATTTGATATTGTCCAATAAATCGTTCGTCATGTTTATTATTTCGAACCCATAAATTTTGGGTATCAAAATAATATAGTACCAGCGTAAGGTAGCCGTTATTGCTTCGTAAATCTTATCATGGAGTTTCGTTAAATTATTGCCTTACGAAATTATGATGAAAACGGTGGTAACATAATACTGCGACAAATTGTTAGTTAGATTCATGGGAAGAGGCATTGATTAGTGATAAAGGGAGGGAAAGTTGAAATTATACGTACACGCGTTCCTACGAGTATATTTAATTACACGACTGCCCAAAAAATAGTATAGTGTAGTATAGTAGAGTATTATGGTTTCAGGTTTCATGTATGTATGTATGTATGTTTTTGAGTTTCATTATTCCAACATTACTTCTAAACGGCTTGACCGATTTGAATGTAAGAGATATCGTTAGATTTGTTTTGATAGCGCAAGTGAGTACATTAAAAGTAATAAAATAAAAAAACTGGAGGGTTTAATTTAAGACACCATATAGTAAATAAAAAAACTACTTCTCAACTACTGCCATACAGCACGGGAAACATGAAATTTATTGGATGAGAAATTCGAAGGCTTCGTTATCTCGCGTGCTGGCGACATCAACTGGCCACCAAGATCGTGTGACTTAACACCGATTGACTACTTTCTGTGGGGTTACGTGAAGACTCTAGTCTATGCAGACACACCACAGTTAATTGCCACCCTAAAGGCCAACATAACTCTTCGTGAACGCTCTTCATGAAATCGAGTCCTATTTATGCGAAAATTTCATCCAAAATTGGTCCACCAGGATACTTCACCTACAGCGGAGTCGCGGCGGCCGTCTGGCTGAAATTATATTCCATACATAATGTCAGCAAATATGCTTTAAAATAAAATAACAATTGTGGCAATATCACTTAATCAGGTTTTTTATTATAGTTTTAGGTTTGAGCGCTCTTAATGAAAAACCCTTTAATATACTCGTAGTTTTAATTTCAATGAAATGATTCAACATTAAACAAAAATGAATAATTTGACGGATTGTTTACTTATTAATTAATTTATACTTGTTTATCTAGTGGCAAACGTTTAAAGTGAATATTTTCCAAGGTTATTTTAGGCTGTAAAGAATCAGCGTCACAACTAACACTACCCTAAACTCCAGGTTTATCCGGCAAAATAAAAACGTCAATATCTGATTAATATGCTTTGGGTAAGCACGCTCCATCATCGATCTTATCATTATTTAACATCAGGACATAGTGATCAAGAGCTAACCAGTCCGGTATAAACAATAAAAATATCACAGCATTTTCTTTTAAACATCCAGAATCAAGCCAATGTCTCCAGACTTCTTAAAAGTCACGGAACACCGAAACGCTTTTGAGAGATCTAGGTAGTTCTCTAGACTAAAACTCGGAAGCTTTACTTCTTTTAAAATAATTCACTTTAAAAACATCTCTGGAACCTTTTCCAACTAGCTTGAACCGCCTTGCTTAAAACATCTTAAGTACTTACTTTTACCAATGAGAATTCAACCTAAAATCTTAACTAATAATATACAAAACCGCATGTCAAGTTTTAATGCTTTGATATACACATGGATATGTTAGGTAATGAAAGAAAGACCGCACGGATGGCGTGTAGCAAATTGTTTTCAGACGACATATAGCATTAGGAGGCATGTTTAGCGTATCTAGCTGTAACAGCAGTTGATCTGGTGTTTTGTGTTGAATAAGCAACGCTTGTCATTTTATACATATATAATATGTATAAAAGAAGTTTGAAGCAGTGATGGCTCAGTTGCATTGGCTATGCACTGCCGCGCCGCAGGTCCATGGTTCGAATCCCGCCCAGAGCTTGAGCTTCACCGCATGGTGGAAGGGCATTTTGCGAATGCCCGCCTGGCTAGCGACCACCCTCAAGTAGAAAATCTGTAACGGTGTGTTCCGGCTGCAGTCCTTGAGAGCCAGTGAAATAACAGGCAAAATGAGACTTAACAGATATGTCTCAAGGTGATGGGCGCAGTACAGTTCGTCACTTGTGATGAAATGCATCTGTTATAGGCAGAGGATACCGCTTAACATCAGGTGGGCCTCGCGCTTGTTCCTTCACAATAACATAAAATATATATATATATATATATAATTCCAAATATAATAATATTTACTGCATATTGATATATTGACTGTTGTGATAGGCATAAATAAGTCAGCTAATAGTCTGGTATTATTGAAATCATATTTTTTTTATGAAGCTGATATATAATATTTAGTCGTATTTTGAATACATTTTTTTTGATTCTGAAACATTTCACAACTATCAACAAAAAACAACAGGTCAGTTGTCACTTATTTAGGCTTTTGTATTTCACTAGACCAAAATTAAAAACTGAAGCTATGAAAACCAAGCCTATTGATTTGAAAATTACCCCAGAAGACGTAGAGTAGGTAGGCCTCCACAAGGTGGACCGATGACATCGTAAAAGTCGCGAGTAGCCAATGTAACAAGCGCCTAATAGCCGTTCTTTGAGGCATTCTGGGGAAAGTCTTTTTCAATAATGGACGTCTACCGGCTGATGATGATGATGTTTCACCAACGCTTGCCAGACCTGTCTCATGACCCAGAATATCATTACCAAGCATAAATTATACCAAAGAGGAATATCAAATTTTTTTTTTAACATAAAACTGAGAGATAAGATACATAATACAATTGCACGAAATCTTAATCGTTTTCGTACCATCTGTCGTGTTACGCGGTGCCATTACATACCTAATGGCTAGAGGTAACCTACCTAAGCTCACAAACTAACATAAAATTAACTTAAATAATCAGTCCCAAAATCTTCTCTGGATGTCGTTTTGTCGAGAACGCCCGACCAGTTGGTTTCTGGCTGTTGATTGGGTCTGTGAAAAAATTATGAACCTTGTGCTCACCGCATTGCTGTACAATAGTTCCAAAATGCGCACACCGTTTAGACTGCAAACAATCGCGCCCCTTCTGTTTGCCTACTAATTTTGTAGCTTCCGTAAAACACACATAAATGGCAAATGTCCCGCACTAGTTTAAGGACCAAACAACAATATTTTGCACGCAAAACAATAATCACTGACCACTATGTTTTATCATAGCTGTCTGTTAGCTGTCAAAGTTCGTTTATCCGCCAATCGGACCTTGGCAATAAAAAAAAAAGCGGATGCACGCGCGCGAATTTTAAAATTGGCCGCTGGTTTGGAACTGAACAACAACAATAAGAAATAAAACAAAAGCTAAAGAAATTGAAACAAGAACATAGTTTGAAATGGAGATGGGCGAAGCGTGTGTTCTGCCCATCTCTATTATTAAAATTCGCGCGCGGGCAGCGCCGCATTTTAATGACATATATAATTAATATAATGACAGATGAGAGATGGATAAATTATTTTACTAACTGGCTTTGAATATTGAAATAAACACGAGGTAAGTCAGTTAAAAGGTTAATCCAACTGTATTGACATTATCATCAATTTAGTTGAAATTACCTGGTGAAGAACAGCAAAACATAGAAGGAAATAAAAGCATTTCGAGGAGGTTTTCACCGCTAAAGGCGGTTATTATTCTTAGTACATATAAATGTCCAACTAAGTACACCTTATAAAATAAATGTTTTGATTTTTGATATAAGAAAAATTAAAGATAGCTCCGTGGGGTGCCGGGTTAGAATGTTTTTTTTTTTTTTTTTTTTTTTTTTTATGCCTGATAGGTTAGCCTTTGACCACTATCTCACCTGATGGAAAGTGATGATGTGGTCGAAGATGTTGTTCAGGCTAACCTAGAAGTACTGGCTCTCAAGGACAGCTACCGGAACACACCGTTAGGTGCTTGGCGACAGATTTTCTACTTGAGGGTGGTAGCTAGCCAGGCGGGCATTCGCAAAATGCCCTACCACCATGCAATGTCACCCACATTTCTACCTGGGGTACATTAAAAGGTTATTAAAGTTATAATAATACCGGAAGGTGGGCAGCAACGCCTTCTTACTATAAGTTTCTAAACTCTTCTGGATCGGCACGCGCCACACTAAAAAGCGTAATTACACAGTAGTCTGAAATTCCAGATTCCTAAATAGTTAAGATTATGCGATAGACCCTCTAACCTTGTAACAATATAACAATAAGAGGAAAAATTATATGATAAAATACAATGTGCGGGATTTTCCCGCACCCTATGGCTGGGATATACTCTAACCGCTTAACCGTTATGTTGGTTTCAGATTCAGTTGGCTTCAATTTCAGATATGACGCGTTACTTTAATTTGTCCTTTCATTCTCAACCATTGTATGGGGTTGGAATTCCGCACACTACTGTATTTTTTTCCTTCATTAATTAATTTGTAATGTACTCCGCGGAACATGCAAGATTTTCATTCAAGTAGAAAATCTGTCGCAAAGCACCTAACGGTGTGTTCCGGCAGCAGTCCTTGAAAGCCAGTGAAATTACAGGCACATGAGACTTAACAACTGTGTCTCAACGTGACGGGCGCAGTGCAATTCGTGACTAGTGATGAAATGCATCTATTATAGGCAGAGGATACCGCTTAACATCAGGTGGGCCTCGAGCTTTTTCCGTCACTATGCCATAAAAAAAAATGCGTCATTACAAAAATAAAATGTGAAAACAAAACCTCTAAACATGTTTTAAGTTTTGTTTATAAATAATTGTTTAAATGGTTTAAGTGTGTATTTTAACTCCACGCATTGCGTTTTAGCTGATGCTTACCTATAAATTAAGTTTTATGGTTTTATGGTTTGCAGAAAGGATTTTATTTTCAGTTACCCGTATATGTATAATTATAATAATATATAATGTACATATTATCATTGTGCGCATGGTACCGACTTCAACAAGTTGTTTCACACATTTAAGTATTTAAGTCAGTCCCATTTTTTGGTGATAATTTTTTTTCACCCTTTTCACCTTTTTTAGTGACCCTTGCTACTTATGGGGTCGATTGTCATTCACTGTCAATGACTACATCATTAGAATAGGAAAATACTTTTCAGTTATTGGAGTGTAACTCAAAAGCGTTTGATTTATTTTGATGACATTTTAATTGGACCACACTGTAAGCATCAGTTTTTAAATATCAAAAATTATCATCAAAATCGGTTCAACGAGTCAAAAATCCTGAGGTAACAAACATAAAAAAAATCTGTTAATTTTTACCTGTGAAAAATGCATTAGCAAATTGAGTACCTCCTCCTTTTTTAAAGTCGGTAAATACATCCTGAATTTTGAATTTTGTTGAACCACTGTTTTATTTGGAAGTTGGCTAAAAACACAGATATTACAAAATTACAAATATACGATAGGAAAAATTTAAGTCATGTGCGGGATTCGAACCGCGTCCATCCACCCCTTGAGCCGGGATATGCTCTAACTAATTTAACTAACATGACATGACGTCATAACTCAAATCTTTCCTATCGTTCTTTTACCATCGTATTGGGATGGAGTGACATCTATAGTACAATTTACGTTGTACTACAAACAGCGCGTCCATCCCAATACTATGGTTAAAGTACGATAGAAAGATGTGAGTTATGACGTCATGTCATGTTAGCTCAATTGGTTAGAGCCTGCCCCGGCTCAAGGGGTGGATCGACGCGGGTTCGAATCCCGCACATGACTTAAATTTTTCTTATCGTATATTTGTAATTTTGTAATCTGCATAGCAGGCGTTATTGCAAACATAACAATATTTAAAAAACACGTTTATTACTTGGCAAAAAATACGATGTGGATACATTTGTTCACACAAAACATCCTATCTCCCTTTTCATGCTTCAAATAATCTACGTGCATACAAACCGTCGAAATTTTCCCCATAGTCCACTGAGCAATAACAAAACGTCGCGAAAACCAACGTGTGTTACGTGCCAAAACCTGTCGTGTATATTTTATCATTTGTATTGTTTCAGTACGTGCGTATAGTAAAGTTATAAGGTTGAGAATGCCGTGCACAGTGTTTAAAATGTTGAATAATTCACAAGTTGGGAGCGCATGGGAAAATATGTAAACATACTCTTGGCCGTATCATCATGATAGTACTTATTGAACTTCAATGCTTACGATATGAGTTCAGATTTATGTACAGCTCTCGGTAGTTTATTTTCTCAATTATTGGTAAGTGACGATGTGGTCGAGGATGGTAAGCGGATTAGGCCTTGAATGACTCTCAAAAACTGCAGCCAGAACTCACCGTTATCGTGCTTGGCAACAGGTTTTCTACTATGGTGTCTAGCCAGGTGAGCAATCGCAAAGCAAAGAAAATGCCCTTCTTCCATGTGGTGCTCAAGCCAGCGGTGAGAATCGAACCATGGACCTGCGTTACGGTATTCGATAGCTTTTACCGCTCGACTATGCTGTTTTTCTCCCTATAACGATAATCTTTGTAACCCATTTTCAAACTTTTCATAACAATTTCAACCGTCTGTTAAGACCCTGCAACCCCTCAACAAAACATCAATTTATTTGACGTATAATGCTGACTTAAAATTCAATTTATAAGTTTACCTCTTTCCAAATTATATAAAGATCAGATTGAGCGCTAAAAAGTTACCGCCAGACTGATTGATTTTGATATGATTGAGTTTAAGGCGTACGCCCGATTTTTTCCAAGGAACCAATTAAACTAAATTGTCGAATTCAGTTTTTGTATGTGGTAGTTACTCATAATATTATTTTTTCAAGCCATTGCCTATTTAATGTTGCTTATATTTTTTTTTTCATATTATAATTAATCTCTTCAAGATTAACTGCACCTATCTGTCTTTATTTCTCATATATCTA
This sequence comes from Plagodis pulveraria, assembly GCA_963890685.1. Classification (NCBI taxonomy): domain Eukaryota; kingdom Metazoa; phylum Arthropoda; class Insecta; order Lepidoptera; family Geometridae; genus Plagodis; species Plagodis pulveraria. The sequence continues at coordinate 9,292,212 of OY982973.1, read as the reverse complement.
TATTTTTCATTCTAAAGGTGCCGGAAGAGATCGGTTTAAGCGATAAGTCCACCCATTGTAACGTAGCTTTAAGAATTTTCGATATATGTTGTATAAGGTTCCATAAACAAAAAAATATACAGTTGAACAGAGAACGTCTTTTTTGTGAAGACAGTTGATAAGAGGGTTCTGCGCCTGCAAAGAGTCATCACACGCAGAACTATACAATATAAACGTGTCGCTTACCCCACTATACCCAAATTATTATATACCAGTAACTGTTTCTGATAAAAGATAACGACCAATTCCAGCACTTTCATTACTTATAATAGCAATATTTGGCCTAGTTTTTAGAAGACAAAGTTACAACACTCGAGTACGTGCCGCTTTGATATTATCTTTTTGCCGCATTTCTGCGAGTTTCTTGTAATAAACGCTATTAAATGTGTCGCAGTGGTAGAAGTTTTTTGAATGTAGTCATTATACTACTTTTACAAGCAGAATTCTTTTACACATAATTTTTTAGACAGTAAACGCTTATGACTAACCGTAAAATTTTCGACTCTTTCGTTTTTTTTATACCTAGACTAGGCTCTAACTTTATAGTAAGTGATGATGTGGTCGAAGATGTTGTTTAGGCTAACCTAGAATAACCAGATCTCAAGAACAGCTGCTAGAACACACCGCTATGTGTTTGGCGACATATTTTCTACTGGAGTGTGGCTAGCCAGGCAAGCATTCGCAAAGTGCCCTATCATCATTCTATATAGGAGCGATGACTTAACGTGCCCTCGGAAGAACGGTAGCGCTCAGTAGTAATGTCACTAGCGGTCACCCATCCAAGTCATGACCGTGGCGGGTGTTGTTTAACTTCAAAAAATTATTCAAAAAGGGTTATTTAAAAAATCGTGCCCTAAGCGTCGTAAGATTCTTTAGAGCTCGGCAGAGCGTTGGTAGCCCCTGTGTTACAGACGTACATAGGCGACGGTGACCATCAGGTGGGCTGCCTGTCTGTCTGTCTACTATTAAGCAATAAAAAAAACAATATTCATGTTTCTGATATAAAAATTGTCAGCTTGAGAGTCTCTTTGAGAAAACACCTACATATTTAATAAGATGGAATGAAAAATAATATTTTATAGGGACCTTAAACCATAGATAAGACAGTAAATAAATACTTTATTTCAATGAAGCAACGTGATGTTTGGTCTCAGTTTCCATGTAACTGTATCAGCTGCATTGTCCCCTGTCAGCAGCTGCGACCCAGCCTCCCCAATTAAGGGGGGATTTGCCATAATCCCCACTCTTGGCAGGCTTCTTGGGAATCGCAGTTTAAAATATAAATTTTTGAGAAGGCGCTGCTGCCCACCTTCTTACTAATTTACTTTTAGTCGCCTCTTACGACAACCACGCAGCTAGCAATACGGGAGCGACATTCTAGCCTGCCACTCCACGGGGAACGTAAATAATTATATTAACTACAGTTAAATGCACAATGTCCATATCTTTGTATTCACTTAATCTAATCTTAACTAGCAGTAAACAACCAACTACATATTAACTCGTTTAAAAACTAAATCTTGGACTTATTATGATCTTAGCGACCACTGAGAGATTATCTCAGCTATCTTCAGAGGCAAGCGCCTTCTTCTCATGTAAATATAATAAAATAAAATATCTATTTTCACCGCTGCTAGGGTTTAAAAATTCTTGAGTTTATTTTAAATTAGTTCCTGAATTCATACGCTGAATACAATTACATGAGTCTGGTAGTTTACTTTGTTAATTGACTTCCAAAAAACAGATCCTTCATTTGACTATATACAGTTTTTTATTTTTAGATGTTTGTTACACAATTTTTTTGAAGCAATTATAGCTCAGTGGCAATGGCTATGGACTGCCGCGCAGCAGGTTCATGGTTCGAATGCCACCGCGGGCTTGAGCTGCACCGCATGGTGGAAGGGCATTTGGCGAATAGTGTAGTAGAAGTGGTTAGCGACCACAGTTAAGTAGAAAATCTGTCACCAAGCACCTAACGGTGTTTTCCGGCAGCTGTCCTTGCAGCCAGTAATTCTTGGTCAAGCAAGGGTTAAGCAGATGCCCCTTCGAATACCGGCAAGGTGATAAGTTCCTTTAGAAAAATATGCTCGTATAATTTATTCTTTTACGAATTAGAATAAGTAAGCGTTAGTTTTATCCCTTAATCTCATAGAAAATGAAATGGACTGTAAATTGCGGCAAGTTTTGCCGACCACCTCCAAGCTATCTAGCTTAAGTTTCTGTAGGACTTGAACCCTTGTCCCCTTGTATGGCAGTTCACACGCATGACACTTGAAAATTAATCACTTTTTGGTTTGTTATTTGAAAATAAGGTTAACAATTCTAATAAGTTTAAGCGCTGAGTTGTGTTACATAGTAGGAAATGTCTTAAGTTAATTATCACTCAATAAATAAACCTTATAAATTCAATAAACTGGTATTTGTTTTCTTATATTTGTGTGCTTTGCTTATGATAATTTTATTAAGTGCATTGAGATATGGTACTACGTACTAGAGGAGACACCTCAACTCGATTGTTTGTAACACGAGTTAGAGCGCGCGCGCACCAACTCACTCAGTCTGTGACAAGCGCTTGCTGCATCGTGACACGTTTGAGGCCTAAGTTTTGTTTCATAATATGCCTTCGTGTGTATTGAGATATTGTTCTAACAACTCGAGAAACATAAGTAAAAGTCAAGGAGTGACTTGTCACCAGTAAGATCAACATATTATCTCTAAAACACGATTAATTGAATTCTATTTTATCAATTTATTGTAACTCGTGACGACGCATCACAGCGGCGGCGGGATGGCGGCCATGTTTAGGTGAATGTCAAAGAGTAAGAATATTTGAAAGCAGAGAGTTGACACGTATAATGTTAAGTTAATAATTACGGAAAGTAAAATATTAAATAGAAAATACTAAAAATAATCAGTTTAAATACTTTGTTATTTATTCCTTACGTAAGTACACACAGTATCAAGTAGGTAGAATATTAAAAAATGTCGCATCTGCGCGCATTGATTGTTGTCTATGAGAGCTAACACCACCCGCTCACGTGTTCAATATTACCATATTTTCTACTGATATATACTAACGTAAATTACTGATTAAAAAACAATTGAAGCGTATTAGGTATGTAGCTATGTATGTAACGCGTAAGCTCCCGAAAATTCCCAGCTTTTATGACCTTTTGGGCGCGAGAAAACTGTACCTTAAAAGCGTACTAGCACTGTGTTCCTATACCGTCTAATTAGACACCACTAATTATGGTTTCAGCGCTGCAGCGGCTTTAAGTTTATTCCTAACAGAATGGAACATGACGATTGTTTAGAATAGCGACTCTATACGTTAGTAATAATATCTCATTGATTAAGTGTTAGAATTTCTGAAGTTGTTCAAGTCTGGCTTAAATATGTATTCTTAAATTATATATATACCTGAATTTTTGAAGCATTTATTAAGAGTAGAGTGCAGGAAGCGCTTTCCATACAAACGTCGTTTCGTCATATTTTTAATACCAAGTGTTCAAACTCGGTGATATTCTGCATGCATATTGCTGAGCCTAATGTCTATGCTTCTAATTTGCCAGTTTTTGATTTATTTGATCGCTAAATGTCAAAATAATAATTCACATACAAAACGATTTTACGAAATATTTTTAAAGCAGCGATGGCTCAGAAGCATAGGCAAGGCAGACTGTCGTGCAGCAAGTCCATGGTTCAAATGCCGCCGAGGACATGAGCTTCATCGCATGGTGGAAGGGAATTTTGCGAATGCCCTGGTTAGCGACCACCCTCAAGTAGAAAATCTGTCGCCAAGCACCTAACGGTATCATCCGGCAGCAGTCCTTGAGAGCCAGTGAAAATTACAGACACAATAGGTCTCAAGATGACGGGCGCAGTGCAATTCGTGACTTGTGACGAAATGCATCTGTTATAGGATTATTGTGATAAAACAAGCTCGAGGCCCACCTGATGTTAAGCGGACTAACCTCTGCCTATAACAGATGCATTTCGTCACAAGTCACGAATCGCACTGCGCCCGTCACCTTGAGACATAGTTGTCAAGTCCCATGAGCCTATAATTTCACTGGCTCTCAAGGATAGCTGCCAGAACACATCGTTAGGTGCTTGAGGGTGGTCGCTGGCCAGGCGGGCATTCGCAAAATGCCCTTCCACCATGCGGCGAAGCTCAAGGCAGAAAAGATTCGAACCATGGACCTGCTGCGCGGCAGTCCATAGCCAATGCCACTGAGCCATCACTGCTTCAATAATGTATATGTTAATGCATAGTACACGGGTCTAATATTAGCGATTAATTACTACACCGTGAGGTGCCAGGCTAGAATTAAACCACCTACATCGTCCTGTGGCTATAGTAAGAAACGACGAACTGAATTTGGGCAGCAGGATCTGAAGAGCTGCCATAATATACTGCGGTCGCCAAGACCGCTACCAAGCGTGAAGGTTATAGCAAATATACCCATACATACCCTATAATGGAGGAAGCATTTTCTCAACGGTGAATGTAATAGCTATTATTTCCATCGTTACTCTCGAGTAAAATTTCGTTTCGTTTACACCAGAAGGTAAATTTGATATTGTCCAATAAATCGTTCGTCATATTTATTATTTCAAACCTATAAATTTTGGGTATCAAAATAATATAGTACCAGCGTAAGGTAGCCGTTATTGCTTCGTAAATCTTATCATGGAGTTTCGTTAAATTATTGCCTTACGAAATTGTGATGAAAACGGTGGTAACATAATACTGCGACAAATTGTTAGTTAGATTCATGAGAGGCATTGATTAGTTATAACGGGAGGGAAAGTTGTAATTATACGTACCCGCGTACCTACGAGTACATTTAATTACACGATTGCCCAAAAAATGTTTTATATTTTCAGGGTTTATGTATCGATGTATGTTTGTGACTTTCTTTATTCCAACATTACTTCTAAACGGCTCAACCGATTTAAATGTAAGATATATCATTAGATTTGTTTTTATAGCGCAAGTGACACTCAGTACATAATAAATAAATTAAAAACCAACTCGCGGATTTTAGATCCATATGGAAAATAATAAATAAAATTTAAACCTATCTAGTGGGGTTTCAAAATGAAAGGCTTTAAACGATTCCATAAATAAAAAAGAAATTTCAATAGGGACGCGCAAACTTTGACAGCGCATAGCGGCCATCTTAGGTAAAGCGATAGCTGTCAAATTTGGCATGGATACATATTTAGTATTTAGTCGTGACATTTCACCATGTAACGCTACACGCTTCAACAACGCGTAGTAATTGTTATTATGAAAATCGTGCTCTATTCGCCTAACGTTCCGTACATTGCGTCCAATTTATAGCGTTCATGGCCGTCCTGCAGAGTCCACAATACGTTGTTTAAAAAAGAAAATTTTATTTTAAGGTTAGATAGTATGGATCTCACAAACATGTGGTTCCCACAGGACGGTGCCGCTTGCCATACAGCATGGGAAACATTCAATTTATTGCATGAGAAATTCGAGGGTTTCATCATCTGGCGGGGAGGCGACATGAACTGGCCACCAAGATCGTGTGGCTTAACCCCGCTCGACTACTTTCTGTGGGATTACGTGAAATCTCTAGTCTATGCAGACAAACCACAGTCAATGGCCGCCCTGAAGGCCAAAATAACTCGCGCTCTTCGTCAAATTGAGCCCCATTTATGCGAACATGTCATCCAAAATTGGTCCACCAGGATACACCACCTACAGCGAAGTCGTGGCGGCCATTTGGCTGAAATTATATTCCATACATAATGTCAGCGAATATCCTTTAAAATAAAATTACAATTGTGGCATTATCACTTAAACAGGTTTTTTATTTTATTTCTTAGTTTGAGCCCTCTTAATGAAAACCCCTTTATATTACTCGCAGTTTTAATTTCAATGAAACGATACAACATTTAACAAAAATTAATAATTTGCAGACGGGTTGTTTACTTTTTTAATTAATTTATACTTGTTTATTTGTAGTGGCAAACGTTTAAAATAAACATTTTGCAAACTTATTCCAGGCTGTAAAGGATCAGCAACACAACTGATACTAACCGGAATTCCAGATTTATCCGGCAAAATAAAAATGTCAACATCTGATTAATATGCTCTGGGTAAGCACGCTCCATCATCTATCTTATCATCACTTAACATCAAAAGATAGTGGTCAAGAGCTACCCAGTCCGGTATAAAAAATAAAAATATCAAAGCATTTTCTTAGAAACATCAAGAATCAAGGCAATGTCTCCAGATTTCTTAAAAGTCACGGAACACTGAAACGCTTTTCAGAGAACTAGTTCTCTAGACTTAACTCGGAAACTTCACTTCTTTTAAAATAATTCACTTTAAAAACATCTTTGGAACCTTTTCCAACTAGCTTGAACCGTCTTAAAATCTTAAGTACTTACTTTTACCAATGAGAATTCAACCTAAAATCTTAACACATAGTATACAAAACCGCATGTCAAGTATTAATGCTTTGATATACACATGGATATGTTAGGTAATGAAAGAAAGACCGCACGGATGGCGTGTAGCAAATTGTTTTCAGACGACATATAGCATTAGGAGGCATGTTTAGCGTATCTAGCTGTAACAGCAGTTGATCTGGTGTTTTGTGTTGAATAAGCGAGGCTTGTCATTTTATACATATATAATGTAATTCCAAATATAATAATATTTGGAATTATTTATTGTGTACTTCCCTTATTAACTACATATTGATATATTGACTGGTGTGACAGGCATAAATTTGAAATACATGAATAAGTCAGCTAACAGTCTGGTATTATTGAATTCATTATTTTTTTATGAAGCTAATATATAATATTTAGTCGTATTTTGGATGGATTTTTTTGATTTTGAAGCATGACACTACAATCAACAAAAAACTGGTCAAGCGTCATTTATTTAGGCTTTTGTATTGCACCATACCAAAATTAAAAACCAACGCTATGAAAACCAAACCTATTGATTTTAAAATTACACCAGAAGAGTTAAAGTAGGTAGGCCTCCACAAGGTGGACTGATGACATCGTAAAAGTCGCGAGTAGCCAATGGTTACAAGCGCCTAATAGCCGTTCTTTAAGGCATTCAAGGGAAAGTCTTTTTCAATAATGGACGTCTATCGACTGATGATGATGATGATGATGTTTCACCATCGCTTGCCAGACCTGACTTATGACCCAGAATATCATAAACAAGCATAAATTGTACCAAAGAGGAATGTAAAAAAGTTTCTTGAACATAAAACTCAGAGATAAGATACATAATACAATTGTACGAAATTTAAATCGTTTTTGTACCATCTGACGCGTTACGCGGTGTGAAATTACATACCTAATGGCTAGAGGTAACCTAACAATCGAAGGTCACCAATTAATATAAAAGTCTCTTACAGAATCAGTTCCAACTCTTCTCTGGATGTCGGTATGTCGAGAACGCCCGACCAGTAGGTTTCTGGCTGTTGATTAGGTCTGTTAAAAAATTATAAACCTTGTGCTCACCGCATTGCTGTACAATAGTTCCGAAATTCGGTATTTGTAGCTTCCGTGAAATACACATAAATGACCAAAGTCCCGCCCTAATTTTATCACCAAACAACAATATTTTGCACGCAAAACAATAATCACATACCACCATGTTTTATCATGTTAGCTGTCAGTTAGCTGTCAAAGTTCGTTCAACCGCCGATTGAACCTTGGCAAAAACAAAAAGCGGATGCACGCGCGCGAATTTTAAAAATGGCCGCTGATTTGGAACTGAACAACAACAATAAGAAATAAAACAAAAGCTAAAGAAGTTGAAACAAGGACTTAGTTTAAAATGGAGATGGGCAAAGCGTGTGTTCTGCCCATATGTATGTATTGTATTGTATTGTATCCAACTGTATTGAAATTACAAAATCACAAATATACGATAGGAAAAATTTAAGTCATGGGCAGGATTCGACCCCGCGTCCATCCACCCCTTGAGCCGGGGTATGCCCTAACCAATTGAGCGAACAAGACATGAATAACATGTATTAACTTTATCATTAATATAGTTTAAATAACCTGTCGAAGAACAGCAAAACATAGAAGGAAATAAAAGCATTTCGAGGAGGTTTTCACCGCTAAAGGCGGTTAGGTACGACTTTCCATTGACTGCCGCCGAATTAAGGGGGGAGGGGGGAGGGGGAGGGGGGGGGGGTTCCCTCCCCCCTCTTCTAATAATAAGCACGGGAACCCCCCCTTTTTTACTTTTTTTTTAATTTTCCTAATTTTATGGATTAAAATTAAGATAATATTTTTTAATAGATTGGCATGAAATAGGGGGTTGAAGGGGGGAAGGATAGGGTCCTCCCCTCCCTTTTTCACCATTTTTATTACAAGGTAATGCATAGTTTTTGAGTTATGCTTATTTTTGTAAAATCATGACCTCATGTTATTTAACACTTCGCTGATCTAATTTATTGTTTTGTTGGATGTGTAACTGACTTTTTAGCGCTTCGCCGGCCGCTGCCGCGGCACGCTCGCTTCGCTCGCTCGGCTCGCGCGTTGGTTGTCGCAGTTTCAACCTAACCTAATTTTTTTTCGTGTGGTGTTCTTATTTATAATATCGTTAGATTTCTGTATATTGTTTTCTTGTAAAATATGCATAAGAGGGTTATTGTTACCATCAGAGACCAAACCCTTACCCATCCCCACAACATTTAATATCAATCTTGTGCCAGTCAATTCATAATTCAACCCAAAATTAATAATAATTGTAAAAAACAAGGTAAGACCATCACCTCCGCAGCTTCAGCTTGTTGGTCGCCTTTGACAACCAGCCTCAGCGGCTCTGGCTCGTCTGATGCCTACAATTATAACAAACAGCAGGCAGAGGCAGCTAAGCGCTTCAGACTTTATAAAAACACTAGAGGTAAGACATTCTCGTACCAAGTAGAGTGAGAGTCAATCAATTCAGTTCTTTGATTTAAGTTGAACCTAACCTTTATTTGATATCTGCCCTAATAGGTACTGTTAAAATAAAACATATTAAATACTAATTAATAATTTATTAATCAATTTTATACACATATTGTATTGCTTTTATTAGTTCTTCAAAAACATCGTTATGTGCTATTTTTATTTTTCTTCGCCATGAATATTCTATTAACCAGTCTGTGAAGTTTCCCTTATAACCATCCCTACCAAACATCACTTTTAAATTTCGCCAGTGGCTTTCAATTCTCTGAGTGTGTGTCCCGTCTGGTGCCACAAATTTATTTATGGGGTCACTGTGATTGACCTTCTTGTGCAAGTATCCATATTGAGGTAGGCAATCATAGGCTCTCCAAAAATCAGTATGGATTTCAGTGCCTACCTCCACATGCTTTTGTATTAGCGGCACCAACATTACTGCAGATCTAACATTATCGGGACACACTTCTAATCTCAGATCATCTTTCCCATTTTCAATCATGCCTAGCACCCAGTGGCCTTCAATATGTCTCCCTCTGTTATACTTTCTTTTTCCAAATTTTGATTCGTCGATTTGCACTATTTTGCCTGGACCACCAATCTTGCCACTAATTTCCTGGTGCTCCAACTCATAAATAATAATTGTCTCCCGACAGTAAGAAAACCAATCTGCGATTGTCCTTGTTGATAAAACACTTTCTCTATTTTCACGGGCAGTCTCTAATTTTACTTGATGATAACTGTACTTTTGGCTGAACATATACATTAATAAAAATTGTAACTCGATAGACAGCCTCGCATTCTCAAACCATGTTCCTGCTGCCCGACTAAATGCCTTAGAGCGACAGTTGCTCTTCCTGCATCGGAAGAGGCCAAACTGCCCGGTCTTGCTGCAGGAGCTTAACGACATTGGTTTTTTATGGTGTGAGCATATTTTTTCCCTAAGAAGGAGCCCATTCTCTTCAGCAAATGCAATGCACTGAGCTGGGGTATTGAACCTGGTTATGATTTTAAACATATTCCAGTGAGACCTAAAACAAACAAAAATTACCATTATAGAAAACTAATTACTGCTCTACTCGTCAGCTTTTTCTGTGAAGTTTACACATGTGGCTTTTAAAGAAAACACTGCGAACCAACCTCATTTCATCGGAATTATATTGGACTCTTCGGCCAGATGACCCAGGAGCTCGAGGCTCCGCATCACCCACGCTGCTCTCAGACGATGTTGGAGACGCAGGCGGCAGTACCGACACGGTACTGAGAACGGCGCGGGAACTACCAGCTACTGGTTTTGATGGCACAGTCATGGGCACAAGTGGCTCACTAGAGTCCAACACTTGCACACACGGGGGGCCTGCAGAAGAGCTCGCGACAAGTGGCTCATCAGAGTCCAACACTAGCACTACACTCGATTCTACAGACGGAACGGCACCACACGAGGGGCCTGAAGAAGAGCTCGCGACAAGTGGCTCATTAGAGTCCAACACTTCCACTACACTCGATTCTTCAGACGGCACGGCAGAACACGAAACCTGGGGCTTCGGAGACGCCATGTTAGTAGTCAAATGTTGTTTACCGACAGGAGTACGAAAACGCGCTCAACTGCAAGGAACACAAAAGATGACTGACTGACGATGACAATGACAATACAAAATGGCGTCAATTTTACGTTTCGTTTCACAAACCGGCAAGAGACGGTAAATACTACCCATTTTAATAGCTAGTAATGAAAAACAGCTGAAATAAGTACGAAATATAATTATTTACGTAAAAGTAATGAAAAACAGTTGAAATAACTTCAAAATATAATTATTTACGTAAATTTATATAAAATAAAATGTTACCGAATGTACGACAACTTAACTGTAGTTAAAACGAAACGTTCAATTGCGAGAATTCTACATAATCTGTGGTATGGATTCACGTAAATATTGCAAAAATAATTGATTTTCAATAAATTTTTTCTCAAAAACTACGCGTTTTCTGGTATTGAAACTTGGCGTGTGTTCATATAATAACGTGACCTTTCTGTGAAAAAAATATCAACCCTCAAACCGACGTCAGGCAATGGAAAACTGAGCCGGCGGTTATTATTCTTAGTACATATAAATAATATAAATGTCCAACTAAGTAGACCTTAGAAAATAAATGTTTTGTTTTTTGTTATAAGTAAAATTAAGGATGGCTCCGTGGGGTGCCGGCTTAGAATGTCACACCCTCCCCCCGCCCCATTTATACCTGGGGTATATTAAAAGGTGACTAAAGTTATAATAATACCGGAAGGTGGGCAGCAAGGCTTTCTTACTATAAGTTTCTAAACCCTTCTGGATCGGCACGCGCCACACTAAAATAGCTTAATTACACAGTAGTCTGAAATTCCAGATTCCAAAATAGTTAAGATTATGCGATAGACCCTCTAACCTTGTAACAATATTACAATAAGAGGAAAAATTATATGATAAAATACAATGTGCGGGATTTTCCCGCACCCTATGGCTGGGATATACTCTAACCACTAAACCGTTATGTTGGTTTCAGATTCAGTTGGCTTCAATTTCAGATATGACGCGTTACTTTAATTTGGACTTTCATTCTCAACCATTGTATGGGGTTGGAATTCCGCAAACTACTATATTTTTTTTCCTTCATTAATCAATTTGTAATGTAATCCGCGGAACATGCGTCACTGCAAAAATAAAATGTGAAAACAAAACCTCTTAACATGTTTTAAGTTTTGTTTATAAATAATTGATTAAATGGTTTAAGTATGTATTTTAACTCCATGCATTAAGTTTTAGTTGATGATTACCTATTTTATAGTTTGCAGAAAGGATTTCATTTGTAGTTAATTGCATATATATAGGGGCCATCCTGAATAATTTTTGATACAATTTCCAGTCTAATATTCGTGTTTTGTCAATATATGTACATTGACAAATATAAATATATATTGATAAAATAAAACAAAAATATTGCGAGCAAAAGACTCCGATATTTAGACAGAAGAAAATACTTCCGAATAAATTTATTTTACACAAAACATCCTGGATTTTTTATGTTATTGTGACGCGACTAGCTGGAGGTGCACCTGATGTTAAGCGGATTCACCTTTACCTATAACAGATGCATTTCGTCGTGTGACAAATTGCACTGCGCCCGTCACAATGCGACTTACACTGGTTAAGTCTCATGCGCCTGTAATTTTTCTGACTCCAGAGTCAGTTAATCAGACAGTCAGGACTGCTGCCGGGACACACTGTTAGGTGCTTGGCGACAGATTTTCTACGTATGGGTGGTAGATAGCCAGGCGAGCATTCGCAAAATGCCCTTCCACCATGCGGTGAAACTCAAACCGGCGGTGGGGATCGAACCAGGGACCTGTAGCGTGGCAGTCCATAGTTATAACCGCTCGGCCATCATGGCTTCCAAAGAAGTTCGGTTAACTATTGTTTTATTTGGAAGCCGGCTAAAAACATGGATATTACTTTGCAAAAAATACGATCTGGATACATTTGTTCACACAAAACATCCTATCTCCCTTTTCATGCTTCAAATAATCTACGTGCATACAAACCGTCGAAATTTCCCCCATAGTCCACTGAGCAATAACAAAACGTCGCGAAAACCAACGTGTGTTACGTGCCAAAACCTGTCGTGTATATTTTATCATTTGTATTGTTTCAGTACGTGCGTATAGTACAGTTATAAGGTTGAGAATGCCGTGCACAGTGTTCAAAATGTTGAATTATTCACATGTTGGGAGCGCATGGGAAAATATGTAAACATATTCTTGGCCGTATCATCATGATAGTACTTATTGAACTTCAATGCTTACAATATGAGTTCAGATTTATATACAGCTGTGGGAAGTTTACTTTCTCAATTGTTGGTAAGTGACGATGTGGTCGAGGATGGTAACCGGATTAGGCCTTAAATGACTCTCAAGGACTGCAGCCAGAACACACCGTTATCGTGCTTAGCGACAGGTTTTCTACTATGTTGTCTAGCCAGGTGAGCAATTGCAAAGCAAAGCAAAATGCCCTTCTTCCATGTGGTGAACTCAAACCAGCGGTGAGAATCGAACCATGGACCTGCGTTACGGTAGTCGATAGCTTTTACCGTTTGACTATTATTGTTTTTTTCCCTATAACGATAATCTATTTGACCCATTTTCAAACTTTTCACAACAATTTCAACCCTCTCTTAAGACCCTGCACCTCAACAAAACTTCAATTTATTTGACATATAATGCTAACTTAAAATTCAATTTATAAGTTTACCTCCTTCCAAATTTTATAAAGAACCGATCGAGCGTTAGAAAGTTACCGCCAGACTGATTGATTTTGATATGGTTAATTTTAAGGCGTAAGGCCGTTTTTTCCAAGGAACGAATTTAACCAAATTGTCCAAAACAGTTTTTGTATGTGGAAGTCAATCTTTTTATTTGAAAGTATTTACCTAGTGCTGCTTAAATCTTGCAAAACTTAAGACATAATTCCTTAATTCCTCATATCATCTATATTTTCCTCTCTAAGGTTGACCGGAAGAGATCTGTTCAAGCGATAAGTCCACCCATTGTACCGTAGCTTTAAGGATTTTCGATATATGTTTTGTAACGTCCATGGTATACAATAAAAAAGTTTGTATTGTATGACAAATGTACTGGATGGATAAAAAAAATATATTGGTAGCATTATGCAGTACAGTCATGAACCTCGGGGGGTGCCGGGCGGCTAGAATGTCCCCCATCTCTATCCGTGGGTGTCATAAGAGGCGGCTAAGAGTAACACACCAGAAGGTGGGCAGCCGCACTTTCTGAGGAACTGATATCTCACACTGCGATCCTCAAGCCGCCTGCCAGGCGTGAGGATATAGGGGGAGGCTGTGTTCAGCAGTAGACTATCGGGCGGATCCAGTACAGTACAGTCATAAAATTTAACAGCTGTACGCTTACGTGATATGTTTGCAAACTTAATAATTAGAACAGGGTGTTTTTTACGATTTCGCAAACAAAGGTAAAATGTGGTCCTATTAATATTACTCTACAACTCGTTCTGTGTACGAGAGAGAGACCCGCGATGCACGAACGGAAAACCCAATTAGTTACAAATAAAAATCTAGCAGGTATGTAGCATATATAAATATGGCTATTTATTCATGTGTATATAGTGCAGGTATGTTGTGTGTTGACCATAGACATCATTTGTAATTAGTAATAAATTTTAATTATATAAGATAAAGTAGCGAAGTATTTTGTGTCGTAAATGTGCTCTGTAATGTCTTGGTCAACGGCTCATAATTTTGTTTTTTTGCTAGTGTGATGAAACAAGCTCGAGGCCCGCCTGATGTTAAGCGGACTAACCTCTGCCTATAACAGATACATTTCGTCACAAGTCACGAATTGCACTGCGCCCGTCACCTTGAGACAGAGTTGTTAAGTCTCATGTGCCTGTAATTTCACTGGCTCTCAAGGACTATTGCCGGAACACACCGTTAGGTGCTTGGCGATAGATTTTCTACTTGAGGGTGGTAGCTAGCCAGGTGGGCAGTCCCAAAAAGCCCTTCCACCATGCGGTGAAGCTCAAGCCGGAGGTGGGGATCAAACCAGGGTACTGCGGCGCGGCAGTTCATAGCTTTTACCGCTCGGCCATTATTGCTTCAAAAAGCCTACCTAGAAAGCAGGGGTGGATGACTCTTTTTTTTTTTTATATGGTTTATTATATTTTCCACAGACTCCAGGGTCCGTGAAATGTTTTAAAGTTAACTTTGAAATTTATTAATTTATTACGTTACTATGGGGAGCATTCTTACATACTTAGGGGGGGAACACAGTTATAAGGGATGCTAATTATACAGACCTATTATATATACTATTACAAAAGAGTTACAAACAGGTTTGCACAGGCATTCCGAACGGACCAGTGTCCTCAAGCTGCACTCGTTCACGAGTTGACTCGCGTGCCGACACACGATGCCGCCGCTTGCCTACACTTTTTCGTGAGCATGACCGTTCGCAATGCCCGATGGCGCTGGTTCGTAACCCTGCACAATTTTACCTCTCGCTGTAATTTGTTTTATCAGAAGTAATTTTTACAAAAAAAAACCGAATTTAAACCTAAAATACGCTTTATAAGAGATAACTCAAATAGGTAATACTCGTCACATCTCACTCAAATTTAAATGAAAATGACAAGCACCAGCTTTCGAATATAAAAAAATACATGTTAATCAATCTATTTCTAGGTTAGCCTGAACAGCATCTTCGACCACATCATCACTTACCATCAGGTGAGATAGTGATCGAAGGCTTATCTATCAGGAAATAAAAAAAAAAAAATACAGTACTCCCTGTAAAGAATTATGAGTTAAACTTAACACACACAAAAAAAATAAGTCGAATTGAGGTCATATTTTTTTTATTTTTTTTATTGCTTGGAAGTTTTGTCTATTGTTGACTAAGTTTTTTTGAAGTTAATAAGAGAGTTCTGCGCCTGCAAAGAGTCATCACGCTCAAATCTTTCCAATATAAACGTGTCGCTTACACCACTATACCCAAATTATTATACCAATAACTGTTTCTGATAAAAGATAACGACCAATTCCAGCACTTTCATTACTTATAATAGCAATATTTGGCCTAGTTTTTAGCAGACAAAGTTACAACACTCGAGTACGTGCCGCTTTGATATTATCTTTTTGCCGCATTTCTGCGAGTTTCTTGTAATAAACGCTATCAAATGTGTCGCAGTGGTAGAAGTTTTTTGAATGTAGTCATTATACCACTTTTACAAGCAGAATTCTTTTACTCGTAATTTTTTTAGACAGTAAGCGCTTATGACTAACCGTAAAATGTTCGACTATTTCGTTATTTTTTATAGCTAGACTAGGCTCTAACCTGATAGTAAGTGATGATGTGGTCGAAGATGTTGTTCAGGCTAACCTAGAATAACCGGATCTCAAGAACAGCTGCTAGAACACACCTCTATGTGTTTGGCGACATATTTTCTAATGGAGTGTGGCTACCCAGGCAAGCATTTGCAAAATGCCCTATCATCATGCTATATCGACTGCCATCGTAAGACGACTACCCCGGAGCGATGACTTAACGTGCCCTCGGAAGCACGGTAGCGCTCAGTAGTAATGTAACTAGCGGTCACCCATCCAAGTCATGACCATGGCGGGTGTTGCTTAACGTTAAAAAAATATTCAAAAAGGGTTATTTAAAAAACCCTCCGTGCCCTGGGCGTCGTAAGATTCTTTAGAGCTCGGCAGAGCGTTGGTAGCCCCTGTGTTACAGACGTGCATAGGCGACGGTGACCATCAGGTGGGCCGCCTGCCTGTCTGTCTGTCTACTATTAAGCAATAAAAAAAACAATATTCATGTTTCTGATATAAAAATTGTCAGCTTGAGCTTGAGTCTCTTTGAGAAAACACCTACATATTTAATAAGATGGAATGAAAAATAATATTATATGAGGACCTTAAAACATAAATAAGACAGTACATAAATACTTTATTTCAATGAAGCAACGTGATGTTTGGTCTCAATTTCCATATTATTGTATCAGCTGCATTGTCCTCTATCAGCAGCGGCGACCCAGCTTACCCAATTAAGGGTGGATTTGCCATAATCCCTTCATATACTTTTAGTCGCCTCTTACGACAACCACGCAGCTAGCAATAGGGGAGCGACATTCTAGCCTGCCACTCCACGGGGAACGTAAATAATTATATTAACTACAGTTAAATGCACAATGTCCATATCTTTATATTAACTTAATCCAATACTAGCAGTGAACAACCAACTACATTTTAACTCTTTTAAAAACTAACTAAATCTTGGATTTATTATGATCTTAGCGCCAACTGAGAGATTATCTTAGCTATCTTCAGAGGCAAGCGCCTTTTTCTCTTTTAAATATTATGAAATTAAATATCTATTTCTACCGCTGCTCGGGTATAAAAAATCAAGAGTTTATTTTAAATTAGTTCCTGAATTCATACGCTGAATACGATTACATGAGTCTGGTAGTTTACTTTGTTAACTGACTTCCAAAAAACAGATCCTTCATTTGACTATATACAGTTTTTTGTTTTTAGATGTTTGTTACACAATTTTTTTGAAGCAATTATAGCTCAGTGGCATTGGCTATGGACTGCCGCGCAGCAGGTTCATGGTTCGATTGCCGCCTCGAGCTTGAGCTGTACCGCATGGTGGAAGGGCATTTTGCGAATAGTGTAGTAGAAGTGGTTAGCGACCACAGTTAAGTAGAAAATCTGTCACCAAGCACCTAACGGTGTTTTCCGGCAGCTGTCCTTGCAGCCAGTAATTCTAGGTCAAGCAAGGATTAAGTAGATGCCCCTTCAAATACAGGCAAGGTGATAAGTTCCTTTAGAAAAATATGCTCGTATAATTTATTCTTTTACGAATGAGAATAAGCAAGCGTTAGTTTTATCCCTTAATCTCATAGAAAATGAAATGGACTGTAAATTGCGGCAAGTTTTGCCGACAAAGAAACTCTCTGGAGGGATCACTTTGAAGTTTAAAATTTAATTGAAATTTCATCTTGTTTATAGGACTGTCGCTTGCGTAATAAATCTAATCTTGTATTGAGATTTATTTTGCGATAATTGTCTGAGAGTAGAAATTTGTCTTTTATTTGAATATTTAATTTTTATATTATATTATGTGCAATATGTTGGTATTGAACAGAGCAAAATCAATCTAATAAAACGTTATAAATAAAGAGGTACCCGGCTGGGACTCGTGTTATATTTACCGGATAGATTTCGCCCAGTTTCGGGCTATATTGTAGCCCTTCGTCTGGGAGTCATGGTTGCGCGAAGCGGCGAGCGCGGGCCTCAGCACGTAACTGACGTAACGATGGCGCTGTCGGTCCCGGCTCAGCTGCACTTGTCAAATTGTCCGATATGTCACTAGCTTCACTGTCAGTATCACTTTCGCTGTTATGTGCCGTGTAGGGCTGTAGACATATACATACAAGGGCTACAATATAGCCCGAAACAGGTCGGAATCTTTCCGGTAAATATAACGCGAGTCCCAGCCTTGTACCTATTTATTTATAATGGACCTCGCGATAGTTTTCTAAGTGAAAATCTAAGAAAGCGCTTGGTCGTGATCAAAAGCTGGCACTAACAAGCATTGCAAAATAATGGAGCAATACCATCAGCATCTTGGGCACTCTCCAAATGGTACATAGAGGGCTGGAGCATTTGGACTGGCTATGGGCTTGCAATGGCTTTAGGTAGGTTAAATGGTTTCGTTTTAATATCGTTAGTGCTGAATTTTTATTTACTTTTACAAATATTGAAATTCAATAGACAACTATACTACAACATCATAATTAATAGAATTAGAATTAGTGTTGTATATATTTTATATTGGTTTGTTAATATAGTTATAGACAAAACTGTACATACGAGTGTAAGTATCGATAAAAGTAAATGCGCTAAGTATGAAGTTAAAATCGTTTATTGAATACGAAACCATTCATCGATTTAATATCTGTAGTGTTGTATATATTTGATAATGGTTTGTTAATATAGTTATCGACAAAACGCCGGTATTTATACCTGAGTTTTATATACGGTGTGTTCCAGCAGCAGTCCTTGAGAGCCAGTGAAATTACGGGCAAAATGAGACTTAACAAGTATGTCTCAAGGTGATGAGCGCAGTGCAGATCGTCACTTGTGATGAAATGCATATGTCATAGGCAGAGGTTACCGCTTAACATCAGGTGGGCCTCGTGCTTGTTCCGTCACAATATCATAAAAAAAATACAATAAACGATTTTAACTTCATACTTAGCGCATTTACATTTTATCTATACTTACACTTGTGTGTACATTGAAGAAATTATTTGTTGCTTAATAATTTCTTAGCGAAATAATTATTTGGAGAAAGAATTCTGTGCGGTACAATTTTCATTATTACTTCAGTCAAATAATGAACTTTGAACACTACCAAGTTACATTAGGTATTATTTTGCTTTGATGTAAGCAAGGTTACATTAACTGTATATGTCATCGTGTGTGATGTCTAGATACCTTTATAAATATTACGGGGGCATCTCGTTATCATCTTTCCATCCTTATCCAAATAACCTGTCTGACCTGACCGACTTCTTGACAAGGATTCCTGAGGAGGGTTGACCCTTCCGTGTGATTTATCAGTGTTATCAGTATTAACGAAATACCTACTTACACATCGACGTGGCAAGATGGCAAGCATGCTGCTCATTATGTACCATATCCTCTTTCCCAACATATACTAAAATTACCAAATTAAAATATGGTTTTGAAGACACAACCTTTATCTTACAAAAGCGTGAAATTCGAGCTAAATTTGAAATAGGTCCTAGGAATCCCTGAAGGATCTTTTTCAAGAAATTTATGTTTTAACCTTACCGAGTCTGTATATATTTGAAAATATTATGTATGTTCGTAACAATTTGAGTAAAATAAACAGTGACAATCACTATTACAGCAATAGGTATAAAGATAAAATAGAGGTGCTTAGCAAAAACAGATAAAAGGTCATTTTTAGGTTTTATTGATATTTGATTGTGTCCAGTTTTATATTAAAGTTTCCTAAATTATTACAACGCTCACAGAATGAAAATACAAGATCCACGTGAAATACATTTTGATAAAAAATCCTACTACACAGTTTGTGATAACTTAGACGACATAATTATATGCTTGGGCAATTCCGCCTCTGCCAAGCTATCACCTGTCACCTATGTTTATATAACATATAGTTTGTAACACATTGTTAGAAGACGTTTAAAAATAATGGCCCCGAGTTTCTTGCCCGTTCTGTTCGCAGTGCCTCTATACATTTTTTTGCTGAACGTGGCAGTACAATTTAGAATATTTCAATATTAAAATTTGTAATTGACCCACAACAGAGCGTCGTAGACGCCTAAATTGTATAAATGATTTTGACTTTAACTTTTTGAAGCTGCTACCGAAACCAATAAACATTTTCAATTTAGAGTTCATTCAATGCAGTACTTTAAAAGTTCGAAGCCCGAATCCAACTTTGCCAGTTTTAACGTGAATACGATATTTGCTTGACGAATTTTCGCAAAATGCCCTACCTCCAAGCGATCTAGCTTAAGTTTCTATAGGACTTGAACCCTTGACCACCTGTGTGGCAGTTCACACTCATTAAACTTAAAAATTAATCACATTTAGGTTTGTTATTTGAAAATAAAGTTTAACAATTCTAATAAGCTTAAGGGCTGAGTTCTGTTACATAGTTGGAAATAGCTTAAGTTAATTATCACTCAATAAATAAACTTTATAAATTCAATAAACTGGTATTTATTTTCTCATATTTTGTGCTTTGCTTTTTTTATACTTGATAATGTAGCCTTTGACCACTATCTCATCTGATGGTAAGTGATGATGTGGTCGAAGATGTTGTTCAGACAAACCTAGAATTTTGCTTAAGTTAATCAACGCTCAATATGTTTAGTGAAATGTTATTTTGTGTTAGAATTTCTGAAGTTGTTTAAGTCTAGTTTAAATATGTTTTCTTCAATTATATATATACCTGAATGTTTTTAAGCCTTTATTAAGAGTTGAGTGCACGGAGCGCTTTCCATACAACGTAGTTTCGTCATATTTTAAATACCAAGTGCTCAAAATCGGTGAAATTTTGCACGCATACTGCTAAGCGTAATATTTTTGTATTCTGTTTACTAATTTGTAGATTTATTATTGAAAATACTTCATTTTACGGGAATCTGGCCAATCAGAAGCATAGATATTAGGCTTAAGAACATACAAGCAAAGTTTCACCGAGTTTGAACACTTATTATTTAAAGTGTGATGAAACTACGTTAACAGAAGGACAGATTAGAATCATGCTAAGCAGTTATAGCGACTATAGAGGTTGATGGAGCGGGTTCGAATCACACACATGACTGCAAATTTTCTTCTCGTTGTTATTTTGCATCTCACTCAAACTAAATACAACACGACACCTTCCACTACGAGAGCAATAACGCAGGCTAAAAGCTATTGCGGGCCTATTAAATTATATTAAATATTAATATTTTTTTGTTTTATGCTTGATAGGTTTGATCACTATCTCTACTGATGGTAAGTGATGATGTGGTCGAAGATGTTGTTCAGCCTAACCTACAATTACTGGCTCTCAAGGACAGCTGCCGGAACACACCGTTAGGTGCTTGGCGACAGATTTTCTACTTGAGGGTGGTAGCTAGCCAGGCGGGCATTCGCAAAATGCCCTACCACCATGATATAATGACTGCCATTCTAAGTCGACAACCGGGACCTACAGGTTAACGTGCCCTCCGAAGCACGGAAGCGCTCAGTAGTAATGTAACTAGCGGTCACCCATCCAACTCATGACCGCGGCGGACGGAAGCAACGTCAAAATTCTGCTGATCGGTTAAGAACAGCTCAGCAAACTTCGCTGCGAGCGTTTCTCAAATCAAAAGGTACAAGAATATTTGGTTGGTAATTAATCAATCTTACAAAAAAATATGTAAAGATGTGTATGTGCTGGTATTGGGCTAGAGCATTTGGACTGCCTATGAGTCTGCAATGACTTATAGGGATCTTAATGATTTTATTGTAGTAGCTGTAGTGTTGTATATAGTTCGTAGTGTTTTGTTAATAAAGAAGTGTGAACTCTCATACGGTTACCGCTTTAAATTCTGACTCATCAAGTTCACAATTCACAACACGCACTATCTTCCGATTTCATTCAATGGATTGGACAATTGATTTAGCGCCTATAAATGATCGATTCCGATTGGTCGCGTCAAGGTAATGTTTTTGCGCCGCACGGTACACATTTTGAACTACGCTCAAGGCGGTGATGTTTGCGTTTAGCTGTAATTGAGCTTGACTTACATTTACTTATATATTCGTAATATCATTTTAAAAGCAGCGATGGCTCAGTGGCATTGGCTATGGACTGCCGTGCAGCAGGTCCATGGTTCGAATCCCACCGCGGGCTTGAGCTTCACCGCATAGTGGAAGGGCTGTTATGCGAATGCCGCCTGGCTAGCGACCATCCTCAAGTAGAAAATCTGTCGCCAAGCACCTAACAGTGTGTTCCGGCAGCAGTCCTTGAGAGCCAGAATAATTACAGGCACATGAGACCTAACAACTGTACGTCTCCGTGTGACGGGCACAGTGCGATTCGTCGTTGACGAAATGCGTCTGTTAAATGCAGAGGTTAGTCCACTCAATATCAGATGGGCCTCGGGCTTATTCCGTCGCAATAACATGAAAATAAAAACAATCAAATCTTTTTTTTGTACCGCAGGTGTGCCTTTATTGACAAAACACTGCAAACTATATACAACAGTACAGGTACTATACTGTAAGCATTTAGGATGCCCATTGCAAGTCTAAAAGTGGTTCAAATGTTCCAGTCCACTACCAGTTGGCGCGGCATGTATCATTCTTCAAAACAGTTAATGAATTTCATAGTTACGCGCTCGTAGCGAAGTTTGCTAAGCTGTTCTTAAACGAACAGCAAAGTTAGGCAACGTCCGCCATGGTCATGATGGGTGACCGCTAGTGACATTACTACTGAGCGCTTCCTTGCTTCGCAGAGCACGTTAAGCTGCCGGTCCCGATTGTCGCCTTAGAATGGCAGTCGTTATAGCATGGTGGTAGGGCATTTTGCGAATGCCCGCCTGACTAGCTACCACCCTCAAATAGAAAATCTGTCGCCAAGCACCTAACAGTGTGTTCCGGCAGCTGTCCTTGAGAGCAAGTAATTCTATGTTAGCCTGAACAAATTCAATCAGACAATTAAAAAAAAACAGTTATTGTATCAAATCCTTTTCTAAATAGCCTGTTATATATTTGATTTTATCTGAAGAGACCTCTACAGAAAAACTGATTTAGATTTCAGACAAATCGAAATGTATATGTCCGTAACGGAATAATGTACCTTCGTCACTCCATTTCAAATTTCTAAAGAGGTATTTTGTCGCAAACAACAACCTCCTTTATGTTTAATTCAACGTAGAATAAAACCACTGTACTTTTACACGACTGCCTTGAACAACTGTAATGTTTTTAGGGGACATGCATATATATAAAAAAAAAAGAGTTTGCTTATATCACGAGGGTATAATGTGGAGAAAATTTAACACAAGCATATAATGCACACAGCTACACATGTATTGTATATGGCAAGTTTTAATGGATGATAACGAAAGGAAGACAAGCTTGTAGCTAAAATTCATTTCTCCCGTTTTTTATAAGTACAACGGGGTATAAGTATGTATTGTAAATGTGAGTTTCATTAATTCAATTTAATTCAATTAAACTGTGAATAGATTTGAATAAATACGACACCCTATATTTATACTATTGTATAGAGGCCTGAAGGACACTATTGCAAGTGATATTACTAGGCAAAAGATACTAAGAGCAAACTAACTAGTGTGATTATCTAACTAAAATTATGTTAAATTTTTAAATTTAACGAACGACGTAGTAGTAGAAGAACGTCATAATTGGCATCGTTTTCAAATGAAAATGCCAAAATTAAAATCATCTCAATCTCTGTGTTTATAAATTAGATAGCAGAGGTTATCGTTTTACACCTGGGCCCCAATTCTCTTAGCTATTGAACAAACGCTACACTACTGCGATGCTTCTGCGATCGAACTGCTATTAATGTCAAATTCGGTAGTCTGCTAATTCTAGCTCCTAATCGCAGTTGTATAGCAATCGCGTCGCCATCGTATGGTTAGGCAAATGTTGCCACTGAAATAATAATGAAAACATTTATCAATCAAACATCAGTCAAAACATTAATACAATGGTTTTCCAGCAAACAATACATAAAATAAATATATTTAAATCATTTCGGTAATTTTCCATCTAAAATCCTCTAAAATATTGTATGCTACTGTAGCAACGCAATCGCAACAAAATAGCTTACAGCATACCAAATATGTCAAAAACTATTGATAGCAAGCCACTGATTTGCGATCGAGCCTAAATAGCGGGCAGACTACGGATACTGTAAAAAAATATAGTTTTTATGCAAATAAGTTGCGTTAACGCCGTTCAATAGCTAAGAGAATCGAGCCCCTGGTGGGAATCATGCTTGTTCCATCACAATAAATAAGTAATGTGTCAACTTCAGTCAATAAAATATATCTATCACAGATCCAATCAACTTTTCATTAGATTAGTGAGTAACACGGTCACGCTCTTTGGGATTGCTATTTCTACTACCCGAACTACAGACCTATACCTGAATAGACTAGTGGCTCTCGGAGCTGTAAACCTTGCGAAACCGCCCTTTCAAAGCTTACTTTATTTATTTAACAAAATCATTAAATTAAGATTCACTCCGAACGCTGATTGCGGAATGGGTCACAAAATACAAGACACAGGTTATTTGCGTTACGTACAACATACTAACAACATAATTACCTTTTTTTTTTCAAGTTTTCACGAAGGGTACGGAACCTTTCGTGTGCGAGTCCGACTCGCATCTGGTCGATTTTTAATATTTGTCGTTATAGTTGCAACAGAAATACATCATCTGTAAAAATTTCAACTCTCTAGCTAGTGTTAGCATAGTACTGTCAGAAAATCTGTCGCCAAGCACCTAACGATGAGTTCCGGCAGCTGCAGCAAAAAAAAAAACTGGTGAAATTCTCTTGTGATTTGATATGACACAGAAAATAAGCGCATATTTTTCAATCTTCTCCATTGTGGTCCCTTTAATATTATCGGATAAATACGTTGTTTTGACATAAAATGGCTCTTGATAAGGGTAACAAAAGTAATGTAACATGTTAATATGGCACATATACGATTTTTTAATTTTTTAAACACATATCATTTTGAAGCTGCAGATAGCATTTTGAAAAATTTCCAAGAACTGAAACGATAAAAATTCTATGGTTTTATCAAACCTATTCACACAATTTTATGAAAATCGATTGTAAAATGCAACCTGTGGGTAGAGAGCAACCGGACATACTGGATATGCATATAAAAAACATTTTTGTGTAAGCTTAAACAGAGACACTTCGCTCGAACTTCGTTCTCGCACGGTTAGTAAAACAAGTGCTTCAAATTATATTTCTCTATAATGATGTCTTAGGTTTCCGCGATTATTACATATAGCTATTAAACAACTTTGAACGGTTTAACTCGCATATATCTGTCATTATTTTTGTCCCGATGTTTCAAACACTTTGCAGTCACCCCGTGACCACGATCACTGCAAAGTGTTTGAAACGTCGGGACAAAAATAATGAATAAATATACGCGATTTAAACCGTTTTAAGTTGTTTAATTAATATATATTTCTCTATGTTCAAACTGTATAAAACCAAATTTAAAGTTTCTTTACTACTATGACATCACGAAAACAGTTTTAGTACAACCGTTAAAGCAAAACATATACGCTCAAATCGTCACTCACACACAAAATTTCGCATGTATTAGTGACTTCCGTGGGGTGCCGGGTTAGAATTGCACCTCCCCATATCATCCCGTGGGTGTCGTAAGAGACGACTAAGGGAAAAATACAAGAAGGTGGGCAGTAGCACCTTCGGAAGAACTGCCTTCTTACACTGCGATCCCCAAGCCGCCTGCCAAGCGTGGGAATTATTGCAAATACCCCCTAAATAGCGGAGGTTGTGTTCAGCAGTAGACAATCCGGCTGAAACTGTGCGATTATGTTGTAAAAAGTGACATTGGTTCGTTTTTGAGACATAATATAGTACTTTTCGTGATAAATTATGGGGCCCTGACGTGTACTGAGGCAAATTGTTCCGTTCCGATGCCTTGTTTTTGCAATGTTCTTGTTAATGTACAATATTTTTTGGTTTGTTTATTTTAAATGGGGTTTAGGCGGAAACCTCCCACGATATCTATATTTTGTTACATAATAGATAACAAATTCAAAACAAGTTTAAAATAAATTTAAAGAAGTAAAAATCTCGATAGCGGACATTGTGTGGTGGGCATTTTGCGAACGTCCGCCTGGCTAGCAACCACCCTCATGTAGAAAATCTGTCGCCAAGCACCTAACGGTGTGTTCTGACACACGTCCTTGAGAGCTAGTTATTCTAGGCTGTTGACAACGTCGACCACATCATCACTTACCATCAGGTGAGATTGTGGTCAAAGGCTTACCTATCACAAATAAAAAAAAAGCCAATGATTTATTTTCCTTAAGTGTTTTATCGTACCATTGATATTAAAACTGCAAGTTATATATATATATATATATATATATATATATATATATATGTATAACTTGCAATACAAATATTATTAAAGCCCTACATTTTGATATCCCATTAAGGGTGAACTGGCCTGCCCATTTTCCATACACACGTCGTAGGGTAATATTTCCCTTATTTGAGGATTTAGGTCCAAAATAAAGCATAATACCGATTGATCTCGTCATTATCTAGGCTTGTGTGATGCCGAAATATTAATATAATAATTTACTTGAGAATTATGAGCCTCGAAATATTTTCATATAAAGTTTTGGAGTCTCATAACTTACAACTTAATTATCTTCTTAAAATTTTGGCATCATACAAGCCTAGATAATGTCGATATCAATCGGTATTATGCTAAAATCTGGACTTCAAATCTCAAATAAGGGAGTGATCACCCTACGACGTTTTTATGGAGAAGTGACCGGCCAGTTCAACCTTAAAAGGCGTTTAGGAAAAAAAAACATTTTTTTTCTCACAATATGGCGTCTAAAATCCACCAGTATTTTTATGTACGTAGTGTCACTTGCGCTATCAAGACAAATCTAATGACATACGTGTCATTAGACGTGTTTGAGAGTAAGTAATTCTAGGTTAGCCTGAGCAACACCTTCGACCACATCATCACTTACTATCAGGTGAGATTGTGGACAAAAGCTTACCTACCAGGAAAAAAAAAAGTTCGGTATGAATATGTCCTAAGTATTTAAATGGCCATAAACTCAACAATGTATACTTACCATATGAAAAGGGTTAACATTTTTGGAATACGGGTTTAAGTTCCGCTGGAAGTTGTCTTTTCCATGCGAAAAAATCCGAAAAATTGTGAAAAATATGTTCGCTTACGAGTATCATACGTCAATGCTGTTTAAATAATACTGTGTTATATATATGCTTACACACTGTAATTTTTTATATTTTATTAGCATCGCTATATTCCTGCCGCTTACTAGTGTTACTTTAATGAAAATAAGTCAAATAGTGAGAAAATATAAGGGATATAAATATTTATTTTACTTTTGAACATATTGTTTAGTCAATACTACAATATTGTTTCTTAGTTAAAGAAAAAGTAAGTCAAAAATGATGAACAGGCTTACCTAGAATGGGTACCAACCATCAAGAACAACTGCCGGAATACACTGTTCAGTGCTTGGCAACAGATTTTCTACTTGAGGATTGTAGCTAACTGGCCGAGTAGTCTCAAAATGCCCTCACCATGTGCTAAGAAGTAAAGTCCATTGTGATGTTGAACGAATTATGTACCTCTTATACGGCAATGCATAGCTAATGCCATTGGGCCATCACTGTAAAATACTATAACGAGTAAGTAGGGGGCTGATTTATCTTCGTCCATGGGAAAGTACCGTTAACCTCGTTCCCCGGGTGGTGCCAATCAGGTGAACCAGGCAAACCAGGTAGGTCTCTTAAGCAAGATAATATCTTGGAAGGTACCGCCACAGTGTCAGAGAATCAACCTTTAAGCAGCAGTGTGTATGTTAAGGTTTGTGGGGCACTATAGCAAGTGAAATCGCCGGGTAATTAAGACATAAAAACTAATATCTTGGAGTGTCGAGTGCAGCGTATTGTCACACACAATGGTGACTGTAACTGTAATGGACATACATGATTTTAAACATAAGTCATCGGGCCTGTCCGAATCAGCACTTAATAACATGAAAAATTTTACTAGTGAGGTCTATTATTAAAAAGAACACTTTTAACCGACTTCAAATAAAGGAAGTTTTATGACTGTTTTTTTTTTATTTGTTACCTCATAACGTTTTACAGGGTAAACCGAGTTTAATGATATTTTTTATTAGAAAGCTAATTCTTTCCTTGTGGTCCCATTTAAATTTCATAACAATCATTTCTGTGTTACGGTCCAATAACTGAAAAGTGTTTTCTTATCTTCATGATTAAGTCATTGACAGTGAATGACAATCGATCTCGTAAGGAGCAAGAATCAATAAAAAGTTTTAAAAAAAATTGCCCAAAAATGGAACCAACTTTAACACTCAATAGTGTGAAATATCTTGTTAATTTTTTCACACTTTTGAGTGTTGAAGTCGGTTCCATTATTAGGCAAACAAAATATTCCTACAAATCTTTAAGAAAAAAAAACTGCGCCGCTGTAAAATATACAAGCTTAATTAAACCAAACAGAGCTAGTTGTAAAAAAAACAGTGAACGTAAAACGAGCCACAAAAGAACCGTAGAAGTACTGCACCTAACATAAACAAAGCTTTAAATTGGTAGAGTAACAAAATTTAAAAATTCACAAGTTGGCAATGCGGATGTCTTCTGAATTCGCAAGATGGCTTTTTGGCCGCCATTTGGCCAGAATTTGGTCCCTACACGTGGCCTCTAATTCACTTAATACCCGATATACGCCAATGATACAGTACATACATAAACAGTAGACAATGTCGTATGAAGTGAATCAATGACAGGTATATTTGTTTATTTATTGTCATTGAATTAATGCGGAACCCGCCTGATGTTAATCTAGAACATCTGCCCATTACAAATGCAGTTCCTTCAAAGGTGTTGTACTGCACTGCACCCATCACCCTGAGACGTATACAGCTGGTAAGACTCATGTGTGAAGTACGGAAGTTCTCCAAGATCATAGTAATTGAAAACCCATGACATCCGAGCCTTCCAAAAATCAGGAATAAGGTTATGTATGTTTTTTTTTTGACCTGACAGTTTTTCTTCTTACCTATTGGTAAGCTTTTTCCTCTGTCGCCAAGCACCTAACGGGGTGATCCGGCAGCTGTCCTTGAGAGCTAGTAATTCTAGGTTAGCCTCAACAACATTTTCTACTCCATCGTCTTTTACCATCAGGTTAGATAGTGGTCAAAGGCTAGCCTATCAGATATAAAAAAAATATAATGTGGTCTTAAATTGTAAACAGGCTGTATCTGAAATAGGAACTGGCCTTTAAAGACAGCTGCCAGAACATACTGCTTGAAGATTGGCAATAGATTTTCTACTTGATTAGCCAGCTTCAGTTACCCAAGTGAGCAAAAATGTAATATTACTATGCAAAGTGTCGGACTATTCAACCTACCAGAAGGCCTCCGACCAAGCCTAATTACTAACACCCTAAGATACGAGTAACAGCAGGGACTAACTGCCAGAAAAACTCAGTAGTAAATGTCACTAGCTTGTACTGTAAATTTAAAATCACTGATTGGTTACGAAAGAGGCAAGTTCTGGTACGAGTCCTTCATGTGTTTTCATATCTTACTGTTCTAAACTGTACAACAGCAATGCAGAGCCCAGAATCGCATGTGAAGACGTGACAAGAATGTCCGTGAGTTTTTCCACCTTGGGCATAGGACATTACTTTCCTTCTTTAATCAAGGTAATGCTTTGGTTTTGTTGCTTTGCTATACAGTTTTTAGTTTCCGTTTTGTAATATTGCGTTACTTTAGAGAAAAGCGTTGTTTTCATTGTCCGTTAAATACAATACCCTAATGGTAATGTTTACTGGACAGAATTGCTTTTGGTATTGAAGCCCTGTGGTCCGAATGGTCTGACGAAGGTTTTTATTTTATTGGAGAGGATGGCAGATGGCTCAACTAATGGTAAGTCATCACCGTCGCTCACAAACATCCGCAATACCAGAGGTATCAAATTTGCGTTGCTAGCATTTGAGAGGAAATATGAACTACTTATATATTAGATATTTTATGAATTGAACTATTTGAAAAGCAAAGCAATGTAATAAAAAGAGCTTGGCCGAGTAAATATCCCCATAAGTTATTCACGCCAATTCAGATTATAGCTGACCAAATGAAATGCGAATTGTATGGCAATTTGAGTGTATAATGCTTTACCTGACAAGATAAAGGGCGCTACTATAAATCTTTAAAAAAAATTACTTATTATTACAAAAATGTTACTACTTGATTAAGGACTTCTTAGAAGAAAAAAAAGTAAGAGTCTAAACTGACTTTTAATTAATTGACATAAATTTAAAGTGTTACCTTATATATATAAGGTAACACTTAATCATAATTAGGTAATGACTTCGATCTTTTTAATTTAAAATTTATGATTTTGTTACATAACATTTGCAGACCGTTTAGGTAAAGTTTTGTTGGAACTGTATTTTAATTCTATAACAACTCTGCAATATTGTACCTAAAACTTCAGCAAATAAATATTCATTCATTCATTTATGATCTTTTCTTGAAGACTTATAGGTCGTAACAGTTCAGAAACACATCAAATGGTAGCTGATTCCACATTGTGGCAGTGCTAGATAGAAGGCCAAAGGGTCGAGCCCATCAGAGAGAGCTTGATCATCGACGATTCGAGACGTTCTAGTTAAATGGATAAAACGGAAGAAGCCATTACTACAGAGCCTCCGCCCAGAGATGAGAGCAGTACTCCATGTGAGGCCCAACCTGATCCTTAAAGAGTTGTAGGCGATGGGCCAACGTAAAGTACCGTATCATCTCTCTTGGCATACCAATCCTCTTAGAGGCTAAATTAGCCTTACCTTCCAAGTTCAACGAAATTTCACTCAATATTTCAACGCCAAGTATTCCGACACTGCTTAAAGTTGTAAGAGGAAAGTCTTCTAAATTCAGGGTAACAACAAAGAGTGATAGAGTAGCAATTCTAGTTAGATTTGTAATATTTATTTGAACTTGCCCAGCCAAGTTACCCGCTTTGCCAGTAGGCCATGGCGACGCCTCATCGTGAGTCAAGCTTTCAGGACGCTGCAAGCCGTTCCTGTGACTAGATCATGGATTAGCTTAGAAGCGCATTTTTTCATAATATCAAGTCAATAAGTAGTTTTCAAGCAATTTATAATCGTTATTGAATGTATCAATTTTGGTATTAACATAGTAAAAATTAGTGCAAATACTATTTTAAATTATTGACTTGAATATTGAATTCACTTGCAAAACGGAAACGTCAATTCCTGCTACAACAAAGAGCAGTTAGTGATGTTCTTGTCTATCTGAATACGTACAAAGCTCGCGCTATCATTTGTTATTATATTATTACTCGATCAGATTCCCTAAAGATGCTTCCTTTAGAAGCGAAATGAATCGAAAAATATTCTGGTTAGACTACGTGGCATTTCTGACAACACATTGGCTTAACAGAAAATTTCATGTATTTTTGATTTCAATAGTCTAGTTATCGCATTCATCATCTTTAAACTATAAAATATTAAATGAGATATATTACACGCCTAACAAAACATAAAAGTGTGAGTTGGATTTGCATTTCGATGGCTCTTCTATGACTGGAATAAAGAAGACCGCTATTTCTTGTCAGTATCATCCCGCAAAAAGAGATGAAGATTTACATGTTCTATTTTTCAAATTGAGCTCTCATCGAAATACGATATGCTTGCAAGATATCCATAATCAAATCCTGAGGCTAGAACACAATTTACAAATATTTATGAAACTGTCATTTCCATAAATGTCTCAAGACTCTCAACCTGTTCAAAGCCGTCTACTTAATGCATTACTCTATCCACACACGGGCCTCGAGGGCCCGATACGTTTTACATAATAAATCGACAAGACTGAAGTTTATCTCGTCGAATATAACCGAATACCGTATGGGGACTATCCGTCAAAATTGTGTAAGCATGAGATGGGTTTAGCAATGTTTCATCGTCCTCTTCTACTTACCTTTTGCTCATGTATGTGGGGTCGGTGAACTATGCGTTCTCTCAAACTAAAAGACGACACAAGAACTCATACTAAAAATATGATTATAAGCATTATTATTATTATTTCTTTGTTAATGGCTTCTATGGTGATTATAAGCATTATATTCATTGCTGGTCTACCCTTTGATTGATTTATCAAACGCCATGACATATATTGTCATCGAAGTAGCAACAAAATCGTTATAGAAACAACCCAACAAAACCTTTGTTGACTGGCTACTCTTGTAATTTATTCTGCGGTTTAAATTTATTTTTCTAAGGTTACATTTGCAAAAAAAATCTCGTACATGAAAGCTCAGTACGGCCCCGCTGTATTGCATCCATTTTCTTAGTTCACAGTGTTGGATTTCAAAATGTTTATTAAATTGAAATGATGATCAGCTGAAGAAGGCGTAATGCGAATAATATTGAAAAGTTGAGTATAAACTACGCCTGTAACGTAAATATCTTAATTATTTACGTATGAATTTTAGTGAAAATTAGTGTATAAAAATACATTCACACAATAGCAAAACCTTATCATGAACGACAAAAAAGTTATATTTTAGATTTACGTTACTAGATTTGTGTTATTAAGCTTACTTTCGGATTTTACCTAAACTGATCGGGATTTTACCATCGCTGCCTCTCTTTCACTCCTACGCAGTACACAGAAAAAAAATCATCATTTGACAGCGTCTTAAGGGTAGCAATGTTTCAATTCTCAGGTAATCAAGATATTCTTTTACAGCCATAACTTCCACCGTCGAACTTAGGCCTCCCGTGGTTAAAGGGGTGGTTTTCAATATTACCAGGTACAAGTTCATGCGTTGCAGGAGTATTGGGGATCGCAGTGTAAAAAAATGTTCTTTAAATGGCGTTGCTGCCACCTTCTGTTATGTTTTCCTTTGTTGCCTCTTACGACTTCCACGGGATGATAAGGGTGCAATTTTAACCCTGTACCTCACCGGGGATGAAGATATACATACATTTTAAAACATTGCTATATAGGTTTATCAAAATTTAAAAATATATAATTAGCTATTTTTATTATATATTATCATTATCAATTGATTTACTATATGTTGTTATAGTTGACAATACAACTTTTTCCCTTTGTTTTTCTTCTGTACTTCTTGTATTTAATTTTTGCATACTTAACCTATTTATTCACCCCGTGATGCACATACACCTTCTCAAACACCCTCTCTGGATGACTGGTAGATAATGCCTTAGCATTTGGTCCTCCTTTTGTACATATTTTTGTGCAATAAAGTATTAAATAAATAAATATGCCTACTGCAGGAAGTGAAAATCTGCGGTCTTTGCCAATCCCAAACAACGTAAGGTACATATGTATTATTACTAATAATTAATTTTCAGAATCAATATATTTAATCCAATTATATTGAAGCATTAACATCATGTCATGAAACCACAATACGACGGAACAACCGCCCGCATTTCAAAGGGATGTCAATTGTGAAATTGTAAAATATTGAAACTGAAAATGTCAATCATGTTCTTTAAAGCCACCCATTCATCTACCGATAATCGATTGTAGTCATCGTTTATTCACCCATTCGCCGACATTTGCATTCGTGGCAAACCGGTTGAAACGAGCGTGAACTCGTTCCGATTTTTATTTAATTCGCTGGTAAATTACAATATTATATCACTATATATATAAACATTATATATTCTTAACAGGATGTCCCTAGAAGTAGTGATATACTGAAGCTGGGGGGTAGAGGACCTAGAGGGCTATCTGAATCACCCCCATTTATGTTCCGCGATTTTACGTTTTTTCGGAGTTATGACTTTATTTTTAATTTTTCACCTATTGCCGAGTACGATGAGATTTTTATTGATGGTGACGTGAATTATTACGGTAGATGCTTGATTTTTTTTGTGTGCTAAGTTAGTAGGTAGGTCAGTTCAGTATGGTAACATTTACTATCGTTAGACCTTTGAATGGAATAAAAAAAACCAAGAAAGATAAAATTACCCAGTATTTTCTTAAGTTTGAAGTTGTGAACATACTGAGTAATTTTATCTTTCTTGGCATTTAATACTCGGTGATAGGAGAAAAATTAAAAAAAAGTCATGACTCCGAACACACGAAAAATCGCGAAACATACATGGGGTGATTTATTATCATGACATTATAGAACTTGGGGGCAGACTGAAAATGTAGCATTTATTTGTATACTATAAAATAATAAAATAGCAAAATTGAGAAAAGAAAAATTTCAATTGAAACATTTATAAAAAAACCTTAATTTTCGTGAACAGAAACTTGGTTTTAAAGACTTTTTAAAAACAGTTCAATCAAAACCTTCCAAACAATCGGTGGGAAAACGCTTCAAACAATAATGAATATTTTATCATAGCAAAGGAAGTGAGATCTTCTCGAAAAACATTTCTCCGAAAATACCCGAACTTTATGGTGCCAAAAAAATACCATCTAACTTTTGAGTCGGACAAAGTCGTTAGCACCTTGAAGGTGGGAATAAACGGGAAATTTCCATGTGCTAATACCATAAAGCCCCACCAATTTGGAATAACGATCGAGCCTAACAACCGAACTAACTATCGCGTTTACAATATGGGCATATATGGAAACGGTTGATGGCAATCCTCGAAATGGGTTTTGGTATAAGTGTTAATGTTATTCGGGAATATGTAACTTGTAACTTGTGATAGGGTTATTAATTTTTGTACTAAATACGTAAATCATTTGTGAACTTTTTTTGGATATAGTAATCAAACAACTTTAAACGGTTTAAATCGCGTATATTTATCATTATTTTTGTCATGTGCGGGATTCGAACCCGCGTCCATCAGGGGCATGCTCTAACCAATTAAGCTAACATAGCAATGACGTCATAACTCAATTTTTTCCTATCGTTCTTTAACCATCATATTGGGATGGGCTAAAGGGGTGGATGGACGCTGGTTTGTATCCCGCACATGACTTAAGTTTTTCCTCTCGTATATTTGTAATTTTGTAATGTAATTTGCAAAGCAGGCGTTATTGCAAACATAACAATTTTAAAATTATTATTGTCCCGACCTTTCACCCAGTGACCACGATCACTGCAAAGTGAGAAACGTCGGGACAAAAATAATGATAAATATATGATGAAAACACTTTAAAGTCGTTTAATTACTGTGTGTCTGTGATGTCATAATCGCGAAAACCTAAGACAACATCATTTTAAGATATTTTATCAATGTTCTTTTAGATACATCTCAGATAGCAAGAATAAAAGGCGATATTATAAGTTATGATCGAGACTAAATAGATATCGTTTGGATGACGTCGATATATCATTCCGCACCCAACAGTGTTTTTTTTTTGGCTACTCTCTCACCTAACAGTAAGTGATGATGCGGCCAAAGATGCTGTTGAGGCCACCTAAGAAATACTTAAGAACAGATGCCGGGACACCCCGTTAGGTGTTTTACATATTTTCTACATTAAGGTGGTAGCTAGCCAGGAAGGCATTTACAAAATATTCTAGCACTATATCTCTTTATCATGAACTCAATTTAATGCGGCATATCACATGTATTTTTGACGTAAGGGTAAGGGTATTTGAGGTAAGGTAAACTTACTTGATCCTACGAGTAGGTGCAAATCACATTCATTTTTGTATTTTGTTATGAAGCAGTGATAGCTCAGTGGCATTGGCTGCTGCGCAGCAGGTCCCTGGTTCGAATCCCACCGCGGGCTTGAGCTTCGCCGCATGTTGGAAGGGCATTTTGCGAATATCCGCCTGGCTAGCGACCACTCTCAAGTAGAAACTCTGTCGCCAAGAACCTAACGGTGTGTTCCGGCAGCTGTCCTTGAAAGCCAGTGAAATAACAGGCGCATGAGACTTAATAACTATATCTCACTAACTTTATGGTGCTAAAAAAATACCATCTAACTTTTGAGTCGGACAAAGTCGTTAGCACCTTGAAGGTGGGAATAAACGGGAAATTTCCATGTGCTAATACCATAAAGCCCCACCAATTTGGAATAACGATCGAGCCTAACAACCGAACTAACTATCGCGTTTACAATATGGGCATATATGGAAACGGTTGATGGCAATCCTCGAAATGGGTTTTGGTATAAGTGTTAATGTTATTCGGGAATATGTAACTTGTAACTTGTGATAGGGTTATTATTTTTTGTACTAAATACGTAAATCATTTGTGATTTTTTTTTTGGATATAGTAATCAAACAACTTTAAACGGTTTAAATCGCGTATATTTATCGTTATTTTTGTCATGTGCGGGATTCGAACCCGCGTCCATCAGGGGCATGCTCTAACCA
This sequence comes from Plagodis pulveraria, assembly GCA_963890685.1. Taxonomy (NCBI): domain Eukaryota; kingdom Metazoa; phylum Arthropoda; class Insecta; order Lepidoptera; family Geometridae; genus Plagodis; species Plagodis pulveraria. Next base: position 9,255,904 of record OY982973.1, on the reverse strand, counting down.
ATTAAGCTAACATGGCAATGACCTCATAACTCAATTTTTTCCTATCGTTCTTTAACCATCATATTGAGATGGGCTAAAGGGGTGGATGGACGCGGGTTCGAATACCGCACATGACTTAAATTTTTCCTCTCGTATATTTGTAATTTTGTAATGTAATTTGCAAAGCAGGCGTTATTGCAAACATAACAATATAAAAATTATTATTGTCCCGACCTTTCACCCAGTGACCACGATCACTGCAAAGTAAGAAACGTCGGGACAAAAATAATGATAAATATATGATTAAAACAGTTTAAAGTTGTTTAATTACTGTGTGTTATAATCGCGAAAACCTAAGACAACATCATTTTAAGATATTTTATCAATGTTCTTTTAGATACATCTCAGGTAGCAAGAATGAAAGGCGATATTATAAGTTGATCGAGACTAAATAGATATCGTTTGGATGACGTCGATATATCATTCCGCACCCAAAAGTGTTTTTTTCTTTGGCTACTCTCTCACCTAATAGTAAGTGATGATGCGGCCGAAGATGCTGTTGAGGCCAACTAAGAAATACTTAAGAACGGATGCCGGGACACCCCGTTTGGTGTTTTACATATTATCTACGTGAAGGTGGTAGCTAGCCAGGAAGGCATTTACAAAATATTCTAGCACTATATCTCTTTCTCATGAACTCAATTTAATGCGGCATATCACATGTATTTTTCACGTAAGGGTAAGGGTATTTGAGGTAAGGTAAACTTACTCGATCCTACGAGTAGGTTCAAATCACATTAATTTTTATATTTTGTTATGAAGCAGTGATGGCTCAGTGGCATTGGCTATGGACTGCCGCGCAGCAGGTCCATGGTTTGAATCCCGCCGCGGGCTTGAGCCTTGCCGCATGGTGGAAGGGCATTTTGCGAATATCCGCCTGGCTAGCGACCACCCTCAAGTACAAAATCTGTCGCGAAGAACCAAACGGTGTGTTCCGGTTACTGTCCTTGAAAGCCAGTGAAATAACAGGCGCATGAGACTTAACAAATATATCTCAAAGTGAGGAGCGCAGTGCAATTCGTGACTTGTGATGAAATGCATCTGTTATAGGCAGAGGTTAAACCGCTTAATAACCGGTGGGCTTCGAGGTTGTACTGTAACAAAACATTTAAAAAAATATAACAAGAACTCTAGAAATATTCATCATGCTTACTCTATTACTCCTACAGTTTTCTGTTCCTGGTGTGTTTTTCAAGCCACCTTGTTGCTACTCACCAGACATTATTCATTAAACTGTATTACTCCTTACTTATTACTATATTAGCCTTTTCTACCAGGTTAAGGAGCACCTCCATTTCAGTATTTGTTATTTATATTTATTAAGACCTAGCCACGTATCTGTAGTGTATCTTTAAAAAAAATCTCACCTCTAGCAGTCAACGCCAGTTACAACCTAAAACAATGACGAAAACGCAATGAGTTCATGAACAGATTGCGAAAATTCAATGCTGATACTTGCAATTATATCACCATGTTATCGATATTATATGTTTAAAGATGATGTCTACAAAAATATTTTTTATACAAATTTCGTTCTTAGTCCTATAGTATGACGTACGTGCGCTATTCCTACTGATAAAGAAGTGTAGATTGCTGTATTTTAAACATAGGAAATAAACTATCTTGAATTTTTATGCTGTACTTAGTCAAAATTGGACAAAACAAATAATATCAAAATAATTAAAATTAAACCTTAGGAGTTTTATAACTGATAGGTAAGCTAATACTTTACCTGCTAATATATGAGTGAGCAGTCGGTCAATGATGGTATGCATGAGCAAGTATTTTATACGTATACTTTATAAGCATAGTATATAGGTGCTGCCTCTAAGAAACAATTGTTGGAACAAAGCATTACGTGCCCGGCAACATATATTCTACTTGAGGATGGTCAGGCTATGCAGACGAGCATTTGTCTAACGCCCTTTCAATATACAATGAAGCACAATCTCGCAGCAAGATCCAAATCAGACATCTTGGGCGGCCAACAAGTCTTCTCTTCTACTGCCGCTGGGCAATTGTTGCTTTAACCATACAACACATATACAAGTAATACCTTACTTGCTAAAATCTTTGTATTTTATCACTTTCCGGGGAGGTCAATTCCGTGGCTTGGAATAACTTACTAAGCCATCAAATTTTATTGTTCACTACAATGTCACCTGAAAATTTGAAACATTGTACGTTTAGTACCGATTTTAAACTCTATTGAAATGAATGGCAATGTTGTTTGTGGAAATTGGTAGTAAAAAGTTAAGGTGAAAATGATTACAGTGAAACTATTTAGGGTCATAAACTTTATTATTTATACCCTAATTTGAGGAAGTAGGACGAGGGAAATAGTAAAGGTTTAAATGCTATTAAGGCCTTACAATGCGATTTAAATAAATGAAGGCGCTTCTCTGACAGCAAAAATTGGTCATCATATACTTTAAAAAAATTAGAAACTAATTTGTGTATCTCCAGCATATAAAATTGCAAGATTGATGATCCCCTAGCCCTACATTTACAGATTCCCCAAATTCAAGTGACTGAATTTAAGACCTAACCCCAATTACAAATGATTATTAGTGCTCAGCCTTATTCGTAGTGCTCAGCGGCATCTGCGAGCTCCTTTTGTTGTGCAGCGCTTGCCTCCGGGCCGGAGTGACGAACTGCACTGCGCCCATCATCTTGAGACATACTTGTTCAGTCTCATTTTGCCTGTAATTTCACTGGCTCTCAAGGACTGCTGCCGGAACACACCGTTAGGTGCTTGGCGACAGATTGTCTACTTGAGGGTGGTCGCTAGCCAGGCGGGCATTCGCAAAATGCCCTTCCAACATGCGGTGAAGCTAAAGCCCGTGGCGGGTTTCGAACCATGGACCTGCTGCGCGGTAGTCCATAGCCAATGCCACTGAGCCATCACTCCTTCGAGTTCGAAATCAACTAATCATGGTTCCGGGTCAATGATGTGTCGTTTGTCTGATATCGTGTTTGAATGTTATACGTCAACTATCTGTTCTATATGCAGCATTTCGATTCAGTCAATATGTTAATCAAGTTCCCGGTAATGAATGTATCAATTCACTTGATTGCTGTGAAATTATTACTATGGAACGCACGAATTCGTGTTTATTTTGCCAATTTCATTCCGAAATTATGGGCTCGCAGATTTATTGGAAATTTTATTAATCATTTCAAAATGAATAATTTTTAAATGGAACTGAAATTTTTAATATTTATTTCATTTAATTACTTGTGTATCGTAATATGTGAAAACTGGCTTTTAATTTAACATTGGAATAATAATAATTTAGAAAGCATGTATAAATTGCAAAACACACATGTCATCGTAAGGAGAGATTTATAAGGGCCCAGGTTTGGACAGATTTTTATTCGGCCTATGCATAGTGGGTGAGCCTGTTGCCATTCATTGAGCATAGTTTGAGACTCTGAATAGCTACTGATTTTTTTTTCACATTTACAAATTATTAGAGTTCAAATCTTGTCCCAAGCGCGAATCGAACCCGTGTCCTACAAATACGCTCTGAGTACACTGACTTCTAGGCTATAAGAACATTCTCGACTCAGTCGAAGCATTTGCTCTAAATTTATCGTTCAGGTTTGCATTGCCCTACTCCCGTCATTCAAAAAAAAAAATGTAGTGACACATTCACTAATAAAATAATTTAATATATATCTTAATTTTCTACAAAATATCGTTAAGCAAATGAAATAAATTCGTATTTCAAAGCTAAGTAGACGTGCGTGTTAAGGAAAACGATTGTACCTAATAACCCTGCAATTTCAACTTCCAACTTCATACATTCAAATTATACTCAAAGAAAGCTTGCGCGGGCTTATATTGTGCCAAGCGAATCCGCGGAAAGAAAATGTTAAACTGTCATGGAGTTAGCGATTTTAAGAAGTAGGTATATACTTGCCACCTCAGAAAAGAGAGAGCAATATATTGGTGCATGACGACAGATTTTCTACTTGAGGGTGGTAGCTAACCAGACGGGCGATCGCAAAATCCGGCACTGTCCTTGAGAGGAACAACTTCTTAGACCACATCATCACTTACCATCAGGTGAGATAGTGATCAAAGACTGACATATCAAACATTAAAAGAAAAATACCGAGAAGATCAGTTAACCAAAGAGCAAATTTGTTTTTTATGAATACATTCTAAGATAATAATGTGATAGTGTTAGCAAAATATATACTTTATTCTATTGAAGACACGAAATGTGTCTGCTGTACCTCTCAATTATTCACGTTTTTAAAAACACTTTTATTTTTTGTCGAAATCTTTTAATCTGATTGATGGTCGAACCCTTTGAAGGTTTGATGAAAATTAGAATGCATAATTCGGGTCTCTGTTAAAGGTCTGGGTAGGGAAGATCTAAACGCTTTCGGCGCGTATATCCAAATAAAGGTTCAATGACCTTACGAAGTAATGAAAGATCATTTTGTGCCCTAAAAATGTTTGTTAGTCGTGAGCATTTTGGCGTTACTGACATAATGCTAAACGATATGAATGTGCAATAGGCACAAAATCGCACATTGACTTTACAAAAACAGTTATCCAAAATGTGTTTACAACGAAAAAACATGACATTATTGACATAACGTTTCCTTGATAATACGTTACTATAATGGTAATATTGGCTCAAAGTTGTTTATGATTAAATTAAAGATAATTAAGGTTCGTAGACAGTATCCCGTAGCGTGCCGAGCTAGTATACCCCCCCCCCCCATCTCAACCAATGGGTGTCGTAAGAGGCGACTAAGGGAAACATATCAGAAGGTGGGCAGCAGCGCTTTCTGAGGAACTGATATCTCACACTGCGGTCGCCAAGACGCCTGCCAAGCTTGGGAATTAAACACCCTCATAATGGGGAGGCAGTGTTCAGAAACTGGGCAATATGGCTGATATATTAAGGTTAGTTATGAGACGAATTTCTTAGCATTCCGTGGATTCACCATGCGGGTGCCGGGTCCATAGCGTTGCAGAGGAAGAGGCCAGAGGGGCCTGGGACTTGCAACTCAGGAGTAGGGTTAAAGGGCCCCTTTATGATGCATAAATATAATATGAAATAAAGTTAAAAAAACGAAAAAAATAATTCAAATATAGCTTTGTCAATTCCACCGCTAAGCCGCTGTCTTTCATCTTATTATTCCCTCGACGCTTGCTAGCCCACAATCAGCATATTCCGTCCATTCGTCACATGGCTTCATTGACGTCGCATTGCGACAGAAATAAAACGTTTACGTCTGTGGTAGCATTGTTAAATATTTTATCTTAGAGCTTTGGCAGACAGTGAGCCTTCGCACTAAAGGAATTGAGCTTAAACTGTACACACTTGCATTGAAATTGATGCCTTGTTTTCTCATAGTTCCGTTTCAATTCGGATGAAAGGATTGATGTTGTCAAAGAGGGGGTAAATACATAAAGTTTTGTTTTACGGGATATCTCTTCGCTGCGTTTATGAATATTGCAGTGTATTTTTATCTTCAATCAATCTGGTAAAAGTAGATTTTCAAGTCAAGTAGAAAGCTTTGTCTAGCAGATTTCCTACGTGTATGTCCTTAGCGCTCTGTGGTTTAGTGAAGTGGTCTGAAATCCATATGAGGACAAATACTCACTTACGATCCAAGAGATACAGTAAAGGTTTACACGGTGGTTGTTCAAGAGAGCCTATGAATACTATCTCTATACTTTTTCTCACATTGGCAAAATGCCCTTCCACCATGTGGTGAAGCTCAAGCCGGTGGTGAGGATCGAACCATGGAGCTGCGGCATGGCGTCCGTTATTACCACTCGTCCATCATAGCTTCAGTTTACCTGAGATGTGAAACATGGGGGTAAAATCATGTCAAGTAAATGCGAATAAAACCCATTATGTCATGTAATTATTTAAACATGTAAAGTGTTTACAAAATTACAATGAAAGAAAAACCACGAGCGGGATCTGAAACCACAACTATCCCTGCCTCGGGCCGGAACATACTCTGTCAATTCGAGCTAACAAATAGAACTAAAAATTTAGAGCTGGTGTTCTAAATTTTTAATAACTTTGTAATATTTTGAGTCGTAAGAGGCGACTAAGGAAAATGCGCCAAATGAGGAGCACGCCGCTTCTCACGTGGATGTGAGTAGGGTTTTGTGTGCATTAGATGCACAACAGGACTGTATACCATCTTAGTGCCCTGCCAGGGTTTTATACAATAATGTTCTTGTGTTCCTTTCTTATATGTTGTTAGCGTATTATTCGTAATTGTTCTTGTTTTTTTTGTATGGTTGTAGGGCATTTTCCGAAAATCTGTCGCCAAGCACCTAACGGTGTGTTCCGCCAGCTGTCCTTGAGAGCCAGTAATTCTAGGTTAGCCTGAACAACATCTTCGACCACATAATTACTTACCATCAGGTGAGATCATCTTCGACCAGATAATCACTTACCATCAGGTGAGATTGTGGTCAAAGTCTAACCAGGCATAAAAACATGTTTTTGTGTTTGAACAAGATTTTCCGAGAAATTATTTTGTATGACCCTGAAACTGTGCCCGGTGAATGGCAATAGGTTCGCCCCCTATTACATCTTGACACATTTCTGCCTTCCCCTTCTAAGAATACAGGAGTGATCATATATATGTAATTTTGTAAGCTAATTCGCTTAATGACGTTAATGCCAATAATACTATGTTTTCAGGCAGCTTTTAATATACAAGTATATATATTGTGATTTCAGTCAACCCGTGACCACGATCGATGCAATTTGATTGAAACATCGAGGTTCATCATAATTGCCATTTTGACCTTAATTTGTGCCGAATAGACCCGAACGTGTAATTTAAAACGTTTGTTCCATATTCGCCATATGGAACAGTTTGTATATTGCAAGACCGAAAAATTGTAGTGCGTACACTTCTAAACGCTTAGCTTTTTTAAAAACACAATTTGCAAAGTCATCTACAGCCGAAGCCCTCCGACCCTGATTACATTCTAAAAAGGTACACTCGTAAACAAAAGAATGAACCATCGGCGAACAGGAAAATGAGCTTCAAGCGTACCCGGGAATCAGAGTTGCGTTTTAGTTTTTCCATTATGACTTGCACAGTGCATTACAGTGACTTGGTATTGCACAAAAACTTGGTTTACGAGATGATAAAACTTTTTGCCGCAATTGTAGATAACGATAAAAAAAATGGAACCGACTTGAAACTCAAAAGTGTGAAGATATGTGTGTGGCCAAAATAAAGGTGAGGACGTAATCGAGTCGAAGTTTTAAATACCTTGTAAAGATCTTAATAATCACGTGTTCTTTTAAAAAAAATTAAAAGAACGCAACCACACAAAATTAAGTTCTCTAAGAAGAATTTGTCTGTTTTTCAAAACATAATAAATTAAATAGCTCGTGCGTTAACAGCGCTTTTTTTTTTATGCTTGATAGGTTAGCCTTTGACCACTATCTCACCTGATGGTAAGTGATGATGTGGTCGAAGATGTTGTTTAGGCTAACCTAGAAGTACTGGCTCTCAAGGACAGCTGCCGGAACACACCATAAGGTGCTTGGCGACAGATTTTCTACTTGAGGGCGGTAGCTAGCCAGGCGGGCATTCGCAAAATGCCCTACCACCATGCTATAACGACTGCCATCCTAAGACATCAACCGGGACCGACGGCTTAACGTGCCCTCCGAAGCACGGAAACGCTCAGTAGTAATGTCACTAGCGGTCACCCATCCAACTCCTGACCGCGCGCGACGTTGCTTAACTTTGCTGATCGGTTGAGAACAGCTAAGTTAACTTCGCTACAAGCGCTTACAGGTTTTATTTCATTTCTCTCTTTTTATATTAAAAATAAAGTAATTAAATTATTTTAACTATAACGTTATACATCATTTATGTCCGATAGGCTATTCTTTCACTTTTATTTTGGTTGTTGGTATATGATAATGTCAATTTTGTTAATAATTGGGGCAAGAGCCTATTACTATTTAAGGGGTAAAACAGTTTCAGACTTCAGCCGGATACTGAAAAATTCTTTGTCACAAAAGCCCAATAGCTTATCCACGCTGGAAATTGTACTCAGTATCAGGTGATTCAAAGGCAGCACTTTTGTACACCCAACAACGAGGCAGAATATGATAAATCTTTTTTTTATTTTTTAAAGCATTTATGCTTACTTATGACCACTATCTCAGCGAATGGTGCGTGATCAAGCCAATGTAGCATGCCTGTCTCTCAAAGACTGGGACTGACGGCTTAACGTACCTTCGGAAGCACGGATGCCACTAGCAGTCACCTATATGTTACCATAGATCAGGAGGGTGTCCAGAAATGAGTTTTGAGGGAAGGGGTTGCCATAAACTCCACGCTTGGCAGGCATTGGAGATCACAGTGTACGTGGCAGTTCTTCAGAAAGCGCTGCTGCCCACCATCTGTTCTTCTTCCTTTTGTCGCTTCTTACTCAGGAAGATGTCAGGGATGTAGCCAGACACCCCACGGTTAAATGAGTTTAGCAGGCGTTAATAAACGAATTCGATGTTTATACAAGTAACAAGCAAAGTACCAATCCGAAAATAGTACTTTTGAATAGAATAGTAATAATAGTAATAGTAATCTGAATAGTAGTTTTGAAGCTGTGACGGCTCAGTGGCATTGGCTATGGACTGCCGCGCAGCAGGTCCATGGTTCGAATCCCGCCCAGAGCTTGAGTTTCACCGCATGGTGGAAGGGCATTTTGCGAATGCCCGCCTGGCTAGCGACCACCCTCAAGTAGAAAATCTGTCGCCAAGCACCTAACGGTGTGTTCCGGCAGCAGTCCTTGAGAGTCAGTGAAATAACAGGCAAAATGAGACTTAACAGGTATGTCTCAAGGTGATGGGCGCAGTGCAGTTAGTCACTTGTGATGAAATGCATCTGTTATAGGCAGAGGATACCGCTTAACATCAGGTGGGCCTCGCGCTTGTTCCTTCACAATAACATAAAAAAAAAGTAGTTTAATTTGCGGATTGGTATTTTACTTCGACTCAGATTTTATTTTACTTTTCTGTATACACATGTTGAATTACAATTCAATTCAAAATTTGTATAACATGTATAATTATTTAAAATGAGAAATTGATTGTTTTTTTTATGTTTGATAGGTTAGCCATTGACCACTATCTCACCTGATGGTAAGTGATGATGCAGTCGAAGATGTTGTTCAGGCTAACCTAGAACTACTGGCTCAGCTATAGCTACAAGGACATCTGCCGGAACACACCGTTAGGTGCTTGGCGACAGATTTTCTACTTGAGGGTGGTAGCTAGCCAGGCGGGCATTCGCAAAATGCCCTACCACCATGCTGTAATGACTGTCATCCTAAGAAAACAACTGAGACCGACGGCTTAACGTGCCCTCCGAAGCACGGAAGCGCTCAGTAGTAATGTCACTAGCGGTCACCCATCCAAGTCATGACCGAGGCGGAGGTTGCTTAACTTTGTTGATCGATTCAGAACGGCTAAGCAAACTTCGCTACGAGCGCTTCAAGAAGCTGTTTTGTGTATCTAAATAAATAAATAAATCGATTGCTATGTTTCAAGAAGATTAGCTACTCTGTATGTGTATATTGTGTAAAACACGCAAGCTAAGGATTACCGCGCATTATTCTATTGCTCCGCGTTGCTTTATGGACCGTTTGGTAGTTCCGAATGTGATTGTGCCTTTTTGAATTGTATTAGAATGTTTATTGTATACAAATAATGTTTTTAAATTCGTTCTTGTGAGTTTTAACTTGTGAATTATTAATATTAACATATTCATTAAAATGCTCGTTACGACTGGCGTCCTCGTTCGCGTAGCAATTTTTTAAAATATTAGAAAATAGAGATAAAATTTTGTCTGATATAAAATTATTTTGCTACTAAAGTTAAACAAATCCATATAGCTGTTTCCCCGTAGGGAGCAGATCCTCGTGAGGTGCCCGGGTTAGAATATCACCCCCCCCCCCCCCCCCCATTTCATCCTGTGATGTCGTAAGGGCGATTAAGGAATACGTATACAAGAAGATGGGAAGCAGCGCCTTCTAGAGAACTGACAATTTCTATTCCGATTCCCAAGACGCCTGCCAAACTTGGGGATTATGGCAAATCCCCCCAAAGACCGAGGTTTTAAGTTCAACGGTGAAATTTTCGGACTTACAGTACTTTATGAGATGAGGATAGATATACTTTCTGTTTTATTTGACCATGTTTATTTTTTATTTAAACTCTGAATAGGCTTGCGTTTTTCGCAATGTCACGGTATGCTGATGATAAGCGGTATTGCAGTCGACGATGGTAAATATTTGCCTGACTACATTCACAAAATTCTCTGCTCCTATGCGGTGAAGTACAAACCAGCGGACGCCTAACCAGCAAATAATACTCACTCGCACGGAGTTATTATTGCTTCAGGATAAATATGTAGTTCAAACATATTTACTTAATATGTCCACAGTTGAAAAACGTTAAATAATATTTTAATACCTAAGACTGTTTTTTTACAAATGTGTACCAAATTCAACCATGCACAATCAAAACATTAATTTCTAAGCCTCGTTCACATGTTTTACACAGATTCTGATTGAAAAGGGCTAATTGACACAGCCACCCACAGTAATCAATGTCGCACGCTAAACAAAATCAACATAAAGCGTGACGTCATGAATAGAGGTTTTACCGATCATTAAGGCACCTTTGCCACAGTGTAAGAAAACTCTAGTAATAGTTTTTTACATGACTGCCCAAAAAAAAAAATAATGTTTTCAAGGTTCATGTATGCTATTATGTATGTTTGTAAGTTTCTTTATGCCACTATAACTTTTTAACGGCAAAACCGATTTTAATATATGAGATATAGTTTGATTTTTCTTGATAACGCAAGTGATACGAGGTATAAAATATTTTAAAAAAAACTAGCTGGTGGATTTAACACGCAAAATAGTGAGAAAATCATATTTTTCTTTGATGCAGTTTTAATTTCTTTAATAATTTTTTTTGTGTACAAATTTATACTTTCGATTTACTATCGCACTTCTTAATGGTGTTTATTTTGTACCCCGGCACATTTTGCACGCTTGGTCGTCCCGTTCCACCATTCGTTTCAAACGGTCCTTTTTGTCACATAACATAATATAAAGAAAATAAAATCAAACATTAATCAAATAAAGTTCAATCTCATTCCGCGCTTCACTTGGCAACTACGACCTTTTTGTTTATTCAAAATGCGCGAAAGTTAGAGAAAATAATATACTCGTAAATAGATACGGTAGCCCTATTTTTAAATTTTCACTTATTCGTTATGGATATAACTAGCCACATCTTAGAAAAAGTAAGATGTGGTTTATTTTTTCATAAAAATGGAACTGATTTGCAGCAATGAAAAGTATAAAATAACTTATGGAAGTCGGACCATGCTAATGTGAGGGCAATATTTTGATTCAGCATGGTGAACCAAAACACCGACCTCGGCATTTGGCGCCATATTTATAGGTAATTTTTTTTTTTTTGCATAACCCCCCGAGTGGCATATGAAAATAAAGGGTTTTAAAAAATAACAAATATTTTTAATTTTTTTTACGAAAACATCAAATTAATATTTTAATAAAACACTTAAAAATATAAAAATATATCTAGTGACAATTCCGCCTAAGTTTCCTGCTAAGCCGACGTGACGTCACAAACGCCACGCAGCCAAACCGGCAGAATTTTCGACGTGTTTCGCTTCTACACGAAGCATCCTCAGCAGTCTTGACTCTACGAGCGCACGATCGAGAACGAGGTTTTAAAAAACCATTAATTAAATATAACTTGTAGCTCGAATTTCAATGGGACGATAAAACGTTTAACGTAAATAAATTGATTTTCAGTCGAGTTTTTCACTTTTTTATTTAAATTATACTTATTTTAATATATTATTGCACACATTTTAACAGAATGCTGATTGAAAAGAGCTACTCGGCAACACAGTGTTCAGTAATGTCACCGCTGTACAAAACAGCATAAAGCGTGACGTCATGATTGAGTCATGAAAGAGATTTATCGCTTATTGGTAGGCACCACAGAGGCAGATATTTCAATGTATAAAAGACCTTAAAAGGGAGAGGAGTGTTATTTATTGTTTTACTTTGCACATGTATAATTTTAATCGATAAGAGCTTATTCAGAAAAATCAGTTTCAGCGTTTAAGGCTGAACTGGCCGATCACTTTTCCATACAAACGTCGTAGGGTGATCACTCCCTTGTTTGAGGTTTTAAGTCCAGAATTAAGCATAATACCGATTGATCTCGTTATTATCTAGGCTTGTATGATGCCGAAATTTTAAAAAGATAATTTAGTTGTAAGTTATGAGCCTCGAAAACTTTATATGAAAATGTTTCAAGGCTCATAAGTCTCAAGATATATATTTTATTAAAATTTCGGCATCATACAAGCCTAGATAATGACGAGATCAATTGGTATTATGCTTTATTTTAGACCTAAATCCTCAAATAAGGGAGAAATCACCCTACGACGTTTGTATGGAAAACGGGCCGGCCAGTTCACCCTTAATGTTTTAGCTGAAAGTGTGACGTGAGACGAAAATTAGAACGTTTATCAGTAATTATATCACCTATGACATAGAGCCTGAAAATCAAATATGATTGTATTTTTTATATTGTTTAGTACATGTCCTCACATAATGCTGTAAAAGGAGCTTCTTAACAATACAAAACGCTTTCAGTTGTTGTGGCGCCGCTTTAAAAACTAAGCGCATAAAGCATGACGTCATGAATATAGGATTTACCGATAATTAGGGCAACTTTGTCGCAGTACAGGTAAACCTTAAAAGAGAGATGAAAAAAAATGTAATTTACTAGTGATGTGAAAATTGTAAAGTTTTTTTTTTATGCCTGATAGATTTAGTTTTTGACCACTATCTCACCTGATGGTAAGTGATGGTGTTGTCGTCAGGCTAACCTAGAATTATTATCAATAATAAATGCACCGTTATCAGTTTTGAAGCAATGATGGCCGAGCGGTAATAGCTATGGACTGCCGTGCCGCAGGTCCCTGATTCGAACCCCACCGCCGGCTTGAGCTTCACCGCATGGTGGAAGGGCATTCTGAGATTGCCCGCCTGGCTAGCTACCACCCCCAAGTAGAAAATCTGTCGCTAAGTACCTAACGGTGTGTTCCGGCAGCAGTCCTTGAGAGCCAGTGAAATTACAGGCACATGAGACTTAACAACTATGTATCAAGGTAACTGGTGCAAATTCGTCACTTGTGATGAAGTGCATCTGTTCTAGGCAGAGGTTAGTCCGCTTAACATCAGGCCTGGAGCTTGTTCCGTAACAAAAACATTAAAAAAAAAGTGTAAGGAAGTGTGATAGGTGATGTGTATATTATATTTCAGAGTTTGCACACAATACGTTTTAACATACATAAAGCTGATTGAAAACAGCTAATTGGCAACATGGCGTATAGAGGATTCATTTTACCTATAATTAGGGCACCGCAGTGTAGGGAAACCTCAAAAGCGAGACGGAGTTTTATTTATTATTTAATTAAGCTGTGCACATGTTGTTACGTGGCTATAATGCTTAACAAAAAAAGCTAATTCACAAGTGGCCTCAATGATCAATGTCAACTTAGTTAACTGAGCGATTTGAACAATACAAAGTTTTAATATTGTTATGTTTTTGAAGCGCTCGTAGCGAAGTTAACTTAGCTGTTCTTAACCGATCAGCAAAGTTAAACAACGTCGCGCGCGGTCATAAGTTGGATGGGTGACCGCTAGTGACATTACTACTGAGCGTTTCCGTGCTTCGGAGGGCACGTTAAGCCGTCGGTCCCGGTTGTTGTCTTAAGATGGTAGTCGTTGTAGAATGGTGGTAGGGCATTTTGCGAATGCCCGACTGGCTAGCTACCACCCTCAAGTAGAAAATCGGTCGCCAAGCACCTAACGGTGTGTTCCGGCAGCTGTCCTTGAGAGCCAGTACTTCTAGGTTAGCCTGAACAACATCTTCAACCACATCATCACTTACCATCAGGTGAGATAGTGGTCAAAGGCTAACCTATAAAGCATATAAAAAAAAAAAAAAATTTTGCAATAACGCCTGCTGGGCAGAATACATTACAAAATTACAAATTTACGAGAGAAAATATATAGTCATATGTGGCATTTAAGCCCGCGTCCATTGTCAATGAGACATTGTCATCGTAGTTCAGTCGGTCAGAGCATACCCTGGCTATAGGGCCACCCCTTACTCAAATTTTTCTCTCGTGCATTATTTTACCATCGTATTGGGATGGAGAGAAATCTGATATATTTGAATGTCAATTTTACACATCTTTTAATTATATGCTTATTAAAAAGAGCTAATTGACAACATAAAGTGCCTTCGGTAATGTAGCCGCTGTATATACTTAGCATAAAATGTAAAGTAAAATAGCATAAAGCATGAAGTAGATTTACTGATGCTAAGGGCACTGAGAGCATAAAATGTCCTCTTGTTTCTTACCTTGAGAAATAGTAGTATTATATATATATTTTTTTAACTAAGCACATGTTATAAGATGTGGATATAATGTTGATCCCGAATAGCTTATCCTTACATATATCATAAACGTAAAATTTAATATTATTCTGTTTGCAATAATGCTTGCTATGCTGATTTCATTACAAAAATTATATTTTTTTTTTGCTTTTTTACATTAGATGGGTTTGCGTTTGACTCCATCTCACCTGATGGTAAGCGAAAAATTACAAATATACCATAGGAAAAACTTAAGTCGCGTGCGGGATTCAAACCCGCGTCCATCCAGCCCTTTAGCCGGGGTATGCTCTAACCAATTGAGCTAACATGACATGACGTCATAACTCAAACCTTTCCTATCGTTCTTTAACCATCGTATTGGGATGGTACGACATCTATAGTACAACTAACGTTGTACTACAAACAAGACCAATTCTGCAATTGGTTTTATACTTGTTCATGATGACGCAACCTTATAATTTTAATATTGTTATGTTTGCAATAACGTCTGCTATGCGGATTACATTACAAATTTACAAATATACGATAGAAAAAAATTAAGTCATGTGCTATATCACAGTATAGAAAGTTCAAACTTCAGTAATGTTGCTACTGTACAAACTCAGCGTTAAAGGTGACGACATGAATAGAGAATTTGCCTACAAAGAAAGTATATATTTACTTCTAGCTACTAAGGAAATCTTACTCAAGTGTGAGTTAGTTTTTTTAACCAGTATCAAGAAAGTATTAACTTATTAGGAACCAGCCAGGACCCGCGTTACATTTACCGGAAAGATTTCGACGATTTCCAAAGTGAAGTACCAAGAAAGGTTTAAGAATATTGGAAGATACAATGGTAAAAAACAGAATAAGTTAGAATATACTTGGTTTTTGGTTTAAAACTTATGTTTTAAGTGTAACATAATACCAATACATCTGTACGAATAGTTAAAGAATATTTAGATCATAATACGATTTTATTATTATTAAAGAATATATCGTTGGTTGAACAACTTACATTTTTATAAGACTAAAAATAACAAATATTAATACGATGTTTATGTTTAATTTACCTAACTTTTTATGCGGTGAATCGATCTACGTATCCCGTACTACGAATAAATATTAATTCGTAGAGGGCTCTACGAATAAATATTTATTCGTAGAGCCCGTAGTATTTTTTTGTTGAGTAGAGTACCCTCCAAGTTAGTCCCATTTCAATAAATTTTTTGTAAGTATTTCATATTATTTATTTGCCATATTTCAAGCCAATACCAAGAATGTCTAATAATTACAACAATGCCGATGTGACTTTTATTGTAGGTAAGTTAAGCAATCAATCCTGTAACAAGTATAAATTAATTAAAACACTAAATATCCGACTGCAAATTATACATTTTTTTTAAGCGTTTTATCGTTCCATTAAATTAAACCTGCAAGTAAAATATATTTATTGAATTGTTTTATGAATTTATTTATTTTGATGCCTCAGTCGATGGGTTTGGAACTAAAAACTTTTTTATTCTCACAATATGGAGTCTAAAATCCGACAGTTTGTTGTTTTTTTTTTTCTATGTATACAGTGTCACTTACGCTATCAAGTCAAATCTAACGATATCTTACTTTAAAATCGGTTAAGCCGTTTAGAAGTTATGTTGGAAGAAATAAACTCACAAACATACATATGAATCCTGAAAACTTAACACTCCTTTTTTGACCAGTCGTGTAAAAAGCATGTTTCTCTGTATCTTGTCTCTCTGTCATCTTAAATACAAATTAGAAAAAAAAAAGACTTGGACAAAATAGGATGGAGCCTTCTCTACTTCATATTTTTTTCTGTGGCATATGTTTACCCACACGTCACAGTATAAAGAACGTCAGTGTGTCATTTACAGAGCGGCGCCTAATTCAATCAGTGTCAATCAGGCGCGGCGTTGATTAAATCGCACTTACGCCGGCTTAACCTCGGAATAACCGGTTGTATCTCGTTACGAACATCGGTTTATGAACGCAGGAAATTAATGATAGGTCGATAGTAAAGTTTGATATTAGGTACTTTATGTAGCCCAAAACTCTCACTCTCAATACGAGTATTGCTTGCCTGGATAATAACGAGGAGCAAAGATTCGTTACAGTGTTTATTAAAATAATTAACAAGAAATATTTTTTTAATTATTTACCTTGAGGTATTTTTTAAAAATAAATAGTGATTTCGACATGTTATTTCACACTTTGAGTGTTGAAGTGGGTTCAGCTTTCATATACAAAAAGAATCATCAGAATCGGTTCACCCAGTCGAAAGTTCTGAGGTAACAAATATAAAACAAAATACCGTCCAATTGAGAACCTCCTTTTTTTTAAAGTGGGTTAAAATCAAGTCCATTAAAACATCAAGTTCATGTCAGCTACGAAGACAGTAATGATAATGCCTTACAAAAATACATTTTACCAATCATCGGTCGGTAGGTATACACGCATGATCTTAATAAGTAGGTTCTACGTGCAACTTAGTACTAAATTCTTAATACTAGGTTTTAACGACGTCAGAATATGTATAAATATTACTAAAATGAAATCATCGAAACATCAAACTTTTTTTTATTTATCATTTTCATACTAACTGGATACTGACGTGACTGTACAACGAGTGAATAAAACAGACACACATTGAACAATTTAAAATAAAATAATATTTTTGTATGCCCCTATGCTGAAAATAAGGCGTTTTAATCCGTTTACACTAGGCATAAACAGAAATTTCATGAGCATGAGTAGATAAAATGTTTTTTATTAATACCACGCGATTGACCAATAGTAATTGTAATTTACGTGTTCTATTTTTAATAATCATTCCAAAAGTAATGATTGTATTAGAACTCACAGCTGATTACCGTTGACGCAAGCTGTTTCTGTATAGTTGAGTAGATTGCTTTTTTCTTCCCATGTACCCTTATTTTATAGAAAATCTCGTTAGGACTACAAATAAGGTTGGCACCAAAGCACCTTTACTTTCGTGTATATACTACGCACTCATTGGTACTTTTTTCTAAGTCTATTACTTTCTTTGGTAAATTATTTATAAGAAAAAAATTTCATTCATCTTTGACTTTTCTTTATCTTCGAAATATTCTATAAAATATATTGCACTACCCCTCATGACATCCGCATTTAGTTATATAATACAGTGCTAAATTTGGATGGCTTACTTAAGTCTTAAAACTTCTGCTTATAAGCTGTCTTATAAGCAATGCTCGGTAGCTAATGCTACCGAGCATTGCTCATAAGACAAACACGGCACATTATTACAGGCTAAGAGGCTGATTTACAAAATTATAAATTAACGAGAGGAAAAATATAGTAATGTGCAGATTCGAACAAGCGTCGTCTACGTAAGTTGAACCATAGGTGTCATATACGATGGTTAAAGAAGGAGTGGAAACATTAGAATTTTGAGTCATTGTCATGTAGTTTCAGTCGGTCAGAACATAGGGGTGGATGACTCATTAGCCTTTTATACTAAAGAGGCTAAAAAACTGGTAATGTAGATGTTTCGCTAATTCGATAATCGATGGTTTTGCCTTTGTGTAACCTTTATTTTACGACTCACGATTTCTTATACTTGTACTTGATATGCTCCATTTGAAGATTTGGTAATGAACCAGTGCCAATGATTATGAGCTGGAGCACTGCAAACGGAGTATATAATTCAAATCTTGTCAAGGGTTTGAGCCTACCACGTATGATTAGTACCATACCCGCAAGTAAAAAGTCTGTCACATAGCAACTATAGTGTATTTCGGTCTATTTCTGTCTATTTGAGCCATTTTCTAATCTTGGCTTAGCCGGTTTAATATCTTCGACTCCATCATTAAATTTTTCTCGTGTTATTGTGACGGAACAAGCTTGAGGCCCACCTGATGTTAAGCGGACTAACTGATCGGCCTATAACAGAAGCATTTCATTACAAGTCACGAATTGCACTGCACCCGGCAGCTTGAGACATAGTTGGCTGCCTCTCAAGGACTGCTGCCGGAACACACCGTTTAGTGCTTGGCGACAGATTTTCTGTTTGAGTGTGGTAGCTAGCCAGGCGGGCAATCACAAAATGCCCTTCCACCATGCGGTGAAGCTCCAGCCGGCGGTGGGAATCAAACCAGGTACCTAGGGCACGCCAGTCCATTGCTATTCCGCTCGGCCATCATTGCTTCATATACTTCTACTAATATAGTGGTCGAAGGCTAGCAAGTAAAGCAAGCAAAAACATCTTTACCCCTAACGAGGGTGCATGTTGCAGTGATGTATCGATTGTGTCACTTGCCAATAATAATGGTCGCACTCGGCGATGGTGTCAATTCACACTAAAGTGGCAGGGCCGGGTAGCGTAGTGGTCAGCAGTTTTACTGTCCAAATGATAGTTACTGTCACTTTGGTTTGAATTGAGCCTCAAAGATATTAGTTAATGGAGATACTAAATACGCACTGTCAAATATGCCAATACTGCGAATTTAGTTATTTGACAACCCTATCCACCCAATACCCTGCAAAAATGAATAAAGGGTCCGATAAGAAGTTAATTCAGTGGAGTACCTACTAGAAGGTCAGTACCAATACATTCACATCCTTATGTATGAGGCCCGTGAACTTGTCAATCGATTTATGTTGAGTTGGCAGGTTTCACGGGAATAAGTTGATATGGGACTGATATAACAGCATAATGGATTAGAATATGATTTTTATATTAAACATGCGACGCTCAAAATATTACGGTCCGTTATATGGTAAGTTAGATATTTTTTATAACTTCGGTAACATATTTGCATCTAAGAATAGGCAACTATTCTCACAGTGGAGTTGAAACCAATACAAATTAAATAAATATGATTATTAACTGTCACTTTGACAGCTGTCACATTAGATAATTTCCTTAGTCTTTTTAATTAAAAAAACGAAGGCATATATTATAAAATGTTACTTTGCCGCAAACTGAAACTGGTCCTTGTACATAAATTAATATTGGCATATTTGGCTTATATAGCTTTCTACCAGGGAGAAGACAAAAAATACGAGTCCCCAGATAATAAAATAATAAAGAAATTGTATTGTCTGTCAATATTAAATGTGAACGATACCGCGCAGTTAATTTAGGATCATTGCTTTCTTTGGCTTCACATGTATTGTGCGCAGTGCTTCATCTGTACTTCGTAACTTATTAAAGACTGTGTCCTTTGGTAACCATGAATTGATGTAGTTATTAGGAATCCTCGCTGTCCGTGAGAACAATTTTTTTTTATGTTATTGTGACGGTGTTCCGTCGTAGATTTAATATCAGGTAGAACGAGGTCTACCTGATGTTAAATGGATTAACCTCTGCCTATAACAGATGCATTTCGTCATGTGACGAATTGCACTGCGCCGGTCACACTGAGAAATATAGTTGTAAAGTCTTATGTGCCTGTATTTTTTCTGGCTCTCAAGGACTGCTGCCGGAACACACTGTGAGGTGCTTGGTGGCAGATTTTCTACTTAAGGGTGGTAGCTAGCCATTCGCGAAATGCCGTACCACCATGTTGTACCAGGTTCTATTGCCACGCACCTTACGGTGTGTTCCGGTAGCTATCCTTGAGAGCCAGTAATTCTAGGTTAGTCTGAATAATATTTTCGACCACATTATCACTTCCTATCAGGTGAGATAGTGGTCAAAGACTAGCCTATCAGCCTATGACATAAAAATATTTATCTCTCGTGTTTTAACAAGATAACAAGCAAAAGCAAAAAAATTAAAGGTTGCGGCTCGGTTGACTTTTTGACGTCGATGACCAGTGTATATGTGTAAAAGAGAACATATTTCAAAATCTTGATATAATTTGAGTGCATATGATAAAAACCGGCCCATGGAGTTGGGCTCCCACACTGAAGGTAACGCACTGTATAAAACAGATTTTCCACTGCTGAATACACCCTCCCCCATTATCAGGGGGTTTGCCTTAGTCCCCACTCTTGGCAGGCGTCTTGGGGATCGTAGTGTAAGATATCAGTTCCTTAGAAAGCGCTGCTGCTCACCTTCTGTGTGTTACACTTAGTCGCCTAGTACGATACCCACGTGTAGAAATAAGGGGATGACATTCTAGCCCAGCGCTCCACGGCCAGGTTCCATCCCAACTGATGATCAATTAACGGTGTTATTGTTCAATTTTAAATTTATAAACACGTGATAAAAACCCGCGCGCAAAAGTTTTGCATTAGATAAAAAACGCTAGTACAAAGTTCACGTGCATTTTAAAACTCAAAATGGTACAGCGGCAATGCAAGAATTTCATATCCGTTTCGGAAATTCAACCTGATTGTGAACACTCTCCTGTTCGTGAAACTGAAAATAGTGTTGGTCTAGGAAAATTCGTTTCAACTAAACGGTTTTTCAATGGAATGAGAATAGATGGAATCGAAATGAATCTTTTTTGGCACGAGTTGAAGCCCAAATGTTGCACAAAAGTGCGGGCAATGATATAACATGCATACATAAACCACACCTCATCCATTATAATAAATATTGTATATAAAAAATAATTCAGTTAAAACCGCTGAGCCAAATATAAAAATATTTGCTGGATGATTTCGAACCGCTCGTAGTGAAGTTTGCTTAGCGTTTCTTAACCGATCAGCAAAGTTAAGCAACGTCCGAGTCACGAGTTGGGTGGGTGACCGCTAGTGACATTACTACTGAGCGCTTCCGTGCTTCAGAGGACACGTTATGTCGTCGGTCCCGATTATTGTCTTAAGATGGCAGTCGTTATTGCATGGTGGTAGAGCATTTTGGAATGCCCGCCTGGCTAGCTACCACCATCAAGTAGAAAATCTGTCGCCAAGCACCGGTGTGTTCCGGCAGATGCCCTTAAGAGCCAGAACAACACCTTCAACCACATCCTCACTTACCATCAGGTGAGAGAGTGTTCAAATGCTTACCAGTCAAGCATAAAAAAAAGATGAGAAAATTAAAAATTAGCTTTAGATAAAGTCTTCCAACTTTTTGGTTCAACTCTATCAGAAATTTGCTTTCGTCAAACAGGTGTACCTGTTTATAAATAATTTTGCCATGGCATTACCATATACTAGCATATACTACAAGCCACAACCATCACAAAACTCCTAGAAAATATATTAATTCTGAATATATTTCTATTCTCATATATCCGGCACTCGACGAGATAAGCGATTCTGAGAAATGAGTTGACATTTATATACGTTACTATGGGAGGCCCATCTGCTACTAAGCGGTGACCTCTGCCTTATAACAGATGCATTTCGTCACAAGTGACGATCTGAGCCCGTCACCCTGAGACATGCAGTTGTTAACTCCCATGTGCCTGTAATTTTACTGGATGTCAAGGCCTGCTGCTGGAACACACTGTTAGGTGCTTGGCGACCACTTTTCTACTATTATCTTCAAAAGGTCGCTTAGTACATGGATATGGAGTATCTTCCCTTGCATTTTTTGAATAGTGATGGCGGGATTGAGCTTCACCACATGGTGTAAGGGCATTTTGCGAATGCCCGCCTGGCTAGCGACCACCCTCAAGTAGAAAATCTGTCGCCAAGCACCTAACAGTGTGTTCCGGCAGCAGTCCTTGAGAGCCAGTTAAATTACAGGCACATGATGAGACTTAACAACTGTGTCTCAGGGTGACGGGCGCAGTGCCGTTTGTCACTTGTGATGAAATGCATCAGTTATAGGCAGAGGATATAGCTTAACATCAGGTGAGCCTCGTGCTTGTTCCGTCAGAATCACATCATTTGCAATCATTTAATAACAAGTAAAGAACTTCTTTGTAAGTTAAATGGCATGGTATCTAGAATGATACAGTGGTATCAAGCCAGGGAAATAATAAACCCCCCGTTTTGCTACTGAATTAAACATTTGGTTAAAATATGTTAACTCATATTTAATACCACATTTTTTGATAAACCGTACGCCCCGACTCAAGAAATCTTAAGAGCAGCCTCAGGTACAAAAACGTTTTAAACGTAGGTCATTTATCTTTTTAATGGTTGACCACGGTAACCTTTCTGAAGAGATTACTAAACTTGTTTTCCGTTTGCCCGAATGGATTTCACTATATGCTTTTCATTGTGACGATTTGGATAAAATTGTTATCGACAGTTGGATGAAAGCGTATTTTTTATTAATGATAGTATTCCGAACAGTTTGCGAGTCTAGCGTTCGCTTTATTTACAATGGCGCGAATCCGAACGCACCTCGATGTCATTGAGACGTGTCAGAATAAGTTCACTTATTCTCTTCGGTTTTCCAGTGCGTGAATTTTTAATTTTGTTTTTTCAAATTTATCCGTCCCGGTTGTCGTCTTACGTTGGTAGTCGTTATAAAATAAAAAATGCCAAATGCAAAATGCCCTTATTAGGGCATTTTGCGAATGCCCGTCTGGCTAGCTACCACCCTCAAGTAGAAAATCCGCTGCCAAGCACCTTACGGTGTATTCTGGCAGCTGTACTTGAGAGCCAGTAATTTTAGGTTAGCCTGAACAACATCTTCGACCACATCATCAATTACCATCAGGTGAGCTAGTGGTCAAAGGCTAAACTATGAAGAAATAAAAAAAAGTTTGGTTATAATTTTGAATTACACGTATACTTTGCGTCTTGGTAATCAGTATTTTATTGATTTTAATATTGTTAAAACTCACGTATATTTTTATTAATTGATTAGAACAGGTTTTTCGTGTGATATTATAGAAGCCGAAACAATTGTCAATCCTTACATCGACAGCACGTAAGAGTTAAATATCACGAGAACAGGTTATCTAATCAATTAATTTTGTTGATTGTTGACGCCGTCTTGTTTGATCGGCTTTAATATTGTTGTGATGACTTATGTATGTGCTATGAAAACTGTTTCGTGTAGTGATTTTGAACCGGTTTCTTTGGGATTGACCCTTGACATAGTAATAGAAGACAAGTCAACTTTGACTTGACTTTTCTCATACCTCGAATCCCGAAGATGTATCGTTCATTATGAAGTTTAGTTAAAGCAACAGCTTCGCCTAACACGAACAGTATCCATCCGTCTCCAGGGCTGTTTCAGCAGACGCGGGTTCCACGCTTCCGTCCCCCATATCTTCCTGTTGGAACAACTCCTGAATGATACAGATAGCCTCTGACGATCATCAAACCTGCTCATAAGATATGCTGGTCGGAGAAAATCGTGAATATTTTGTAACTGGCTCTCTACAGTTGCTGAAACACACCATTACGTGCCTTGTGGCAGAATTTATCTACTTCACGTTAGTAGCTAATCAGGCATCCGTAAAATGCCCAAGCACCACGAGTTTTACCACAATCTCCGTGAAATCTATGGAAGGATTGGAATAATAGACCCCTTGCGTAGGCAACCCATAGTAATTATTACTAAGCCATTGTTGCTTCAAACATATTTCTATTAAAAAATGTTAGTTATTAGTAGTTAGTCCCTATTTCTGGACTACTTTCTTTTAAAACATACATAAATAAATTACAAGCAAGGGATTTCATATGCAAATCTCTCATAAGAGTAAAGTGGTCGGAGCGCTTTCCATACAATCGTAGTTTCGTCATATTTTAAATACGAAGCGTTCAAACTCTGTGAAATTGTGTAAGCATATTGCTGAGTCTAATATCTATACTTGTGGTTTAAATTTGTTTGATTTATTATTTATTTTATATTTAAATGTCAAAATAACAATTGTCATACGATTTTTCGATGTATTTATAAAAATACTTAATTTTACGCAAGCAAACCAGAAGTATAAATATAAGTATAGGCTTAAGGACATACATGCAAAATTTCACCGAGTTTGAGCACGTATTATTTAGAGTGTGACTAAACTACTTATTTATGGAGTTCGCCACGAGCACTATAGCCTTAAGAGCATAACAGCTGTAAAATTAGCAGGTCGCTGTCAGCAGGTTCAAAAATCAAACAAATAAGGATTGTTCCAGTGCGGGCGCTTACGTTAATATATTCGTCACAAATGCACAGTTATCACACAAAAGATAAATAAACACTAAAATGATATATGAACTTAAACGTTTTTAACTCTCTATATCTTTAAGTATTAGAATCGATTATAAAAAAATGTGTTTTTACAAAATTGCCAGCTACATATGTAAACAAAATTGCTGTTAGAAAATATATTTTTATCACATCTATTCGAAAAGAGCTAGTTTATTAATCGTAAACAGGGACTCAAATAGCTTTTTAATCCCTGAGGCACTGAAAGTGGTTTGAATTTATAATGTGGATATTTTTAGTATAAGCATCGAAAATATGATAATACATAAGTTCTATTCACCTAAAATATCAATCCCAAGCATTGTGTGAACAAGACACAGGCTGTTTTTTTAATTTAAATATTTTTCTATATATTAAATTTCTTTTCACAACTTAAATATTATTATAGTTATTTCAAGACTAATAAACGTACCTTATTCATAAGTTGCATTTAGATATTTTCTCATAGAGGGTGATTAAAAGTAGAGTGTCCACCTTTGGAGCCAACAACTTTTTTAAGTACTCGCTGTACTCAAGATTCAAGACTTAAGAATCCCTCTCCATAAAAAAACACTACCTTTAAAATGATTGTTTGCTCATTACAAAATTACGAGTAAAAAAAAATATAGTCATGTGCCGGAAACGAACCCGTGCCATCGACCCCTATAGCCGGGGTATGCGAAGCCAACATGACATACGACTCATAACTCTAATATGTCCTCTCGTTCTTAGCCATCGTATGAGGATGTAGCAATAGCTATTATAGTTCATGTTCGGACCGATCAATTTTTT
The DNA here is from genome assembly GCA_963890685.1 of Plagodis pulveraria. Classification (NCBI taxonomy): domain Eukaryota; kingdom Metazoa; phylum Arthropoda; class Insecta; order Lepidoptera; family Geometridae; genus Plagodis; species Plagodis pulveraria. The sequence goes on along the minus strand of OY982973.1, from coordinate 9,230,506 downwards.
GGGCAATTGGAACACGCCGCTTTGGTAGTCGTCTATTTGTGATCTATGGAATTTTTGTACGTGAGATTATCTTGGTAAAATTTTGAAAAATCATGCTCCTTCTTGCATTTGGAAGTAATTAATTTGAAAACCTTTGATAAATTACTTCATAGTTTTTGTTTTGTTTGAGCGTATTGTTCTACGCAAATAACTTGTAATTGTGCAACGGTGCCGTCATGACTTTGGAGCCTCAAAGGACTGAACGATCATCGAGCCCTCAGCTGTAGTCGTAAGTCCCACTTAATTATTACTGGCCAGTAGATTAAGTAGGTCACGATAGGCTAAGGGATTCAAGGAAGGAGTGGAGAAAGCCCATCACATTGTATGTAATTGATACCATATTGTTTAACTTGTTCTTTTCAGACTTTCTTTTCAGCCCGGTAAATCTGCCGGCCCAGTTAAGCATTCAGAACAGATTGTCCAGGTGGAAGGCGCCTTCCACTGAACAATCCCTGCCTGGGCAATCTGGAATCTTAATAGTTCAACTAACGTTTTAAACAACTTCTGAAGGTATGATGGCCGAGCGGTAATAGACTTCCGTGCCACAGGTCCATGGTTTGATCCAGCCGCCGGCATGAGCATCACCGCATGTGAAGCTCATGCCCGCGGCTATACCCTCAAGTAGAAAATCAGTGACCAAGCACCTAACGGTGTGTTCCGGCAGCAGTTCTTGAGAGCCAGTGAAATTACAGGCACATGAGACTTAACAACCATGCCTCAAAGTGACGGGCGCAGTGCAAGACGTGACTTGTGTTAAAATGCATTTGTTATATGCAGAGGTCACAGCTTTACATCAGGTAGGCCTCAAGATTGGTGGTGGGCACATAAAAATACGAAAAGACAACTATAATGTATAAATAACGTAGTGGGGTGCCGATGCCGGGCTAGAATGTCATCCATCCGTGGGTGTCGTAAGAGGCGACTAAGGGTAACATACCAGAAGGTGGGCAACAGTACTTTCTGAGGAACTGATATCTCACACTGCGATCCCCAAGCCGCCTGTCTAGCGTGGGAACTATGGCAAACCCTCCATAATGGGGGAGGCTGGGTTCAGCAGTGGACAATCCGGCTGATACTGTATAAGCAACGTACTTTATATCAGAGTTATGATTTAAATATACTAATTTAGCACTCATTAGGTACAGCGTCATGGTTTTACAGCATCCCTAATACGGGAATGATTAAATAACATGAGAATTTCACCCCAACAAGAATCCTAAAGAGTTCTCGACTCAGTTACAATAATTGCTGAGCATCACAAGCAGCTTGTGACTAAAATGTTATATACAGTTGAGAAACTCCTTGCGCAGTACAAATTCTTCATGACATCAAGTGTAGAATTCTACGACACAATACCTCAGATTCCTCTAAGATGGCGTCGCTCCGACGAATAATAGCAATATATTGGGATTCAGTGGAGTGAAATGTATTTGTGTCCACGTAATAACACCCAACTGCAGCGTCGCATTGGTGCGAGTTTTCAGAAATATATTGGTCGATTTAAAATTATGTTGCTGTGATAAGAAAAATGTTCTCAAAGTTTTATGAGTGGAATGACTTTCTTAGTTAGATATTATAATATTCGTAGAATAAGTATTTTGAAGTAGTGATGGCTCTGTGGCTGACTATGGACTGCCGTGCAGCAGGTCCATGGTTCGAATCCGCGGGCTTGAGCTTCACCGCATGGTGGAAGGGCTTTTTGCGAATGCCCGCCTGGCTAGCAACCACCCTCAAGTACAAAATCTGTCGCCAAGCACCTAACAGTGTGTTCCGGCAGCAGTCCTTGAGAGCCAGTGAAATAACAGGCACATGAGACTTAACAACTATGTCTCAAGGTGACGGGCGCAGTGCAATTCGTGACTTATGACGAAATGCATCTGTTATAGGTAGAGGTAAGTCCACTTAACATCAGGTGGGCCTCGAGCTTGTTCCGTCACAATAACATATAAAAAAAATATTTGTGGAATGGTCTTATGCAGTACATCAGTCATTGTAATCAGCCTGCATGCAGACCTGCAAATATTCATACAAGTTTGTCACAATGACTTACTAATTCCTATCATAAAAACAATTTTTATGTCCTTTTAATAATAAAACTCTCTTGGAAGCTTGTTATGCAAATATATACACATATTATACGCGTTTCTTTACTACAACGAGTTTGATAGATCAGGTTCACATTTTTTTCTCTTTTCTGCCAAGTCATTACCGCTGCGCTTCTTAAAATACTCCAGGTGGAATTTGATAAAAACACAAACATCTCTAATGTACATACTGGGCAGATGGAGGATATTGCATTTCTTAAAAAGTGGTCTACAACTGTCTAAAACCAGGTTCCATTTATTGCACATACGCAACGCTTTTGCATTTTGTAAACTCTGTCCATATCTATCTAGTTTCCCACAGCATTAGACCATAGCTTATTAGAGATGACACATAACCATGGTAAGCTGTTAGTGTAGCTTCCATGGAGACAGTTTGTATATCAGGATGCACATATGAAGAAGAACCGGTAAACGTTCCATAAGTGAAAAATGTACCCTAGGTAATAGAGTGTGATCGACAGGCGAGGCAGCAGTTCTTGAGAGCCAGTGAAATTACAGGCACATGAGACCTAACAACTATGTCTCAAAGTGACGGGTGCAGTGCAATTCGTCACTTGTGATGAAATGCATCTGTTATAGGCAGAGGTTAGTCCGCTTAACATCAGGTGGGCCTCGAGCATGTTCCGTCACAATAACAAAAAAAAAAGTAGGACAGACTATATCTCGGAATATAAAATTAAAAATTGGCTTAGCCGACGCTTGGCTTAGACCGGTCTTTGACCGTCTTACACAAATGTCTCTGAATCTCAGCCTAAGATATGGAATAATAACGAAAGTTGAATGTCTCAGTCCCCATTTATAATTTCCATACTATTTTTCTAAGCCGCCAACATCCGTATTTACTTAACACCGCTCATCACAAACAAACCAAACATCAAATTCAGACCACGTATAAATTCGATACAGAAAATTGAGTTGCACACCCAAACCAGCTCTGTGGGTATAAAATAGAGATGAACAGTAAACATGTATTTCGTTCGTCCGGACACTTTGTTTACGGCAATTTTGTATCGAAAATGAATGTATTGTTCTGTTCTGACGCTTGTTTATAATCGAAAAGGTAGGAAAATGTGTGTAGACATGTATATGTCGTCGACATATTTTATTCCCATGTTTTATGAGTTATTTTAATTGCCAACTACTTAGAAAAGATCCAGAGTATCCGTTTCTCAAAATGTATTACTCTGACGTACCCAGTTACCTTACAATTCTATTAACAAGGTAGTCAAGAAGTAGAAGTATGTAATATTATTTTTGAGAGGCAGATGAAAGAAATGGCATAAGGTGCCACCACGCACCTCATCAAAAGACACCCATTTTAGTACATACTGCTAACAAGAGCGTTGTCACTCGACTAAAATACTCGTCACCGTCGCCAAGAGTTGCAATTACTATTAAATCATCCAGGTTTGCGAAAACCTTTTATTAGTTAAGACTAGACTAGAGCCTTTTACTACACTGTAACTTAAAACTAGATGGCATTTGAATGACCAACTCGGTGTTATTTTGTACCCAACGATAAAATAAACATCAAAATTTGTTGGACTAATCGCGTAAAAAACATAAAAAATTTAGTCAAATTGACAACCTCCTCCATTTTTGGAAGTCCATTAAAAATAATCCCCACAAAGTCGATCCCACTTACAATGGCATAGACACAGGAAAAAGCAGTTGAAAAAGAAGTCTCATGGTGGTAGGGCATTTTACGAATGCCCGCCTGGCTAGCTACCCTCAAGTAGAAAATCTGTCGCCAAGCACCTAACGGTGTGTTCCGGCAGCTGTCCTTGAGAGCCAGTACTTCTAGGTTAGCCTGAACAACATCTTCGACCACATCATCACTTACCATCAGGTAAGATAGTGGTCAAAGGCTAACCTATAAAGCATAAAAAAAAAGTTCAGTCTTGAGTAAAAAAAAAATAAAAAAATGGCTTCAATATTGTTTGTGTGAATGTGTATGTTTGTTACCCGTCCACGCTGAAATTTTTGAACTGATATAAATTAAACTGTGAACACGGATAGCTAAGATCCTGGATTACCACAATAGATACTTTTCATTGTCATCATCACTTTTCATCTTTGTCTACGCAAGTGAAACCGCGGGGCGCAGCTAGTAAAAAATACGCTAATTGTGTGCGCCCGCGGTTTTACCCGCGTAGACAGTGAAGCAGTGAATATTTCGAATCGTGATCCTCAGATACTCATTATAATAGTACTCAGTATAGTAGTAAGTACTCGCCCCAAATAACAAATTTGCAGCTTTGCATAACAAGCAACTATCCGTCGTATAACGTCGAAAATAGTGCGAATAATCCTTTATTCTATGTAATAACATGTATAGTAATTTGAATGAAATATCCGGCTAAAACACCGCAAGACATATCCCTAACATAAAACATTTTCATCCAGTGTAGGCAACAAATTACGGTCGATGCCGAATGAATAAGCTAGTAAAACTCGGCGTTGCTACATCAATTCGATGAGCTTGCATGGTTTATAGTATGAAGCATTAGTTCAACAAGGGAGCTGTAAAAGTTTCGGTTAAATATGCAGTACCTTAACGTATTATGTGCTTCATACTTATAGCGATAAAGGTGCGTGTTTTATACAAACTGATTTTAATGTATGTCATTACAGCTCTATATGCTTACTGTACAGTACTGTAAAAACCGGATCGTCCACTGCTGAACATTATAAAAAGGACCAGAAGGGTACTCCGCAAAGACATTTCAATAAATAAGCGACTCTAAATACGAAACAATAAAGTACACTTCAGATTGCAAAGCACGGAGTAACTATTATATTCACCTACAATGCGGTAGCTCTAAGCCACGCATAGATATCTCTTTTGACGCGGCGCGCAACGTAGAATAATCGTGTCCGGACGGATACGCCGATGTACATGTACATCAACCATAGGCTTATTGAGCGTAGCAAAAAATCATAGGTCTATGACATCAACACATACTCACACCTATAAATACCTATATAAAACCCCTACTGCACACATATATAACCACCCCCACACACATTCCATTTACTTTCACTCACTTACCTTAACCTAGGTCCATGCCCGATCGATTCGCTCCTGTATTATTAAGTTTATTAGCTCTCATAATTACATATTTTTTTTTTGTTTTTTTTTTTTGTTTTTATGTTATTGTGACGGGACAAGCTCGAGGCCCACACAAGTCACGAATTGCACTACGCCCGTCACCTTGAAACATAGGTGTTAAGTCTCATGTGCCTGAAATTTCACTGGCTCTCAAGGACTGCTGCCGGAACACACCGTTAGGTGCTTGGCGACAGATTTTCTACTTGAGGGTGGTCGCTAGCCAGGCGGGCATTCGCAAAATGCCCTTCCACCATGCGGTGAAGCTCAAGCTCTGGGTGGGATTCGAACCATGGACCTGCTGCGCGGCAGTCCATAGCCAATGCCACTGAGCCATCGCTGCTTCAAAAAAAACATATAAATATATTTTACTGCTTTTGTCATACAAGGCCTGTTTCTGAATGTTCGAGTAAGTTCCGGTTATACTACCTAGAACATTTTTAATAAATAAAACACTATCTTTGCGTTTCACAGTCTTCGATTTAGCCTATCCACCGATGAACATGCATCGCGTTTCAAAGCTTGAAACGCGAGGCATGTTATCTGTCATTTTTATCATTCAGTTATTTTATGTTCTGGGTAGTATAACCGGAACTTACTCAAACATTCTGAAATAGGCCCTTAGTGTTCTCGTAATATATATTATATATATTTATACACATTTGTTAAGAAACTATGTAATTGCTTACTTTTGAAGGAGGGCGTTGACTTCTGAGACACAGGTATATGATACTTCTGCGGGTGTCATCGATTCATTTTTTTTTAATGTTTTTTATGACGGAACAAGCCTGAGGCCCACCTGATGCTAAGTGGACTAACTGCCTACTGCCTCTGCCTATAACAGACGAATTTCGTTAACGACGAATTGCACTGTACCCGTCACACTGAGACATACAGTTGTTAGGTCTCATGTGTCTGTAATTTCTGATGTGTTCATAGATAGATAGATAACACTTTATTGTACACCAAAAGTAAGAAAAACGTGGGCTTAATATTAGCTTAAATATAATGTTGTACAATGGGCGGTCTTATCGCTTAGAAGCGATTTCTTCCAGACAACCTTTGGATGGAGAGGAGTTAACATACTTTTTTAACATTTTCATATTCGTGTTAAAGTTCCAAATAAAATATTTTTAATATCAGTTTTTATCGAAAGTGTGGAGTGAGCCAGACCTCATTAAGGGGAGGTTTGCCATTATCTCCACGCTTGGCAGGTGACTTGGGGACCGCAGTGCAAGAAGTTTGATTAGCTGTTCTTAACCGATCAGCAAAGTTAAGCAACGTCCGCCGCGGTCATGACTTGGATGTGGGACCGCTAGAGACATTACTACTTAGCGCTTCCGTGCTTCGTATGGCACGATAAGCCATCGGTCCCGGTGGTTATCTTAGAATGGCAATCGTTATAGCATGCTGGTAGGGCATTTTGAGAATGCCCATCTGGCTAGCTACCACCCTTAAGTATAAAATCCATCGACAAGCACCTAACGGTGTGTTCCGGCAGTTGTCCTTGAGAGCCAGTAATTCTAGGTTAGCCTGAACAACACCTTCAACCTGGTTATCACTTACCATCAGGTGAAATAGTAGTCAAAGGCTAACCTATCAGGCAAAAAAAAACCATAAGTCATTGTGGGGTTGGTATAACATCTGTTTTCTCTATCAAGATTCTTCACTGATTCTCTTTTGTTTAATTGTTTAGCTTTAGTTATATGAAAGTGAACAAAATATGTTTATTTTTAAACGATGCAATGTATTAAAGTAGTTTATTCTTCAACTTTGTTATCGACTCAAAACATTCTACTTCCCAAGCCCTAAACTCAAAAGCAGATATACCTATTGTAAAAACTGCATCTCAATTTCTAAGTCTCCATCGGCAGCGGCAATATATCTTACTTATTGGCAAAGTGGCGAAGAAAGATACCTAGGCCTGCTTGAAAACATTTGAGTTAGGTGCAAGTTTCTGAGCTTTAGAGTCTAGTTTATATAAACTGAAATACGGTTTTGATTTACGTTTCATAAAGTTGGTCCTCTTCGATCTAATGCATTTCATTTTGTATTTGTGATTGGTTACTTTTTGAATATATCATATTTGGATATATTTGTTCCCTTATATGGCCTAGGTTTGTCCAAAATTTTGGTTTTAGTATAAGAGAAACTAAATAACAATCAATTATTTTACTTTAAAATCATAATTTAAAAATATTATTGTTTAAAAATATACATGTCCGTAATCGGATTATATGTAATTTTATACGTTTTAGCAAGATATCGATAGGAATCTCTATTGTAGAGGAAATATTAGATTGCTAATAACTGTAGTTGAGTGTGCATGAATGTAATCGAATCGATAGTACTATTAGTAAATCGATAATCGACATAGGGGGGATTTACCACAACCCTACGCTAATATGCAATACAATGACAATATACTTATAGTCTACGCAAAATAGTCTCATCTTAACGATAATATTAACATGATTTATTCGACGCCTATCATTTAGAGGTGTTTAGGGAAGACCCTTATCAATACACGTTTAATTTTAAAGTGCGAAGAAAAAATTGAACCAAACAAGTATTTTGCTGTCTCGTACTCTTAACGCAGATTTTCGTATATTATCATTCAATATCATATTTTCCTCATTCTGGGCTCAAAACAGAAAGCTACGTTTTAAAGAAATAGACTTTTATTAACATTTTTACAAAAAAACTTTTATTTCTCCATTGGTCACTCCTTAAAACCAGCAATGAACCCATTTCATCATCATCATCATCAGCCGGAAGACGTCCAATGTTGAACAAATGCCTCCTCCATAGAACGCCACAAAGAACGGCTATCAGCCGCTTGTAACCATTGGCTACCCGCGACTTACGATGTCTTCAGTCCATCTAGTAGGGGGCCTACCAACTCTACGTCTGCTGGTGTAACGTTGTACCCACTCGAGAACCTTTCTTCCCCATCGGAAGAATAAAATTATAAAAACTAAAATATATATCATACCCAAGAATGTACGTACCTGAAACTATTCTTTTAAAGAATCTAATTTGACTAAAGCCACTAGCCGGCACCTAACAAATCGGCCCCACTCAGCAACCCCAGTAAAACCGTGAATTCTCCAAACAAATCGTTCTTTCTCGCGACGCGCGGAACCCAATTATTGAGATAAATCGCACCTACGGGAAAACGCAGACTCGGCGAGACTGTAGATCTATTTGTGTGTTATTTATTTTAAGTTGGAATTCGGGGTCTTAAATCAACCCCGTTTTCGTTGAACTAGGCTTGAAGTATTTATTTTATTGATAAATTTTATATACGCGTTTGAACAACATGTTATTTATTTATATTTTAAAATAATGTCGAAGCCACGATTAATGAATCAGGTATTTAACAGGCATGCTCGGCCTGTTGGATTTATGACGATAATTATTATGTTATATTGAAAAACATAAAAAATAATGAAAAATCGATGATAATGCTACACTGTTTTGCATGGTGGTAGGGCATTTTGCGAATGCCCGCCTGGCTAGCTACCACCCTCAAGTAGAAAATCTGTCGCCAAGCACCTAACGGTGTGTTCCGGCAGCTGTCCTTGAGAGCCAGTACTTCTAGGTTAGCCTGAACAACATCTCCGACCACATCATCACATACCATCAGGTGAGATAGTGGTCAAAGGCTAACCTATCAGGCATTAAAAAAAAAAAAAAAAAAAAACTGTAGCAAGAAATATGCGACCTTATGTTTTGGGTCGGTCATATCAACGTATTTTGATAACAATAATTTTCATGATTTTTTCATGAGAGTTTTATGAGATAGAAAAGTTGTTCAATAATTTTATTGTATAATTAGGTTGAGTAAACGTTCTTATGACTAAAACATAAGACCATTGTGTGTTTGTTTAAGTGATGATATTTACAAAACCTCTTAATATAGCCTTTGATCGTTTTAACGTAAAATATATGACGGTCGTAAATAGCAACTTTTTAAGTTTACTACCCAATAGTTTTATATGCACTTCCGCTATGTACATTATTATTGTAATATGATTACATATAGATCAATTAATAAGTTGGCATCGTCAGGACCACTACGTCCTAGTTATGAATGAAACTATATTGTAATCATTATCGCCGATCCCAATGGGTTAAACATCATTAAATAGATTGTATTTAAAACTCTCGGTCCTGTAAATGCCTCCTATATGACAATCTAATCAGCTCCGCGTATTTTAAGACATCGTGCAATATTGCCGTTTTAAAAGCTGTTTGAAAAAAAATCTGATAATAACGATAACCTTATTATCTTTATAAATTCACTTATTATAAGACAATATAAAACATAGACATTATAATACCGAGAGTTATGTAACTGAAATAAATAAAAAATGGTGGCTGCCAAATTTAAGATACCTAATAAATAATTAAATGTTACCCCGACTTAAACCTTCATAATGGAAATATATTATAACGTATTATATAGACATAATTTAATTGAATGATTTTTTGATCGATAGATAGATAAACTCTTCACTGTAACAACAAGTATAATTTAAAAATAAAAATAAACTTACGACTAAATATTATAAATAACTAAGAGAAACAATCAGCGGTCTTGTCGCTTAAAGCGATCTCTTCCAGACAACCCACCAATATTGGATACTTTGCTAATACATGGACAGTGGATTTTAAGCGAATGTTACATATACTCTCAGAGAAATGAATAAGAAAGAGGGAGTCTAATGAAAATCATAAATGAAGCATCAAATTCGGCCAATTTTATGTAAGACACAACTCACTCACACAAACGTCTCCAAATTTGGCCAATTTTGTCCTCATTCACGATAGACCGTCGCACATAACACACGTCACACATAACGGAATTAATAAATTTAAAACCGACTTGAGTATTAAAACACACGTAATTATTAAATATAATGTACTTTCTTTAATATTATACAACGCAATTTAGGTCATATTTTCGAATAAAAATGTAAACAAAAGTGTTGCCAGACATACATTTTAGGTTGTTTCAAAAAGTGTGCAATTTTTAATAGTTGGTTCGTGTAGCTGTAACATTATATACTTTAAATCTAAACAAGCGTATGTTTATTAGGAAAAACTAGGGATTATCATATCTGTAAAGAGCCAGTAAAGAGTTTTCTCTTTACTGGTTATTTCCACTATAAGATACGATAATCCCATTAAATTTTACTAAAACATGATTAGTTGCAAAAGCTACAAAGTAAAATTGTATGTAGTAAAATTTTATTAATATAGTTAGAGTGCAATATCTTTGTTATCACTGCAACTATAGTAGTTAGATAGTTCGACCAAGAAATTTGATACTTCTTATAAAAGTTTGCAGGTTAAAAGTTATTACATAATTGTCCCACAGTTGGGCAAATGCCTACATTTTGATGACTAACGAAGACAATAATCGACCAAGAGCGTGTCAGGACACGCATATGATATGCTCCCGTCACAGATGCCGTAGATAAATAGAAATCCATTTAACGAGTATTGTTGGTTTTTTATTTTATTAACAATTTCTCAAAACTTAACAGTTATAAACCAAAAATATTTTGGGAAAAAGTCCTTCAAATGATAGGAACGGTTATTTTATTATCACAGAATGCTCACACCAATTTTCGTTTGATGTTTATACTAAATAATCTATCTATTGTAAATAATGAAATTCTAGGTGTAAAAGTTAGAAATATCGACTAGGCTTCCAAAACTTTCACACGAAAATAGTTAATTAGCAGTATTTTTTAAAACACTCCCGTGATACTTGTTGTATTATTGTTGTTAATTATTTCGGGTTTCCAATTAGGAGTGCTTTTATATAGATGATTGGCTATACGCGGTTAGAAATAATCGCAATGATCAAGGGTGGAAACCATCGAAGAGTAGCGTGATTCGTTTCGATCATTTTAATATAAGTGACATATACATAACAAAATCTAAATCTCAGTTAAATCCCGTGGGTTGCCGGGTTAGAGTTGCACCTCCCCATATCTTCCCGTGGGTGTCGTAAGAGGCGACTAAGGGAAAAAAACTGGAAGGTGGGCAGCAGCGCCTTCTAAAGAACTGCCAACTTACACTGCGATCCCCAAGCCGCCTGCCAAGCGTGGGGATTATAGCACATCTCGCTAAATATGGGAGGCTGTGTTAAGCAGTGGACGATCCGGCTGATACAGTATATCTTGAATAGTACTGAACCGATTTCGATAAAAATTACAGTAACTCCTAAGTTGTAAGTCTTTTCTTAAAGGAAATAAAAATGTTTGCAATACAATTAACTACAAGAAACTAGAGTTTCTGCGAAATACGTGGACAAACATACATATAAAGTAACATACATCCAACTATCTGGCGAGTAGTTTCCTTTTCAACTACGGCACCTGCGACAAAACCGTACCATATAAGTAACCTAACACGCCTTTGGTCAATTGTTTATTGTCCTTAAAAATGTAAAGTCTAGAATATCTTAAAAAAAAATTGCGAAACATCTTAAACAATAATCGTGAAGATTGTGCAATATTATAATAATATTGCGCAATATAAATAATTTTATGTTATTGCGAAGTCTTCTTACGAACAGATTTTGCTGTATATTTATATCTTCAAAAATTTTTCTCCCATAAATCCTACAATTTAGTTATTTTTGCTTTCATATGGCAACACTTCTATCGCACACATGTATTAAAGTGTGGCTTCAGTTTGACGTTTTACGAAACTCCGTCTTTTCTTCAATTTAGTCAGAGCATATACTAGAACATTAAAAATTTGTTAAAGAAGTTAATTAAACTAAACAAAATTCATTATATAATACACATACATGAAAAAAATACATAACATTTAATATTTATATATTTTTACTATTTTATTTCGTTTATCCGGTTCAAGCTGGCGGTTATAAAAAAAAACAAAAAATATTTTCCCACTATCTTTTACCGTTATACATAACGGTAATAACTCATGACCTGATTTCACGGCCATAAAATTTAAGAATTATTGGTTGACTTAACACCTTGTAGCTTTATTTCGTTATACATGATTACAGTCTTCATTAAGAACAATAGTTCTTTTTTTGGTTACTATTTGTAATGCAAAGCATGCATAGTTTTTTCATACTACCCGCAACGAGCCGCGATTGATGCTTCGCTTCGCCGCTTGAAATCAGTCTTATTGACAGTCGCTGGACCGCGCTCCGCGACATACACCACAACGGTGTCGCATTCATAATTTAAATAAGTACAAATATTGTCGTATCACCGCATCGTGTTATCTATAAAAGAAGTGAATCATCTTAAGTTACTAGAATAACTGTTTTACTACGTGAGATTTGTGACGTGCGTGAACAGTGACCCCACCGTGGCCTCTGTAAAGGAGAGACTCCGATTACGGAAGATGTTGGAGAAAGCTATAGTATGTACATATACATTTTAGTAGCCATTAAAATTACAAGCACGTGTGACTTTTAACAACTGTATGTCTCAGGGTGATGGGTGCAGTAGGCAGAGGTTATTGTTTAACATCAAGTGGACCTCGTGCTTGCTCCATCACAATCCCATTAAATAAACATGGATCTATACGATTTAGTTCCATATTTTAATTTGTTATCTTACACATTCATCTGTTTATTTTTTATATTGTCCATTGTGTTAGAGAAAACACTTTCGATGTCCCTGTAACCATGCCCGGTGAATGGCTATAGGCTCGCCCCCTGTTACATGGCACCAAAACCCAATTGGCAAAACGTAGATTTTTACACACCTCTGCCTACCCCTTCGAGGAATGCAGGCGTGATTATTTGTATGTTGTATATGGATGTTGTACATAAGCCTAGAAACATAGTCCAAGTACATGCGTAATATTTTCTTGTATCAGATTTTAGTTTTAAGATATTATTTCTCTGCGCTAAAATCTTGAAATCATTATTTCTATTCTTAGGTTCAAGCGCAACTGATACGATACTAATAAACTACTTACGATACATATAAGGTACTTTCAATTTATTGACACAACTTCTCGATTAGCACTGCCAAATATTACAATCTGATGAGATTGATACGCCTGCCCTCCGGATCACACTGCAGTGTCCTGAGTCACTGAAGGACTGACTGACTGAACTGATTTATATACGAGGAAAAATCCATATTTTTTTGAGATAACAAAGTATTTTTAAATGTTTATGAAATCTGAAACCAGATCAATTACATTTTGGCGCCAAAATATTACGTCATTTAAAAATAATTTCGTAACTTCTTCTACAGTAATGAACCTAGAATGCTTTAATTTTGCATATTATAGGGAACAAGTCAATAAAGCAGATAAAAAAAATTAAAAGTGTGTGTATCGAGCGGAATTCTGGTTGTCTAAAAAAAGGTTAAGTGTGAGGTCTTGTGTTTATCCGATCGTTATTATTCAAACGTTGTTAGTAAGCTACTATCATTGGCTATACAACACAAAAACCGCATCACTCTACGGTACCGAAAAGTTATTCAAATCGGGAAATGAAAAAAAAAACTTTCACTCGATACATTTTGCCGCGCAAACACTCACCGATCGAAACTTACGTAATAAATAATCTCGTTACAACTTTTAAACTATTAAACCTTAACATCCGAAATAATTCAGGTGTATAGATTACATTTAAATAATCATATCAAAAGAAAAACCAGTCGTTAGTGGTATAGTTTTTGAAAAAAATTTACATTTGCTTTAAAACAGTTTTTCCGCCTAAAAGCTTTAAAAAAATCGCGTTGTTTTAATGTCTTTACTACTCTTATAACATTTATCTTTACAATCTGGTATCATTCATGGGTAAAGAACCATAATAAATACTCATATTTAAAGAAAAATCAAAGTTGTAGGTGGAATATTCACGGAAATTAAAAAAAAATATATATGCTGTTTCCCGCCATTTTCGTCGTCTCTTCAAACCCCTTTTCCTGTAAAATTTTCCATAAAAAGGTCTATTTTCATTTATTTTTCTGTAAAGCGAATATGATGAGGACTGCATTGGGACCAAGAAATTTATATGTTTATTGGAGATTACATCACATAAAGTCGATTAAAAATCAAAAGACCTCAAGATCTGTAAAAATATATTTACATTTCGCTGTTTGATGCACTCAAACTAAATGGATGAAAATGTTATTTTTGTATGGTATAGGTGATATATTAGAGTATGGGGATATTAGGGTGACATGATTAGGTAATGAAAAAAACAACTAAAAAAACATTACGGGGTGTCGAGGGATAAGAAACGTGGACATTTCTGGTCGGATGTGTAGTACCCTATTGACAGATTCCACATATTAGGGGTATAAAAGTATTAATAATGGATGGTTATCGTCTCAAGACCTTTCAATTTACTGTCAAATCAAAAAATATCTTTATTGAATGTGAAATCAATTTTGAAGCAGTGATGGCTCAGTGGCATTCGCTATGGTCTTCCGCGCAGCAGGTCCATGTTTTGGATCCCGCTACGGGCCTGAGCTTCACCATATGGTGGAAGGACATTTTGCAAATGCCCGCCTGGCTAGCTATCACCCTCAAGTTTAAAATCTGTCGCCAAGCACCTAACGGTGTGATCTGGAATCTGTCCTTCAGAGCCATTAATTCTAGGTTAAGCCTGTTCATACCTTCGATCACTTTGTCACTTACCATCAAGTGATATTGTGGTCAAAGGCTTACCTATCAACAATCAAAAAAGGAAACAAATAGTTTTGTTGACTTATTAATGTCACATTAAAGCAGTACCTAACTATAATTTACCAAAGTTCATTAGAGTTATTACCACATGCTCACCTTTATATCTAAATTATCATTACCATTAACACCCTCAAGCACGAACATTACTTCTTTTCATATCCGAAACAACCGCCCTAAAATCTAATATTTTTACTCCCTAAAAAATCCACGTTTTACACGAACAAAACACCGTGTTAATTGAATTCAAAAGGTTCCCGACACCAATTAAAAAAGAGAAAATTACCACCTATTTTGTTGGCGTTAAAGCTTGTTTTCGGATAAAAGATTGCCCTCTCCCGGTAGTAGTAAGCCAATCAGAAGATTGAAGACATTATGACAAGGGAGCAACTCAACTTTCGAAATAATGGTGATCATATTTCCTAGTTGTAGATTATTTCGTGGAGCACGCTTGGAGCGAATTTAAAAGGCTGTTTGCAAGTTAACAAGGTTTGTTATGGCTCGGTTTACTGTTTGTGGCAAATAATCTTTTGGGCTAACAAGGTGGTTTTATGCAAAGTCGTCTTTTCATCTAAAATGATTGGGAGGGCTGATAGTTATAAGACGCTGTCATTTCATCAAAGGACAATTTTAAACAAAGACTTTTCAATAAGGAGACTGTATTTTTAAATTGAAATTAAGAAGTTCTGTGAATAATGTTCATTATAATTTTAATTTTAAAAGAATATTTATATGGCTTGACGTCTGGAGCATAGCGGTGTTTGGCGCTTTGTTTGGTGCTAAGGATTGGGAAATTACAATTTTTAGGACTTCTTTATCCAAAATCTGTGTAAGTTTTAGTACACAAAAATTTTCTGAATAGTGTTCCTTATGGTTTCTTTGAGAGGATCAATTGTTTGTAGTCTATTGTAATGAATAGAGCAGTCTTTCGGCTCTGATGTTTCCAGTCTGGTGGTCGTCTAATGAATGCTCCACTCCTCCGCTCTTTACTTCGTGTCAACACTCGTTTTAGCGGAAAATCACTCTGCCAATAACAGAGCGTGTCGTATGTTTTATCCCATCAAATGGTGGCGCTACTTTCGCGTTGGTGTTGCCATTACCAACATCCGCCAACTGATCAGTATTAAATATTTATTGCCATTCAATAACACCATAATATCGAATGAAAACATAACACTATATTCACATGATTACGGGAATTAAAAAAAAACTTAGCGGACCCAAAGGAAGAATTCACAAACAAACATTCAATTACACTTATTATTTCGGTGTCTAGTCCACGTCGCCGCTGCGTGAGACAACCTTACATCTGAAGTGCAGAGTGTCCATTGTGGCATGCGCTTTGTGGCAAACAACGCCACTACGTTGGAACCACATGTTATCAATGTACATAATATATATAATATAATAGTAATATCTTATTTATAGGCCACATGAAGTTGCTTGATGGTTAGAACCCTGTCAGTTTCTATTTCGAAGAAAACCTGACTAATTATATTGCTAAACCAAAATCCTCACCAAACAGTTTCTTTGCATTGTATTGATTTAGATAAATAGAGTGAGTGAGTCTGTAATGACTTATAGGTTCTCTAAATACTTTTATTGTAGTAGCTGTAGTGTTTAGTTTGTAGTTTGGTATAAACGTCGTAGTATTTTTTTTAATAGCATACTGCCGGTAAAATAAATATATATAAATTCTTATTTATTTTACATTGATGTTGTTTCATGTTTATCTAAATTAATTTTGAAGCGCTCGTAGCGAAGTTTACTTAGCTGTTCTCAACCGATCAGCAAAGTTAAGCAACGTCGCGCGCGGTCATGAGTTGGATGGGTGACCGCTAGTGACATTACTACTGAGCGTTTCCGTGCTTCAGAGGGCACGTTAAGCCGTCGGTCCCGGTTGTCGTCTTAGGATGGCAGTCGTTATTGCTATAACAGGGCATTCGCTTGGTGGTAGGGCATTTTGCGAATGCCCGCCTGGCTAGCTACCACCCTCAAGTAGAAAATCTGTCGCCAAGCACCTAACGGTGTGTTCCGGCAGCTGTCCTTGAGAGCCAGTACTTCTAGGTTAGCCTGAACAACATCTTCGACCACATCATCACTTACCATCAGGTGAGATAGTGGTCAAAGGCTAATCTATCAAGCATAAAAAAAAATAAAAAATAATACTGAATATTAAAAAAAAACATATTTTAAATTCTTACAAATATTTAAAATAAATTATTTATCTCAATAGCCACAGGGCCTTTTTTAGGGTTCCGTACCCAAAGAATAAAAACGGGACCCTATTACTGAGACTTCGCTGTCCGTCCGTTCGTCTGTCACCAGGCTGTATTTCAAGAATAGTGACAGCTAGACAGTTGAAATTTTCACAGATGCTGTATTTCTATTGCCACGGTAACAACAAATACTAAAAATAAAATAAAATAAATATATAGGGGCCTCCCATACAACGAACTTGTATTTTTTACCGTTTCTTGCTCGGTACTAATAACAGTACAGGTAGACGCTTTAACTATTTACAGAATATTTAGTTACTTGGCCGGTTTTTTATGTCACTGAACCTTCTCACTGTGCTAAGCTACAAAAAAGCAAATATTATACTTTAAATTAATAATTTTATTTTCATTGCAACATTTTACCTGAAATGGTTGTGTGGAGAATGTTACACGTTTACAGTAGGGACAAGTATGTTCCGGGTCAATGCTTCGATTGGATTACATTGAAAAAATATTATGCTGTAAATACTTCATATAGATATAAAAAAAAAACCTGTCAAATTCTGATATTATATCTATTTTTAGTATTTACTGCAAAATAATTGTTCAAAGAAATCCAACCAAAGCATTGACCCGGAACGTACCTACTGTAAACGTGTAACATTCTCCACACAACAATTTCAGGTAAAATGTTGCATTCCAAAGTTTGATATTTATGAGTCCTGCTTTACCTATCAGCTATAAACAGAATTTCAATGCAGCCAACAAATTCAAACTACCCAATATTCTCGGTACGGCTATAAAAATACAATGCATGCAACAATATATTGCGTTCAGGAACTACCAGGAACTGTAGTTTACCACGAGGTAACATTTAAATAACAAGCAAGTAACATGATATTCAATGTACGAGGGTGAATTATTGGATAGCTTTAGGATTACATTGATAATAAAAAAGATATAATTTCGATTGATTTGAATTTTCGAACTAATTTTATACTAGTACATAAAACCTTTAAGGTATAGGATTAGATAAGGTAATAATCATCATCAACAGCCATCACATCCACGTTTAGACATAAGCCTTAGAAAAATTAAAAATCGTTTGGCTCACACACCCCTTTCCCACACTACCATTACATATATGTATGGTTTTTAAGAGAAACATTTTTATGTATTGGGGATAAACATAAGTTGAGGTGGACTTAAACTGAATGCCATTTGATTTCAGGAGTGGCAGGGAGTGGAGGAGGCGTAGAAATACCAAAGAAAACGTAGAAATGAATCAATTCCCTGGGTGCGAACTATCAAATACCTCGGACGGATCCTTGATCTGCATCTCACTAAGACCACATCAAGTCTGTCCGCAACAAAGCGGCCTATGTCATGGGCCGCCTGGGTCCCTTAATTCGTTAAGATAGTAAACTGTCTCTAAGACATAAAAAGACACTTTACACTGCCCGTACCGTTCGAGTTCCGTAGATACTACTGATACTCCCACTTTAGCGCAGTTCAATAAGGATTGTGCCCACCGATACTTTGACCGTGCCCGCCACCACCTGAACCTTCTGGTTCAGGCAACGAAATATTTGACTGCCTCGTCCAATCCCTACTTCGACCCCCCTCGTCGCCGACCAAGGCAGATATTGGAAGATCCGGATGACCTCATCCCAGCCATTACGTTGGCAGCTTTAGCGTCATTCCGGTACCATTTCTGGCTTTTCGCCTTCTTCCTCCTTCTTCCGGCTTAGTGCCCTTGACACTTCCCCAAAGTTTCCTCCCAAAAAAACGGCACACTTGTGTTGGTCGCTTACTCGGCTCACGTATTTTGTGGTCACCAGTAACCTAACGCATCCTTTCACTTGGCTCGTTGTTGCAACTATTTCAATTCATGATATATTACAGAATATCTAAGGGGTAATTATAGGCATAACTTCAACAAGTACATTTAGATAAAGTTCTGAAAAAGTACACTTCACTCAACAGCTCGCAACAGAATTACTCCAATTTCCAACTAGATTTTCCACGTGTCCGATATTCAGGAAGTTAGAACAGTTTTTATTAAAATTAAACCTTTTAAGAGTTGCCAGTATTTTAAACCAAGTCTTCGGGTTTGCAAGTATTAAAAATAAAAATACTAACCATAAGAGTTGCCAGTATTAAAATGTCAGTAAAATAAGTAAATACCAGCGAAAAAGGTAAACTTTATATGAATCTCACACGTGAAATACAAGAGTATTTGATATTGAAAACAGAAGACGAACTCAAACTCAAGAATAATATTTTACTAGTAGATAATATAATAATATAAATAATTCTAGGCTAGCCTGAACAATACCTTCGACCACATCATCATTTACTATCAGGTGAGATAATGGTCAAATGCTAGCCTATCAGCCAAAAAAAAAACAAACTTAAATGTTGCCAAGTTTGTCAGATACGAGTAGATATTATTTCTGTTTTAATTATAAATATATAAAAGTAGTAAATATATAATATTTCTTTACGTAAATGTCACTGATGTTTCAGTGGATCTCTGGATGGTTTAGAACTATTTGAACATAGTTGAAAACTTAGTGAGTTTTTTTTATAAGAACAAAGTCAAAATCATTTATTGAATTTAGGCGTCTACGAAGCTCTGATGAAGATAAATTACAAATTTTAGTATTGAAATATTCTACATTTTACTGCCACGTTCAGCAAAAACAAATGCATAGAGCCACTGGGAGATGAACGGGCAAGAAACTCGGGGCCATTACTTTTACAATATTTTACAATTTAACAATTCTCTTAACAATGTGTTACATACTTACTATATAATATAATATTACAGTATTTGTTTAAATTTCGTAGGTCACAGGCAACAGCTTGGCAGAGGCGGAATTGTCCAGACATTTTTGTCGGTTAAGTAATTACAAACTGTGTAGTAGGATTTCTTAATCAAAATGTTTTTCACGTGCAACTTGAATTTCCCTTCTGTGAGTGTTGTAATAATTATGCTTGAAAAGTTTATTATAAAACCGTACACTATTACCTAAAAAGGACCTTTTATTTGTCTTTGCTAACCTAAATTCATTGTCGTGACCGCTACTTTTAAATTTTAATTATATCTAGACATTTACAGGGTTATTGGTAAAATGCTAACAACCTCTTAGGGTTGACTTCTGCTAGTCCTGTGAAACATTTTGAGATATTTTTTTTGTAATATATAATATGTTAATTGATAATTATAAACCAATGTTTTGGATTACAAAAACTCATGTAGATTTTTTCAGTGATCCCTTAAAACATCTTCCTAGACATATGTTTAAAAACAACATGTTGATCCGCAGCTGCGTGAAAGAAGAATAAATAATCGTTCGTAGAAACGTACCAAGAACACACTTTTGGTAATAACCATTGTGTGCGCATACAAATTAGACAATTTATTCGTGAACGCGTTTTGCCTTAACAAATTTTATATGTAAAATGTAACAATAAGGGCTTCTTTGAAATTGTTTTAAACTCGATGCCGAAATTACTCAAGTTGCTAAGTTCCCCAAATTTTTATTTCTTAAATTATTCATTCCATGGCGCTGTTTTAAACGTAATTTACGCAGTATTATTTTTAAGAGTTAATTACCTACAGTTTCCTCTTCGAGTAAATTCTTTGTTGTTATCAGATTTTCTTTGGAATCTTTTTTAACTTGGCTTCCTGTTACTTAGAGCGTTTGAAATTATTAAATTGTTAAAAAAGTAATATATTTTAGCTCCCAATATTTTGAATTTTACGTAATTTAAATGTATAGAGACTGTCGTTTAAACGTTTTCTTTTACTCTGGCAGTGTAGAATAACTAATGTTGTGTACTAATAATTAAACTACTAATAATTAAAGGTAAATGTGTGTTTATCAGTTTGTCTTTCTTTCGAAACGTTCGCTGTAACGCCATCCATTATTAGTCTAGATAACATCCGTATATTATAGATGTTGACTAAAGTATTAGACCTCACTAGTTAATAATTATAATCTTATTTTTATAGGTATTAAATAAAAATAAGATTAACCTCGTTGTAGTTTCTTCTCAGCTCTCTTGAAGTTTTTATGATAATCTATAATAAATATAAAGGGTTTTCCATTAAGAGTTTTTTTTTTAAATAAAAACCTGTTTAGGTGATACTGCCACAATTCTTATTTTATTTGAAAGGATATTCGCTGACATTATGCTTAACATAATTTCAGCCAAATGACCGCTGCGACTTCGCTGTAGGTGGTGTATCCTGGTGGACCAATTTTGGATAACATTTTCGCAAAATGTGGGCTCAATTTCACGAAGAGCGCGCGTTATATTGGCCTTCAGGGCGGCAATTGACCGTGGTTTGTCTGTATAGATTAGAGACTTCACGTAACCTCACAGAAAGTAGTCGAGCGATGTTGAGTCACACGATCTTGGTGGTCATTTGATGTCGCCACCACGTGAGATGACGAAGCCTTCGAATTTCTCATCCAATAAATTTAATGTTTCCCGTGATGTATGGCAAGTGGCGCCGTCCTGTTGGAACCACATGTATGTGAGAAACATACCATCTAACCTAAGCCATTAAAAATGTGTTTTCATCGTCCGATATCGTGAGCGCGGCTCCTTGCGCATCTTCGAAGAAATAAGGGTCGATGATACCGCCGAACCAAAATCCACACCAAACAGTGACTTTTTAAGAGTGTAGAGGCACCTAATAAATTTTTCGTGGATTTGCGTCGCTCCACATCCAGCAATTTTGTTTGTTAACAAATCCACTCAACCAGAAATGAGCCTCATCACTGAAAATATTTTTTTTTCCGTAAGCAGGGTCGGTCGCTAAATGCTCTTAAGCACAATCAGCGAACGGCACTCTCTGTGGTCATTGGGTTTTAGTTCTTGAGCTAATTGAACTTTGTCTGGATGAACTCACTTTGCATAATTGTATACTATTTGCTGATGATACCACAGTTATTATAAAATGTGACAAAAATGAATCTCCTGAACAAGTTATACGTAAAACTATAGGAGACGTAATTAATTGGACGGAAATTAATAATTTAAATATAAACATGAATAAAACTAATATTATGCAATTTACTTCATATAATTCTATTCCATTTAATCTTGACATATCATTTAAAGATCAAAAAGTAAATGAGGTACAGTGTTTCAAATTCTTGGGATTGATTTTAGATATACACCTAAACTGGAAAGATCATGTCTCTGCTGTATGTCAAAAACTAAATCGCTTCGTTTTTGCACTGAAGAAACTAAGGCAAACCGTTTCTGCTGAAGCTGCTTTAACAGCTTACCACGGATACATTTCATCGGTCCTCAACTATGGTCTCATAATGTGGGGAAACTCAGTAGATTCAGAGAAGGCATTCAAAGTGCAAAAAAGATGCGTCCGAGTTATCAATAAAGCATGGTATCTGGACAGCTGTAGGCCTTTATTTAGGCTTAATAATATTTTACCACTTCCATGCATGTATATCAGAGATTTATGCATATTTGTCAAACAAAACTCTTCTCATTTCAAACCACGCTGCCATAAAGATATATATAAGAGAAATGTTTATAATATGTGCATAACTGTTTATAATAAATTACCAGACGAAATAAAGATATTAGAGGGTCATGTTTATAGGAATAGGCTAAGTCAGTGGTTATTAGAAAACTGTTTTTATAGCATTAAAGAATATATGGAGGTTTAGTAAGATATAGATGTAATTAATATGATTATATTGTTAATATTACTAGTGTACAGCATTAGCTTTAAATATTTGCACGTCTGCTTGCAGGCAGAATACAGAGACCACGCATTTTACACAAGAACTCAAAATGTACATACATGATTGTATTCTTGCAAATAAATTATTTGATTTGATTTGATTTGAAAACCCAAATCTCGACGCAAAATCCGCTAAGTTGATGTCGCAGAAAGACCCAGCTCTTGTGCACGACGCGTTATGGACTGTCTGGGGTTTGCTGACTAACTGTCTCGAACAGCAACAATACTCCCCACTGGTCTTGCGTTTTTTTTGACGTACAAGCACTACTTCATCTTTCGCCGACCCGGTTGTCTCAAATTTCTTCATTAAACAACTGATTGTGGACTCTGCAGGACGGCCATGAACGCCATAAATTAGACGCAATGCGCGGAACGTTAGGCGAAGAGAGCACTGATTTTGTTCGCGCGTCCCTATTGAAAAACCCTTTAGAATAAACATGATATCTAGTCTACATGATCTGCGACTTAATAGACGGACTAACAGATCAATAGTTTTTTTGCACAAAGATAGTTCAGCTAGAAAGTGACAAATTAGTAAATTGTTTACCAAGGGAGCAAACAACCATTTTAAAGGCGAGAGTGTTTTTTTTAATCCAGAGCGGAACTTGAATTTGAATAGATGTGATAAAAAAACTGTTTTTTTCCATACATGTATTACTCATACAGGATAGCATTACTGTATAAAAATATATATTAAGAAAAAAATAAAATTTTATGCATATATTTTATACTGGCTCTTAGCCGCGACTTTTGTTTAATATTTTAATAATATTACCCACCTTTATTTATATATATATATATATATTATTATATACATATATTATACTTTTAATCACACACAAATTGCAGACCTATTGAGATTTGTTTTTCTTTAACTACAGCTAAGCTAACAAAATTGCAAATAAAGGAAAAAAGAACCCGAGCTGTACACAAAAGTATTTTAAATCTAAAGGGAAAAATTGATCGATTCAACCCAGACCTTTCTTTTATTACAAGGGGAAGGCGCCGATCAAAATTCTAGCCACGTCGTTGACGTATAATGGGAAATTCTTTGAAAGATTGCATCCAGGAAAGTGCAATCGCATGAATCAAGCAATTGTACAGTTATGTTCAAAGAGCGTTCATATATTTTCGATTTTATTTCAGTAGCTACAGTAACTAGTGGCTCTGTTAACTGAAGACCTTGCAACTTAAGATACTTTTTAAGTTTTAATCCTCATATTATTCCTCTTATTTTGAAGCGATCGTAGCGAAGTTTACTTAGCTGTTCTTAACCGATCAGCAAAATTAAGCAACGTCGCGCGCGGTCATGAGTTGGATGGGTGACCGCTAGTGACATTACTACTGAGCACTTCCGTGCTTGAGAAGGCACGGTAAGCCGTCAGTCCCGGTTGTGTGTCTTAGGATGGCAGTCGTACAAGCATGGTGGTACAGCATTTTGCGAATGCCCGCCTAGCTAACTACCCTCCTCAAGTAGAAAATCTGTCGCCAGGCACTTAACGGTGTGTTCCGGCAGCTGTCCTTGAGAGCCAGTATTTGTAGATTAGCCTGAACAACATCTTCGACCACATCATCTCTTACCATCAGGTGAGATACGAAGATGTTGCTCTGGCTAACCTACTGGCTCTCAAGGACAGCTGCCGGAACATACTGTTAGGTGCGTGGTGACAGATTTTCTACTTGAGGGTGGTAGCTAGCCAGGCGGGCATTCGCATAACGCCCTACCACCATGCTATAACTACTGTCATCCTAGGAAAACAATCGGGAACGACGGCTTAACGTGCCCTCCGATGCACGGAAGCGCTCAGTAGTAATGTCACTAGTGGTCATGATCGTAGCTTAAGGTTGAACTGGCTGGTCACTTCTCCATACAAACGTCGTAGGGTGATCACTCCCTTATTTGAGATTTTAAGTCCAGACTTAAGCATAATACCGATTGATATCGTCATTATCTAGGCTTGTACGATGCCAAAATTTTAAAAAGATACTTAAGTTGTAAGTTATGGGTCTCGAAAACTTTATATGAAAATGTTTCGAGGCTCATAATTCTCAAGTAAATTATTTTATTAAAATTTCGGCATCATACAAGCCTAGATAATGACGAGATCAATCAATTTTATGCTTTATTTTGGACCTAAATCCTCAAATAAGGGAGTGATCACCCTACGACGTTTGTATGGAGAACGGGCCGGCCAGTTCACCCTTAACTTTGCTGATCGATTCAGAAGCAAACTTCGCTACGAGCGCTATAATTATGTATTTTATAATTATAATTTAAAATTACAATATGTATCACTTTACCAATGGACAGTACCAGTGCCCCACGACATTCCTACAACATTGCAACAACAGTTACCGTACCGAATCTCCAGAACAGCCATAGTTATATCCATTTTTGAATGCCACCCGCGAAATTGCGTTCCACTGAAACCCACCGTGGATATTATACGCGAAATGATTTATATGGTGCGGTGGCTTAAGCGGGTATTATTGCTTGCGGTTGGAGAAGGGATAAATAGTTTTGGTCGTTGAGGTGTTAAATTTTAATACCACTAGTGTACAGTATTAAAATAAATAGGTTTTAGGCCTTTTTAATACATTTAATACATTTAATTGAAGTTATCGGGGGTTTTACCTGTTCTGTGTTTTAACCTTTAAGTACTGACGTGGGTGTCTCACAGACGGCGGGTGAACAGATTTAGGTCTTATTCGTCGACGTCAGCTTGTAAGATTAAAGAAGCCCCGGTTCTCACAGCTAACTTCTGTATTTGACGTGTTGATTGATCAGACGAGCACTTGCTCGCGCCGCTGCAACATATTCGGCTACTTAGCAGAGTCTCCGAGACAGTAACAGTGTTGATATTAATTGATTTGTTCTAAGATATTTACTATTACAAAATTACAAATTTACGAGAAAAGAAATATAGTCATGTGCGGGATTCGAACACGCGGCCATTCACCCCTTTAGACGGGGTATGCTCTAACGAATAGAGCTGACATGACACAATGACTCATAACTCAAATTTTTGCTCTCGTACTTCAACCTGGTATCGGGATGGGACGACACCTATAGTTCAACTTGCCTTGTTCTATTACTTGGATAAAGTTCGATTATAAGTTTAGGTATTATGAAAAAGACAGATGTTTATGTAATAGGAATTTGCTAATTAATATCCCGAATAGTCATTAAAGCTAGTATATAACAAATTTGAATTCTTCAGTCTTTGATAAATGTTGCTATAAGAAGTGCTAAAGAAATGTTGAATTCATATAAATAAGTAGTTTTTTTTTTTTCATGGTACACAAAACAGTTGGAACATATTTTGGTCATTTAAGTAGTTACTCGTACCTAATACATAATTACACAATTTCTTAAATACTTTCCTTGCCGTCTGAGAAACGTCGCATCCCATTTTTTTGAGTGGGGGACATGCCTTCGCACGGCCTCTCTACCACGAGGGTAGTGGAGGGGGATGTGCCCACTAAAACCCCGTGAGCAGTTCTCCGCCCAGGTGGGGGGCAAGATAGGGTTAGCATTTACCATCTTGCCCCGGCGGTAGGGCCAACCTTAATCGAGCCTCTGCGCTTGTAGAGGGTGACCTTGCTCACCAAAGCCGCCCGCGTAAGACAGTAGAGAGTCCCTTGACTCTTCACCAGTGTCCCTATTACGGAGAAGGCAGGAGGAGGCGAACCATTTATGACCTAGTTTAACATCGTCAGTACTCAAAGAGTAAAGCGTTGAATCAGTACCTTGAGGTTGTTTTACAAGACGTTCTTCACACGAGGAGTATTTCCTTTGAAAACTACTAGCTTCAAATTGAACGTCCTATTGATTTCGCTATGAATTCTGATAGAGAACCGTTCTTTTCTAACACAGACATTTTGATTACTTGGCTGGAGTTTTCAAGTGCACGGTAGATGCCATAAACTTTACTTCTACAGCGTTGGAGCTAAAAACCTGTGTTAAGATTTTATGACGACCCTTTCAGGGATATACAAGCGTGATGATAATATTCTAAAGTATCGCTTACTGTATTTAGCAGTAAATAAACTACTGCAGAATACAGCCTCCCATTAAGGAGCTATAATTCCCACGCTTGGCAGGCGTCTGGTAATCACCTCCTACGACACCCACGGGAAGATTTGGGGGGGAATGACATTCTAGCCCAGTAGCCCATAACAGGCCTGACCACTCCGCACTTTAGGTATAAAACTACAGGTACATCGGCGTATTCGTCCAGAGCAGATTATTCTACGGTGCGTGCCGCGTCAGAAGAGATGAGAGCTATGCGATAGAAAGAAAGCTTTTTAGGTGACTATAAATATTTGGTATCCCGTGTTTTACGAGCTGAAGTGCACTTTATTGCTTTGTAGCGAGAGTCGCTTATGTCTAGGAATGGCTTTGCTGATGCTTTGCCCATGGACGAAGTAAGATATTAACTTAATCATATGAAAATTATATACTTGATAAAAATCAATCACATCTATTATATATTATATTTAATAAAGGCACAGGCCCTTTGTAAAATTTTATATTTAAATTACAAATTTCATAATTTGATATCTTTTAATACATTTTCATTTGCACGCCAACAAATTGCTTTTAAACTAGTCTAGTAGACTCAAATGATTTCTGAAACTTTGTCTTTTTTATTTGTTTTTCTTTTTATTATGTTTTATTTGTTAACACAATAATTTTGTAATTAAGCAACTTTATACCACTTTTACTTGTTTATTTACTATGTAAAATAATTAATAACCCGTGGGATCGACAACCCGGTTAGAATGTCACCTTCCCATTTCTTCCCATGGTTGTCGTAAGAGGCGACTAAGGGAAAAGTGCGCCAAATAAACAGCATGGCAATTTTTACGTGGATGTGAGTAGGGTATTGTATGCATTAGACGCGCAACAGGGCTGTGTAACATGTAAGTGCCCTGTCACGGTTTCATATAATATGTTCTTGTGTTCCTGTCTCAGATGTTGTTAGCGTAAACATATCATTCGTAAAACGAGTATGTCCGTCGTCCAATGTGTTAGAAAAAAACATTTGGTATGACCCTGAAACTGTACCCGGTGAATGGAAATAGGCTCGCCCCCTATTACATGGAACCTGTTATATCTTCAATGAAACACCCAAATATGTATCAACGTGTATTTGGCTAAGTAGCCGTAATAGAAGTGAAACTTATCTTATGTCTACATTGCATAGTGTACACAAAGGTAGTGAGGTTATAATATCGTAGTACCCTCAGAAGTTCAGACTATGATATCTACCTACAACCTACTCACACATGTATGTAACAGAACCAAAACACAATTGGTGAAATGTGGGTATTCACACCACTGCCTACCCCTTCGGGGAATACAGGCGTGATTATATGTGTGTATGTGTAATAATTGTGAAAACCCAAGAAAACATTCACAAAAGTTGGTCATACGATTTGCAGTGTACTTTTTACGAGTACTACTTATTTGTTACGTGTGCTGATTTTTTTCATGGGATATTGAAGGAACATGCACGAGGCCCACCTGGTGTTAAGCGGACTAACCTCTTCATATAACAAATGCATTTCATTATAAGTGACGAATTGTTCTACGGCTGTCATCCTGAGACATACAGTTGTTAATTCTCATGTGCCTATCATTTTACTGGCTCTCAAACACTGCTGTTGGAACACACTAATAAGTACTAGGCGAAAGATTTTTTACTTACGGTCGGTAGCTAGCCACGGGAGCATTCCCAAAACGCTCTTCCACCGTGCGGTAAAGCTCAAGCCAGCGATGGGGATCGAACCATGAACCTGCGGCACAGCAGTCAATATTTATTACTGTTCAGCCATCATTGTTTCAAATACTGGGGAAATTGAAAATAGATACCAGTTTGAAAGTTCCCGTGAGTATGAGACATATTAATGTTTTCAATAACCGGCTGTACTCACGCGTACTAACGCCTACGTCCCCACAATCAACACCACCCAAGATTTATGGCTAACCGAAGATTCACAAACCGAGGTGGCCACTACACCCAATAGTAAGCCAAATTGATTCACCTACATACAATTAATCGAAACACCTGGCTACTGTCCTGCAACAACACACAGGTAGGACTCAAAGTTTTGTAAAAGACTCCAACCATTTTGTGCAATTACTAGAAAACATACGTGTCTAGCCCACAGAACTACTAGTAAGTTTTGACATAACATCTCTGTTCACAAATGTACCGGTAGATGAAACTCGTCGTCGCGATTTAGACGCGTGAACTCACCTGATGAAGGGCATCGGACATGCCCGAAACCTAGGTCGTCAATCTCTACCAATACGCGTGAGTACAGCCGGTTATTGAAAACATTCATAGATACCAGTTCTTAACGGGACTTCGTCGCGATAAAAACTTGTATATATATTATTTACCTCGAAGTTTCGACCAAGTTGCATTGGTTATGGTAAACGGCGGACTGAAAAGGCGGGTTTCAACGTCTTGAAGGGTATTTTCATCAACTAGGTACCCAATAAATACCTATAACTATGATCTAAAGTTGCAAAAAACTTAATGTTGCTAAATAAAAAAAAATAGACCTTCAACCTTCTGCTCAAAACATCAAACCCTTACTTACAGTGTTTAGTTAAAGTTAAGCAATGATTAACTATGTAAGGGTGATATAATTCGACAAAAACTAAAATGGCGTCTCATCGGGCGCCATTTTGTCCGGCAAATAAATCAATCTATCCCAAGAATGTTTGCCCTACCCCTACGACCAGAAACACGGACGTGTGTGCGACCCGTAAATAGAATGTGGTCACGCCACTTACGCCTGTTCCGGTCTATTAGACAATGTTCTTGGAAATTTCCTGGACAAGGGACATTATTGGGTTTAAGCTTTTTGTTTACAAAATCGATGGCCGCGTATTTGATGTATTATAGAAAGGTATAATGGAATAATAGTTTTATTAAGTACCTTATCTATGACTTTTGTCCGACCACCGGTGATTAGCGATAAGCGAGTAGCGAGTGTGTTCTTCTAACAGTTTTATTACTGGGCTATAATCACCCACTCACTCAGGGAGGTCCACTATTTTTAACTTTAGTAAAATCCTATTTAGCGAAATCGACAATCATTTGACCTACTCCCTTTTGAAGCAATGATAGCCGAGTTATAGCTATGGACTGCGGTACCGCAGGTCCTTGGTTCGATTTGAACACATGATTTGATGACATTTTGTTAATGTGCCCTTAGCTAGCTACACCCTGAAGTAGATAATCTGTCGCCAAGCACCTAACAGTGTGTTCCGCTAGCAGTCTTTGAGAGCCAGTAAAATTATAGGCACATGAGAATCAACAACTGTATGTCTCAGGGTGACGGACGCAGTGCAGTTCGTCACTTGATGAAACGAATCTATTATAGGCAGAGGATACCGCTTTACATCAGTTTTGGACCTCGTGCTTGTTCGGTCACAATTACATTAATGTGTACCTGATATTTGACATCGCTTCTCTATTTGAAACTAAAAACTTTTGAACGTGTGATCTGATCTCCCCGAAATTTGGAAAATTACAACGAGAGAATAGATTATAGCCATGAGCGGGGTTCGAACACGTGCCATCCAACCCTATAGCCGGGTTATGCTCTAACCGCTAAGCCAATATGACATATGACGCCTGACTCATTTGTCATTTGTTTCTTATCCATCGTATAGGAATGGATACTTCGCTGTAATTTCGTGAAGTAATCCGCGAAGCATGCATCATTGTTTTTTTTTCTATGGCTTATATGTTAACCATTGATCACTATCTTACCTAATGGTAAGTGATGAAGTTGTCGAAGATGTTTTTCAGGCTAACCTAGAATTACTGGCCCTCAAGGACAGCTGCCGGAACACACTTTAGGTGCTTGGTGACAGATTTTATACTTGAGGGTGGTAGCTAGCCATGCGGGCATTCGCAAAATGCCCTACCACCATACTATAACGACTGCCATCCTAAGGCACCAACGGGGACCGACGGCTTTACGTGCCTTCTGAAGCACGTGCACGTTCAGTAGTAAGGTCACCCATCCAAGTCATGAACGTGTCGGCATTGCTTAACTTAGCTGATCGGTTAAGAACGGCTAAGAAAACTATTACGAGCGCTCCAAATTTTTAAATTAATATATAAGCCTTATATTAGTCGGAAGATTGAGGTAAGATCAGGTACAAATACTACAAACTATATACAACACTACAGCTACTACAATACTACAGCTACTACAGTAAAAGCATTTGGACTCATAGGGAGTCCAAATGCTCTAGCCCACTATCAGTAGCCGTTTGGTGTAGAGACGTTGGGTCCGTGGGGACCGGGAGCTCATCGTATTTTCCAAAACTTATCAGAGCGCTTGGTCGATGCGACGCGTGATCAAAATGCTGGCACCTATTTGGCTCAAAGAATAAGCATTGCAATTCAACAGATCAGGTTAATAAATGTGGGTTGACATAATCAATATGACAAAAAATATGTTGAGCGTTCTTTTGAAAGGATATTTAAGGAATTTTCTTATTCTATTCATGTATAAGGGATCTTCTAGCGGTCGGGATGTAATCCTTTGGAGGCGGATCTATTAGCTCTAGAGATTGGGTTCTGGTGGGCGTACACGTGCATTTACTTACGAAACAAGCCACGGAATGTAGTCTGATATTTTTTTTATTAACTAACAAGAAATTAAATACAGCAACATCATAAAAAATCATGTGGTTTTATAGCCAATGGATTGCACGCCTGTATCATGTTCGGTTTGTAAAAAAGTAAGTGAATTTGACAGTCAACCGGCCGCCACTTACAACTCAATTCGGTGTAAAGCGCTCTGAAAATTAAGACGCCCTAGACGCCTGCCAACCATGGGGATTATGGTATCCTCACCTCGTATGGGTAGGTGGGAGAATTTCGTCAATGGCGGACAATATGCCCCGTGCCGGGCTAGAATATCATCCCCCCATTGCTACCTGTCGTAAGAGGCGTCTGAAGATAAAATACCGGAGGGCGGGCAGCAGCGCCTTCTGTGGAGCTGAATTCTTAAACTGCGATATCCAAGAGGAGGGGAGGAGGGGTTATGGCAAACCCCTCCTTAATGGGGGAAGCTGTGTTCAGCAGTGGACAATCAAGCTAATACAGTACAGTCCAGGACAACATGGCTGTCAAAGATGAAAATTAAATAAACGAATACAAAAAAATATTGATTACAGTAATAAGCCAGGCCTGGCTAACTCCGCATTTTAGGTACAAAGCTGCAGGTATAACGTTTTTTGAAGCAGTGGCGGCTCAGTGGCATTGTCTATGTACTGCCGCGCAGCAGGTCCATGGTGCGAATCCGGCCGCTGGCTTGAGCTTCTCCGCATGTTGGAAGGGCATTTTGCGAATGCTAGCGACTCAAGTAGAAAATCCGTCGCCAAGCGCCTAACGGTGTGTTCCAGCAGCTGTCCTTGAAAGCCAGTGAAATTACAGGCACATGAGACTTAACAACTATGTCTCACTTAACAACTATGTCTCAAAGTGACGGGCGCAATGCAATTCGTGGCTTGTGATGAAATGCATCTGTTAAAGCAGAGGTTAGTCCGCTTAACATCAGGTGGGCCTCGTGCTTGTTCCGTCACAACAACATTAAAAAAACGTTGTATCCGTCCGTACAGGATTATTCTACGGTGCGTGCCGTGTCAGAAGAGATCAGAGCTATGCGATAGAATATAAATATTAGGTAATCCGACCTCAAAGTGCCACTTTATGCCTTCGTTTCTAGAGTCACTTATTGTGAAGTGATTCTTTAGGTCTTTTTTGCTTTGTGACTCAACATAATAATTTGACTATCGCACGCTTAATAAAACAAAGATGTAAGTCAAAAAGTTGAATTTGTGGGAATAAGCGTTTAAATATTTGGACTTTTTCACGCAGACTTTAATTGACAATTTAAGAATATTTACCAAGCCATATATAACTTTAACTCCTGATATGATTAGGAAAAACTATATAGATTTTGGAAATAATAAAATTTGTTGTGCTGAAATCTATTATAGTTAGATAATTTTGATACCATAAAAAATCTTCTGACTTAAATCTGTTTATGCAAAAATATTTATCACATATCAAGATTTTTTCATGCAGTAAGTCGTAAAAATTCACTTTATTTTTAAAGCAATGTGATTGTTTTTGGCAATAGTACATATTAGTTCGTTTTACTATTATTCAAAATGGTGATAATATAATTCATGCATTATTGTTCCATTATTAGATTAAAATAATTATATGAAAATTGGAATATTTTTAAAAATAAACTATATTTTATGTTTGAAAACACGGGCGTTTGAGCGTGAAACAACTTACTATGAGTCGATATGACTATCGACAATGATTCGGCTTCTACCGGAAGCCTTCCTCAGGATGTTGAGTGTAGTACGTCCGCTGCGGTTACGTCACGTCACACAATTTTTATAATATAAATTTTTATATTATTTCATTATTATTTTTCCAGAAAGCTAATAAATATGTGACCAAATTATTAACTATTTAAACTTATATTTTTTTATTATTGCTGCTCAGGTTCTATTGATACCCCATGGGGTGCCGAGTTAGAATGCCACGCCCCCATTTCCACCTGTGGGTTTTCGTAAGAGACGACTAAGGGTAAAATACCGGAAGGTGTGCAGCAGTGCCTTCTGAGGAACTGATATCTTATGCTGTGATCCCAAGACGCCCGCCAAGCGTGGGGATTATGGCAAACCCCCCCTAAATGAGGAAGGCTGTGTTCAGCAGTGGATATTCCAGCTGATACAGTAATAACGATGAGTCTCAAGGGTCTCGTAATATTATCTATAATTGAAATCATGTGAGCGAAAGAAAACTAATGGTAAACTTCTTCAGCAAAACTTGAACATTGTTTTAAATTACTTTTTTTGTGATTATTTAAATAACTTTAATTAAACAGCTTCCACGTTGTTTAAGTAAATACCACGTAATACATTTCCTTAACAAAATATAACATTTCTAATCTAATCTAATCTAAAAATGTTGACTTACATCTTTGTTTGATTAAACGTGCGATATAGTCATAACGTTTCGTTTACAAACTTTAATTACTTCTATTACAACGTTAAGCAGCGAATCCTCCCCTCATAACGACTTTAATTTCAAATTAAAGTCAATAGAAGGCGAATCCCAGACGTTTCATATTCCCTGTTTTATTCTAATTCTACTATTGGAGCAGTGATGGCTCAGTGGCATTGGCTATGGACTGCCGCTCAGCAGGTCCATGGTTCGAATCCCGCCGCGTGGTGAAACGAAGGCTTGAGCTTCACCGCATGGTGGAAATGCATTTTGCGTATGCCCGCCTGACTAGAGACCACCCCAAGTAGAAAATCTGTCGTCAAGCATCTAATGGTGTGTTCTGGCAGCAGTCCTTGAGAGGCAGTGAAATTACAGGTGAGACTTTACAACTATGTCTCAAAGTGGCACAGTGCTATTCGTGACTTGTGATGAAATGAATATGCTGTTATACAGAGGTTAGTCCGCTTAACATCACGTGGGCATCGAGGTTGTTCCGTTACAATAACATAAAAAAATTGTATGTATATATTTATTTTCATTAATAACTTTTCATAAATGTCTGGTAGTCATCTAATAGTGGCGGTAAAACGGGTAATTTTTATCATTTTAAGGTAAAATGTTTTTATTGTTTACTGAAAAATATCGGCCAAATGCGGGTCGGAATCGCGCACAAAGGGTTCCGTACCATTATCTTTTTTATTTTATGGGATAGGAGGGCAAACGAGCAGGCGGCTCACCTGGTGGTAAGTGATCACCGTCGCCCACGAACATCCGCAACACCAGAGGTATCGAGGATGCATTGCCGGCCTTTGAGGAGGGAATATGCTCTCTTCTTGAAGGCCCCTAAGTCGTATCCGTTCGGAAATAATCGCAAAGTTGTGGACTTCCAGACGTCGACATGAAATTGATGAAACATCATGCTTTCTGTACAACATAAGACACTAAATTACAACCTGTTTAGTTTCACCAACTAATGTTTGTATAGATAATGGCACGGAACCCTTCGTGTGTGAAAACACGCACTTGGCCGTTTTTTTGTATTTTTTGGTTACAGGGGCAACAGAAATACGTCATCTGTGATCATTTCAACTGTCTAGCTTTCAAGGTTAATGGTATTAGTAATAGGGCCCCTATTTTTACCTTTTGGTCACGGAACCCTAAAAAGGAAATGATAGTGCCATAACTGGCCTAGATTTTAAAAATAACTACTAGCTAGAAATTCTGTCACCAAGCACATAACGGTGCTTGGTGACAGATTCCGGCAGCTTTCCTTGAGAGCCAGTAATTCTAGGTCATCCTGAACGATATTTTTGACCACACCATTACTTACCATCAGGTGAGATAGTGGTCCAAGGCTAACCTGTCAGCAACACAAAAAAACGTACGTAAATGTTTACGTTAATGTTGTTTCTATACCTACCCGCATCCTTCCCTCTCGCTCCGTTAAGGTGAATGTACTCAAAGCGCCATACAAACATATTTACGACCAATTATTCGAAGTCCTTGAAATTTCGCATACACGATCTTGTCTCCTATACAAGGTTATTGGAAAAATGGTAACAACCTCTTACGGGTTGATTTCTACTGGTCCTAACAGAAACTTTGAGATGAATTTTTTTTTTAGTTTTTTGGTGTTGTTTTTCATGTGTTATTGGCGGTATAACCACGTGGACCACTTAATGTTAAAAGTCTCTAGTGCCTGTTATTTATTACATTGTTCGATGTAAATATTCAAAAATCTTTGCATAAACAAAGGCATACCGCCGCTTGTAAAAAAAACTTTGACCATATTATCACATACCATCAAGTAAGATAGTGGTCAAAAGCTAGCCTATCAGCTATAAAAATAGCCATTGTAAGCATTCAAATTTGAAATAAGTAATTGACATATTGTATTTATTTTGAAAAAATGTGGGAAAGACTTTGATTTTATGCAGTATATGTCTCCGACAAAAAACGTGCCGTGACACGACGATTGTTTTATTAATTGTTTGCACCGTGTCACATAAATTGTTTTCGAGTTTCTTGGCCATTTCAGTAACCACTTGGGCTGCCTAAATGAGAGATATCATTGGTGGAGTTATTCCACGTTTAAACATGTTGCACTAACGCGTAACTGGAAAACATGGTGGAAAATAACTGTATGGAACAGCCTTAAATAGCCTGTCAGTATTTTTTTTTCTATTTTAGACAACACGCTATGACAGATTTCAAACAAAAACTTACTTAAAAAACAAAAGATATTAAAATAATATCCTTTTTTAATCAAGCAATATTTCAGCGGAAGCGTAGTATTAACTTTATTTGTTTCCAAAGAGTTTGTACCTCATTTTCATTTTATAATTAACGCCTTAAGTAACACAGCACACTTTAAGCACAGCGCAAGGTCCCAATTCGTTACGAACCACTAAAATTGAATGTTATTCAAATAGATGCGACCTAACAATTTTCACTTCTTCTACGATAAAGCAAGTTAATAAACTTCAGTGTTGCCAGCACACAATTACAAGAACCTTAGTTTCCTCTAGCTAAAACAATTAAGCTAAACTACCACGAGGGATACGAAATTGTCAACATTTTTCTTTGCTCTCTCAGAAGCCAAACAGTAAATAGGATTTTAACGAAGTAAATTTTCTTTTGTAACTTCTGTTCAAACAATGTTGAGCTTTATTTCATGTGGGATAAAAGTTTAGATTTTATTGAGAAGGATTCAGTAAGTGGATTGTTTCCAATGTGTCTCTATTATTAACAAAACAATGGCAACTATATAAGAAAATAATATTACAAGGCGACGGTCGACTTTATTTGTCGTGACAATAAAGCGCTGTGCTAAATAACTTTACTTGAGCAGATTTTCCGCAAAACATATTTTGTTTGTACCAGTAAAAACATGCTAAAATAACGCCTGTTATGTAAATATTTTAATTTACATGTATATAAAAATATAACAATAAAATATAAAAAGTTAACGGATTTATCGATAGTTCTTTGTTGCTGGAACATATAAAATTAGCTATTCCACGTTCTTGTAGCCGTCTTGAAAATAGAAAAACGTTCAGCCTACCTAGAACTCGCACAAACTATGGTCAGCATTCATCACTGTATTGCATTTGTAATTCATATAATACCATATGTTTTTTTTTTTTTTTTTTTTTTTTTTTTTTTTAGGGAGGACATAGATGCTGTCTACCGCTATACGGACGTACAGCTCCACCGGACTTTGGGCGAGGGGAGGCCCTCTTATAGCCCAGGAGGAAGAAGCGCTGAGGGCACTTCTTCTGAGACGGGCGTATAAGGCGAAAAGCGCCTTATACCTCCGTCTCCTGCGGGCGCCGAAAACGCCACGCTACTATCGGGAGGGGTGACAGCGAGCTCAAGGGCACCACTGTGGTTCGGACCTCGGCTTGTCTCGCTGCCGAGAGACAAAGGGGGAATCGGAACTAAATGCCCCGGTACAACTGCAGTGTTGTACCGTTGAGAATGGGCCCTATTGAATATTGCTCTGTGACTATTTGGAGAGACACTAATCGGGTTTTTATTTTTGCCTCGAGCTCGCCGGCGAGCTCGGTGTTTGATTGTGTAACCTCTGATTACCGCACACCTGGGGATGTTACCAGGACGACTTGCGGACAACGCTAAAGCTGCCAACGTAATGGCTGCGATGGGGTCATCCGGGTCGTCCAATACCTGCCGTGGTCGGCGACGGGGGGGTTTGAAGTATGGGTCGGATGAGGCAGTCGAATAGTTCGCTGCCTGGACAACCAGAGGGTTCGGGTGGTGGGGGGCTCGATCAAAGTGTCGGCGGACGCAGCCCTTATTGAACTGCGCTAAAGAGGGAAGGTTTAGGTCGCAGTGCAACTCGGCGCTCCGGACGTACCAGGGAGCGCCGGTTGCCCTGCGAAGAAACCGGTTTTGGAGGGCTTGAAGCTTATGTAGGTGGGCCTCACTAGCATGACTGAACACTACGGATGCGTACGTCATGATGGGGCGGATACAAGCAGTGTAAAGTGTCTTCTTGTTACTAAGAGACATTTTACTTTCTTTACAGATTAAGGGACTTAGGCGACCCATGACAAAGGCCGCCCTGTTACGGACCGTATTAATGTGATCTTTGAAGGTGAGATTCCGATCAAGGGTTACTCCAAGATATTTGGTTGTTCTCACCCAGGGAATGGGTTCATCGAACAGAATTAGTGGCTTCGGATAGCGGGGGCGGGTTTTCTCAGTAAAGCACATAGCTGTGCTTTTAACTGGATTGACCGCTATGCGCCATTTTCGGAACCAGTCACCGATCTCGGTGATGGCCCGTTGAATGACGAAATATGTCTGTCTATTTACATGCCAGCCAGTGGAATAAATGGCGGTATCGTCCGCGTATTGGGCTATAAAAACTTTGGGTTGGGCGCGAGGGATGTCACTGGTATACAGTGCGAAAAGGATGGGTGATAGCACGGAGCCCTGAGGGACTCCGGCTCTGACTGGATGAGGAGTGGAAAGGGTGCCTTCCACGCGGTAGCGAAATCTTCTGTCCCTTAGGAAGTCTTGTAAGGTGAGCACAAGACGCTCTGGCACGCCAAAGTGGTATAGCTTGTAAATCAAGCCATTGTGCCAGACTTTGTCAAAAGCTTTCGCTACGTCGAGGAAGATACCATATGTCAGGACTTGGATATATTTGACGTCTCGGTACCTAGTCTCAAACGGAAACTTCAAGAATTAGTAAATTCTTGGGATAGGGCCCGAGAGGCTGATATACTAAGTCTTCCTAATTTATAAATTTATTAAGTGTGATTTTATTCAAGTTTCTCACTAAAGTACTTCAATTTTGCATGCTGTGTCCACTTCGAGAAGGTGACACTCGCCCTACACATGTTTTTGTTTTTGTTTCTCGGGTTAAGCATAAAGAGTGTATCCAGATTTGTGGACCAAAAAGTAAAACTTTATCAAGAAGGAATTTACAATGGTCAAATTTTTTATTTAAGTTCCTAGTTTTGCATTAATATGCAAATAACTGCCAACGATTTTATGATGGCTCTTTCATTTTTACCATGTCTGATAGTGATAGAATGGCAGCATTTGTCAGCGTTATATTACGGGCTTCCATTTTATGTGGCCAGTCACAGCATCTTCCCGCTTGTTTATCGCTGTAGGACTTCGCCTTGAGCAGATGTGATTATTTTTATTATGTACACATGTATATCCAAATTAACTCGACTTTAACTCTCGAATTTACGTTGGCGAAGCAAGCACTAAGTTACTATTGTCTTAACAACCTATGTTAAGTTTTTTGGTCTTTAAATATAATTATTATTCACGTGATATTTTTTTCATAATTTTGATTTTTTAACAATAATATTACAAAAACAAATATAACAAAAAACTTACAACTAAAGGGTGCCGCCGGTAGCGAGGCCCTAGCTACCGGTGGTTAGGGCTGCAGAGAGAGGAACCTTCGGACAATGCGTATTGTATGTCGTGCATCTGACCCTTGATCCAACCGTCAAGCTAGAGCCTTTTGAGGTGTTGGTCGAGGCTCTTCGCTATTAGGCCGTTCGCCGAAATGATTACCGGGACAGTGATCATAATATTATTATTATATTTTCGATCACCTTCCAATAAAAAAGGCCCCAATGTTGATGTACTTAAAATATATATTTTTGGTTTACCCACTTAACACCTACAATGGATCATCCAATTTAAATGCTTCTTATCTCAAATGGCAACAAAGTTCAGTCCATCAGTTATTGAATTATGTCCAGTTACTAGAAAAAAGTAGTTCCTAATTATGCCTATACCCTTACGACATAGTAATCACTAAAGATCAGCGAGAATAGTCTTTGACCACTATTTCATCTAATGGTAAGCGCTAATGTGGTATAAGGTGTTGTTCAAGCTAACCTAGAATTACTGGCTCTCAAGGAAAGCTGCCAAAATACACCGTTAGGTGCCTGGCGACAGATTTTCTACTTAAGGGTGGTAGCTAGCCGCTAGCTAGCTCGCAAAATGCCTTACCATCATCCTATAACGACTGCCATCCTAAGAGAATAATCGGGATCGACGGCTTGGCCGCTGAAGCACGAAAGCGCTCAGTAGTAATATGTAACAAGGAGTACTGTGCCTCCTAAATGAACAAACATCTTTCTCACCCGTGTTCATCAGAGTAAGAAGTCGATACCGTAATTTTTTTGTAGTATAGTTAGTGATTCATCACTTCATCATTTGTCCACTGTAATAGTCATCATCGATAATAGTTGAAATTATCCGCTTAATAACAGTAATTTATTAATACTTGAAGCGCTTGTAAGTGTACGCAAGCAACGTCCACCGCGGTCATGAGTTGGATGGTTGACCGCTTGTGACATTACTACTGAGCGCTTTCGTGCTTTGGAGGGCACGTGAAGCGGTCGGTCCCGGTTGTTGTCTTAGGATAATGTTCGCAAAATGCCCTACCACCAAGCTATAACGACTGCGACTACGACTGCCCGTAATAGCATGGTGGAGCCCGTTATAGAGCCAATAATAATAGGTTAATAATAACACGCGTTTCGCTTCTACACGAAGCATCCTCAGGAGGTCTTGACTCTACGAGCGCAAGATCGAGAATTTTGTCGATCGTGCGCTCGTAGAATCAACGCGTCGAAAATTCTTCCGGTTTGGCTGCGTGGCGTTTGTGACGTCACGTCGGCTTAACAGGAAAATTAGGCGGAATTGTCACTAGATATATTTTTGTATTTTTATTTGTTTTATTAAAATATTAATTTGATGTTTTCGTAAAATAACTTTAAAATATTTGTTATTATTAAATATGGATTTCCGCAAAGCCGAAAATGCCTGAATCTATTGATTAATTATAGGTTAGCCTGAACAACATCTTTGACCACATCATCACTTACCATCAGATGAGATAGTTGTCAAAAGCATACATATCGCGATAAAAAAAATTTAATGCAATGTTTTTTTTTAATAATATTTTTAAAATTGTAATCTAGTCCAATGTTCATACATTATAATACAAGGGTAAGCGATATACACCAAATATCAAAATTAAAATGTGTTGCAATTATTCCGCTTTCGATCTCAATACATATGAACAAATGGACAGATAGACAAACAGTGAGATAGATAGTAGACTCTTGTAATACGCT
Source organism: Plagodis pulveraria (assembly GCA_963890685.1). Classification (NCBI taxonomy): domain Eukaryota; kingdom Metazoa; phylum Arthropoda; class Insecta; order Lepidoptera; family Geometridae; genus Plagodis; species Plagodis pulveraria. The sequence goes on along the minus strand of OY982973.1, from coordinate 9,189,324 downwards.
TCCGTTTTCCTCTTTGGGTGCGAAATTTTAAGAACAGGCCGAGTATGAGCTGGACTCAAGCTGAGTATTAAATTCTAAGCTTTTTTTTAAATATTTATTACGATATATTTAATATGTGATGGCACGGAACTCTTCACAAAACTACTTTGTTGGTTTGCTGATACCAAACTAGTTATACCAAGAATTATCTTTTAAGGAAATATTTTTACTACATAAAAGAGTTTTTCTATGAATATGCAAAGAAATATAATATAAATCTTAAATACTGTGTCATCTCATCATATAACATTTTTATTTTCTTATTTTTATTTTTAGTTTATATAATTGGCTTATTATTTTGTGACAATTCTTTAAGGGTTATATAACCTTAATATTATAAATGAAATTAAGAAGAATATTTTCAAAATAATTATAACATTGAATTGTATTAATGCATGAGGATCTTGATACTTAACTCTACAAATAATGTATCTGAACACTCGAAAGAGTTGTACTTGGAACCACATTTATGCATAATATCTAATGTACGTAGGTATAACAATAATTGAAATAGAAATAGTTTTTTTGAATAAACCAAACAAGGTCCATGGTTCGAATCCCGCCCAGAGCTTGAGCTTCACCGCATGGTGGAAGGGCATTTTGCGAATTTGGCTAGCGACCACCCTCAAGTAGAAAATCTGTCGCCAAGCACCTAACAGTGTGTTCCGGCAGCAGTCCTTGAGAGCCAGTGAAATTACAGGCACATGAGACCTAACAACTGTACGTCTCAGTGTGACGGGCACAGTGTAATTCGTCGTTGACGAAATGCGCCTGTTATAGGCAGAAGTTAGTCCACTTAAAATCAGGTGGGGTTCTGGCTTGTTCCGTCACAACAACATTAAAAAAAAAAATTGCTTCTTAAAAAATGATGAGGAACGTAAAAATAGTGCTTTAGAGTCCTGCACTAGGTACGAGTAAACCTATAGCGTGGAACCCGCGATGGTTGCGTACGTAGTATTATCATATGTTCGATGGTTGCGTGTTAAAATGTGTATCGTGCGTTTACAACATTGAGTGTGACTATGATAGCAATAAATGGTTTATAGTACCACCAACTTAACTGTGCAGTTTTCGAGGGCGCTACTGGTCAAGGAAATCAACTACAAACTGTCACAATTTGAAGGAATGTTATGTTCTTTTTTTTTGCCGCCTGAACAGATAAGTTGGTGGGACTGTAAATCTATAAACACAGCTCATGACTCTAATTTATCACTTACCCAATATAGCAGCACTTTTTCTACCTTATCTTACCCTTATTGAAACTAAAACGGTCCCGTGGGCTAACTGGGCCGTTGTGAGATGAAAAATGGGACCACTCTAGTCCCACTGAGCGTGAGTTATACTATGCAGTATTCTGTGGCGTAGGTAAAAGATTAACGTGAAGGATAATGATGGGTTCTGTAATTGAGATAAGGGTGATCCAGTATTTTTTCAGTTGCAGAAGGTTTTCCCTTGTAAGATAGTGTGGTCTTTAACAAATTTCAGACTGAAATGGAGTAGAAACCGTGGTTTGAATGCGACTGATGGAAACAGTATTACGCAATGTTTAATTATCGTGAGATTTTTTTTCAATAAGTTAATAAAAATAGAAAATAATTTTAAGAAAACATTAAATTAATGTTTTACTAAGTCAATAAAAAAAACTAGTAACAAAACGCCTAATTTTTCTGTAAAGCCGACGAGCGCACGGTCATTTAAAAAAGGGATTAACAGAGTCCTTAAGGGTCGGACATTGACAGTACTAATGGTATTTGCAAATATCTATAGGCGACGGCAACCGCTTACGATGGTAAGCGGTTGCCGTCGCCTATAGATATTTGGCATCAGGCGGGCCGTATGTTTGTTTGCCGCTCATTACATAAAAAAAAACATAAAATGTGTATTGATATGATATACTATATTACAAAACTTCTTAAGGCGAAATTCATAATCGTTTTTTATCAAGAAAATATTAACGAATCGTATTTTTCGATCAGGCATAGTATTTGTCATATCATCAATATTATTATATATTTTATTAATATTTGCGAAACGTATACACTTTATAAATAAGATGTTCAAAACGTAATATGTTTTGTGCATGACGGTAACCTTTTTACTAATATTAATGTATCAGCCAGATTGTCCACTGCTGAACACAGCCTCTCCCAATAAGGGGAGATTGGCTATAAACCCCACGCTTGGCAAGCGTCTCAGGGATTGCAGTGTAAGATAGCAGTTTCTCAAAAAGCGCTGCTCCCCACCTTCCGGTCATTTGCTCTTAGTTGTTTCTTACGACACCCATGGGAAGAGATGGGGGGAACATTCTATCCCGGTACCCCATAGGCTACTACATATATTAAAGGCAGTTATTCTGCAAATTCTAATTCTAATTCAATATCATTTAATGCATGAACATAGGTACATAAAATGGTTAAGATGTAAATAAACCTTAATTACTTCATTACATTCAACCCTATTAGGGTGTGCAAAATGAAAACATAATATAATTGTATCACATATGTATGAATTTTCTTTTTGTGTTAATTGTTGTTGTTTAAAATAAATACAAAATTCACATTACAAACACAAGAAAATTAAATGTCAGTTAAACATTTACATGCACCAAAAATCAAAAGGTTCTAATTAATAAATATATGTAATAATGTAATAAATAATGTAAAATTAATTAATAATAGAGAAAAAGATTAGTAGTCATAATATGTTTTTGTATCATTCATAAATTCATTAATGTAATATATGATTCATAATTGTATATTCCATTAATGTATATAATAATAAAATAATTCATTAATGGTATACCTTATCTAGCAAATAACATTTAAGTTTACATTTGAACACATTTATACAATTATAGTCATTAAGGTGGCAAATTGTAATAAATTTTCGTATCCATTATAAAAAATCATACAAAGTCTTCAAAAATTCTAATATGCTGTTTCAGCATGTAATGAAACAAACCCCACCTTCCGGTAATTTTCCCTTTCGCTTCAATAAGTAATTATAATACCAATTATTATTGGAACTTAGAAACACCTTTAACTTACAACTGAATCTACCCTTACCCTTCCTAATAGTTCAGCCACCAATCAAATTGATACCAACTATAAACCGATGAATCATAATTTACACCGATCCTTGGTTCCGTACATAAATTTATTATCACCCTTCCCTTAGATTAGTTGATAGTTATTTGGTCCCTACGTGGATCTAATCAGAGTTATTACTACGCCGTGATTTGAGAATATTGAGTTTGATGATTTATATTATAATCTGCATAGTTATATTCATATTTGGTGTAAATATTCTACGATAACAGAAAGTTATACAATGTTGTTGCGTTGGATGTATATGTTTATTTGATACTTTAGCTAGCATACTCTACAAAGAGTATTATGGCGTCTGTATTACTGAAAACAAGCGTTTTTGAAGCGCTCGTAGCGAAGTTTTCTTAGCTGTTCTTAACCGATCAGCAAAGTTAAGCAACGTCGCGCGCGGTCATGAGTTGGATGGGTGACCGCTAGTGACATTACTACTGAGCGTTTCCGTGCTTCGGAGGCCACGTTAAGCCGTCGGTCCCGGTTGTTGTCTTAGGATGGCAGTCGTTATACAAATACAAATACAAATACAAATATTTATTTTATAAAAATCACATGGTACAGTTTTAACTATACATTAATTATAATATCGTTATTTTTATGGTATATGATCCAATTTTATAGTACAGTTATTGCCATTGACAACTGTGCTAGGTCGTACCTGTGTTACAGTTGTCATTGTGTTATAGCATGGTGGTAGGGCATTTTGCGAATGCCCGCCTGGCTAGCTACCACCCTCAAGTAGAAAATCTGTCGCCAAGCACCTAACGGTGTGGTCCGGCAGCTGTCCTTGAGAGCCAGTACTTCTAGGTTAGCCTGAACAACATTTCGACCACATCATCACTTACTATCAGGTGAAATAGTGGTCAAAGGCTAACCTATCAGGCATAAAAAGAAAAAAAAAAAAGCAATGGTATGCTAGTTTTAACATGAAAAAATAATTAACAAAAGTTTTTACCAAAAAAAATTAACCGACTTTAACACTCAAATGTGTGAAATAACTTGTTGATCGGTACCACGATGGTTCAAAAGTACCTATTACCACTATATTGTGCACATGGTACCAATTTAGACAAATTATTTCACACATTTGAGTGTTGAAATCGGTTCCAGATTTCGGTAAAAAAAACACCTCTTTAGTGATCCTTGCTACTTATGGGATCGATTGTAATTCACTGTCAATGAGTATAATATCAATATGATAGGGAAAAAAAAATCAGTTGTTGGAGTGTAATTTAAAAACGGCTAGACCGATTTTGATTAAATTTAAATAGAACTACACGGCAAGCATCAGCTTATAAAAAATGAATCATCAAAATCGGTTAAACCATTCAAAAGTTCTGAGGTAACAAACATAAAAAAATACAAACGAATTGAGTACCTCCTCCTTTTTGTGAAGTCGGAAAAAAGGAGAAAGAAAGCAAAATACTGGGCGAGTGTGAATGGAATAATTAGAAGGGAATTTTGGCGAACGTATATTGACGTGATAGGATTGATGATTGAATCTTAATCGGATGGGCGTGAATGAAGAATGTGATAAGAGGGAAAGAAGTAAGGGACGGTTATAGTCATGATCGTAGCAAGTGGGATTGTGCCTCCGAAATTCACGTGTAACATAACTGAGTATTTTATAAATATATACATTTTTTACCGCCAAGCAGTAATGTTAATATTACTATGTTCCGGTTTGAAGGGTATGGGTGCCGGTGAAGTAAGAAGTACATGAAGATTTATGTCTCAGGCTGATGGGCGCAGGCAGTTCGCCACTTCTGACGAATTGCATCTGGTATAGAGGTTTCTGCTTAACAACGGGCGTCGTGATTGTTTCGTCACGGTAGCACCAAAAAAAAAGGAATCATGACACGAACTTGACAACTGAAAACATAGGACGTTTCATAATTAAACCATTTACTACATGATGTCAGCGTCAAGACCACACAAAGCGAAATGAAATGATAATAGTAAATTATTTAAAATAAAATCTGTCGAATTTAATGATTACATGAAATATGTTCAACCATTCGTAATCTAAACTTATACAGAAAACGATTTACTAGTTAACGTTCCATTGCTCGATTAGTTCACAACACTAAGCAATCAAGTTATTAAACAAACTTTTACTTATTTGATCTCTTAACTGAATGCACACCAACTCGTGTGTGATTAATAACTTAGTTTAAGAGTAATGCCCTCAAAGAAAGAATTTAGAGAAGTTTGAGAAGTATTAAATTATATAACACATAAAACCATGCATTCTTCTGCCTTTATGACTAAAGTGTGTGGTATACTTTATTGAACATACAAATTTGTTTCGTAGCCATGATTCATTGCTACGTCGTAGTAACCTTTACAAACTACCACATAAAGCGCAAGAAAATGGGATTACGAAGGATTTGACAATCTTTCAGTACTAAACATCATCACTACAGTGTCAACGTTCTCGTTCTGCTGACACTGCATTGCACTTTCATCTTTTTTTATGCCTGATATGTTAGCCTTTGACGAATATCTCACCTGATGGTAAGTGATGATGTGGTCAAAGATGTTGTTTAGGCTAACCTAGAGTTAGTGGCTCTCAAGAACAGCTGCCAGAACACACTGTTAGGTGCTACTACGATGCAAAATTAGTGAATATGTAAGTACATGAGTATTATTACGGCGGTTCAATTTCGTGTCAAAGCTACAGATATCAAATTGTAAAAGTGGGCTTATTTATGCCAGCCAAAATATAATAAATAACGTAGCGTAGTAAAAACTTAGAAGAAGGGTTTTTTTTTTGCTTGATAGGTTAGCTTTTGATCACTATCTCACCTGATGCTAAGTGATGATGTGGTCGAAGATGTTGTTCAGGCTAACCTAGAATTACTTTATATTAACTTTACTATTATGCTACTTCCAAGTATCAGCAGGAGCTGAAATTTTCTATACCTGTCAAATCATAATGAAAATACACGATGACATAAAGATGACTTCAGAAATGACTAATAGCGCATTGATGGTGTGCGGACTTCTCGGTCAGTTATAGTAATTACCTTATAAAAGTTTTTCTAAGAATATATATTTTAATACAAAATAAACATGAATTGCTGATGCTTGCATATGTGTGAGTGACTTGGGTTTTGTTTATCAGGCTGCTGTTACTTTTGTGGAATAAAAATAAACTCAAACACAGCGTCCAAAGTAAATGCTTGGAGTAATAAAGTTTCTGCAGGTATAGTTTACGAAGACAATAATTATTTATACTCGTACTTCTAGAAGACCATAAACCTCTATGCAGATGCTCTATTTAAATTGACAAGTATTTTCCTGAAGATGGACAACTTTTTACGACGCAGTTTTAGTGAAATAGGAGTTTAGTAGTAAAATAAAAGAATGGCTCAGAGAAAACAATAAATCAGCAGGCCATTTCTTACCTTTACTCACAAAGGTAGGTACAGTATTTATATCTAACAATATGAGATAAACAAATGTATATGTGTTATAATCCGTCCGGTACTCCCACTCACACATTTGCAAACCCGTGTACAACGAAATTATCTTGTAACCTTTCTTAACCTGTTAATACCATACAGCAAGTATAATTTCCAACCAGAAGAGCCACCACCTTTACCTGCAGTACCCTGTCCCAACACAAAAGAACATATTATTAAAAACAACAACAGTTATAGTAAAAAAAAACTTTTTTTACTTTTATTGCTAGCCACCTACCTGAAGTTACTCACTTTGTGAATGCTGTCGTTGGTAGTTTACCCACATCTTGGGTAATCAAATAGAAATTACAGTAGGGAGACCTGATGAGGGTTTAATGTGCAGCAACACTTCACTCATATTGACATGAGAGATGACACGCTGCTCACCTGGCGCATTTTTTATCTTAATCGACTTATAAGATATCCAACAGGTGATTAAATAAGGAACAGTCCATGTATTTTTATGCCAGAAACACATTGAACTCACCATATGGCTCATTACTGGTGAAACATGCAAACCTGATTCTTTTTACACATTTCCGCATTAGATTGTTTGAGACTAATGTAATAAAACGTTCCTCATATTATCAAATGTGATTGCATTCAAGTCTTCCATTTATTTTCTTATTTCAGTTCAATTTCTAAAGTAAACGCATGCAAAGGTTTTCACTCTCGTATATTTACTTTACATCCCTAAAGATTTTGCTTCACATAGAAAATCTCTGTGGTTTTATGCTGCGAATATATTACTCAAGCCGTTCAAATTTTAAAAAAAGAAGATATCTGTTTTGCTTGGTGTATGAAATTTGTTTCGATTGCTTTAAAGGATATTTAGCATGTGATATTAATATGGATTTAACCAAACACTTTTTATTACTCATACTCGGAAAGTAGGTCGGAAGTTGTCTGAGGACCGGGTTGAAAGTAATACTTTTCAGCCCTGGGAGAATCGCTTTCAACTGAAAACAATCAAATAAAAAAAAAGGTTTCAACCATGTTCCAACTTTCTACACAGCTGCTCAATTACAGCGCGATGTAAAATTTAAATAAGCTATAGTAAAGTACTAATTATTGTTTTTTTTAATGTCTTAATTTAAATATACTTTTAACAAAAATTATAATAACATAGATTTGATCAAAATATTTAGCACTTTTTCAACGATGAAAATTAAAAATTATGGCTAAAAGTTAAAGAGCAATGGCCACAGAAAAAAAAATGGAGGGAAATCGGCAATCCAATCTTCATTAGTGTTTTAGAATTGAAATTTTATTTATTACAGCAGACTATAGAGAGGAAATTATAGCAGATATTTGTTTTAACAATGAGTTCATCTGATTCAGATATGGATTTAACGCTTGATTTCATAAGAGAAGAGGCTAAAGCAGTAGTGGAAAACCTTTTACTTTCCTTTTATTTTTAATGAAAAGTACTGTTTTTACCTCGGTTTAAAGACTTATTTAGTACTTCGAAGTATCGGTCAGTCTCGGGTCTAAATAAGTTACTTTTAACCCTAGTGTAACAACTATTTTTAAAACAACAAATAATATCGTTAGATTTTGAAGCCCGCGTAGCGAAGTTTAATTAGCTGTTCTTAACCGATCAGCAACGACCGCCGCGGTCAGGAGTTGGATGGGTGACCACAAGTAACATTACTACTGAGCGCTTCCGTGCTTCAGAGGGCATGTTAAGCCGTCGGTCCCGGTTGTCTTCTTAGGATGGCAGTCATTATAGCATGGTGTTAGGGCATTTTGCGAATGCTTGCCTGGCTAGCTACCACCCTAAAGTAGAAAATCTGTCGCCAAGCACCTTACAGTGTGTTCCGGCAGCTGTTAGTTATTCTAGATTAGTCTGAACAACATTTTCGACCACATCAGCACTTACCATCAGGTGAGATAGTGGTCAAAGGATAACCTATCACGCATAAAAAAAAAGATAATCTCATGAATTAAAAATCAGACGTAAGCCTGTTCTTTATAGACACAAACTATGTCTACAGCAGCTTAGGTCTTATTGAGCATTACCACCGAGCCATTTTAGTTACAGCGCTTAACCTTTCCATAGCAATCCAGACTGAAAACTAGACATTGTGATCCGACCATGTTATATCAGAGATGCAACACTACAATTTTACCTTTAGAAGTAAAGGAATAGGGTTGATTTTGACGGTAAAGTTATCTTTGTAGGCGTATTCACAGAGATTCTGAGCCTTTATGTAAGGAGTGTCCTTTCATCTCACTCCTTTTAACCTGAAGCTGCAATTATAGTTAGCGTGCCTCAGGGTGGTTATATTTTAGGGTTCAGCAGGACACTGTTTAGTAACTAAAATCAATTTCTCGCATTAAAGTCATTAATTGTTTTTTTGTTTTTGAAAGTTATGAAGACTCATAGAGACTCATGAAGACTTATTTGTAACGACATAGATTAATCAGAGACATTACAATTCGAAATTTGTCTGTGTATTGTATGACAAGCAGATAGTTGACTAAATATTTGTGCAATATACATTGCACTAACTTGACAAAAATATATTAAGGCCCTGTTTCAGAATGTTCGAGTAAGATCCGGTTATACTACCCATAACATAAAATAACTGAATGATAAAAATGACAGTTAACATGCAGCGCGTTTCAAGCATTAACCGATGGATAGGCTAAATCGATAACTGTGAAACGCAAAGATAATGTTTTATTTTTAAAATATGTTCTGGGTAGTATAACCGGAACTTACTCGAACATTCTGAAACAGGCCCTAAGTATAGTGAACTGCAAAATACGTCACATATACCTTGCTCTAACAATTTGTACTTTGAAATTATCCCACCGATAATTGCATAACGTGGATAAATAAAATTTACTTTAAAATGGAACAGACTTTAACACTCAAAAGTGCGAAATAACTTCTTGAAGTCGGTACCATGATAGCTCAAGAGTACCTTTTATCACAATATTGTGCGCATGGTACCAACTTCGACGAGTTATTTCACACTTTTGAGTGTTGAAGTTGTTCTATTTTTAGGAAAAAAAAATCCCCTTTTTAGTAGTGATTCTTGCTACTTATGGGACCGATTGTCATTCACGGTCAATTACTATATCAACAAGGTAGGAAAACGCTTTTCAGTTATTGGAGTGTTACTCAAAAACAATTTAAGCAATTGTGATAAAATTAAAATGGGACCACATGAAAAACATTAGCTTATAAATTAAAAAAAAAAACATAAAATCGGTTCACGCAATGAAAAATTATGAGGTAACAAACGTTAAAAAAAATACAAAGTTGAACGTACTAAAATTTTTACACACCTAATCTTGCCTTTGAAGTCTGTCAGAAAAAAAACATTTATAAATATGCTTCATCTCTCTTTTTGTCTATATTTTCTTAGGAATATATATTTATTGTTATATATATATGTTTGTCATAACTTGGATGGGTGACACAAGTGACACTACTATTAAGCGCTTTCTTGCTTTAGAAGGCACGTTAAGCCGTCAGTCCTGGTTGTTGTCTTATGGTGGAAGTCGTTATAGCATGGTGATAGAGTATTTTTTGAATGCCTCTTGGCTAGCTACCACCCTAAAGTAGAAAATCTGTCAAAAGGCAGCTTTTCGTGGGAGCTAGTAATTTGTTATTATTTAGTTCAGCCTAAACAACATCATTGACTATATCTTACTATCAGGAGAGATAGTGGTGAAAGGCTACCAAAAAAAATTGTAAGTAATTAATTAAATTGTAAGTAATGTAAGTCTAATTGTATCATCAGTACATAGCATAAAACAAAGTAGCTCCCCGCTGTCTGTCCCTATGTATGCTTAGATCTTTTAAACTACGCAACTGATTTTGATGCTTTTGATTTTAATAGATAGAGTGATTCAAGAGGGTGGTTTATATGTATAATACATGCATAATATAGTAGAGAAGCACTTATAACTATAGAGGTTTCTAATGTGTCTCGTAAATAATTTTTTTTTTCGCTGACATTGCAAACGCTGGCTGAATAAAGACATTCTGTATTATATTTAATATCTACATTGCACCTGTGCGAAGCCGGGGTGGGTCGCTAGTGTCTAAATAAAGAAGGATCTATGTAAAATAATTTTTATTTGTATTACACAAATATTGTTTTATAACAAGCAAAACAGTTTTCCCTTCAAATAAGGATGACGCATGAGAACAAAATCGCAGTATAAACCATTTATTTAAGCTCTATAACCTATTCAGTTCTGATACAGGAAAACAAATGAATATCGTTTTACCCATCATAAAACAACCGTAAAAATAATATAAATCTCTTTTTCCCTTAACAGGGAAATATCAAAGAAAATTGAACGAGACAGAACACATCACGTTACCTGTAACATAAAATATTTATACAGAACTCTCTCGCCTAGTTTCTATTTAATCTTGGCATTTTTGCAGAGGATTTTCACCTTTGTGTTTAAAAGCGAAGTTTTTCAGGTTTTTTTGTTGACAGAATACAGTTCTTTTTACAGTTTTATCTCTTTTTTGAAGGTATATGAATTAGGCAGAAAATGTCTGTTACGTAAAAAGACGCTCAATTTGGCAAATAAAAAGCAGAAATATTTATTTTATTTTGGTATTAAAAATTCTGTAATACAAAAGCTTTAATTTAAATGAAACGCTGCCTCTTTGTTTATTTAGGTAAATAAATACATCATCTAAACTAATATTATAAGGATAAAAGATTTTATTGTTTGTTTGCATTCAATAAGCTCTGAAACTACTGGACCGCTACTGGACTACAGAACTCCACCGCGGGTTTGATTGCCCGTCTGCGACCACCCTTAAGTAGAAAATCTGTCTGACCAAGCACCAAACTGTGTGTTCCGGCAGCTGTCCTTGAGAGCTAGTAATTCTAGGTTAAGCCTATTAACACCTTCGACCACATCACACTTACCATCAGGCGAGATTGTAGTCAAAGGCTTACCTATCAGCAATAGGAAAAAAAGGAAAATAACTGCTTCCGAAATGTATACTTGTAATATAGAATCAATAGCATCGGATCAAATTGGATATCTGTGGGACTAATCTTTGTATCAGCCTTATCCCATCAAAATTTCTGTGATTTGATTCTGTGAAAAGGTAACTCTTTATCGCAGTCAGTAGTAAAGTAACGTTACTAAGGAGGTAATATTTCATGCCAAAGAACCGAAACAAGCACGCTTGTCAAAAGCAAAATTAAAGTCGTAAACGCGGAAATAAATCTTCTTTTACGTTTTCTCGTAATTAGTTCGATCGTAAAACTATACTCTTAAATAACGTTCTCGGGAAAATATATTAGAGGAGTTTTATTATAAGTGGGCAAGGCATTTTATTCTGTTCTGAATGTGCATCATGCTGGCGTCGATCTTAAGTAGGGTATTGCTGCGCATTATATACAAATAAAAATAATTTTCTACAAACTTAACGTAGCGGTCCCAAACACTTCGTATGCCAACTATGATGTACTTAATAGGTACGCCGTTCGTTTAACCTGCTAAAACCGCACACACACTCTTACTCCTCTGCACATATTTTATTTTTATTTTATATTTCTTTCACCTGACTTGCATTAAGCTACACAAATATAAATATATTTAATCTGTGGTACACAGATTGTTGTATTGCACTCGTCTCGCCTTGTCATCTCAAGGGTGATAGCTGAAAATCAGTGTTTGCTCTTTGAGCAATATTATTCGCTGAGCTATGACCTATTTGTTATACTGCAACACACACGTACTTTTATGTTTTTTGGTAGTAATCCCTACATCGTCTTGTTGTAAGTAGGCATCCATTAAGTGAAATGAGACTTTGTATAATAATGTATGCAAAACTGTAGGTATAAATAATTTATTTTATATTAGGAATTAGTTAAGAGTATGGTTGTCTGTAAACTTTATTTGATTGTACGTGTGTATTGGAGAGACAAATAAATGCCTTATCTATCTATCTATCTATCTATTGTTCATTTTATGGCCAATGGTATGGCCAAGCACAACTTTATAGTATCATTTTTTTTGTTATCACTATCAGTATCACTATCACTACATGGTAATAGTAGTGGTACATATAAAACAAAGTCACTTCTCGCTGTCTGCCTGTGCCTATGTATGCTATATATCTTTAAAACTATACGTAACAGATTTTGTTGCGTTTATTTTTAATAGATAGAATAGTTCAAAAGCAAGGTTTATACGTGTTATATATTAGAAATACACTGATAATTTTAGAGGTTTCTAATGTGATGTAAATAAACAAATTTTTTTGCGCTTACATTGCAAACGCTGGCTGAACCTTACGTGATGGATCTAAACAATGTACTACAGTATAGTATCTACACCTTAAAAAGATATGCGAAAAAATCCGCGATCGTATATGTCTCTTTCTTCTTCTTTCTTCTATCTTTTAGGGGTAACCCATAACAACCATTTTTTATCCTATACTTTTTACGAGAAATAATAACTTACTACCGAACGTTTTAAGGCCATACAGGATTAATCTTTATCCAATTAAGTACCTGAAATACATTGTGCATTTAAAATAGCTCAATATGGCCCTTGCGGCTTGATTTTTTTGTTGCGCGTTGAGTGTTTTTCATATGGCTTATTATATGTCGCTCTTTCAAGAATAACTTTTAAAGAAAACTTGTTTGTAGTGTCTAATGACATATGAGCTGTAAACGTTGTTGTAAAAACAGTCTGTAGTATATTTAGTATCAGTATTACATCCGTTCGAAACCGGGGCGGGTCGCTAGTGTAGAATATATATATATAAAGTTGAACACAGTTGAACTCCATCAATATCGGATAAATGTTTCTAAATATGGTCAAAAAAATATACAGTGTGATTTTCGTTTAGCACGCGATAGTGCTTTTAATCATAATTAGAAATATTTAAGGGTATTGATATCATTGCGAGAGTTAAGTGTTTGAAATAGCACTTCTTACCATCAGATGAAGTCTAATAGTCTGGTTGATGACCACGCACCGTCACCTATGACGGCTAGAGTAATACAAATGGAGCAAAAAGATTGGACTCTAAAGAGTGTGTCTCGTAGGAAATACAATGCCTTCTCCGAGCCAAGAGCGCCCGCCGCGGCAACACTGCACCGCGCCGCGCTCCCTTTGAATAGAGTTTTGAATATTGACATCAAGCAAAGTAATAAAAAATATGAAATAATAAATTACAGGCACAAGAGACTTTTAACGTCAGGTGGTCTTCTTGTTTACTCCTTCAAAATACACATAAACATACACAAAAAAGAAAAAAAAATCAAATTATTTGTTGGGACTAGCAGACCAACCCTAAGAGGTTGTTAGCATTTATCCAATAACCCTGTATTAGGTTCAAGAACATGCATGCGAAATTTTAGCGAGTTTGACATTCGCTATTTAAAATAATATGATAAAACTACGTTTTTATGGAGACCGCTACTAATACACTTGCCTTATACACCCAGTTTTCTTAACGCTTGTGAGATCGACTCCAAAAATTCAGCACCAATTATTAATAATTTTACTTTTAATTTATTTTATTTTGCTCTGATGATAAAAGTGGGATAACTTCAAAGGAATATTATTATTATTGATGCTCTCATCCTGTAATCAGTTTGTTATTATCCGTGTGTTCTATTTTTATAGTGAGATTTATCACAAAATTACAACGAGGGAAAAAATGTAAGTCATGTGCGAGCAGTAAAGCATTTATAGTTATGTGCGGTGACTTAAGTTTAACCTCTCGTTCCAATTTTGTATTGTATTGTAATACGCGGTGCATGTGACATTGCAATAATAAAAATACATTAATGAGTTTTTCTTTAAAATTTTAACAATGATTCTTTAAACTTTCTATTAGATATATTTTTAAGTTTTCTTGATTACTTAGCCGTCGCCCTATTCGCTATTTGTTCATATCACACTTAACCATTACGAAATTCGTGCAAGCCGTAGCCGTGTTTTTCCGTGCTTCGGAGGGCACGTTAAGCCCTCGGTCCCGGTTACTGTCTTAGGGTGGCAGTCATTATAGCATGGTGCCAGGGCATATTGCGAATGCCCGCCTGGCTAGCTACCATCCTTAAGTAGAAAATCTGTCGCCAAGCACCTAACGGTGTGTTCGGGCAGCTATCCTAGAGAGCTAGTCATTCTAGCCTGAACAACATCTTCGACCACATCATCACTTACCATCAGGTGAGAAAGTGGTCAGAAGCTATCCTATCAAGCATAAAAAACAATAAAGTTTATCATATCTAGATTCATGTATCACGCTGTTTATCTGCTGTTATGTTTAAATAGGTACAATTAAATCGAAAACACGAGTTCTGTAATAAATAAAATATCGAAAACCTAAAAAGCTATCATCTGCTTTTAGGTAATACTAAGATAGCCTAGATCTAGCAGCCTTGAGACTTGATGGCCTAAATGTGAGATACTTCTCACATTTAGGCATCAAAGTTTAATTTTATTAGTATGGCTTACCTTTAATCAATCAACTATCCTATCTCTTCTGGGTATCAAAAAATAAATTCTAACTCGCACTCTCTCTCCCCAATTCTTCCCCAGGAAAAAGGGAGAGAATCCATGAATTTTATTCATCAATGTAATTGATTCCTCTCAGTTAATTTAACCCAATTAGGTTCGGAACAGATGCCTACATTTGTATAATGAATCGAAATAAGTCCCGCAGTGGCAGCTGCGACTTGGAGAAATCTTTTCTATTTTCTTCGAATTCGTATCTTTTTGTCGCATAGATAAAATTCCTTGGAGGTGTACAAGCAAATTACAAACTGATTTTCAAAATTACTTTTTTATTTACAATAATTTGGAATTGGTTGCTGTCTACGTGAGGTAGATGTAGAGGATTTGAGAGTAAGAATTGAATCAATACTTATTCTAAAAGGGTATATAATATGTATTGAAAGTTTTATCAAATATCAACCGCCTGAGTTCCTTATGCTATCTGATCATGTATGCATCCCTGTTAGTTAATTTATAGAGTATTACCTCCTGTACTGTCATTACTTTTTTTATACAGGGTTATTGGAAAAATGCTAACAACCTCTTAGAGTTGACTTCTGCTAGTCCTAAACATTTTAGGATGTATATTTTTTATGTGTTTGTTTATTTATATTTGATGGAATAAGCACGAGGACCATTTGATATTAAAAGTCTCTTGTCTGTTATTTATTATTTCAAATTTTTATTACAATACAATACAATACAAAACTCTTTATTGCACACCATTATTTTATACAGTAAAACAATCTTATAAATAGTATATTCTTAGACTATGGTAGCAATGGGCGGTCTTATCGCAAATAGCGATTTCTTCCAGACAGCCTTTGTATGGACAGAATCAGATTTTAGGTGTCACGGTGGTAAACAAAGAATTACATTTTCTTATTCATAAAATAAAAACAAAATAAGTTTCATATATCCACTAAAATTATATATAGAAATATTGTATATATACGTATATATACATATGAACATATTCCACATAATATAAGTATGTACATATACATATACAATACTGAATTATTACTTTGCTCGATGTAAGTATTGAAAAGTCTATTCGAAGGCAGCGCGGTGCGGTTCAGTGTTACCACGGCGGGTGCTCTTGACTCGGAGTAGGCACTGTCTTTTACTACGTGTGTGTTCCGCCAAACACACTTAATCAAACACAAAAAAAATTAAGAGAAAACATTTTGTTTTTATATTCATCTCAAAACGTTTGATAGGACTAGCAGAAGCCAACCCTTATAGCTGATGGCTACTATTTTTCCTTTGACTACTATCTCACCTGATAGTAAGTAATGATGTGGTTGAAGATGTTGTTCAGGCTAACCTAGTATACTGGCTCTCAAAGACAGATGCCGGAACACACCGTTATGTGCTTGGTCGATTTCGATAGATTTTTTACTTGAAGGATTTGCTTAACTTAGCTAATCGGTTTAGAATGACTATGTTTCGTCTAACGTTTCGTTCTTATAATAATTATATAAAAATTGGCAATATTACCAAGTTGATTTATGTTTTATTGTGAGGCAATTAAATATTGCAGTCACGTGATTAATCTCTTTTTATCAAATCTAAAATAATATATTATTATTTAAAACAACCCTAGAACTGAATTCGGAATGCTATAATTGTGTGGTAACAGTTTTTTGGTTACACTACTTGTTTCTTTGTGGATGTCGTACCAGTAATTAATGTAAATAACTAATGCAATGAAATGCTGTTCACTTGGATTGTGGAAATCGGAATTGGTTCGTGATTAACATTTTCCTTTTTGTGGGTAATTCGCCAAAAAAATATTTTTTGCCTAATTTCCTTGGCATGTTTTTTTTTGCTAAATACCTATCAGCTAGGTTGTTGGTTATATAAATTTATAAAAGCAGTATTCATTTCTGTAAAAGGGGTATCACAAAACATTCCTGAAAAAAAGTTATAAGGTCATGAAGTTTTAAACAGTCAAGGAAATTAGTAAGGTCCCAAGGAAATTAGAAAACTATTGCAATGAAATTATAGGTTGCCATGGAAATCAGTATTATGTTGTATTTATTACACTATTTATTTTCCTTAAAGAAATGTTAAGTATAAACAAAATATTTACGTAACTAAGTTTTTATTTATATATTTAAAAACTACTCATAACTGATAAATTATCATGTTTTAAACATTTTATAAAAATGTCATATTTAACCTACGAACTGATAATTGTAAATATTAGCTCATGTTTTGGAGATAAAGATTATTATTATATATAAAATAATAATAAAGCGCAAATTATAATATACGTTTTACATGTTATTTATAACTGATATTGCCTCCTCGGGCTCTGTTTACAGCTTCAAGTCGATTTGGCATACTCAACAGGAGGTTTAGGAGCCGATGTTGGGAAATATTCTCCCATTATTCTATAAGGGCATGTTTTAGTACCTAGAGGGTGGCAGGTGGTGGTCTGCAGCTTTTGACTAGCTTCCCTAGCTCATCCCAGGCGTATTCAATCTTGTTGAGATCAAGACTTCTTGATGGCCAAGCCATCACGCTGATACCAACCTCCTGTTTACTATACAGGAGACTCTAATATACTCTTGCACGACCCGAGCCATGTGTGGCCTTACATGCATCAGCAACGATCCATCACCCATATTTACTAAATACGGCACTGCACACTCATTGAGAATCTCCTAGGCGTATCTTTCCCCAGTCAGAGTGCAATTTTCTATGGTCACTAACTCTGTGCAACCTTCTGAAGATATGCCAGCCCATATGTACTGGACTCTTTCTGAGAAGCAGGCTTGAAGGTATCACTCACCAGGTCACCTGTAGACACTTGGCCTTTTATCAGAAGTGTAAAGTGAGAATCATCTGTAAACAAAATTCTTGACCATTCTTGTTGATCCCACTGTATGTTTTCATGGGTGTATCGCAGTCTCGCTACTCGATGCTCCCTCTCGAATTTGGGAGCACTTGCTGGTCTTCGGGGTTTCAGGTTTGCTTCAGCCACTCTTCTTCTCACTGAACTGTTACTAATGTAGTCCCTTCAGGTCTGAAGATGCTGGATTTCAACTGCATTTAGTTGGCGATTTCGCAACACAGTGGAAACAATATAACGGTCTTCTCGGGCACTAGTACAACTGAGTCTGCCATTACCAAATGGTTTCCAGTCTCTTTGTACCTTCGCTTCACCTTCTGGACCGTTCGTAACGTCATACCCACCATTCTTGCAGTATAGTTAAGTAGTCCTAGCACACTCTTCAGGTGGATGAGGCATGATAAATAAGTTTATGTGCTGATTGTCTAACTTAGCTTTTGTAACAGGACACATCAATCAAGATTTATTTTTTAAAACAAAAATAGAAACAAGAAATGAAGAGTAAAATCGTTTTTCGAAAAGGATTATTTTTGATCTTGTGTACTTAAAAAGTTATCGCAATTTTAAAAGTGTTGTCCTTATATTTGCAGGCCAGTGTAGCAGATCACTCTTCATTTTTAATTTATTTAAAATTAACCTATTTTTTTAATATTTCAGCTCATGTGTTTTTTTTTTGTTTTAGAAAACTCAACATGGGGATGTTGAGTTTTCTAAGTAAGAGAGAAATTAACGAATAAATTTTTGATTATCTTGAAATATAGTAATGTCCTTAAATATATTAGTTAAATGTTGTGAAACACGTTAAATCTATATTTGTTTTCAAAGAAATATATAAATTTAATATAATTTATTTATGTTAAACTTAAAAAAAAAGAGATTAAATCATAAATAAACATAATTCTCTTCACCATTGGTAAGACAATAAAATAAAGCGTAATTTTTATAATTTCCTTGGTAAAACCATAATTTCCATGTCAAATCATGAGCCAAGGAAAACATGGAAATTAGAACCAAGGAAATTAGATTTAAGTCATTAAAAAATCGTAGACCTAAAACCATTAACTTATAATATTCATGTGTCAAATTGAGACTACCTGTGCCACAAACATTACCGTTAATTGAAACTATTAGTCCATCAAACTGTTGACATATAACGACCATGGAAATTGAAAAATGTTTAAACCAAAAGCCAAGGAGGGGTGTACTTATGTGAATGGTGCGAAACTAAACAACGGTGTGCAAATCTTTCTCCGATGGGTTTCTCGCGGCAAAATGGTCGAGAGAAACGGTGTAACTCAATTGGTTTCAAACGTTTGTGTTTCGATATTACAACTGTTGAAATAACTAACCAAGGAAATTATATTTTACTCGCGGACACGGATGAAACTTAATGTAACTTTAAAATCATATCTTTTTTAATATACTAAACACTTTTTTTTGGTGAAGTGGGGCTTATTATACATTATGACAAAATTTATATAATGTTACGAATACAACTTTATGCAATATAGGTGATAATATAAAATAAAATACAAAACGGACATGACAAGGAAATTAGGATTTTAACATTTCGTTATTATTTTTTTATATATTTAATATAGATATTAATGTTTGATTAGCAAAAACAGGTGTATATAAGGATACATTATATGAATAAAAATAAATATTAACTATAAACATCAATAATATAATTTTCGTCCATTCGGACATCAAAAAGTCATGATTTTGGCGAATCACCCTTGTACTGTATCAGCTGCATTGTCCACATCTGAACACAGCCTCCCCTGTCCTGGGGGGCTTGCCTAACATCATCCTTCCCTCTTCCATTTTGTACCTAGTGTTAATTCTTTAAATATTCTACGTTTATTTAAAAAAAACCCTTTTAGGTTCTGCAGTGACGGTAACAAAATGGCAAGTACCTAGGTTAAAATGTTTTGATTTGAGTACAACATGTTAAGCGCTTTCTGACCGAAATAATGCCCTTCTTTACACACGAATTTCGTGAAATAATACTTATATGGAAATCTAATTATTATTTTACAACCACACAGCAGCCTACGTCCAAACAAGGATAATTGAGGTTTTCCGCACTTAAAAGACAGGTGCTCACAAAAGTATCTTAACATAAATAGTATTCTTGGCATCCAGAGTCCTAGGGTTAGAATCCTAGCAAGAAACCCTTTATAATGCACACACATCACTGAGTACGCGGATAGGAGACTAAACATTAGAATATAAGTGTTGGCACTTATATTTTTACCTACTGAAAAAAAAGGAGGAGGTTCTCAACTCTTCTGTATTTTTTTTTATGTTTGTTACCTCAGAACTTTTGACTTGGTGACCTGATTTTGATGATTATTTTTTATTTGAATGTTAATCCTTGCCGTGTGGTCCCATTTAAATTTCATTAAATCATTTTTGAGTTATATTCCAACTGAAAAGCATTTTTCTTCTTGATGATAGTCATTGCCAGTGAAAAAAAAAACGACAATCGATCCCATAAGTAGCAAGGGTCACTAAAACGGGTGAACAATTTTATTACCAAAATATGGAACCGACTTCAACACTCAAATGTGTGAAATAACTTGTCGAAGTCGGAAACATGCGCACTAAATTGTGATAATATGTACTTTGAACCATCATGGTACCGACTTCAACAAGTTATTTCACACATTTGGGTGTTGTCGGTTCTGTTTTTTGGTAAAAAAAATTGTTTTATTTTTGCAACAACACATGCCCTGCGGATTACATTACAAATTTAAAACATTACAAAAATATTTCCCCTCATTGTTATTTTGTAACCAATATTTTAGTTTAGTCTTGATAAAGGTACACACAACCAAGGTTTTCTTTATATGATGAATTTGTTACTACAACTACGACGCCCACCCAGTGTAAAGTGGTAATTTCTACCTATAACAGATACCTTTCTTTACAAGCAATAAACTGCAATCACCCTGAGATATAACGTTGTCAGGTCTCACGTGCCTGTAATATCATCGATAGAATAATCCAAAAAAATCTAAATTTTAGTTTTAATCACACATTTTCAAACCAATGAATCTATTTTACGTAGGCAAGTGATACAAATTTAGTTGGAATAATTTATATGATGGCATATCATAATTATTGCAGTGCAACTGAAAAACGGCTTGACCAATTTTGATGAAATTTAAATTGGACTACACGGCAAGCAGCAACTTTAAAATAAAAAAATCACAAATTCAGTCCACTCAACCGAGTTCTGAGGTAACAAACATTAAAAAAAAAAACAGAAGTATTGAGTATCTCCTCCTTTTTGTAAAGTCGGTAAATATTGATTGATCGCGTCGTTTCATTGAAAAAGCATTAGTTTATCTTTAAAACAATACGAAATATCCTCGTCTTTTTTACCTGCAAGCAGAAGTGTATATATCTATCCTTGTCTCGAATCAACCCAATAAAAACAAATTACCTGAATTAGAAGAGATACTTTATATAAAATCACAATCGCTTCATCTCTAAGCCAAGGCCCGGTGCTATAAGTATCGTTTTACCAATTATTTTGAAAGCGATACCAGAATATCCGTCTGAATTATTGAGGATAGATACCACTAAATCTCGAGAATGGAGTCGATATTTTTCGATTTTCTTTATGAAGATAAAGTTTTAAGATGATGTTGGGTAATAGCTTTGCAGGGTATATTTTACGAGATCTTGAGGTATTTTCGTAGATGTAGCTCCAGTATTTTGGTTTCGTAAGTACATAAATCAGAACATTTTTACAGCATTTATATCAAGTAGAAAAGCTCGACTCTGCTTGGATCTTCAAATGACCCATAGTCAAATACGGTGCCCTAACTAAGTTGATCGTTTAAGAACGACTAAGCAAGCTTTGCTACGATCGCTTTGATATAAGTATTCGTACATAATTAGTGAATAAAGCCGATCGAACTATCTTAGCAAGATACTCGAGAACAATCAAACTCGATAAAGATACATTATTCTACAGCCTATCTTCAAGCTCTGGCATAAGATGGAGCTGATTGCCATCTCAAAATGTTCCGGCAGCAGCCTTAAAAGCCAGTAAAATTACAAGCACATGAAACTAAACAGCTGTATATCCTAGGGTGACGGGCGCAGTACAGTTCGTGACTTGTGACGGACGGAATGCACCTGTTATAGGCAGAGGTTACCGCTGAACATCATTGAGGTCTGAGTCACCCTCGTCCGCGAGAAGGTACTCTTAATCTCGATACCCCACATTCGGTCCCGGGGTGGAGACAATCAGATGACAAACCAGGTGGCAGACCTCTTCACCGAGAGGCCGTCTTAGTGGTACTCACTTATTATGAGATATTAGTTTACAGATATTTCACCTCTAAACTGAAGTTTGCAAATACTACTCATACTGTACTTACAGTTTTTTTATTGCTGCTAGGTAAGCCTTTGACCACAATCTTACTCAAGTGTTGATGTGGTCGAAGGTATTAACAGACTTAACCTAAAATTACTGGCTCTCAGTTTTACCGCCGAATTTGACTGTACTTTTATTAATCTTCTTTAAGCTTTTTACAGCCGTTTGCCTGATTGGTCACAGATACTTAATTTAGAAAATAATAAACTAAATATATGTGGTCACTAGTCGAGTAGTGGACTAGTATTTTAATGATTGATTCTCTTTCATAGAAACATAAAATAAATTAAATCAATCGTTATTCCTAGAATTAACGTCTTATCGTTACTTGCTGAACCACAAAAGTTGACACTAAAAAATAGCATCAAATATCCAATATTGTGATATTCTTTTAAACAATTCGATTCCATTTTTTTTTTTTTTATATACTTTTATACTCTCTTTATGAACTAGGACCTGGAATTAACGCTGGAACTAGGATTAATTAATCAATTTGAATAAAAAAAATCTGGCGTTGTTGTGTTCATAAGTCGATCCGCTCGTAATCGCAACTATGTATTACTGTGCCCTAAAACTATGTCCTCAGATCATGTCAAAGGACCAATGACTAAAAAAGAGGATCAATTATTGTTTTTGTATACCAAATATTAAAAGAGTCTTTAAACATGATTATTATATAACCTTGAATGCAGTTCATTTATAATTTATCCATAGATCAGCTGATATAGACGCAATAAATAATAATAAAAATTATAATAGTACATTTAATTTTTGGAAGTGCTACTGTACATTAGATGTACTAGTTTTAAGAGGATCAATTAATATTGTTTCCTTAAGTTATTTTCGTACAGTTATTCCCTAGTTTTTTGAAATGAGCTCTTAGTTTTCAAGTATAGTATTACTCAGATTAAAGTATTCCATTCTCAAGATGGTTCTTAAAGTCAAAGAAGCAGAAAATCCTACTATTGACGAATTTTAAGTTGCCAAAATGCAACTTAAAAACTACTAGACTGATTGGGATAAAATTTAATAAGAAAAAAGTTTGAGACCCGAGAAAGGATATAAGATAGTTCTCATTCAACTGCACATAAATAAAGTTAATGGTTTCGTTCGAGAACCCTCATACATATCACTCATATAAAGACTTGGTGTACTCGGAAAGGCGAGACGGTACTTCACGTCAGCCCATCGCCTGCAACTTTATAAGGCTCATATTCAGCCTCACATGGAATACTGCTATCACCTCCAGGCAGGGGCTCGCCAGTACCAGGTTCTTCCATTTGACTGCATTCAACTTCTTCCATTTAACAGCAGAGTGACTCGAATCATCGACGATCAAGTTCCCTCCGGTCGGCTCGACCCTTTGGCACTGCGTAAAGACGTTGGATCTTTTACCGTATCTATCACGGCGAGTATTCTGAGAAACTGTTTGATATACTACCTGCAGCTCAATTTTGCCATCGGACGTCCTGACAAAGCCTGATATTTCATCAATTTCATGTCGATGTCTGGTCCACAATCTTGCTATTTTCACCGCAGTTTCAACCTCGCACTGCCACAATTTGGAACCAGCTGCCTGGTAAAGTATTTCCGAACAGATACCATTTAGGGGCCTTCAAGAAGAGAGCATATTCGCTCCTCAAAGGCCGGGAACACATTCTCGAGACTTCTGGTGTTGTGGATGTTCCTGAGCCACGGTGATCACTTACCACCAGGTGACCATGCGACTCGTTTGCCCTACTATCCCATAATAACAAAACACGCTGCCGTGAACCTAGTTGTTAATAAAGTTAGATTGACCCTAAAAATACTGCTTAATCATAACTGAACAGTTCAGCAACCTTATAAAAAGCTGGCCTTTATTATGGCCTAAATATTTGGGTCCGCAAATTGGGCACAAAATCGTACTCAACAGTTCAATTAGAAATTTGTCGAAGCAGCGACCTAGATTGTCTTATTTATATAGTCAGTATCCTTAAACGAACTAATGGTGTTAATTGGGCCACTGTACGATGATAACACAGGTAAACAGTTATTCAGCTATAACTATTTGACATTAGGATGTCGACAGCTAAAACTGATTCTGTAACTAACTTTTCTTGTGTGCCCTACGCACTAAAAAATGAATCGTTCAAACGTTGCATGTATTGACGTAGTTCACACCGAAGCGCTGCAGGGTTGTCAATGTAATTTAACCAAAGACTTTTTTATAAATGCGGTAGATACGGTCTGCTAGACAAACGCAAAAAAACAATCCTTTAGAGTAGAGTGCAAGGTTGTCAATGCCTCGTAGAGCTTTCCATACAAACGTAGTTTCATCATATTTTATATTCGAAGTTCGATTCGAACACGGTGAAACTTGGCATGAATGTCCTTGAGCCTAATATCAAAAATAATGGGAGAATAGTTTTGTATGGGATTCGTTAATTTGACATTCTGAGATGAAATAAATGATAAATCGAAAAATAAACAAACCAAAAGATATTAGGCTCAGCAATATGCTTACAATATTTCACCGAATTTGAACACTTGGTATTTAAAATATTACGAAACTACGTTTGTATAACCTTGCACTCCACTCTTAAGGATTGATTTTTACGTTTGTCTAGTAACCGTTGTCTACCACATTTACAAAGAAGTCTTTGGTCAACTTACCTTTATGCTACCCACAAGTACCGGAGTCACGAGTTCCTTATGGACCAATGAATATCCGCAACTAGTAGTGTCATTTGTTGATGGTAAGTGTCAGTAAGTACCATGCAATTCCTGTTAAAGAATTGTTGCGTAGTTGTACCATCATAAAATACTAATTTGTGTTTTATATTGTCAAATTTTATATTGTTTTAATCTTATACCATATAAAACTAAATATATTATACCAACACGTTGTTAAACTACAATGTTTTATGCAGCATTACCCCACTCTCAAGTAAATGGTGGTGCTGCTCATTCAGCGCCCTTAGATTTTTACGACATCCAACATGAGTATATAGAGCAGTTTGCGTCTCCTTAACAACAACCCTGAACAACCTATTTCATATTAAAAATATTTAAAAATGTCTTCAGTAACTCAGTTCAGTAGTCAGAAATATATGTATTCTAAAAATTAAATTTATATTTAATGCATTGACAGAGGTATAAATGTATAAATTGAACAATTTATTTTTAAATATTATTTATGTCTGAAGTTGTACTTCTGCCTCCCACTGTAAGAAGGCCCCACGCATGGGAGCTCTTACAAATTATGGAAATTACCTGTAATAATTACAAGGCGGTCATGTAAGTTCATTGCACCAATTTCAGATTTAGATCATGATTTATTTAGTCAGAGACTGTGATTACAGTCTACTCATAGCCTTTGATGTATACTCATCAGGACTTAGATTTATAACAGTTACATATAACTTCCCGCGACTAACTATGCGTTAAATTGCCTGTATTTTGAGCTCTCTTGGGACAACTTTGACATCACGTTCTTACTCTTATCCCACTCTTGTGGGTCAGCATATGCAAGCGAAAATACATCTAACAAGAGCATTTTCAAAGAAGGTTGTCAAATGCCGTCGGCCTATAACTTTTGATTGTTCTTCTGTCGTCCTTCATGGGGAAAACATTATTTCGATTATGCTCATGTGACCTTTGACCACAATCTCACCTGATAGTAAGTGATGATGTGGTCGAAGGTGTTAACAGGCTTAACTTAGAATTACTGGTTCTCAAGGACAACTGCCGGAACACACCGTTAGATGCTTGGCGACAGATTTTCTACTTGAAGGTGGGCATTTGCTGGGCATTCGCAAAATACCATGCGATGAAGCTCAAGCCCGCGGCGGGATTCGAACCATGGACCTGCTTCGCGGCAGGCCTTGACCCATCACTGCTTCAAGTGGTTACATATTTGAGCCGTTTGATGTAGATACATTGGTTTCATGAGAGCCAGGAGCTCATCTTATTTTCTAGTACTCGTCAAAGCGCTTGGTCGATGTAACACTTAACCAAAATGCTGACACTTCTTTGACTTTAAGCATTCCAATTCAACAGAGCTATGATACCAGCATGCTGGGCACACTGCCAGCTACTAGTGGGTTTAACCGTATACTCATATCGAATGAATATATTACTATATACAATATATTTAATTCGATATTTATGTAAGCAGTATATGTAGTTTATTTATATAGTAATACAGCAATTAATATTACGTACTTGTTTATATATAAGACATTTGCACCAACCTCCCTGTAAAAAAAAAATACCTTTCCATTGGTAAAGGTTGTCTGGAAGAGACTGCTTTTAGCGACAAGACCGCACTTTGTGCCTAACTTTTATTATTGTTTCTTTGTAATTTCCTGTTTTTGGTGTCAATAACCTAAGCATCTAACAGTGTGTTCTAGCAGCAGTCCTTGAGAGCCAGTCAAATTACAGGCACAT
The DNA here is from genome assembly GCA_963890685.1 of Plagodis pulveraria. Lineage (NCBI taxonomy): Eukaryota > Metazoa > Arthropoda > Insecta > Lepidoptera > Geometridae > Plagodis > Plagodis pulveraria. The sequence continues at coordinate 9,162,519 of OY982973.1, read as the reverse complement.
GAGACCTCACAGCTGTACGTCTCAGTGTGACAAACACAGTGCAATTCGTCGTTGACGAAATGCGTTTTTTATAGGCAGAGGTGAGCCCACTTAAAATCAGGTGGGCCTCGGGCTTGTTCCGTCACAATAAATAAAAATAGTAGTATATGAAGTTTATTTATATCGTAATACAGCGATTTATATTACGTACTTGTTTATATTATAAGATATATGCACCAGCCTCCCTGTTCAAAAAATAATTATATTTTTCCTTCCGAAGGTTGTCAGGAGGAGACTGCGTTTAGCGACAAGACCGCCCTTTGTGCCTAACTTTTATTATTGTTTCTTTGTAATTTCCTGTTATTGGTATCAATAAAGAGTTATCATATCGTATCATATATTCAAGAGAATAAATTGGTACTCTACTAATTAAGGTATTAATATACAATGGGGCTAACATATAAGTATATACTATACGCTACACAATAAAAATCATCAAATTGGATCGGTAAACTGTTATTCTTCACAATTTATGTATCATTTTATGATAAAGTCTTTGGTTATTTCCATAAACTACAATGCTATTTCTTCAAAAAGGATTTTCACAATGAGTGCAAAGTTGAAAGCACTTATACCGACAAAGCGAGCGGCGCAAAAAGGCTTGACGCCTAGAGGCGTAATTATTACAAAGCTTTTGATATCGCTACGAAAGTTGGTTGGTTTATATTTTTAAATTCATATCAAGGGAAATGTTAATTTATTTGTTAAATATATATTTGAATTAAGCTATTACCGTTGTCTCTTTAATCTTAATAATGTATAAAAATAAAAAAAGTCTTTTATTTCCAGGATACAATAAAAACATAAACAAAAGAAAAAGTTTGACTTGTACTGGACTACGCCTACTACTTATATTTATTAATAATTACATTAAATGCAGTTATATTTATGCAGAAAAAATCTTAAATTTAATAATTATCTTGGAAATAAAATATTTATTAGGTATTATAATTAATAGATATAGTGGTACACGGTTTTTTTTTCTGTAGCCCTCTTTAATTTAATTCATCTCAAATATGGTTTTCTGTGGGGCTACGTTTGTATTTCCTTATGTCTTCCCTGACGACCTGACGAGACATTTGTTCAACAGTGGATGTTCCGATTGATTTGAAGACAATACAATTTATGATAGAAAAATGTTAAGAAACAAACGCATATCTGAATATGATTTTTTTTAAACCCAGTTAACAATTATTTAAAAAAACTAAAAGTATATTGTGATATTTTCAAAATTCTTTAAGATGCAGATTTAATTGTGATGTTGAATATGTTATAAATATTTGGTTCGACATGAAATCGAACTTTAGACGTGGACTTTCCAAAATATCGTTTAAACTACTGGATGAACGAGGCAATTAAACAATTTGAGTGACTAAAAACTTGACTTTTAGGACGTTAAATAAAATTATGAAAGCTCTGTGTTCCCATTGTAAGAATTAATTTATAGCAAGATAAAACGACCACTGATATTCAAGAAACACAGGATTAATTTCCTTACAATATTTGCAACGTAGAAATGGCTCGAAAAGGAATTTAGAGAGCTCTTTTGTAACATTTTGTGGTTTCTGAGAAACGTTTGCCAAGGTAAGTCTTTTCAAAGGATGTGACCCTTGTATTAGGAATTTTTGATTAAATTTGTTTGAAATTTTTGCTAGAGTGAATGAACATGAAGACGCAGTAAAGCATTTTTTGTAATGTTTGTTTTTTTGAACTTGAAACAGTAAGTTTTGACAACCTGTTATTTAGTATAACAAGACTATTATTTATGTATTTTTTGCACTTTAAACTGATCAGCTAAGTGAAGCAACGGCCCCTGCGGCCTTAATTTGGATAGGTACCCCTAGTATCATTATTGCTGAGCGCTTCCGTGCTTTGGAGAGCATGTCAGTCCTTTTGGTTGTTGTCTTAGGATGTCAAGGTGGTATGGCATTTTGTGAATGTCCGCCGGGCTAGCTATGATGGTGAGTACTAATTTTGTGTATGAAAAATTAAACATTCAGTTATCGATTTCAACCTGAAGTATTATCTCATTGGGATCATCGATAGTAATAACAATAGAATTTTATTCATAAATAGGCCCAAGTTGTCCTGGTGATGCCAATGGGTGGTATGTTAATATCCACCGCACATTGGAAAAAAAACAATACTGTTGTTCACAATGTAAAGGTTTTGTCTTCAGTTTTTAGGCTGGCTGTTTCATAGACTCTTTGTATCGTTTTACTCAAACCACTGTGTCTACAAATATTTGTGCATGAGTAATAACCAATACGTTATTGCACACATCTGATTTAGGTGTCCTAATTTTACTTTACATGAACATGTTCTCGTTACGTCTCACCACATGTGACCAGAGGTTTATTCTTTAAGCTAAAATGTAACAACCAGTCTCATATTATGGAACAAAATGTAGCACAGGATTGGTGAATAGAACTGAGGCTGCAAGCGTGGTCTTGGGTTTGTGCTCGTTGTCGATGCAGATAACGTGTGACGGGACTTTATGATATAATTCTAAAAGATGATGCTGGACGGAAGTTCCGCAGTAGACGCAAATAATTTTCTTTTCTATATGACTACGCATTACTTCTTACGGGGAAATACAATCTTAGAGATCCTTTTTTTGTTGAGTAGAGTGTATATATAAATTGATTCCATATAAATTTAATTGACATCGGTCGATTCTGTTTGAATTTTACACTCAATAAACTGAAAAAAGTATTCCACAATATGTCTTTACTTCAATGAAATATTTATTGCAACTCTTGTTAATCGATGATTACCAAACAGTGTGTCTTTAGGATTGACAACTCATTGACAGTACTAACGGCATTGCTGATGTCTATAGGCGACAGCAGTCGCTTACCATCAGGCGGTGTATAATTGTTTGCACCTCATCACAAAAAAAGAAATAAAATAAATACTAAACTAAAATAAATAATAACCACTAAAATGAATTTTACTACTAAATTTAAACCGGAATCTTGTTCCTACATATACTAGTATGAAATAACGTTACGTCACGTTGGATATTGGTCTATTATATCGAAGAAATATGTACTATATCGTAATAATTTTGAAGCTTGCATTAATCACCAAAATAATATTTAAAAAGCATGTTTCCTGTATCGGGACTCCATTTTATTTTTAACTGTTTGTTATTATTACAATTTATAAGGCAATCCGACATATTGACAGTTCTATGTAAAATTCATCTAGGTCTTACCTTATGATATATATATATATATAGAGGTAGAGGTATTTACAGTAGAGGGATTTTAAGAAAATATATATAAATATATATATTTTCTTATCTTACTTTTCTCTCTTGTACCGTAGGCGATAACTCTTACGGTTTTTTTCAATGATTATTTAGACTAATCGGGACTTTATTTTTGCCTCGACCTCGCCGGCGAGCTTGGTGTTTCATTGAGTAACCTATAATTACCTCCCACCTGGGGACGTTATCGGGATGACTTTCGGATAGCTCTAAAGCTGCCAACGTAATGACTGTGATGTGGTCATCCGGGTCGTCTAATACCGCCTTTGGTAGGGGAGATTTGTTTTTTTTTTCCTTCCACGTCGCTGGTGGATACAAACGGACCGATGGGCAGTCGAGGCTTAGTGTTATCCGTAGTATGTTTCTGCTTTTGTTAAATGTTATTTTATTTTTCGATAAAGCCCCATTTCAGCATAAAACACTTGTAATATATTTTTTCAAAATTTATAATTCCTACATTTTCAACCTGTTTATTGTGAGAATCTTAAAATCCCTCTACCGTAGCGGCTACTGATTCATCATTTTCATATCTCTCACAGACTTTTTCAACCTTAGAACTAGAAGTCTTCGGAAACAAAGTCGGGTGAACATTGTGGATGCTCAAGTATTTTGAAGTTGGTATTTCAAGCATCCATTGTAACAGAAGACCGGTGAGCCGGGGCACTAAACAATAAAATATAATGTTCACCCGACTTTGTCTCAGAAGACTTTTATTTTTAAGGTTGAAAGAGTCTTTAAGAGATATAAAAATTATGAAGCAGTAGCCGCTGTACTAGAGGGTTTTTAAGATACTCACAATAAACAGGTTAAAAATAAAAGAATGTTAAATTAAAAAACAATATATTACAAGTTTTTTATGCTACAATGGGACTACATCGAAAATAAAATAATATATATCAGAATCTATCAGTACCATATCTACTCATTCTCACTTTTTATTAAACTCTCACAAATAGAAACACTGTCACCAAGCATCTAATGGCATGTTCCGGCAACTGGCCTTATAAGCCAGTTCCCATTTTGAGTAAAGCTTGTTTTCCATCTTCGACCGCATCATCTCTCACTATCAGATGAGTGATGACAAAAGTGTACGCACTAAAAAACATCGTTTCACAAGCCGCCAGTTTCATGTATTTCTTTTATCTCATTACTATCCTATTCTGCGTCCGACTCAAGATTACCAAATAAAACTATGAAATTGTATGAGAATGGAAACAAACCCTGTGATTTTCGCGCGCCTTTTGCCCGTCCCATTTGAACTGCAGCTGCTATGATTGCGGGACTTGGAATTTGTAGCATTTGGCTGCATAAGAACTCGCTAGAGCTTTGTGCTGCTAAGTATGATGGATATTCATAATTTAACATGTATATCTTCCTTAAAATAGGTCCTAGATGTTAGTTAGGTTAAAATAGAATATAGATTTCTAATTGTTTTTTATTCGTCAGCTGTTGTACTGCAAAATTGTAGAATATATATGAAATTCAAGAGAATGTCTAAGAACGTCAAAGTCAGTATGTGGTTAGAAAGTAACTTACAGCTCTTAGAAAACTATTTGTTCTAACTATTCACTGTGGCAAGTTGGGAACCTGTAAATTTATTTGTTTTATATTATGTTTCTATGTTACGGCTAAAGATTGATATATCTAAATCAATTTAAATAATATTCAAACTTTACATTAGCCATCTAAACTTAAGTGTAAGCGTAACACCTTGGCTAAAAATTAAGTAGCAGATGAAAAAGGTAGGAATTATAAAACAGTGAGTAGTGCAGTGAGTGTAAGAAATAAAAAACAACATACGATACACTAAATAAACTTTACCCTCAGCTCGGTGTGCTCGGCGGGCAGCAGTCAGCTCATGCTTTTTTTCTACTCAACAATAAACGCTTCCACGTTTAACTCGTTGTCTCTCTTTATATGACTCTGCCCTGACCTACCTAAGCATTTTGCCCTAGATACGTATAGCTCGAATACCCATTAGCCGTTGCGTTTAGGCTAGAGCGTAGTTTAGCCAGTTAATCATAAAATCATGTATCAAAAATTCATATTATGTCGAACATTAGCCTCCTCAAAAAGGGGTGGATGGACGCGGGTTCGAATCCCGCACATGACTTAAATTTTTCCTATCGTATATTTGTAATTTTGTTATGTAATCCGCATAGCAGGCGTTATTACAAACATAATAATATTAAAAATATATTCTACTAGTGATATATAAGTTTGTTCCACGTGATACGTTTCTCATGAAATGTGTAAAGAAGGTATCGTATTGAATTTAGGGTGGTGATTCACGCTAGTAGGTCAAATTTCCATTCGGTATTGTGATTTTGTAAAAGGGTTTTTTTTTTCTATTTGCATGTATGAGCTAAATAGACCGGAAGTAAATCTATACTTATAATAAAACTATAACAATATAATAAAACTATAAAATGTATATATGTTGTATACGTGTATATATTAGATATATATTTATATCAATATTATTTTATCTATTTTTATGTTTGTAGTATTTTAGAAATAATATGTCATTGTGAGTACTATAATCTAGATGAACGCCATACCTTGGTTCTCTTCAGTTATGTCTTTTCCTCAAATGGATGTCTGGAAGAGATCGCTTTCAGTGATAAGACCGCCAATTGTTACCTTATTTTGAATTGTGTTTCTGTTTTAACAATTTTTTATATTTAAGGTATTTCAATGAAGTGTTTCTATTTATTTATCTATCCTTAACAGGTCCAATTCTGTACATTGCAGATATTTTGAAAATACTTTTTGGGGGCACTCTGTAGCTGATACTGATGCCAAAACTGTTTTTTTATTTTTCTGTCTGTCTCTCTGTCTATATCATGGCCACGCATCACGATAAAACTACTGAATGAATTTCGATGAAACTAGCATGATTTTAGTTCATACTACGAAGAAGGACATTGTATACTTTTTGTCCTGAAATTCAGCAATGTTCCCTAGGAACAGGGGATTAAAGTCAAAATGTACACATATTTGTAATTTATTAACGCGTAATCCGATTTTGATCCATCTTTTTTTTCGTTAGGATAGTGGCAAGTGACAACACGGACAGCCGGGCAACTGTATCGGCATCGGCAAAAAGACGCCGTTTTAAAATCAAAACTCCATAGAGAACAAAGTACTTTGCTTCGACATTTACTGTGCGAACCGCAAAGGAATTCTCTGAGTTCCTAGAGGTAGTCTTCCTGAAAGTACAACCAGAGAGTTTTCAAATCCAAAGTAAAAAGCTCCTTTCTGAGCTATGCTTTACTAAGAGTGCTTTACCGCAAACTTAATATGAGATAAACAGTGCTCAAATGTGAATAGTTAGTCTGCAGGTACGGCAATCGCGAACGAAGTCGCAGGTACAGCTAGTTGTAAATAAATTTGACTCTAAAACATATAGTATTTGCATTCACATAACGACACGACTATCTGGAGAAGAAAAATCACGATCGCGAGAGTGAAAACCAACTGAAGTTGCTTCGTGTAAACGTAAAGCGGTTAAAACCATTCCGGGTACGTGCTGTTTCTGACGTCACGCTATTATTACTATATAGACAAAGCCTACTCCGAGCCAAGAGTGCCCGCCGCGGTAACTTTGGATCTTGCTGTACTCTCTTTGAAGAGAGTTTGAATATTTACATCGAGCAAAGTAATTATAAAATATGAAATAATAAATTACAAGCACAAGAGAATTTTAACATCAGGTGCTCCTCAGACTTATTCCGTCACAAACACATATAATTAAAAAAAAACAAAGAAAATCATATATTTAAAAAATAAGTAAAAAGAAAACATTATCTCAAAATGTTTGTTAGAACTGAAAGAATTCAACTCTAAGAGGTTGTTGGCATTTTTCCAATAACCCTGTAGATATTTTTATAAATAAACAAAATCAAATATTGTACTCTAGTCAATGAGCTCCAGAAGAGATCTTACATGAAACGGTACAAAAGATTTTATACTAGCGTGCTAGAGCTGAACTTAAATTACTGTATCAGCTGGAATATCCACTGCGGAACACAGCCTCCCCCATTTAGGAGGGAGTTTGCCATAATCCCCACGGTTAGCAGGCATCTTTGGGTTCAAGATATCAGTTCCTAAGAAGGCGCTGTTGCCCACCTTCTGGTATATTACCCTGAGTCGTTACGACACCCACAGGTAGCAATAGGTGGTGAAATTCTAGTGCTACACTCCACGGAGAAACCACGAAAAAACTTAAAATGCTCAAAAAAAATTTAATTGCTAATACAATTTGGGCCAGCTACACATAATATTTCAATTCAAGGTTTATAACTCATTTCACAGTTTTGTCTTAATACAGACAGAGACAAACAGTGTTGTCTTAATAAAAAGGGTTTCATTTGCCTTTTAAGTACACAAAATTACAGACTCATGAGACCTAACACCTGTACGTCTCAGTATGACGGGCACAGTGCAAGTCTTAATATAGAAATGCATCTGTTATAGGCAGAGGTTAGTCCACTTAACATCAGGTGGGCCTCGGGCTTGTTCCGTCAAAATAACATTAAAAAAACACCCCAAAAAACCATTCACATCAGGCGCTCAGAAACAAGCGTCAGACTATATCAAATAATTTTGCACAGTTCATTCGAAAAGCGGTTTTTCAGGGATTTTTCACACATTTGTGAACACCTCTATATCCGGCATAAAAGTATTTTTGTTCGATTCAGCTATATGAAAGCTTCCATGACAATGCCCGATTTTTTTGTAAATCTTTTTTGTGACAAATTCTATAGGCATTGAATTTTTTTGTACTCGTATTGAGAGTTTGTCGTAGTAGTTGTATTGTTGAGGTAATTTGTACTTGTTGAGTTATTTTATGTCCATTAAGAGTAAATTTCACTTTTTGTGTTGATAGTAAATAGTTTTGAAGCGCTCGTAGCGAAGTTTACTTAACTGTTCTCAACCGATCAGCAAAGTTAAGCTGCGTCGCCCGCGGTCATGAGTTGGATGGGTGACCGCTAGTGACATTACTATTGAGCATTTCCGTGCTTCGGAGGGTACGTTAAACCGTCGGTCCCGGTTGTTATCTTAGGATGGCAGTCGTTATAGCATGGTGGTAGGACATTTTGCGGATGCCCGCCTGGCTAGCTTCCACCCTCAAGTAGAAAATCTGTCGTCAAGCACCTAACGGTGTGTTCCGGCAGCTGTCCTTGAGAGCCAGTACTTCTAGGTTAGCCTGAACAACATCTTCGACCACATCATCACTTACCGTCAGGTGAGATAGTGGTCAAAGGCTAACCTATCAGGCATAAAAAAAAATAGTTAATACAATATATTTTCATTGAGAATATATTTTATTTTATTTTATTTTATTTTACAAGGAATACAAACAGCTGCTAAGACAATGATATAGCTAGGAGAATTTTGGTACACAAGAGCCTAATAGTATTCACTTATGGAAACAATATTATGTAAGTGTCCTGAATATTATAATAACGGAAAAAAAATATATCCATATTTGTAACAGAATAAATATTATATATAAATTATTACAATCTTATTCCATAATATATCATATTCATAGATGTATGATATTTAACCTAGAAGTGAAGGTCGATCATTACTATTTGAGTCATACCATCATAAAGATATAGTTACACTTTTCAGCTTCTTCAACCTACAGGCAACACAGCACGTCCAAGAGAACAAGTTAAATTAAGTAATAGAATATTTACTGACTTTAGTTAATACATTCCAAAACCCGTGGCATGCCGCCTGCACGCCAAAGGCAGGTGATTACTGTTACTACTACTGTTGCTGATTGGTATTTGCAACCAAAAACAATGACAAATTGAACAATGAGGTGACTAAAAATAGCACTATACATGTATTGTAATATAAATAAACGAATCAATGCCATACAAAACACAAGTAACGTAAGAATAGAAGAACTAACCAAGAAAAAAAATATCGTTGATTATATGTTTAAACATATTCTGCTTCGTTAAAAACAAGTCTACTTTAATCGAATATTGTGTGTTAAAAATATGAGCAGTTCGCAGAAGGTAAGAGTTTTGACGATAATTACTGTCATAGGGAGGAGTATACAATTGTAAGCAGTTCCTACGACTAACAGATCTGTATGGTGCTATTAGTTTTATCTCCGAGAGTAGTGAGTAGTGTCGGGGAGTCAATAATGTTTAGAATTATGTTATGCATAAAAGTGAGATCTGCCGCCTCCCTTCTTAGAGAAAGAGGTAAGATATGTTGGCGTCTACAGCTATCCTCATTATCCAGATTGAGGTTCTGTATTTATAGTTAATGAACCGTAAGATTTTTTTTTGTGGTTTTTCAAGCATGTCTATATATATATTATAGCGGGGATTCCATACTTGAGAAGCATTTTCAAGTTGGCTCCTTACCAAGGAACAATATAAATTTTTTAACGTTTTAATAGATTTGAAATCTTTCTTAACTCGGAAAAGGAAACCCAGAACTTTCATAGCTCTATTTAAAATGTTATCTATATGCTTGTCAAATAAAAGTTTTGAATCGAGAGTAATACCGAGGTCGACGACAGTATCAGATCTCGTAAGAGAATGTAATTTTAAAATCATAATCTAAAGTTTTATTGGATCTGTATAGACAGCATCAACTTGGCCACCCGAGTCCATACCAGTAGTAACTGAATCAATAAATGTCACCAGATTTGTTGTGGTCGACTTACCTCTAAGAAACCCGTGTTGTTGTGGTATAAAAATGTGTTTAAGAGTAGAATACACTTGTTCATTATACATTATATAGTTATTGTATAGTTCAATATACATTGAGGAAAATATGTTTAAATTACATATTTCGTTAAAAGCGATTTGCTGATGTTAAAAACTGTAGTAAGTAAGCAGTAATAACTATACTACCGACTGCTTTGTCCCAGTTCTATTGTTCGATCCTCAACACTGACTTGAGGTGCACCGCATGGTGGAAGGGCATTTTGTAAATGTTCGCCTCGCTAGCTACTGCTAGCATCTAACAGTGTGTTCCGGCAGCAGTCCTTCAACCTTGGACATCATCACTTACCAACAGAAAAGATAACGGAAGAGATAAATAAACTGTAAAAGAAAATCAGTTCGTAGTACGATTTTGCTTATCAGGGTGGTAGGATTGTAAAGGGCCCTGTTTTGTGGACAATTTGCAACTACACCCTACTTTTATCGAGGTGAGTTAAGCTGCGTCCTATGCGCAATTTCTTTTTAATCGTCGCTTACGAGATCCAACAGGAGCATATCCCGGACCGTTTTATCTGGGAGCGATTCATATATTGTCAATTTCGAGAATCGTTTAGTGACTTTTTACCGGTTGTATGCCCTTATTAATGAAATACTACAAACTACATACAACTCTAAAGCTACTACAATAAAAGCATTTAGACAACCTATAAGTCATTGCAGACTCATAGGCATTCCAAATGCCCACTACCAGTTGGCAACGAGCCCAGCATGCTGGCAGCATTGCCCTGTTGAATTTAGTTGCTTACGAGATCCAACAGGAGCATATCCCGGACCGTTTTATCTGGGAGCGATTCATATATTGTCAATTTCGAGAATCGTTTAGTGACTTTTTACCGGTTGTATGCCCTTATTAATGAAATACTACAAACTACATACAACTCTAAAGCTACTACAATAAAAGCATTTAGACAACCTATAAGTCATTGCAGACTCATAGGCATTCCAAATGCCCACTACCAGTTGGCAACGAGCCCAGCATGCTGGCAGCATTACCCTGTTGAATTGCAAGTGTTAATTTAGTGACTTGAAAAAGAAACATATATATCGATGGACTCGATACGTGCTTTCGATTTGTAAATCAAGCCTTATATAACAAAAAATATAAAAGCACACAAAACAAATAGCTATTGATAAACGTATGGTGAAATAAAAATGTTACAAGTCATTGGAAAAGGCAACCTTCGCCCTATTTCCGTAGTAATGAAGTATTCAACACTCGTTTGCCGGTAGATGAAGGCTTGGTGCAAGTTATAAGCGTTCCATTATTTATTAAAATTTCCTTTTTAGGGGCAAAGAGTGCGTTAGTTTTAGTTTTCTTTAAAATAAGGGTTGGAATACTAGGATTGTTGAATATTAAAATTTAAGAGCTATGAATATTTCCGAGCTCTGATTTTAATAATCTGGAGTCATGCAAGTGGAATTCAGTCACATTAAAACGCATGAAAAAGTTAGCTTCGCCTTAGCGGTTGAACTAAAGTCACATCTTTTTGAGTATTCATGTAATTTAAATGTCAAATATAATCTTTTTCTCGCTTTACACTTCCTTTGTTATTAAACTTAGTAAAATTCTATAATATCTTGTAGGTCACTATAACAATAATAAAGCTTTGAATATGCCTTTTAGATTATTTTTCTCTCGTAATTCTCATAACTTAAACCTCCATTTCGGCACCGTTTTAGCCGGTTAATGAAACGCCATTCGTTGCTTTTGATGCTGCTAATTATGCCGTCAGTATCGGACACCGGCGCTTCTGACATCCAAATCCGTTTAATTAGTTTAGGTGCAATGCAGTTTAAAAGGTTTTTTTTTATTTGCGCGCACAACTTTTATTGAAAGTACTCTTGATACTACATTTGTTCAAATACTCAAACTTTGCACTTGGACTACCTGTATAAACATATTGTATTTATGTTACTATAAAGTTCTGGGTGCGTTGAATTTCCTGAATCTATTACAATATTTTGCATCGATATCAATTAATTGTAAATAATAGGTCAGTTATTTTACGCACCTAAATAAAACATTGAAATTCAAATAATATTAAGGCATTTTTCATGATTAGTAGCCTATCTACGTGTTTCACCCGTTATCCTTGAGAACTAATTGTAATTTAATGCTATTACTGTAACCACCTACGACTACATCACTTCAACTTAAAGTGTAGTCAAAAACTGTTCTAATAAAAAATTAAATAAATCAGTGCTAAATGTAATAAGAACCTCCTAAGCTTGCACAGTTAAGGCTACAAAGAAATGTCACTAGTATCATTTATAGTACGGGCAATATATGGAGTTGCTAGTACAACAAATGACCGCAATATAAAAGTGGACTACCCCCGTTTAACATACAACATTAGTTCTACGACTTTACAAAAAACCTAAAACATATGTCAGAAAAATACATTAAGTTTCTGTTAATACATTAACTGTCTAACACTTTTAAGTTCCTTGTCTCATAGCAAAAGTCAATGCCTATTCTGAGCTAAGAGCTCCCGCCGCGGCAACACTGGACGTCGCCGCTCTCCTCTTGAATATATATTTGAATATTTAGATCCGGAGAAGTATAAAAAAATAAAAATATGAATAAATTACAGGTACAAACGTCAGGTGGTACCTTGTTCTTGTACCGTCACAATAACAAAAAAGAATATTCATCCAAAATGTTTGTTAGGACAAACAGAAGTCAACCCTAAGAGGTTGTTAGCATATATCCAATAACCCTGTATATATAGGTTTAAAGAATATAAAGGATTTGCGAGCAAAGGAAGTGAAATTACAAAATCACAAATATACGATAGGAAAAATTTAAGTCATGTGCGGGATTCGAACCCGCGCCGATACACCCCTTGAGCCGGGGTATGCTCTAACCAATTGAGCTAACATGACATGACGTCATAACTCAAATCTTTCCTATCGTTTTTAACCATCGTATTGGGGTGGAGTTTGCAGTAACACCTGCTATGCGGATAACATTACAAAATCACATTTTGTAATGTTATCCGCATAGCAGGTGTTATTGCAAACCTAACAATATTAAAAAGGAAGTAAAAGATTAAAAGTAGTGTCATTAGTACCAGTAATAATATGGACAATTCATAAACTATATACAATAGGTACTATCCAATGGTACTAGTGATATAGGCGCGGATGAAGGTAAAGTGTTCAGAGTTCTTTAAACTCAATAAAATTACTAAGATAAGCAGGTAAAGTATATTTTTATTTTTTCAATATCGCATTATCTGCGGATTACATTTAAAATACAAATTTACGACAGGAAAAATTATAGTCATGTACGGGATTCGAACCCGCGTCATGCACCCATATAGCCGGGATATGATCTGAATCTCTAAATATTCAAAATTCAATAAGTCAACCCTAAGAGGTTGTTAGCACTTTTCCAATAACCCTGTATATACGATACGATACGATACGAATACTCTTTATAGCATATCAACAAAAGTAAAAAAAAAGTACATTTACAAACATAATTAATAACTTACAAAAGTTATAAAGCAAACAGAATTAGTTAATTAGAAGTGTACATTTACAACTATATATAATTAAATATGTGAAGTGGCTATACAATATATTATGACATAGTATATATAGACATAGATGAACGCATATAAAAAAATATATATATGTCTATATATATATATATATACTGTTATATGTATTGTTAAAATTACTAAGATAAGCAGGTAAAGTATATTTTTATTTTTTCAATATCGCATTCTCTGCGGATTACATTTAAAATACAAATTTACGACAGGAAAAATTAAAGTCATGTGCGGGATTCGAACCCGCGTCATGCACCCATATAGCCGGGATATGATCTGAATCTCTAAATATTCAAAATTCAATAAGTCAACCCTAAGAGGTTGTTAGCACTTTTCCAATAACACTGTATATACGATACGATACGATACGAATACTCTTTATAGCATATCAACAAAAGTAAAAAAAAAGTACATTTACAAACATAATTAATAACTTACAAAAGTTATAAAGCAAACAGAATTAGTTAATTAGAAGTGTACATTTACAACTATATATAATTAAATATGTGAAGTGGCTATACAATATATTATGACATAGTATATATAGACATAGATGAACGCATATAAAAAAATATATATATGTCTATATATATATATATATATATATATATATTTTTTACATATACCATGAGACAATGAAAGACAACAGAACATAACAACAGAAGATAAGAATATGAATATTGAATTTTAAGTCGTATGGTAGGCCAAGCTTTCGAAACTTCGGCAATGCAAGCGGCACTACACGTAAACTAATTAGAAACTACCAATATTGATCATCCAAGTCCCTTACAATCCCGAGAGGTAAACGTCCACAAGTTCTAACAAACGACTCCACGTGGGAATGCGTTGTGACATACCAAAGTCATTAATTAGTCCATTTACCCGAAGCAAGCTTTTGACATAATAATATAAAATTTATAATAGAGGTAATTATTTTTCAGGGTTACGTAAGGGCAAAACAGAGACCTATTAATGAGGGCCGAAGTCTATCGGTCTATCCATTCATATATCATGGGCTTAGCTCTGAAACAGAAACAATTATAGTTTTTCTTTGTTTTGTGCTTGATAGGTTAGTCTTTGACCAATATCTCACCTGATGGTAGATGATGTGGTGGAAGATGTTGTTTAGTCTAACCTAGAATTACTGGCTCTCAAGGACAGCTGCCGGAAAACATCGTAAGGTGCTTGGCGACAGATTATTTACTTAAGGGTGGTAGCTAGCCAGGCGGGCATTCGCAAAATGCCCTACCATTATGCTAGAACATTCTTCTTCTAAGTCGATACGCTCTTGGCAAAACGGTCGTGGTCGTCATGTAGTAATGGTGGAGTTGGCAGTTTTAAGTATAACGTTGACCCATAAATGAATATTATACTGAAATTCAATTGAATTGATTTTCAGATTGCCTCCAATATACAAGATGGTAGCTGTCTTTTGTGCGCCGTAGCATTTGATTTGACATCATCTTGAGCTAATTTATTACATTATAAATATATATATACATATTTTTTAAAACAAGCAAATGGTATTGTTCATAATTGTCAATTTTACAACTTTTGTTATGGGGCCCATCTCAAAAGCTGAACTCGACAGGAATTCATATTCCTGTATATTATGTCAATTTCGGTATATTATGTACCTCGTCTAGTTGACCAACAAATTGCGATTAAGGTCAACGTTCACGTTTCATCTCGGCAACAATCAACGTCACCTTGCCACATTCTGTCGACTTAAATAGTCGAACTTGCAGTAAGTCGATAACAAAATAAAGATTAACAATAGTAGTACTAGTATACTGTACTGTATCAGCTAGATAGTCCACTGCTGAACACAGCCTCCTCCAATATGGGGGGATTTGCCATAATCTCCACGCTTGGCAGGTGGTTTGGGGATCGCAGTGTGCGATATCAGTTCCTCAGAAAGTGATGCTGCTCACCGTGTCTGGTGTGTTAATCTTAGTCGCCTCTTACGAAACCTATGGGTAGAGGGGGGGTGACAGTCTAGCTCGGCACCCCACGGGCAACTAGTATAACAACAAATAATTTAAATTGCCTAGTGCAATTCAGACTCCACTAAGAATAATGTTCGAATGAAAAATCAATATTTTTGACATACAACACATGTCATAACTTTTTTGTAGATATGGAAACCTCGTTATGCATCTCTCACTCGTATTTGGCCGGTAATATTAAGCTCACTATGATGGCTGAGCGGTAATAGCTATGGACTGCCGTGCCGCAGGTCCCTGGTTCGATCCCCACCGCCACCGGCTTGAGCTTTATCGCATGGTGGAAGGGCATTTTTCGAATGCCCGCCTGGCTAGCGACCTCCCTCAAGTAGACAATCTGTCGCGAAGCACCTAACGGTGTGTTCTGGCAGCAGTACTTTGAGCCAGTGAAATTACAGGCACATGAGACTTAACAACTATGTCTTAAAGTGACGGGCGCAGTGAAATTCGTTATTTGTGTGAAATGCATGTGTAGGCAGAGATTAATCCGCTCAATATCAGATGGGCCACGAGCTTGTTCCGTCAGAAAAACATAAAAAAGAACACTTTTGTTTAATGCAATGTTGTATTGTAATTGGGTTTATAGCAACATAAAGAGCAATGAGTAATAGTAGGATGAACTGAAATCAATGCATTAAAATCCTCCACAGTTAAATGTACACGGATGTTGTTTTAAATTGTGTATGATATAGAATTTCCGGTTTGAAAATACAAATAATGTCTCACATCAATTTTCGACGCGTTTCGCTTTGATATGAAATGTTACGCGTGTGAGGTATCGATACCACGGACGAGGGTGAATTAGCTATCAAAAAAAATCATGAATTGATAATAGGTAAGTTTTAGGTTTTTATACATTCGACGAAAAAATAACATGCAAATTCCGATGAATAAATTATACATACCCAATACCTAACTAATATTATTAAGTTCATAAATAACTTTAAAATAAAATTATAACCATTTCACTCAACCTGGATACCCGCTTCATTATTAAGTGATGCCAAAATACACTAACATTTCCACACTCCCAAAACCGATGGGTCAATTCAAGCAGGTTTTAATAGTACTTATCGAAATGTCCAGTATATCTTGAACTCCTCACCTCGGGGTAGATTAATCTTGTCACAGCGTTAGAACTAGTAATCAGTATTGATTGCTGCGAGTATTGAGGCGTATTGGGCCAAATACAGCTTGTGTTGGGATAGTTAGTGAATGGGTAGATGGAAATAAATGATTTGGTATTTCAGGAAAAAGTTAAGCGTTCAGAACTTTGTTTTAGATGTATTAGAGCCGTATTTTTATACTCTTATTCTTCTTATAAAACCTTGAGACGGACGTCGGCATTCTATTGTGTTCGACGAGGAAAAAGCTATTACTGATGTTGAAGAGTTTTGGGCATCCGTCAGTAAATAATGGCATATTGACCAAAAGCCCATATTTGAGAACTTAAGTATGTAAATTTGCCAAACAAATGCTATGTCTCCTTGTATCCAAAGCGAAATGTGAAAGAATTAGTAAAGTTATTTGTAAAGGTATTTTCGTCCATTAATCGGAAAAAAATTACAAGCTATTTTGCATCCGAAAAAAGATTTGCAGGAAACAGAATATTGTTCTAAGTTTCAACCTGATAAAATTATGTTGCAAATAATGGAAAATGAAAAAAAAATACAAACATGACAAAAATGAGGTATTTATGTTGAAGATTGATGATTTTGAATATTATACAATTTAAATGAGTGAACCAATTTTGTGTCGTTTTTATTTTATCTGAAAGATAATCTATGATTTTAATAATGTTAGGTTTACAATAACGCCTGTTCGGCGGATTACATTATAAAATTACGAATTTACTAAATTAAATTAAAAAAAAAAACGGTCAAGCGCGTATCTGGCCACGCGCAATGAAGGGTTCCGTAGTAGCCCGTTATCATATACCCTTCACATGCACGTATTCTCAAACATACAGAAACACGCACCGACACATACACCTTTCAAATTCCTCACAAACATTCACTTGAACTCGTACACCAATACTACACCACAGAACAATGACTACACGTAAATATTAATTATTAAAAATATACAATATGACGTTAATTCGAATAAAAACAATTTCGTTACATATTTTTCCTATATAAATATATATTTCAATGTATTGGTTCAATTTTGAATTGTTACTAAATAGTATATATAAAAGAAAAAATATAGATGTGTTACAGATTCTCTAAAGCCAGGAAGAACCTGGCTCTTGAGATACAGGCCACCAGCCTAGTTTTAGAGTCATAAACTCATCATTAATGTATCACAATAAGGAGGAATAAAATTAATTTGTATTTGTATAAAATTATTTGTTTTTGTCTTAGGAGTAAAATTATTTCATTAATAAAATGCACTAAAAATCTGGCCAGATCCTTTTGGAATTTTAAGTGGTCTTGATAAATATTTATAGAATTATACATTTTCAGGCCATCGGCATGTAATAGCAATTTAAAAAACTTAAAATATTTTTTAATATCATTTGACGATAAAAAGTAACGGGCCTACTATTGACCCTTGGGTCCCCCCAGAACTTATTGGAGCCACATTTGATTCAAAGCCAAAGCTTTCTGGCAATGTTTCGTGATATATGTTTTGAACCAGCGCCATAAATTACCTCGAATAGGGTTATAAGATCTTTTGTATAGTGAAATCCTGTGATCCATTCTATAAACCACTCTTGAAAATCAGTTAACACACTGTTTGTTTGTTTGTTATTGTCTACGTTATAAATATTTTAGTAAAGCTTCGATAAGGTGGGCAAAATTGAGATTGGGCGATAGTTTGCTACAACTTTAAATAATCCTTAAGTTGAATATATGGTGGACTGGAAAACAAATGGTGTCAGCGGTGTATTTAAGAACTTATGGTGAAACATTATTAACTCCAGCGCCCTTAGTTGGAGCGAGCCTACGTAGTTCCGATTTGATATATATTTAATTATAGTAAAACAAACATCACTGATAATTAAATGTGACGTGTGGTTATCTTCAGAAATATAAAATTTATTATCTGCCATATAACCGTCGGTAACCCTGATTGGAAGTGATTCGAGTAAATGTTACTAATATCTACTGGGTCACTTGCTGTTTTTGGAGCACCCATCTTCCAAGCAGTCTTGTCTGCCCTAGAGTGATTTTTATAAGCCAGAGACGCGGAGAGGGAGCGGCGCAAGTATACTGCGAAGGTGTAGCGAGTACGCTACGATAAGGTTGCGAGAAGACTAAAGCCATAGTAGAAAGAGTGGGAAGTAAGTTATCTTCATACAAACGCACCGCGCGCGGCTTGTATGTGTGCGCCATAATATCTATGCGTCCCGCACGCACACTCTAACAAAATCTCGACCCGTTTCGACCGTGCGCCAGTCGGGGCTCACATCGCACAAAGTTTGAGCGTTACGGTTTTTCGGCACCTCTAAATAAATTAAAAATGTGTGATAATCGCAGGAGAACTTATTGCTGTGTTTGGCTGTTTAAACAGTTCATCTATTTCAGAGTTGTCTCTGTTCAGATTACCTACTGAACAGGAAAGGTAAGCAAGTTATTCTAGCATACCTATAATTTTTAATTGATGATGAGTGAGATACCTATAGATTTTATTTGGTAGTTTTCTATCAGGCAGACGAAGTAGGCAGGCCTACTTTCCCACTACAATGTATTACCTAGGTATATTTAATATGCCGCTATTGCTTTGTTTACATTTAGTCATGCCGATTTCTCAGTATTGTAGGTAGGTAGTAGTAAGTAGTAAGATTGAAACAAAGTTAATTGAATGTGTCCGTCTCGAGATATTGCTATCAAAGCCCCATTTTTGACATATTTTTAGTTCCACCAATAACTCCCATAGTACAACTTTAAAAAATGTAAGTTATAGTTTTTGAAATATAAAGGTATTTAGCATCAAATTACAGAAGCAAAGTTATTTTGGTTTTTTCATATAAAATGTATGCGAAAACAAACAAAACTTACAAACAATAAAAAACTAACGCAATAACTACACATGAACTACGAAACCTTACATATGGGCGTGTCCGAAACGGCGCTTTTTTTATAAATAGTACTGTTCTGAATCTTGAATACATATCTATATTTGTTAGGAAAACTATTGTTGAACTTTATTGAATCACTAAATTAGCTATACAGAGATGTGTCATCTTTGGCAAGGGCCGGGCTTTCAACTAGTGAATTGGTTGACAGTACTATCAGTAAACTCACGTAAACTACCGTAGGTACTCGTACACATCACCGCCCCGCGTCGCCCGTCTCTGGCCCCGCAACTACATAGGTATCTTCTGTCGCTCTTTCTATCATCGTGAAAGGCTTCATCATGGTTTAGGTAAAACCGACCTCACTTACCCTGAACCCACACAACATAAGTAAAAAACACATCTTCCCGGCCGTTGCCAATTTCTAGGCACTGAATTAAAATTTTGCTAAAAGTGACAACCCTGAGACAGACAAGTGTGGTAGGTAATTATATCGCGGATTGGGCCGGAGATGGCCTACTTCCTCTCTTTCTACTATGCTAAAGCTGCGTACCCACAGTGCCGGAGCTGCCATAGAATTACTTCACTTCTAATAAGACGTTTGTCTCTAAGCCTAACCATTTTTTGTTGACGTTTTCGTGCTTTCGTGCTTGTGATTTATGATTAATTATTTTCATGAAGAAGCTAATTTAGATAAATTTCATTGGTATTAAAAATAACTATAGGTTTCTGTCACCCCCTCCCATCAATATTCAGCCCTCTCTCCCCCTCCCCATTGCACAAAATATATACATATATACCATACCTAAAGTCCTTCTAATGTATGTAGATACACATTTTATAATAATAATTAAAAAAAAAATAGTTTCGTAATCCCCCACCCCTCTGGGGGGATGCGACAACCCCCCCCCCTCTCCCTCCTCCACCCCTTCCTATAGTACATAACTATCTATACCAAGTCTAGTCCTTCCAGTACTTCATCTTAGTAACTTTAAAGGATTTATACTGAAGATTTTATATCTGGTGCAAAATTATCTAATACCCAAGTTCAACGACTATTACTGCTAAAGTATTCAAGTTATCTAAACCGCTATAATTTTCCTTGAAAGTTCATGAACTGCATTGTCATCATGAATTTTTTCAGACTTTTCAAGCCAGCAGTTTAGGTTTTAGAGGGGGGGGGACGCCCTACTGGAACAAAAATTTGCACTTTAATGTTGAATATTTCGTAAATGGAGCATTAAATCGAAAAATTATATTAACAACTCTTCAATCATTTTAAAAGACCTATCCAATGATACCCCACACGATGGGATAGACGACGAAAAAAAAATTCATACCCACATCACTTGTACGGGAGCTACCCCAAAAAAAAATTTTTTTCAAAATTTTATTTGACCACTTTGTCGGCGTGGTAAGTTTACATATTTGTACAAAATTGCAGCTTTCTAGTACAAACGGTCTCTTAGCAAAACCTCGGACAGACGGACAGACAGACGGACATGACGAAACTATAAAGGTTCCTTGTAGGTACTTCGGAACCCTAACGAGGAAAAATAGGATTTATGAGTCATTGTCATGTTAGAGCATACCCCGGCTATTGGTGTGGATATGGACGCGGGTTAAAATCCCGCAAATGACTATAATTTTTTCCCTCGTAAATTTAAAATTTTATGATGTTTGAAACCTCATAAAAATATGTAGAAACTTAGTAGATTTTAAAAATATGTTTAGTATATATTTGTAGTATTTGGCTATACTCCTAGTAGAATCGTAGATAAAAAAGTGGTCACGCTGATTCCACGGCAACAGCTAATAAGCACCCAGCACTCCACGCGCAGGCAGCGGAGGACGCTCGACCCCACGAGCCGAGCACCGTCCAACAAAATATTTAGAGGGCGTGATTGAATTTTTAAAATAAATTCATATAAAAGTGAGCTTTTTAAATCGAAAAAAACTTTCAGGGGCACGTGGTGCGATACGATATACTTAGTCTCAAAATTTGACTGAAGTGAAATTTTAGAGCTGTATTCACTATTCAGTATTTTTCTTCTACCAAGAGAAATATGTATAATGTTTTTGGATCAGGAATAGTATTTGTCATGCCTCTTATATAAATATTATTCTATTACTCTAATTTTCAAATATAAGTTAGGCGTGCAGTCTTTCTAAAAACATGTTCAAAATTTAGCGCATATTTTGTGTTTTTGTAAACGTTGTGACATCTTTGAACAATACACCTTAACCCATAAGGAAGCGCTCGTAGCCAAGTTTACGTAGCTAAGCAACGTCGCCCGCGGTCATGAGTTGGATCGGTGACCGCTAGTGAAATTACTACTGAGCGCTTCCGTGCTTCGGAGGGCACGTTAAGCCGTCGGTCCCGGTTGTCGTCTTAGGATGGCAGTCGTTATAGCATGGTGGTAGGGCATTTTGCGAATGCCCGCCTGGCTAGCTACCACCCTCAAGTAGAAAATCTGTCGCCAAGCACCTAACGGTGTGTTCCGGCAGCTGTCCTTGAGAGCCAGTACTTCTAGGTTAGCCTGAACAACATCTTCGACCACATCATCACTTACCATCAGGTGAGATAGTGGTCAAAGGCTTACCTATCAGGCATAAAAAAAAAAAAAAAAAACTCTTATAAGTATATGACGATATAATGTTTCTAAAAAAATTTTACACATAATTTTTTAAACTGCAAAATGCAGTATGTGTACATGTGTGCATATTGACCTGATACATAATTGAAAAATGTATAATATTCGCATTGTGGTTGAATTTGACACTTAAAAATATGAAATAACTTAAGGCAGTTGGAGCTATAAACATATTAGCCATAAATATAATTTCTGTAGAGAGTAACGAATTACTTAGCATTCCATGGATTCACCGTGCGGGTGTCGGGTCCATTGCGTTGCAGAGGAAGAGGACCAAGTCAAGGTGCCTGGGACTTGCAACCCAGTGAGTAAGGTTAAGGGGCCCCTTTATGATTCGTCAATGCTCCCTTTCACCGCTCGAGCCTCCTCCCTTGCCCAACTAAATTTGGTGAGATCTTACTAATGCGGCCTTGGATACACGTTCTAGGATGAAAGTTACGGTTGTTCTTGACAGGCTAAGGTATTTTAGTAGGTTATACAGGAATTTCACTGGTATACCCCTTGCTCCGACTTCTACAGCATATAAATTAACCCATAACCGTTTTTGGTTAATTCATTTGTTAAGTCATAATATTTTTTAGTTTTTATTATGTGGTTTTAGGTATGTTTTTTTCCACGGCACAGTAAGTTCTATAAGTACTATACGTTTTATATTTTTTGTGTATAGAAATATATATGGTCTGGATGACAAAACACCAAGCATAAGCCATTTTATTCGTTAACATCAATGCGTATAAATCAAAATATAACGTTTTTGAACTTAAAATACCAGAATAACATAAAAATATAGGTTGTTATCAAAATGCCGGAAACCCGTGAGAAATAACGCTGATGTAATTTCCGAGCAGCTACCACATGGGGTTCTTCAAAAGGCGAGTCAACAGAATCCTTAAAAGGTCGGCAACGTATTTATAATGCCCCGGGTGTAACATATATCTACACAACAAGTGTTTGCCAACTATGGTACAAAACATGTCTCCTTTATATCTTGTAATGTTTGCTTAGCAAAAATACATAACAAGTTTTTTTTTTTAATGTTAATGTGAAGGAACAAGCGCGAGGCCCACCTGATGTTAAGTGGAATCCTCTGCCTATAACAGATGCATTTCATCACAAGTGACGAACTGCACTGCGCCCATCACCTTGAGACATACCAGTTAAGTCTCATTTTGCCTGTTATTTCACTGGCTCTCAAGGACTGCTGCCCGAACACACCGTTAGGTGCTTGGCGACAGATTTTCTACTTGAGGGTGGTCGCTAGCCAGGCGGGCATTCGCAAAATGCCCTTCCACTCAATCAGTCAACCTGATGCTCAATCTCTGGGCGGGATTCGAACCATGGACCTGCTGCGCGGCAGTCCATAGCCAATGCCACTGAGCCATCACTGCTTCAGACTTTTAATTGCAAGTAATATTTTCGTATATAAATTGTAAGGTAACACAAGTTCGCACGAAACATAAAATAGCTATACCATTAGTTTAAAACTCTTTTCTTACTAACTCAGTTGTAACGAAACAACTCATTCCTGTATAGTTTGTCGTACAAGAAATTCCGGCCACATTTTCTTGCACGAGGTGTCAAGGCATCGCCGGAAGACACAGACCGACCTAAATACCACCCTGTGTATTCATTCAAATACTAACCACAGTGTAAAAGACCCAGAACGAAAGGTTTACTGGGTGTACTGTACATTAAAAGAAAAAAAATGTGACAAACGACTACGTTATCGCGGCCAAGAACTACAAAAAAGTGTATGTGCAAAATATCTTGCGTTTTATTAATCTTGTTATTTATAATTAATTATGATAAAAAGTAGTGTGTAGGGTATAAGTTATTAATTGCACCCTAAAAGTATAAGCCCCCTAGCTGACGGCACTCGCTCGGACATTGATATATCTTGATTACATCACCGTTAGTTCACAATCTGCCTTTTATTATTAATTCCAACAACTAAGGTTCGTGATCATACCACGAAATATATTTTGTTTTTGTTAGTCAATAGAAGAAACTGTGTTCAGCACTAGACAATCCGGTTTATGGTTGCTCTATACATTTTTTTGCTGAAAATGGCAATACAATGTAGAATATTGCAATATTAAAATATGTGATTGGCCTTCGTAAGAACATCATACACGCCTGTATTGATTAAATTATTTTGACCTTGGCTTTAATGCAGTAATGAAGTATTCAATACGGAAAAGGCGATAAAATCAACTTACGAAATCTCTTCAAGTTTTTTTTTTAATATGTAGTAGGTCTCACCTATCTCGGTGATAAATATTTGAACAAATATTACTTTACTTGTTTACTTACTGTATATTCTGTGACCATGTTACTCTAGAACCAAGAAAACAAAACAGGAACAAATTGCGGCAACGGTCGTTTATTCAAAAACTTTAGCGCGAAGCAATTCCACCGAACTACCAGCGACAGTACACCTATCGGCCGTTGTGTGTAAGTTAGGGCAAACTTATACAACGCGATATTTTAGCACTTTTAACTGTGGCCTTTTAATTTCATGTAAGATTAAGTTTGCTCCACCATAGAGTTGTAGTCAAATAAACATTTCCAACCTTAATGCAGCTATTAATAAGTACTGCACATATACTCGTTGTATTAAAATTCTACATATCTAAAATAATACCCCACACGTGTTCCTGAGCTTTCAATAATGCTACTAAAGAGTAAATTATAGCTTAATAAACAAGAAATCGAAAAAAAAATATTGCTTCAATATTACATACAATCTTACGAATTTGATGTTAACAAACAGACTACATAAATTTAAAGAAAATCAGCCCAATTTGAGAACTAGTCTTATTTTAGGTAGAAATAATTATGGTTATTTTCATTGCGTGCTTCATTTTGTTAAGTATTGAAATATGCCTACTTACTAAATAAAAAATATACCATATTATAGTTTGGATATCTTTTTATGAGTTTAAATAATTAAAGATACCAAAGTCATTCAGATAACAATATACATTTTTGCGTGCAGATGAAGCAAGATGAATATTTTTACAATACAATAAACGTAATAGTTGTAAAAAACAACGGATTATGGCAACACGGTAACCACACATTCAATCGAAAGAAATTATGTTTATCTTACTAGTAATGTAACAACTACTTGAATATGCTAAGACTGTCACTTATCTTTTGAAAAATGTTCGAGAATCAAAGATTTTTTACTAAATAAAATTTTATATCAGCGTGTTTTTCTTGTACAGAAATTGAATATACAGTTCAAATATATACATCATAGTTATACATTTTCTGATCTTACACACAAAATGATATACATGCCACCGATATACCTTTTTTTCTTCAAATTCTGACTATAAACTTTGATTGATCACAAACGTCGCACCGTGTAAACAATCCCTAAATGTTATTGTTTTTATCGCTGAAGTTTTTGAACGTTTTGCAAGTAGAATGGAACTGAAAATATGTACAAGTACTTATGTGACTTTCACGTAAGTTTTGTGAACAAGCGGGAAACAGAGACAGCTCCTTCGAAACTTAAGTCTCTTACACAATACCGAAGACTCTTCTAGAGATAAATGCCGACACAAATACACTTTGTAAGAAAGTAAAACAATTATCAATCAGTGTAATATGATATTTTTACCATCGGATAGGACAAACAAGCTGGCGGCTTGCCTGGTGGCGAATCACCGTTGGTCACGGAACACACAAACACAAAGGTATCAAGGATGAGTGATTTCTTTAAGGAGGGAATACCATACTCTTTTCTTGCTTGTTCTTATCTTGAAATTTAAATTTTGACAAGATGAAGTATTGTCAGCTGAAAATAGATTACTATAGGTATCGCGCCATCCCCATACGATGGGTAAGAACGAGAAGACAAATTAGAGTTATGAGTCATATGTCATGTTAGCTTAGTGGTCAGAGCATGACCCGGCTATAGGGGTGGATGGCGCGGGTTCAAATCCCGCACATAACAAGTTTAAAGGTAATTGCAAAAAAATGTCTTGTTTGTAATACAACTATAACTATAAGTTGAACTATAGGTAAGTGTCGTCTCATCCCAATAATACATTAAAATGAATAAAAAAAATGGTAAGTTTTCTTCACGTCATAATTTTGTAATGTTATTCGCGGATAACATGCGTTATTGCAAAAAACATATATTTTAAACCTAATTACATTCTGGCAGCTATTCTCAGAGCAAAATCTCATGCTTGGTCTTTCTTGGCACTATTTTACACCAAATTATCACTTACACACAAGTGAGACATATTGTATCAAATTTAATAAAAAAAATAATATTTGTTTGCCAGCTATAGGTACAGTATCAGGTCTTATGTTAAAATGATGTGTTGCTCTATACCTGAACCTTCAAAGCGTGCAAATTATGGATTCAATACCCTTATAAATCACAAAAATATGTAATTACATTCTTAGTATAAACTATTACAATATTGTTCAATTACATTTTTATACTATGAATTAATTTCGTTGTGCACTTCATTTGATTGAATCTTATAATAATGAATACAATATTTGAATTACGTAATATCATTAACGTCAACACAATTTCCTACATTTTATAATGTAAAAACTCATTTATACTATCATATGCCTTAAACTGTTTAGCGTAAATCTAAAAGGCTAGCTACCATCCTTATGTAGAAAATCTATCGCCAAGCACCTAGCAGTTCGTTACGGCAGCAGTCTTTGAGAGCCAGTAAAATGACAGGCTCATAAGACTCAACCACTGTTTGTCTCCGGGGGACGGACGAAGCGCAATTCGTCACTTGTGGCGAAATGCACCTGTCAGATATAGTCACAAGTTACCGCTTCATATTAGGTGGGCGTTGCGCACGCATTCCGTCACTAT
The DNA here is from genome assembly GCA_963890685.1 of Plagodis pulveraria. Classification (NCBI taxonomy): domain Eukaryota; kingdom Metazoa; phylum Arthropoda; class Insecta; order Lepidoptera; family Geometridae; genus Plagodis; species Plagodis pulveraria. Next base: position 9,135,334 of record OY982973.1, on the reverse strand, counting down.
GTCATAAAATTCAAAAAGGGCTATCCCTTCATTAACAACACTCAATTGTCTCTCTTTGCAGTGATGGCCTAGTGCCAAAAGGAATGGAATGCCACGCACAGTGACATTTTGCGACTGCTCGTCTGGCCAGCCATCAAACACCTTTTGCTATATTTAAGCAGTTTTTATTGACTGCCTGCAGTTTCAGGCAGTTTTTACTTCTTTGACATAAACCCTCAGGTGAGATCCTAATGAAAAGCTATATATAGCAGCTGAATAAAAATCATTCGAATTACGTCAAGAAGAGAATTCACTTTTGTCTCGATTTAATCAAATCACTTCTCTTTGATACAGTTATCACTTTCAATGAAATAAGTTCGATGAATTTCCATCTCATATTTAAGCGTTTAAAGCGCTTCGCAAAAAACTTCCCTTGATTTTCCGGGAAGATTGTGATAAAGCCAGATTTAAAACAACTTTTTCTCGCGGAGCTGTAACAAAATTTTTGCATATTCATGAAGGGGCGAAAGAAAGGCTCATTTGCAAGATTAATACAGAAGCCTTAGGGATATCTTATAGCTTAAACAGCTGATTTGTTTCAACGGTTGCCGTTGGCGTCGCTAACCGTCGCTTTATTCAATTTGTGACTCGAGTTTTGAATTTTAAAACCTCCTTTTGTTTGCTAAAGGCAATGAATAAACATTAAGGTTGGTCTTTAAATTAGTTTTGATTAAGGAAGTCTTATAGAGCTTTTGTGAAGGCTTGAGATCCTCATTTAGACTGGTTCTGAGGATAATTTAGTCTCACCTTAAAGTGGCAGAAATTCAGAAACTGTGTAAACTTCAGAACTCTAATTGATTAACATTTACAGACATGATATAATATTGTTTTCTTTTGCTTCCAGTGAAATTAAGTAAATAACTGGACCGGTGTGCGTGGACCTCACTATATTCGGATAAGAAACGCATTAGGCTGTATAGGAAAAGTTTAATCAAGAATAAAATTTAATCACAAATTTAAAGTACACAAAGAAATGAAGTTATCACTACAGTGGGTATTTTGGCTGTAGGTCTATTCAAAATACTAAATTTATTTTAAATGGTCTAAAACTGACAACTGCGCCGGCCCCATATTTTTTTTGACAAAATGTAGTAAACATATAATTTTCTCTGTATTTGAAGAACTCTAAACGATGTATTTCCAAACGCTAGAGCACAATATCTTGTTCGCCTGCCTTTTCAAGGAAATGAAATATAATAATTTAATATCTATACAATATTAAGTTTTGGGAATATCATTATCTAATGAGTTATCTAAGCAAATGGACGGATAGAGAGACAGACATCGGAGTATAATTAAAAGTGCTCTACTTTATCCTTTAAGTACAGAACCCTGAACACGTAGGCGTGTCTTTTTTATTGCCTAATAGGTGCAGACGGGCAGGCGGCCCATCTGATGAAAAGTAGTCACCGTCGTTTAAGGACGTTTGTAACACCAGAGGGATTAACAACACGCTACCAACCTCTAGGGAATTTTATGACGCCCTTTTTAAATAGCCGCAGAGGATAGACCTCGGCCTGTAACACAAAGCGATGGTTGCTCCGCAGCACCGGCTTCAACTGCAATGTGCTGAGCCTGTGATTCAAATAAACCATTCACAGATTTTTCTGTTTGAATTTTGCTAGTTCACAGTATCATTCTAATGTCTGTATACATTTATTATAATATATGCAACCTAATACATTAATCCACAAGACGCCTGCTAAGCGTGGGGATTATGTAAAACCCCCCATAATGGGGGAGGCTGTGTTCAGAGGTGGACAATCCAGCTGATAAGTAATTGTCATGTATCTTACAATGCCATGCTTACAAGGAAGATACTGAACCTTATAGTACTAATCTTAGTATGAAGTTTCAGTGAACTAAATTATAGATATACAGGGCGTCCCTTGGATATGCCACATGGAGAGAAAGTACCTTGAATATTGTATACATACATGGTCTCCCTTTTATTTCTGACACTATGTTATTTAGTATAAAATAATACAATACAATACAATACAAAAATTCTTTATTGTACACCACAAATGTTACAAAACACATATAGAGAATTCTTAAAGCTAAGGTACAGTGGGCGGACTTATCGCTTAAAGCGATCTCTTCCAGTCAACCTTAGAATGGAAAATATAGATATGTGAGGAATAAAAACAGACAGGTGGTGTAAATTTGTATAGATTAATAATAATATGTAGATAAAAAGAAAAAATATATATATATACACCGTGTCCCAAAATTCAACGATAAGCCGGCATCGGTGCATGGACCTACTCATGACTACTCGGGAAAAAAAAAAAAATTATAACTCTTTTTTTTTTTAATTACAGAGACTTTTATAAAGTTGCGCCAACTTTTAATAAAACTTGCCATGGTAGTGTCCATACTTTTTTTTTTAACCCAGACTATAGAAAGTGCATAGAATGTTAAAATCTATGAAAATTATAAGAAAAAATTTTTTTTTTACTGATTTTTGTAAAATAACTACAGACTTTCTGTAATTTTAAAGGATTGTGGTAGACAGCCGTCCTTCTTAGGTGGCTAATGCACAAAAAATATCAAATATATGTCAAAAATTGTGGTCATGGTAGTTGAAAATAGCATAATGGGTATCGAATATCGATGAAATTTATAAAAGTCTCTGTAATTAATAAAAAAAAACAGTTATAATTTTTTTTTTTTCCGAGGAGTCATTAGTAGGTCCATGCACCGATGCCGGCTTATCGCTGAATTTTGGGACACGGTGTATACTATATAGAACAAATATATACGTATAATAATCCTTATGATGAAGCCATATTTTTTTTCTCGTGTAACGGGTTCTGTTCCCGGGTCAACCATGTAATTATTTAAATATCTATAAATGCAGTTTAAATTGTTTTGTAAATTCAAATAACGTTTTCAGTAAAATGATCCATCTACAATATTCAAGGTACGTTCCATCCATGTGGCATATCCGTGGGACGCCCTGTATATATTCTTATCACCTACGAAGTGATAATTGTAAATACTAACACTTGTTTTGGAGATTATATTATATATTTAAAAATACTAATAATTTCTGTGCTATTTTGAACAGTCATCTCAAACAGGAAAACGGTCTTTACTTCATGCGTATATTTTTTTCCTTAAGTACCAGAAACGGAGATCTTCTATTAAATCCATATGTCCGTTATTCTGTCCTTTTAAACGAAGTATATTGGAACCCGATCAGGTTTTTTTTTTTTTTTTAATTTTGGTAATTACGAGTGAAAGCTATAAAAACACGTCCACGATTTTAATATTTCAATGATTACTGTCGCATATATTTGAAAAGCTGTTGTTGTAAAATTTCAACAAACTTATATAAAATTCAATATGTTGATGAAATAAAACTTGAACTTTTTAAACTTTAACAATTTTCCCATCCTAAGCAGTAACCTGTATTATCTTGGTTCTGCCAAGTCACCAATTTACGTCTAGCTTGGTTGAGACTATTGTCCTACAGCCGGCTGTGTGGAAGTGCAAGTTTCTAGAGTTGTACCCATCTAAAGTCGATAAAAAAATATTAAAATTACAATAAAAACAAGTATAAATTAATTTTAAAAGTAAAAAACCCGACTACAAATTATTTATTTTTGTTAAACGTTTTATCATTTCATTGAAATTAAAATTAGTGCAAGTTATATGTATTTATGGAATTGGTATTTAAAGCCCTTCATTTTGATACCCCTATCGATTAGTTAGGAAGAACTTTTTTTATCATACAATCTGGCGTCTAGGATCCGCCAACTTGTAATATTTTACATGTTTATTGTATCTGATGTCACTTGCACAATGCGTATACTTCTTATTGCAGGCGACTGTACAGTACAAGTGAACTTAGGTCGATTAGGCACCATATACAGGCGAAGATATACCATAACGGTTTATGACTGTGGATGTATAAACTTTATATTAAAAAATATTTCAATGGGCAAACCAACCTTTTTAAAAAAAATATACTTTTAAAATCGAATTACTATTCTGTTTTGCATTATATAGTAACTTTTTTTTAAAGAAGGGCAAACCAGAAGGTGGCTCACCTGGTGGTAAGTGGTTTTAGCCTTAGCCCACGAACATCCATAACACCAGAGGTCTTGAGAATGCGAACACTTGAATGTACTCGTAAATCTGAAAGAATAAACAAAGAAATATATTAGCACCAGATATATAATAATATTGCCTGATGGAACGTCATTTTGGGATTGCCCGTCCGGCTAGCAACCACTCTCAAGTAGAAAATCTATCGCCAAGCACCTAACAGTTAGTTTCGGCAGCTGTCCTTGAGAGCCAGTAATTCAAGGTTAAACCTGTTAACAACTTCGACTACGTCATCACTTAGCATTAGGTGAGATTGTGGTCAAAGACTTACCTATCAGCAATTTAAAAAAAAACTGTGAAATCCTTAGAAATAATTAGTTAGTTTTATTAGTATATCCATAACATCTATAACACTATCTTATATCAATTACACTAAAATATATAAGCTAGCGTTATCGACAGTAAACTAATCCCAACACTAGTCGCGATTCTCGTGCCCGTAGACACCTTAATAGCTACCACTTCTCTCATTTCGCGGGGCTGCCGTTATTCCATCGTGTCAAGCATCATTGTGGTTTTATATTTATTTTATTGCCCTACGTGTTCAGAATAAGGGATTTTTTACCCACCACCTACTGTTTTTATTGCCATCGAGGCTGTTAAAGGTTTGTTACCACTGTTCCAACAAACCATTTAAAATCTCTATCTGCGTAACATACATCGCAATATCTGATTCATTAAAAACATTTTTGATATATCTTAAACTTGAACTTTTGAAGCAGTGATGGCTCAGTGGCATTGGCTATGGACTGCCGCGCAGGAGGTCCATGGTTCGAACCCCCCCGCGGGCTTGAGCTTCACCGCGTAGTGGAAGGTCATTTTGTGAATGCCCGCCTCGATAGCGACCACCCTCAAGTAGAAAATCTGTCGCCAAGCACCTAACGGTGTGTTTCGGCAGCAGTCCTCGAAAGCCATGAGACTTAACAGCTATATCTCAAGGTGACGGGCGCAGTGCAATTCATGACTTGTGACGAAATTGCATCTGTTATAGGCAGAGGTTAGTCCGCTTAACATCAGGTGGGCCTCGAGCTTGATCCGTTACAATACCATAAAAAAAAATCTTTGTGCAGTCAGTTTTGTTACCTGCTTAAACGGATATTATGTTTAGTGTTATACTAAGATTAGACCTGAGCAGCGTATCGTAAGAAAACAAGAGAACATATTGTAAAGTTACTTACAAATTATTATCGTTAGTTTGTAATAACATTTAGCTCAGTTGATCATGTTCCGATAGCCTAAAAGTTAAAAAACTCAACCCGTATCCGTACATAGGATTTCTCTAATTTTGTAAAAGTGATTTTCGCTTGCGATATTTTTTTTATCATGTTTAAAAATATTTAAAATTTATGTCTAAAACTTCAACGTTCCGTTCATAGCCATGGCTATTGAAGCCTACTTTCAATCTAATAAGGGGAATAAATAAACAGAAAAACAAACAACAGCATATATAAAAAATAATAATCATTCTCCTAGAATTATTGGTTTTCTTTTAGAATACAACTCAATGATTTTTCAAGTAGCTAAAGGCAATGACGATGATGAGTACGAAACTCATAATCTTTCTTGTCAAAAAAGTAACGAGCTCTTGCCACCATCAACATTCCAAGTATTCTAGAACCTCTATGTCAAGTGCGTGATAGTGGAAAGAACCTGAAGAGGTATGGTTTTGATCCAGTGAGAGAGTGTGAGACGACAATACGTTGGCGTCCACCCACATCCGAGTGTCAACCGTCAGGCCTCAATCAGCTGCGGCGGAGTCTATTGATAACACCTAGCGTAAAATACGAAGTTCTTTGCGATGGTAACATTTTTGCATAGATTGGTACAGAGGCTTTTGGACTGTGCAGAATAACTGGGCATTTTTACAAAAAATATCGCCTTTACTCGTCGATTCTATAGATGATAATAGAGTGAAGCCTTTCTTGTCCAATGTATGTCTTCAGAAATGTTATACTGTAATAAGGTCAGGTCTCTGGACATATTGCTGAATGATTTTCAAATTAAACTTCAATATAATTTTAGTTAATAATACGGGATAACGGACGCACTACGGGCTAGCGAGACGTCAACGCGGGCGTCCCGAGCTCTCCTTGAAAAAGACCACCGAATGTGGTTGAAACTATAGTCGGAGTTACCTGACTTATTCACGTGAGTTCTCCCGTATTATTTACTAAAATTAGTGAAAACTTTGTTAGTTTTCATAATAAAACGTTAATATCTTTTAATTTAAAGATTAAATTTAAGGTCTAGTGAGTATTAGCCATAAAGCGTGCGTGTGTAATTATGGATGATGGGTCGTGTCGTGCAAGTCAATGCTGAGATTTTTACGGCTCCATAATTCATTTGTGACGTGAGTTATCGTTTTATTACTCGAGCTATTTATGAAAATGATTTATTTACTATCTTTTTCCATTGAGTTGCACCCAATTTTTAAGGCAAAAGCTGTCCACTTTGCAATAATTGCAATAAAAAACTGTTTTGCTTACAATTTTTATTTTTACTTTTTGTTATTGGGACGGAACAAGCTTGAGGCCAACCTGATGTTAAACGGACTAACTTCTGCCTATAACAGACGCATATCATCACAAGTCATGAATTGCACTGCGCCCGTCACTTTGATACATAGTTGTTAAGGCTCATATGCCTGTCAATTTCACTCAAGGACTGCTGCCGGAACACACCGTTAGGTGCTTGGCGACAGATTGAGAGTGGTAGCTAGCCAGGCGATCTAACGGAAAATTTCCTTCCACCATGTTCCGAGCTCTCCTTGGAAAAGACTACGAATGTGGTTGAAATTATAGTCGGAGCTATCTGACTTATTCACGTGAGTTCTCCCGTATTATTTACTAGAATGAGTGAAAACCACGTTAGTTTTTATAATGAAACATGAATATAATTTAAATTAAAGATTAAATTTAAGGTCTAGTGAGTATTAGCCATAAAGCGTGCGTGTGTAATTATGGATGATGGGTCGTGTCGTGCAAGTCAATGCTGAGATTTTTACGGCTCCATAATTCATTTGTGACGTGAGTTATCGTTTTATTACTCGAGCTATTTATGAAAATGATTTATTTACTATCTTTTTCCATTGAGTTCCACACAAATTTTAATGCAAAAGCTGTTCATTTTGCATTAATTGTAATAAAAAACTGTTTTGCTTACAATTTCTATTTTTACTTTATGTTATTGTGACGGAACAAGCTCGAGCCAACCTGATGTTCAACGGACTAACTTCTGCCCATAACAGATGCTGCGCCTGTCACTTTGATATATAGTTGTTAAGGCTCATATGCCTGTCAATTTCACTCAAGGACTGCTGCCGGAACACACCGTTAGGTGCTTGGCGATAGATTTTCTACTTGAGGGTGGTGGCTAGCCAGGCGGGCAAACGGAAAATGCCCTTCCACCATGCGGTGAGCTCAAGCCCGATCGAACCAGGGTACTGCGGCGCGCAGTCCATAGGTATTACCGCTCGGCCATCCTTGCTACAAAATACAACCCGTAAAAATCCGTCCATCAGGCCGGGACACGCTCTGCTAATTTAGCTATAGTCATAGTTCAAATTTGTCTTTTCGTTCCAATTGTTTGACCGCCTTAAAAGGCTGGAGTGCATGTAGCGCTTTTTATACCAAACGTTGTTTCGTCATTTTTAAATAACAAGTGTGCAAACTCTGTGAAATTTTGCAAACTTGTCCTTGAGCCTAAAGTAAATATAAGAATTCTAATACAAAATGGTTTTATGAATATCTTTGAAAATATATAAATTTTCGGAAAACGGTAAAACTGGAAGGAATTAGCCAAGATATTAAGGACAAACATATAAAATTTCACCAAATTTGGACTCTTGGTATTTTAAAATATGGCGAAACTACGTTTTTATGGAAAACGCTTGATGACTTTAGCCGGGAGACAGTATATATATATAAATACTAAGACTACTTGCGCCCCGCGGTTGCACCCGCGTGGCGATGGACGATGATGATAAAAAGTATGATATGTGTAAATGTATCTCCTCCATACCATATATGGCTTACGCAAATATGATCATGTCTCCGATTTTCGTAATAAGCTCAAATGGCTCCCTATTCATCGTCGCCGGAATGCTCATATATTATATCTCCTTTACAGTATTCTGTTCTATCTTTTATCCCCGCGCTACCTCAAGGAACAATTTAAATTCCTTCATTCTACCCATTCTCTGTGGTTACGGTCATTAGAAAACTTAACGCTACAACAACCTGCAACTAAAACTACTTTCTACCTCTATTTATTTGTCGCTGAAGCTATTAGATTGTGGGATCCACTACCGCTAGAAATTAAACGTGCTCTTTCATTGAAATCTTTCAACGATCAAGTAAAAACTATGAATAACTATATTTTGCTCCAAATTTCCATAATAATGGACACTGTGGTACAAACATCCTTTTTAATTTAATTGTGTTTAACATGTATAAAATTAAATGTGTTTATATTCCGATTTTTTTCTTACTTACTTGACACTTATAGGTATATTTTCGACAATTCACACAATATCTTTATAAACTATAGCCTATATGTTATTCTGATGTATAAGCTACATTATTGTTAATTTTCATTAGAATCTATTCTGTAGTTTTTTAGTCATTGTACTGTACTGTACCGTCTCAGCCGGATTGTCCATTGCTTAACACAGCCTCCCCCAATATGGGGGGATTTGCCGTAATCCCCACGCTTGGCAGGCGTCTTGTGGTTCGCAGTGTTAGATATCAGTTCCTCAGAAAGCGCTGCTGCCGACCTTCTGGTGTGTACGCTTAGTCACCTCTTACGTCTTACATAAGGGCATAATTAGGTAATCAACCACCGAGACAGCCGTAGTATTATACTACGGTACTCTAAATGATATTAGCGTAAAAATACTCTATGTCACTTACTTGTTATCTCACATTTTATTTTTATTCCAAATAGTGAATTCAAAACCCGAATGGAAACAGAATCACAAACTACGTAAGCAAATTATGGCAAAGAATATAAAGTTTCCTAATGTAGAAGTGAACCGACTCCGTGGAGTAAAAAGTGGATGCAACTCGGATATGAAATTTAAATGAGGCTGGTTCAGGTACCTGGCACTCTCATTTCCTACAGACAATTGCAGAGATAAACATTTATACAGAATGGTCTAAACATTAATTAGTATGATAGCATTGATTTCGAACACATATTTCCGATATATATTATTTTTAGGGAGACTCAAAACAATGTATGGGTCCTACGAATAAGATTGAAGAATTGTGACATAGTGTTCCAGACGAAGTTTGGCTTTGCCAGCCACGTTCGAGCTCACGCCAGGAGATAGCCAAGGTCGCCATCGTCGAACTCGACGCGGACGACATCATCATCATCATAACAGATGCATTTCATCACAAGTCACGAATTGCACTGCACCCGGCTCTTTGAGACATAGTTGTTAAATCTCATGTGCCTGTAATTTCACTGGCTCTCAAGGACTGCTGCCGGAACACACTGTTATGTGCTTGGTGACATATTTTCTACTTGAGGGTGGACGGGCAATCGCAAAATGCCTACCACCATTTTATAACGACTGCCATCGTAAGATGATAACCGGGACCGACGACTTAACTTGCCCTACGAAGGACGAAAGCGCGCAGTAGTAATATCACTAGCGGTCACCCATCCGTACGACCGCGGTGGACGTTGCTCAACTTCGATCGGTTAAGAACAGCTAAGCAAAGTACGCCACGACCGCTTTTATTTCGGCAGTTATTTTAATTTCTTGAAACTATTTGTCCCGTAGGGTGCCGGGATAGAATATGACCCCCCATCTCTACCCGTGGGTGACGTAAGAGGTGACTAATGGAAATACCGGAAGCTGCGCAGCAGCTCATTCATAGGAACTGTTATCTTATACTGCCATCCAGAAGACGCCAGCCAAGCGTGGCGATTATGGCAAACTACCCCTAATAGGGAGGCTGTGTTCAGTAGCGGCTGATACAGTATTTGTATTCACCTTCTATGCTGATGAAATTCTTTGCTCCAAACTGGCATTCCCAGGAACTCTATTCGAATTCACAAACTAGTTGGAATTAATTCCCATCTGAATTATGTATTTTTAAAATGAGTGTAAAGGCTTGTTTAAGTGAAGAACGCTTTCTTTAGAACTATATTTTTCTGAGTGAATAGCGGTACGTTTTTATGTTTCACTTTGCTGTCTTATTCTGCCTAAGGAATAGACACAAATTTTCTTTTAAGAGATTATAAGAGCTGTTTTTGTTCAAGTGGCAATATAAACAGGCAGTTCAGATAAAAGGCTATTTTCTCTGTCGATCATCATCTTCCCACTCTAATCCCAAATCATGTGTGGTAAACAGATTACGTTTTCGGCAACAACAAAGAGGACTACACAATTTATATATCTTGGAGTAAGTTTTGACTTTGATTTTATGGCCGAACTCGTGACGCCTACCCTCTTTAGGAATTTACCTGTTAGTAATATACCCGCTGTACGATAGATGGAGCACGATACGATTAAAGCCAAAAAACCATGTTCCTATCATCCTGTCGACTATCGTAGTGCTATCAGATTACAACGGCTTTTTATGCTCTAGTGCACCGAAACCTACTTTTTAAGCGTCATGTCCATAAAGCACGTTGGCCGTGGGGTGCCGGGCTAGAATGTCACATCCCCATCTCTATGGGGTGTAGTATGTGGGTGTAGCATGATGCGACTAAGGGTAACACACCAGAAGGTGGGCAGCAGTGCTTTCTGATGAATTGATATCTCACACAGCAATCCCCAAGACGCTTGCCAAGACCAGGGTTTATGGCAAATACCCTAATAATGGGGAAAGCTGTGTTCAGCAGTGGACAATCCGGCTGATACAGTACATGTATTTTTTTTTTCCGGCAGTATGCCTTTATTTACCAAATACTACAAACTATATACAACACTACAGCTACTACAATAAAAGCATTTGGACTCATAGGCAGTCCAAATGCTCTATCAGTTGGCAGCGTGCCCAGCATGCTGGCAGCATTGCCCCGTTGAATTGCAATGCTTATTCTTTGAGCCAAATAGGTGCCAGCATTTTGATCACGCGTCGCATCGACCAAGCGCTCTGATAAATTTTGGAAAATACGATGAGCTCCCGGTCCCCACGGACCCAACGTCTCTACACCAAACGGCTCAAATATGTAACCCATATCGAGGTTAGCATACTTGCGCCGCTTGAGTTGCTCTGCCGAAGTAGCCGCCGCGCCATTATTATATTTATATTTCTTAATATTGTTCAAAGAGGTTCAGTTTGTAATACATGAGTTTAAGATGACGACACCCCAAAGGCTAGCATGGAAATACTTTTTTTCGGTAACCTTCTCTTGTAAATTGGCTGGAAATTAATAAAATTGAATTTTCGTTCAATTTTCTAGTTAATATTCTACACGATAATAACAAATATTTTTAAAATATTTTAAGAAAACATCAAATTAATATTTTAATAAAACACTTAAAATATATAAAAATATATCTAGTGACAATTCCGCCCAATTTTCCTGTTAAGCCGACGTGACGTCACAAATGCCACGCAGCCCAACCGGAGGAATTATTGACGCGTTTCGCTTCTAACTAACGTAAGAATTGTAACTGATTCGGATGGACAGACACACAGACAGCAGAGTGTAATTATGGAAAGTCATTAAAGAGGTTCTCTTTTGCTTGTGGCTACGCAACCCTAAAAAGAAGCTCTGAATTCCGTGCTAAACATGTTGCAAGCAAAAGCTAGTACAAGCTAAACCTAGATCAAGAGAGAATCTCTAGAAACTATAAATTCCAATTGAAAGATGCGACGTTAGCTTCAAGATAAACGGCGGAGACTCCGTGCTAGGGACAAGGCGGAATAGAATTTCCATTAGGATGTCTTTGCCACCGTTCTGTGTTATCTTTTTCTATTTGAACTAGTGTATAGTGTGGGGAACGGGGAATTATCGAGGGGATTTTGAGATTGAAAACTAGGGATTGAATAGAAATAGAATGGATGTAATTTTCTTTTACTTTTTTATTTTACGAATATATTCTATATAATAGTTTTGTTGCGAAAAAACTCCTGTGTTTTGCCTGCAAGCGTGAGGAAAACTGATTTATATAATTAACTGTTACATATATTCTACAGAATTGCTGCAAAGACACTTATAAATTCTAGTTGGTGATAAAGGTTTATTTTTTATAGTGTATTGTTGGTAAAATAGAATAAACTTTTTGTTAAAATAGGTAGGATACCAAGTAGTTTTCTTGGTAGCACATGAAAAGTTGTATGTTTTACACGAAAGAGGTTTTTGAGTTCTAATCCCAAAAAATCCCTTACTGCGCTCGCTCAGGATAGTCTTCATTACAATTCCTTCGCTAGCTCTGCTGACGTAGTCAGCACTCGTACAAAAAACATCTTTAGACGCTTATTGAACAAATAACAATTGTGTCATTAAACAGGCCCTTAGGGCTTGTTTCAGAATGTTTGAGTAAGTTCCGGTTATACTACCTAGAACATATTAAATAATTAAAACACTAATAGTTTCCCAGTCATCGATTTAACCTATCCATCGGTTAAAGCTTGAAACGCGCTGCATGTTAACTGACATTTTTATCATTCAGTTATTTTATGTTCTGGGTAGTATAACCGGAACTTACTCGAACATTCTGAAACAAGCCCTAATGTTTTATAAAATAATACTGGAGGCATAACAACTAAGATCTATAAAACAGGTTTACGTGCTTGAAATAAGTTGGTTAGAAAAATACTACGGTTGTAATAACTCACACACATTATCACAATATACTGCGTGTGTCAAGTCACCCGCATTACAAAAAAACTTGAAAGAATTTCTCGGAAATTGTTACGAAAGTAAATATAATAGCATAAAATCTATTGTCTTTATTATTAATAACTTAGCCATTCAGACATAGTTTGCAACACACGCTTGTGAACTAAAATTGTTTTCTTTTTACGTACACCTTTATAAATAAAGCACTACGAACAATATACAACATTACAATTACTACAAAGAAAGCAGGCAACACAAAGGTCATTGCCAGCCCACAGGCAATCCAATTAATTCACCCACTACCAGTTGGCAGCGCACCCAACATGCTGGCAGGGTAGCCATGTTGGATTTCAATGATTTTCCATTGAGCCAAATAAGTGCCAGGCTTTTGAACACATGTAGTATCGACCAAGCTCTTAAAAGAATTGGAAAATAAGTTATGCCACCGGCCTTGTAATTCACATAGGGTCATGTAACGTACCTAGGGACGCTTGTACCTTTGGACATAGATAATATTTGAAAAACTACCAACATTAAAATTACGAAATTCTGCCAAACGGGTAGTATTTTTCCTACTTGGCAACACCAGTAAATGGCGTGATTGTGTCGGCATCGGGTGAAACGTGAAGTTGTTGTGAAGCTTTTTGAGTACAAAAGTAAGTATTTTGATTTTTTGATTATAGATTTATATATGACATGCATGCATATATTGCTCACAATAAATAAATTTACATATATTTAGCTAGTTGCGTATACAATTCCATAATGAATAATATCGCATTCTAACCTACAAATCAACATAATTCGTTTTTATTTTATATTGCTTTGGTTGTACCTTTGGACATGTTTCTGTCTGTGCCTTGGGACACGTCCCGAGGTTCAAACAATGTTTGTACCTACGGACACTACTTGATGATGTTACATTTTTTTTTGCCTGCAGTGCCAAGGATGCTGCAAACTGGTGTGAAAAGAAAAGGAGTTAGCCCAGAACGATTAAAACTAGCATTACACTCTGTAAAAATGGAGGAAAAGTGCGTACAGTAGCAAGAGAATTCGGATTGAAAAAGTCAACTTTACACAGATATGTCAAGTCTATTGAAAGTGATTTTACTATAGAAACAATAAGTAGCCCAAATTATGCAGTAAAACAAGTATTTTCTGAGGAAGAAGAAAAGATGTTATTGGAATATATAACAAAAGCAGCAAAAATGAACTACGGATTATCAGCAAAGCAAACATGTATTTTAGCGTATCAATTTGCTGTTGGAAGACAACTGGCAAACATTCCTGAAGCTTGGAATCGTGATGGAATGGCTGGCCGGCAATGGTTGTTCAGATTTCGCAGCAAATACCCTGAACTATCATTACGGAAACCAGAAGCAACGAGTCTAGCGCGTGCAATTTGCTTCAATAAAGTTCATGTTCAGAAATTTTATAACAATTTGAAAGAACTGTACCAGTGCCATGAATTTAAACCGCAAAACGTCTATAATTTGGATGAAACTGGATGTTCCACAGTTCATAAACCTGAAAAAGTTTTAGCTCCAAAGTCATTAAAATTATTAGGAAAAATGACATCAGGCGAACGTGGCGAGAACGTTACAATGATTGCTTGTATTAACGCCGCGGGAAACTCCGTGCCGCCAATGATTATATTCCCGAGAGTCCATTTTAAAGACGTCTTGTATTCCTCAGCTGAACCTAGACGCTCCTGCAGCTGTAAAAGCAACGAAAGTTCCTGTTCCTCCTCCTCATAAATATATGTCACTTGCCAGTCTTGTAATAGAATGGATCTTAAAGAAAAGTTCCTACAATGCAGCTCATGCAAGTTTTATTACCATCAAAGATGTTGTCGTAAGAACTACAGAGAAAACATTCCAGATCTTGAAGATTCTGAGTTGTTTATGTGTGCAGACTGTTTTAAATTGGATGACAGTGATGATGAATCTGCTGAAGAATTATTTGAAATTGTTAAAGCATCCAAGTAAATATCTTGGGTGATATTGATCTCATTTTTATTACTAATTTAATTAAAATGGTCCTAATTTATTACCTAAGACCAACTACACATGTGATTTTGTTTTAAAACTAGAAGAGGATATTTTTGTTACATTTGATATAAATAATTATTAATAATAAGGAGATTAAAAGACTTATTACACAGAAAACATTGTCTTTCATTTCGTCCCAAGGTGCAAACAGTGCTGTCCAAAGGTACAAATAAGTAACGTACCTGAGGACAAAAGAACATATTTAAAACTAAGGTGATAAAATAAAAAATGGTAACACTGAATACATGATAAAAAAAACCCAGTAATATTAGACCGTATGCCCTACTACATAAGATTTTAACTATTTTTATATTTTGGGCATAAGCAAAGATACGTCGTTTCAAATATGAGGCTACCAAAATGTCCATAGGTACGTTACATGACCCTACTTGCGCCGCTTGAGTCACTCCGTTGAAGTAGCCGCGGCACCAGCCTTCACATTTGTGTCATTTGGTAAAAGTACGTAACGGTTTTCTTTTTTTTAATAATGTATTTGGTATATTGATGTCAACTTATAAAAACTACCCAGCAGTTCGTGATCGTGATTAAGACATTGAGTAATTCTTTGAACATATAAAGTTAGTTCTAAGCGATTATCTTATATATATTATTTCATCGTATCTTAAAATATACAAGGAATTTTGAATTCTCAATCAATTAAGTGTAATTTACCGTAACATTAAAATTCATAGTTGTAGCTGCATGTTCTGTATTTTACTGCATAGCTAGTATTGCAACATTAAAGTGAGTACTTCGATACAAAATTTTGCAACACTAAAGAACCTAAACTTTGTCTCGAGCTGGTCGAAGTTGCCTTAAAGTTTCTCCGTTGGCCTTGCTTGCTAAGGTGTTTCTAGATTGAGATAGCACAAAAAATCTAGGTCAAATTGGTAAAGTGTAGAGTGCAAAGTTGTGATTGAATAATGTTTGAAAACGGCAGATGTCTTTTGTATTCGTATCTTAAACTTCGAAACTGCGTTATAATCTTATAGTACCTTATAGTTGATTGTGGGATACAAGGCTAGAAATCAATTCCCCCATATCAATTCTTGAAAGTCGTGATAGGCGATGGTGGGAACTACTAACGTGAACGGGGTGTTGCTACGTTTAGCGTACCATAGGGTTCTATAACACATAACCGTCCTATTACCCTATATATAAAGCGTTATACTACCAAGGAGAGAATTCCCAAGGAGTGAGGGCGACCAAAAGGCAATGACATCGACCTACATGCTTATGTAAAGGTAGAGCAAAAATCTCACACCTATACTATCGGTTTCGGTAGTGAAGCATTACAGTGCGTATATCTAGCTCGATCTACGCACAAGAGAAAATTTGACGCTCTAAAAGTTTTGGAGGTACATTGAATGATGCGCACGATTAAAATAGTTATTTGTTATTTAAAGCTGTGAAGCAGCGATGGCTCAGTGGCATTGGCTATGGACTGCCGCGCAGCAGGTATATGGTTCGAATCCCGCCGCTTGAGTGTTGCTCGAGTGTTGCTACATTTAGCGTACGACAGGTTTCTATACCACATTACCGTCCTATTACTCTCTATATAAAGCGTTATACTACCAAGGAGAGAATCCCCAAGGAGGGATGGCGACCAAAAGGCAATTACATCAACCTCCATGCTTATGTTATAATAGAGTGAAATTCTCATACCTATGCTCTTTGCCTCGGTAGTGAAGCAGCGATGGCTCAGTGGCATTGGCTATGGACTGCCGCGCAGCAGGTACATGGTTCGAATCCCGCCGCACATAATTGTTTGATGTTCATATTTTTGGAACATAAATATATTTTGATATATATTGAATATTTTTGAAATAATAATTGTTTGATGTTTATAAACCTTTTCACGCTAGCGGATAAAATACACTTTTCTACGCGAATTTTGCAGAATAAACAAACCCTTACCGAATTTGTGACGTAAAAAATATCTCTCTCGATCGCGCGAAGATGCTTTATATAGAACTACGCATCAAAAACTGTTTGAGCTAGGCTATGTGGTGTTACTCATGTCACGTTGGTTCAGTATAGAACAATAAATTATAATAAAAAATAAAAACTACATGTAGTCATATATATTTTTATGTTTTTGTAACATATCTAACTTTTTTTTTTCTAAGAATTTATTGATAAACTACAGACTCCAGAGTCCGTGCCATTTTTGAAATTAACAAAAATATTAATTAAACAATTATATTACTATGGGAATCATTGGTTAATACTAACGACGAAACACATTTATATGTTATTTTTAAATTAAATTACTATATTTTGTAACATAGTCAAATAGAGTATTCTGCAGTATAGGACAATTGTAAAATTTGATACCACCATTTAGTAAAACGTTGAAATAAACATCAGCTCATGACATAATAATAATAATAATAAAAAAAAAAAAAAAAAAAAAAAAAAACAACTACCGCTGACAGAAGTCGCCTTTTTTCACAAAACAATTTTAAAATTGTGTTTTTACAGTTTTTGTAAGAAATTTCATTACTTTATACAATTCCCAGTATTTATTAAAACCTGCTATAACATAATAGCAAAACAGCTAAGAGAATATTGCAAAAGAAACAGCAAAAATGACTCCAAAAAGTAATATTGACACCTTACGTCAAAGAAATATAAACAACAACAAATTACGAGTTAAAACAGAAAACTAAATGATTAAATGATTACAAGATCAAAGGCGAGGGAGAAAACTACAGCGGAGACCACCTGCGCACGTGTCCAATCATCGCCTACCCCGTCATCTAAGAGCTCCTCGTCGGGAGACGAATTCCACACTCCCCGCGAATCGAGTGCATCGGGGTGGGCCACCAACGCCGCCGCCGCCGCCGAGACCTGTGCGACGGGGACGTCCCCCGCTACCGGCACGCTTGGAGCCTGTGGGGCAATCTGCTCCGCGCCCGGCCCCCGCTACCGGTGGTGTAGTGCGCCGCATGCGATGGACCCCATCAATAAATGAAAACTGCATGCGTGCCTACTATGAGGCTACAGAGGGAGGAACCATCTTGACTGCGTACCGTGATCGTATGCTGCCTCTGTTTCAGACCCTTGAGCCGACCGTCGCCGTATCCGCTCAACGCCTGTCGGATCAAGTACGAGCTATCCACCGATGCAAGCTGTTGGACCAATCTGTGCTTGATCGGCTCCGCCTGGAGGCGCTTACTACTCGCGCGGCTCCTCCCCTAATGCAGGATCTACCTACCGCGTTGTCGACCCCGGCCCTGGCTGTTATACCGTCACCGGAGGTGACACCAATGGCAATGGTTGATCTTGATGTTGGGGAGGGAGATTGTGCGAGTATGAGCGTGACTAACCAGGTGAGTGAGCAATTGAGGAGGGCTTTGGAGGACGCGATTAGCCAATATCGATACACACCCGACTCTAGGCCGCGACTACCACGTTTGCCTACTCATAGACGCAATCTAGCGTTAATGGGGGCCTTGAATACTTTGCTGGCCCCGTATTTGCGAACTAGCGAAGATTTAGTTGATACCCATTCGATATTGTACTGTGGCGCCATTGCGGCGTGTCGTGTTGCTCGTGTCAAGTTCCCGGACACTGACCGAGCACCGCGTCCCGCCGGGTGTGCGCCCGCATGGCAAGTACGGATCGAGCGACGTATCAATTCATTCCGGACTCTCATTGCTAAACTACTCTGCTTCAGTCGGGGCAATAACCGCCCCCGAGTGATGCGTTTCGTGACCCAGGCCTTTGCCGGAACCGGTGTCCTGCCCCGAGACTACATGACCTGTGTCACGGATCGCATTGACTTTCTGAAACAGAAGATCTATGCGTGGGCGAGTCGTATTCGTCGCTACAGAGAGCGTGTTGATAGATACTGGCTTAATCGCCTCTTTCAAAGTGATCAGAAGAAGGTATACCGGAAGTGGGAAGGGACCAATCAGAGTGTGATCGACGGACAACTACCTGATGCCTGTACCATGAATGATTTCTGGCGTGGCATCTGGTCGATACCCGTCGAGCACACAGAAGGTGATTGGATTAGTGTTGTCCAGCGGGAATGTGAGTCTATCGAATCCATGGGGTCTGTTAATATAGACCCCGTAGACGTTACTTGTGCAATTCGTTCGACCCAGAACTGGAAAAGTCCTGGCCCGGACGGATTGCACAACTTCTGGATAAAATGGATTCGTTGCTCACATGACCGATTGGCAACTCAATTTCAAGTGGCCCTTGAGCTTGGTTCTCTTCCCCGTTTCATGACTACCGGTATCACCTTCCTGCTCCACAAGTCCGGTAGTACCACGGATCCGAAAAACTATAGACCTATCACGTGCTTGCCTACCATCTACAAGCTCCTTACATCCATTCTGACCACAAAAATTAACACGCACATTGTTGCGAACAATGTTTTAGCCCCTGCTCAGAATGGATGTAGGGTTGGGTCCCGTGGTACTAAGGAGCTCCTCCTCATAGATATGACCATTAGCCAACAAGTTCGGCGGAACAGAGGGGCTCTCTCTGTTGCCTGGATTGACTACAAGAAGGCCTATGATTCAGTGCCTCATTCATGGCTGGAAAGGATATTAGAGTTGTATAAAATTGATGCAACCCTAAAATCCTTTTTAGCTGCGTGTATGAGACAGTGGACCACAGTCCTTCGTCAACCAGGTGGTAGCAACACTTCCTCTGACCCGCAGGACTTTATAAGGATTGAGCGGGGCATCTTCCAGGGTGATAGTCTAAGTCCATTGTGGTTTTGCCTAGCGTTAAATCCTCTCAGCACTTTGCTGAAGGATTCAGGGCTAGGCTTTCGGCTTCGAAGAGGAGGTGAGGTCATTAGTCATCTGCTGTACATGGACGATCTCAAGCTGTTTACTCCGAAACGCCAAGACTTGATGGAGCTACTAAAAACTACACAGGTTTTCAGTAGTGCCATTAGGATGGAGTTTGGTGTAGATAAGTGTGCGGTCTTGCATGTACAGCAGGGGAACGTTGTAAATTCTCCGAATTTGCAGCTTTCTGAGACAATGACTTTCAGATCTCTCTCCGAAGTCGAGACCTACAAGTACCTCGGTATGTCAGAGTCGTTGGGTATTTCGGTAGAGGACATCAAAAAATCGGTAAAGGAGCGCTTCTTTTTCCGCCTGACAAAAGTACTTAAAAGTCTTTTGTCTGGAGGCAACAGGGCGCGCGCCTTTAACGGTTGGGTGATGCCTCTACTGATATACTCCTTTGGCATACTGAAGTGGACACAGACTGAGCTGGACGCCCTGGATAGAAAGGTCCGACAACTGCTCACTTCACATCGCATGCTACACCCGCGCTCGTCCGTTATGAGACTGTACATTCCACGGAAATGGGGAGGTCGCGGCTTTTTAAATGCCAAGACCCTTCACAACCGTGAAGTGTGCAATCTCAGGGATTATTTCCGTAACCACGAGTGCGGGATGCATCGCGATGTCGTGGCGGTTGACAAGGGCCTCACACCGCTCTCCTTGGCGAACGATAACTGGCGCAAACCAACGATGCTGAGCACCGATGACCGCAAGGCAGTATGGAAAGGCAAGGAGCTGCACGGTAGGTTTTTCCGGGCCCTAACAGGGCCTGATGTGGATTTACCAGCTTCGGTGAATTGGCTACGCTTCGGAGACCTCTTTGGGGAAACCGAGGGTTTTGCCTGTGCAATTGCAGACGAAGTAATGATGACGAACAACTATCGGAAATATATCTTGAAGGACGGTACGGTCGACATTTGTCGAGCATGCCGCCGACCCGGAGAGTCACTCAGGCATATCATTTCCGGTTGTTCGCATCTTGCTAACGGCGAGTATTTGCACAGGCACAACCAAGTGGCCAAGATCGTCCACCAGCAACTTGCCCTTCAATACGGCCTTGTTGAGTCAGAGGTGCCGTACTACCAGTACGCACCGGCGCCAGTTCTCGAGAATGGTCGTGCATTGCTCTACTGGGACCGCTCTATCATCACGGACAGGACTATTGTTTGCAATAAACCTGATATCGTGGTGGTCGACCGATCCCAGCGCCGGGCAGTGCTCGTAGATATCACCATCCCACATGACGAGAATCTCGTTAAGGCCGAAAAGGATAAAGTCAGCAAGTACCTTGATTTGGCTCACGAGGTAACCGCCATGTGGGATGTTGACTCGACGATCATTGTCCCGATAGTCGTTTCGGCGAACGGCCTTATAGCGAAGAGCCTCGACCAACACCTTAAGAGGCTCTCGCTAGATGGTTGGATCAAGGGTCTGATGCAGAAGGCAGTGATACTGGACACAACACGCATTGTCCGGAGGTTCCTCTCTCTGCAGCCCTAACCACTGGTCGCTTGGGCTCTGCCCCGCGACCAGCGGCATCCTAGTTTTAAGTTTTTTATAATATTTATTTTTGTAATAATGTTGTAAAAAATTTAAAATTATGTTGTATAATAAATAAAGATAATAATAATAAACACCTTACGTCAAAGAAATATAAACAACAACAAATTACGAGTTAAAACAGAAAAGTAAATGATTAAATGATTACAAGATCAAAGGCGAGGGAGAAAACTACAGCGGAGACCACCTGCGCACGTGTCCAATCATCGCCTACCCCGTCATCTAAGAGCTCCTCGTCGGGAGACGAATTCCACACTCCCCGCGAATCGAGTGCATCGAGTGATGGGGGTGGGCCACCGACGCCGCCGCCGCCGCCGAGACCTGTGCGACGGGGACGTCCCCCGCTACCGGCACGCTTGGAGCCTGTGGGGCAATCTGCTCCGCGCCCGGCCCCCGCTACCGGTGGTGTAGTGCGCCGCATGCGATGGACCCCATCAATAAATGAGAACTGCATGCATGCCTACTATGAGGCTACAGAGGGAGGAACCATCTTGACTGCGTACCGTGATCGTATGCTGCCTCTGTTTCAGACCCTTGAGCCGACCGTCGCCGTATCCGCTCAACGCCTGTCGGATCAAGTACGAGCTATCCACCGATGCAAGCTGTTGGACCAATCTGTGCTTGATCGGCTCCGCCTGGAGGCGCTTACTGCTCGCGCGGCTCCTCCCCTAATGCAGGATCTACCTACCACGTTGTCGACCCCGGCCCTGGCTGTTATACCGTCACCGGAGGTGACACCAATGGCAATGGTTGATCTTGATGTTGGTGAGGGAGATTGTGCGAGTATGAGCGTGACTAACCAGGTGAGTGAGCAATTGAGGAGGGCTTTGGAGGACGCGATTAGCCAATATCGATACACACCCGACTCTAGGCCGCGACTACCACGTTTGCCTACTCATAGACGCAATCTAGCGTTAATGGGGGCCTTGAATACTTTGCTGGCCCCGCATTTGCGAGCTAGCGAAGATTTAGTTGATACCCACTCGATATTGTACTGTGGCGCCATTGCGGCGTGTCGTGTTGCTCGTGTCAAGTTCCCGGACACTGACCGAGCACCGCGTCCCGCCGGGTGTGCGCCCGCATGGCAAGTACGGATCGAGCGGCGTATCAATTCATTCCGGACTCTCATTGCTAAACTACTCTGCTTCAGTCGGGGCAATAACCGCCCCCGAGTGATGCGTTTCGTGACCCAGGCCTTTGCCGGAACCGGTGTCCTGCCCCGAGACTACATGACCTGTGTCACGGATCGCATTGACTTTCTGAAACAGAAGATCTATGCGTGGGCGAGTCGTATTCGTCGCTACAGAGAGCGTGTTGATAGATACTGGCTTAATCGCCTCTTTCAAAGTGATCAGAAGAAGGTATACCGGAAGTGGGAAGGGACCAATCAGAGTGTGATCGACGGACAACTACCTGATGCCTGTACCATGAATGATTTCTGGCGTGGCATCTGGTCGATACCCGTCGAGCACACAGAAGGTGATTGGATTAGTGTTGTCCAGCGGGAATGTGAGTCTATCGAATCCATGGGGTCTGTTAATATAGACCCCGTAGACGTTACTTGTGCAATTCGTTCGACCCAGAACTGGAAAAGTCCTGGCCCGGACGGATTGCACAACTTCTGGATAAAATGGATTCGTTGCTCACATGACCGATTGGCAACTCAATTTCAAGAGGCCCTTGAGCTTGGTTCTCTTCCCCGTTTCATGACTACCGGTATCACCTTCCTGCTCCACAAGTCCGGTAGTACCACGGATCCGAAAAACTATAGACCTATCACGTGCTTGCCTACCATCTACAAGCTCCTTACATCCATTCTGACCACAAAAATTAACACGCACATTGTTGCGAACAATGTTTTAGCCCCCGCTCAGAATGGATGTAGGGTTGGGTCCCGTGGTACTAAGGAGCTCCTCCTCATAGATATGACCATTAGCCAACAAGTTCGGCGGAACAGAGGGGCTCTCTTTGTTGCCTGGATTGACTACAAGAAGGCCTATGATTCAGTGCCTCATTCATGGCTGGAAAGGATATTAGAGTTGTATAAAATTGATGCAACCCTAAAATCCTTTTTAGCTGCGTGTATGAGACAGTGGACCACAGTCCTTCGTCAACCAGGTGGTAGCAACACTTCCTCTGACCCGCAGGACTTTATAAGGATTGAGCGGGGCATCTTCCAGGGTGATAGTCTAAGTCCATTGTGGTTTTGCCTAGCGTTAAATCCTCTCAGCACTTTGCTGAAGGATTCAGGGCTAGGCTTTCGGCTTCGAAGAGGAGGTGAGGTCATTAGTCATCTGCTGTACATGGACGATCTCAAGCTGTTTACTCCGAAACGCCAAGACTTGATGGAGCTACTAAAAACTACACAGGTTTTCAGTAGTGCCATTAGGATGGAGTTTGGTGTAGATAAGTGTGCGGTCTTGCATGTACAGCAGGGGAACGTTGTAAATTCTCCGAATTTGCAGCTTTCTGAGACAATGACTTTCAGATCTCTCTCCGAAGTCGAGACCTACAAGTACCTCGGTATGTCAGAGTCGTTGGGTATTTCGGTAGAGGACATCAAAAAATCGGTAAAGGAGCGCTTCTTTTTCCGCCTGACAAAAGTACTTAAAAGTCTTTTGTCTGGAGGCAACAGGGCGCGCGCCTTTAACGGTTGGGTGATGCCTCTACTGATATACTCCTTTGGCATACTGAAGTGGACACAGACTGAGCTGGACGCCCTGGATAGAAAGGTCCGACAACTGCTCACTTCACATCGCATGCTACACCCGCGCTCGTCCGTTATGAGACTGTACATTCCACGGAAATGGGGAGGTCGCGGCTTTTTAAATGCCAAGACCCTTCACAACCGTGAAGTGTGCAATCTCAGGGATTATTTCCGTAACCACGAGTGCGGGATGCATCGCGATGTCGTGGCGGTTGACAAGGGCCTCACACCGCTCTCCTTGGCGAACGATAACTGGCGCAAACCAACGATGCTGAGCACCGATGACCGCAAGGCAGTATGGAAAGGCAAGGAGCTGCACGGTAGGTTTTTCCGGGCCCTTACAGGGCCTGATGTGGATTTACCAGCTTCGGTGAATTGGCTACGCTTCGGAGACCTCTTTGGGGAAACCGAGGGTTTTGCCTGTGCAATTGCAGACGAAGTAATGATGACGAACAACTATCGGAAATATATCTTGAAGGACGGTACGGTCGACATTTGTCGAGCATGCCGCCGACCCGGAGAGTCACTCAGGCATATCATTTCCGGTTGTTCGCATCTTGCTAACGGCGAGTATTTGCACAGGCACAACCAAGTGGCCAAGATCATCCACCAGCAACTTGCCCTTCAATACGGCCTTGTTGAATCAGAGGTGCCGTACTACCAGTACGCACCGGCGCCAGTTCTCGAGAATGGTCGTGCATTGCTCTACTGGGACCGCTCTATCATCACGGACAGGACTATTGTTTGCAATAAGCCTGATATCGTGGTGGTCGACCGATCCCAGCGCCGGGCAGTGCTCGTAGATATCACCATCCCACATGACGAGAATCTCGTTAAGGCCGAAAAGGATAAAGTCAGCAAGTACCTTGATTTGGCTCACGAGGTAACCGCCATGTGGGATGTTGACTCGACGATCATTGTCCCGATAGTCGTTTCGGCGAACGGCCTTATAGCGAAGAGCCTCGACCAACACCTTAAGAGGCTCTCGCTAGATGGTTGGATCAAGGGTCTGATGCAGAAGGCAGTGATACTGGACACAACACGCATTGTCCGGAGGTTCCTCTCTCTGCAGCCCTAACCACTGGTCGCTTGGGCTCTGCCCCGCGACCAGCGGCACCCTAGTTTTAAGTTTTTTATAATATTTATTTTTGTAATAATGTTGTAAAAAATTTAAAATTATGTTGTATAATAAATAAAGTGAATAATAATAATAATAATAAATGTTTATTAGAGTTTGTTATAAGAATTTTTAACTTATTACACTTTTCATTATCCATAGTTGACAAGATTTTTACAGATTGTAGGTACAAGTGAGCCCCAAACTAAGCGTGAGCCTGTATCTTGGGAATACTTAACTACTAATTCCTTCATGTTGGGAATACTTACTAACATGAAGGAATACTTAAATTTACTGACTGATAAATTTTTGTTGTTCTATTGAAAATGTCTCAGATACAATACTATGTTGAATTTAACTCAAGTCGTTTTACTTAGGGCCTGTTTCACAATGTTCAAGTAAATTCCGGTTATACTACAAAGAACATATTTAGTAAATAAAACACTATATTTGCGTTTCAGTCACCGATTTTTTAAGGTTTCCAGTTTTCCTTACCCCAAATTTCAGAATGCATTTGTTGGTAGTAATATTAATGTATGAAATTGCCGTTTTATTGCAACAGGTAATTCAAATTGACATAGAACCTTCATGGTTTGAAATTTTCGAGTGAAACTTTTTTCATACAGTATGAAGTTCTTTTTTTTTTTAAATTTGCAACATTCAATTATCGACCTTCAGTTGTTTTTCATTCATCTTAGACAATAATTATCAATACTTCGAAAATTGGAGTGAGTTCCGACGGGGAACTAACACGGCAGAAACAGCTCGCAAATTCAATGTTGCGTTTGGGAAGTAGGTATGAGGTCTCGCGTTCGAGATCTCATACAGCACGAGAAACCGTTTTAACTCGCAATTAGAAACCATTCGTCACTCCATAGCCAGTCCAGCGGTCTAGCAGTGCCAGTACCCGGCAGGCAATAGCCATTGCCACTAGGCTGCTAAAATTTTACAGTAGTCACCTATATAATCATCTACCATGTAGCATTTTCCCACCTCAAAGGCTAACAGTGCATTCTTGATAACTCTAATGCTGCGGATGTCCTAGATGACGGTAATTACTTCCCAAGTGTGCCACATTCTCGTTGTTCTCTTACCTATTAAAAAACCAACTGAATTACATCGAAAAGTCATTAGATGCTAAGCCAGGAAGTCTTTGGCATAATTAATTCCTTCTGATTACCTTTCCTTTGAATTTTTAATTACTCTCAGTCAGCCTTTGATGTTTCATGTTCGTATTGTTCATTCACAATTGCGTTTTAGTGATCTTGTTTTGTAACCTACTTCCATTAATCAGGACGGAAGGTTATCAGGTCAGCGGGTACGTTTTATTTGTTTATTTTTGTATCACTTCTGTTTGAAAGTTGTTACCTATTTTGCTATAGCGGACAGCGGAAACAAAATTTATTTTTGTTGCCCATGGGTGTTTGAGTTTCCTCTGTTAAAAATGATCCACGTTCATGGATCTTCTTCTAATAGATTATGTTAGTTAGGTATAATATGAATATGAATAATATATTAAAATTATAATTAAATTATATTACTGCATATGATGAGTTTCAAGTACTTTCTTTACACTTTTCTAACTTACTTTCACTAAATTTTTTAACATCTTATGTGATAAGAAAGTATTTCCCAGCCTCTAACTGAGTGATATAATAATTGGGGCTATGGCCCATAGCGATCTGTTTTATGGAAGAGTGACACAATTGATTCTGTAAGCATTATACAAATACATAAGAAATGTTTAAATGTAATGTAGTGTAATACTATTTACATAAGAAATGGCAAAACAATAAAAATTGCATATTGCAAAGACTTTAGGAGGAAAATGAAGATTTATCTATGAAGCGTATATCTTGCCAAATATGAAAAATTTGCTTGCTCTGATCACTATCAACACAATCATGTGTAATGCTTGTTTTTATAATGTGTGTATCCACACACATTGATTTTGTCAAAAAGTGTTACTGTATTAATGTTGTGAGTTATTTAAAGCGTATGTGAGTTATTATTGCTGACAGGATAGCCTTTGACCATTATCTCACCTGATGGTAACTGATTATGTGGTCGAAGTGTTGTTCAGGCTCACCTAGAATTACAGGCTCTCGAGGACAGCTGCCGGAACACACCGTTAGGTGCTTGGCGATAGATTTTCTACCTGAGGGTGGTAGAAAGCCAGGCGGGCATTCGCAAAATGCCTGGTGGTAGGGCATTTTATTTGCTATATCCACTGCCATCGTAATACATCAACCGGGTCCCACGGCTTAACGTGCCCTCCGAAGTACGAAAACGATCTGGGGCCCGATTCTCTTAGCTATTGAACGGCGTTAACGCAACTTAATTGCATGAAGATTGTAGTTTTTCACAGTATCCGTAGTCTGCCCGCTATTTAGATGCGATCGCAATCAGTAGCTTGCTATCAATATTTTTTATCATATTTGGTACGCTGTAAGCTATTTTGTTGCGATTGCGTTGCTACAGTGGCATAAAATATTTTGGAAGATATTAGATAGAAAAATAGCTAAATGATTGAAATATTTGTTTTATAGAATATGTTTGCTAGAACACCACTGTATCGATGTTTTGACTGATGCTTGATTGAAAGAAGTTTTCATTATTATTTCAGTGGCAACATTTGCAAGCCATAGCACAGCCATACGGTAGCGACGCGATTGCCATACAACTGCGATTAGGAGCTAGAATTTGCAGACTACCGAATTTGACACTAACAGCAATTTAATCGCAGAAGCATCGCAGTAGTTGGCGTTTGGTCGATAGCTAAGAGAATTGGCCCAGTAGTAATGTCTCTAGCAGTCACCCATCCAACTCTTGACCGCGGCGGACGTTGTTTAACTTTGCTGATCGGTTAAGAACAGCTAAGCAGATTTCGCTACGAGCGCTTCAACAGTATATGTACTTAATATGTTACTCGCGCAAATGTCTTGTAATATTTTAACGTTTGAATAATAGCATTTATATTCTACTACGTCCCTTATATATCCACATAGGTAAAATGTACTTTGATTTGTGATTGATGCTAAGGTTTCTTTTATCAGAGGCAGATAAAAGAGGGAAATATAATAATAGTTACCCATAAGTGAACTTATATCGGACCTTATTAGTTACTACACGAGCGCTTCGTCTGAAGAGATATGAAATATTTTTGAGAGAAAATCTGTAATGGACTCAATAGTTCTTTCGTACACATCCAAATTGTTATC
Source organism: Plagodis pulveraria (assembly GCA_963890685.1). NCBI lineage: Eukaryota > Metazoa > Arthropoda > Insecta > Lepidoptera > Geometridae > Plagodis > Plagodis pulveraria. Next base: position 9,106,898 of record OY982973.1, on the reverse strand, counting down.
AAGTCAATTTTTTAATGATTTTGGTGATAAAAAATATAGCATTATACGAGTATCTATTGACGACTCAGGTACTGTTCGTTGAAGTAACCCTCTGGATGTTGCAGAATGAGCTATATATGCTTACTTACTATTTTATAATATCTGTTATGAGGAGGCTTCGAAATATTGGATATCAGGTTTGTGTGGATCATACCTAACAATTATGAAGCCAGTTGGTTTTTTGATATTGTTTTTTTGCTGAGTTTTAGCAGTATTGATGTGAATAAATAGATAGATAATTCTTTATTGTTACATCAATAAAATACAAATTAAATCTTAAATAAAAGTTTGACTAAAGTATCACAATGGGCGGCCTTATTACTAATAGCGATCTCTTCCACCATTTTTCTTCAACCTTTGTATTGAGAGGAAGTACAGTAACAAAAACAAAGCCCCCGTGGGGTGCCGGGTTAGAATTGCACCTCCCCATATCATCCCGTGGGTGTCGTAAAAGTCGACTAAGAGAATAATTATACTGGTAGGTGGGCAGCAGCGCCTTCTAAAGAACAACTATCTTACACTGCGATCCCCAAGCCGCCTGCCAAGCCTGGGGATTATGGCAAATACCCCCTTAATAAGGGAGGCTGTGTTCAGCAGTGAACGATCCGGCTGATACAGTACAGTACAGTACAGGAACAAAATCGGGGGTGTCCACTTTCTAGTATTTTCCCCTTCGTCACCGCCCACAACTCACACAAAAATACATAAAAATTACAATACTAGCCCAGCTCCCTATGTAGATCATTTTTACTAGTAAAAAAAATAGCCACTTACATTTCGAACAAAACAACTCAATAATATTCTTTAAATTCCTACAAAACATTTCCACCAAATGATCAACAATACAACTTAAACGAGCGAACAGCTATCGAATATCAGCGATCCTCAATGCTGGTATAAATATTGCGATCTAATCGTTGGAGGAGTGCAAGTCACGATCCTGCCGTCCAATAGATCATGACCAGGCAGAGATTAAAGTTTTCGGTCGAGTCACTGTTAGGATGGTTGAGTACTTGGGAACATAATGCGATGCGACGCCATTTATTTTACCAAAGGTCATGGGCTATCTGTTTTGTAATGGATATCTATGATTCAGTATATAACATTTTTCCAAATGTACCCGTAAAAAAAACATTTTTAAGCTTAGTGTCTTTTTAGCTCCTTCAATACTAACGTAGTTTTGCTATATTTCTGCATGGTGGTAGGGCATTTCGTGAATGCCCGCCTGGCTAGCTACCACTCTCAAATAGAAAATCTGTTGCCAAGCACCTAACGATGTGTTCCGGCAGCTGTTCTTGAGAGTAATTCTAGGATAGCCTGAACAACATCTTCGACCGCATCATCACTTACCATCAGGTGAAATAGTGGTCAATAGCTAATATTGCAGGCAAAAAAATCTGAGTGTTTAAACTTGTTGAAATTTCGCATACATGTCTTTGAGCCTAATATATAATATGCCTCTGGTTTACCAGTCTTTGGTTTTATATTTATTTTATCTTTTAATGTGATAATTAAAAATTTTCACACACTACTATTATTTTGAAAATAGACTGATGCGATTGATTGACACAATTTTACAGAAATCTAACAAAATAGACGCTTACATTTTAGACTCAAAGAAATGCATGCAAAATTTCACAAGGTTTTAACACTCCGTTCTCAAAATATCACGAAACTACGTTTGTATGGAGAGCGCTATGAATACTTATTAAGGGAACGTTATCTGCGGTCACTACTTGGATGGGTGACGGCCTGTGTCATTCACTAATGGGTCTGTATCGGATGGCTTCGTGTGGTCTGAAAACCCCTCAGCTAGGCTGGCCTATCTGCCAAGCCACACTAAGCCCGCTTAATACTTTCTCTGATACGAAAAATGTCCAGCAGTGGGAATATCGTAGGCTGACATGGATAAAAAACATAATGATTGTTCATGTCAGTCTATCATAATTTATTGCAATTTAAATAATAATAAAAACGCTAGTCACAATCGTAGAGTTAAAATCCTCATTACCAAGCAGATATCAAAGTTTTTAATCGAATCGCTGTACTTAAGTGATTGATAAAATAATTTGAAATATGAATTCTTGAAGCAAAATTTATTATTTTCCGTAAAGTTACTGATAATAGTGTTCTTTGTTGTTCTTAAGGTTATTGAGATCAGAGTGCCGAATCAATCGTACCCTCCATTATAAGGTGTTAGTAACAGAGAGGTTTCAAAAATAAAGAAAGATAGACTGTAATAAGGACAGATAGAATACACTTGAACATTTATGACCCAGCGGGCTTTAGATAGATTAACTGAAAATTCACCTCGGCTATACTAGGGTTGCGGGGTAAGACGACGAAGGAATTTCGCGAAAAGCAGGCACCGTATGTATTGCTATCATCTATGCTTTTATTGGACGACAATGTTTATTTCAAGAACGAAACAGGAAAAATGTTATACTACTAACTTTATTCTCGATTACTATCAAAGACTTTTACATACATAATGGAAAAATGTTTTTTCGTGTTTATGTTCTGAAACGTTACGTTGTATTCAGCAGTAAACAGGAATTTTCTTGTGCACTTTAATTTAAAAATATTCTTGCACTCGTTTTCTTCGGTATTCTTTTGATGAGACTTCTTCACAAGATATTTTGTTAGTGAGTTATTATTTTATATAAACTCGTTTAATATAAACAAAATTATGTCTACATTTAAAAATTATTGGAGCGCAAAGATTTTTGTCCCGGGAGGGAATCTACCGTGTCTTCCGATTTCGCGCCAGTTGCCTATTCCACTTGGCCACCAGAACATATTCGTTTGAGAGTTTGCTCTTGTAGTAATGTGTACAACAGGTACATCACTGCGAAAGTCAAATGTTTGCAAAAGCACTTCATTCGTTTAGATAAAAGTCTAGTAGTTTGGTTGATGACCCCGCACCGTCCCTTATGATGGTTAACGTAATACTCTAATTCTGAAGCAGTGATGGCTCAGTGGCATTGGCTATGGACTGCCGCGCAGCAGGTCCATGGTTCGAATCCCGCCGCCTTTCAGCTCTCAGAACCAATATATACATTTTTGTTCATAACCAGAGGCAAAAATAGGAAAGCGCTAGTTCACTCGAGGCTAAGAACAGCATAATATATGAAGTATCTTTTTTTATTGTAGATAGCCTTTGATCACACTCTTACCTGATGTTTAGTGATGATGTGATAAAAGGTGATAACAGGCTTAATCTAGAATTACTGGCTCTCATGGACGGCTGCCGGAACACACCGTTAGGTGCTTGGCAACAGATTTTCTACTTAAGGGTGGTCGATAGCCAGGTGACGGTGTGTTCCGGAAGCTGTCCTTAAGAGCCAGTAACTCTAGGTTAGCCTTAACAATATCTTCGACCTTATCATCACATACCATCAGGTGAGATAGTGGTCAAAGGCAAACTTATCAGCCGTAAAAAAAATATATATAGACAGACAGACAGATAGACAGATAATTCTTTATTGTACACACCACTAAATTACAATATAATAAAATGCGAAGGCTTACAATCAAGTGTTGCAATGGGCGGCCTTATCACAAACAGCGATCTCTTCCAGGCAACCTTGTAATGGAGAGGAAATACAGGAATAATATGACGGGGGTGTAACAAACTAATATAATAAAATGAGGTTAAACAAACTATGCTTACTTAAAATTTAAGCAAAAAAAAATATTTTTCTGAGATTATACAAAAACAAGAAGACCTAAATACGAATAATAATAATAATACACTCGTACATACTATATATACTAATAATAATATACATACTTATATACTCTTACATACATACAATAATACTATACACACATACTATACAATATATACCTAATTATGCCATGTTTCCATATAAGTACATACATTTCGTATACATATCCTACAACTGTGATGATGAAAAGCAAGTGATAAGCAGTTTGGAACAGAACGGGTATTATTACTCGGACAAGTAAACATTTTTGACTTGGCTTTTAAACAAGGATAAAGATTGGGCTTGCCTGATAGAAATCGATAATGAATTCCACAGGCGAACAGCTTTGACTGAAAAAGATAGATCGTAGAATCTTGTGCCATGTTGAGGCATACTGAGGGCGAGGTTTTCTGATGACCTTAAATTGAGAGCATTTGCAGTTTGAAGGAAATCAAAACGTTCCTTAGGATAGCGCAGGGTCAAAGGATTGAACAAAATATTGTAGAGGAGAGAGAGTATATGAGCATTCCAGCGAAGACGTATAGGGAGCCACTTGAGCTTAGATCGAAATTGAGATATGTGATCAAATTTGCGCAAGCCAAATATAAATCTTATGCAGAAGTTTTGAAGACGCTCAAGCTTATCTAGTTGTTCCTCAGTGAGATCTGGATAGCAGACATCAGCATAATCGAGAATCGGGAGTAAGAGAGATTGAGCTAGAACAATTTTAGTAGTAACCGGAAGAAAGTTGCGCAGTCTTTTTAAAGCGCCTGCAGTGGCGTACAATTTGCTACTAGTCACTTGGAGCTGAGGAGCCCAACTCAAGCAACGGTCGATTGTTAAGCCAAGATTTTTTACAGTTTCACTATAGGGAACAGGAACTCCATCAAAATAAACAGAAGGAATATTAGACCAGTCCACCCTCGAGATGAACCGTGAACTTCCCAGAATTATCGCTTGGGTCTTGCTTGGATTTATTATAAGTCCAAATTTTTTGCACCATTTAGTAATGCATGTTAAGTCGTCATTTATGAAATTTATGGCGTCAGATATCTTGTCGAGAGGTGCTTGAGAATAGATTTGAAGATCGTCTGCATATAAGTGGTAGGAAGAAGAAAGATTTTGTGAAATTGTGTTGATAAATATTGCGAAAAGAAGAGGGGATAGAACGCCGCCCTGTGGGACACCTGCAATTGAGTCACACCAGGAAGAGAATTTCTCTTTGTAGCGTACTCGTTGCTGACGCCCAAACTGATAACTATGAAACCAATCGAGTACTGTTGGAGATACGTTAATAGAGCGTAGTATTGCTAAAAGTATGTCAAAATCAACTGTGTTGAAAGCATTACTGAAGTCTAACAATGTGAGTACAGTCATATTTCCATTTTCCATTGAAAAGCAAATGTCATCAGTAATCTTTACTAAAGTACTGACAGTACTATGCCCAGGACGGAAACCAGATTGGAAGGGATTAAGGAGCTCACGACTGGAAAGATATTTGCTAATTTGGCTGTGAACAAGGCGCTCTAAAACATAGTCCAGCAATTAAATGGTAGCAGACTACTTGGTTCCTGCTTTAGGCTGAGCTTACCTCTTAAAAACAAGGGAGCCTCGTGAGTTTTCCATGACAATCTCTCATCAAAGTCGCAGATTTTCAACTTTAGCTTAGCAATGCCAACTGAAAATGCCCTATTCCTATAAAATATACCTGTTTGAAAATCAATTTATTGAAAGAGAAACTGTGAAATTCCTAGGCTAAATAGTACATTGAACAACGAGCGCATAAAACATGTCACTAAAGCCGAAATGTTTAAGAGCTCGACTCGAGGCAAAGGCGAGTACTGGTAATTAGGTCAAAGGGGCGAGTACTGGTAATTAGGGATCGCAGTGTGAGATATCAGTTTCTCAGAAAGTCGAGATGGGGGGGGGGTGATATTCTAGCCCAGTACCCCGCGAGGAATTTGTTTTGCCTGATTGTTATTAATAATCCTTAATTAAATTAAAAATATATGTATAATCAATGTTCCAAAGAAAAAAATCTGGTTGTTTAATAATACTTCAGATCTATGGGTACCTATTATGAAAGACACAGGGAACTTCTTATTTAAAATATATTCAAAACATTCCTCATACAACAATAAAAAAAAACTAATCTCTTTCATGCACTTGTGTTTGAGAACAGGATTTTATGCTCTAGAATCTAAAATGCCGATTAAGTCCGCTTACGCAATATCTTTAAGAGTATGTGTTAGCGCGGCCACCAAGCTATATGGCAGAGCACGGCAAACTGCGGGCGCGAGTTGAAAGGACACTGGTAAATCGAAAGAATGCGGAACAAGGTGATGAAAAGTGGACTGTATAGGAAAAGGAGCGAGAAACGAGCGACTAACCTGGATATCCTCGGGTGGACGAGCACAGCTGCGGCACTCCAAGGCGTCCTGCTGGTGTCCAGATGTAGTGCTAGCTCTTCGAATTATTTCATGCTGTTGTAGACTCGCGGCGCGAGCGCGGGAAGCTGTTAGTACACAGCTCCAAAGAGACGATCGCGGATATCCCAGTGCGATGGGGCACACACGAAAGCAGCGCGAGCGCGGTTAGTAACCAAATGGCGGTTTCCTTGGGTTCGAGGGAGCTCACAGGAACAGACGCATCCGCCGTCAACAAGGGTCGACCGCAGACTACTTGCAATGACAAGTAGGTCACTCATCAGCCACGAAATGTCAACCGTAGATAGTCGTCGTTTTCGTGGGAAGATGAGGGTAGGAAAAGGTAAGAGGTAGAAAGAAAGAAAGTGCCAATAGATGGCGCGAACATTGCCCCCGGCCTAAAAACCATTGGTTTTTAAAGGTAGAGGAAGTTTGGATAAGTTAATAGAGTGGGTATATGAATAGCGGGTTGACCAGGGGGCAAGTAGGTAAGTTATTGAGTGGGTAAAATGCACAAACGAACGACCGGCCGTTTGTAAACGGAAGTCGCCGTTCGCACTAGACAGACTCTACATATTCCGTCGGCGCCTAGAATTGTCTCTTCGACAACATCTAGGGGCCAAGATAGCGGGGGAAGATTGTCTGTGATAATAAGCACGACGGAACCTACTTTGATTGGATTAGAAAGTGTATTCCATTTTCCTCTACATTGAAGCAGGTGAAGGTATTCTAACTTCCATCGTTTAGAGAACGATTGGATCATCTTATCCAGCAAAGTGTAGCGTTTAAGAAGATGCGCGGGCTCGGGCTGATATCGCGCACGCGGGTAAGTGTTTAAGCGGTGCAGCCATCAAGAAATGCGCGGGCGTTAGTGCAGTGGGCTCAGAGGGATCCTCACTCAATAGCGTTAGCGGTCGCGAGTTTATGACGCTCTCTATTTGCGTAAGCACGGTTAACATTTCCTCATAGGTGAGTAACTGTGATCCTATTGTTTTAGCTAGGTGACCCTTGAAAGCTTTCACGAAGATTTCGTAGTTTCCGCCAAAGTGTGGGCTTCTTGGTGGGTTAAATTTCCAAGTTATGCGGTTGGCGGATAACTCGTCTGAGAGCGACTTATTATACTCCTCTGAGCTTACGAGTTTATAGACGTCAGATAAGGCATTTCTTGCTCCAATAAAAGTGCGGGCGTTGTCCGAATACAAGACAGAAACGGTACCGCGACGAGCGAGAAAGCGTTTAAAAGCAGAAAGGAAACTGCAGCTGCTTAAATCTGTCGTCAGCTCTACGCTTACCGAACGCACTGACATACAGACGAAAATACATAAATAAGCCTTAATAGAGCGCACACCTCGTTTTCTAATTGGAATAATGGAAATTGGGCCGGCGCGGCGTAATCCACAGCGGTGTGAGTGAACGCTTTAAATTCGTTCACGCGGCAAGCGGGTAGGTCTCCCATAAGCGGGAATGTAGGTTTAGGTTTTGCCTTAAAACAATAGTTACACTTATGTATAACCGAGCGGACGATATTACGGGATGCAAGTATCCAATATCGTTGTCTGAGAATCGACATCAAAGCGTGCGGACCTGTATGACAGTTATGATGATGGTAGTGCTCAATTATCATTTCGATTATGCGGTCTTTACGCGGTAACAAAATGGGATGCTGCTGATTGTACGATAGATCCGCATTTCGGAGACGTCCTCCGACTCGTATGAGTCCGTCGGCGTCTAGAAAGGGCACGAGGCGCTGTATAGCGTTTGAACACTGGGTGTTGGTTTTAAAGTTCTGAATAATGTCCGCAAAGTAATGTCTTTGTACAGCTTTCAGGACTTGAATTTCTGCGAAATTAATTTCATCAGCTGTGAAGTATTTAGAACGCGGCAGCTTCTTGATGAAGCGATAGATGCGGACGGCTATACGTAAGAGCATCAGCCATGAAGAAACGCGGGTGGAGAGTTTCAACAGCGGGTTGGAATTCTCCACGGCGGGTTGTGTCACAGGAAGTGAAACGATTTTCTTCGACTCAGGTAGGTTTAAGTCAACCTTAGCGGGAGCTACTGTCTTAGCGGGCCAAGCAGCAGGCTCTTGGCTTAACCAAGCGGGGCCGGTCAACCACAGCGGGTGGTTAACTAGCTGAGCGGGTGACAGCCCTCGCGAAAGTGCATCAGCACAAGGGTTTTCCGTTCCAGGTATATGACGGAAGCTGTCAACGGGAATAGCGGAAGTAATTTTTGTAATACGAGTAGCAACAAAAGTTTTGAATCTGTGCGGTGAAGCGGTAATCCACTGCAACGCTACCATAGAGTCGGTGAAGCAATATACTTTGTCTATGGTAGCTTTTCGTAGGTATCGAGAACGCGGCGAACCAATTTTGACATGAGCAAGCAGCCGCAAAGCTCTAGCTTTGAAATTGAAATTGTTTTCAGCGGAGACACTTTTGACTTGGCGCATACTAGACGAGTGAGCGGAGTAGAGTCATGGTCAGACTGAGTTCGAATATACACTACAGATCCATATCCATGCTCGCTAGCATCAGAAAACGCAACGACGGTGATTTTCGAATTTTCTTCCACTCCTAGGTGGCGAGGGAATCGCAGTTGCTGAATGGCGGGAAGTTCGCGAAGATAATTATGCCAAATATCTACCACTGCTTGCGGCGTTTGCTCATCCCAGTCAAGCTTCAAAACATGAAGCTTTTGTAAAATTAATTTAGCGTACAAGATGACAGGAGCTATGAGTTCGAGAACGTCATACTGACGCGCTATCACGGACAACATATTGCGTTTAGTCGCAGGCCGACATTCGACGTTCACGGTGAACATAAATGCGTCCGAGCTTGGCAACCACTGTAGCCCTAAAACCTTCAAGTTCGAGTCTGGCTCATCGAAATTGATAACTGCGGAGTGCCGATCGGAGACCGGAAGCGATTCAGTGAGCTCGGGTACGTTACTAGCCCATTTCACTAGCTCGAAGCCCCCGGCCTTGAGCAACTCGCGGAGATCATCGCGAAGCTGTACGCTACCAGGCAAGGTCGGCATGGAATAGCACACATCATCCATGTAAGTATTGTTTTCGATGACGGACGCGGCGTGCGGGAAGCGAGCGCGCTCGTCAGCGCACAGCTGGCGTAGCACGCGCATCGCGAGAAAAAGACTACTGCGCAGGCCAAAGCAAGCACGGTTGAACACGTAAGTGCTCAGCGGCGAAGCGGGATCAAACCGATACAAAAACTTCTGAAATTTGCGGCTCTCTTTGTTGACAAGTACCTGTAGATACATCTGTTTTATATCGGATGTGAGAACGATTGCATAAAAACGAAATTCTAAGAGAATAACGAAAAGGTCATTTTGCAAATTATCCCCAGTATGCAAGACGTCATTCAATGATAAGCTCGAATCAGTTTTCTCACTTGCATCCATGACCATGCGCCATTTAGTAGTGGTTTTATCCAACCTGGCAATCGCATGGTGCGGAATGTAGTAACCGGCTAAACTATCGTCGTTATTTATCAGCGAGACATAACCTTTCTGCAAGTATTCCTGGATAATTGCATCATACTCCACGCGCAGGGGAGGTGAAGCGACGAGCTTGCGTTCTAAATGCATAAAGCGCTTCTTAGCGGTAAGAAAAGAATTACCCAAAGCGGCAGCGGGGTCGCGGGAGAAAGGCAACGCTACAGAGTAGCGGCCCGTAGAATCGCGGGAAAAATTATTTGTAAAAATACGTTCATTTTCGAGAGCGGTAGGACTTAAGGCCGGTGTGCATTGCACTTCCTCAAGTTGCCAGAATTTCTGAAGAATGTTATCCAAGCGCGGTTGTTCTGCGAAGGCGCAGAGAGACATTCGGGAGCGGTGACTATCATCATTAAAAGCGGTATATATTTGAGCGGTCGCAACGGGAGCGTTCCTATTACGATAAAACCGAATATCGATTCGAAAGCGGTAGGTGCACCAGGCGGACCAGCGGCACGACCCGATAGCAAGATATCCGCAAACAGCGGAGCCCCAATAAGTATTTCTATCTCGGACGGTTCCGAGAAATCCTTATCAGCAAGCGGCAAGCCGTGTAGATATGCAAGACAAGAGGTATCAACTCTCACAGAGGGCAGGTTGTCGGTGATGCGGTCAATAACAAAAGCGTCGACCGAAATAAAATTATTATCAAGTCGCGAATGTAATGTGGTTGAAAATACACCCTTAATTGGATTTGACGCGGTTTGGATTGACCTATGCCCTTAACAACGGTATTTGTAACCTTGTTGCATTTTAAATGAAGCTTTGCGCAACAATTCGCTGATATAAAATTACTCTGAGAGGCAGAATCTATTAAAGCGCGCACTACATGCTTACGACCGTTTGAATCAGTAGCGTAAACTTGCACGGTTCCCAGTAAACACGTAGTATCTGCGGTCGGTTGCGTAACAGGGCGCACGTTATTGCATAGAGAAATGTTTTGTTGTTGCGACTGATAAGCGGGAGGCTTCGGAACATCTGCAAGCGGGCATTGAGCGGTAACAGCGCGCGGGGCGGAAGGCAGGGGCGCGTGGGCGGCGGCGCCGGCGGTGTTGTCAGCTAGTGCGCGCGATGACTGCGCTGGCGCAGGATTGCGCGCGGATGACGCGACGGCAGCTCTGTTGAGAGTGCGGGTTCCTTCCCGGGAAGGTAACATTTTACGACATAACATTGAATGATGTTTACATCCACAATCACGGCAACTATATTGCGAGTTGCAAGCGGTATACTTATGCGAAACACTTAGACAATTAGTACAACCTTTATGTTGTTTTATACAAGACAACCTGTCCTCTGTGGAAAGCTTATTAAATGCAGGGCATCTATATAAATTAGCGTGATCAGATTGATTACAAAGCGGGCACTGTGATGCGCACGATGCAGCGAAAGAATGCGTAGACTTAGGGACAACCTGTTTGTTATTGTTGACATCAGAAGTGCGGCTAGCGGGCGCCGTACGTTCTAATATCTTACTCTGCTCGCGAACAAACTTAATTAGATCGTCGTACGTAGGCATACTTTTACCTCGCATATGCATTTCAAACGAGCGGGCGGTACTCGAATCTATCTTCTTCAAAGCTAATTGCAACAACATAAAATCCGATAAATTGTCGAGCTTGAGCGAATGTAAGCTTGACACTGCTGTGCAAAATTTATCTAAAAATAGCTCCAGGTTTTTAGCGGAAGCGGTAATGCTAGTTGGTTTGAAATCGAGCAGCTGATCGAGATAAGCGGAACCTAAACTACGCTGGTCGTCGTACTTGTTGACTAAAGTCGACCAGATTAGATGGTAATTATCTGCGTTTGGAACAATACCTGAAATAACGGATAATGCACGACCTGACAATTTATTTACTAAATACTGTATACGTTCGTGGTCAGTTAAATCGGCATTTTCATGAATTGTGCGACGGAACGATTCATGGAATATTTTCCATGTCATTGGATTACCATCAAAGGTCATCAACTCCAACTTAGGTAGTTTGACAGATTTATGTTGCGGTGTAACATGCGATTCCGTACCTTTGACGTTCATAGCGGGAGGGTTGAGTTTATTGTAAACAAACTTACAGCGGCAGTACATGTCTTCAAAAACATTAATTGACTGATAACTTACGGAATACGTGGGATCGATTGTCAACTCGGTGACATTTAAATCGTTTACAATGTCATTATACTCAGATTGTAAACGATCCAGTGAAATGATTCCACACAAAAATAAGTCTTTCTCAGTATCATCAGTGAAAGCGTTCAACGAGCGGTTATAAATTTGCTGTAAACGAGCAAATATGGCATCACGTTTGCCGATTAAAGTTAAACGTTTGACCGCCAAAGCATCAAGAGCCGTCGCATCTTCGAACTTGCCTACTTCTTTGCCCTTAGAACGAACACTTTTAGTATTAGTGCTCGCCATTTTTAAAGACGCTAGGAAAACTGAGTGAACAACGTCACCGCGCACGGTAACAGATTAGATGCGAAGCGAACAATGGGTCAAAAAAACGTTAACGAATACTCGCAGATTACCCTCACACAGAATGAATTTCATTGTAAAAAATATAATTTTTAGAAATAGCGAAATTAAATGCGGTTTTGGAAAACGGAACACACAATCTGATATGCAAATGATACTAACAGTTTATAGAATGTAATTAATGTAGGGACAAAAAAACGGGAAATTACGCGGGAACACAATATTTTAGTACAAATATCGTGAAATATTAGGCCTTTTTAGAATAATACGGCTCGAAGGAACCAAAAGAATGTTAGCGCGGCCACCAAGCTATATGGCAGAGCACGCCGAACTGCGGGCGCGAGTTGAAAAGACACTGGTAAATCGAAAGAATGCGGAACAAGGTGATGAAAAGTGGACTGGATAGGAAAAGGAGCGAGAAACGAGCGACTAACCTGGATATCCTCGGGCGGACGAGCACAGCTGCGGCACTCCAAGGCGTCCTGCTGTTGTCCAGATGTAGTGGCTCTTCGAATTATTTCACGCTGTTGTAGACTCGCGGCGCGAGCGCGGGAAGCTGTTAGTACACAGCTCCAAAGAGACGATCGCGGATATCCCAGTGCGATGGGGCACACACGAAAGCAGCGCGAGCGCGGTTAGTAACAAAATGGCGGTTTCCTTGGCTTCGAGGGAGCTCACAGGAACAGACGCATCCGCCGTCAACAAGGGTCGACCGCAGACTACTTGCAATGACAAGTAGGTCACTCATCAGCCACGAAATGTCAACCGTAGATAGTCGTCGTTTTCGTGGGAAAATGAGGGTAGGAAAAGGTAAGAGGTAGAAAGAAAGAAAGTGCCAATAGATGGCGCGAACAGTATGAGAAGTGAAAAATTAAATTTTTTAAACTCTTTAACGATTTCCCAACTAAACTAACTAAACAAATTAATTAATATTTACCTTCTTAGATATTAATTAACAACTTGCGGTATAATCGCATAAAGTACACAAAGTAAGGCGCTGTATTGGAAGGGAGACTTCCGAATAAATTAATTGCCATTTCGATATGGTTCTGATGTTTTAATCGGTTTTCTAGGATCTGCTGCATATTTCCTGGTATATAGGTTTAAAAGGAAATATGCAGCATTGACAACATTAAAATTATAAAGTTGCGTCATCATTTACAAGTATAAAACCGATTGCAAAATTGGTCTTGTTTGTAGTACAACGCAAGTGGTACTATAGATGTCGCTCCATCCCAATACGATAGTTAAAGAACGATAGGAAAGATTTGAGTTATGACGACATGTCGTGTTAATTATTATCTTATTATATATCAAGCAATTTTTATATATCTTACAAACAACGGTTCAATGAGATTTTAAGTCGGTAAAATTACAAATGTTTAAGAATCTGTACCTTTGAGTTAAATTTTAGAGTATACAAATTCTAATATATTTTACTAATATTTCTGAAAAGGCAGCGTTTACGCTCAAACAAACGGGAAACGATCGGGACTCGCCGCTCTCATGTATTGAATTGAGAGACTACCAAAACAATTTTGAAATTATCTTATTAATAACTAGCCTTTGGGTCCACCTATCTTGTTCAATTTGGTGGATTACTAAGTAATCTCATATGTTTGATAATATTAACTAAAATAGGCATTTCAGGTCAAATGGAACACGTCCTGCACTAACAAATTACGGACAATAGTTTGTTAGCATACTTCACTTATCTACTGCTTTGGTCTTTAATACCGTTTTAATACAAAGATACTGTTTAATGCATGCAGTTAAACAGGCTTTAAAGTTTATGCTATATAGGTAGCGCGCTTCATAAAGATTTAGTTTGATTCGGTTTTAAATGCTGATAAATGAATTTTATTTACCTGACTAAAAAGCGCAACACTGCATTGCGTTTGCCAAAGCAGATGTTTTGTACAAATCCGGCCACGTTCCGGTGGCCGAATGGAATAGGCATCCGACGCGAAATCGGAGGGAGCGAGTTCGATTCACATCCGGAAGAAAAAAAAATTTACTCCAATAATTTATTGTGCATGTGATTTTCACTCAGCACGCGGTAGTGCTTGTAATCATATTTAGAAATATAGATGTTTTGAGTCAGATCTCGTTTTTTCTCACCACTGAAATCTTAACCACAGCTATGTATTTGCTTTAAGTTTATTTGTTCATTGCTTATTGGCAGTTAAATTATTAGACTAAGTTTATATCTTGGGTAAATAAGCCAAAACGAATAGCTTACGAGATGTTACACCATCATTATAATTTACTGACATATAAAAGCGTGCTAAAAAATAATTACCTAAAACTCCAATAAAACTGAGAAACGGTTTAAAGCAGCTGAATCTTTAGTTACCATAAAATTAAATATCTGATAATACGAACTAGGTTATGCATTTCTTGCCAATTGGAACACGCCCTACTCTAGCAAATTACGGGCAAAGTTTTAAGTCGTTAGCGAGCTGTACTTATCTACTCCTTAGTCTTTAATATCGGTTTAAGCTCATAGATCCTGTTTAATGGATGCACTAAAGCTGGTCTTGAAGTTTTATGTCTGAGACTATAAATAGCTAGAACACTTCATAAACTTTTGTATGTTAATTGGCTTCCAAAGAGGAATAGGTGAACTGTTTTATTTTATCGATGATTCCTACATCAGGTTTAAATTTTTATGTTTGTTTGGTAGAAAATGTCACAGGAAAGAATCATTTGAAACTATATTTTACAAATATAATTAATCACTATCAAAATAAACTTTAAAAAATATTATGTATACAACGATTACGATATATGATGATATTTTGTGACAAGCAGTATAAACCGAGCGGTAATAACTATGTCCGTACCGCAGGCCAATGGTTCAATCCCCATCGCCGCGCTGCCTTCAGCTTAGCCACATGGTGAGGGAGCATATTTCAAATACCTGCCTGGCTAGCAACCACTCTAAAGTAGAAAATCTGTTGCTAAGCTCCTAACAGTGTGTTCCAGTAGAAGTCCTTGAGATCCGGTAAGTAATTATGAAATTACAGGCACATAAGACTTGACAAATGGATGTGTCAGGGTGGTGATCGCAGTGCAGTTTATCAGTTGTGATGAAATGCATCTATTACAGTCAGAGGTCACCGCTAACATCAGGTGGGCCTCGTCCATGTACCGTAACAATCCCATAGTAAAAAAATAAAATATATATCAAGATATAGTTAATTATAATCACATAAAGAAAAATCAATCCAGTTTTCCAGTTGCATTCCTGAAGTGTAGAAAAACTATCAGCCCATATTTGACCTATGGATATGAGATATAATATTTGAATATATGTAAATCAATACTGATTTTCTAGTTATCAGGCTATTGACATAACACTAGCAAAAAGCTGAGTTTTGTGAGGGCTCGCTTTTATTTTACAACCTGATTCTAGTTGTGTCATCTAGTATTGAGTAGATTAACTACGATGTATTTAGGTATTGAGTTTAATTCTGTTGCAGCGATGTTAACTCTTTGGTTTTCTAACAGATGGCGTGAACAGTACAATAATGTTCTATCCAATGAATACAAATTTGTTACTGTTAATCTTTATCAATGGTTATAAAATTATATTTCCTTTGACAGATAACACATCTAGAAATAAAGTAAAATTACTATGTTGAAGCACAAATCTAGAGGCGTGATAGTTTTACAATAAAAGTGCCACAAAATGTACAAATTCTGGGATAGCGAGCCCTAAATAACATATTAAATCATTATAGTTTACTTGATTCCAATTGGAATGGCACCAACTTGCATACGGATTCCACTATATAACTCATAGGAAAAAACATGCATTTATAGACCTCTGTCAGTAACAAAAAAAATATCGTCTGTCAAGTGCAACTGATGCAGTATGTCGAAAAACGTAATAAGTGGTTGAACAAATAGGAAATAGAAAGAACATTCTATTTTTTATTCCGAACTGGAAAGGACGTGACCACTACCTCACCTGATGTTAAGTAATGATGCGACCGATGATGGGACGCGATTACCCAGAAGATACCTATTCACTCATGTTTTGAAGATCTCCATATTGTACTTAACCGGAATCAAAGACTCAGGCAGAGTGTTCCACTCCCGGGCGGTTCGTATGATGAACGAAGAAGCAGCGGTGGCGCTTCTGAGTATCCCTGGATATCCGATTATAGATCATGTGTCATCTATTAAAGACCATGGATCCTAGATGGCCATCCAAACAAAGTTCTTCGACCTCACTGAAGCTCGGCAAAATCTCTTCTGAAAAACTTCAAACGTCCGACACCAACAATAATGTGGGAAAAGTATGGCATTTTAAAGTTATAAAAACTGTCACGACTTTAATAATCTTTTTAAATATAATAATATTTTATGTTCATCGTAGGTGTAGTATAAAGCTCTATAAATTACTAGAAAGGAATTGCTATTTGCACCGCGTGTTTATCAAACCTAAAAGTGTGATTAGAAAGTGGGCCGCAGCGGCTTCTGATAAACTACCATCTTACACTGCAATCCCCAAGCCACCTGCCAAGAGTGTGGATAATGGCAAACTCCTTTTGAAGCAGTGATGGCTCAGTGGCATTGGCTATGGTCTGCCGCGCAGCAGGTCCATTGTTCGAATCCCGCCGCAAGCTTGAGCTTCACTGAATGGTGGAAGGGCATTTTGCGAATGCCCGCGTGGCTAGCGAGCACCCTCAAGTAGAAAATCTGTCGCCAAGCACCTAACGGTGTGCTCCGGCAGCTGTCCTTGAGAGCCAGTAATTCTAGGTTAAGCCTGGTAACACCTTCGACTACATCATAACTTACCATGAGGTGAGATGGTTGTCAAAGGCTTATCTATCACTAAACAATAAAAAAAAACTCCCCTTTACACGTGTTTAGCAGTGGATTATATTGTATCCAGTATATAATTTCTGGGCTTGGTCAACATTTTGACCATTTCTACACCAACCGGTGTATAATTTCTGGGCTTGGTCAACATTTTGACCATTTCTACACCGGTTACTGCAGTAATGAATAGTAATTATTCATTTCACTTTGAAAACTATCGCCAGGTTAGGGTCCTAGCCGGTTTCTAATAAGTTAATATAGAAATAATATAAGTAATCAAAAACGTAAGTACGTTTAAGTTTAAGTAAAGTTAGACACAGCAACTCGCATACATGAAGCTGTTCTAAAGTTAGATAGTGTTTAAATAATGCACACTTGAACTGAATTTCCAACATTGCGAATTTCACCTTTTAGTTCAATCACTATCACTATTATATTTTAAGACTATTGTTACTATAATTGAAGAAATTATGGAAAGGCTTATACGTCAACTACTTATATCTGATACAGTTACACTGTAACTATTTTTTTCATGAAAATCATTAAATTTTCATTAAAAAATTATTACCGGATGAGTTACAGAATGATAAAAATTAACATAGCCTCAGTCTAAATAACTTACTGATTGAATATTTATACTATAGAACATTACCTATGCGACAAATACTTTTATAAAAAAAACAAGTCGGGCCGCTCCACACAAAGTGGCCATACCCTAACCTTGGGCATTATGTAATAATATGTAAATAGTTAATGAATCAGGCGTTACTTTGCAAAAATCCAAATTTAATAAAAAATATTATTTTTAAAATACTTTAAGCAGACATTAAATTAATATTTTAATAAAACACTTAAAAAATATATCTAGTGACAAGCACCTAATTTTCCTGCTAAGCCGACGTGATGTCATAAACGCCACGCAGCCACACCGGAAGAACTTTCGACGCGGTTCGCTTCTACACTTCTAAAAATATTTGTTTTTATTATGTAATTAGTTATTAAGATACCTACATAATGTACAATAAAATACTTGTATCATATAATATTCCCTATTACGTCCCAAAACGATCGGATGTACGATTATACAGAAAATAATGCTTATCACCCGTGCGAAGCCGGGGCGGGTCGCTAGTAATACAATATTATGCAGTCATACTGTTAAAGTTACTTTGAACTGAAATATTCACAGAAGGAACTGTCAAACGCATTGTCTCTGCGTCCGGATTGTAGTATCCGTTAATATTATAACACACCACGTAGGTTTATTGGAACATACTTTATTCCGTAATGACAGCGTGACTTAAACACTTTAACAGTAAAATCGTTACATATACGTATATTTTGGAATAAAGGCTCCTTTGATTATGGCTGTTTTCGGTGAATTTATAGAATGAAAAAGGATTCTTTCGTAAAACAAGCCATCTGCAATGGATGGTTTCGACATACCGTTTTCTTTGTTAATAATTTATTCATAAAAGCGAAAAAGGTTTCTGGGTATGAATTAAGCATCTCGATCACTGAAAGGTAATGATAAATATAAGCGATTTAAACCGTTTCAAGTTTTAATATTATTATATTTGCTATAACGCCTGCTCTGCGGATTACATAATAAAATTACGAATATACGGTAGAAAAAAATTAAGTCATGTGCGGGATTCGAACCCGCGTCCATCCACCCGTGTTAAGTTGTTTAATAGCACTGAAATGTTTTCCATATTACTGTATCAGCCGGATTGTCAAATGCTAAACACAATCGCTTCCATTAAGGGGAGGTTTGACGTAATCCCCACGCCTGGCAGGTTTCTTGGGATCGCAGCTAGAGATGACAGTTCCTCAGAAGGCAGTGCTGCCCACCCTCCGGTATTGTACCTTTAGTCATCGTCATACGACAACCAGCGGTAGCAATGGGGGGTAACATTCTAGTCCGACATCCCACGGGGTATTCCATATTAAGTTTGTCCAACACTAGTGTGAAAAAATAAACCAGCCAAGTGTCAGTTGAACTCTCACAATGAGAGTTTCTCGCTAATACGAAATGTACCAAAAAATTGTTATATCTTTCAAACATATTTTTAAGATTCTTAGTGGGAGCACAACCTTTGGCCGGATTTTATTACTTGTAGCTATACGACAGATATTGGACTTTAAACATGTGTCTTAAGATTGTCGCTTGTATGTAGGTATACATCGGACCTTAGTTTTGGCCTCGTACACCGACTCCGAGGCTAAATTAGCTGCGGAAAAATTAACTATCACTATTAATGTGTGTCATTTGTGTGCGCGGTGGTGTGTTGAAAATTTCCGGCCAGTTACCTCGAGTTTGTCCGTGTAGAAAGATCTGGTCAAAGCACTAAATGTAGACTATAGGTGCGTGGTCTTGAGGAGATAGAGAAACTGAACAACAAGGATAGCGTTATAGGTGCTTTGTGAACATGAAAGTGATTGAAGATACGTATCGAACGGCGTTGTACTCGCGACTGAGACGACTCTCACGACTCGGTCGGGTCTGTCAACGTGTCTACCCTACTTTTTGAAGCAGTGATGGCTCAGTGGCATTGGCTATGGACCGCAACGCCGCAGGGCCATGGTTCGAATCCCGCCGCGTGCTTGAGCTTCACCGCATAGTGGAAGGGCAAAATTTTGCGAATGCCCGACTGGCTAGTGACCACCCTCAAGTAGAAAATCTATCGCCAAGCACCTAACGGTGTGTTCCGGCAGCAGTCCTTGAGAGCCAGTGAAATTACAGGCACATGAGACTTAACAACTATGTCTCAAGGTGACGGGCGCAGTGCAATTCGTGACTTGTGAGGAATGGCATCTGTTATAGGCAGAGGTTAGTCTGCTTAACATCAGGTGGGCCTCGTGCTTGATCCGTCACAATAACAAAAAAAAACAACCTGTACCGCCGTACGCAAATACATACAAATACGTGCATTGGCCGCTACTTATGTTTATTCGAGATGTAATACAAGTAATACAGTACCTATACTATTTCCATTTCTTTATGTTCTCGAAGACAGCTCCTGTGAAAACTTGAACGAGCGTTCTTTTTTACATTATATATGCATTATTTTATAAAAATGTGACGTTTACGCACGTACAAGGTTATACCAGAGTCGGAAAAACTCTGGTATAACCTTGGACGTGCTGTCATCGAGAAAATAAAGAAATGGATATAGTATTACAATTTTTACAGTATTGAATTAGCGTTATTTATATATATTTTTTTTATTTTTTTATGTAATGGGTTGGCAAACAAGCAGACGGCCCACCTGATGGTAAGCGGTTACCGTCGCCTATGGACATTTGCAACACCAGGGGCGTTACCAATGCGTTGCCGACCCTGTAAAACTCTTTTAACACCTTTTTTGAAGAAATTCATACTGTAGCCCTGCGGGAAAACGCTAGATGAAAGATCATTCCACATTTTGCAAGTATGCGGTAAGAAGGAGCGCATACATATATACATAGCTGAGGTTTAGTAATCCCTTAAGATCGGCTGTGTTGAATTCGCACACCTGTTGCACATGCATCTAATACCGCACCTACCTCGCCAGCTCGATATTAAGAGGGTAATAGGATCCCATTTACTTGTACGGAACCCTTAAAAGTAGTAAACTCATTTAGTAAAATAACACTCTCACTCAATCATAAAATGACACTCATAAAATAAAACTGGTTTACGACATGACGAGTTTAACATGAGTAATAAAACGCTTCAACATGACGACTGTCGATAAAATACTCAAAACATATGCTCTGTGCTGGTTATAACCGGTTTAAAAGAGTTGATTAAGTAATACAATTAAATAAACGTGTTAACTTTTTCATAGTTTTAAATTTAAAACCATGAAAATAACATGTTTTCCAAATTAAATCTGGTCGTGCATCGACCATCTAGTCGTCTCCAAAATAGAATGACATTTTGTCTCGACACCTGCAATGCGATGTATGCTAGGAACTCTCCACTCTTTCGAATGTGCTCGACTTATAACAGGCTATGTCATTGTTTGGATATTTTCGATCCATCAACCAAAAATGTAAAAACATTTTTCTTTCCTAAATTGTAGTCAACGTAAAATATTGTAAATAAAAATGTTTAATAGTTATATTCTTAAGTATCGTAAGTGTATAAAGCATGTAGTGTTCGTCTCGAGAAGGACGTGCATTTGACAGCATGTTCCTATTGATATGTTCTTCTTAGTTTGTTAAGTAAGTGTATTGTCCAGTTTGATGAACCAATAAAAAAAAAAAAAAAAAAAAAAAAAAAATGTTTTATTAAAATAAAATGATAAACAGATTTAAATAAGTCCTTTTAAGGGTTCTGAACCCAGAGGGCACAACGAAGCTCTGATAAAAAGACTCTGTCTGTCCCAGTATATTACAAGTCTCTTGTTTGTAAATGGAATGGGTTACAAAACAGAAATTTTGATTAGTTTTGTAGAACGTTTACCCAAAGGAGAATATTGAACTAGAACTTTCATAAAATTTAATGAGAGTTCGCAATTAGTGAAAAATCCTCCCATTGTGACACTTTAGTCTATTTTTTTGTAAAGATCCAATTTGCATTTAAGTGGCTGTAACAATAAAGAATTATCTATCTAAGTATTTTTTCAGTAGGGCTCAAATAAATGAGGAGGTAGCTGAAAAAGAATCTGCACCCTAGGATGTAGTTTCATTGTCTAGAACGTTCAAATAATATATTTAGGTATATGTAAATGTGGGTACAAAAAATTTTCAATTTTAGACTACTTGCGTTTCAGGGTCTATCTGAAAAACTTGACTGGATAGGAATCTGAAATTTTGTTTTAGTTATGAAACATATCCTTTATTTAGTCATAAACAATGAAAATGCCAATTGATATTGTGTTTTTCAAGCTGTGATCAAATAAAGTGTGTTTGAACAAAGTTGTAGTGGCAAAGCTATGCACGGTCACGAAGAATGTTCATAGTTTGAATTCCAACGCGAACTTGAGCTTCTCCGCACAATGGTAGGGTCACTATGCGAATGCTCCTCTGGCTAGCTGCAACCAAATAGAAGATCTATTTCCAAGTACATAACGATGTGTTCTAGAAACTGTCCTAGAGTTGCTTACTTTAGGTTATGCCAGATAATACCTTCGACCATTTCATCACTCACCTGAGTACCATCAGGTGTGGTTGTGGTCAAAGCCTAACCTATCAGTCGTAAAACAAACCTCTATCATTACCGTTTTGTGAACAAGATTTGCATTTATCGGAACTACGACGGCCCAAACACCTCTTCATATTAGTACTTATCCAATTAAAAATGCTTTTATATAACACGTTAGCTTTCTTTCACTGTGAGGAAAAATACATAGGTACTTCATTACGAAATGTCTACCTTGACTCACAAAATTCCAAGGGCACAAAGGAACTCCCGCCATAATAAAGGAGATTCCCTGAAATCCCTCCAAGTGACTGCTTAAATTATTCATTCAGTCACTGAAAGAATTAATTTACGAATGCTCGGCTCAAAATTTCCGAATTAAAATCCTTGAACAATGGAAGTTTTTTAATAAAACCTTCGACCGACAGGTGGCCGAAGTTGATTTATTGACTTTTTAAATTCACTATGAAGGGTCTTGTGATCCTGACTAAGCCCTTTTTAAGTGGATCAAGTGAAGGGTGTTGATTTTATTAATTCGGCTGTTTAGTTCATTTAGAAATAGACCTTTAATCATAATCGAACTAGGATCGGTTCTCAATACCAGGTGCCTTAAATTTTGGCTTTCAAATCCCTCAGGAAGTGAAAACCATATGCTCTAAAAATATGTTATTTTCGATTCGCAAGAGATAATGTTTCATGAGGTATTTAAAATTCTTCATTACGAAGATTAAGTGATGAAAGAAGTATTTCTTTCGAAAATATGATTTACAGTTATCCAATTGATGGCCGTCCTCGACGGTATTAAAAAAAATTTTCACTTTGCAGCATGAAATCGCATCCTATTCATCGTCTCAATTCCAAAAGGTTATTGAGTTAAGCCATACCATGTATCCTATACATGGTGTGTAAAATTGGGATATGAGTATTCGATTCCTAAGAAAAAACTTTGCCCTATATAATTTTCTTAGTACTTAAGTTAATCCTTTAGTAGGTCATAATGCTTGATATTTAAGAAATATCATGATTTGGATCCTTAGAAAAAGATAAATTAAAGTAACTGAACTACAAGTTTACTAAAAAGAAATCTTTTAAAATCTTAATCTGTCTACAAACATGAACAATAATAGGTAAATTTTAGGTTCGTTTGAATTGGGTATTGTTTTATAAAATGGTAGAGGTAGCTTGTAGTATACAATTTAAGGTTATACTGGCTTCTACGATGGAAGATCTAAGAGTATCTATGTATAATAAACTATACATTATTATATTAGAAAACTAGATTTCTCCATACGATACAGACCTAATAAGATCTAACTGACTTGCCATCGAAAACTTGCACAAGACTAGCCCGTAGGCAATCTTGTAGCAGCCTTATACCATACGGAAAAGTCGTGTGCATGACAAGCACATATTATGTCCTACGAGGTGCTACGAAATGATTACCTGACGTAGCGAACTCAATATACGGATTTTCAGACTAGTCACTTATGTTTTTCTTGTTACGGTTAGAAAGCATGTTATAAAGCAATATATAAGTCTTCATAAAATGCAGAATAGTTTATAATGTAAGCATTAATAACCCACTGGTAAACTAACAGACTGCAGCATGCATACAGCACTGTTGTGCGTCTAATACACATATAGACACACCATTCTCACAGGTTAGGTAGGTTAGGTTACAAAGCAGGTCCATGGTTCGAATCCCACCGCGGGCTTGAGCTTCACCGCATAGTGGAAGGGCATTTTGCGAATGCCCGCCTGGCTAGCGACCACCCTTAAGTAAAATCTGTCCCCAAGCACCTAAAGGTGTGTTCCGGCAGCTGTCCTAGAGAGCCAGTGTAATTACAGGCACATGAGACTTAACAACCATGTCTCAAAGTGACGGGCGCAGTGCAATTCGTGATTTGTGATGAAATGCATCTGTTATAGGCAGAGGTTAGTCCGCTTAACATCAGGTGGGCCTCGAGCTTGATTCGTCACAATAACATAAAAAAAAGAATATAATACAAAAGTTGACATATTTCCGATTTTGGCACAAACAATGAACAAGATTATTTGATATCGTAAAACTGTAAACTACACCACATGTCCTTGGTGTACGTGTTTCATCGTCAACCGCATTCTATTAGAGTCACGTTCTCCGGACTTAGTAGTAATCGATTTTGAAAGCCATAATCAATATAACATATATATGATTTCGTCTCTACTAAAGAGGCACTTAATCAACCCTTAACTCTCGTAATGATGTTGCTAACTTTCTATATGATTAAATATGATTACTAAGTTATCACGATGGAGTGCTAAGCGAAATCAAGTTATTATTTATTTAATTATTCAATAAGAATAAAATAGCGCTAAATTGGCGCCTCTACTATCGTTTTCTGCAGCGAAAATGGTATTTCATTATTTATGGTATTGTGGGGGATGGAGAAGAGAGATGAGGGTGTTGTTACCAGTAGTATTGGTGGTGATGCGGTGAAGTTGATGATAGTCCAAATAAATAAATCCGTACACTTCACAGCCAATGTTTATTAACACCCAAACACAGTCCACAATTAAAATAGTTTAGAAGGCGATGTAAGTATGTATTAAGCACAGCAATGAAAGATGAATGATAGTTAGAAGTATTACGTAGAAAGTAAACAAAGCAAGAGAGACTGGAATTGCATAGAGCGACGTGGGCTCCGCGTCGCGTAAGCGTTTGTTACCGACTGGCTTGAGAACGGCCGGCGGCCGGCGCTGAGGTGCTCGCGCGCCGATGTACTTATATCTATACGAGTATGAGATCTCGTTATCACCGCGCAGCGGCGCGCGGCTCCAATGCATTCGTCCATTGTTGGCACGGCATTTAGCCGTCAATATTAAATTAATTCATTAGTGTTTTTATCAATTGTTAACTGTAAATAATATTGTCAATGTAATGTATATTTAATATATAAGTGTTTAATACTGATTGAATTAATTACATATATTACTTGTACATATATAAATATTAGGTACTGTGTAAATAAATAAATAAGTAATTATATATTATAAATAGTGATGTTAATAATGGACTGTTGTGAATGTGTCAAGTTATATATTTAATAAGTGTATATTAAATAACGGCACGTTATTATGTGGGAGTAGCCCACATCACTCCCCCCCAGAGACCTGGTTAGGGGCGATAAAAATTTGGTAAACGGACTATACGTCCAGAACGTGTGGTTTTAGGTGCCGGTGTAGTTAAATTGTCAGGTGTTAGATCTGGTGTATTATTAGTACAGTGTTCAATCGGTGGATACTGATGAGTTTCGCCTGACAATTCCTTGGCGTCGGATAATATGTACGCAGGTTTGAGTCGGTCCAGAGAGACAGTGACAGGTTTTCCTTTGATTAGAAGCTTAAAGAATTTATCTCGTCTCTCCAGTACTTTATATGGACCTGTGTAGGCAGGCTGAAATGTGGCACGCGAAGCGTCTTCACGAAGGAAGACGTGTTCGGCAGTAGGGAGCTCCTTGTACACAAATACTTTGTGGTTGCTATGGCGAGACGCTGGGATTGGTTTGAGTTTTTCGGAAAATGAGCGAAGACGCGCTGTAAAATCTGACGTGTCAGATGTACATGGCACGCTTGGATCGAAAAACTCTCCAGGAAGTCTCAGAGGCTCGCCATACAACAATTCAGCCGATGAAGTTTGTAGGTCCTCTTTATAGGCACTACGAATGCCTAGTAAGACCAGAGGCAATACTTCAGTCCAGTTCTGATCAGCGTGGCATGTGATTGCACATTTGAGTTGGCGGTGAAATCTTTCCACCAAGCCATTACATGCCGGATGATAAGCAGTGGTTCGTCTGTGCTGGAATCCGATAGTTTTTGCCAGATATTGGAACAGTGCGGACTCAAATTGACGACCGCGATCTGTCACAATATCTGTGGGGCAACCATATCTAGATATCCAGCCAGA
The DNA here is from genome assembly GCA_963890685.1 of Plagodis pulveraria. NCBI lineage: Eukaryota > Metazoa > Arthropoda > Insecta > Lepidoptera > Geometridae > Plagodis > Plagodis pulveraria. Next base: position 9,080,830 of record OY982973.1, on the reverse strand, counting down.
AATTAATGCTTTGGCCACCGTTTCCGCAGTGATGTCGGGAATAGGTATGGCTTCCGGCCACCGCGTAAATCGGTCTATAGCCGTCAGGCAGTACCTGTATCCCTGCGAAATGGGAAGGGGGCCAATCAGGTCGATATGGACTTTCTTAAATCGTTCGCGGGGTAATTCGAAAGTGCCCAACGGGGTGGACACATGACGACTTACTTTTGCGCGTTGGCATGCTAGGCAAGTACGTGCCCACTCACGACAGTCTTTTCTAATTCCGGGCCATACAAATCTCGCGGCAACCAGTTTGGCTGACGCGGAAGGACCGGGATGACTAAGTGAGTGCATGCTTTTAAAGACTTGCTTTCGGAACTCTCTTGTGACGAAAGGCCTGGGTGTCGGTGTGCTGATGTCACAGAACAAAGGTGTGCGACATCCAGGATATTCCATCTTTTTGAGACGAAGAGAGGATCCGTCAGACAAATATTGGGCAAGTTCTGCGTCACTTTCCTGGCTATCAGCAAGTTTGGCTAGGCAAATTGGAGCTTCCAGTTCATCGATGCGACTTAAAGTGTCGGCTACGACATTGTCCTTGCCGGAAATGTGCTTCAAGTCGGTCGTGAACTGGGATATAAAGTCCAAGTGCCTGAACTGTCTAGGCGAACAGCTATGCTTCCTCTCGTGGAATGCAAAGCAAAGAGGTTTGTGGTCGGTATAGACAGTAAAGTGCCTCGCTTCCACCATGTGCCTGAAGTACTTGATACTTTCGTATATCGCCAAAAGTTCGCGATCATACGGTGAGTACTTTTGTTGACTCGGGCTAAGTTTTCGCGAAAAGAAAGCTAGTGGCTGCCACACATCTTTTTGGAGCTGTTGTAAGACAGCACCAATTGCCACGTCTGATGCGTCTGTCACCAATGCAAGCTTGGAATGGCAATCTGGATGTGCCAGAAGAGCTGCATTGGAAAGGCTTTCCTTGGTCTCATGAAAAGCCTTCAGAGCATCGTCGGTGAGATGAATTGGTGTGGAGCCTTTGACACCCCCCACAAGCAAGGCGTTGAGAGGCGCTTGTATTTGAGCGGCATTCGGCAAAAATCGCCTATAGAAGTTGGCCATGCCCAAAAATCGCCTGAGGGTCCTTACATCTTTAGGTGGGGGGAAATCGCGTATGGCTTGTACCTTCCTTGGTTATTCCATATCTGAGAGCGGAACCAAACCTTAAGACGATACCAAAGGTTTGGTTCCGCTCTCAGATATGGAATAACCAAGGAAGGTTATTTCTGGAGCACCAAAAACACATTTGGAGACATTGATAACCATGCCATAGGTACGAAGTCTTTCGAAAACTTGCCGTAGGTGGTTTTTGTGCTCCTGCTCATCCCTGCTGAAGACCAGGAAGTCATCCAAATAGCAGTACGTGAAGTCCAGGCCTCGCATCATCTCATCCACGAACCGTTGGAACGTTTGAGCTGCATTTCTTAATCCAAATGTCATAAATGGAAAATCAAACATTCCAAACGGCGTGGTGATCGAAGTTTTGGGGATATCCTCCTCGCAGACTGGAATCTGGTTAAAAGCCTTCACCAGGTCGATGGTACTGAAGACCTTGCAACCAGAAATGTTCTGCGTGAAGTCGTGGATATGACGGATCGGATAGCGGTCCGGAATGGTCCGAGCGTTGAGCTGACGGTAGTCACCGCAAGGGCGCCAGCCGTTGTCCTTCTTCGGCGCTAAATGAAGAGGCGAAGACCAGGGACTATCCGATGGACGTGCAGTACCATTATCCAACATGAGCTGGAACTCCTCTCGCGCAATCTTCAGCTTATCAGGAGCTAACCTACGGGGTGCACAAGAAACTGGCGGGCCAGGTGTGGTACGAATGTGGTGTTTCGTGTTATGTTTGATAACGCGTGGTGTGCCAGCGGGGCGCAAGATTTCGGGAAACTCATTTAAAATCGCGTGATATTGCGTATCTCCAGTCAAAACCTTAACAGACAAAACAGTGTCTACATTGTTATCAATTTGAGCTGTAGCTGACAATGATGTGGTATTATCTATTAGGCGGCGGTTACGAATATCGACAGTTAAATTATAAAAATTTAGAAAGTCAACGCCAATAATAGCTTTGGTTACATCCGCAACTACAAAATTCCAAGGGAAATTACGCCTGAGGCCAATATTCAGATTAAGCTGAATGTAACCAAAAGTATTAATGGCGCTTCCGTTGGCGGCTGACAGCTGGTAGTTTGTCTTCTCTCGTCGTTCACGAAGCGCAGTTCGAGGGAAAACGCAGAGATCGCTTCCGGTGTCCACAAGGAATGGTACCTTCGAGCTGCGGTCGGTGACGAAAAGGCGACCAGTGGAGAGAGGGCAATCAGACGTCGCCATTATCGACCGCCCTGTGCGTTTCCCGCCATGCCAAAATCGCAAGGCTTTTGACATTTAGTGGCCTTAGCACCATACTTAGAATGGTACCAGCAGAGTGGATACTTGCGGTACGCTGAGTTTGAGCGGGATGTAGAACGACTGCGTCCAGTGCTGGTATTGTTCCTGGAGCGGTTCTGAGCGCGGGGCTGTCTTCCTAGCTGCAGTGTTAGGGCCTTCACAGCTCGTTTCAGTTCTGCAATCTCGCTAGCCATGGAGTCGATGACGGAACCCGGTGCTGATGATGACGTAGCTGCAACCTGTCGTGCGGGCAACACGATGTCCTGAACGCGGTCTGCCAGATCAGCCAAAGCTTCAAGACTGCTTTGGGGTTGAGAGGCCAACAGAGTTTGGATGTTGCTCGGTAGACGACTGCTCCAGATAGTCCTCAGGAAGTCTTCAGGTACGTTAGATCCGGCCAGGCTTTGAAGGTGCCTCAGAAATTGTGAAGGTTTCCTATCCCCATGATCTTCGTGCATGAGGAGCTGGTGAACCTTCTTCTCCTTTGAAGCAGAAAGACGTTTAACAAGCTCTGACTTTAATTTGTCATACCTGTTGTTTTCCGGCGGAGATATGATGATATCTTTAACTTCCTTGCTATATTGAGGATCCAGGTGTCCGATGACGTAATTAAATTTTGTCGCGTCAGATGTTATGCCTGTGATCGCAAACTGTCCCTCTATCTGCGCAAACCATATTTCGGGCTCTTCAGGCCAAAAAGGTGGTACCCGTACACCGACTCGACAAATCTCGGATGGTGCAGTGGAAACGCGCTCTGCCGATCGACGACAGCGGCGAGGTGCGGCTGCAGCGCCATTTTGCGAGTTAACTGTGTCGTCGGAACTGTCACTCATTTTCATAAATATATGGCTTAGGTATTCTTACGGCGTTTCAGTTGAGGTCACCAGTTGTGGGGGATGGAGAAGAGAGATGAGGGTGTTGTTACCAGTAGTATTGGTGGTGATGCGGTGAAGTTGATGATAGTCCAAATAAATAAATCCGTACACTTCACAGCCAATGTTTATTAACACCCAAACACAGTCCACAATTAAAATAGTTTAGAAGGCGATGTAAGTATGTATTAAGCACAGCAATGAAAGATGAATGATAGTTAGAAGTATTACGTAGAAAGTAAACAAAGCAAGAGAGACTGGAATTGCATAGAGCGACGTGGGCTCCGCGTCGCGTAAGCGTTTGTTACCGACTGGCTTGAGAACGGCCGGCGGCCGGCGCTGAGGTGCTCGCGCGCCGATGTACTTATATCTATACGAGTATGAGATCTCGTTATCACCGCGCAGCGGCGCGCGGCTCCAATGCATTCGTCCATTGTTGGCACGGCATTTAGCCGTCAATATTAAATTAATTCATTAGTGTTTTTATCAATTGTTAACTGTAAATAATATTGTCAATGTAATGTATATTTAATATATAAGTGTTTAATACTGATTGAATTAATTACATATATTACTTGTACATATATAAATATTAGGTACTGTGTAAATAAATAAATAAGTAATTATATATTATAAATAGTGATGTTAATAATGGACTGTTGTGAATGTGTCAAGTTATATATTTAATAAGTGTATATTAAATAACGGCACGTTATTATGTGGGAGTAGCCCACAGTATCATGTCCGATGCACTTAGAGCAACACGGATTTCCATAGTTCCGGGCTCCTTTGCGCTGTTACAGACAATCAGTTACAAAATCATTCTGACGCTTTAAAACATTGTGAACTAATTTTTATAAGCATGCGATAATCTTTAAAAGTAAATTCAGCACTATTTTTGGCAAATGTTTGAGATATAAGGAGTTTTTTTGTTATTGTGATGGAACAAGCTCGAGGCCCACCTGATGTTAAGTGGACTAACCTCTGCCTATAACAGAAGTAATAAAAAGTAATAAAATAAAAATAAGTTCATTGTGCCTGTAATTTCACTGGCTCTCAAGTAATACTGCCGGAACACATCTTTCGGTGCTTGGCGACAGATTTTCTACTTGAGGGTGGTAGCTAGCCAGGCGGGCAATCGCAAAATGCCCTTCCACCATGCGGTTAAGCTCAAGCCAGCGGTGGGGATCAAACCAGGGTACTGCGGCACGGCAGTCCATAGCTATAACCGCTCGGCCATCATTGCTTCGAAAAGTAATATATAAATTGGAAAGTAATATATTTCATAAAGAAATGTAGCAATATATCTCTGTAGCAATATATCAACAGTATGGCTACCAATAACGATACTCCGCGGAATCGTCCTGGCCACTCGGAATGCAGACGACAGCGTCCATGTTGGGATTACTGTATTCCCAAATTAGGATCCAAATGGTCTGGCTTGGATAAACTGGTCGTACTTAAGACTAGTTAATGTAAACCATTTTCTGTATTTTATAAAATGATATTACCATAAACTAGAAGAAATTTTGTACTAGTATAAGATAATGTAACCATAGAATATTATTTATAAGAGCATTGACGCATGCTAAGCGAAAACTTAGCATATATTTGCATGGTGGAAGGGCATTTTGCGAATGCCCGCCTGGATTGCGATCACCCTCAAGTAGAAAATCTGTCGCCAAGCACCTAACAGTGTGTTGCGGCAGCAGTCCTTGATAGCCAGTAAAATTACAGGCACATGAGACCTAACAACTGTACGTCTCAGTGTGACGGGCAGAGTGCAATTCGTCGTTGACGAAATGAGTCTGTTATAGGCAGAGGTTAATCCACTTTACATCAGGTGGGCCTCGGGCTTGTTCCGGCAAAGTAACATAAAAACCGTCAAAGTAAATAAAAAAATATATATAATTTAGATGGAAAAAGTTGTTGTGGAGAGTTGAAATGGAGGTTCAAATCAAACTGGAAGTTATCTTTATGAATCCATAGGAATTGTTGGTATTGTTATTACATTAAATACAGAAAACTTGTCATTGTTAGTTGTATTGAAATGGTATTTTTCGTTTTCCTGCGTGACCACTGTGTAGTCAGGTTTTGCAATTATCAAAATCGTATATCTAACGTCATTTAAGATTTATTGACCATGCAAATCAATGCTCTATGGCCTATTAAGTGACAAAATACAAACCCCATTTTTCATGGAAGTGTCACTTACTAGATTTTGAAATGGTTCAGCCGAAATACAATAATAACATTAGTATTTTTGGTATAGTTCTTAGATAACTACATATATTTTTTACTATTCCGCATTATTTATGTTCCGCTATTAACTGTTGGTAAAAAGTGACAATATATTTGGTACTAAACTAATAATATATAGTACCACCAACTTAACTGTGCAAGTCGCGAGGGCGCTGCTAGTCAAGGAAATCAACTACAAACTGTCACAATTTGAAGGAATGTTGTAGTTCTTTTTTCTGCCGCCTGAACAGATAAGTTGGTGGGACTGTACACTGGTCAGGGATAGCTGCTGAATGACAATGTTCTGTGCTTGGCCTCAAATGGAACAGGTCTGTAGACCCGTTCCATTTGAGGTTGAGAATGAAGGGCTTTAACAACTATTCCATTAATAAATAGCAAATATGTTAAAAATATTTAAAAAAACCATTAATTTTTTAAGAAAAACTTAGAAAAAAAACAAACATAAATATTTATATATTACTAGCAGTTTCAATTTAAATGGAATAATAAAACGCTTAACGAAAATAAAAAATATGCAGTCGGGCTTTTATATTTTTAATTATTTATACATGTTATATACATCAATGTGCCCAGTAATATGAATATAACATTAATTCAAAGTCTTTCTCCAATTTAAGTCTTTCTCAATCAACAATAATAACTATTACAACCCATACATGTTATAAGGGTTCCAAACTGAGTATATATGACATAAGAGCTGACATTGCTCAAATTGACCTACCGAAAGGGCCATCAGCATACCTTTTAATAACTCCTATTTTATCTCCACCACAGTTTGACTTACAGTTAGTATGTAACCTACATCGTTAGTATCAGCTACCTTAGTTAACAAAAGGGGTGTTAACGTTCTTGATTTTGTTTAAGCTCGTATCTTCAAAACAACCGCTATAACTTCGGACCCTTTAAATCAAAGGTTCTAAAAGTTAGATCCGAACTAATCTCCTCAAGAAAAAATATTTAATTGTCATATTAATAAAACTTTATCTCATGAAGTAGGTTAAAGATACATTGCTATCTAGAAGGCAAATAAGCAGGTGGCTCACCTGGTGGTCAGTGATCACCGTTGCCTACGAACATACGCACACCAGAGGTCTCGAGGACGCGTTGTCGGCTTTTGAGGAGTTTTGACTTTACTTTTAATAGTTGTTTTAACTTAAAGTTTTAACCTGTACATTTATAGTTTTAATTCTTAAGACCTGTTCAGATATATGCGATAATCGTACCACCAGTGGGTACGATATCCGCAACTGGGAACGAAATAATTTGGTCAGTCTTACTTGCGCGATACCGTACAGCATGCTGCTACCCACTGCTATCTAGTCATTCTGAACCAAAGAACTTGGTGAACCAATGCAGGCTGAGGTCATGACTTGAATAATGGGACCACTAGTGACTATTGACCGTTGCCGTGCTTCGAACGCGACGTAAAGAGTTTTAGAGCATTTTGCGAAGGGTCAGCTATTTAGCTACCCCCTTCATGTAGAAAATTTGTTGCTAAGCACCTAACGATGTGCTCCGGCAGCCGTCCTAGGGAGCCATTTCCCATTCTAGGTTCAGGCTGTTTACTACTTTCGATATCTACAATTTGTCTTCAGTTAGGTTATGATTGATGACTAGCCTATTATCAGTATAAAATATATAAACTCCATGGATACTCAATATTAACTTAACTGTGAACTCTTTCCTAAAAATCCAAATTTTATGATTATATATTATTATTTTTACTATACTAATTCCCCTTAATAGAGACAATAAGATAGGTGTTAATGGACACATTCTTAAATTTATTCTAAAGTCAAACTAAATTACCGATTAGTACAATAAGTACTCATTGAGTGTGTGTAGTGATTGAGTGAGGTACAATAAGTACGGGGCAAGATGGTGACTGCTAACGCGACCCTATTTTGCTCCATCTTGGTGGAGGACTGCTCACAGGAGGGTTTTTAGTGGGTACAAGTCCCACACATCCCCTTCCACCACCCCCGCGGTGGAAGCGCAGTGCGAAGACATTTCCCCCCCTCAAAAAAAAAGGTACAATAAGTACCTCATTTGAGAAAAAAAGCTTTATGAATAATTATTTGTATAAGTATATTTTTTATACTCATTTTTATATATTTAATATTTGGACTGAGCTAGGACACAGATATCTATTATAGGATACTATTCAAGTTCTGAGTCGAACGGTTAATGGGGTACTATTACCAAAGTTTGAGAACCGGTGCCTTAGGCCTGTTACAACAAGTCGTTATCCTCTGAAATGGCCGTCATATATGACTTTTATATAACACGTTAAGTCAAATTATGAATGTTATCTTGTAAGTAAAGTGCTTTGTTAACATTGCCTAGGGATTGTGTGCATAGTAGCGCTTTTTGATTTAATCTTGTTTAGCTTTAATCGATGATTGATATTTTAAAGATTAAGTATGCATATTAAGACTTGAAAAACATATATTTTGAAGCCCCAGTATTATTAATATAGGAAATTTTCATAAAAATCTTTAAGGTATATTTATCTGAATGTATAATTAAAAAAGTAGTAAGTAATATTAATTAATTAAAAGTATAAAACCTGACTGTTAATTATTTATTTATCAATCGAATGAAATTAAAACTACAAGTTATATATACTTATGAAATCGTTTTATAAAGCCCTTCATTTTGATACAAATCACGACGGATTTGAAAAAAAAAAAACCACAATATAGCGTTTAAATCCGCAAGTTATTTTAAAAATGTATTTTAAGTCACTTACGCTAACAAGATGAATCTGACGATATCTCACCCATCAAAATTGATTAAGCCTTTTAGAAGTTATGGTGAAATAAAGAAACTCACAAACATACATACATAAATGAACATAACACTAATTTTGAGGCAGTCGTGTTAAAAGAAAGTATTGTAAAACAACATCTACACTATTCAGAGATATTCCTTATTTTGTAAAATTTTATGATTTGAAACAGATTCAGTATATACAGAATCAGACCATTCTTTGCATATGGTTAGTTACTTCAGGCATAGATATTCATTTATCTATGCTTCAGGTTATTCACTTCGGGCGTTAAAGTCTTCATTATTGAACCATACATTTTATCTTAAGAAACGGAGCGATATAAAACTCTCCAAATCTATAAAAAACCTTATTGAAGTCGGTTGCTTGTTGAACATTATATTAGTCATTGTTAGGAATAGTACTATTTATTTTTTATATATTTTTCATTTATTTTTTAGCAGATTGTAGAAATAAATAATTCACGTAGTAAATCTGTTTAGATAAGCCAAAGTCAAAGACCTAGGCAAAGTATGTATTCTAGACTTTTATTTCAATCTTAATGTTCGCTCTTCCTCACTGTCAACGTGACTGCAATTATTTTACACGCAGCTCATTTCTGAACTATAAGGTGTGGATTGTTGAATGACACATGACATTTAGACCCAGTTTCTGAAACGTTTATCAAAGCTTTGATTAGCAGACTAAATTTAAATACTGTACACTGATTAGTCAATAGTATTCTATGATGCGATATGTGACCAATAAACGTTCAGTATTTAGTGTGTTGAATAATCACTTAGACAAACGATCCAGAAACTGGGTAGAAAGTTATTGAAAATTATGTAGCAATTTAATCCCAACAAGGAAAGATAAAGGAGTTAAAGCAAGCTTATTAGCGAGCAAATAAGCAACCCTAAGTGCAGTGAGGAATTAAAGCTCGTACAACAAGCGGTATAATGCGCTGTGGTAGCCTTACTTCCCCGGACAAACTCGTTCATAAGGGGTTACTACTCTACTACTAATTACGTTAGTAAGAGTTTTCTTCTCATAGGGAGTAATATTCGCGTCATTATTCATCACTCGGACTCTTACAGCTTGGTGAACAGGCTTGTGTCAGAGTTTTCAAACGGTCCAGCCGTAAGTCCAGTTAAGCCTCCGACATAACCTATGTAAACAAGTAAAAAATTCGACAGCAAATTATTTATTTTCATTTAACGATTTATCGCTCCATTAAAATTAAAACTGCAAGCTTTATATATTTAGTACTTCGTTTTTAAAAGCCCTTCATTTTGATACCCCACTCGATGGGTTTGGAAGAAAAGTTTATTCCTCTCACAGTATGGCATCTCAAATCTGCCATTTTTTTATGTATCTAGTGTCACTTGCTCTATCAAGATGAATCTAACAATATTTCATACTACACTAAAATCGGTTAAGCTGTTTAGAAGTTATGGTGGAATGAAGAAACTCTCAAACATACATACATGAACCCTGAAAATATAATACTCCTTTTTGGGCAGTCGTGTATTATTTAAACAAAATTATATGATTGTGGTTTTCAGTATATAAATTAATTATAACAATAATTATTAAACATTAAACACGAAGGAAGCTTTAGATCCGAGGAAAATATTTCTTATGAGAATAATAAAAACTGGTCAAGTGCGACTTCCTTTATTGAGGTTCCGTATTGATCCGTAAAGTAAATTGAATACAACCTCCCCTATAAATGGGGTATTTGCCATAATCCCCACGCTTGGCAGGCGGCTTGGGGTCGCAGTGTTTCAATGGCGGTTCTTTTGGAGGCGCTGCTGCCCACCTTCCAGTATTTTTCCCTAGTCGCCTCTTACAACACCCACGGGATGATATGTGGAGGTGCAATTCTAACCCGGCACCCCACGGGACTTCTGACATTGGGTAAAACAAAATACTGTCATCTAGGCCTACATCTATTATTGCTGAACCAAAATATGTTAATCTAAAAGCTGCATTTCGCACACTTTTCCACAAAACATGTTGCACGGTCTCTTTTCAGTAAAGGATATGTAATACAACACTGTGTTGGTTAGATAGTGGAGGTTTTAATTTTTGTTTCCAAACGTAGATTTAAAAATTTAATAATAATTTAAAAAAATATTATTTACTGAAACAATTATCACATTTAGGGCCTGTTTCAGAATGTTCGAGTAAGTTCTGGTTATACTACCCATAACATATTTAATAAATAAAACACAATTTGTGAGGCTGAAACGCGCTGCATGTTAACTGTCATTTTTATCATTCGGTTATTTTATGTTCTGTGTAGTATAACCGAAACTTACAAAACCACAAATATACGATAAAAAAAATTAAGTCATGTGCGGGATTTATTGCAAACCTAACAATATTAAAACCGGAACTTACTCGAACATTCTGAAACAGGCCCTTCGTTTTAGCGAATAATACGGGAGCACTCACGTGAATAAAACAGATAGCTCCGACTATAGTTTCAACCACATTCGGTGGTCTTTTTCAAGCATCAAAATTGCCCCAGCTGTTAAAAATCATCGAGCTGATTTGCTACGGATGGTTCATATTTAATACTTCAGAATTGTTCGTTCTTACTAAGTGAAAACTCAAAATAAGGCTGTATCTTTCATACTACTTACGATCTTATTTTTATTTAACTTATTTCAATGATCCTTATTTTTCTATATCTCATACTACGTTCTGAAACTTCTTTTGAGTGTCTTTACCGATAAACGAATTCTGCAAGACGTTTTCATTTAAGCTCTATAGTTGTTGCCGTAGTTATCTTGTTGGAAAGCACTTAAGCTCTTAGCAGGACTAAGCTGGTTTAGCTAAAGCTTGGCAGTTCTTGGTTCTTGATTTTACCAGTAACTCTGTATTTGGAAATGATTATTGTCAGATGTAATAAAGATTATAGACATTTATAGAAACACCACTTGAAGTGTTTGGAACTATAGTTAGAACGATCCACATTTATAGAAGTGTGCTAAGGTTTCCAAAATGTACAATGTATATTTAAAAAAAAAACTGTTACCGGTACAAGTAATACAGGTATTAAAAAATGTTTTGAAGAAAAATTTACTGCACTCTGTGATTACACTTTTTTTGTCTGTCTGTATCCCCGCCGCACATCACTCCAAAACTACTGAATGGAATTCAATGAAACTTAACACAATAGTTCATACTACGAAGAAGGAATTTGCATACTATTTATCCCGAAATTCAGCACAGTTCACTCGGGAAAGAGGATGAAAGTCAAAATGTACACTAAGTTGTAATTTATTAACGCGTTGTCGGATTTCAATAATTCCTTTTTTATGAGAATTGTGACGAGTGAGCCTGGCACCCCACGGGCAACCTGGCACCCCACGGGCAGCCCGGCACCCTTATTTAATTTTGCATATTTGCTAAGATAAAACACTCAATTGTGGAACATTCGCCACAGTCAGTTTTTTTAACTATATATCTTTTGCCGGATACATTTCAGAAAACGCGCATTTGAAGTGCACATTCTAATATATTTTCGTTCTACTGCAAAACAAGGAAAACCTCGGGAAAGTGACGCCGATTCTCATTCATTCGCAAGATCGAAAATCGATATTCCAAAGAAATGCACAAAGTAGGTAGGTACTTTGCTTCAACTCTTGATGTGCGAACCGCGAAGGAACTCTCTGAGTTACATAATTACAGTCTTCAAAAAAATACAACCCGGGAGTTTTCATATCCAAAGTAAAAAACAATTTTTTGAGCTATGCTTTACTAAGAGTTCTAACCGCAGACCACAGTGTTGCTTAATGTGAGATAAGCGGTGCTCAAATGTGAATAATTAGTGTGCAAGTACGGCAATCGCGAACAAAGTCGCAGGTACAGCCATTTTTTTATAATAAATCAAGCTGATGAAGTCCATACAATTAAATGTTTTCTATATCACTACTGAATAGTTACAGGAGATATATACGTTATCTTCCCAATTACATTCAACAAAACCAACCGTATACCGAAACTTGAATAAGTTTGTAGAGCTTTAATTTTTTTACACGACTGCCCAAAACGCACTTACGTTTTCAGGGTTTATGAATGTAAGTATGCATGTTTGTGAGTTTTTTTTCCACCATAACTTCTAAACGGCTTAAGTAAGAGATACCATTAGATTTGTTTTGACAATGCAAGTGGCACTAGGTACATAAAAAATAAGAAATAAAAAACGTACTGTGGATATTAGACGCTATAATATAAGATATTTTTTTCTTCCAAACCCATCAGGTTGTGTATTAAAATAAAGGGCTTTAAAAATTGATTCAAATTATATCTAACTTGCAGTTTTAATTTCAAAGGAATGATTAAAGTTTTCAGTGTGTTTTTTTTGCTTTTTTATTAATTTATACTTATTTGAAACACTTTACTAAGCTTCAAATAAAGGCCTGCGCTGTTCTTAGCCAATGGTTTAAATTTAATATATTTTCTTATGGTTTTGAAAATTATTTCTCCTCATTATATGACAGAGACAAACAGACTAATAAAGTGCACAACAATGGTACTTAGTTGCATTAATGCCATTGGATTACATACCATTAAGGGGATTATGCTAAATCAGTAGCTCATTGTCAGTGAGTAAGAAATAAACAAGAATTGATAGTGCAATAAAGTTAACATTAGCGTGCGCTGTATTACGACATTTGTACTGTCAAAAACACAGGTTAATAAAGTTGGAAAAGTAAGCATTAGCAATTGTTGACGAGGCTACAAACTGACTGCGTACAAATTGTCATGTGTTTTTATTAAGAATAATCGATAGCGCTTCGATTTCATGGGTTCCCGTTTTGTTATAACATAATAGTAAATAATGATTATAACATAATTGTAAATAATGATGAAACATGAGAGCCTTTCAATTTTTGACAGCTTTTAAGATGGGTTTTGATCACTACATTACCTTAGTTTAAAGAGCATTGAGGCATGATAATCGAAACGCCATGCTCGGTGGAGAGAGATCGTGGCGCGCATTGGTCTCCTTTTGCAAATCAGTAATGGCGCAGAAGGAGGCCACGGAGCGGGTCATGGAAGACGATGTCCATGCTGGCCCGCTCCGGTGCAGACAAACGGGAGTGAGGAGGCAGCAGTTCACCCGCCTCTTCCCTTCTCCGTATTGGGGTCACTGGTAGAGAGTCGAGAGATTCTCCACCAGCTTGCACGGAGAAGAGAGAGCCGACGGACAGGGGCCCGACGGAGTTTGGGCCTACCGCCAGGGCAAGATGGTGAATGCTAACGCGAGTTTATCTTGTCCCACCTTTGCGGAAGACTGCTTACGGGGGGGTTTTAGTGGGTTTAAGTCCCTCATATCCCCTTCCACCACCCCCGTGGTGGAGGGGCTATAAGAAGGCATTTCCCCCCGTTTTTTTTTTTGCGAATACAGAAAATATATTAAATGGAAAAAGATAACTTACAGCGGAACTAGAACCTCCAACTCCAGAATAAACAACCATAATTGTTGCTGGCTAAGACCCGCTAGAAGATCTCTTTTCATCATAAATATGTTTTTACTATCTCACGTTTTGCCAAGTGTTGATGTCGAATATCTGAAAAAAAACTGGAAAACTAGGTATCGAGGAGATAATTTTCTACATTATGGCATTTCGCCAGGCTAGCTACTTAGCCAGCTAGACGAGCATTTGTATAATGCCCTACCACATGGAAAAGCTGTTGCAGCAAGATTTGAGCTATTAACCTACATTTATTGTAGCTTTTCTATTTGAAGTTACAATGCCCATGTTTTAACCGCACATTACACTTATGCGTCTATTTTTTTATACCTGTTAGGATAGCCTTTGACACTATCTCACTTGTTGGTGTTACTGACCGCGCCCGACTCTTGCAGGAAATATGGGTCAGAAAACCCCGTCTAAACTGACCAGGTTGCAACAGGGGCGTAAACTGTCCGCGATGACACGGAGCTAAATTATTTAACCTTACCTAACAATAATACTTGCAGCACTTATCAGTGGGTACCCTGCGCCCTCAAGAAAGGTACCTTAGGATTTTTCGACTACTCGTGCGTACTCCTCTCATCGTTATTAGTCACATTTATTCATCAAATCAGCGAAAAGGTGATGAGTTAGATCTAGTCAAGTCACACTGAAGAACTACACAAATACACAAACTGTTTCTACAAAACAAAATAGCTTTAACAAACATTGGAACCAATGGACTATTCTCAAAGCTATAGTACCACCAACTTAACTGTGCAGTTCTCGAGGGCGCTATTGGTCAAGGAAATCAACTACAAACTGTTACAATTTGAGGGAATTTTGTAGTTCTATTTTCTGCCGTCTGAACAGATAAGTTGGTGGGTCTGTACACACAACCATAAATTTGACAACTCAAGATGGCGGATGGGTGCGTTCGGATTCAGGTTCGCAATAGATGGTAAGTGATGATGTGGTCGAAAATGTTCACGCTAACCTAGAATAATTGGTTCTCAAGGACAGCTACCGAAACACACCGTAAGGTCTACTCGTGACCACGGTCAATGCAACTTGATCGAAACGTCGAGGTTAGTCAAAATATAATTATTTTGATGTTTATTCGTGCGTGAAAAGACCCGTTTAGGATTTAGAAACATGAGCTTAGTTCACGAAAGTTTAAAGAAAAGTATTGCAGACTTAGCATTACCTAGTAGATATTAAGTTGTTTGTTTTATGTATATCGGATCGGATTTTACAGGGCTCAACAACAACGTCTTTCAGTTGTTGTCACGTTGCGGCCTTCTGAAACAGGCCCTTAGTTTATGTAAATAATACGGGATAACTCATGTGAAGAAGTCAGATAGCTCCGACAATAGTTTCAACCACATTCGGTGGTATTTTTAAAGAGTTCTAATTGTCCCAAGATGCCCCAGAAGTGGAAAATCATCGAGCTGATTTGGTACGAATGATTCATATTTAACACTACAGAATGTTTCGTCCTTACTAAGTGAGAACTCAGAATAAGGCTGTATCTTTCATACTACTTACGATCTCATTTTTATTTAACTTATTTCATTGATCCTTATTTTTCTTAAACTCATACTACGTTCTGAAACTTCTTTTGAGCGTTTTTACCGATAAACGAATTCTGCAAGACGTTTTTATTTAAACTCCATAGTTCTTGCCGTAGTTTTCTTGTTGGAAAGCACTTAAGCTCTTAGCAGGACTAAGCTGGTTTAGCTAAAGCTTGGCAGTTCTTGGTTCATGATTTCAAGTAAATCTGTATTTGGAAATGATTACTGTCAGATGTAATTAAGAGTCTGGAATATTTTCTTTTGTTTGATGATATTTGCTATATACCTAACATGTAACAACTTTGATTTATCACGCACAGTGCAAAGCAAGACGCGAACGTGCCAAGCACTCCTTGAGAAAAACCACTTGAAGTGGTTGAAACTATAGTTAGAAGGATCCCAATTTATAGAAGTGTGTTAAGGTTTTCAAAATGTGCAATCTATACTTATAATAAAACTGTAACAGATACAACACATATATAAGTATTTGGCAGATAATTTGAAAAAAAAAATAGAGTGCACTGTGTGGCTGACACTTTTTTTTATCTGTCTATCTGTCTCTCTGTGTCCCGGCCGTGCATCACTCCAAAACGACTGAATGGAATTCAATGAAACTTAACACGATTTGAGTTTTTACTATGAAAAAGGTCATTGTTTACTGTTTATCCCAAAATTCAGCACGGTTCTCTCGGGGAAGAGGATGAAAATCAAAATGTACATTTAATTGTAATTTATTAAAGCGTAGTCCGATTTCAATAACTCCTTTTTTATGAGAATGAAGAAGAAGCCTGGCACCCCACGGGCAATCTGGCACCCCACGGGCAGCCCAGCACCCATATCTAGTTTTTTCATGCTTGCTAAGATATTTTTTTTTAACTATCTATCTTTTGCCGGATACATTTCAGAGGACGCGCATTGAAAGTGCACAATCTAATATATTTCCGTTCTACCGCCAAACAAGGAGAACTGGCAAAAATACGATTTAAATTTGATATTCCAAAGAAACGCACAAAGTAGGTACTTGCGTGCTTTAACATTTAATGTGCGAACCGCGAAGGAACTCTCTGAGTAACTTAACTACCGTCTTCTGAAAAATACAACCCGGGAGTTATCAAATACAAAGTTAAAAGCTCCTTTCTGAGCTAAGCTTTACTAAGAGTGTTAACCGCAGACCACAGCGTGGCTTATTATGAGATAAACAGTGCTCAAATGTGAATAATTAGTCTGCAGGTACGACAATCGCGAACGAAGTTGTAGGTAATATTTTTATAATAAAACTACCAGGTACTTGCAGTATCTGATTAAGACCATACATTTAAATTGTTTATAACTCGCCCTTCACCCCATAATGGGAGAGGCTTTAGTTCAATGATGGACGTCATAGCTGTAATATAAGTATAGAAGTATTTTAAAAAGTACTAGGCGAGCATAAATGTGAAGAAGGTGTATACAATTATGAAACATAAATAATTATTATGTTTTTAGAGTACACACCTACCCTATAATTAAAAAAGAACTACGCTACTTGCATCGGAATAGTATTACGGAAAAAGCACTTTTTTCATGGTACTACCATTAGTGTCACGGAAGAGAGGATGTTTCTATAGCACTATTGATTAATGCCAAGCTGTAGTATTACAGGAGATAAACGTTATCATCCCAATTTAATTCAACAAAACCACATGTTCCAAAATTTTAATAAGTTTCTAGGACTTTTAGTTTTTATACGACTGCCTAAACAGCACTTACGTTTTCAGGGTTCATGTTTGTAAGTATACATGTTTGTGAACTTCTTTATTTCACCATAACTTCTAAACGGATTAGCCGATTTTAATGTAAGATATACCAATAGATTTGTTTTGACAGCGCAAGTGACACTAAGTAGATAAAAAAGAAAAAAATATACTGGGGAAATTTAGACGCCATAATATAAGATAATATTTTTTCGGTGCGGTATACTTAATTCACCTGGGGTAATTCACTCAGGTGCACTAAGTACACTTTTGGTAGACTTGATTCACCCTGGTTGTTTCGGGTGCATTAAGTAGACTATATAGTAGATTTAAATCACTCAGGTGATACCTAGGTGAATTAAGTGCACTACATGGTATAGTTAATTCACCCTTGTGCTTACAAACTACCGTGTAATGCAACCTACGTGGACAGCGTCACAAGTAACCAAATACATGCAATTGAACGTCAATGTTTGAGAGCATATTTTTACATAAGTTTTTATTTATTTATATATTTTTACTTAGCATAATCCCCTTAATGGTATGTACCATTAAGGGGATTATGCTAAATCAGTAGCTCATTGTCAGTGAGTAAGAAAATCAAATAAACAAGAAACGTAAGAGCAATAGAGTTTATATTAGCGTGCGCTGTATAACAAAATTTGTATAAAAACACACGTTAATAAAACTGAAAAAGTAATGTCCGTATGGATTGAGGAGCCACGCTAGATTTTAAAATGAAACTAACACCTTTATTTAGTAGTAAAGCTAAAAATGTTGTAGGACAAATTCTACAATTTGTAGTATAATGCATCAAAAGTTATATTAATTCAAAAGTGGCTCCTCAATCTAAACATCTGAATTGAGGAGCCACCTGGAACTCCGAAAGTAATGGACCAATATGTCTGAAAATTTGGTATCATTTAGTAGTAATTGTGTATGTTAACTACTAAAAGTCCGAATTTCATACTGATGAGATTAAAAAAGATACTATACATTTATTGTGGCTCCTCAATCTATATATAAGAAGGTTGGTTTCCAGTCATGTGATCGGTCCATTAATACGTTCGACTTTATTATAGTTTAGTAGGGAGAGTATTAAAATTTGTAATATAGGAATAAAGTAGTAAAACTGAGTGACAACTCAAGATGGCGGCTGGGTGCGTTCGGATTCAGGTTCGCTATCGGTTCGCAACAGATGGTAAGTGATGGTAACTTAGAATAATTGGTTCTCAAGGACAGCTACTGGAACACACCGTAAGGTGTTTGGTGACATATTTTCTACTTCAGGGTGGCAGCTAGCCAGACGGTTATTCGCAAAATAACCTACCATGCATAATATATTTGCGCTCAAATGAAGGTTCAATAGTATTTTTGACCAACTTCAATTTCAATCAATTTGCATCGAAGTTGTCGTCAAGTCATCTAGTGACCACAACCGATACGTAGTTTTCTCGCGCTCCTACTTATTGGTCCTAATAGTAAAACCACGAGAAATCACCTTCTGTTCGTCGGATACGGTACTCCATCTGAACCTTAAGGTTATTTAAAAATTGCTATGCTAACCTTTATTTCTGCGTGAATAGACTCTGTGTAATTTTAACAATAATTTAGTGCTCGAAAGTTACGCAGACTCTTTATTAGTTACAGTTAAAGAAACCTTAATTTTTATTAATTATCATTTCAATAATTCCTATATAAACGTTTCCTTTAGGTACATAACTACCACAGAAGACCACCAGACACCCCGATTTGCATCCACTTAATTGGATTGAACGTTTCTGCTCGTCGCTTTGATCTTATTACTTGGGAATGGATTTGCCTCATCCTTTTGGATTTTTCCGAGTGGTTTCAGCGCTAGCGGTTATTCCTTTAATTTTATTGTGTCTGTGAAAGTAGTCTGTGTGGTCTCTAGGGAGACTTGCTTGTGTATTTTGTTGGTAAAATTGTCTTTGGTCACGTTCCTTCTCGAACATTCCATTTTGTATTAACTTCGCAATAAAATTTGGTCTTTGTGATAAAATTACCAGGTGCGTTGTGCTTGTGTGCTGCGATTTCGATTCTTGATTTTTTAGGTTCCGTAGTCAAATACTGCTTATGGATTTGAATGTGGAAAACAGAAATTATTTGTGTAATTTTAGCTGTAAATATAGTATTGACTTGGCTTTCAAAACTTAGGTGTTGTTTTGTAGGAAGCATTGTTGTATATTGATTTTGCACTCACCCTTAAATATGTATGAAATAAGATACTGCTCTAAGTATGTACTTAGTACATTGTTTTTTCTTTCTATCTGGCCAAAATATAATGTGATATAAAAAGCACAATTTTATTCTAAGATTTTTTTACCTGTAGATGAGTTGTGAACTCCCCAGATTTACTAGACGAATACAAGGTAATTGCCGTAGTCGCTACCAGTCTTGCACTTCCAAGCGTCTGTTGAATACGTTGCCGCTAAACGTGTGTTTTTAGGAAAAAGTTGTGGATAATATGCATTCCTGTGTCTTTAGACACTGCACTCTTTATACAGATACTGCGGGAGACAAGAAAAATGTTACATTTCACGCAGAAAGTATTGCTATTGTTATTAAAATAGAAAATATCGTTACTTTGTTTTATCTTAGGCGACCGTTGTCACAATGAAATGGATGAGTGAGATGTATGAGAGTGAAAGAAATCGCAGCGGAGAAAGAAGCGCAGGTCCCTGATCGGAACTATTCGGAACATCTCGTGGCAGTGCGATGGTAACTCAAATTGTTTGTTTATCTCTTTCTAACAACAGTAATGATGAATAATATTTGAATATTCTTTCCTTGTCATTACAAACTGCATATACATGTGCATAGGTATGTAGATAGGTAAATTCTAGTTAGTTCTTAGACCAGTGGTGTTCGGATATAACTACTCTATGTATTTAAACTCTCTGATTTTACTCGTATCAATAATAACTGAACATAATGTCACTTGCTTGGCGACAATATTTTTATAGATTTTATACCTCTTAGCTTTTAATTATATTTATATTTTCTATCCATAATTTTCATTACTATAACATATTTATAATTAAAATGTATAACCGCAATTTAAATATTATATCCTAAGCGTATATTTAAAGTTAATATTTGAAAAATTCATAATAATCCATACGTCGTTTATAAATCCAGTGGGGCCCATAAGTTGGCGTCTGGCGCAGTTAACGTAATATATGGGAGCGGGCGCTCCACTAATGCCAATTTAAGCGGCCCTGTACGAAGTAAAACGGTTTTATACTTGTAGAAAACTGACGCGAGACTTGGAGGTTCATGTAACTGGAAGATCCAATTTTCTACCTTATAAAATAAAATAAAAATAAAAATAAAATATTTTATTTCGGACACAAAATCCATAGTAGTGTTAATACATGTGTATAAAAACTAAGTTAGTAAACTAAAACTAAATGACGTAATACATATATTACTTAATAAAGAGCACAAATTAAATGTTCATGACATTGTTTGTAAATGTACCTAACGAAGCACTCGTAACTTAGTTTGCTTAGTCGTTCTTAACTGATGAGCTAAGTTAAGCAAAGTCCGCTGCGGTCGTGAGTTGGATGGGTGATCGTGACCAAAGTACTGAGTGAATCCGTGCTTCGGAGGGCATGTTAATTTTTTGCGTTAGTCTCAGTTGTTTTCTTAGGATGGCAGTCGTTATAGCATGGTGGTAGGGCATTTTGGCCTGCCTGGCTACCTACCACCCTCAAGTAGAAAATCTATCGCCAAGCGTCCGACAGTGTGTTCCGACTGCTCTCCTTGATAGCCAGTAATTCTAGGTTAGCCTGAACAACATCTTTGACCTAAAGACAAAAAGAAAGCTGAAAAAATAATTTGAGAAAATAACTAAACATCCAACATTAAATATTATAATTAAACCGGCAAAAACACTCACGTTGGGGATCGAATACGTCGATCCGGGTTTCGAGCATATCAGATGCTCATCATCAGGGCGAGTGCGCACCTGCGTTTGCGAGCTCCCGGCGGGCACTTTTGTTAGTTTAATTTATAATATTTAAATATGTGTGAAACTCACGAAGATTTCTTTTCAAAAATCCGACATTAAGTTCAGTGTTTTAAATCAGCGGAATTCCACAAGCTATATTATATATATATATATTTTTTAATTTAATATTTTTGAACACTTCATGCCATTTCCAGTTAACAGTAAAGATTATTTAAACATGAACCTTCCATGTGTAGAAGCGCAGCAGCTAATAGCGGAAGTATGAGGGTAGACTCCAACTTCTCAAGCGAAGTAATAAAGTAATCTAAGTTACATGAAGACAGGTACGGAAGTACATTAGTACCTTAACTTAGAGGTTGTAAAAAGTAAAACTCAAATGTTATGGCCAGTCTGAAAATCACTAGGTATCTCTATCATCACTGTACTTATACTGTACTGTATCAGTCGGATCGTCCAACCTCCTCTAATAACAGGGCATTTGCCATAATCCCCACGCTTGGCAGGCGGCTTGAGGATTGCAGTGTAAGATGGCAGTTCTTTAGAAGGCGCTGCTGCCCATCTTTCAGTATTTTTCCTATAATCGCCTCTGACGACATCCACGGGATATGAGGAGGTGCAATTCTAATCCGGCAGTCCACGTGGATCACTACCATCACTACATGGTATAAAACAAAGTCGCTTCCCGCTGTATGCGTTTTTTAAGTAGTTAAGTAAAGCAGAGAAAATTAAAACTTATCTGGTATTTATAAGTAGTAAGGCCTCGACGAAATGTACGACCAAATTAATCTGATAACCTGATAACCGCGGGCTGTATTGGTGCACTTAGTGTACCAATACAGCCCGCGGAGGTTCGCGATGTTTACCGCGTGAATACGAAAAGCGAATATAGTCATCCTATAGTAGCAGAGCTCTCCACAGTGATGACAAGGGATAAGATCATCGAGTCTGTAAAGGCATATAACAAAAAAAACCTTACTAATAAATTTAATACCTCTAACTTAAAAATTGAGGGATCACCAAAGCCGATTTTTGTTTCTGAAGGCCTAACAATGCAAGCAAAGAAACTGTTCTTTAATGCCAGAGAGTTTGCAAAAGGTAGTAATTACAAGTACTGCTGGGCATCTAGAGGCAAAATATACCTAAGGCGTTCAGAAGGGTCACCACTCATTAAGGTTAACAACTTGAAGGACTTAGACAATTTAAAACCTACGAATATGTGACTATATATTGAAGCTGTAACTATATTGTGCTTTTTTGTTGTCTTGTTTTGTTATTTTAATAAATTAGGTCTAGACACCTGTATAATCCCTACTTTACGTGTATATACTATAAACACGTACATGCAAAAACAACTTTTACACACTAACATAAACACACAAAATACACATACACTCAACTTTCATACTTTAAACTTAAAATCAATGTTATATATACATACGCATATTTCATCAATAGTAACATTAGAATGCCTCTACATATTACTTTCTAGTAATATAATATTTAGTTGGGTATCTTTTTACTGCATAATCAAAATTATAATATGGAATAATCATATTAATATTAACTTGCACCCTATTACTTCTATAATCAATAATGGATGATGTCTCTTTTATTACCGCTGAAGTTGATGTATCAGAAAATGTTGAATGTGTTCTAATAAGTAAAAATAGTGATTGTCAGAAAATTTTGAACTCTGGCATGTCCATTAAGGATTCTTTAACAATTTTTACAATGAATATACGTAGCATTAATTGTAACTTTGACAAGTTCCTTGCATTTGCAACTATCATTGATATCACAGTTGATGTTTTTGTGTTAACGGAATGTTGGACAAATGCTCATAGCGTACTTCCTAGCATTGATAATTATAATACGTTCTGCACCACCATCAGCCTAAACCAGAACGATGGTGTAGTTGTATACGTTCGCGATGTACTAAGCGTAGCGTGCCAGGAACCAGAAAATTTTATCAATGGAAATTGTCTTGTGCTTAATATTGTACCGGATTATACGATCATATGTACTTATCGATCACCGAGCTTCAAAAACCCAAGCAATTATGTAGCATCGTTAGGTACTATATTGCAAAATGTATCTACAACTAATGTTATTTTAACCGGAGATATTAATCTCAATATTTTACCGGGCACTAATCTAGACTCTTCTGTTCATGACTATTTAAATCTAATGGCTGTGCATGACCTAAAACAAGGAATAAATCGTCCTACTAGATTCACCACGTGTTTAGACCACTTCATGGTTAAAACTCGGAATACCTGGAAAACGATTGTTTTTGAACAAAAAGTTACAGACCACTCTCCTATTCTCCTACATATAAATAAAAGCAAAGTAATTAAAGAATTAGTAAAATTTAGTAAAACAATAATTAATTTTGACGGAATCCAAGAACTACTGAAACAAGAATCATGGGAAGATTTATGTAAAGTAATGTCAACATGGCAACAGAATTATTTATAACAAAAATTCATACAGTAATTAATAGTAATACTCAAATAAGATCTATTTCAAGGAAAAACCAACCGCTCAAGCCTTGGATTACTAAAGGAGTGGTGAAATGTATACGAAAAAGAGACAAGCTACACATGAGGGTAAAAAAACAACCAAAAAATAATAATTTAAAAGAAATATATACCAGATACAGAAATGTATGCAATAAACTGATAAAGAACCTAAAAAGAGATTATTATAAATTTAAATTATTAAAAAATCGTGGTAACGTGAAGGAAACGTGGAAGTTAATAAAAGAAGTATTTTTTTTATTTTTTTATGCCTGATAGGTTAGCCTTTGACCACTATCTCACCTGATGGTAAGTGATGATGTGGTCGAAGATGTTGTTCAGACTAACCTAGAATCACTGGCTCTCAAGGACAGCTGCCGGAATACACCGTTAGGTGCTTGGCGACAGATTTTCTACTTGAGGGTGGTAGCTAGCCAGGCGGGCATTCGCAAAATGCCCTACCACCATGCTATAACGACTGCCATCCTAAGACAACAACCGGGACCGACGGCTTAACGTGCCCTCCGAAGCACGGAAACGCTCAGTAGTAATGTCACTAGCGGTCACCCATCCAACTCATGACCGCGCGCGACGTTGCTTAACTTTGCTGATCGGTTGAGAACAGCTAAGTAAACTTCGCTACGAGCGCTTCGAAATGTAACCTAAAACAAACGAAATTGCATTCGCGTGAATTGTTAAGCATTAATAACAACCCTACACATTCACTTAACGCTGTAAATACATATTTTACTAGCGTTGGCGAAAAGTTAGCAGAGAAATCGTTAGACATGATGAATACAACTCAGTGCAAACTAGCTTTAAGTACTAAAGCTTATGATAAACCCGTTAATTCTATGTCTCTTGCTCCCACAGACCCTGTCGAAATTAAAAATATTATTTTTGGGCTTAAGTCAAACAGCGCTCCTGGTTGGGATAAGATCACGGCTGATATACTGAAACGATTTGTTTTGTATTTGGTGGAACCCATTGCATTCCTATGTAATATAAGCTTCGAAACAGGCACCTTTCCGTCAGCTTTTAAAAAGGGTATTGTTTGTCCAATTTACAAAACTGGTGATAAAGCAGATCCAGAAAACTATCGCCCTATTTCTCTCTTATCCAATCTTTCGAAAATTTTGGAAAAATTAGTCCAAAAAAGATTAATGCGATATTGCGAGAATAATAACCTATTACATCAAAATCAGTTCGGTTTTAGAGAGAAAAAGTCAACTGAAGATGCGGTCCTGGAGTTAACTACGTTAATTACCTCGTATCTTGACGATTATAACAAATGTATAGGGGTGTTTCTGGATCTGCAGAAGGCTTTTGATACCGTTTCGATTCCCATATTACTAATGAGATTGGAAAACATTGGAATAAGAGGATTAGCTCTGGACTGGTTTTCTGACTATCTTGTGGATAGATCACAGCAAGTACGAGTGGAGAAGTATGTCAGTGAGAGCGCAGTATGTACATTTGGCGTTCCGCAAGGAAGTACCCTTGGCCCTGCCCTTTTTCTCATTAATATAAATGAGTTATGTGGCACTACCTTGCCAGGTACGAACCTAATAATGTTTGCAGATGATACTGTGTTACTTCTTCATGATAAATCTTGGCGGAAAGTAAAATGTCAAACTGAAACAGCTCTTGCACATACTACACAATGGCTAGAGGATAACCTCCTTTCACTTAACACAGCGAAAACCAAATTCTTGTGCTTTAGTATGACTGTTGCAGGGGAACCTACTGTCGACATAGAAATAAAAATACATACTTTTCGATGTAATCGGAATAGTGTTTTTAATTCCCCATGTAGTTGCTCGTCTTTGGATCGTGTTAACAATATCAAATACCTTGGGTTATGGATTGATGATAAGTTAAACTGGATTACACACATAAACAACCGAGCTTCTCGATTAAGGAAATTTATATATATATATTTAATGAATAGATTCAGGCGTTACTTTGCGGAAATCCATTTTTAATAATAACAAATACTTTCTCGATCGTGCGCTCGAAGAGTCAAGACCTTCTGAGGATGCTTCGTGTAGAAGCGAAACGCGTCGAAAATTCTTCCGGTTTGTCTGCGTGGCGTTTGTGACGTCACGTCGGCTTAGCAGGAAAATTAAGCGGAATTGTCACTAGATATATTTTTATATTTTTAAGTGTTTTATTAAAATATTAATTTGATGTTTTCTTAAAATATTTTAAAACTATTTGTTATTATATATATATTTAAAAATCTAAGATCTGTTGCTAATTTAAAATTGGCTATTGATACTTACAAAGCTTTGTGTGAGTGCATAACAAGGTATTGCATCTGTGCATGGGGATATGCAGCTAAAAGCCATCTCATAATTGCTGAACGAGGGCAACGTGCTGCCCTGAAAGTACTAATGTATCTACCACGACAACACCCTACTACTGACGTATATAAGCAAGCAGGAGTGCTTTCTGTCCGAAAACTATTTATATATGAAAGCATACGGCGTTACCATAAAGAAACCGTACCCACACTACCTCCAGCTTCAAAGAGACTAGACCAATGCCCTATCCCCAGGGTATATAGTAGGTTTGCACATAATCAGTTTAAAATAATGGCTCCACATTTATACAACAAATTAAATAAAATAACTAAGCTAAAAAGAAAATCCAACTAAGAAATTAAAAAGATCATAATGACATGGCTCGAAACGTTTGATTATGAAAGCATTGAAAAAATGCTTTCGAATTTTTGATTACATGAAAATTAGAGGAAACAATTTTAACACTACACAATTCATTCACTACATACACACCAACACACATTCACGACACTTCAATAGACACAAAACACAACAATTACAATACTCATTTTCATTAAATTTTCAATCATAATTTTAATTTATTACATATAATGCATTTAGGAACAGACACTTCAATGACATAATGTTCTTTTTTGTATTGAAATTACTAAGGAAGAAGCCACTGGCTCCTGAAATACAGTTCAATACTAGTTCGGGAACCTATGGGTTCATTGATTTGCTGTATCTTATATTATGTCAATAAAAATAATTTGTTTGTTTGTTTGTTGTTTTGAACCTTGTGTGGCTGCGGGGAACAACGAGGAAGATTGTTCCGAGCGAAGAAAGGCACCTCACCTACCATCCGAGGCAGGCGTGGCAGGTGGTGTATATATCTTGTTTAATAAAAAATCATTACTTGACCACTAACTTCACCAAGTTCTAAGTGGTGATGAAGTCATAGAGAGAAAGCAGTTTGGATCTTTAATAGGAACTGGCTGAAAAGGATAGCTGCTGGAATACAACATTAGATACTTGGTGACTTGAAGGAGACAGCTCACTGTTGTCTTGAGCACACGGATGGTGGGGTGGACAGTCATTTAGGAGCTGCTAGCGAGAGCAGACTGAAGCTGACGTCTTCTGCTCTACTGGTGTATGAACAAGCCAATGACAAAAAGTAAAACTTGCATAAGAGCAGTACTACAAAACCTATGACATTTGCACCTTTGAACTTGATTAGCAATATGTTTTCTTTGAAGCGCTCGTAGCGAAGTTTGCTTAGCCGTTCTAATCGATCAGCTAAGTTAAGCAACGTCCGCCGCGGTTAGGAGTTGGATGGGTGACCGCTAGTGGCATTACTATTGTGCGCTTCCGTGCTTCGGAGAGCACGTTAAGGGATGATTTATATTAGACCGGGCCGTGCCGTGGACGGGGCGGGCCCGGGGCGGAGCCCGTCCGTACGTTAGTAGGCGGGCCCGGACGGGACACGGATCAGGCACGGTCTAATATAAATTGCTTCATACAAAATGTATGTAACGTTTCAAATCCGTGCCCCGTACGGGCCACGTGCACGGCACGCCCCGGGCACGGCCCGCTCTAATATAAATCATCCCTAAGCCGTCGGTCCCGGTTGTTATCTCACGATAGCAGTCGTTACAGCATGGTGGTAGGGCATTTTGCGAATGCCCGCCTGGCTAGCTACCACCCTCAAGTAGAAAATCTGTCGCCAAGCACCTAACGGTGTGTTACGGTAGCTGTCCTTAGAGCCAGTATTTCTAGGCTAGCCTGAACAACATCTTTGACCACATCATCACTTACCATCAGGTGATATAGTGGTCAAAAGCTAGCTTACAAGCAATAAAAAACGGAGGAATGTGTGAGCTTCTTCTATCGCAATGCTTGTCCAAACACGGTTATTTGCCAAAGCTACGTTATGATTGCTGCACTTGTTACTGTTGGAGACGCTGGAGAGCATTGTGTATTTTTCAAAGCATATCTCAGATGCTACAATTTAAATAAAAACTGAAGATATTTTTTCTGTTATGTCAACAATATCATTAGTTATGTACCATAAGACAATCTTTTACAGTCCCACCAACTTATCTGTTCAGGTGGCAGAAAAAAGAACTACAACATTCCTTAAAATTGTGACAGTTTGTAGTTGATTTCCTTGACCAGTAGCGCCCTCGAGAACTGCACAGTTAAGTTGGTGGTACTATAGCTAAAATTAAAGAGAATTGATCACTAAATGTCACATTTGAAAGTTTTGACAGCTTACGCTTGCGCTGTGTGGTAAAATTCAGTTTCTTTAGACAGAACCTAGATGACGCTGTCCCATTTCTGAGGGACTTGACACTTGCCGGGAACAACGCTGTCAAGTTTGTATGCAATCCTGAACCGCGCAAACGTAATTTTGTACAGAACGAATTTTGTACAGAAGTTCCTTTTTGTATATAATTGTAGTTTGTATGCGTAACACGTAGATGTAAGCTTATGGGTATACCCTTAGTTGTAGATGGCGTAGAAGTAAAATAGAATAGTGTAGGTGTAAGAGTAAAAATACAGAAAATTGTATTAATTAATATACATTTTTGTTCTACATTTGTTCAATAGTATTTTTTTTTAAACGGATAAAATAAACATTTTTTTCTCAAAACAAACACCACCATGACATCAACTTCATGCATTGTAATAAAATTACAATTTTTTTTTATGTCTGTAAGTATATTTCTAGTGATACCTCGTTCATGTGATGCATGCCTCGCTGGTGTGTTTGTAAAAGTCCCGCTTTGCAATCCCGAGGTCCCCGGTTCGAACCCCATCGTCGGCAAACATTTTGGTTTTATTTTTTTTCATAGAAATCTTCAGTGGCGGTCCTGAGTGTAAAACTGTTTCTTAGTTGTTGTTTGAGACGCTAGATGGCAATAAACTCGCTTGTTTTGATTATATTTCTACCAAAACGTCGATGTGTAGTCACAAAGGCATGCCCTTCCGCCGCCTAAAGCATGCCATGCCGTCGATCCCGGTTGTTGTCTTACCATGGCAGTAGTAATAGCATGGTTGAAGGGCATTTTGCGAATGCCCACCTGGCTAGATACCACCCACAAGTAAAAAATCTGTCGCCAAGCACCTAACGGTGTGTTCCAGCAGCTGTCCTTGAGAGCCAGTAATTCTAGATTAAGCATGTTAACACCTTCGACCACATCCTCACTTACCATCAAGTGAGATTGTGGTCAAAGTCTTACCCATCAGCAATAAAAAAATAAAAAATAGGCCTTATTTGTGCACTATGTCTTAGCTTGGTTTAAATACTATGGGTACATACAGTTAAACAATAAAACGTGAAATTTGATCGCTTTCGTAGGCAGTAGTAGTTGCACTAAACTTAAAAAGTATCGAGGCTCGCGCTTTTTGCCACTTAGGAAGAACTGGAACCAATAAATATCAGAAATTGAACGAATTATTAGTTTTTAGGGCTCTATTTTCTGTGTACATAACCGTATTTAATAAGCCTCGACTATCAGTATGTCCGTCCGTTCGACATACGGATGTATTATTGAAACCGTTATGGGTAGCTTGTTTCAATATGGTTTTACTATGACTGATAAATATTTTTTTGTTTTTATATCTGATAGGCTAGCCTTTGACCACTATCTCACTTGACGGTAAGTGATAAATGTGGTCGAAGATGTTGTTAAGGCTGACTAGAATTACTGGCTCTCAAGGACAGTTTCCGGAATACACCGGTAGGTGCTTGGCGACAGGTTTTGCTTCTTGAAGGTGGTAGCTAGCCAGGCTGGCATTCGCAAAATGACCTACCACCATGCTGTAACGACTGCCATCGTAAGACAACAACCGAGGCCGACGGCTTAACGTACCCTCCGAAGCACGGAAGCGCTCAGTAGTAATATCACTAGGTTACCCATCCATCTCATGACCGCGGGCGACGTTGCTTAACCTATCAGATCGATTAAGAACAGCTAAGTAAACTTCGCTTCGAGCGCTTCGAATTTAGAATTAAATATTGTAAGTATATAGGAGGATGGGAAGACCTCTGGTATGGGACGCTACCTGTGTCGATACCTTAGCACCTTCTCATCTTCCAGCAACCCAAAAAGTGGCCGGTGCGGCGGCTGAACAAGCAGAAGGCCTCAAAAGGAGCAAATATCGTAATTTCAGTAGTTGTTACATGTTTGTGCCGTTTGGGGTCGAAACGCTGGGACCGTGGGGACCGAAACTATTATTCAAAGACGTCTCAAAACGTATGGTCGACGCTACTTGCGACCAATATGCTGGCATATACTTTGCACAGAGGATAAGCATTGCCATACAATGTGGCATTGCGGCCAGCATTTTGGGAACACTGCCTAATGGTAGCGGAACATTGCTTAGTTTTGGAGTAATTTTAAGTTTTTTTCATTTAAATATGTTAAATTTACTATAGTAGCTTGTTGATATGAATATACCCTAATTAAATAATTGAAACCAAAGTTGTGGGGTAAAGCCTTTTAAGTTAGTCAGCTGTTGTAAGCCGATGGGATTTTGGTGATAAGCCCAATAACAAATGTGTTATTTTTAATAGCATTGACGCATGCTAAGTAAAAATACTTTTTTTGGATGTAAAAGATAAATTCTGGTATGACATGAACCCGCAACACCACGATACCATTAAAAGAAATTGGCAAGTTTTATTTTATTTATTCTCGTTTGTAAATGTATTACAAACAGCCTTTGTTTTACAGTCAGACCATTATCAAATTCAAATTCAAATATTTATTGGCCTTATAATTGAGAATGTCACTCTGGCCAAGTAAAGTTTACAACAAATTTTAAATTATATCATATTACATTAAAAATAATATAAATACAATCTTTTTTATGAAAATTATCAAACAATAATATAAAACAAACCTATTACACAAGTCAAAATTAAATATCCTACATCTGAATCAAAATAAAAAAGTAACAATTTCAAAAAGTAAATGATGCTTGAAAATCTATACGATACGTTTACGTTTATTTTATATTATACGTATACGTTTATACGTTTATGTTTCAAATATATCATATTATATATAACCACCTAAGTATCTCTATGTTCTCAATTCGCGTTTAATTTATATATGTTACATTGTTTCGTTACGTACGTGAAGTGGTTGGAGTTTTGAGGTTAACTTTCTGGGTTTTACCCAAAATGTGGATACTTGGATTTATCTTATCGAGACTTTTTCGTTCTCGTAGCTATCCGAGAGTTTGAGTTTTCGAGTCAGAATTCAGTTCATTACATACAAAGCAACACAAACTTAAAAATACCGGCCAAATGCGAGTTGGACTCGCGCACGAAGGATTCCGTACCATTGTCTGTAACTTAATCTTGCGAGTTACAGACACTTTTCGCAGTGTCCGATTGAGCTCGATAGGCACGGCGATAACCTCTTTTATTGTATGGGAGCCCCATTATTTATTTATTTTACTTTAATTAATTACATTTAAAAAGAACATAAAAATAAATATTCTGTGAATAATGAAAGCGTCTACCTGTCACCGTTATTAGTATCGAACAAGAAACGGTAAAAAAATCGAGTTTGTTGTATTGGTGCCCCACTTATATATCTATTTTATTTTAAGTATTTGTTGTTAAAGCGACAATAGAAATATATCATCTGTGAAAATTTAACCGTCTAGCTATCACCGTTCTCGAGATAGTCTGGTGACAGACGGCCGGACAGCGAAGTCTCAGTAATAGGGTCCCGTTTTTACCCTTTGGGTACGGAACCCTAAAAATGAAAAATGGTAGCATTATAAAAAAAACGATTTGAAGCGGCGAAATACTGTGTTAGGTTCATTATTTGTTTGAAATTCCGGCGTTCGTAATCACGTATCGATTTTCCGAAATGAGATTCTGAAAGATGTGGTAAGCCTTATATAAAATGGATGGGACATTTCAATATTAGGACATATTTCTCAGAACGTGGGTATTCATAAAACCTCTACATACTTCTTTGAGGATATATAGGCGCAATTGTTTTATGCTTGATAGGATATCGTTTGACCACTATGTCACCTGATAGTAAGTAATGATGTGGTCGAACAATTTTCAGGCTAACCTAGAATTACTGACTCAAAGACAGCTGCCAGAACACACCGTAAGGTGCTTGGCGACACATTTTCTACTTGAGGGTGGAAGCTAGCGAGACGGGCATTCGTAAAATGCTCTATGCTATAACGACTGCCATCCAAAGACGACAACCAAAACCGACGGCTTGAAGTACCCTCCGAAGCACTTAGTAGTAAAGTCATTAGCGGTCACCCATCCAACTCATGACCGTGGCAGACGTTGCTTAACTGTACTGATCTGGTAAGAACAGCTAAGCAAACTTCGCTACGAATGATAACTTAAGACTGATATATTAATCTGAAAAAAGTTGCATAAGATATTCGAGAAAAAATTAAAGCACAGACTGGAATATGTACGTAGCGAAATCATAAACCGAGCTAAAAGTTAAAACGCACAAGTTACTCATTATTCCAAATTCGAGGCACGTAAATACCATTTACATTACAACATTAACTCTGACTACATAAATCACGTTATCTACGAATTCTCGCGTCTATTGTTATACAGAAATGTTCCGAACAACTAATAGCTTTGAACAATGGTTGAGTTCCAAATCACTTAAGGAATCGACGCACACTTGGCCATGCAGTTTGTGGCAACGTCACAATGTATAACATAGGCATGGTTTTAGTATACACATTGAACTACGCTAGTTTGCTTAGCAGTTCTTAACCAATCAGCTTAGTTAATCAACGTCCGCTGACGGTCATGACTTGGATGAGTGGCCGCTAATGACATTACTACTAAGCACTTCAGTGATTAGGTAGTTAAATAGGAAATTCTGTCGCCAAGTACGTAATGGTGTGTTCCGGTAACTGTCTTTGAGAGCCTGTAATTCAAGGTAAGCCTGAACAACATCTTGGAGCACATCATCACAGGTATATAGAAAAAAAATATGTAAAATACATAACCGATATTCATTCAAGAAAAAATCTCTTTAAATCATAGTGGTGGCAACTGTGATATTAGTAAAACATATATTAGGTTGCTATTTAAGGATAGACCAGGAGGTGAATACCCGCAAGATATTACTTAAACTGATCCTAAAAAATCTACAGTATACCAAAAAAAACTAATAACAATAGCCCACGACGCAACGTACTGCTTGAATTCTTTTTTTTTTTTTATGTAATTGTGACGGAACAAGCCCGAGGCCCACCTGATGTTAAGTGGACTAACCTCTGCCTATAACAGACGCATTTCGTCAGCGACGAATTGCACTGTGCTCGTCACACTGAGACGTCCAGTTGTTAGGTCTCATTAGCCTGTAATTTTTCTGGCTCTCAAGGACTGCTGCCGGAACACACTGTTAGGTGCTTGGCGACAGATTTTCTACTTGAGGGTGGTCGCTAGCCAGTCGGGCATTCACAAAATGCCCTTCCACCATGCAATTGCTTCATGCACCTATGCCATGAAGCAATTGTTGAAGCAGCCTATTTTGAGGAACTCTTCGATTTACTACCTGCAGCTCATTTTCGCCATCGTACGTCCCGACATATAACGATGTTTCATCAATTTCATGTAAACGACTGGAAGTCCACAACCTTGCGATTCTCACGGCATTTTCTGCCTCGCACTGCCGTAATATAGAACTAGCTGCCATGCGAAGTATTTCCGGACCGACACGACTTAGGTGCCTTCAAGAAGAGAGCGTATTCCCTCAAAGGCCGGCAATGCATCCTCCAGACCTCTGGTGTTGCGGATGTTCGTGGAAGACAGTGATCACTTACCGTGAACTAAGTATACGGGTGTACCTAGGTGGGCAGCCTGCTCGTTTGCCATACTGTCTTATAAAAAATTAAATATTATATATCCTAAAAGCTTACATAAAATACGTAAAGAATTTCTTCCATAGTGATTTAAAAAAAAATAAGTTATTCGTTAAACAATCCTTAATGCAAAAATTACAATGTTAGATTAATAGATATTTATAAATAAGTTATTAATGTTATTAAATTTCATCATTCTTCATCAACTTTGTATTTCTTATGGACTTCAATGATCATAAGCTTAAAATACTTATTTAGCTCCGAATAGAGACGTGACTTAGAACGACTATGACAAAATATGAATACCATCAATGACAAAGACGTGATAATATTTTATTCAAAAACAAGTCTTGAGCCCTCGTTTGTGTTTGCTGTGCCTTTTTTACTAAATTATGTCATAAGAAATATATGGATATATACAATTCACAAGATCAAATACTTAATTCCAGAATAATTGAAGTATTGAAAATATTGAATATGAATTGTAGAAGTCTTGTATTATTGTAACAACCATTCCTGAAATTTAATTTTGTAAACTGGTAAATTCCATACCTTAGTAATGTCATTTGGTACCATATTGTAAATAAATAATATTCGAGCTCTTTACCAAGGTCCTTAATTTATATTATTATTGGGGCGAGCGAAGATAGCCCTATCACTATACCACAACTTAAACATTTTGTGGCGCCTTTTATTGAAAATCTCTCATGTCTATAGATTTATGGTTTTACATAGTAATTTAACTTCATAAATAAATATGTTATCTGTCAAAAAAAAAAGTTTTATATCCAATAAAAAAATTAACATTAACAGTTTTGTGTTCATTGGATAGAATGTTATTGTACTACTAACGCCATCTGTTACAAAACCAAAGAGTTGAAGTAGTGATGGCTCAGTGGCATTGGCTATGGACTGCCGCGCAGCAGGTCCATGGTTCAAATCCCGCCCAGAGCTTGATCTTCACCGCATGGTGGAAGGGCACTTTGCGAATGCCCGCCTGGCTAGCGACCACCCTCAAGTAGAAAATCTGTCGTCATGCACCTTACGGTGTGTTCCGGCAGCAATTCTTGAGAGCCAGTGAAATAACAGGCAAAAAATGAGACTTAACAGGTACGTCTCAAAGTGATGGACGCAGTGCTGTTCGTCACTTGTGATGAAATGCATCTGTTATAGGCAGAGGACACCGCTTAACATCAGGTGGGCCTCGCGTTTGTTCCTTCAGAATAACATAAAAAAAAACGCTACAACTGCTTGCAGCTTCTAGCGCTGCGTTTGCTGGTTTGTGGCCTCCATTCAAGAAACTTTCTGCCCCATTGACCATCTGTATTGAACATTCACCACCATTGATCATTCTGCGTGCTATGTGTCCTGCCCACTGCTACTTCAGCTCGATAATACGACGGGCTGTGTCTGTGGCTTTTGTTCGTCTACGGATCTCCTCATTCCTGATTGGATCTCGTACAGAAAGATCTTTGGCAAAATTTATTACTACTTATTTCTAATTACTAACACTTCAATAAGTTTTAATATTGTTATGTTTGCAATAACGCCTGCTCAGCGGATCACATTACAAAATTACAAATTTCGAGAGAAAATATTATAGTCATGTGCGGGATTAGAACCCGCGTCCATCCCTTCTTGAAGCGCTCATAGCGAAGTTTACTTTGCTGTTCTCAACCGATCAGCAAAGTTAAGCAACGTCGCGCGCGGTCATAAGTTGGATGGGTGACCGCTAGTGACATTACTACTGAGCGTTTCCGTGCTTCAGAGGGCACGTTAAGCCGTCGGTCCCGGTTGTTGTCTTAGGATGGTAGTCGTTATAGCATGGCGGTAGGGCATTTTGCGAGTGCCCGTCTGGCTAGCTACCACCCTCAAGTAGAAAATCTGTCGCCAAGCACCTAACGGTGTGTTCCGGGAGCTGTCCTTGAGGGCCAATACTTCTAGGTTAGCCTGAACAACATCTTCGACCACATCATCACTTACCATCAGGTGAGATAGTGGTCAAAGACTAACCTATCAAGCATAAAAAAATGCTCCATCCCAATATGATGGTTAAATAAAATACGATGGGAAAAATTGGAGTTATGAGTCATTATCATGTTCAGTTATCATGTCATGTCAGAGCATACCCCAGCTATAGGGGTGGATGGACGCGAGTTCGAATCCCGAACATGACTTAATTTTGTAGTCTGGTGAATTTGTAATTTTGTAACTTCTATAAGTCTTATAATGACGCTACTATAACGATGTATGTTTATGTTACATAAAACTTTACACTGAGATATGGAAAATATAGTTTTTAAAATCAAGTCACGTCTGCCCTAGCCTTAAAGGACAGCGCATGAAGAAAATGAAGATATATTGCAATAGTTAGTAGTTCAAAAGTTAAAGTCTTTTGAAGTTGCCTTAAGTTTTATATTTTGATTATTTGTGGCGTTTAAATTGGGTGAGTTACTAGAATAATTTAAAAATGAAGTTAAATTTATATAAAAAATAACGCCATATTTTTTTGTTTATTTTATAAATAACACCTTAAAGTAAATACAATTAAGCAGTGATATCAAAGCGGTTATACCTATGGGATGCCGTGCCGCAGGTCCATGGTTCGGTACCGACCACCGGCTTGAGTTTGCTTGCATCATGGAAGGGTGTTTTGCAAATGCTTGCTAGCTAACACCCTCAAGTAGAAAATCTGTTGACAAGCACTAATTAGTTTGTTCCGGCAGTAAGACAGTCATTCTAGGCTTACGAAACTTAGCTACTGTATTTCTCAGGGTGATGGGTGCAGTGCAGTTCCTCACATGTGACGAAATAAATCTGCTACAGACAGAGGTTACCACTTAACACCAAGTGGGCAACGTACATGTTCTATCACAATCAAATAAAAATAAAAAATTGAGATTGAAACTGGTAACCCTCAGGTTACGTTCCAACACAGAATGATCCAAAACACCGTTTATGTTGCATATAGGAAACCATAAACAATTTCTCTTAAGCGTGATTCGTGGACGTTCATCCACGGCTAGGATTCAATTCACTTCGACGTGTAAATTTCTGTATTCAGGGTTATTGTAAAAATGCTAACATCTCCTTAGGGTTACATTCTGTTAGTCATAACAAACATTTTGTGATCAAAACTTAAAACAATAAGTTTTTCCAGTTCTGTGTCTCGTAGTAAAAGACTATGCCTACTCCGAGCCAAGAGCGCCTGCTGCGACAACACTGGACCGCACCGCGCTCCCTTTGAATAGAGTTTTGAATATTTACATCGAGTTAAGTAACAAAAATATGCAATAATAAATTACAGGCACAAGATACTTTCAACATCGGTTAGAAAGTAAGAGGTTGTTAGCATTTTTCCAATAACCCTGTTATAACAAAGTGAACAATATGTGTATACAAATATTGTTCACTTTGTTTGACTTGCAATTCGACATAAATTCAAATTTTGAATAAGGAGTATGTTAGAGCTTTGTCTTGATAAGAAAAATACGATTCAATAAAATTGTCTCTTGAACAGATAGAACGTTTTTAAACCTATAGAACACTGAAATAATGAATAATACTGAACGGAACGGAAAGAATAGAAATGACATTTTGCAAACAACATATGTGGTTTATATCCAAGATGTCGTTATGTTCCATAGGCAGTCTTGCTACGGGAGTCGAGTCGAACAGACGACAAGTTGTGATAAAGTGAATAATTAAGAAATGATAAGTGCCACAAAAAATGTCTATGTATAGTATCTGAAATTAAGGTGCATGCAGGGTTATATGATATTAGTTATCGTATAGTTATAGTATTATTTTAGTAATAAATTTATAAAAGACGTTTAAAAAGATTGGCTCCGAGTTACTTGCCCGTTCATCTCGCAGTGGCTCTATTCCATTCTTTAGTGGAACGTGGCGTTTAAAATAGAAATTCTATATATTCATAGAGTTTCTATATATAACTAGAAATTCTATTTTAAAATTTGCCAATACATAATTTGCCTTCATAAGAGCTTCGTAGAAGCCCAAATTCAATAATTGCCTTTCTCAGAACTGATTGTGTTATTGCATTAAATATCTTGTTAAGATTGCTACCACAAAATGTATATATTAACATCAGTTGAAATAAATGCGTGAGAAACAAATGTTGAGTATACTTTGATAATTTACTACCTGTCTAAAATTAAGTAAATCTCTGTAAGTAAACTTTACTTGTGTCTCTGTAAGTAAACTTTACTTGTGTCTCTGTAAGTAAACTTTACTTGTGTCTCTGTAAGTAAACTTTACTTGTGTCTCTGTAAGTAAACTTTACTTGTGTCTCTGTAAGTAAACTTTACTTGTGTCTCTGTAAGTAAACTTTACTTGTGTCTCTGTAAGTAAACTTTACTTGTGTCTCTGTAAGTAAACTTTACTTGTGTCTCTGTAAGTAAATTTCACTTGTCTAGTCTTTACAATCAAAAAGCTCTGTAATTTTTTAAATCATCTATGGCCGTGCGTGCTGCGTGAAATTTCATGAAATTTGTGATATTTCTTGATATTTCATTACGAATCTGGCCATTACATCGCAGTTATGTCTGCGTAGATATAGAGCTTCCAAATAATTTGAGTAGTGACTTGTAGATAGTCATAATGTATTCGGTCCCACAAAACACAATTTTAATTTATTGCGCAGTATTTAAATAATTAGTGTTAAATAAAACAAAAAAAGAGGCTGTCAAAGTTGACACCTAATCAACAATTTTGTAACGGAATCTATCTCAATAGGTTAAATAGTTAGAAAACTGAAACTTTTTTCTGTACCAACGTAAAAAAAATATTGTATTTATATTTTAAACATTTGTCTATTCTATTTTATTTTATTTCACCAACACTAGTTGTGTTGGTGAAATAAAATAGACAATAAAAGGAACCGAATGCCGATACATAGTTTAATTTTTAAACTTTATCAAATCAAATGAGCTGATCTCGACTTGAGCTTATCCAGTATTTAACCCTTTGTGGTCATCCCCTTGAAAATGTCAAACTCGACAAATTATCAGGCAGTCCACTCCACAACGCGAAAAGACGCGGGAAGGGCCCATTTCCAAAAATTCAGTGATATCTGACGAACCTATGGACCCTTATCAGTCAAAGTCATTTCTGGAAAATTCTTGAACTAAGCTATTGTATTATGTATAAATGTCATTTTTTTTTTTAAGATAACTTTAATTACCGCTAAAACAGTAAATTTATTCGAAAAAATTAACTTCACATGTTCACTTAACTTAACACTTAAAGAGTATATTGAACAGTATTGATGAAATATAGACACCAATAGCAACCTAGTTATCTCTAAGGCTTTAATATATAGATATTGATCTCAAGACGATGTAATCTATTTAATGTGAAATTTAATAAAATTTTCGTTGATTTCTTTTTCATCTTAGTTTAAATAAGCACTTGATATACTACTAGCTCAATTTCAACAAGGCACCAACTGCAATCAACTTATATATCATAAAAAAAAACTTTAGACTTTGCGAAATGTGCTTTCGCACCTTTAAGTTTATTTTTATTGTTTGACTTTCAGAAGTTCGATCTGACCATTCATGAACTGTTCAATTATTGATAGAATATCGAAAATGAGATAGACGATTAAACTTCAATATTAGTTATATTTGAAATGTATAAGATTTTCTCAACATTTTCTTTTATAGAAGAACGATGAAATAAATATAACGTTATTTACTTTGCCAAATAAAGATAAAAACCAGCCGAAAGGAGTCGGTTCTTGTTTTATTAGTGTTAGATAGATAAACTCTTTATTAAACTAAATTACTTTAGTTTTACACTTTAAACTAAACCAAAAAATAAAATAATTAGCTTATAATAGTAAACAATAGGCGGCCTTATCGCTCAAAGCGATTACTTCCAGACAACCTTTCCGAAAGGGTTCCATATGGCAAACACACAAAATGCAAATTTACCTTCTTACATTAGTGTACATGTAGATAGTTGGCTAGCTACCACCCTCAAGTACGCAATCTGTCGCCAAGCACCTAACGGTGTGTTCCGGCAGCAGTCCTTGAGAGCCAGTGAAATTACAGGCACATGAGACTTAACAACTATGTCTCAATGTGACGGGAGCAGTGCAATTCGTAACTTGTGACCAAATGCATCTGTTATAGGCAGAGGTTAGTCCACTTAACATCAGTTGGGCCTTGAGAACGATATCTTATACAGTGTTCTCCATCTTTTATACACATATAGCACACTAATCATCACCATCATAATTTTTCCTAAAGTTCTAAAAAAAATTGACATTCTTTAAATACAGACAATACAAGCAATGATAGTCGAGCGGTAATAGCTATGGGCTGCCGTACCGCTGATCAAAGATTCGATCCCTGCCACCGGCTTCAGCTTCAGCGCATTGTAGAAGAACATTTTGCAAATGTTCGCCTGTCTAGCTCTACTACCCTCAACTAGAAAATCTATCACCAACCAACACCTAGCAGTGTGTTTCGGCAGCAGTCCTTGAAAGCTAGTAAAATTACAAGCACATGAGATTTAACAACTATATTTTTTTTTAAATCTTGTTAGTTTTGCAATAACGCCTGCTATGCGGATTACATTACAAAATCACATATGTACGATATGTAATCCGCATGGCAGGCGTTATTGCAAACCTACCAATATTAAAATTATAAGGTTGTGTCATCGTTAACAAGTATAAAACCAATTGCAAAATTGGTCTTGTTGTAGTACAACGCAAGTGGTACTATAGATGTCGCTCCATCCCAATACGATGGTTAAAGAACGATAGGAAAGATTTGAGTTATGACGTCATGTCATGTTAGCTCAATTGGTTAGAGCATACCCCGGCTCAAGGGGTGGATGTACGCGGGTTCGAATCCCGCACATGACTTAAATTTTTCCTATAGTATATTTGTGATTTAACAACTGTATGTCACAAGGTGACGGATGCTGTGCAGTTCACCACATGTGATGAATTGCATCTGTTATGCGCACACCCATAAATGGGTATAATATTTATTCTCAAACAACACAACACAAGAATAAAATATTATAAAAAATTTGTTTACGTATGCTAAATAAGGACCTAATTGTAACATGTTTTGGATTTGACTTTAAAACCGGCCTTATGTCGACCTTCCTTGGGTATGGTCTCGTTGGTCTGGTAGTACACACACAACCGTCTAGTTATTTCATGTAAGTTCCGTTTGTTAGTTTTTTTTTTCCTTTAGGTTATGAGGTGCCTTTAGGCATGCCACCGCAAAAATAATTTTTATATTATGTACCTACCCCCAATTGATGCGATAGTCGTCAAAGATCGTAAGCCAGGTTTACCACCAACTGACCAGTCTCCCGCAGAAGTCGGAAAAGATCGTTTTATACTCCAATTTTTTTTTATTATTTTTTGAAATGTTTATGGCATACAGTAAAGTTTTTTAATGTTAGTATTTGTGTTGAAAGCGTTACTAAGCGTTATTATTTTAACTTAGTTTCGTTAATTTTTCAATATCTATTATTCAAAAGATCTTTAAGCGGATAACAATGGCAAAATAAGCAGCTCGTTTCCGGTCAGTTCGGGAATCACACAAATTAATTTTAGACTAAGAGCATATTAGCGCGTGCTGCACCGTGGCGAAAACGTCAATTTCCTTATTCGAAAATTAAAGAAAATAATATTTTTCGTATAGATGCGTTATTATTATGATAAAAACAGAGTGAAGACATCTTGTTAAATAAATATTCTTGTAAAGTTTCGAATGATTTTCTTCAATAGTTACCGAGACAATTTTCAATTTATGCATGTAGAGGTCGGATGGACTGACGAATTGCGGAACTGAGCAATAAGGACCCGTATTCTATTGCAAAACACTATGCGGGTACTTGAATTTATACCAAGTCCAGTGTGGAGTTACTATCGACACCTTTGAACCGGGCCGGCTTCAATGCAACTAGGCTCTTCAGCTACGGAACTCTTCAGTCAATTGAACGCCGAGCCAAAAGGCTAATTGTTCAATGCGACACCGTTACATCGGTATTATCCCGAGAACGCGTCGTACAACTGGCACGCTGCGGTTCGCCTCTTCCTTTATACGTACGGCCAAAGAGTGGAATTTACAGGCTTTGCTTGTGTTTTTATGGTGTATTTAAAAAGGGAATAGGCAATTTCTAGGTGTACCACGGTCATCTACTGCACAATCATTTGATATGGCGCTCAAACTTAATCTTGTTTAGATTTTTTTTTCTTTCCATATAGTAATATATCCAAATTTACAATTAATATAAGATTATACGATAATTTTGGGCTTTTGTGAAATAAAAACCACCAAATCATTTTTTGGTTCTAAATAGCGGGCGTATGATCTGTTTGGCCTTTAAGACTGATAAAATACAGATATAAACTTTGTGCTCTAATTTATTGTTAATTGTTTATAGGATTGTAAAGTAACAATTACTAGGCCCACTTGATGTTAAACGTTAACCTAACAGATTACGTCACATGTGACGAACAGCACTGCACCTATTACCCTGAGACGTATAGTTTTTAAGTCTCATGTGCTTTCATTTTCAACACCTTTGCTCGTAAATTGAGCTTTATTATATCGTTCTTAGGGCTATACACTAACCTAACTATAACACCCTCGTGCATAATAATATTATACACTAGTGCGTAATAGAATTATCCCTACAAAGTTAAGTTAGTAGGTACCTAACTGCAAATTATATGCAAGTAGCACATAACAGAACATTTTCAATTTAATCGGGTAATTTATCCCTACAAAGTTAAGTTAGTACCTACCTAACTGCAAATGATATGCGAGTAAACAGAGCATTTTCAATTTAACCGGGTAATACAAATTTGTAACATCGAAGATATGTATATGTAATCAACCAACATACTATAGCCGCGCACAAAAAAATATACTATTTTCTATAATTTTCGTATGTTGTTTGTATCGCATTTGTACAATATATAATTTATTTCCTCGCAAGGGTGTTGAAAAAGTGCGTATGAAACTCGTGAGCAACTTGCTCATTATATACCAGGCTGTGTGTTGCAGCCCGAGCCGTAGGC
This sequence comes from Plagodis pulveraria, assembly GCA_963890685.1. Taxonomy (NCBI): domain Eukaryota; kingdom Metazoa; phylum Arthropoda; class Insecta; order Lepidoptera; family Geometridae; genus Plagodis; species Plagodis pulveraria. The sequence continues at coordinate 9,037,951 of OY982973.1, read as the reverse complement.
GAGGGCGTAAATCAGCCGAAGGAAACTTAGCTCACATGTATTATAATGTACTATTATACTTATTGGCTTCAAAGATCGCTTTTTGAACCACAGTATTTGGTGCATGACGACAGATTTTCTACTTCAGGGTTCTAACTAGCTAGGCGGACGGCTTAACGTGCCCTCCGAAGCACGGAAACGCTCAGTAGTAATGTCACTAGCGGTCACCCATCCAACTCATGACCGCGCGCGACGTTGCTAAACTTTGCTGATCGGTTGGGAACAGCTAAGTAAACTTCGCTACGAGCGCTTCAAAGTTCTAGTTATCAAGCACTGCAGCTACAAAATACCATCAGGTTTTACAAACAAATTTATTTCACTGCTGGATTTCGTCTAATTTTTTTTTTCTAGTTTATATTATGGACTATGCCTTTATTAACAAAATACTACGAACTGTATACAACACTACAGCTACTACAATAAAAGCATTTAGATCCCTATAAGTCATTGCAGACTCATAGGCAGTCCAAATGCTCTAGCCCACTACCAGTTAGCAGCGTGCCCAGCATGCTGGCAGCATTGCCCCGTTGAATTGCAATGCTTATTCTTTGAGCCAAATAGGTGCCAGCATTTTGATCACGCGTCGCATCGACCAAGCGCTCTGATAAGTTTTGGAAAATACGATCAGCTCCCGGTCCCCACGGATCCCACGTCTCTACACCAAACGGCTCAAATATGTAACCCATACCGAGGTTAGCATACTTGCGCCGCTTGTGTTGCTCCGCCGAAGTAGCCGCAGCGCCAGCCCTCACGTTGGTTTAAAACAAAAATCTGACGATTGTGTTCGGAACGTTCAACTTAGCGGGTAGATGTTCTGAACGCCTCCTTAGCGTAGGTAGTCTACTTTTGTCTATGGTTTTTTTGAGTGGGTGAAAAATGTTTGTTAGCTAGCTCGTGTTAAAAATAAGTCCAGGTGGAGGACTCTGCTCACCATACCTGCCTAGGCAATTTGTAATCTTAACAGATTGCATTTTCAAACACTTAACTTTCGTAAACCATTACTTTCATACTGAATTTATTTGAAGAGTTATATGAAGCACTATTGCCTACTTAGCAGGACTTGCCTGCTTTTTCGTGCTCAAAGCGAAGTTCGCTTAGCCGTTCTAAACAGATCAGCTAAGTTAAGGAACGTCCGCAGCGGTCATGAGTTGGATGGTTGACCGCTAGTGACATTACTACTGAGTGCTTGCATGATTTGGAGGGTATGTTATGCCGTCGGTCCTGGTTGTTATTTTAAGATAACAGTTGTTACAGGATGGTGGTAGGGCATTTTGCAAGTGCCCGCCTGGCTAGCTAAAATCTGCCGCCAACACCTTACGGTGTGTTCCAGCAGTTGTCCTGGAGAGCCAGTAATTCTATATTAGCCTGCAAAATATATTCGACCACATCATCACGTGAGTTAGTGTTCAAAGGCTAGCCTATCAACTAGAAATAAAATATGCTATTGTCATGAATAAAAATTTAAATAATATTAATTATTTATACGGTTCAAAAACCCAGACTTTTCAGGCTAATCCGAAAGTCCTCACATGCTCTCCATGAATATAACGCTTGACACTCAGGATATGATGCGATATTTCAAAAGCCGGCCAAAATCTCATTTAACGCAAAGGTCAGAGCGGCGTTCGATTTATTGATACGAGATAACAGTGACACATTGATAAAAAGATAAGCGAGCATGCTCGCCAACAATAAATAGTTATTTAATTACATGAAAAACAAAAGAAAATTTTGAAGCTCACGTATAGCGAAGTTTACTTAGCCGATCAGCAAAGTTAAGCAACGTCGCCCGTGTGTTGTATGGGTGACCGCTAGTGACATTACTACTGAGCGCTTCCGTGCTTCGGAGGGCACGTTAAGCCGTCGGTCCCGGTTGTTATCTAAGGATGGCAGTCGTTATAGCATGGTGGTAGGGCATTTTGCGAATACCCGCCTGGCTAGCTACCACCCTCAAGTAGAAAATCTCTCACCAAGCACCTAGCGGTGTGTTCCGGAAACTGTCCTTGAGAGCCAGTACTTCTAGCTTAGCCTGAACAACATCTTCGACCACATCATCACTTACCATCAGGTGAAATAGTGGTCAAAGGCTATAGGGCAGGAAAAAAAAATTGTATACGTTTATGTATCCTCTAATGTCAGTCACATACAGTCGGAATACTTTTCCAGAAAATCGATTCTCGAATTCAAACGCAGCAAATCCATAGATATCATACCCCTATCACATACGTATCCAAGTTTGCCGTACGAAATTTCTTTAAAATAAAACTTCCGTTAAACGTTAAATCAGGAATCGATTTTCTGATAAGGAATTCTAATTTCCTCATTATTTTATGTAACACATCTTGATTGGCGTCTACGACGCTTTTATGAACGTCAATTACAATTAAAATGTTCTATTGCCGCGTTTAGCAAAAATAAGAGCCACAACTTGATGCACATTAGTCACACAAGCTGTTAATTTGCTGTCACTACTTTTGTTAAGATTACTAACTCGGATTTCCCCTGACCCCCCCATAATTACCTATTTGAGTTGTAAGAGGCATGTAAAAGGTAGTAGAAATTCTGTCAAGTATAAAACCTGCCGCCAAGCACCCAACGGTGTGTTCTGGCAGCTGTCCTTGAGCCAATAATTATTGGTAAAGCCTGTTAACAACGTCGACCATATCGTCACTTACCATCAGGTTAGATTGAGGATATCAGAACTATCTGCAATAAAAAAAGAAGACAAAAATATAAAGAATACGCCTTTTGAAAAAGTGCTTTTTTACACGGCCATTCCTAAGAGACGCCTGAGTATGGGGATTATATAACCCCCTCGCCCCTTCATGTAGGGGGGCTTTTGTTTAACAGAGGACGTAATGGCTGTCGATGTATATATAGATAGCGCAGGCACAACCTAGCATAGCTCTAATAAACCTTATGTTATCGTATGGTTACTTGTTATCGTATTGATTTAACGCATCTATATATAATGTTGATCATCAAGAACTGTTGCTAGAAAACACAGGTGTTTGATAACACATTTATTAGAATACCGGATTTCGCCTTACTATTGCTTTTTCAAACACTTTACTTTTCAAATGATTTTACGAACATTCTGATTTTATGGTTAAGTACACATAAAACACTATTGCATACTAAGCAAGCTTTGCCTGCTTTTTGAAGCGCTCGTAGCGAAGTTTGCTTAACTGTTCTGAACCGATCAGCAAAGTTAAGCAACGTCCGCCGCAGTCATGAGTTGGATGGGTGACTGCTAGTGATATTACTAGTGGGTGCTTCCATGCTTTCGAGGGCACGTTAAACCGTCGGTCATGGTTGTTATTTTTAGGTGACTGCTGTAACAGCATGGTGGTAGGGCATTTTGCAAGTGCCCGCCCCATATGATGCCGCCGTATGATGTGGTTCATACCCCGTGGGGTGCCGGGTTAGAATTGCACCTCCCCATATCATCCCGTGGGTGACGTTGGAGGCGACTAAGGGAATTATACTGGAAGGTGGGCAGCAGCGCCTTCTAAAGAACTACTATCTTACAATGTGATCCTCAAGCCGCCTGCCAAGCGTGGGAATTATGGTAACTACCCCCTTAATAGGGGAGGCTGTGTTCAGCAGTGGACAATCCGGCTGATACAGTGCAGTATATATAATGAGAGTGTATTTTTTCTTATAATAAATAGGTTCTTATTCTATATGTAAAAAAAATTTTCTAACTCAAAACTTGTGGGTTTTTTTATGCCTTTGACCAAGGTAGGCTGCCGGAACACACCGTTAGGTGCTTGGCGACAGATTTTTTACTTGAGGGTGGTACCTTGCCAGGCGGGCATTCGCAAAATGCCCTACTGCCATGGTATAACGACTGCCACCCTAAGACAACAAACGGGACCAACGGCTTAACTGCCTCCCGAAACACTGAAGCGCTCAGTAGTAGTCAAATCAAATCAAATCAAAATTAGAAAACTATCGCGAGTTTTGTCCATTATAAATAAATAAGTACCCGGCTGGGACTCGCGTTATATTTACCGGAAAGATTCCGACCAGTTTCGGGCTATATTGTAGCCCTTCGTCTGGGAGTCACGGTTGCGCGAAGCGGCGAGCGCGGGCCTCAGCACGTAACTGCTGCGAAGGGCTACAATATAGCCCGAAACTGGTCGGAATCTTTCCGGTAAATATAACGCGAGTCCCAGCCGGGTACCTATTTATTTATAAATCAAAATTAGTTTATTGCCACACAAAAAAATATATAGATAGAAATAACAATGACAACCAATACACAAGAAAAAACTTAAAAATAATTCGTAACTAACATTGAGGGAAAAGAAAAAGATGATATGATATATATAAATAATGTGGGCAAAAGGAGAAAACTCAGCATAAAGTCCGTACACATGTGCACAGACGCAATGTCACTAGCGGTCACCCATCCAACCCATGACCGTGGCGGACGTGGCTTAACTTAGCTGATAGATTAAGAACAGCTAAGCAAACTTCGCTACGAGCGCTTCAAATGTGGAATAAGATTAGAAAGAAGAAACATGGAATTAAAACTTTTAAATTACTTAATTCGTCGAATTTTACTGCCGTGTGTAGCAGGGTTATTGAAAAGGCATTGTACGGAGATATTATTGAGATATCTGAAGAATGAAAGGCCTCGGATTCTCATATTGTCAGATTTGTGGAATTTTCGTCATCGATTTTATTATTGACTTGCCTTTTTCAATGTAGGACATCATAGTATTGGATTTCTTTGTATGCAATTCAACGAGTTAGCCCTTTATTAATATTGAATGTAACTACTGACGTTGCTTGAAACAAAGAAACTTTAAAAGACACAGGCACGAAGAAGTAAAACTGAACTTCGGATTATTTTCAACACATTATAAGTTTTTTTACACTCGATAAGGCTTTGAATGTTATCTTACCTGTTGGTACTTAATAATGTAGTCGGAGATGGTAAACAGGTCATAAGAACTGGCTAACAAGGAGAGCTGTCCTTATCTAGCAGAATATTATCAGCAGTATCTTACTGCATGTTCCACTACACTACAGATTTTCTATTTTAGCTAACAATGTGAGCATTTACAAGATGGGCATCATCCTGTGGTAAGCGTATTGAATTTCGTCGACCGGCATTCAAACCACGAACTTCCTGTAGCCATTGCTACTGGACCATCTCTATTTCAATAAATATACTTTGAAAATATCATAATGTTCAAGCACTGATGGCTCAGTGGCATTGGCTATGGACTGCCGCGCAGCAGGTCCATGGTTCGAATTCCGCCGCGGGCTTGAGCTTCAACGCATGGTGGAAGGACATGTCGCGAATGCCCGCCTGGCTACCACCCTCAAGTAGAAAATCTGTCACCCAGCACCTAACGGTGGGTTCTTATAGCTATCCTTGAAAGACAGTAATTCTAGGTTTAACCTGTTAACGCCTTTGACCACAACATCATTTACTATCAGGTGAGATTGTGGTCAAAGGCTTACCTATTAGCAATAAAAAAATACACCACAAAGCCCAACATGTTCCTTTCATAGAACCTTGGCCTTGGTTTTGTTATGGGTAACCACGTTAATACAAAAAAAATATACAAAAAATACAAATATTTATTTTATAAAAATCACATGGTACATTTTTAACTATACATTAATTACAATAACTATGTTTTTATGGTATATTATCTAATTGTATAGTACAGTTATTGACATTGACAACTGTGCTAGGTCGTACCTGTGTTACAGTGGTCAATGTCTTCCTCCAGTGCAGTAACATTGTTTGGTATTTTAAATAGGCACATAAAACATGTTTTTTAATAAGCACATCATCCATCTCACTGGAGTAATAAAAATAGAAAATATTATACATGTAGGGTAGACAATTTAACAGCAACAGTACACTGTATAAGCATAGCAACACTCCGATCGTCCCACTCAGGCAGATAGCAACATTTGCAGAAACAATCTCGTCTTTATTGTAGTCATATTAAAGTACAATGTGTTTAGGCCTAGCGTGCATACGTAAAGTAAACAATGAACGTAACCAGTTTCTAGTATCGCTGCTGCCGCACGGCAGTCAGCTTCTTATTAAATATAATTGCCCGGTACATGAAAAGAGGAACCCGAGAATTATATGCAGATATAATTTTGACGAAATTTTTATATTTGAATAATACTACATTTATGAGTGTGTCTATAAAGTAATGGATGCTGATACAGTGTTTACATCATATTTATGTTTATCATATTTTGTATGATTAAAATTGATGGATGAAAGAATACTTCTGGTATATGCGAATTTGTGCTTGTTTACGATGAAGTGATTGTTTGTAGGAGTGGTGTGAATGTACATCTATTTAATCATATATTCTAAATTTATTTGATATAGATCGATATGCAATTTTATTTCCAGAAACTTGAGAAGTATTAAGAAATATATATATGTATACTAAAACTATATTACACTTAAAAGATAACTGACGCATGCGTAAGTGTAACTTGTGTACTTTTGTAAATGTTTTTAATTGCCATGAGAGGGTGAGTAAGCGTTTGAATGTGAGGGTGTGTGTGTGTGTGTGTGTGTGTGTGTGTGTGTGTGAGAGAGAATGTGTGTGTTTATAAGGTGATATAGTGTCGAAACATAATATTTTAATGTGTGTGTATTGGTGTTGTTATTGATTGCCATGTATTGAATTAACTATTGTAAAATAATTATAATTTATTAAATCGGTTAACCTTGTCTTACAAATAATTCTTCAGTTTCAGCATAACTTAGTTGTAACAAATGTTCTTTTAGTACTTTCTTGCATTTTTGTAACGTTAGTGGATAAATATTTATACGTGAACTAATTTCTCTATATAAGTAGGGCCCCAAGTAACAACAGTGTCTTTTTGCATACTCGGATGATAGGATAGGTGGAAACACTATTCTATCTTTACGACGTTTTGTTTGATATATGTAAGGATCAAAAACTGTGTTAGAATGAGTCTTCAATATCGACTTGTAAATAAATATTTGTCTTACGGTAAGGACCTTGGCATCAGCATATAGTTGTTTAGTTAATGATCTTATTATGAGGCAGACCACGGTTATTATATATTATATGTGATACATCCCTTCAGCAAGAGTCTGCCTCGGTGAGTACCAGTGCAATATCAGATATTCTGGCCTCTAAAAAGTAGTGTGCGAGAACTACTGTTTTTAAGGACACTAACAAGTGAATTTATTCAAACGAGATATAAGAACTTACATTTCGGAGTGGTGAGTGTAGAGTCAAGCAGAACGAAGTAAGTGATACTGCATCTGTAATGGACAAAGCCTATAACATGAATTTTCTAACAGTTCATCGTATTACAAGATTCTCATTCTATCGTTACACTTGAATTACGAGAAGGGCTCAGTATTGAAATGAAAACAATTTCAATTCCATTCCAATTTATGCCATCAACAATAAGTGCAGCATTCCCGTCTGCAAAATATTCCTTTTGCTTCTGGCACAGTCGAAGTCTCAAAAGTCTTCAAAGTCTTACTCAGTAAAACTTAATTAAATTCTAAGAAACCTTTGAAACTGTTCAAGCTGCAAGAAATGTATAGAAAAATCCAAAATATGTTCATTTTCTTTGAAAGCGTTTGCATAAAGTCAACGATTGCCTTCAGACGATTAAATACACACACGTACAAGTAAAGTGCACATTTAAATGACGTATGTACTTTGTAAGATTAGGTTCAACTAATTCAAATGTCACTTTCTCACTTTGACTTTAAGTTGTTTTTCGTGTGGCTGTGTTGACAGTTATTATGTACATTTCATAGGGATGGGTGATGACATATAAAGCCGGAGTGTTTTCACCTGGAGAGGTATTAGCGAATAATAATTTTGGCTAGAAACTCTTAAGTAGAAAAGAAGAACGCAGCTGTCCTTGAGAGCTAGGTCTCTTTATATTCACTTTTACGTGGCTGTAGACTGCCGCGCAGTACATCCATGATTCGATCTTCCCCGCGGGCTTGAGCTTTACCGCATGGTGGAAGAGCATTTTGCGAATGCCTGCCTTGCTAGCGACCACCCTTAAGTAGAAAATCTGTCACCAAGCATCAAACTGTGTGTTCCGGCAGCAGTTCTTGAGAGGCAGTAAAGTTACAGGCACATGAGACTTAACAAATATCTCTCAAGGTGACTGGAGCAGTGCAGTTCGTGACTTATGGTGAAATGCATCTGTTATAGGCAGTGATTATACCGTTTAACATCAGGTGAGCTTCGAGCTTGTTCCGTCACAGTAAAAGAATTAAAAAAAGTGAACATAAATCACTTGCAATCAGGGACCATACCTAAACTGCATGACTATAAATTCCTATTACTACTAAGTGTTATTTAAAGTGCAGCTCTAAATTACTTTGCCGGAAAGTGTCCGGATGATATTCACGTCTCTGCATGTATGTGTGCACATTAAGAGCTGCGCAGTTCGTACATCGTTTTACTTAATTACAGCTGTTTACTGCTGGAGGTTGAATGCGGCTGAATCAAATGCAAAATACTGAAAATAGTCAAAGAGACAAAAGCAAATTAAATATATGGTTTGAATCATTACGTCTTGAGCATTTAAAAGCATTCAAAAAAAACTTTGTACCTTTCCATATGGTCTAAGATTGACAACATTTAACTGTTGGTACTGTGGAAACAATTACATAGTTCAACATCAGACGTTGCTCGTTTCGTCAAATCATAAACTGATAATGTTTTCTGCTTTATCATATTTTTATGCTATTTGCCGTGCCTATATTAAGTAGTAAAGCATACAGAACTTTATTACTGTCGCTACATTTATTACATTACACGTATGTCTTTATTCAATGTTTGTTGTGTCAGTAGTTTCACATAAATACACATAATATTAATATAAATTACGTTTGATGTGTAATATTACTCATTAAACTTTATTTATAAATGACATCAAATTCAACGATCAAATTACTGAAAAACATTTGCTACAGGATAATACCCCGTGGGGTACCGGGCTGGAATGTCACCCCCCTTCCACCCGCGCCATTGCTACCTGTTGGTGTCGTAAGAGGCGACAAAAGGTAAAATACCATGGGCAACAGCTCCTTCTAAGTAACTGCAATCTTATAATGTGATCCCCACAACGCCTGCCAAGCGTGGGGATCATGGCATGGGGATAATTGCAATTACCGCTGAAGGTGACTATTATTTTTAGCGAGTGACACAATCGATTTGGTTCGCAGCCCGCCTTTATAAAAGTTTTGATTTTTAACGGTACTGACTTCACACCCTTTAAAATAATATGTTGTATAATAACTTGTGGAACTCGGACTATGAATATGTGAGCAAACACAGAGCTCACGCATGAACGCTCACGAATCGGCACGCATGGTAACTTCAAGTTAAATTTCATGTCATTTAGTTTTTTTTGTTTAATATTAAATCTTATTATTTTTTTGTTTCATATAAGCCGAAATGTGTTAAGACTGGAGGGAAGTCTCGAATTTTCATACAAAAAGGGAAAACGTTTCTACACCTCTAAATAATCACCGATTTTGATGATTTTTGGAAATGTTATAGATGTTATTATTATCCAGGTTTATAGGTTTTGATTTTTATCATCATATTTTTATAATAATTTGAATTAATGGGTGTTTATATACCATATGTCTCAAAACTTGTATGTCTATTTGGTGAATTATTTATTGGAAAAATAATGATAAATATAGAAAAAAGAAAAACTATAAACCTAGTCTACTCTATCAGTTATAAAATAAGACCAAGATTTTTAGATCTGATTAATGTTTACTATAGGAGAAAGGTTTTTTCCCAGAACGCAAGTTATGCGCAAATTCTAAGTAAAAACTTGAAAAAGCTGCAATATCGCACTATTCTGTTCGGGTGTTTAGCGGCAAAACAGCATCACTTTGTTAAAATACCTATTTTTCTGTAGGAACTTCTCTTCCCGTTCCTCTTAAGTTTTTCATACCTAATACTAGTTACTTTGTGGCGCCATCAACTCTTACGCTATAAAGCTCGAGGCAATCAAGTGTACCTACTGCCTCGCATTTCATTGTGAAGTGGCACTTAGCGAGGTATTTGCATTGCAACCTTTCAATACTCTTGTCGCTAATTTAATAAGATAATGTAAGGAACTAAATTAAAAGAGGAATATTTGGTACATACTGCTAAACGCTGAATGATCATGACAGAGTCAATATACACTGACTAGTACCAAGAATAAACGACGATCAACCTTCAAAAAGAAATATTATTGATGAAAAGTTTGTAGCTCTTTTTGCAGAATCTTTATCGTTTAGAGGGCGAAACACCTCCATATCTGCTGGAAATACGTGTCCGTCGCTACGCAATCTGAACGTAAACAAAGCCAATCAGTTTTGATGAAATTCTTGCCATAGTCCTTAACCCATTGGCAGCGGCGATATTGATAACAATAGAATTTCATTCATAACTAGGACGTATTGGTCCTGACGATGGCAACTTATTAAATCGTATGAAACTGAATAATTCAACATATTTTTTTTTGTAATGGAACTAGCACGAGGACCACCTGATGTTAATCGGTAACCTCTGCCTATAACAGGTACATTTCGTCACAAGTGGTGAACGGCACTGCGCCTGTTACCCCAAGACATACAGTTCTTGAATATCGTGTGCCTGTAATTTTGCTGGCTCTCAAAGACTGCTGCCGGAACACATTGTTAAATGTTACAATATTAACACACTGTTAAATGCTTGGTGACAGATTATTTATTTGAGGGTGGTAGCTAGCCTGGCGAGCATTCGCAAAATGCTCTCCCACCATGCGGTAAATCTCAAGCCGATGGTGGGGATTTGATCATGGACTTGCGAATTGCAGTACATAGCTGTAACCGCGCGGCCATAATTGCTTCACCATCACACTAACCAGAAGGTCCATCGTTGAACAAGGTCTCTCCAATTTTCGTGTTCATTTGCCATAATCCACATGCTTGCAGTCTTTGGATTGCAGTAGAAATTGTCAGTTCTTCAGAAGGCGCTGCTTCCGGTATATTTCCCTTAGTCGCCTCTTACGACATATGTAGAAGAAATAAGGGGTGACATTCTAACCCGGCACCCTACGGAGTTGACTGGATAATTAACTCCTTCATATTTATTAATTTGCTCGAATACGCCATTTGTGTACATATTAGAACATACAATAAAAACTTGTCATTATACAATTATAACAATGAGCTAAACTGGCTTAGCTTTATGGTTCTGATCTGACATGCATACACTTTTATAGGTGTATACAGTTTTAATCAAGCTATTGATCACCAAATATTAAACAAAGTATTACAGTAGTATTCAGGATTCGTGGTCAAGAAGATTTCAGCCAAAATACATATATATGAAGAGTCAGTTGATCCATCGATAAAGTTACGAAGAAATTAGGGATCGTCAATTGTATGGCTATCCCGGAACGATTGCATTTTGAATAGGAATGTAAATGAGTCTTATATGGACCTCTTTGCGAAAATCATTCATACAAGACAAGAAAATACGATGGAATTTAGGTGTTTGGCGACAGATTTTCTACTTGAGGGTGGTAGCTAGCCAGGCGGGCATTCGCAAAATGCCCTACCACCATGCTTTAACGACTGCCATCCAAAGACAACAACCGGGAACGACGGCTTAACGTGCCCTCCGAAGCACGGAAACGCTCAGTAGTAATGTCACTAGCGGTCACCCATCCAACTCATGACCGCGCGCGACGTTGCTTAACTATGCTGATCGGTTGTCAGCTAAGTAAACTTCGCTACGAGCGCTTCAAAAGCTGATTGATTAGTGATATTTAATTGTAGATTTGGAAGCAAACAAAATAAAACATTAAGGGGGTGATGCAGATCAATTCAGAGTTTTTAACGAAAAATAAAACAAAATCTTAGTGAAACAAAGTCCAATAACAATGCGCACTGCGTGGCGGCTACGACCTTTTGTCAATAAGCGCGAAACTTAGAGTACTTATTTAAAACTTATCACATAGATGCGCTTGTTCGATTTTAATATTTCCAGCTATATTTAGCTATGTATCAATCATCATTGAGAAAAATATAACACCTATATTCTTTTTTTATCTATCAATCAAGCCTTATTCAAAACCTTAAGCGAGGATTTGTTGCTAAAATGTCTGTATTTAGTATCTAATTTTAACCAAATTAAAAAAAAGAGGAAGTACTCAATTCAACTGTATTTTTTTGTTTTCACTTTAGTGGTTGTACAGATTTTTAGTTCTTATCTTACAGTGTACCGATTTTGATGTTTTTTTTATGCCTAATAGGTTAGCCTTTGACCACTATCTCACCGTATGGTAAGTGATGATGTGGTCGAAGATGTTGTTCAGGCTAACCTAGATGTACTGGCTCTCAAGGACAGCTGCCGGAACACACCGTTAGGTGCTTAGTGACAGATTTTCTACTTGAGGGTGGTTGCTAGCCAGGCGGGCATTCGCAAAATGCCCTACCACCATGCTATAACGACTGCCATCCTAAGACAACAACCGGGACCGACGGCTTAACGTGCCCTCCGAAGCACAGAAACGCTCAGTAGTAATGTCACTAGCGGTCACCCATCCAACTCCTGACCGCGCGCGACGTTGCTTAACTTTGCTGATCGGTTGAGAACAGCTAAGTAAACTTCGCTACGAGCGCTTCAATGTTTCTTTTTACATTCGAAAACTGCTGGTTGACATGTGGTGCCATTTTAATTTGAGTAAGATCTGACGAGTATATTTGAGTTATACCTATAATATTTAAATAGACGTGTGTTGACATGTTAATCTGTTCAGTTGGCATAACATGTCGCACGTTCCAAGTCTTTTCAACATATTCCCTCCCTTACTAAATCCATATCATATCAATCACATTGATGTGGTAGAGTCAACACAGTGCTGGGGAGTTTTTTATTAAGAAACATTTCTAACGCAGCGGAAATGGATAGGAAACGACTATAGACAGGATTTTCAGGGTAAGCCACAATCTATCATCCTACACAATGCATCAAATATCCCTCCGATCCCTTTTGCTTGACAGCTCGTATTTGTACGCGCAGAATGCAACCATATAAATAACTTGAAGAATCGAATACGTTTTTGGGGGCTGAGTCGACCTCGTCCCTGGGAAGGCACCTTTAATCTCGATACCACACGTGGTCCACAGAAAGTACCAATAGGGGACAAACTAGGTCTCTCAAGCAATATGCCACCTTGGTGGGTACCACGCCAGTGTCAGATATTCCACCACCAAGCAGCAATGTGCAAACACTGCTGTGTTTAGGTTTGCAGGAATATGTATCAAGTGAAATTACCGTACAATCGAAGCTTAAAATGCATGTCTCGGAGTGATAAGCGCAGTGCATTGGGTACAATGGTAACACTGTAACTGTAATGGACAGACGTGATGCTTACCATCACCGGCCTGCTCACTTCAGCACTTATTAACATACAAAAAACCACTTATCACTGAAATGATAAAAAAACACCTCAATTCTTCCACGTGCTTTAGTGGGGTATCACAGCATTAATGGAAGAACGTCTTGCCTGCTTTACAATCAAATGCCTCCTCTAGAGTTTGCAATAATCCCCACGCTTGGCAGGCTTCTGGGGATCGCAGAGTATGATAGCATTTTTCAGAAGGAATGACTGCCTACCTAATTGTATATTCTCTTTTGTTGCCTCTTTCGAAGGAAGATATTGTGTGAGCTAGCCCAAAATCAAACGGGGATGTTTGATAACAAAGTATTATAATCGAGCCTCCCTTGATTATTATCAGAGCTTTTAAAAGTACTTGTAACACACAGTCATGTATGCCGTCGTCTTATTTCGTCAACCCATCGAGGTTAGGCGAGGTTTCAAGCATCAGATCATGACCTCTGCAGATCCTCGTGGGGCCACTACCCCACGGTTTCTCAACACTGCGCAGGCTTCTCATGACTAAGGCCGTTCTGCGCAGTGTATGTCTGCACCTATCTGGTGCTTTAAACTGTTTTTTTTTTCTTACTGAGTGTTTTATAAAATATAAGATTGCTCTTATGCAGAAATGGCCCCCACTTCACCCGGTACTAGTACTTTCCTGGGTAGGGGGCGCCGGTATGCCGCGGCGCGATACCGCGAAGATGTTGGTGATGGCCGTTGTCCGCCTCGTCAAACATCTTCTTTGACAGGCGGACAACGAACTCCTCTATGGTTTCCATTTTAATGTCTCTACTGATGGTTGCATTCCTGACATACCACCCAGCTCCTACAATCACTCTGAGCGCGATGTTCTGCTGGGTCTGCAGTTTTCTTTTGTTTGTATTTGAACAAAGATGGAACCAAGCTGGGGCAGCGTAGGTCAGTCTTGACCTTACGTGGGTCTTGTAAATCCCCAGTTTGTTTCTGAGTGGCAACTTCGAGTTCAGCACTGGCCTCAACATAGCTCTTGCCGCTCTCGCGTTCCTCCTTACTATCTCTGTTTGTTTGGCTATCGTGAGCCTCTTGTCGATCGTGACTCCCAGGTACTTGATCGTTTGTTGCCACTCAATGTATTCCTCTTGAAGATGGTGATTGGTAGATGGGTTTGACCTCTTCCTGTTGATACAGATAGCGGCCGTCTTTCCGACATTAACAGAGACGCGCCATTTGTCTAGCCACTCTGATAGCAGTTCTAGTTGGCTCTGCATTTTACTAATGGCTTGTGTTGAGAATGTCATGTATGTGTTTTTTTCTTGTTATTTCTAATTATTTCACTTTGAAAACTATCGCGAGTGTTATCCATATTAACTTATTAGGAACCGGCAAGGACCCGCGTTATAAGGTGCTTGGCGACAGATTTTCTACTTGAGGGTGGTCGCTAGTCAGGCGGGCATTCACAAAATGCCCTTCCACCATGCGGTGAAGCTCAAGCCCGCGGCGGGATTCGAACCATGAACCTGCTGCACGGTATTCCATAGCCATTGCCACTGAGCCATCCCTGCTTCAATAGGTACATAACTTTTACTGCAATTTATTGATGTCAGCATATATCCACAGCTTTAGTGGTTTTAAAGGAAATTCTTGTTCTTGTTGTATCCCTTGAACCAATGACATCCAAGCGGTAATATAAAAAAGCTTTGGGCTGCCATGCCACAGGTCGAGGGTTCGATCCTCAGCGCCGGTTTGAGCTTCAACGCATGGCGGGAGGGCATTTTGTAAATGCTTGGCTGGCTGGATACCACCCTCAAGTAGGAAACCTATCGGTGAGCACTTAACAGTGTGTTCCAGCAGCAGTTCTTGAGAGCCAGTAAAATGACAGGCACATGAGACTTAACAACTGTATGTCTTAGGGTGATGGGGCAATGCAATTCGTCTAGTGACAAAATGCATCTGTTATAGGCTTAGGATACCATTTAACCCCACAGCCTTTACACAAACTTATTAAATAAAAAACCCAGATATATTTTGATCTCATGCAAATATAACTCTATTATTAGGCACAGAACTAGAGTCCGAACTTATACAAAAAACTTCTTAGTCAGCATACTCAATATTTGCGTCTATCCGAGAATCGAACCTAGGACCTAGATAATCACTGCCTATTATCAGGTGGACCTCGAGCTTGTTCTGTCCCAATCGCATAAAAAAATCTTTCAGAAACAAAAACAGATATTTGAGTGTAAACTTAGTATAGCTTATATTATTAATAACTATATATTATATCCTTAACAACTATATAAAATTATCTTGAAAACTAATAACGGTGAAAGCGCAGAAATCTGAAAGACACATAAAGTGTGCCTCGCGGCATAAAGTACTGAAGTGCGACTTTATACACAAAGTTGTGGCGAATCGCTGCGTTGAAGATAAACTTGGCGATTGGTACAAGTTATAAAAGTTAATATGTTTATAGGCGGAGAATGGTAATGAGCATGTAGTTGACTTTTTGAATGATTTGTTGGTTAAATGGCGCAAATGTCGCTGGAAATTAGCCGCATTAGCGATCACTGGAAATTAGACGCATTAGCGATCACTGGATTAGACGTTACCGTAAACTTAGGTTTTGAGATTTTTTACAAATAATTTTTCAGGTTTGTTTCTGCAAGGTTGCCATACACTCTCCATCTAGTACTGTGAACCAAAACATCTAGTAAAATGATTTTTACACGGCTTCTGACATTCGGGGTTACAATGTTGAGTTGAATTGTATTGTTTTCAGTTATATTATTGTTGAATATTACAGTTTTTTTTTAAGATATAATCCCTTATGGCTGTCGGAGCCATGAACGCAATTAAAATAATTTGGCCTACAATATAAGACACATAATGTACTTTTACTCCATAATCAAATTCTTGTTACACCTACGGTGTGTTCCGGCAGCTGTCCTTGAGAGCCAGTAATTCTAGGTTCAGCTTGTTAACACTTTCGGCCACATCATCACTTACCATCAGGTGAGATTGTGGTCAAGGCTTACTTAACAGCAATAAAAAAAATTGACATTTATGACATCCAACTGGAGGTTATGGTACATATATTATTAAATTGTTAACGGCGTACCTAAGTCATATTATAAATATATCTATAACATAAAGATATTATACCTCAAGCAAGAAAAAAACGAGATTTATTTAACTACATAATTAATTAAATGTGTACGCTTATCAACAACTAAGATAATATAAAAAGTAGTAGCATACAATTTTCAATTTATAACTTGTAATAAATAGATTCAGGCGTTAATTTGCGGAAATCCATATCTAATAATAACCAATATTTTCAAAATATTTTATGAAAACATCAAATTAATATTTTAATAAAACACTTAAAAAATAAAAATATTTATGTAGTGACAATTCAACCAAATTTTCCTGTTAAGCCGACGTGACGTCACTAGATATATTTTTGTATTTTTTAAGTGTTTTATTAAAATATTAATTTGATGTTTTCATAAAATACTTTAAAAATATAGGTTATTATTATAACTTGTACCCTATTGGTGAGCTAGTACGCAAATATAGTATTTTAAGGGGAAATATTATGAATAGAAAGATAGCGAACTATATCACTTAAAACTTATCCCACACACCAACTCCCCAGCTCCCAACTGTATTCAAAGGACTTACTTCGTACCGTATCCGATCAGACGCGGAAATTGAAAGCTTCGAGATGACCTAATCATACCGATCTATGATGTATTGGGAGGGTACGCAATACTTGGGAAATACTGCCCTTACTGTCCATTATAATGGAAGGTGGATGGGCATTTTGCAATTACCCGCCCCCAATTCGTGCCTTCTGATAAAATGCATCTGTTATAGGCAGAGGTTTGTCCGCTTAACATCAGGTAGGCCTCGAGCTTATTACGTCACAATTATATAAAAAAAATATGATAACGTAACATATATATATGTTACATTATTATTATTATAGGCATTGAACCGTATCCAATCAAAACCGAAACTAGAAAACCCTGAGGTGACCAAATCATTTCTATTTTTGATACATTGAGAGGACAAAGTACACTTGACAGATATATGCTCTTACGTGCTCTTAATGTTTAAATGCAATTAAATTTAGTTAAGTTTTTAGCAGTTTGTGATAGTAGAAGGATACTTAACATTTTCAGATTAGGGCCCAATTTCACGAACCTATAGGATTTCATTGATATGCTGATAACTTTATTAAATGTGATAGACCTTTGCTATCGTAGTACGGCAAACTTAGTGTAAGTTAATTTGTTGGAATTCTTTGGAAAAAGGAAATCTAATTTTTATGACATGTGACACTCGCTATAAGCATATGAATTCGCTGTGAGCTGATAATGAATGCTCATTATCAGCTCATAGCGCATGCTCTAGCATAAGAAATAACGTAATCTTAGTTTAAAACTTATACCGTCGAATTAAGCAGTAAAGCTCTAATGATTTTAAACCAAATATGGTAATTTTGTTACAGCTGATAGCATTATCAGCTCTAACAAAATGAGAGCTGTTTGCTATTGATAATTTAATAAATACCATGACAAATTTAAAAAGCTCTAATATTACTGGATATTTATTGTAACAAAAGTCGATACAGAGATCCTCATATATTTAAAGGCGTCACAGTCGGTGAAGATACAATAATATGACACCTTATGAAATCTGAACACATTTTATTAAACTATTAAATTGTATCAACTTTTATTACTGAAAATAATGAAATAATTCTGCAAGTCGGACCACAAAACCGGAGTTCGGAACGATTTGAATCAGCATCTTAGTTATAAATAAAACTTGCATTACATTTTACTATATTTATTACTAGCTGCGCTCCGTGGCTTCACCCGCGTAAAAAACCATGAAGCGATAGCGGATTGTCCCTTGTGTTTATCGAGGATCGAAATCAGTTTATTTCGAAGCACTCGTAGCGAAGTTTACTTCGCCGTTCTTAACCTATCAGCTAAGTAATGCAACGTCTGCCGTAGTCAAGACTTACATGGGTGACCGCTTATGACTTTTCTACTGAGGGCTTCCGTGCTTCAGTGGGCACGTTAAGCCGTCGGTCCCGATTGTTATCTTAGGCACTTAATGGTGTGTTCCAGCAGTTGTCCTTGAGAATCAGTAATTCTAGGTTAGCCTGAACAACATCTTCGACCACCTCATCAATTGACATCAGGTAAGATAGTGGGCAAAGGGTAACTTATCAGATATTAAAAATACAAGTTTCATCAAAACCGGGCCAGGTTCAGCCAGGAGTTTGTGAGTGTGTTTATATGTTTGTTACTGCTTCACGCTCTTACGGCTGCAGAAATTTTGATGAAATTTGGTATGAAGGTAGATAGCACCCTGAAATAACACATAGGCTACTTTTTATACCGAAAAAGTAAAGTGTTCCCGTGAGATGAGCATGGATTTGTAATATATTTGTTTGCTAGTTTACCAAGGCAAGGACACTGAGAGAAATCCGCTTTGTATTTCTAACAAGTTTGATATGTTAAGTGGATATCTGTTTAAAATAAAATTATATTTGTAATAACAAACCAATTTTTTTTTTTTTCACAATTAGATTTTGTTGATGGAACAAGGAACAAATTGTTCACAGGTATATGATTGAAACAATCAAACATATGGTCAAAACAACAAGCTTAACATTAATTGAATATGATCGACAAGTAATAACAATCAAAAGATAAACTTGTAGCAGGAAATAGTTATTATCTTGTAAAACTAACTAAATGGTGTGATAATCACAGTAGTTTATCGGGATGAAACAACATTGAGTTACTCTAGAAATCATATCTTGTTATAACAACATTACAACGTGAAAGTTTTGGCAGCATCTTGTACAGTCAACTAAATTGTGTAATTGCCACAATCGTATGTTGTGTTGAGACAAAATTGTATTTTAATTTAAATTATATCTCGTTAAAATAAAGTTAAAACGATAAAGTTGTCACAGTAATTAGTCAGTATTAAGTACAGCTTCCCCGTGAGGTGCCGGGTTAGAATTGCAACTCCACATAATTATCATCCCGTGGGTGTCGTGAGGCGACTAAGGGAAAATACTGGAAGGTGGGCAGCAGCTCCTTCTAAAGAACTGTCATCTTACACTGCGATCCCCAGGCCGCTTGCCAAGCGTGGGGATTATGGCAAATACCACCTAAATAGGGGAGGCTGTGTTCAGCAGTGGATGATCCGGCCTGATACAGTAAGTACAGCTAACCAAATGGTTTAATTTTCACAATCGTATATTGGGTTGAGACAATATTGTGTTTATATTTCAATAATATCGTATTAAAACAAAGTTACATCGATTGAAAGAATTGAATTATAAATTTGAAAAAAAAAAACAGGATAACATAACAAGCTGAATGTAGACACTACAAGTAATAAGTGAAATAAGACATCACAACAAGCAAACCTTTAAATGAACAAACTGAACTTGTCAAAATAATGGTGTTAAACTTGTTAAAGTGATATGCTCAACACGTTACATAGCGGAATGTTGAAATAAAATAATGAGAAGCTTATTGCTTCAACTTGACAGACTTAACAAGATTTACCTTGTAGCTACAATGTTACAGCATATAGGCGCTATTTTAGAAAATTTGTTCCTTTAACTTGAAATCTGGTTAAAATTTCTCTCAGTGGATAAACTAATTATACTGAAATTTGGTTAGGAGGTAGCTTACACTCTGGGTTGGCACTTAGGTTACTTTTTATGCAAACAAAATATGGTGTTTTAGTATGAAGGTAGATAGCACACTGGAATAATACATTGGCTACTTTATATTCCAAAAAAGTAAAATGTTCCCGTGGATTTTTAATATATTTGTTTGCTAGCTTACCAAGGCAAGGACAAACCAATAGGATTAGGTATGTCAGTCCTACTGAATGTACAAAAATTAAAAAGGCGAAACTTTGTGTATTAGTTTGTTACCTCTTAACTCAATACCGACTTGACCGATTTGCGTGAAGTTCAGTTTGCAGATTGACATCGCAAGATAGCTTTTGAAATTTAAAACTTGAATATTTAGTCTACTGACATCTGAATTTATTTTACAACGAACTAAATCTTAGAATGCTATATTTGGAGTGTGTGTGTATGACTGTAACATATATATAGATACACTCATATTAGATATATACAGTCTTACCCGTGTACTCGGTCGCACACATGTGTATCTATACATATTTAAATGGATGTATAATGCTTAATGTGCTTGTGGTCTAAGAATTTTGTATCTATAGATACCTACTCATATGTATAATGTATTATTTTATTATGTTCTATAAAGAACTTAATTATCTATGCATTACAAGTAAACAACGAGCAGCGAGCTTAACTTGGTCTTGCCGTGCACAGCTAAAAAACTGTTTAAATTTCCTACTTATACGATTATTCATTTGTTTTTTCCTGACAGAACTCAAGTTAATTAAACAATTTTAGCGTAACTAATCACAATAAGAGAAATATCTCAGAAACGAACAAACTCAATGTGAAGGAGTCGACTTATAACATAAAACTAACCTGATAACCAGTTTTGTGAGTTACTAGTATGCACTTCGGCGCGGCACACGCACCGATCAATCCTACCCACTACTTACATTTTATTGACTTATCATTGTTATTTCCTGTCTGTATTTTATTTTCCTCTGTATATGTCTGTATTGTATGTTATTAAATACCTACCTACTGTAGTTAGCGTCCTACTGCACTACGCAAACACACAATCACGGTAATATATATAGATATTTTGTGTAATATTGTAGTATTTGTAAATGTTTCTTTTATGTTTTACTGTAGGACTTTAATGATATATAGTAGTATTATATAATATGTATAATTAATTTACACCGCGGGAAGACGTCGGTATCCGGGAAACAGAATACCTTGTCCGGACACCGACACACTATTTAGATTGTTTAAGTACTTTAAATTGAAATAAATAAACATGATTATTATTATAGCTTATACCCTAACTCAAACATTGATCAGCATGCCTATTATAATGTTTCAAGAAAGAGTAAATTTCAATGATTTGGTATACAAAAACAAAATATAACAAAAATAAGTTATGGTTGTTGTTGGTTGGTAAGTTGTTATGGTTGGTAGTTGGTATGGTTTTAAAAATGGCAACGAGCACTCATGTTCTTTTTCCAGTCAACTTTGAAATCACTAATGTAAGACAGCGGGGCGCACCTAGCTTCTCATAAGAATTAATTCACGTGAGTAACATTTTAACAAGTTAAGACTGGAAGGAAGTCTCAAATTTTCATACAAAAAGAGAAAACGTTTTTATACACCTAAACAATCACCGATTTTGATGATTTTTGGAAATGTGATAGATGTTATCATTATCCATGTTTACATGTTTTGATTTTTATCATCATATTAAAGGAATTTGAATTAATGGGTTTTTAATTAGCTCTATTTTCTCAAAACTCGTATCTCTAGTTGGTGAATTATTTATAGGATAAATATAGAAAAAGGAAAACCTATAAACCTAGTTTATTCTATCAGTTATGAATTTGGACCAAGATTTCTAGATTTGATAAACGTTTACTATAGGAGGAAGGTTTTCTCATGCAGGTGGCAAAAACTCGCAAAGCTTGCAGAGTAGAAGTACGCGGAGCGGTTTCCATACAAACGTAGTTTCATATTTAAATACTAAGTGTGCAAACTCGGTGAAATTTTGTATGCATATTGCTGAGCCTAATGTCTATGCTTCTGGTTTGCCAGTTTTCGATTTATTATTTATTTTATCCCTAAATGTCAAAATAACAATTCCAATACAAAACAATTTTTTGAATAATTTTTGATAATACTTAATTTCACGGAAATCTGGCAAACCCAATGATACAATGATTTATTAGTCTATGAATATAGGTACAAAGGATATAACATATTTTATTTATATAGAACGCTAGTTCTACCAATTTGGCATACATACATTAATTTATGTATACTCGTAAGCTCATATAAATATCATTCGAAACAATTCTAATGACCCAGGTACATAGATATTAGGCTCAATGACATACATTCAAAGTTTCACCGAGTTTGAACACTTACGACTTACAATCTTATAAGAATAGTATTATTTTTTTAGTTTTAAATTTAAAATATTTAGCACTAGATACATGCTTTTAGGCAATTTGGATGTTTCATAAAAACTTTTTAGTTCAATGTTATTAGTTTAAAATACGTTCAACCTTATTATCCATTGCTTAGCTATATAGTTGCTAAGTAGCGTTTATAAGTAAGAAATATTTAAACATTACTTAAACACTGTTTAGTTATCCATTACTTAGCAACTACTTAACGGATTTCATATAAGTAAGGGTTAGTATTTAAAATATGACACCGAACTACGTTTGTATGGTAAGCCCCACGAGCACCAAAGGTAAATAAATGGTAAAATCGAGCCTTAAAGGTGTTATGAATTTAACAATATAAGAATTGGTAAAATTTAACAATATAATTACTTCAACAAAAAGCTAACTCGTCTCATCTCCTCGGGTCAACATCCTATGGTTCAATCCAAGTATACTAAACTATCCTTTGATTATCTCCCCAGATACTACAACACGCTTAGTTAAAAGCTACGAATAACATACAGTCCTCGGGAGGAGGAAAGTAGTTATATGTATAAAGTAGGACATGGACCTTTGGGGTTTCAACTTTTACCTATTTGCAGTTAAATTACAAGTTCTATTTTTTTAATATTGTACGCAAGAATTTTATACTTTCTCAAGTATCGAAATGCATATTCTGTCCAGTCGCCTGGAATAACAAGATTTTAGAGAATATGTGAAGTTCGTAGTATTTTGTTAATAAAGGCATACCGTCGGTATATAAAATAAGTTTAATTCATATGCAAATCCATTTATTTCAGAAAAAAAATTATTAAACCCATATTTATCGAATATAATATAAAATCAAACTCATTAAGATATAACAAACAAATTATTTACTTAGGGGCCTTCAAGAAGAGAGTATATTCCCTCCTCAAAGGCCGGCAACGCTGAAGCTGGTGTTGCGGATGTTCGTGGGCGACGGTGATCACTTACCACCAGGTGAGCCACATGCACGTTTGCCATCCTAAACCCATAAATAATATTATGTTTAATTTAATAGGTTACATTTCAAATTAAATCGCATAATAATCTTGATTCTAAATTACATTCATAAAATACTTATTCGGGTATTTAGTAGGTATGTGTCACAAGTCAGTCATATCTTCTCGCCAGCATAGGTACTGAGACATGTCTGGCGCGGCAATGTCGGAGGAAACGACAGTCAAATCTGGCAGGTATCATGTTCAAAATAGTATTGGAGCTGGCCCGCACTCTGCGCAACAAGGATTTAGCCCATGCTTGCGTGGAAGCAGGAGATGCGCGCTTCCGAGAACATTCCCTAGGCACCAGATAATCAGGGCAGCCCCATCACTACCCTTTAAAGAAATTAACGATTAACGACCCTGAAAAAAAATTAACAATTTTGTATTCATTGGATAGAATATTATTGTACTACTAACGCCATCTGCTATAAAATCAAAGAGTTAACATCACTGCAACAGAACTAAACTTAATACTTAAATGCATCTTAGTTAATCTACTCAATACTAGAGACACTACTCATATCTTCTACACAATAATATTATAACCAATCTCATCCTATCGGAAGCCTTTTAGTCTACCATTACGTCAAGACATACTTCCTAAATCTTTTCCATTATACCCCTTAACATCCTCTTAAATAGAACCAGATGAAAGTTCGCGATTCTCTATTCAAACACCGTCTATATTCTGAGATCATATCATAACAGGAAAATGGTCCGTATAAAAATAAGTTGTTCAAATAACGACTGACCCACTTTCCTGGCAATTAGAGTTGATTCTTGCTATCTCACCGTGGCTCTTTTATATATTGACCTAGAGATTTATTTCTATAGCTATTGATATTGGCCGTTGACAGTGTATTATGTATTTTTATTTGTTATGCCACACAGTGCACGCTTCAGGATGAGAGTGTTTCATGATTGTATTTAATGTCATATGACCCGTCTAAGGGATATTCCGCCGTGGAGTGCCGGGTTAGAATTACACCTTCCCTTATCATCCCGTGGGTGTCGTAAGAGGCGACTAAGGAAGAAACACTGGTGGGCAGCAGCACCTTCTAAAGAACTGCCAACTTACACTGCGATCCCCAAGCCGCCCGCCAAGCGTGGGGATTATGTGGTATTTCCCCTTAATAGAGGAGGCTGTGTTCAGCAGTGGACGAGTCGGCTGTTACAGTATTATGATAAATGCTCTGGCATGTCAATACTCTCATAAGGAGATGAACAAGTCGCCCGCTTGATGGTAAGCGTTACTCTTGTCTCTTGCAGCTGTGTGACTAGGACGTATGCCATTTACATGATCTCATTAATCAAAAATATAGTAATGGCAGGCCTGGCTCACTCTAATACTATTGATTATTGTTTTACGTCTTTTATAGTATTGGTGAAAAATAACCATTTGGTTTTTATATTTGTTGGTATTTATTCCAAAAGCTGATGAAATTCTCTTGTGATTGACACAAGAAATCAGTGATATTAAAATAAATAAATAATGTGAATTTCAACTTTTTTTTATTAATTAGCTTTTACCCGCAGCTTCGCCCACGTGGACTATCCCTCAGGAACCGTTACCGATTCTTGGGAGCTATGTAAATCGTGTCATATATAAATAAGTTATTTTTGATCATTTTAAATTGGCTCCGTAAACTTTTTATAGGTCGACCTTCAGATCAATAAAAGCATTTAGACAACCTGCAAGTCATTGCACACTCACAAGCAGTCCAAATGCTCCAGCCCTCTACCAGTTGGCAGCGTGCCCAGCATGCTGGCAGCATTGCTCCGTTGAATTGCAATTCTTATTCGTTAGCCAAATAGGTGCCAGCATTTTGATCACGCGTCGCATCAACCAAGCGCTCTGATACGAGTAAGTTTTGACAAATACGATGAGCTCCCGTTCCCCACGGACACAATGTCTTTACACCAAAGGGTGCAAAAATGAAACCACTACCGAGGTTAGCGTACTTACATACATAACTACACTGAGAAAAATCTAAAGTCAAAAGCGCCCTAATGACGGCCAATTTATATGGTATAAGGCAAAATACCAACCAAACGTAAATACGAACAAAAACGCCTTCCAACTAGAAGGCGTTAAACGAGGTCAGTGAAGGCGAATGTTTCTTTTCGTCTTCATTTAAGGTGTATTTTGTGGTCTTTCTTAAATATTGACTTTTTGATGAGGCTGATTAAATCGTACGTTATGGTGATAATCACCGAATATAAACCGCCGTAAAAGTAAGGTATATTTTATGGTCAATACTGCAATTATTATCGTATAACAAGTTCAATTCTGAAAATATTTTACGGAAGGCGTTTTTGACGGTTGTGTTTATTATAAAACATGGTACATTTTTATTGATTGGTGAAAATCATCTTAAGAGTTGTGAATTCATCTTACGTAGTTACAATTCAACGGCAAAAGGTCAAATTTGACTTAAGCTCTTAAGTCGTTTTTCTCAGTGTACCTTCAGTAGGTGCTTAACTGAAAACAATTTAAAATTAAAAAAAAGACAGGTAAACGAATTTCTCGGAGTATCGTCGCAGTGCATTGTCACACACAATGCTGACACTGTAACGGACAGACGTGATACTTACCATCAGGCACCAGCTTGTCAGTCTGAGTAAATATTTAAAAAAAAAACCTGTAAATTGGTCGGATAACCGGTGATCACCGCCATCCATATTTTAGCACCACTATTTTGTAAGTATGGATGTATGTTTGTTACTCTTTCACGCAAAAACTACTGAATGGAATTTGATGAAACTTTACAATAATGTAGCTTACACATCAGAATAACACATAGGCTATACTTTATAAAGATATTGTGTGAATTTTACAAAATATAACAATAAGTGTCAAGTAAGTAGAAAACCTTTTTGCCATGAGCGACCTATTCTGGCATGCGCTGCAATAACTTTTAATATTATACGTACATAATGTATAACGGAAATTAATATCTTAAATTGTCTCATAAAAAGCCCGTGACAGCATATTATGTGTAAGCCATTATCGCCAAAATAGCCATTAATATCATAAAAATATAATATAATTCTAATGCACATTTAGTAGTAACAAATTGATCTTTATGCACTAATAATATAAAGGCGAACGTTTCTGTGTTTGTATATTTATTACTTCCTCACGTTCAAACGGCGCGGACCAATAAATACTGTTGAAATTTGGTATGGTGGTAAATGAGGAGCTGGATTACACGGATATTACTTTTTATCATCACCATCCATCTCCACGCGGATGTAGTCCCTGGACGCATCTAGTGTAATCATAATAATTAATGAACCACTTCATCCGTTTTTGTCTTATCAAAGTAATTAAAACCAAATAAATTATATTATACATAGTTGTATAATATAATTTATGCAATTATGTATAATATATTGTGTGATATTGCAGTAGCAAACAAGGTTGGTAAGCAACACAAGCTGCCAGAACGAGGTTACATAATTAGATAAATATTTTTTTCTGTATCAAACACAAGTTTATTTAAATTACAAAATCGAAGAACAGATTTAAAAACAACTTCTGCCTATTATGTAATCTATATATATGAATCTCCCAATTAAACTAATCACATCACTCTTGAAGCGCTTACTTTAAAATCAAGCGCTGTATTCATTCGCAATTAACGTATCCTTTTAGAGATAAAAGAAATAAAACTAAAACTCCTTTATCGCTTTCCAAACGAACTGCTATGATTTAGCAATAGTTAAAGCTGATTATTCAAATTTATACTTAAAACGGATTGTGATAAAGTTGCAATTTGTATGACAAGATGAACTTTTATAACCTTTAGCCCGTCCATTAAAAAGGTATAAGAGAAATATGTGTCAGCGCGATTTTTCTTTCGATACAGGAAATTGAATAACAAATCCTTCTCAGTGAGATGAGTGCTTGTTTCCCGTACTCTGGGTTATTGGTGCCTTCAATCTTTCATTTGGCACGTCTTTGTTCTTTGGAAAGATTAAGGGACACTTTTGCTATGGCCTTTCCCGAAATAGCCAATTTACGATTCGTTTGAGAGACGATCTGAAACATTGTCCTTCAATTAATGATAATCTGTAATGAAAACTCAAGAAAAAAACTGTTTCTACTTGGTAAAAGTACAAAGGTTTCTTAGAAAGACTTCTAGAAAGATTGCTATTCAATATAATATATCATTTAAAAAACTGGGCATGTGTCAGTTGTTCATTTTTTAGCTTTCTACATGGCTATACAGCCGGTAAAAAATGTTCGTTGGTTTTTTTTAATGTAATGCAGTGGCAAACAAGCAGACCCCACCTATGGACGTTTGCAACACCAGGTGCGTAACCAATGTATTGCCGACACTGTAAGACTCTTTTGAAACCCTTTTCGAAGAAATCCATACTGTAGCTCTGCGGAAAAACGCTAGAAGGAAGATCATTCCACATTTTGCAAGTATGCGTTAAGAAGGAATGCATAAATCGAACTGTGTCAGACTTCCATGACTCGATTATGTGTGGATGAGCTTTTAACCGGTTATGAGTTTATCTTGAAAAGCACGTTTTAAAACGGTGTTTTTAGTATCAGTTGCTTTTCTAGAGGAAGATATGGTGCTTAACTTACATTTAAAATTAATTTTGTTGATAAAATATAAATGGGACCAACAAATCTATATATATAGGCAGTACGCAAAATAAAAAAAAGTTTTTTTTTAAATAAAAACGGTCCTGACTACCAAACACTGAATCCTGAATTAACCTGTGGAAGACGGTTCATGAAATTGTGAGGGGAGTGTTTTTAATCAGCATGGTTCATCTACTTTTACAACTTATTTCATACATTTGAGTATTGGAAGTCGGCTCCGTTGTTGTTTTAAAAACAAAAATATTTGACATATTTTGTTAACGTACAGTGCAAATTTATTCATTCACAATTACAATATCACATTTACGTTTTCATTTTCATTTACTTCTCTCATACTATAACTCGAGTTTTGATTTTCATGACTCCCCATTCCACTACACAATTTTAAGCCACCAAATTATCATTATAATTATCCAAACGCCATGTTTAATATAACTTGTCTCCTGAAGGAATGACTTTGACACTTTACCAAGTAAAAATCACTTACCCTCAAACTTATCTTGTCGGTCGGCTTCTCAAACAGTCTCTATTAATAAATCACGCGAACTCTAAGCCATAAAAGGGGCATAAAAAACTGATCCAACTTTATGTTGGCCTAAAACTTCATAATCTCTGTTTTAATTTACTGGTAACTTTTATCGCGTAATGAATTTACAAATCCTACAGATTATGGCAAGAGTTCGGGACTTTCAAGCCGGTGTTTCGAAGGAGGTTTGTTCTTGAAGTGTTGCTAGTAGAAATATTTTCCCCATAACTGTAGGATGAGATTATTCGAATAATCTGAAGCGTTTACTGCAGTTTTTTTAGCTGAGATTGTCTAAGGCGATATATAATATTTTAAATCACTTGTGTATTGGCTGCATAGATTAATGCCAGCTTGAGCTTCACCATTCACCAGCCAAAGGGCATTTTAAGAATGCTCGCCTAGTTAGCTACCACCCTCAAGTGGAAAATCTGTTGCCAAGCACCTAACGGTATGTTCCGGCAGCTGTCCTTGAGAGCCAGTAATTCTAGTTTAGGTTAGCCTGAACAACATCTTCGACCACGACATCACTTACTATCAGGTGAGATAATGGTCAAAAGCTAACCTATCAATGAAAAAAAATTATAGTATTGTTTACAATGCATTTTACTTCAAACGGGATTTCATGTTATATGATGTGTTTGCTGGTATTCGGTTATTATGGGTGCAATTTTGCCAGAATACAATAGATTTTATTTTCATTGCTTTACTTTTTATTTTATTGATGGTAGGAAATTTCTACCTGTGGGTGTCGTATGAGACGACTAAAGGTAACACCAGAAGGTGGGCAGCAGCACTTTCTGAGGAACTGATAGCTTAAACTGCGATCCCCAAGACACCTGCCAAGCGTGGGAGTTAATGTAGACCCCCCTACGTGGTGGAGGCTGTGTTCAGCAGTGGATAATCCAGCTGATACAGTATATACCTAAAACTGTTGGGTAGATATTTTTAATACCTTTCTGAGAAGTTAACGATGGCAACACTGACTTAAGCAAGTTAATGGGGAGCTTTGAATACATTGCCTTTTCGTGGTTTTGTTTTGGACATGAATGGAGAAGTTGCTCAAAGGGTTAGCTGAAATTCTTGAATTTGTTTCATGAAACATTGCTGGCTTATTAGCGTAGCTGCTTTAATATTCGTAAGTTCGGATTTAATATTTCAAATATAAATTTTGTTGCTTTAAACTAAGGTAAGAATTAAATTAAAGCGTATATAAAAGACTTTTTAATAGCAGTTCTTTCTGCTAGTTCGTAGGGGATGTACTGTCACCATAAATTTTTTTTATTGTGACGGAACAAGCACGAGGCCCACTTGATGTTAAGCGGACTAACCTCTGCCTATAACAGATGCATTTCGCCACAAGTCATGAATGCACTGCGCCCGTTACCTTGAGACATAGTTGGTAAGTCTCATAATATGTGCCTAGAATTTCACTGGCGCTCAAGGACTGCTGCCACAACACACCGTTAGGTGCTTGGCGACAGATTTTCTACTTGACGGTGGTTGCTAGCCAGGCGGGCATTCGCAAAAAGCCCTTCCACCATGCGGTGAAGCTCAAGCCCGCATCGGGATTTGAACCATGGACAGGTCCATGGTTCAAATCCCGATGCGTGGCTGCGTGGCAGCCAATGCCACTGAGCCATCACTGCTTCATAACTATACCACCAAGCTGTAATGTGAACATTACTGTGTTCCGATTTGAAGGGGTGTGGATGCCAGTGAAATTACAGGCACTCTACTTTATGTCTCAGGGTGATGAGCGCAGTGCAGTTCGCCATTTATGACGAAGTGTGTCTGTTTTAGGTAGAGGTTACCGCTTAACACCTGGTGGGCCTCGTGCTTGTTACATCAAGAAAGAATAAAAAAAATTGCCCAAGCGTGAGTCAAGCCTCATTTCATGTTCCAATTTGCAAAAGCCCGTAGATGAATAAAAATGTGTTGATAGATTTTCAAAAGTATATTAAATCAGCATTTTAAGTATTTGTTGGTTAAGAACCTCTTATTATATTTTTGGTAGTATTTATATTCTACCGAAATTACATAATGTTATCTAATTAACTTTTCGAGATAGACCCTGTGACGAAAATGGTCAAAATGACATTGGCATGATTTGACAATTTAAGGCCCCTGTTTATTTATTCATATAAAAAAAATATATCAAATATGTCTTTTCACTACTCAATAATCTATAGAGTCAATCAACATACTAAGGTGCAAAAATATTTTCATTTTGGCTAGGTACCTTTTAATGTATTGAAGCTCTCTGAAAACTAATTTAATTGAATTCCTAGTCCAATTTTCCTTTTTGGGACAATATTCTACACAAAACATACTAATAGAATTTTACGGATGCTGTGCGAGGGTAGGTTTAACAATTTTCGTCGCAAACGACGTAAATTGGACTCCCAGAAAGTTGGCGTGTGTAAAGCGCGCTTAAAAAACTCAAAACACAAGATCCTAGGTTCGGTTCCCGGATCGAAGCAGTTACTGAGTTTTATTGACGAAGAAGTTTTTGTTCAGAGTTCGGACACTAGTATTTATATATACTCGTATGAACATCGATTTAAATAAAAAAGGCAGATAGGATTCTAATCTTCCTTCCTTCGCTCTAATACCACGACAATATAATTTGGAGAGAATTTAACATAAGCATAAAACAAGCCAGCCAATAAGCCCCCCGTGGGTTGCCGGGTTAGAATTGCACCTCCCCATATCATCCTGTGGGTGTCGTAAGAGGCGACTAAGGGTAAAATACTGGACGATGGGCAGCAGCGCCTTCTAAAGAACTGTCATCTTACACTGCGATCCCCAAGCCGCCTGCCATGCGTGGGGTTTTTTTTATGCCTGATAGGTTAGCCTTTGACCGCTATCTCACCTGATGATGTGGTCGAAGATGTTGTTCAGGCTAACCTAGAAGTACTGGTTCTCATGGACAGCTGCCGGAACACACCGTTAGTGCTTGGCGACAGATTTTCTACTTGAGGATTATGGCAAATACCCCCTTAATAGGGGAGGCTGTGTTCAGCAGTGGACGATCTGGCTGATACAGTACAGTACATATAACAAGCACACAGCTACACTTATATTAAGTATACGTTTGTTTTTTTTAATGATTGACAACGACAGGAAGACAAGCATGCAGTAGACACACATACGCAACTCAATCAGAAGACGTCGTTTTATTTAAGAGGCCATTTACATTATGCAGCCCTCTCACTGATACTTTTAAAGATAATTTCAAATACCAACAATATGGTTCATATATTTTAAAATGTGGTCAATCATTATTTCGCTGCATGCAACTATAGATGTTCTCAACATATTTTTACTTTGTTACATGTTGAGTCCAATTAGAATTAGAGGCCCAAAATTTAAAATAACAAAATTACGCTTTTTGGATCCCCCATATAAGATATCAAAATGAAAATTAGTAGAGAACATCTATAGTTGCATGCAGCGAAATAATGATTGACCACATTTTAAAATATATAAACCATATTGTTGCTATTTGAAATTAACTTCAAAAGTGCGAGTGAGAGGGCTGCATAATGTAAAAGGCCTCTTAACATCTCCGTCTAATCATATCGTTTTTCCAGTTTGCTTTTATAAATTCAATGTACTGTACTGTAACAGCCGACTCGTCCACTGCTGAACACAGCTCCTCTATTAAGGGGAAATACCACATTATCCCCACGCTTGGCGGGCGGCTTGGGGATCGCAGTGTAAGATCGCAGTTCTTTAGAAGGCGCTGCTGCCCACCTTCTAGTATTTTTCCCTTAGTCGCCTCTTACGACACCCACGGAATGATACGGGGAGGTGCAATTCTAACCCGGCACCCCACGGGGTACATTTAAATTCGATGTATATGAATAAAAAAATGCAATAAGGTTCCAGACACTGAACCGTCTATAGACAAATTATCTAAGCACTATTAGTATTCACTTCATAACTTTACGTAGTGTTATCAAACGATATTAGTACAGCGCAAAGGAAACCCCTTTTGCGATTGGCTATTTTAATGTTTTTTTTATTGGTATAGGCAAGCCTTTGACCAAAATCTCACCTGATGGTAAGTGATGATGTGGTCGGAGGTGTTAACAGGCTTAATCTAGAATCACTGGCTCTTAAAGTTGCCGGAACACACCGTTATGGGCTTAGCGATAGATTTTCTATTTGAGGGTGGTCGCTAGCCAGGCGGGCATTCACAAAATGTCCTACCACCATGCGGCGAAGCTCAAGCCCGCGGCGTGATTCGTAAAATGGACCTGGTGCGCGGCAGTCCATAGCCAATGCCACTGAGCCATCACAGCTTCAAAAGAGTCATCATAAAGTATGAAACAGTAATGAATACGAGGGCTAGGTTTATAACTCTGTACTCTCTCTGAGAACCAGTAAGCATTTCATTAAATTACCGGCACGCGAGACTTAACAAGTGTTCACTTGTGACGATATGTATCTGTGAGGCTGAGAATCGCTTAATGGTTTCCAGATGATATCGTAAAATGTACAAATAAAAAACTTTAATATATCATGTAATAGGGAGGTAGCGTATTACCAGGCACAGTACTGTTTTCAAGGTAGATGAAGATGAAGCAATGATAGCCGAGTGGTTATAGCTATGGACTGCGGTGCCACGGGTGCATGGTTCAAATCCCACAGCCGGCTTGAACTTCACCGCATGGTGGAAGGGCATTTTGCGAATGCTCGTCTGGCTAGCTACCACGTAGAAAGTCTGTCGCCAAGCACCTAACAATTTGTTCCGGCAGCAGTCCTTGAGAGCCAGTAAAATTACAGGCACATAACACTCAACAACTGTATGTCTCGGGGCGACGGACGCAGTGCTCGTCATCACTTGTGATGAAATGCATCTGATGTAGGCAGTTGTTACCGCTTTAGATCAGGTGAGCTTCGTGCTTGTTCCGTCACAATAACATGAAAAAAACGATTATAAGACAGTAAACCAATGGAGCGACATTAACAAGGCTCTTACGGTACAGAACTCTATAAAGACAGACTATTCTACAAATGTTCCTGCTAAATTCGAATAAATTCGCAGACTGTGACGTATTTAATTTAAATTCATCCCCTCGTATTCAAACGATTTGATTTCATTATCAAATAGCTCTTAATTTGATTTATTAGAGTATAAATTACAATGATCAGTTGTGAGGGTCCGTCGGTTCCGAAATCGGAATAAAAATCGAAGGAGGATGATGAATGGAAAGTGGTTACGGCAACCTCGTATCGCGTGGAGGATAAAGATATAGAAACCGGCTGGAATTTATCATTCGTCTGTTTAATAAGTTGAAAAGCTTATACATTTACGAAGTACTTTAATACATTTTAGAAGCGCTCGTAGCGAAGTTTACTTTGCTGTTCTTAGCCGATCAGCAAAGTTAAGCGACGTCGACCACGGTCATGAGTTGGATGGACCGCTAGTGATATTACTACTGAACGCTTCCGTGCTTCGGAGGGCACGTTAAGCCGTCGTTCCCAGTTGTTGTCTAAGGATGGCAGTCGTTTTAGCATGGTGGTAGGGCATTTTGCGAAAGCCCGCCTGGCTAGCTACCACCCTCAAGTAGAAAATCTGTCACCAAGCAACTAACAGTGTGTTCCGGTAGCTTTCCATACGAGAGCCAGTACTTCTAGGTTAGCCTGAACAACATCTTTTTGACCACATCATCACTTACCAGCAGTCGAGATAGTGGTCAAAGGCTAATCTATCAAGAATAAAAAAAAACACCATTTACATTAAATCATTACATCATATTTGTATATGTGATATAACTAAAAAAATTTATCGATATTATTGCGAGAGTTAGGTGTTTCAAAAGCACTTATTTCGGTCAACAGATGATTAGTATTCCTAAAATCGATAAAATTGGAGATTCTCGTCTTTTTCGGCCGTCACGGTGGCTTTTACAGTTTAAGTCGCCTGGGACGTAAATAAAATCGTGAGATACGGGTTTGATTTCCAGTTTGGAAAGAATATTTAGTGGTCTGATCAACTTGGTTACCATAGCTTCTCTTGCTCTCGAAGTGCTGGTCGAATTTCCTGCCACGCTAGCCTTAACGGTATCATCCGCCGGGCTTTTACCTGCGCCAATGTTGCAGCTATTCTCAAGCCAAATGATCTAACGCGTGACAACGGTAAAAGACCTGGGGTGGGGCTCTAGTTCCATGGAAGTTAGGGCGGCCCTTAATGTGTGACGTCACGTTTATTGACACTTAGACATTTAACGCCGTGACATCTTTCTGAACAAACGTGAAGGCTGGCGGCCGTAGCCACTTCAGCGGAGCGACTCAAGAGACCCTAATACGCTAAGCTCGGTGGTTATAAAGGGTTTTGCAACAAGAACATGTTTTACAACGTTTTTTTTTCATTCATTTATTTATTTGCAGAACATATGTAGCAAAGTTGTTATAAGTAAAAATAAATTGACCCAATACATTCTACCAGTGTAACTGGTGTGGAAATGTCTAATAAGAAATATGATAATAAGTGAATGATTACAATTTTCATCAGTAAATGAAATTCTAATTAAATTATGTCCACAACTTTAAGAGTCATTTAAAATACAAATTAAATATACATATCCGCAGAAATAAAATTAATTAGTTGAGTTTTCAATTGGAGCAACACTAACAGCATGACAGTTTTGACATTTCATTTTTTGACGTATTCGTAGTAGATGCTTTGGCAATTGTTACAATGGATTCAATTTCGTAGTAGTTCTGTTAAAGTTACATTTTATAATTCCCGGACAATTTATTTGTCCTCCTGAGAACGCCTATTGTTGATGACGTGGATATCACTGACATGTGGTTTCAACAGGACGGTGCCACATGTCACAGAGCCAGTGAAACGATCAATTTATTGCAAACAAAATTTCCCGATCGCATAATTTCACGAAATTCAGCGGTAAAGTGGCCAGCCAGATGGTGTGATAGATAGATAGATAGATAGATAACACTTTATTTTACACCAAAAGTAAGAAAAACTTGGGCTTAATATCAGCTTACATAGAATGTTGTACAATGGGCGGTCTTATCGCTTAGAAGCGATCTCTTCCAGACAACCTTTGGATGGAGAGGAGTTAACATACTTTTATTAACGGTGGTGCGATTAAATAATATAAGTAAGTAAAAATGTTCCTACTCGCAAACTCATAAAATATATTACATATAATAAAATAAATACACACACTACATATAATATATAATTACAAATATATATACTATATACATACATATATATATATATAAATATATATACAATAACATAACAGACTGATGTAAGCAAAGTTTTACATTCTCATTTGTAATAAAAAATTCAAACAAGCATTTATCGTGTCATATATAGTTCGTGATTTAACACCACTGGATTATTTGGAAATAGATTTTGCCAAAAAGTGATAAAAACTTTGATGAAAGAATCGACATCTGTCAGCGTGCTCGGGGTGGACATTTGCTACCCCGAGCACGTTGACATTTGCTAGATATCATTTTTCATTCATAATAACCAAGCTTATCTCTTCGTAATACAATAAAGTTTTAATCATCTTCATCTAAATTCTTTGTTTTATTTTGTTTTAGAAAACAAAGTCATTGTTGAAAAACCCTTTATATTTGAAAAGATAAGAATATTTTGTGCTAAAATAATATGTAAAGGTATTCGCTCAACCTAAATAATTTATTCTATTTAAGCATTTTTGAGTGATATTTACGCCCCGTGTACATGAATAAATAAAGAAACAGAATTAAATCAACAATTTTTTACCCTTTTTACTGAGCTGGGGTCAACTCTGATATCTTTTAGTAGTAATAACTTAATCCTACTGCTAAATTGTACGACGCGGTGCGGAGGTAACGTCAATTAAGCAAGCTTACAAACGATAATTGGAAAGATTGGCGTATCGATGACGTCAAAAAAATCGTTCACTCTATTCGCGTACTCTGACGTGACATTTATATATTTGTTATATAGGAGGTATTTCTGTTCAAACGAAAAAATACTACAATACGACATATTTATCCATCTTTAAAATGTAAATTTTGCTTGTTATTGAGTATATACGTATGAAAATGGCTATAATTATTATGTAAATTAAGAGCAATGTTTTATCTGTATAATTCTTGAATTATGTTATTTGATGAGTGCTGAGTAACAGTAAAACATATTAATAATTAATAGCGCCAATAGTCTCTTGCGTAATAAAATATATTTTAAGAAAACATCAAATTAATATATTAATAAAACACTTAAAAAATATAAAAATATATCTAGTGACGATTCCGCCTAATTTGCCTGTTAAGCCGACGTGACGTCACAAACGCCACGCAGCCAAACCGGAAGAATTTTCGATGCGTTTCGCTTCTACACGAAGCATCCTCAGGAGGTTTGACTCTACGAGCGCACGATCGAGAATGAGCGGCCGGCGGCTCAGCACGCCTTTATACAGACTCGAGCTGAGTCAGCACGCCTTTGTCTAGATTCGAGCGTGAGTCACTGCTCATTGTTGTAGCTAACCATTGGTAAGTGATACGTTTTTAAAGTGATAATTACATCATAATGTCAATAAATTGCAATTTATTGACATTATGATGTAATTATCACAATCAAATAACAATTTTAAATTATATATATTATGCAATGTGTTTTTGAATATGAATAATATCGTAAAAAATTATAAAAAAATACTTCCTAAAACAAATACATGTTTAACTATTATGTAGTGGCAAGTTATCACTAAATATACGTAACAGTGGTGATGAAACCAATTGCATCTGTTCATTCAACAGTGGAACGCCTGCGCTATGTTTTAATATTTCTAACTGTTCCAATACACACAATCGAAATCCCTTATCACAACAATGTAAAATCTTAAAGGTATTACTATCAAGGAGTTGATGACTGCTTTAATATATAATATTAATTTGATGTTTTCTTAAAATATTTTAATAATATTTGTTATTATTAAATATGGATTTCCGCAAAGTAACGCCTGAATCTATTCATTAGTCTCTTGCGTGTTATTACAGGTAGATTTGACTGCCCCATCATCACCCATGCAGCTCAGCTCCATATCCTTATGGATTATTGCTATTTACATTATTATTATTATACGCTTTATTTATTGTAAAACTATGGACTATGTACTAAAATAAAATAAATTGAATTGATTTGAATATTATTATAACGATGTGATTCTAGGTTGCGGACTAATATTTCCGTGTATTTGCTTGATTCGTACAAATTAAACTCAACTTTTTTTATTCTCTTACAGATTTCTTGGCGAGTTGGGCGAATTGTAAGAAATGTTACTTTTGATATACTTACCCACTTTTCTTATGAAGCGTTTGTAATTATTTTTTTTATGCTTCAGAGGTTAGCCTTTGACCACTATCTCACCTGATGGTAAGTGACGATGTGGTCGAAGATGTTGTTCAGGCTAACCAAGAAGTACTGGCTCTCAAGGACAGCTGCCGGAACACACCGTTAAGTGCTTGGCGACAGATTTTCTACTTGAGGGTGGTAGCTAGCCAGGCGGGCATTCGCAAAATGCCCTACCACCATGCTATAACGACTGCCATCCTTAGACAACAACCGGGACCGACGGCTTAACGTGCCCTCCGAAGCACGGAAGCGCGTAGTAGTAATGTCACTAGCGGTCACCCATCCAACTCATGACCGCGCGCGACGTTGCTTAACTTTGCTGATCGGTTAAGAACAGCTGAGTAAACTTCGCTATGAGCGCTTTAAACTTATTATAACCAAAATTATATCCAATCTTGACTGTGACTAATTTTATTCAAGTTTTCTTGTGTATCTGATCCGTCAGTTTTCCATACAAACGTCGTATATTGATCACTCTGTTAGTTGAGATTTTAGGTCCAGAACTAAGAATAATATCGATTGATCTCTTTATTATTTAGGCTTTTATAGTAACAAAATTATAAAAAGAAAATTGTGTTGAAAGTTATGATCCTCGAAAAATTTAATAAGGTAGTGATCACCCTACGACGTTTGTATGGAGAACTGACCGGCCAGTTCAATCTTAACATCCCAGTTCGGAACAGTGAGAGTAGAATAACGCTATAATAATACATCTTGTATCTTGCTTGCACATCCGTGATACTTATTTCATTCGTTCTTTCCCCTCGCTAAGTAATATCAAACCAATATTGGTTGAGATGATTGTTAGTCGGTTATAGTTCATGTCTACGTATGATGATTTTAAGCATGAGACAAAACCCTATTTTCTTTCACAGTTTCGTTAAAGGTAAGAGATGGCCCCCTGGTTCCAACCGCACTCGAGCGGGTGCCGCTGTGGCCGTTGCACTACCGCGCGTCTTGTCAGTAACTAATTACGCACACATAACTGTGCGTGTAGTAGTGAAGCTTTCATTCTATACCGTTCTTTATTCGTGTGCGTATGATGCCAGGCTAGAATTGCAGAGACATCGTTAGTGATAATTCAAGCAGCTCTTAGCCTATTTTTATTATTTATTAAGATAAAATTGACTTTGCACTATAATCTTACAAAGTTTGACGCTTGTACAAATTACCGTTTTTGTGTAAACCAAAAATCGTTAAACTAGATAGAGGATAGAGGGGTACATAGTTTATTTTTTAAATGGACCAAATTTTTTATCATCTGACTTTTAAATGGTCACAATTTTAAATCATCATCTGTCCAGTATGCTCTTTTAGGTTGAGTTTTCGTTATTATTGTTTTTGGCAGGCAATGCATCTACCAAATATTCTGTCAAAACTTCAATCAGATACCATACGTTTCAAAGATATTGACTGCAGGAAGAACAGATGGACGGATGGACGAACGGACAGTGGAAGCCTAATAATAGGATGCCGTTTTCTAGTACGTGAGCCTTAAAATTACCGCAAGTAACTGGACTAGAATCCAATTCTGAAATAACTAACCGACACAATGAACCAAAAGATATAAAATTATATATCGCCCAATATGTTTCATTTCCAGTAAATTTTAGATCTAAATTCCAAAACAGCAGGTAGTTCGTATCGTTCAAAACCAGTGGACACATTCAATTTCATGGTTTGCCGCCGCCCCGGCACAAACACCCGTTTTCTTCCGTATTTCAGATGATGTATTATGGCGGGTAGGGTACGACTGTATCGATATTTTCTGTCTCTTTTTATCTTACATAAATGTTACTTGTGAATTAAAGTATTTGTGGTGATCTTGTGTTTTGAAGTGGCACTTTTGTCCTGCGTATGTGTCATGTGATGTGTCAAAGAAATCACCGGTGAATTATAAGGTCATTGTTAATTCGGCACAAAGTAAACTTTTGAAGCAGTGATGGCTCAATGGCATTGACTATGGACTGCCATGCCGCAGGTCCATGGTTCGAATCCCGCCGCGGGCTTGAGCTTCACCGCATGGTGGAAGGGTATTTTGCGAATGCCCGCCTGGCTAGCGACCACCCTCAAGTAGAAAATCTGCCGCCAAGCACCTAACGGTGTGTTCCGGCAGCAGTCTTTGAGAGGCAGTAAAATTACAGGCACATGAGACTTAACAACTATGTCTCAAGGTGACGGGCGCAGTGCAATTAGTGACTTGTGACAAAATGCATCTGTTATAAGCAGAGGTTAGTCCGCTTAACAACAGGTGGGCCTCGTGCTTGTTCCGTCACAATAACATTAAAATATATATATATATATATATATATATATATATATAATTCACCATGATAAAAAAAGTATGTGTAAAGTCGCCACAGTCCTATTTTATACAAATACTAATATTTTTATTACAGTAAACTTAATTTATATTACATTTCATGGGTTTGAGACTATCTTTTAAGTATGCAAATACCTGTGTTACAGGGTCTCGCTCTTCAGTGGTACAAGGTTAGATTATTTATTTATGTCTTCGATTAGATTATGTATATAAATGTTATTAAATTAAAAAAAAAAAACTTGATAGTTTAGCCTTTAACCACTATCTCACCTACGTGATGATGTGGTCGAAGATGTTGTTCAGGCTTACCTAAAAATAATGGCGCTCAAGTACAGCCGGAACACACCGTTAGTGCTTGGCGCCAGATTTTCTACTTGAGGGTGGTAGCTAGCCAGGCGGGCATTCGCAAAATGCCCTACCACCATGCTATAACGACTGCCATCCTAAGACGACAACCGGGACCGACGGCTTAACGTGCCCTCCGAAGCACGGAAACGCTCAGTAGTAATGTCACTAGCGGTCACCCATCCAACTCATGACCGCGGGCGACGTTGCTTAACTAAGCTGATCGGTTTTGAGAACAGCTAAGTAAACTTCACTTCGTACGCTTCAAAAATCTCTTGATATGTGTGACCTTGTATTGTATTCTTGCAAGTAAACTATTGCTAAAATTTATCGGTTGTATACCTCTATGACAAAATACTACGAACTATAAACAACACTACAGCTTTAACAATGAAAGCATTTAGACAACCTAAAAGTCATTTCAGGCTCATATGCAGTATCATCAGCTCCTCGTATTTTCCAAAACTTGTCGATGCGAGGGATGATCAAAATGCTGACACATATTTGGCTCAACGAAAAAGCATTGCCTTTCAACGGGGTAACGCCATGCGCAGTTGATACATTTTTATAATTTAGTTTTCTGTGGAGATTACCAACTTTAAATCTTGAGTGTGGGGTTAGAGAAGATCGGTTTTAGAAAGATAGCCCCCCTTAACCCGTATTGTATCGTATATATTCAATTCGTATACCTTATTCACTTATGGTGAGTAGTGCATGGGATACCACCAAGAAGATAAAACAGGGGCGGCGTATTGAACGCTAAATGAGTGCCTGCCCAAGAAGAAGACAAGCTTTATCCCAGAAGAGCACACTCTACTTTTCACCCCTTCTGCGAGACAATAAAACACAGGGCTCCATAAATAAAGTAATTATTTTGTAATTAATACCAATCAAAAGTTAATGTTGTTGTTAGATTAGTGTCAGGGTGACATTTTGAATCGGGAATATTGGTGATAAGTTTTATGGCGCGACGTTTTGTGATATCGATGGCTGTAGAGGAAACAATGTCTAAGGAAAATGTCTTGAAGGAAACAACTTATCCTGCATTGAATTTTCTATGTAGTAGTCACTCCGCTACTGCATTGGATTTCCGGCCACCGTGGCGTTTAATCTCGGTTATATCCGCTCCTGAATCTGCCAAAAAAGTAGCAGATGTTCTCCTAAAACAATAGCCTGTGTAAAGTTCGGTATTTTGCAATTTCGATTTTGAACAATTTCCCTTTGAATATCACCGTTTTTGTTTTTTCCAATGATTTGTTTGATGCATATGCCATGATAATACAGGAAAATATTGTTAGTATTGATGTTAGAAGGGCATAGATATTGATACTTTTAGACAATTCTTGTTTTCTTAATGACTGTTCCTTCGTTTTGGTACATTGTAAGCTTACCAACAATAACTCTTCTGAATTCTTATCGTCTTTTATTTTGGGAAATTCTTTTCCACGATAAACACCATACACTCCGAAAAGCAAGGCCACCTATAAAAACAATAGTAATATTAATAGTTTCGAAAAAGCATTGCAATTCAACGGGGCAATGCTGATAGCATGCTGGGCACGCTGCCAATTTGTAACGGGCTGGGCATTTGGACTGCCTGTGAGTCTACAAGGTTAGCATTTAGACTTTAAAGTTGTCTAAATGCTAACAATTTATTGATTGATACAAATATCAAAATGAAGTTCATTTACATTAACATTCTAATTAGTATTTATTTTTGTTGATCTGCGTAGTTTGAGTATACAGCATAAGTTGGACCGTTACACCGGTCATAAACAAGAACTTTACGAGTTTGAAATTTTTTTTTATCCCACGCAATTAATGCATGCATTTTTTGAAGCAATCATGGCCGAGCAGTAATATCTATGGGCTGCCGCGCCGCAGTACCCTGGTTCGATTCCCACCGCTGGCTTGAGCTTCATGAGTTCACCGCATGGTGGAAGGGCATTTTGCGATTACCCGCTTGGCGAGCTACCACCCTCAAATAGAAAATCTGTCGCCAAGCACCTAACGATGTGTTCCTTCAGTAGTCCTTGAGAGCGAGGAAAATTGTGTAAATATAATTGTGTGACCCTGTACCGTCCACTAACATAAAAAATCACTATGTTACTTGTCTTCGTTTTCCGAACTATAACACGCATATCATTTTTGATGGAGTTCAATGCAGCTTCACTAGAATATGCCTTCCTTTGATGCTAAATCACATTATATAGGTATAATATGCGTGCATATATTCATATTTAACTGGAATCTCAATAATAGGGCTCCGTTTTTCCCTTAGGGTAAGGAGTTTTAAAATAAATCATTCCTGTTAAGCCCAGAGGCAGGTACATAAGCCCCTAGGTCACCATATAAAACCCCTTCGTTGTTTCGAGAACGGGTGCTGGACAGACATTGTGTTCCATCTATTTCCACGTCTTTTTTTAAACCTGAAAGGCTTTTTTTATGCAATATGTGACAAACAAGCAAACGGTTCACCTGGTGGTAAGTGCTCACTGCTGCCTATAAACACCTGTAAGATCCGCAGCATTACTGGTGCATTGCCAATAAGAGAAAGGACTCTATTCACTCCTCTTCTGAAGCAGTTTAGATTGTACACCTGAGAAAAACCTCAGGTGGAAGTTCATTACATAGCTTACAGGAACGTAGCAGAAAAAGAAAATTAAATCAAGAAGTAGGAGAATTCTACGTATCTTCATCACGTTCGGCTGAAAGGCTAGCCTTTGACCACTTTGATGATATAGTCGACGATATTGCTTAGGCTAACCTAGAATTACTTGCTCTCAAGGACAACTGCCGAATAACACCGTTAGGTGCTTGGCGACAGATTTCCTACTTAAAGGTGGTAGTTAGTGACGTCTCTCTGATTTTAGCGCCATCTCTTCAAATATTGATCAAGTAATTAGACTGCTAAGTTTATATATGATCAATATCTTTACACTCTGGCTTGTAATTACTTTTTAGTAATTAAAAACGTTATCAGTAATTTCATTAAAAATACACATGTTCAACGCGGGCATAAAACAAGGGAAATAATGATTTACATATACATACAAAGGACAACGAAACAGTAACACTTTACAAGTACATATTTGATAGAAGGTTAATAGCAATTAAAGACTTGGG
The DNA here is from genome assembly GCA_963890685.1 of Plagodis pulveraria. Taxonomy (NCBI): domain Eukaryota; kingdom Metazoa; phylum Arthropoda; class Insecta; order Lepidoptera; family Geometridae; genus Plagodis; species Plagodis pulveraria. The sequence continues at coordinate 8,993,986 of OY982973.1, read as the reverse complement.
CCTCGAGCACTGCCGCCGCCGCCGGGTCCGGGTGTAGGAACCGGATGCAAGCGGCCGGATGATCGATGGCAGCTTAGGGCGGGATAAAGCTGCAATGCACTGATAAGCGAAGCGATCAGTATGGCTGGTAGATTTTATTGGTTGCCGAAACTTTTTATCGTGTTTGACTTCTTTTTTTCCTTGTGGAATGCTGGGCTAGGAATTGCTATTCTCCCCCCGAAGGGTTCCCGCCTTGTCGTGGCGGTGGGGCTTAGTAGCCGTGGGCTGTGGTGTTGTATGGGCGACACCACGGGTCGTCTGACGCCCATTTGCAGGCTTGGTCCCCGGTGGTAGCGACATGCCATGTGTTCTGGTGCGTCGTGAGGGGTAGCACCCCAGGAGGGGTCCGGCAACGGACAACCGTGGCGGGTTCGTGGTTGATTGCTAAAGCGTCCCTGCGGCCCGCCGAGGTAGAGGTGGAACACCGTGTGTTATTTAGTCGGTCGGGGTTGCTATTCTGCATCTTATAATATCTTAGGAGTCTTAAGAAAAAAAATGCCCTGCAGTATGAACAAATATGCCACTGTTTTGACGGTGATTTGAGAATAATGCTTCACATTAAACAACAGTGCTCTTTATCTTATCGAAACAAAGTCGTATCCGGAATTTATGGGACATATTAGGCATTCCTTAGGAATCTTGGCGTCATACAAGTAGCTGGCCATATAACAAACGATAACTTATTTACTTACTTTACTTATACAACGGTTCTCTAAGAACACTATTTAAAATGATAGTGTAAGTAATTTTGACCAATCTTGAGTTCCCGCGTGACCACAATCAATGCAACTGGAGCGAAAAGTCGTCGTAGTTTCTCTCAATAAGCTTGAGGCCCACCTGATGTTAAGGGTACCTCTGCTTATAACAGATGCATTTCATCAAAAGTCATGAATTGCATTGCGTGCCTATAATTTCACTTGCTCTCAAGGACAGCTACCGGAATACACCGTTAGGTGCTTGGCGGCAGATTTTCTACTTCAGGGTTGATTGATGGTGGTGATACTTTTAGCTTACGTTATCATGCTCTTGTAGCGAGTCGTAGTAACTACTACTACAAGAGTACGTTCACACGGGATTGGGACGGAGGGGTGCGGAGGGTTTAACGGCATTCTATTTCGAGACCGATTGCCTAGATGGCGCTATAAACTATGACTCCCAGTCCTGAATTGCGCATATGACATTTTCCGTGAAATGATATGTATATGACTAATTGTAAAGGCTGCAGATTGTGTCATAATATATCATTAGTTTTCTATCACCGTCAACCACATCATTACTTATGTCAGGTGAGTTTGTGGTCAAAAGTGGGATATATCGAGTACAGTAAAGGCATAGAACGGGAATAATTTTGAAGCAGTGATGGCTCAGTGGCATTGGCTATGGACTGCCGCGCATCAGGTCTATGGTTCGAATCCCGCCCAGAGCTTGAGCTTCACCGCATGGTGGAAGGGTATTTTGCGAATGCCCACCTGGCTAGTGACTACCCTCAAGTAGAAAATCTGTCGCCAAGCACCCAACGGTGTGTTCCGGCAGCATTCCTTGAGAGCCAGTGAAATAACAGGCAAATTGAGACTTAACAGGTATTGTTGTCTTAGGTTTTCGCGATTATTACACATAGTAATTAAACAACTTTAAACGGTTTAAATCGCGTATATTTATCATTATTTTTGTCCCGACGTTTCAAACACTTTGCAGTGATCGTGGTCACGTGGTCACCCCGTGACCACGATCACTGCAAAGTGTTTGAAACGTCGGGACAAAAATAATGATAAATATACGCGACTTAACAGGTATGTCTCAAGGTGATGGGCGCAGTGCAGTTCGTCACTTGTGATGAAATGCATCTGTTATAGTCAGAGGATACCGCTTAACATCAGGTGGGCCTCTCACTTGTTCCTTCAAAATATCATTAAAAAAAAAATGAATATATTATTTTTATTTTAATGGAAACTTAATCAAGCATTTAAGAGCCTTAATGTTACACAGGCCAATACTTTGACAGTGCGATTGTTTGATACTTATTTAAAAACAAGTATTATCCAAACAGCTTATCACAGTGAGCATAGCCTTAAGGCCTATGAATAACACATGTATAGTATAATACGTATGTAACGCGCCCTATACTAGGATATGACAAAAGGGAACCGGATTTTTGGGTTTGAATTTATCGGAATTTATTACTAGTCGACCTTAATGTTTATGTATGCCGGCAGATATTTATTGGCAGCAAGATTTTGTATATTATCGGTAGTCGAGAGAGAATGTTGATGATTTGAGCTTTTTGGCAGGATATATCAATAAGTATCGAAAATAAAACCATAGCCCTTGTACGGATTGCTGTGTAGTAGGAAAGTTGCGTGGATAATTTTACTATTAAAAATACTAAAAAACGTTTGGAATATTAGCTACGTGCATTTAAACATAAGTGGAAATCTATGCAAAGATCTATTGAAATGGAATCGCGCTCGAAGAACTCAGTGTGAACTAGTAAGTATTACTGACACGTAGAAGTTGACCTCACCTGCTTAGCTACGGCGGCACAGCACACGGCTTTAAAACTAAAGCCTTAAAAGTAAGCTTTTCAGTGCCTATCTCACCACCGTACGCGGAAGGTAAACCTGATGGTAATGTCAATGAGAAAGGAGTATCTTAACAAAACTCTACCGTGACCTTTAACCAAGTAAGAAACGAAATTCTTACAAGAAATGAAACCCATATGCCACGTCATAGTACCACCTCAGAATTTGACAAGTATCAGGTAACTGACGAAAGATATCCAGATTGGTAAATTCAGTTGCCCAAAATAATTGCAAGCTGTTAGATAGAGCTAGACTGAAAGCTAGAAATCTAAACGAATATTTGCCCCACGTGAGCTATCGCGATTGCCGGATACCAGGGATACCAGGACGGCATAAATACACAGCAGTTAAACAAACAAAGCTTCACAGGTCATCCATCACGGCACCCGCGATCCGTAACGTGCACTTGTACGTTTAGGATTTGCAGGAGCTGTACATGCGTCAGTTTGATATGTATTCCTGGTAAATTCGCAATAAGATACTTGGATTTATTAGAATATAGCGGTTTTTTCATGACTGTACTTTTGTGAAGGAAGTCTCCTCTTTGCATCTGGCGACTCAATATGTCTAACGGAAGACTATACTTGGATACGGTTAGTACCTCAGACATTCCGATGGTTAATTGGGCAGTATTTTATGTGAATAACAAGCTTTAATCTATGGTTTAGAAATAAGAGTATAAACTTGTTACTTGATCGTTTCATATGTGACATCAATTGAACACCTGCATCCGTTTTGGGTTTGTTGTTTGTGAAACCAAACTGATTCTCATTCAATATCTTTAACAGATGCATTTCGTCACAAGTTACGAATTGCACTGCGCCCATCACCATGAGATATAGTTGTTAAGTCTCTCAAGGACTACTACCGGAACACACCGTTAGGTACGTGGCGACAGATTTTCTACTTGAGGGTGGTCGCTAGCTAGCCAGGTGGGCATTCGCAAAATGCCCTTCCACCATGCGGTGAAGCTCAAGCCAGCGGCGGGATTTGAACCATGGACATGATGTGTGGCAGTCTATAACCAATGCCACTGAGCCATCACTGCTTCATTACGTTTCAAAAGATTCATCACTTTCAAGTGTTCAGTACAGTGATTTTACCGCATTGTCACAGACTAAAATGTACAACGAGCACTAGAATTCATTAACATCTTTGGACCGTGACACCACATAGCAGCAATCAATAAAATGGAAACAAAGGGTATCCATCCTTTGTGCGTGCCGGATATTGCTAGTCTGTGGCGAACAGCCATTCCGCATGCCGGCTGTTTACTTTAGATTTTGTTGACTTTTGTCTTGTATTAGTTTACATTAGTGGTGCTAGTAGTATAAATGTTGTGTCATCTTTTGCTATAACATATTAACACAACTATTGAGTTTTTGTAATAACTGATACGCTGCTTTTGACCACTGTTTCACCGTGGTTTCAATGTGTGATGATTTTTGAAGCACTCGTAGCGAAGTTTGCATAGCCTTTAGTAGCCGACCTAAGTTAAGCAACGTCTTCCGCGATCATGACTTGGGTGGGTGACGCTAGTGGCATTACTACTGAGCGCTAACGAGCTTCGAAGGGCACGTTTCAGCATGGTGGTAGAGCATTTTGCAAATGCCCGCCTAGCGCCTGGAAAATCTGTCGACAAGCACCTAATAGTGTAATGTTGTCTTAGGTTTTCGCGATTATTACACATAGTAATTAAACAACTTTAAACGGTTTAAATCGCGTATATTTATCAATATTTTTGTCCCGATGTTCCAAACACTTTGCAGTGATCGTGGTCACGGGGTGACCTAATGGTGTGTTCCGGTAGCTGTCCTTGAGAAACAGTAATTCTAGGTTTGCCTTAAAAACATCTTCGACCACATCACCAGTTAACATCAGGTGCGATAGTCTTCAAAGGGTAGCCTATCAGCTATAAAAAAAGATAAAATGATGTCATATAACCGATACCTCAATGACTTGGTAGTACTGATACTGAGCAAAAACTAAAAACGTTAATATACTATTGTTGGTATTGTTACTTGTATGGGGAACCCCCTTTATTTTTAACGTTTGGCTATTATTATTTGTTAGGTAATCCGCATTACTAACAGATATTCTGTAATAATTTAAATCGGCTAACTATTACGGTTCTAGAAATACAGCACTTTGATGGTTGGACGGATGGAAGGGCAGCTGAGGGTTTGTAATAGCGTCCTGTTTTCTAGTGCGGAACCCTAAAAACTAAAAAAAGGACACGCAAGTATAGAATTAGTATGAGGGACTGTAAATAATTAATTATATATTTAATTACAAGGAACCAATGATATTATATATAAGATATGTTATATGGCGCACTGAAATGGCCCCATCTAAACGACCCCCGGGACAGTCTCCTATCTGACCGCACTCATTCAGCGAGAGACAGTCCAACGTGCGCGCGTCCCTTTGAGACGCATATAATTAAAAAAAAAATGCCATTTTGCTTGTACAGAGCTGTGGTAATAATTATAGGACAGTATACAAAACAAAAGGGATTATGTTTCACCTATCAGTCTGTATAAATTTACATTTTCTCTTAGTATTTTAAATATTTTTATGTATTTCTGAAAACGAGTGCTTGAAATCATAGAAAAGGATAGTAAAATGTATGGAGTAGTGCGCAGGACAAGGATGGAGAGCGCGGTAATCGGTCGCGATGTTCCGTGTCATAGATGAATAGAGTAGATGTGACATTGCATCTGAGATTGAGTACCTACTTTACTAAATGAATATTCAGTAAGATGGAGCATATTTCGTTGAAAAAAAATAATGAATTAGCATATAAATAATGATTATAAACGGAAGTTGTGTTTTTTTATTACTGGTATTAATTCCGTATGAGTTATCCATATTATTATATCAAAAATTTAACACAAAATGAATAATCAATTTAAAAGCGCTGTATTTTTCACAAAAAAAATGTAACCATCAACTTTTTACTAAGTAACCGATTGAAAAACTATTAACATTCGATAATTAAGTAAGCTTGTGATGGTAAACTTAGATAATTTTAAATAAATTTTACACAGTAATATAAAATTATAAGTATGCATTAATCCTCCGAATCACTGAATTTGTCCCATCACATCTGTAGAAATAATTATCTTAGTTCCGACATCGTTGCGCGCTATCCCTGTTGCTCACATAGAATGTCCGATTTTATGTCGCACTCCGGCGCATCTCCGAAACATAATCTATATATACACTTCTTGTTGTGGTTCTTGTGAACATACATCAATTGACGGCACGGGTGTCGTTTACAAACGTTGTTATAATACGTATAAACGTATCTTTCTTAATCTTTGCAAGGAACACTAACAGCTAAACACGTTAATAATAGTGACTTATATAGATACAGCAAAATTGAAATAATGATGGCCGAGCGGTAATATCTGCCGTGCAAAGTGGTCCCTGGATCGATCCCCACCGCCGGCTTGAGCTTCACCGCATGGTGGAAGGGCATTCTGCGATTGCCCGCCTGGCTAGCTACCCCCCTCAAGTAGAAAATCTGTCGCCAAGCACCTTACGGTGTGTTCCGGCAGCAGTCTTTGCGAGCCAGTGAACTTATAGGTCAAACACATAAGACTAAACAACTATGTCTCAAGGTGACGCGCAGTGCAATTCGTCACTTGTGATGAAATGCATCCGTTCTAGGCAGAGGTTAGTCCGCTTAAAATCAGGTGGGCCTAGAGCTTGTTCCGTCATAATAACATAAAAAAACAGCAAGTCAGTCATGGGTTTTCACAGATAGAATTACAATGAAAAATATAAAACGATGTGAACTCTCGTAAAATACACATACCGAGTTGAAACGCATGTAACATAAGAAACATTAGTGCATGATAAAATAAATTTAAACAAAAATAATACAAACCAAAATAACATAGGTATATTTCACAATTGTACAAGATTAGAACATAGTACACAATTGTGATAGATACATGTAAATCTTTTGTTTTTAACTACATACCGCAAAAACAACACTCAAGGCGCGTCTTACCGTGGGAACACTACTTAAAAAAGGGTCAGTATTATGCAACTTAGTTAATGTGTTAAAATTACAAATTTACGAGAGGAAAAATTTAAGTCATATGCGATATAATTGTTCGTCTCGTAAATTTGTAATTTTGTAATGTAATCTACAGAGGATGCATTATTGCAAAAATAAAAAATAATAATTTAAGTCATGTGCGGGATTCGAACCCGCGTCCTGTACGATAGGATTTGTCATTTTGTAATGTAATCCGCATAGAAGGCGTTATTGGAAACTTAACGATATTAAAAAAAGGTTAGGTTAAATAGGTTTAAAAGGTATTGAGTAAGCGCGCTCCATCATCAATCACTTAAAATCAAGTGAGATAGGGGTCAAGCGCTAGTCAGTTCCGTTTAAAAAAAAACTACTCCCTCGCACTATATAATTATTCTGCCTATACTTCGTGAACGCTCTAGGGACTTGAATAGAGAGGGTTGAACCTTGAAGAATTCTGTGGAATATTAAAGAAGATTAGAAGAAATTATATACATACTTATATCTTTATTCAATACAGGTTGATTTATAAGTGATTTTTAGAAATCACCCAGAATTCAATTGTTAACAGGATTGCATAGACGACTGAATGTGTCTTTGAATCAGAGTTGAGATTAGCGTTTACTCACTACTTACTTAGCTTAATGAATATGTTCTCCTGGTACTACTAATTCAGTATTAGCTAACAAGCGCGTTTAGTCACTGAACTTGCTTTGCAAGTCAGTTTGAATGTGTGCTATGGATTTATGTACTTCTATTTACAAAAACAAACAACGCTGTAGACCCTATGTCGAAGTGAATAGAATTTGATTTTGAATGGATATCGGATGGTGTTAGTGAAGGCTGGGATGATTGATAGCCGTTACGAAATTATTCTGGGAACAAAAGTTTGAGACGAAAATAAGTCTTAAATAATAAAATATTTTTACTTTCATTACTTAAGAGTTGAGTATTTAAATATTTAACCGCCTTCCAATAAGGAGGAAGGTACAAAGTCACTCCATATTTTTTATAACTTTATAAGATTCGAGTTGCATGTGAAAAACATTTTGATTAAGAAATCCTACTACACGGTTTGTGATTACTTAAACGACAAAAAAGCTTGGACCACTCCGCCTCTGCCAAGTTATCGCCTCTCACCTACGTAATAGAATCAAGTGTTGTAATATTTTTATTATATAGTTTGTAACACATTGTTATATGAGGTTACTTACGTAATTGAATCAAATATTTTAATAATTTTATTATATATTTTTTAACATATTGTTAAAAGACGTTTAAAAGAATGACCCCGAGTTTATTGCCCGTTCTTCTCCGATTTTTTGTAAATAAAATATGAATAAATGATTGTTATTTTGCCTATGACTATATGTACATACAAAGGGGTTATATAAAAAACACAAATTCTAAGATTGTCAACTTAAAAACGACCTTACTGATGGTAATGAAATTTTAATGAGATTGACTTGAAAGTATATTTTATCCAACTAAAAATGATCAATTTATGATAGTACGTAGCGTAGTTTGCTAAGCCGTTCTTAAAGGATCAGCTAAGCTAAGCAACATCCGCCGCTGTCATGACTTGGATGGGTGACCAATAAGTGGCATTACTACTGAGCGCCCCCGTGCGGCCGTCGGTCCCACAGCCACTTGTTGTCTTAGAATGGCAGTCGTTATATCATGGTGGTAGGGAATTTTGCGAATGCCTGCCTGGCAAGCTAAACCAAGTAGAAAATCTGTCGCCAAGCACCTATCGGTTTGTTGTCTTTCCTTGAGAGCTAGTAAGCGAACTCTAACTCTAGGTTAGCCTAAGCAACATCTTCGACCATATCACTTACCATTACGTGGTCATCTATATAAAAAAAGACATGAAGTCGGTTTAAATAATATAGTCCACAATATTGAATAATCTTCGAAATCAAACAGGAAAAGTATGAACTAAAAGCTCAATTAATTGTTACTGCTCTTCTGAAAAAGTATTAAGAATAATAACACTTCATTATTATCTTACATCTCTTTTTATATTTGTGGGCAAACACAATTTAGCTTCGATGAAAAACAGCGTGTTTTTGCTTCAGTGAATAAAGGAAATAACTGCAAAATCTGAATTCCGTTCTTGTGAATAATTTTATTGACATTCATGTCGATGACTTCATCTGATATACATAAAATTTACTGGATTGGAGCGAATTACATTTATATATATGCGTACCAATTTATTTTTATCAAAAGGATGTTTTTTAATAGAATTCATCTTCAGGTCTTCTGTCAGATATTCCACTGCTGAACACAGCCTTCCCCATAATGGGAAGGTTTAGGTTTAGGTAGGTAATAATTCCCACGATGGAATGACTAAACAGTAAACAGACCCCCTAAATCTAAGGTTTAGTGCCGGGTACAAATACAAAATAAGTTCTGCTCCAAAAAAATTAGTTGTCTGGAAATCCCAACATCCAATTATTGTCAATAAATTCCAGCCGAAGATTGAACTCAGGATATCGAGATTCTAAGCAAATGACACAACTCGGCTAAGGACTCAGTTATTCATGTTTTTTTGTCACTAGAAAGCAGCTTAGTAGAATAGCAAATAGAATTGATAAAAGTTTATTTGGTATGGCTCGGAGGTTATAAAATTCAATATTGGATTTTGGTTGCGTCATTAATTACCTTAAAAAAATAATAAACACAATACAATACAAAAATTCTTTATTGTTTACCAAGTAAAAGTAAATTACATTGATTAAGACTAATTATCCTATGGCAGTACAATGGGCGGTCTTATCGCTATGTAGCGATTTCTACCAGACAACCTTTGGATGGACAGAAATAAGGGAAAAGGTAGACGGTGGTGAACAATAAATTAATGTTAGATAATTAAATTCAGATACATAAATCTAATACGTGATAAATAAATAAATAAATACCTACATATATAAAAAATAAATATATATACTAAAGTTATACATACATAAATAACATACCTTTAAATAACATATATATAACAAATTACTTAAATATGCATCTTCATATATTACACATAATATAAACACATAATTACAATGTTATATACTGGATAAGTAGTGATTTTTTACCATTATTTAACACATCTTTAAACACATCTAGGTAATAAAAGTCCATACAGTAAATGAATATTTAAATGACCGTTTTAGTTAGTGTGATATTTTAACTTGTTAGAAGGCAATATTTCGCCAAGAGCGAAATAATATTTTGTAGGTATTGAATTTTTTTCTTTTATTTAAATTGACGTTTTATTTTCTAATGATTGCATATTGATATTAAATAAATGGTCAAGCGCGTGTCGGGCCACGCGCAATGTAGGGTTCCGTAGTAGCCCGTTATCATTATATAGAATAATTCTGTTGTTCTTTTTCTTTTTATCTCTCTACCTTTAACTTTCTAAGCAATTTGTTCTTTTGTTTAAAAATTGTGATTGCTTGCCCGTGGAGACTGTTGTTGACCATGACTTTTAAGTAAGAATCATGGATTATCTAAACGTTTCTTAGTTGCTCACAAACTTTTTTCTTCTCTCCAATTAAAGACACCTCTCTATAACGCCATAAAATGCACAGGCCCTTGAGTTTACACTGTATATGTATATATATCTATATATAGTGTAAACTATATAACGACACTGAAGGGACTGTGCATATCTACATATATATATATATATATATATATATATATATATATACAAGAACCAACATACAGAGTCACAATATTTCCCTAATGAAAAAATATTCTTATTTATAATAATAATTATGAGACGGCGAGGATGAGGTCTAAAAAGTAACTTATACCGAAGCTAATCGATAAACTCTGTACAGTCATATCTATTATAACTTATGATATACCCCCAATCCTTTGCTATATCTTTAACAATTCCATATCAAATGCTACAGTCCCGTCAATATGGAAGGAAGCACAAATTATTCCCTTACCGAAGAAACTCAATCCTAAATCCTTTTCTGAATACTGTCCACTATCTATACTTCCTTTTCTATCCAAAGTCCTCGAGCGTCTAGTTCACCAACAATTTAACTCATTCCTCATTCATCACAAACTCCTTAATTCTTTCCAATCTGGATTTCGACCTGGACATAGTACAACTACAGCTTTAGTAAAAATAACGGAGGAATTCGTTTTGAAATGGAAAACAGAGAGTTAACATTGCTGACTTTACTTGACTTCAGCAACGCATTCAACTCCGTTGAATTTGATGTGCTTCTCGCTCTACTTCGCTCCATTAACATATCTCCAACGGCAATTGACTGGTTTCAAAGTTATCTGTCTGGCCGCCGACAGCGGGTTCACCTTGATGAGTCTGTCTCCTCTTGGTGTAACATCACTGTCGGTGTGCGTGAAGGCGGCGTTTTATCTCCTCTTCTTTTCGCAATTTTTATAAACACTATATCTCAATGACTTACTTCTTCCTACCACCTCTATGCAGACGATCTCCTAATTTACTGCCAAGCCCCCCTTAACCGTTTATATGAAGCGGTAAACATTGTAAATAATGATCTACGTTACATTTCGGCCTGGAGCAAATCATACGGTCTAAGAGTAAATCCACTCAAAACCCAGGTTATCTTTTAAGACAGTTCACGGACTATATGTTAAATAGATTGAGAAACTTTACCAAAAATTTTCTTTGAGGGTGTGAAAATACCGTACAGCATAAATGTTAAAAATCTTGGGATTATTTTTGATGAATGCCTTACCTGGATCCCACAATTGGATACTGTTAGCCGTAAAACGTTTGCTGCCGCAGGTTCACTCAGAAGATTGAGAAACTTTTGCCAACAGCCACTAAAGTTGCGCTTGCAGTCTCTTTTGTCACAGATTCTTGATGACGCAGACGCTTGCTATTTAGACCTTACGGAGGACCAGCTAAACAAACTTGAGCGTCTTCAAAACTTTTCAATAAGGTTCATATTTGGCTTGCGCAAATACAACCACGTTTTTGAATTTCGTACCAAGCTCAAGTGGCTTCCTATACGACATCGCCGGAATGCTCACATACTATCTCTTCTTTACAATATTTTGTTTAACCCTTCTACACACCAATACCTTAAAGAGCGTTTTGAATATCTTGATGCCTCTAATACTCTTTGCATACGTTCATCAGAGAATCTTATGCTTAAGTTCCCCCTACACACTACCTCGTTTTATGACCGTTCTTTTTCGGTTGAGGCCGTCAGACTCTGGAATGCATTGCCACTTGATACCAAGCGAGCTCCATCCTTAAATGTTTTTAAAGACCAAGTCAAAGCTCTTTATCTGTCGTGCTAGCATAAACTCCATACATTTAAATATTATATGTATATATTATATATGTATGTTTATTCATGTGTGTAAGTGTATATGTATGTATAGTATTTGTATATATATTGTATTGTAGATATGTGTAAATACTAATAAATATATTGTACACCGCCATCCCTTTTCAAAACTTGATCTTCTTAATTCAACGGTAGTCTGGAAGAGATTGCTTTGAGCGATAAGGCCGCCAATTGTTCACTATTTGTAAGTTAAATATGTTTAATTGCAGTTTAGTTTAAGGTGTTCAATAAAGAGTTTATTTATCTATCTATCTATCTATAGGTCATACATAAGCATAATATCTAATTGTTGCCTCCTAGAGTTTATTTGCAATAATTTATATTTGTTTGGCAGCTCTTCATAATGGTTTATTATTATGCAATAAATAAGTTTACTCGTTGTTGAAGTTACTAGAGGACCTTATGACAAATTAAAGTTTTTAAAACACGTGCTATTAATATATATTGAATATTAACATTAACGATTAATTTACTATCTAATATTATTCCTTACTTGAATTATTCATCCTTGACTTGAACTTCATCAAAGTTAGAATCATATAACACATATGTAAAATTACACATTACAAATCACATACCCTTCACGTGCACTTATACACAAACATACAGAAACACGCACCGACACATACAACTTTCAAATTCCTCACAAACATTCACATAAACTCGTACACCAGTACTACACCACAGAATAATGGCTACACGTAAATATTAATTATTAAAAACATACAAAATGACGTTAATTTCAAATAAAAACAATTTTGTTAAATATTTTTCCTATATGTATATATGTTTCAATGTATTGGTTCAATTTTGAATTGATACTAAATAGTATATATAAAAGAAAAAATATAGATGTGTTACAGATTCTCTAAAGCCACGAAGGACCTGGCTCTTGAGATGCCACCAGCCTAGTTTTAGAGTCATAGACTCGTCATAAATGTATCACAATAAGGGGGAATAAAATTAATTTGTAAAAAATTATTTATTTTTGTCTTAGGAGTAAAATTATTTTTAATAATATACACTAAAAATCTGCCAAGATCCATAACTATAGGTTTCTGTCAACCCCTCCAATCAATGCGGAATATTCCACCCTCTCTCCTCCTCCCCATTGCACAAAATATATACATATATACCATACCTAAAGTCCTTCAAATAGATACCCATTCTTTTAATAATTATTATTATTTAAAAAAAATGTTTCCGTAATCCCCCAGCTCTCTGGGGGGATGCTACAACCCCCCCTCTCCCCGTCCACCCCTTCCTATAGTACATAACTATCTATACCGATTCTAGTCCTTCCAGTACTTCATCTTAGTAACTTTAAAGGATTTATTATAAGAATTTTGTATTTGGTGCAAAATTATCTAATACCCAAGTTCAACGACTATTACTGCTAAAGTAATAAAGTTGTATTAACCGCTGTAATTTTCCTTGAAAGTCCATGAACTGCACTATCATCATGAATTTTTTCAGACTTTTCAAGCCAGCAGTTTAGGTTTTACAGGGCCCCCCCTAGGACGCCCTACTAAAACAAAAATTTGCACTTTAAAGTTGAATATTTCGTAAATGGAGCATAAAATCGAAAAATAGTATTAGCAGCCCCTAAATCATTTCAAAATACCTATTCAATGATACCTCATTCGATGGGCTAGACGACGAAAAAAAAATTCATACTCACACCACTTGTATGGGAGCTAAACTAAAAAAAAATATTTTTCAAAATTTTATTTTACCACTTTGTCAGCGTGGTAAGTTTACATACTCGTACAAAATTTCAGCTTTCTAGTACAAACGGTCTCTTCAACCTCGGACAGACGGACAGACAGACGGACATGACGAAACTATAAGGGTTCCTTGTAGGTACTACGGAACCCTAAAAAACATTCTTAAGTGTAATGTAAAATTGAATATTATTTTCTTAACTGAATAATTTTGAATCGTTATAATTTCGTTCCTGAAATAAATCTAATTTTAATAACATTTGCTTACCAAACAAAAACTATGAGAAATATTGGTTTGTATCATTGAACTTTTACGTAGTCTAAGTCAAAATATCATAATGAAATAGTTGTATACGTACATGTCATATGAATTGCAAGGGTCTATCGCTTCAAGTTTTTATTTTAGCTTAGCCTTTGAAGCTTACCTAGATTTAATGGATTAGAAGGACAACTGCCGGAACACACCGTTAGGTGCTTCGCGACAGATTTTCTACTTGAGAGTGGTAGCTAACTAGGTGGGCATACGCAAAATGCCCTACCACCATGCTATAACGGCTGCCATCCTAAGACAACAACCGCGACCAACGGCATAACGTGCTCTTCGAAGCACGGAAGCGCAATGTTGGTAGCCGTGACCCATCCAAGTCATGGCTACGACGGACGTTGCTTAACATAGCTGATCAATTAAGAACGGCTAAGCTAACTTCGCTACGAGCGCTTTGAAATAAAATAAATAACAATATTATATATTATAATATAATATATGTACATTTCTTGCCCAATATACCGCCTTCCAATGAGAGGAGATAATAGCTGCTCCAGCATCATTGTTGAGCTAACAAATACTCATAAGAAAATGCAGCTACTAGGTGCAACAAAGTCGTTTAACAAGTCGCATACTCACGACCCACTGAACTCAACCCATCTTGGAATAAAAGAAAACAGTAAGACTATTTTCTTATCCGAACACCTGACATCAAAAACCAAGAGACTGCTTTATCTGACTAAAGAATTTGCTAAGTCAGAGCGCTATGACTTTTGTTGGGTAAGCAATGGTACAGTATATTTAAGAAAGATCCAAGGGGCACCATTCATAGCCATAAGAAATGAAAACCAGCTGAAGGAACTCAAATGACTAATAAGCTATCAAAACCAAGTTAATGTTTTTAATATTTGTATATTTTTGTATCATGTAATGTATTTCTATGGCCTACCGTCCCAACAATATTATTTAGTACTCACCAAAGCAATCTTCAATAAACAAAACAGTTGTTATTTTCGCATTCACTCACAATCAACACTTAAGTACTCAAACCCGTATTACGTTTTTACACTAAACATACACATGTGTGTTACTAGCATTAATTACACATATAGCATAGCTGTAGGCCACTGCAAACGCAAAAAACAGTCTATAAGCGATAATTCATGCAATACAACCTTTGTGCATATTATTATAATAGTGAACGGGAGCGCGCGCGCGGACGACGATCGCGTTCAAACTGACTACCGGTTTCCAAAAGCAAAGACACTCTGCGCCTATGATATAATGAACAGATTGAAGGAATGCATTGCTGCACTCGTATATTATTATGACATAATATTTTTGCTATACTGCAACAGCATACTGTGCTATTTATTGAGGACTGAACGTAGTTCCAGTACATACATAGTACTAGTACGTAATATAAATACTGATATTTGTTATGTTGCAACGCTAGTATTTTACTGTTTTATTTTGCGTGAACTAATTGACTACGGCAACTTAGAGCAATTAAGCTGTTTATATATATTTTATAACTTGGTAAACGTCCTATTAAGTACGAACAATAATATAGGCATACACTGCACCGAAGTTCAAATGAGCCTAAAATGGATTTATTATACTCATAAGTCTCTGCGTAGTCTATTTGTTTATTTATTGTTTTATTTTTGTTTCTGTATATTATCTGTTCCGTTAAACATTAATGATGGCTAACACACTAAATACCATAATTGATGAGCTAGATAGTACTCAATTTATTGAATTCACTAGTTTGGAGGATCCTAATTTGTGTATAAAATATTTTGGGGATACAAATAATAAGCTAACTTTGGTATCTCAAAACATAAGGAGTATAAGAAAGAATTTTGACAACTTCATACTATTCTTGCACAGGTTAAGATTCTTGCCAGATTTAATTATTCTTTCCGAGTGCTGGACTGACTCGAGTTACTGTGGAACTATTCTACAAGGTTACACATGTATCTTTTCTAAAAAAAATTATAACCAAAATGATGGTATCGTAATATTCGCCAAAAACGACCTCAAATGTAGTTTTACTGAACCATCTTTCAAGGACGCAAATTGCTTGATTGCTGAAATAGAAAGTTACAATTATACTATAATTGCTATCTATAGACCACCAGTTTTAAAAAAGAAGGAAAATTTTGACAATTTTTTCAACTCTTTGGATGACGTAATCAATACCTGTAAAAGTTATAATATTGTCATAGCGGGTGACATAAATATAAATATATCTGAAAGTGGTGGATTGGATAGTAAGAGGGATAAATACCTAAACCTTATTGCTCATCATGGTTTTGTTCCTAGTTTCACTGCACCAACTAGAGGTGCTAGTTGTTTGGATCATTGTATGATTAGGAGCAAACATCAGGCTAAGGTGGTTATTTCTCCGTCTGGAGTAACAGATCATGACACTGTTATTGCTTGTTTTCAGTCAGACATAAAACAACAAGTGTTAGCCTCAGAGACGAATGCAACTCATCGCAAAATAAATTTTAATAGCCTACTACCGGCACTGGCGGACCTGGACTGGAGCTTTTTAACCGAGCTTGATGATGTAAATTTAGTTGCTAATAAAATTATAGACACCCTTAGTAAAACTATTACCAACCATACACAAGAACACAAGAAAAAACGCAGTCGCCTAACTCCAATTAAGCCTTGGATTACACCGGGACTTGTAAAATGCATCATTAAGCGGGATAAAATGCACATTGAGGCCAGGAAAAATCCTAAATGCGATAAAACGCAAAAAAGCTACAAAAAGTACAGAAACTACTGTAACAACGTGCTCCAAAATGTCAAAGATAATTATGACCGCAAACTAATAACAGATGCCAAAGGAAGCAGTAAACTGACATGGGATGCAGTAAAAACAGTATGTGATTTAAAGAAGCAGCACTCTACAAACAATGAATTATTGAATATTGAATCGGACACAACTAAATCACTTAATAAAGTTAATGAATATTTTGCTGGAATTGGTGAGACTTACGCTACCTCTATATTAAATGAATTAAACCTAACTGAAAATGAATTAGTAGGACTGGTTAACGTAACGTCAAAAAAGTCACCCTCTTCATTTTTTATGACACCTACAAATGAAACAGAAATAATGGGTATAATAAGTAATTTAAAATCACGGTCCGCTCCCGGCCCTGACAATATTTCTAATGACGTCTTGAAAATAGCAAAATCAGAACTAGCTTTTCCTATTGCATATCTGTGCAACCTAAGCTTAAGTTCTGGTGTTGTACCAGATTGTTTGAAAGTCGCAAACGTTTGTCCAATACATAAAGGAAATGACACTAAAACTGCAGAAAATTACCGACCCATATCACTATTGAGTACGTTATCTAAAATACTAGAAAGAGTTGTTAATAAGAGACTACTAAATTACCTCGAGACCGAAAAGCTTTTAGCAGACAATCAGTATGGTTTTCGCAACGGGAAATCAACAGAGGATGCTGTCACTAATTTAACAGACTTCGTAGCTCAAAAAATGGACGATGGCTACAGGTGTATCGGCATCTTTCTCGATCTTGCGAAGGCATTTGACACCGTGTCCAGACCTATTTTACTAAAAAAGCTAGAATGTATAGGAATTCGAGGTGTTGCTCTTGACTGGTTCCGATCATACCTAACAAACCGTGAGCAGAGGATTAAAGTAGCAGACCATTTTAGTGACCTTAAAAGTGTTAAATACGGCATTCCTCAAGGAAACGTCATTGGCCCTACACTCTTTTTGGCTTACATCAATGATCTCTGTACTCTAAACCTGCAAAGTACAAAACTTTTTGCATACGCAGATGACACTGCCTTAATATTTTACGAAAAGACGTGGGAAAAAACCCGAAATACTACTCAAAAAGGTCTGAAAGCGGTGTCTAATTGGCTTCAGCACAATCTCTTGACTCTTAACACCAAAAAGTCAAAAGTAATTTGTTTTAGGATCTCACACAACTCCGCACCTAGTACACCCATATCCCTGAAATTACATACTTGTCATAATGATCATTGCTGTTTATGTCCTACTTTGGAAAATGTGCATGATTTAAAGTATCTTGGCATTCTGATTGATGAGAGTCTTTCTTGGGTTTCTCACATTGAACACCTAAGTGCCAGAGTAAGAAAATTAATGCACATATTTAAAAGACTTCGAAACGTAGCAAATGAAGAGATTCTCAAGCTAGTCTATACTGCCTTATGCCAGAGTATATTGAATTATGGAATAACAGCATGGGGCGCTGCACTTAAAACATATTTCCTCAAAATAGAACGCGCTCAAAGAGCTATTCTGAAGGTGGCATACAAAAAGCCTTTCCGTTTTTCAACTGATGCCCTTTATACTGATAGCCAGTTTCTGCGAGTGAGACAATTATTCATTGTAGCAATTATTATAAAATTCCACAAAACATCAAACCAATCTATTAGAGGTTTAGGATCGCGTAGACCAGGGTGGCACACAAAACTGAAGCGCACAGCGTTTGCACAGCGGTTTTATTTATACTTGGGACCTCACTTATATAGTCAGATCAATAAAAAGCTAAACATACTCAATTCCAGTAGATATGTATGTAGATTGAAACTGAGCAATTGGTTACGAAACTTTAACTACTCAGAAACGGAAAAATTAATGCGACGTATTATATAAATGCCAAAAAACACAAACGCTTACAAACATGCCTAGAACACCCCCTCCCACACACATATAATGCAACAATATTAACTTTAATAAAAATAACTCCATTTAATTTTATATATTATTATAATTAATTATTATTATAAAATTGAAATTTATAAAGTAAATTGTATGTAATTAATAGTTTTGAATGTTTTAATATGATTTTATATAAATTTTTGTCTTGTATATAAAATAATTCCATTATTTTTTATATTATTATTATTGTGAAATTTAAATTACTAAAATATTTAATAATTATTATAAAATTGTAATTTGTAATGTAAAATGAATGTAATTAATAGTTTTCAATGATTTATAATGATCTTATTTTAATTTTTGTCTTGTATAGATGCAATATCAATTATATAAATTTGTATATTAGGAAGTAAATAGACTTCCCAAAACAGGGAATCCTAGTGGGAAGCCTATTGATATAGATTAATTATTATGAAACAATGTCTTTGGAAATAAATTATTAAAAATTATTATTATTATTAATTCTTCATCATCACACATTTCATCAATTCAATACATCTTACATTTTTAGGTTTCTTCAAAACACGTACGCTGATTATTGTTCGGTACTGCATTGAAGTCTGTTTCTGAAATCTGTATACTAGTATACTGTCAATAGTACGAGTATCCATTCAGACATTGTCTTAGAAAGAGGAAGAAATTCTTTAGAAAACATCTTATTTGAACACTTAGTATTGAAAATATGATGAAACTACGTTTTTATGGAGAGCGCTCAGTGAACCCTACTCTCAAAGTAGTAAAAAGTATCCGAGGTCTAGTCTGGACTAGATTTATACTTATTTATTTCATGAAGTAATGAAAATGCACCTGTAGAACTAAGTTTCCAAGAGTGCATCCGTTCGGATCCCACGGTATTACCGGCTACCGTTGGATTTTAGACTAAGCTCTTCCTACTGAACTTATGTATATATTCTACCGTTATACTAGCACTTTAGAGTGAGTTTTATTTGTACATCTTTTTTACACGACTACCCAAATAAGAAGTGATATGTTTTCAGGGTTCGTATATGTATTTTTGTGAGTTTCTTTATTGCACCATAACTTATAAGCGGCTTAACTGGTTACCATGTATGAGATATCGTTAGATTCATCTTGATAGCGAAGGTGACACTAGGTACAGTCGCCTGCAATAATAAGTATACACTTCGTTATTTTCATAATAATGTGATGTCACTAAATTCTTATTGATTTAAGTTAATATACACATGAGTGAAACAACTCAATTTATTCTTTGAATTTAAGATACTTCAGTTTACATAGAGAGACACATAAGTCTTTGCCACAATTTTGAAAATTACAATGTGTATACTTATTATTGCAGGCGACTGTACGTATAAATATAAAAAAGCAGACCGATTTTATACGCCATATTGTTACAAAATATTTTTTTTCACCAAAACCCATTGTGTGTGGTATCAAAATGAAGGCTAAGAAACGATTCCATAAATGTGTATAACTTGCAGTTTTAATTGCAATGGAATACTAAAACGCATAATGAAAATTAATTATTTGCTGTGGGTTTTTTAATTTTTAATTAGTTTATACTTGTACGCTGTCCAGTCAATCCAGGGAGCGGTTTCCTAAGGGTTTGCCACAGGAATGCAATTCTAATAAATTGTACCAAATAACTTCGATAGCTCAGTGCGAAGAATAGAAAATTGCATAAGCCAACTCACCATGCTCGGCTCAGCTCCGGTGCATGCTATGGCACAGCGCTGTGCAATCCCTGGATATAATCACCATTAGATATGTGAGCACTTCACTGGGCAAGAGATTGTTTTCGTCGGGTATGATGCAGGAGTTATTAATTTGGGGTTTGAGAGTAGGTATACACACGCGATGGAGTTATGTGCGCTTCGAGTGAAAGGTCCGGTTGAGACTGGCAGGCGAACCAGTGAGAGGCAATATGACACATAACTACCCTCTATTGAGCAACCGTATCAAAAATAATCTAAAACCTAACTACCTTCGATAGATGTCGATACCAGCTTTTCCTAAGTATTAATTGCGAGGCTTCAACAATACTTGTGTGTATTTAAAATTCAAAGACGCTTAATTATTTTTTTAACTATGAGTTATTATGAGTTTTTAATTATGACTATCACTAATTAACTCTCAGTAGTAGTCCTGAGTCCAGTGTGCCTGTTACATGATAATAAGCACATAAAATATTACATGACACCAAATAACTTTTAACTAAAACGTTGCGTTGATCATAGTCACTTGTTAGTTCGAGTTGTTATCCATACTTCTAGACTAATATTATAAAGAGGAAAGTAACGAATAAACATAAAACTACTGGACCGACTTTAAATTGTTTCACTATTAGAATCCAACATTATTCCTAATGAACCTAGGCTTTAGATTATTTTGAAATATATGTATTTTTTTTAATTTTGGTAAAATACCCGTGCGAAACCTAGTCGGGCCGCTAGTCGAAAAATATTTCTAAGCAGTTTGAAGCAGTGATAACTCAGTGGCATAAGCAATGGAGTGGCGCGCAGCAGGTCCATGGTACGAATCCCGCCACGGGCTTGAGCTTCACAGCATGGTGGGCAATTTGCAAATACCCGCCTGGCTAGCTACCACCCTCAATTAGAAAATCTGTCGCCAAGCACCTAACGGTATGTTCTGGCAGCTGTCCTCGTGAGCTAGTAATTTTAAGTTAAGCCTGTTAACACCTTCAACCACACCACCACTTAACATCAGGTAATTGTGATCAAAGGCCTTACCTATCAGCACGAAAAAAGTGTTTGGTACGTTTTCGTATATCGTAAGGCATTTCATATAAATTTTATTATGAGTAAGTACGTGTACTATTTAACAACCAAAACATAAATTAACCAAGCTCTCCGTTACATGCTGTCTGTTTTATTTCCACTTTTCACGTTCAATATAAGACAGTGAATAGTAAATAAACAGTTGTTTTTGCCATTTGGAATAAAAGCTTAACAAAATGCTGGTGGTGCTCGGAACTATTGCCTTGAATAGAAACTAAGTACAAGCATTTTATTTTAATATTTTCTTATTTCTTGGAGAAATTTCACTTTAAAGAAAAGAATATAAAAGTATAATAAGGTCTATTGTCATTATGTATGGATAAAAATGATGGGCAACACAAAATCAGGGTAAAAGAGGAGTCATGCGATAATCATCGCATCAACGTTAAGGTCCACCATTCGCGAATGACGCGTCTCCCCCATTGGGGGGATTTGCTATAATTCCCACCCTTGGCAGATATCTTGGGGATCGCAGTAGACGTTGTCAGTTCTTCAGAAGGCCTTCTGAAGAACTGACAACGGCTTCAGAATTTTGAAGCGCTCGTAGCGAAGTTTACTTAGCTGTTCTCAACCGATCAGCAAAGTTAAGCAACGTCGCGCGCGGTCATGAGTTGGATGGGTGACCGCTAGTGACATTACTACTGAGCGTTTCCGTGCTTCGGAGGGCACGTTAAGCCGTCGGTCACGGTTGTTGCCTTAGGATGGCAGTCGTTATAGCATGGTGGCAGGGCATTTTGCGAATGCCCGCCTGGCTAGCTACCACCTTCAAGTTGAAAGATCTGTCGCCAAGCACCTAACGGTGTGTTCCGGCAGCTGTCCTTGAGAGCCAGTACTTCTAGGTTAGCCTGAACAACATCTTCGACCACATCATCACTTACCAACAGGTGAGATAGTGGTCAAAGGCTAACCTATACAGCATCAAAAAAAAAAAAAACGGCCCTACTTTCCACTTTTCGGTATTGATCCCTTTGTAGTCTCTTACTACACCCACGGGGAAGGAATGGGTAGTATGCGATTTTACTTATGTGATATTATTCGAATAGACAAAATATTTAATAAGTATATCCAAGCAAACTTGTAAGACTGTACTCCCAAGCAGCTATCGACAAGCTTACTCTCTCTTTCGTCAACCACACGCCTAATCATATAGCGATACAAGCATACATAGGTGGTGGTTTTGCATGGTAGTAGGGTAGAAATTATGTCGTCAAGCACCTAATGGCAGCTTTCCGGCAGCTGTCCTCAAGAGTCAGCAATTCTAGGTTAGCCTGAACAACATCTTCGAGCACTTCATCATTTACCATCAGGTGAGATAGCGGTCAAAAGCTAACCCTTTGATTAGATTTTTGAATATTTACATCGATCAAATTAATCAAAAATATGAAATAATAAATTACAGGCACAAGAGACTTTTAACATCTGGTGGTCCTCGTGCTTATTCTGTCAAATACACATAAACAAACACAAAAATACTTATCAAAATGTTTGTTGGGACTAGCAGAAATCAACCCAGGTAGTTAGCATTTTACCGATAAACATGTATATATTATTATAAGTGATCAGCCCTGGATATAGAGGTCAGTTTAGCATTAAAGAACCTGTTCTGACGTATAACAAAAAAGTTAATGCCAGGGACTGTTTGTATTATGATTTCCTTTGAATACATACATAGTTAATGTTTAGGGATGAGAACTGACTCTCAAAGATTGCTGCCAGAGCATCCTTTAGTTACTTGGCAGCAGATTTTTTTCTTGGGGTAGCTTATGCAAAATGTCTGAGTTTTTGGGCCACACGTAGGCCATCAACGTAGTATAACGACTGCCATACTAAGACAACAACTGGGACCGACAACGGCTTAACGTGCCTTCCGAAGTATGGAAGCAATCAGTAGTAAATGTCACTAGCGGTTACCCATCCAAGTTGTGACCGCAGAGAACGTTTCCCTACAACAAAGAGGCAAATAACACTGCGAGCAATCCTATAAAAAAATAGACTTGCATGATCTTGCATGCTATAATGAGGGATAAAATTTGTAACTAAAAGAGTTTTTTTTTATAAAGGGTTTTTCATAGAGAACTTTGTTTTCTATAACAAAATAAAATAAGAATTTAGATGAAAATGATTAAATTTTTATTGTAATACGAAGAGAAAAGTTTGGCAATTATTAATGAACATTGATATCTGGCAAACGTCCACCACGAGCACGGTGACAGATGTCGATTCTTTCATGCAATGCAGGAAGAAGAACAACCCTCACACACTTTCAGTTTTTCGTTTCGCCGCAGTATTCAAAAACGTTACTACTAATTTATACCAAAACAAACAATGCTTGTCAACTACTCCGTTCCTACCCACCACAGTTCAGAAATACTTGCAGTCACGAAATCGCGTGTCAAAGTACAATAGCGAGTTTTCACCCAAAAGCATTGGCTTTTTATTATTCGTATTAAAATCTCTTACACCTTGTCGGAATATCGAAAATGTAATAACCTCGCTTTTGGAATAGTGACAGACAAAATCATTTTTAGCCGGGTGTAATGGTCGGTTTATATTTTCGTTTAAAATACGAATATCGTCAAAGTTTGAAGGTTTCATGGCCTACAGTTTTACTGTCTTAAAAGAAGGTTTTATTTATATAGATAGCTTGTGGACTTTTAGCAAAACGGGGTACATTTTATTTTATTTCAGACCCCAAAAATTAGTATATAAAATTTAATCAAAATTATATAAGGTTAATTAATCTTATTTTCTTGTGATTCGTTACACATACTCAACTATGGCATAATCTATACTAATAATAAAACTGTAACAGATCTAATTCTGTACATGGAAGATATAATGAAAAAAAAAATTGAGAGCAATCTGTAGCTAACACAGATGCCAAAACTATATTTTTTTAAATTTTTGTCTGTCTGTCTGTCTGTCTGTATCCCGGCCGCGCATCAGTCCAAAACTTATGATGGAAATCAATGAAACTTAACACGATTTAAGTTCATACTGTTAATAATAACAAATATTTTAAAAATATTTTACGAAAACATCAAATTAATATTTTAATAAAACACTTAAAAATATATCTAGTGACAATTCCGCCCAATTTTCCTGCTAAGCCGACGTGACGTCACGAACGCCACGCAGCCAAACCGGAAGAACCTTCGAATCGTTTCGCTTCTACACGAAGCATCCTCAGGAGGACTTGACTCTTCGAGCGCACGATCGAGAATGATACTGTTAATTATTTGAGGGATCCTGAGGTATACACTATGAATGAAAGTCTTCACTTACTCACTTGATATTTGTATTGTCTTTGAACATGGTTTGGGTTACACAGCACTTAAATTACTATTTTAATTTATTTATTTTGTAGGAACACATATGGCCTGTTGGCCGATGCGAGACGAGAGAGCGAGGCAGCTTTAATTAATTAATATGGCAATATCAAACATTCTCGCTCCTTTACATAAAATAATATAAGTTTAATAAGAATGTTGTCTTAGGTTTTCGCGATTATTACGCATAGTAATTAAACAACTTTAAACCGTTTAAAGTTATGTAATTACTAAGTTTAATAAGCTTTCAGGTGACTATATCAATTATATAATTAAGTTTTATTTATGAATTTGAGTGAAGCTATACATTTAATAAACTTTGAAAAGGGTAAACATTAATTATGTGAAAGGTAAGCCAGATTTTATTTATACAATTAGGTAATTTATTCATTTATTACAAGAAATTTTGAAAGTGATTTTTGCCAATTAGATAGATAAACAATGTTGTGAGCTTTTCTACAAAGATATCATATAAAATATAAATTACAGTATCTAGCTCTAAGCATTTCAATGGCTCAGCTTTTGAGCTTTTGAGCTTTTCGCCATAATATTCTCTGTAAAGATGTCTGTTGGGGATTTATGAAAATACCCCTGAACATTTTGACTATGTCACATGAGAAGGCATATTTATAGGATCTGAACCTCAGTATAAGGCCTTGGTACAATATGTCATTAAGGGATAACTTGGTTGAAGTGGGAGCCGAGGCATGGAATACTGCACGGACCCGTGTTGAGATACTATCTGGTTTTAGTACTGCTAAGTACCGGCATATAGTATGTTGGCTTGTCTTCAGGTGATAATGTTTGTATATAATGGGCATGTCCTAACTCAACCAATTCTTCTATGAAGGCTTTGTACTCTGAATAGAGTTTGGCATCTTTCTGCATTCTTGACTCTAGTTACAAAAAAAAACGATAAGCAATGTTAAATGAACTACCTAGGTCCTGTAATTTATCCTGTTGAAGCGGTAGGTTCACCGTATCTACCTGTGATGTCACGTGTGGTTGTGGACATGTAGAGCTCCTCACAGTAAATATCAGCCGGTGAAAGTAGCTTTTTGCGAGGCAGTTCTTCCTGCTCCCAAAAGGATTGTAGCAGATCGTCTGTTGATGGAGCTGTGATATGCATGCTAACATGCGAGTGGCCATGAGAGCTAGGTACAGAGGACTCTTGAGTGAATGGGCCAGATACTACCCACCCAAAAAGAGTCTCAATAAGGTAGGGTAGCGTGGGACTGAGTTTAAAACGTCCTGACTTTAGTACTGCATAGAACAATTCAGCACCTATGAGGATATCAATAGTACTAGGCATAAAAAACGTGGGGTTTGCTCTCTTTATGTTATTGTCCGCGCCACAACGCGGGCGGATGAGGCCATCCGCCCATGTTGTGGCGCAGATACCCTCCCCCGCCATCCACCCATAGGCCGGGTCTGCGGGGCAGGGTATCTGCGGCCCACGTCAGCAGCCAGCTTGACATTTTGATTAAGTCCATTCAAAGAGACGCGTGCGTACATTAAACTCTCTCATTTGTGGTACCACTCGACATAATATTACTCTCGGCTACCTATTGTATAAACCATTATCAAATGCATAAGTACCTACTCGTGACTTAAGTACATAAGAGGGCGTTTGCCATAATTCCCACGCTTGACAGGCATCTTGGGGATCGCAAAATAAGATTCCTCAGAAAGTACTGCTGCCCTGCTTTGTTGTATTCGGCAGTATAATTGTTTTATAGTGAAATTTTGTAATCTACCCATGAATTGGGCCGAACATTAGTGTTTAATATTTATAAAAAAAAATGCATTAGCAATAATGCTATTTAGCGTAGATACACCATTCTCGTGTCCAATGCAGCCCAATTTTAATAATGGCATTCTACAATATTAGCAATATCTTAAATTTTCGGTAACCATTAAATCGTTGGACAAATATGAAATAGGTTCAATTTTAAACGTTTTTACTAAAATAATGATATGTAGTCGAATTTAGGAGTAATACGACCTTAGATACTGTAGTTCAATTTCCATTCAAATACTATATTAGCATATCCCAATGAATGTATAGAATAACAATTAAATAAGGTTAACACTGCCATAAATAACTATCAGCCATTTATTATCAATGTCAAAATAAACATGTTAAGCTCTCGGTTGGAATAAAAAACGATTTCCCTTCTCCGGCCGCGGTAAATAAATAATGTCCGGAGCCGGATATTCACCCCATCTCTAGTTTACGATTATGACTAGTATGATAAGAGCTGTAGGCGCTAATTCAAGCGTAGGCGCGATTTAAGTGGTACTCCAGGCCTTTGTAGACTAAATAATATTAGTTTTTTTGCCTTTGTTAATATAATTTGAAGAAGTGGGAGGTGCCAATAGTTTATTTCTTACCGTATAATAATGATACTTAAAGTAGCTCAGCAGACAGCTTTTTATCGGTCAACTGTGGGGGTATATTAATTTATATTTGAATGGTTTCTATGTAATTACGTAAATAGTACAAAAATCTCCTAGGTATCTCTATCTGGCAGGTTTCTTAGAAAAGCTGCCAAAGCAAATTATCTCATAATTGGTAGATTTATTACTTTTTTATTAAATGTGCTAGATAGCACGGTACTAAGTACTGTATCAGCCGGATTGTCCACTGCTGAACTCAGCCTCCCCCATTATGGGGGGTTTGTCATAATCCCCACGCTCGACAGGCGTCTTGTAGATCGCAGTGTGAGATATCAGTTCCTTAGAAAGCGCTGCTGCCCACCTTCTGTTGTGTTACCCTTAGTCGCCTCTTACGACACCTACGGGTACAGATGGGTGGGTGAAATTGTAGCCCAGCAACCCACGGGATTTACATACATTTAATACAAAAGGAGGTTTTTGTGAGTTTATATATGTATGTTTATATGTATAACACGGTATATAAGTTTAATAATTCATTAGGCACCTATTTTAAAAACTTCAATGTATTATAATGATTTATATGCTTAGGCAGAGATATTCAAGTTCAGAAACTAACAGTATTTTTTTCAGGTCTTGTTCTAACTATAAACATTGCCTTGAAGGTTCTTGTTTGTTTAAGAATTGTTATTTCTTCCAATCTTTGTCACATTTATCAAACAAATACTTTTCAATACAACTTTAAGTCACATTATCTGGAACTTCACAGTATTTGTTGTTTTTCATATTCATTTTATTTTGTAATGGTACTTACCTAACGCATTTATTCCCCAAACAGTCACAATTTTCTCTCCACGGCATTATCACCGTGTTAAATGGTCTATCAAGTGGTACAAACATTATATACTACGTAATAACTGCGTTCGTGTCCTCGTAAATAACGTTTTCTTTCACATATATTCAGAACTTCAGTGTAGTACGGGTTGTTATTGTAAGAAGTTAGGATTATATATTTTGATCAAGCAGTAACTTCGGCATCAGGAAAAAGTCAGGTAGTGGAATCCTAATTTTCATATAAATCTAACAGATTGTTTCGAACCATTTTGAGCGTGAACTGGAACGCACCTAGCTGCCATCTTGTTGTAAAATTGTGTTGTTTTTGTGAATGTGGTATTAATTTCTTTTTGAGAATACTCTTTTGAATATTGAAATTTGGTGCTAACTTTGATAAAATTAAGTTCCAAGCGTTTTGATACGGCGAGCAAGCCGCTTGTGTTTTGAGGGAAGTACTTCTGTGTGACTCGATTCAAATTGATCCAACTCCTCACCCTTTCACCAATTTGATGAATAAACGTGACCAATAACGATTGACTTTCGATGAAAGGATGATCCTAGGAACTCTTTCTTGAGGGCGCTGGGCACCTGTAAGTGTTTGAAGTATTATTATTAGGTTAGGTTAAATAATTTAGAGCCGCGAGTTGCGGTCTAGTAGACCCCCCGTTGCAACCAGTTCAGGGCAGACGTGGTTTTTCTTCCACTGCACCCATATTTCTTGCACGTGTCAGGCGCGGGTGGATACACAGATCGACAAATTGCACCATATTTCCATGTAATCTTAGGAACTAAGTTTCATTAACTTCTAATTGTTGAAATCTTCATTCATGATGACATCTGTAGATCGTGTGTATAATAATAATAATAATAATATAAGCTTTTTATTTTCTTACACTCTATTTACTTAAGTAACATTGTTCTAACTTTTTTCTTAATTCTACAATACAATACATTTTAATAAAATCCTAATCTAAAGTGTAAGGACCGCTTTGAGCGGTGAAAGCCTCCTCCATCTGCCTCCATCTCTCCCTATCTCTCGCTGCCCGGCTCCAAGTAACACCGGCTGTTTTGGCGATGTCATCGCACCACCTTTTGCACGGTCTTCCTGGTCGTCTCTTTTTATCCATGGGGTGCCAGTTAGTTGTTGTTTGCGACCACCTTTCGTCTGTTACCCGTTGTAAGTGTCCCGCCCATTTCCATTTTAGCTGAAGGACTTTTCTCACTGCGTCTTTTGCCTTCGTCTTCTTCCTTATAGTGCTGTTTTTTATTTTATCTTTCAGCTTGTGGCCTGTGTAACTTCTCTCGATTCCTCTTTGACACACTCTTATTTGATCGAGTGTCTTCTTCGTGAGTGGCCATGTCTGGCATGCATATGTGAGGCATGGTAACAAGCACATTTCCATTGCTTTCGTTTTTAATTTTATTGGTAAGTTGTTTTTGAAAATATCTTTCATACTCCAGTATTTATTCCACGTGGTTTTTGTTCTTCGCAAAATTTCTTTTTCAGTGCAGTTTTTGAAGGTGATCAGATGTCCTAAGTATATATAGTCCTCTACAAAATCCAAATATGTGTTTTGAATTTCTATGGGTACCTTTTGTCTGTTGGTCATTATTTTTGTCTTATCTTCGTTGACTTCTAGTCCTACTTTCTTGCTTTCTTCACAGAGCGACTCTAGCATGGTTTGTAGTTCTTGTGGGTCTTCCGAAAGCAACACAATGTCGTCAGCGAAGCGTAAATGTTATAAGTACTTTCCGTGTATTTTTAAGCCTTTTCTCTCCCACTCTACTTTCCTGAAGACTTGTTCAAGTACAGCTATGAAAAGCTTTGGAGAGAGGGGGTCACCTTGTTTCACACCTCTTTGTATTCTGAAGGGGGGTCCACGTTTTCCTAAAGAAATTTGTGAGGTGCTGTTCTTGTAAATTTCTTTTACCAGGTCTAAGTAATCTTTATTTACTCCTTGTGTTGATAAGGCTTCCCATATAGAGTCGTGATATACTGAGTCGAAAGCTTTCCGATAATCAATAAATATGATATATAAAGGTTTATCATATTCATTATATCTTTCTATTATCATTTTCAGGGTATGAATGTGGTCTACTGTTGAAAAGTTTTTCACAAATCCAGCCTGCTCTACCGGTTGGTTTTCATCTATAATTTTTGTCAGGCGTCTCAGAAGAGTTGTAGAGAACAGTTTATACAAGCATGATGTTAGACTTATTGGCCTGTAGTTCGAAATTTGGTTTGCGTCACCTTTCTTGTAGAGTAGTACTATGTGTGAGTTAGTCCATTGCTTTGGTATTTGTTTTGTAATAAGTATCTGATTAAAGAGGTTGGTTAGCGGTGCTACCAGGATGTCTTTACCTGCTATAACCATTTCATTTGTTATGCCGTCCGGCCCTGGGCTTTTTTCAGTCTTCAGTTTCTTGATTGATTGTAATATTTCGTTTTCCTGGAATTCTGGTACATGTTCATTATTTTCAGGGACTAAATTAATATGTCGATTGTGAAGTATGGAATCTTCCATCGAATAAAGTTTTCTGTAAAAAATCAGTTGCTATTTTCATTTATCCCTTCTCTGTTTGTGACAATTTCTCGTGCTGTATTTTTGAGTTGCCCCATCAACTGTTTTGAGTTGTTTAGATGTTTATAGGCTCTTTTAACAGCACCAGAGTGTTCTAGATACTTTTCTATAGTATTCATTCTATATTTCTTAGTATTATATTTTATATATTTATGAATCTTTCCGTATAATTTACTCAGTCGATCTTTTTCATCTTTTGTTTTATTTTGTTTCATTTGCAGTTTGTGTTTTTCTTCTTTCAGTTCTATGATTTTATCTGTCATTATCTGATCGTGTGTATATTGATGACAAAATAGTCATATGAGTACATGATGCTGTTCCGATAACGGAGCTGTGGGCCTGGTATAAATTATATTCATAACGCTGGACCACACATGGCTATTTGTATACAAATACAAATGCAAATTTATTGGTAAAATCACAAGTATTTGCTGTATTTGACAAATAACTTGCATGTGTAGACGGGATATTGGCCAATTTTAAGCCCTATTTGACAAATATAGGTAAAAACAAACACGCCTTTTGAAGCATTCGTAGCAAACTTTGCTTAGCCGTCCTTTACCGTCAGCTAAATTAGGCAACATTCACTGCGGTCATGGCTTGGATGGGTTAGCTAGTGACATTACTACTGAGCGTTTCCGTGCTTCGGAGGTCCCGGTTGTTGTCCTAGGATGGCATTCGTTATATTTGTAGTTGCGAATGCCTGCCTGGCTTCCACCTGAAAGTAGAAAATCTGTCGCCAAGCACCTTACGGTGTGTTACGTGAGCTGTCCTTGAGAGCACGTAATTTAAGGTTATCCTGAACAACATCTTCGACCACATCATCATCAGACGAGATAGTGGTCAAAATTTAAAAGGTTTTTTTATAACATATAATATTTTATTTGTTTATTTATAGCTTATCAGCGTTTATTTTATTATTTATAGCTTACCATCAACTATAAAATAAACGCCTAACCGTACATCTGTTGGTTTGACAAGGCATATCAAAGAAGAAAAACATGCAATATATTGGCAACACATGGTCAGATAAACACAAGCGCGTAAACTGTCAACCAGTGTGGACGGAATAGTGTTCAACTAATTAAATCCGGCCGCAAATGCAGATGTTGTTTTGAAGCAATAATGGCCGAGCGGTAATGGCTATGGACTTCCTTCTCGTAGATCCCCACCACCGGCTTGAGCTTCACTGTATGGTGGAAAGGCATTTTGCGAATTCTTGCCTGGCTAGTTACCACCCTAAAGTAGGAAATCTGTTGCCAGCACCTAACTTCGCTAGACAGCAGTCCTTGAGTGCCATTCAAATGACAAGCACATGAAACTTAACAACTGTAGCTGTGTTGTGTGTTCAGTGGCTCAGGGTGACGGGCGCAGTGTATGTAGATGTAGAGCTTAGTCAGCTTAACTGATATCCGACTAACCTCTGCCTCGTGATTATTCCGCCACAATCCCATAAAAAAACCCTAATGTACTTGTACAAACTACGTTCTGCTAACAAAGACGTTTGTTGTATTGGTATTTGCCTCCCTGTGTGGACGGTTGTGCCGCCTATTTTCCAGTATCAAAACGTCGAATAATCTGCCAAATACTGCCAAGATGCAATCAAAAATACAAATAGCCATGTGTGGTGTAAGCATAATACGCCGCGAGCGCCTAAACGTGATTTGTATGACAAAATGCTTGATTCACTAACGCGCCGCAATGGAAACTGCTTTTGCCATACAAAATTGCGTACAATCGCTTGCGGTGTATAACGAGTAAAAATTAAGCTGGACCACTGGACAGTTACAGACTTAACTACGTAATGAGTCTGATTTCCAAAACATAGAAAATATTTTAATGAATAGATTCAGGCGTTACTTTGCGGAAATTCATATTTAATAATAACAAATATTTTTAAAATATTTTAAGGGGATGTAACCCCCCCCCCCCCCCATCTCTACCCGTATCCTTCATTCCGATCCTTAAGACGACTGCCATGCGTAATGGGGGAGACTGTGTACAGCAGTGGACGATCCCCGGGTGATACAGAACAGTACATACATATGTTGTTCCTGGACTATCGAGCTAATATAGCTCGAACAATATTTGGCCAAGGCCTTGCAAGAACAGCAAAATGCTTGATTGGCTAACACCACTGTTTTATTTAATGACTAGCTTTCCGTCCGCGTCTCCGCCCACGCGTATGTCGGTCATCGCGTAAAACCATTAACTTCTTTTTGCGCAGTTGAATAAAAACTATTCTACGTCCTTCTCCAGGTCTCAAACTATTTCTACATCTAATTTCATCCAAATCGGTCGAGAAGTTTTTAAGTTTATTCGTTGCATACAAAAATACAAACCTTTTCTTTATAATATTAGTATAGACAAGGGTGTAAACGTGTTTTTATTATTTGATCGGCGACCTTTTGTTATTGCATATATCACTTAATGATATGGTAACATCATACTCTAGTAATATTAAATCCAATAAAATATTCAATAAAGAACGTTGTTTCACATTAGGAGTGTTTTTTTAATTATTTGAAATTATTATTTAGAAAAAAATTGTAGGATAAGCAGCATCGTAATTAGCACGTAAATTGTATATTTAGTCATGTAACTGTGCTTTAAAATATCTGTTCAATCTATTCACTTTTTCGTCTGCGACCTTTTTCAATTGCATATATCACTATAGTTCATATACTTAACTCTTGTATATATCACTTAATTATATGGTTACATGAGACTCATTTAATCCAATCGAATATTCAAAAAAGAACATTGTTTCACATTAGACGAGTTTCTGTAATTATGCTGAAATTATCATTGTACAATAAGCAGCAACATTATTACGTTATTTTGTCGTTTAAGTGTTTGTCAAAATGTCAGTTCAATATATTTACTTATTCTTCTGCGACCTGTTGTTATTGCATATATCACTAAAGTTCATATACTTAACTCTTTCAGTATCACTTAATGATATGGTTAAATGTGACACTAGTATTATTTAATCCAATAACATATTCAATAAAGAACGTCGTTTCACATAAGGCACGCAAAATTAGGTATTCCCTTTTATAGGCAACGGTCCTTGATGCATCTGAAAGCAAATTAGATTTGGAATGAATTGGGTCGGCGACGAAAAATACTCTACAGGCTTCTGAATCTGTATATTCGAACAAAAATAGACTTTGTTGGGATGGTATTCAATTCACTTTCAAATCTTTGAAAAGGGTTTTTGTTACAGTAAATAGAAAATAATATATATATATCGATTATTTGAAGCCTTAACACGATTTCATTTCTATTTTTAAACCCTGACGGAAGTGTTATCAAAGTGGAGCTTTTCTGCTTGTCATGTTTGACGAAAATCTAATTCACCGTTTACAAGATGTTCAGGCTTAAAGCTTATCTTTGGTTATTATAATATAATAGATTTATAACACAGCTGTGGATGTTGGGTCTCACAGACTCCTTTTTCTAATTACTGATTATTTAGGAACAATGGAAAATAAGATTAAAATTTATTCGTATATACCATTGAGACGAATATACTTAGCATTCCATGCATTCACCGTGTGGGTGGGTGCCGGGTCCGTGGCATTGCAGAGGAAGAGGCCCAAGTCAAGGCGCCTGGGACTTGCAACCCATTGAATAAGGTAAAAGGCCCCTTTATGATGCATCAATGCTCCCTTTCACCGTTCGAGCCTCCTTCCTTGTCCAACCAAATATTAATAAGAAGTTAATATTAATAATAAAACATGTAAATATAATACAACACTTTTGTTCTTATACTACAACACTAAATAAAAAAATATATGGAGACACGAGTTTGTTAGTTATATATATAGACTTCATCAGTCTTCGAGTACCTTATCAAGTCTAAGATTGTGATATATAAAAAAAATATATAATGATTGGCTCTTGGGGTGCCGAGCTAGAATGCCCTCCTCCCCTACCGCGCCCCTTATCTCTTCTCGTGGGTGTCGTAAGATGCGAACGCTTACTAAAGGAACTAAAATCACACTGCGATCCCCAAGCTGCCCCAAGCGTGGGGATTATGGCCAACCTACCATATTGGGGGAGGCTATGTTCATCAGTAGATTATCCGGCTGATGTATCATAGCCATATATAATAAATATGTTAAGTACTGAGAAAACAAAAACCTTCAAATCACCTCCGGTAAGAAATACAATTACATCCTTGTAAACCAGCCTTGTAACCACCGTCCGAACTTTTTAAGTGCTCTATGAACTTTTGATCCATGTGTCAAGCATCGGATAATTGTACGAGTAGAGAACGGTTAGGGAGGATGGAATTCTTGAAAATGTGCTAAAGTGATGCCATGTGACTCCTCACATCCACTGCTTTGCATAGACAACGCACCGCAGAGCGCACCTCTTATCCACGAATTACATATCATAGCTATAGTAAACTATATTAGGTAAACTGTTGTTTTTTACCTTCTGCTCAAAAAAGACTAATTTATTATTTAGTCTTCGGCACACTGATGACACAGCAGATCAATATAATGACATTATTTGGCATTATTCTTTTCAAAACTATTTACCTTCATCACTACAAACGGAATGTCCACCTTTGAACAATGTCTTTACATTGGAAGGATTTGTCATAACCCACACTTGGCAGGTGTCTTGGGGATCGCAGTAGAAATTGTCAGTTCTTCCCACATTCTGTGTTATTTCCTTTGTTTTTTCCTTTCGCCTCTTATGACACCTACGGGAAGAATGGGGGCACATTCTGACTCCGCACCAAATGGGAGATTTGTTTTCTTGGCATGAGCTGTGAAAAACCAAAACATTATTTAAGACTCAAGGTCATGCATCCTAAATTTCAATGAGTTTGAACACTTGGTATTTAAAATATAACGAAACTATAATTTTGTCTTAGGTTTTCGCGATTATTACACATAGTAATTAAACAATTTGAAACGTCGAGACAAAAATAATGATAAATATACGCGATTTAAACCGTTTAAAGTTGTTTAATTACTATAACGAAACTATGTTTGTTCGAAAATGCTACGAAGACTCGTTCAACTCAATATCATGTTCTATTGACCCACGATCACTACAAAACATTTTACAAAAGTTGAGCGTATATTGTGCATGCAGAACTTCAGAAGATAGATCAAATTTGCATTGTAAACACATAAAGCTAGACAAAATACGAACCATAAAGTATCTTCATACCTACTTTACATATGCAACATACGGGTATCAATTTTGTACGATCAAGTCAATTGAATTTTTTAGAGTTACGTACTTAATAACGGGACCCTTTTACTAAGCTTCAGTTGTCCATCCGCCTGTCTGTCTGTCCGACCTTCAAAGAGCTGTATCTTTGAAACCGTAAGAAGTAGACATTTAAAATAGAATAGAATAGCGTTCATTTGCAACACACACAAATATAACAGATCAACTAATACAAACAAGAAATTATAATACAGTGTGTGTCACAAACCCGGCCTCAGCTCAGCATAATGCTGGATGCTGGAGCAGCCACCGAAGCTGGTCTTCCGCTGGGATTGAGAGGTGACCTCCCGCACGCACATTTTAACAGCATGCGCACATAAAATGGCATATATTTCATATTTCTACATGTTACTAAACTAAGTATTTATAACAAAAGTAGGTACACATTCTAACACTATTTCTACTTAATTTCTATAAAACTAAACATTAGAGTGCACTGGTGTCCTGAACCACAATTCTTCTCTCTTCTGGTGTGCAAAAATTAACTTCTTAATAAACATTTTTAAATTATACAAACAATGCAGGTTCCCAATGGGCGGTGGTATATTATTATATTGTTATATTATTATTAGTATATTATTATTTGTCATTTGTCATAGTTTTCTTTTGTAATGCTGATAGATAAGCCTTTGATCACAATCTCACCTGATGGTAAGTGTTGATGTGGTCGAAGGTGTCTGGATCTGATCTGGTGCCGTAACACACAGTTAGGTGCTTGGCGACAGATTTTCAACTCGAGGGTGGTAGCTAGCCAGACGGGCATTCGCAAAATGCCCTTCCACCATGCGGTGAAGCTCAAACCGGTGGCGGGATTCGAACTATGGACCTGCTGCGCGGCATCATAGCTAATTCCACTGAACCAAAATGTGTGTGTGTAGCGCTGCTGCCCACCTTTCTTCCAGTATTTTTCCCTTAGTCGCCTCTTACGATACCCCTGGGATGATATGGGGAGGTGTAATTCTAACCCTGCACCCTACGGGGAATCGAATTTGGTTTAGTATAATTACATTTTATTTTCCATAATTTTTTATCTATCGTGAAACGCGTGAAACTAAATTTTTTTCTTTCCGTATGTTTTCTCTCCAGTAAGAGGTACGATACGAAATAGATATCGGACGACGTTGTCTCGTTATGCCGCCGCGTATCGATAACGAGAACACCGTGGTGCAATAATTTGGATGTAGTTTCTTTTATAATGTAACAACTCGATTGGTCCATGCTTGTTTGTTCATGATCAACATCATCAACAGTTTTAATATTTTACAAAATTACAAATATACGAGAGGAAAATTTTAAGTAATTGTCGGGATTCGAACCCTCGTCCATCCACCCATTTAGTCGGTGTATGCTGTAACCGATTGAGCTAACATGACAATGACGTCATAACTCAAATTTTTCCTATCATTCTTTAACCATCGTATTGGGATGGAGCGACATTATATTTCAACTTACGTTTTACTACAAACAAGACCAATTTCGCAATTGGTT
The DNA here is from genome assembly GCA_963890685.1 of Plagodis pulveraria. Taxonomy (NCBI): domain Eukaryota; kingdom Metazoa; phylum Arthropoda; class Insecta; order Lepidoptera; family Geometridae; genus Plagodis; species Plagodis pulveraria. The sequence continues at coordinate 8,956,561 of OY982973.1, read as the reverse complement.
TTGTACTTGTAAGTGATGACGCAACTTTAAAATTTTATTATTGTTGTGTGCAATAACACCTGCTATACGGATTACATTACAAAATTACAAATATACGAGAAAATTCTCTCCTATATTTGTAATTTTGTAATGTAATCTGCATAGCAGGCGTTATTGCACATATAAGAATATATAAAAAAAAGTTATAATAATGTTTTTTAAACGCAGAAATAATCACGTATAAGATCGAATACAGCGACCGGGTCTCTAGCATATCAGATGCTCATCATCAGAGCGAGTGCGCAGCTGCGTCTCTACTTATCCTCAAAGCCCGGGTTAACATTTTTGATCCCTAACGCAAGTGTTCTACCGGTTAGTTGATAATATTTAGAGAATTTCATTTTAAAATTAATCAACGAGCATAACGTCCACTGTTGAACAAAAACCTTCTACATAAGGGTGACTTTGTTATGATTACCAAGCTTGGCAGACGTCTTAAGGAGCGCAATTAATATATGGAGGGTGCAATTCTTGTTAGTAAATGGAATATAAAGTACAGGTTTAAATATCATTGAATAATTAACGCAGCAAGAGAACGACTATTTTAAATGGGAGTAAAAATCCTTGGTTTGACGACTGAAGGAAAATATGAACCGACGATAAAAATGGAACCGACTTCTACACTCAAGAGTATGAAATAACTTGTTGAAGTCGGTATCACGATAGTTCACTAGTACCTACTATCACAATATTGTGAGCGTCGTACTGATTTCTACAAGTTATTTCACACTTTTAAGTGTTGAAATCGGTTCCATTATTTGGTAAAAAAAATCAACCCTTTTAGTGACCCTTGCTACTTACGGGATCGATTGTCATTCACTGTCAAGGATTATATCATCAAGATAGGAAAACATATTCCAGATTGGAGTATAACTTAAAAACGGCTGGACCAATTTTAGTGAAATTTATATGGGACTACACAAGGTGCATCAGGTTTCAAATAAAATAATCATCAGAATCGGTTTACCGAGTCAAAAGTTCTGAGGTAACAAACATAAAATAAACAGTCGAATAATATAAGTACCTCCTCCTATTTCTAAAGTTGGTCAAAAATCCAATGTTCTTGATTTTAACTTGCTGGCAGGGTATATAAACTAAACCGCAAACTAAACATTTTAAGAAATCTCTCGAGTTTCGGTGGGAAAATAGAAAATGTGATATATTTGATTTTGTCATTATTGTTGTGTTAAAAGTATATTAAAATTTGTATTATTTTGAGTGTTTGTGTGAATGTGTAAACGCGTGAATGTAGCAAGGTAACCATGCTATACAGCGTGCAATAATTGTAGTATACTATTTTATAGTTTGTGTGACATAAACCATCACTATAGTTAAGACTTTTATTACCTTCACTGGTAGCACGCTATCCACCTCGTATAAGACACCAAAGTATTCCAAGGACTTTTGTCCGTGCTGGTACTAAGTTCCTATGGCTTGGTGTATTCGAAATAGCACCTAAGCTACGGATCTATCGTAGAACGCTCTCTCCAAATAAAGTTGCTGCCGTCTATGCTATTGCTACGGCATGTGCTACAATAGCAGCTACGGTTCTAAGCGCTCCACTCCAAGCAGCGTAGGTTTCGACCGTATTAGCGCTACGTTGCTACGATATGTGCTACAATAGGAGCTACGGATCCGTCACGTAGCGCTCTGTTCTATAGGGTACTACTGCTGAATATATATTTTTGGGCAGGAACTCAAAACAATAAATGCCGGTGACAACACCACCATCGATGGCCACCACGATTAACTACTATGGATATTGATATAATAATGACTAATGCTTTTCCGTGCTGCCCGTGGAGTGCCAGGCTAGAATGTCAACCCTCCCCCCCCCCACCTCTACCCGTAGGTGTCGTAAGAGGCCACTTAGGCTAACACGCCAGAAGGTGGGCAGCAGCGCTTTCTGAGGAACTGATAATCGTTGAAACGACTGCCAAGCATGGGGACTTTAGCAAACCACCCCATAATGGGGAGGCTGTTTAAAGCAGTGGACAATCAGGCTGATACAGTACAGTACTGTTTTTCAGCAAATGACGACGGTATTAGTCGAATAGTATTAGTCTTGCTTAACAGAGCCCTACTAACACGGGGAATTGAGAAGTAGGACGCTTCTCAATAGGCGTATTTTAACCCTTAGACACATTTTACATTCATTCATAAAGAGAGTATATTAAACAGTGTTCCTTAGCCATAGCTGGGAAATGTATTCGCTCATCTGTTCTTTGTAATAAAAAGCATTTAATCGATCGTAATCGTAAAACTCCTTTGTACTAAAACGGACATCTTCAAACATCGGAAGTCAAAGCACGCAACATTTTACGACCAATTAAAAGAAATGGCCAATACAACACACCATAGTGAGGAAACAGTACTTCAAGCCATAATTTATTGACTTTACGAAATATATTGCAGTCATCACGATATGAAATGCATATCGATCTATACCTAGCATTGAACTTTAGGAATGACAAAGTAAAACAAAACATTATGTACCTATCTCAATCCATTTACGAGATAGAAAACCGTGAGATACGAACAAACGGATGGTCAGACAGTTAAGTCTTGTTAATAGGGCCCCGTTTTGGACTTGAAACCCAGGAAAGGATCCCATAGAGGTATTTATATGTCTATGGGATATCATTTACCTTAACTAATAAAGACATGGACGTTACAAATCTAAAACTTTGATATTTTGTTTAAAACGTTGACTCGAAGATGATTATTGTACTAAAAGTAAGTATAACCCCATACATATATACAAAAAAACATTTATTTGGACCCTAACTTGTGTGTTGTTATTGTTTAGGACACGTTATATAGAGAATAAGTATTTCTTACTAAAAAAAATAGGATTGCCAACATTCTCAATGTACGTTACGGGGCCTAGCTTATAAAAATTTTTTTTTTATTTTTTATGCTTGATAGGTTAGCCTCTGACCACTATCTCACCTGATGGTGAGTGATGATGTGGTCGAAGATGTTGTTCAGGCTAACCTAGAAGAACTGACTCTCAAGGACAGCTGCCGGAACACACCGTTAGGTGCTTGGCGACAGATTTTATACTTGAGGGTGGTAGCTAGCCAGGCGGGCGGGCATTCGCAATATGCCCTACCATCATGCGTAAAAAACTAAACTAGTAAGGAATCTAATATTTCGGTATTTTGTGAACATAATGTTTAGCTAACTAAAAGCGCCAATTTAATACGTGATGGATTTGATGCTGTGATCAAAATCAACAAACCTTTTTTTTTTCTCTTGCGGCTGTTGCAAAGCGAAACCAGCGGCGGCAGTCCAATTACGAAACTTGGTCGCTATTAATATATTTAAAACGTTACTTCAGTAGCAATCAAGGTTTGTTTGCTATGTAAGCTGTCAAAACTTGAATACATTAATTGGATAAATATATTTAGCATGCTCCTGAGTTTGGTAATTGTACTCGTAACTTTTACCAATGGTGACAAGTACTGAAATAACACTATCGATCTTGTTAGCAACTTAGCAATTATGCATCTCAAAGAGTAGAAACGTATAATATATACGTTAAAGCGTAACTGTTTTCAAATAACTTTTTTCGGATTTTGCAGAAGGCGGATCATGAAAACGTAACCTCAAAGTCACCGTCCTCATGTTGAGCTTAATAAATCTATAAAAATATTTTGTTATCTATAATTAATAAGTATGTGTTTGACTTCAACATAGTATTTCATATTTTCAGTGTTAAAAGTAATGTTTTTTAATGTCATATTTTCCCAATGATAAAGAAGAGAAGAAGAGAGGGGAAGACGGTGGAATGATTGGTCTTTCTTTAATATCTTTTATACAAAAAAATCAGAGAACTCAAACAGTGCTGATAGATATACATACAAAAAAAAATACTTTGATAATATAACATCACAAAAAAGTTCCTCGATGTCTGCGTTGCTGTGAAGAATAATGTCCTCAACAACATTGCAACAAAGCGGTTGACTCAAGTAGAACTCCTAGGCAGAACGTGCGTTCTCTTTACCGCTGTGATCAGGTAGATGTTGTGTGTGCATTAATCCAAGCGCTTGCATACGTCACAATGAACTTAGACCACAGACATCAGAACTGTAGACAAGATTTGGACCAATTGTGTGTTGAACAAAAAAATGATTTTAATTTATGTTCCTGTGTTGTCCTCTTGGAATCAGCAGGACAATATAGGTCTATTTATGGATGAAATTCTCATTATCTATGATGTGCATGGATTACGAAAGGTAATCTCATTTAACGTATCCTACATCAGTCAGATAATGGTCCGTAGGTGAAGAACTACGTCCCATCCTTTACATCTTCCGTTATTTAGAGTCTATACATTACGAAACATCGAAAGTCAGTCCACGTAGCATTTAACAGCCAATTAACGACACTCATCACAGCACTTATCGTCACAAAGAACTGTCGACGCTATCAAATTTACTTTTAACGTTCACGATTTTATTGACGCGAGTAGCGGCGCATCGTAACGTAAACGTCAGTCGGGCCATGAAAGAATCGGTAATAGAAAAACACGTTGTAAAATTGACATTTAGAGAAACGTTCGATTTGAAAAAAACAACTAAGAAACTGTATCTGCAAGAATATTGTTTATATTGTTATTTACATTATAAACAGTGATAACTTTTAGCATTTTCGATTCCTTGGCGTATAAATGTTATTAGCTACTTTTGTAAGTTTGGGAACATGCATTCACAATGTTTGTTTTAGTTCATGCCATTTTATTATTACTTTATATAACGGCAAATAGTCAATGAAAATGAAAAAGAAAGTTATCATTGAAAATTAAAATTAATGTTGTTTATTTTCTTAAAGTCTGTTGAACCCTAAAATATAATAATACATAAATACTTGTGTCAAATAAAATAATAATATTTTTAATTAATTTCTTTTGCCACTATCTCATTTGGTGGTACGAATGAATGAAGCTCTTGCATTTCTAACTATTAAAAAAAATATCTAAAATTACACTTTAAAAATAATAAATGACAACAATTTTATCTCAACTCATTTTTATATAACTACAACTGGGGGTGGGTCACAATTTTTTAATATTATGTAGGTATGTGTTTTTTTTTATTTAATAAAAATGTGGGGTTTTCTTTAATAAGTAGGGACAACATAAAAGTTAAACTACAGCTTGAAAGAACCAGAAACTTAGAAACTTACTTAACTAGAAAGGATAAAATTATAAAAACAATAGTTTCCTTTAGTTCCTAGACAATAATGCAGGTCATCCAACCCCGGAGAATTCTTTCAGAATAACAATGATTTCTATTGCTTAGAATTAGTTACCGTTTTGTAGGGGAAACCATTTTCTAAATGTTGATCCACTGATGCTAACGTCACTTTCAGTTTTATCCATAACGAATACGGCAGCGGGAGCGGCGGGGACACGTGTGATCTTTTACGGAAAGATCATAGATCAGCATCAGTCTGCTGCGCGACTCTCAGAATATATAACGGCGATTCGACAAATAGTGCTAAGCTCAGACAGCGTGTTAGCAAGCGCGATTGTAGGGTTCTCATATATTTGGGTATGCCTTTTATAAGCAAGAAGATAGGTAGGATAAGACCTTCTTTCTACTTAGCAAAAGTTATTTGGAATGTATTGTGGCATCGTTGCCATGCCAATCGGATCTGTATTATTACAAGTTTAGTTAACGTGCGTGCTCGTCGCTCCGCGCTATCGTGACTCCCAGGACGTAGAACAGTCCGAATCATGCGACCTCTAGCAAGCTTCTTTGTACTTTTTGGTGCTAGAATGAGGTAGGTATAAGATTTTTGCAATATTTGTCGCCATTTTCGTGGCCTAGTTGTAGCGTAAACATAAAAACATGTCATATAACGTGAACTGAAAGCCCTGGCTGTTTTGGTGGTTTTAAGCTGTCGTAAAATATTTTTTTATGATCAAAACAAGGTATGCAAAGATTTGGCTTAGGGGTAACGCAATTTTGGAAACCGTTCAAGGTGATATGGGATATAAATTTTGACGATATTATGGGTTGTTACGTAGGATGTTTTTTTCACTATTACCAAGGATCATTATGTTTATGGTGTAGTAGCTGACCAGTCTGTGGCTAGATTTGGGTGACACTTGGTTATATCTCGATCAATTGCTAAATAAATTTATTTGGATGCATGTGAGCATCTACAAGCTTACCTACTACCCTGAATAACATAAAATATTACCACGATAAATTAGATAAAAGTTTATTGATAAGAAACGATCATGTGATGTTAGTGGCTATTGCCTGCCGTACTGCAGGTCCATGAATCAAGCCCCACCGCCGCCGGCTTGATCTTCACCGCATGATGGAAGGTCATTCTGTGAATCCTCGCCTGGCTTGCTACCCTCAAATAGAAAATCTGTTGCCAAGCACCTGTCTATCTTTTACGGGAAGTTGTTATCGCTTTACATTTGAGAGGCCTCGTGCGTGTTCCAACACAAACCCATAAAAAGTTTATACTGTGAAGTTCGATTTTTTATCAGCTACATTAAAAGTAAGCTTTCATAATAACTCACGTATTTCATGTCTTCATTCTGTAAAAGCACTCAAGCTTTACGTTTGTTATCTATCAACAACAATGTAAAGGCAAACACGCCCATGTGTGGAAACTTACGAAATAGCGTTTGTCTAAAACTAAATTCGACATGAGCAATTTGGCTCATAATAAGGTTTTTTTTTATGTTATTGTGACCAAACAAGCACGAGGCCCACCTGATGTTAAGCAGTAACCACTGCCTATAACAGATGCATTTCATCATAAAATGATCACTGCGCTCGTCACCCTGAGACACACAGTTGTTGAGTCTCATATGCCTGTAATTTTACTGGCTCTCAAGGACTGCTGCCGGAACACACTGTTGTGCTTGGCGACAGATTTTCTACTTGAGGATGGTAGCTAGCCAGGCGAGCATTGGCAAAATGCCCTTGCACCATGCGGTGAAGCTCAAACCGACGGTGGGGTTAGAACCAAGGACCTGCGGCACCACAGTCCATAGCTATAACCGCTCGGGTATCATTGCTTCAAACAATTTTAATTTACTGCTGATAGGCTACTTCTTTCACCAAAATCTCTCCTTATATTAAAGGATGGTGTGGGTAATAGTGGTAAAAGGTCCCATTATTTTGACTAGATTCAATCATGACTATCGATTTTATTTGCCTTCCGTGTGATTAGAATACTAGGTTGTTCTCGCTCGCACGCACGTTCATAGCGCGTTTTTCCAATATTTAAATAATTTTTTTTACTGCTTATTAGCTAGCTTTTGACCACAACATCATCTAATTGTAAGTGATAATGTGATCGAAGATGATATTCAGGCTAACCTACCATTAAGTGGTTTGCTACAGATTTTCTACATGAGCTACGCTCGTAGCGAAGTTTGCATAGCCGTTCTGAATATATCAGCTAAGTTAGGTCAGGCCCGCGGTCAGGAGTTGGATGGGTGACCGCTAGTGACATTACTACTAAGCGCTTCCGGCACGTTAAGCCGTTGGTCCCGGTTGTTGTCTTATAATGGCAGTCGTTATAGTATGGTGGTAGGGCATTTAGCGAATGCCCGGCTGGCTAGCTACCACCCTCAAGTAGGAAATCTTATATAAAAAATAAAAGATAATATAATAGCGTGGTAGTAGGTATCTTAACTTGTTCTTATACATTTTTCTTTTCTGTGATATACTTTACAATTTGTTTGACGTATTATTAATTAGCGACAATAATCAGCGACTCTGAAAGTCGCGAAACCGGTCGATATCGAGCTACTCGACTGATTTAACGTAAGTGTAATCGGATTCAAAATTGTTTAAATATTTATTTGACGTAGACTCTCTTTTGATACATACTAGTCTAACTAAAACTTCTTGATAGATGACTTGACTTGTATTTGGCGTATAAAATGCGCTTAGAGAACAAAGCTCACTAACAGGCTCCTGCTAAAGTTTAGAAAACTCTCTCTGTTTTATACAGTATTACAACGTTCACTTAGTTTTCACTATTTATGCTCGAAGAATTTTAGTTTATACCCGATGAAAGCGGACTAAATATGTAGTTATTGGTGTTACTTGGGGCCGTCGGTAAACTAACCCGCTAGGGGCCTTAATAATAAGTTATTATAAAATTACAAAGAGGAAAAGTTAGCCATGTGCTGGATTCAAACTCGCCATTTTCTGTCGTTGTATATTTGTAATGTAATGAACAGAGCATGCTTTATAGTAAAAATAAAATATTAAAATAATGTGTATGTTGTTCCTCGAGTGCGTTATTTCAAATTCATAACAAAGCAAAGGATTCTTGAGTAGATTCCTAAACGTAGCAAATTATGATGCGCTGTTTTTTCAATACACGCCACTTGATGGCATAATATTTAGACCCCGTAGGTACACACTATTTTTCATCAAAAGGTACTACTACCTTTTTGAGAAAAAGGAAAAACAATTGTAATACTGTAGTATTATGAATCAATAATAATAGTCATATAAAATAATTGATTATATTAATAATCATATATAATTATGAAAGTAACTTTTTTAAAGTGAACCAATCATAAGACAGAAGCGCAAACTCACATAGGAACCAAATTTGAATTTGGCTCCCGCTGTCCACTATCGGCAATGAAACATTTTGGAAAAGGTTTAATGAAAAGTGCTTTTTATGCTCGCGTGCATAAAACTCTGCTTAATTGCTCTAGAGCATACATATAAACATATGTTCAAATTAAGTAAAATGTATCAGAGTGGTTCAGTTTGTTATATGTAGGGATTATAAGTAGTAGTACTTAGCGAGCGTATATCTGTCCGGATTCCGGATTTCCGGTTGTTGTCCTCTACAGGTTGTATTTTTCAATCGGTCCGGTAATTTAATGAAACTTTATACTCCAGTGGCAAAGTCTTCAGCTTCCAGCGCTTTTGCATGTGGTAGGGCATTTTGCGAATGCCCGCCTGGCTAGCTACCACCCTCAAGTAGAAAACCTGTCGCCAAGCACCTAGTGGTGTGTTCCGGCAGCTGTCATTGAGAGCCAGTAATTCTAGGTTAGCCTGAACAACATCTTTGACCACATCATCATTACCATCAGGTGAGATAGTGGTCAAAGGTTAACCCATCAATCATAAAAAAACACAAGACCGAACGATCAGGATATTCTTGAAGACGTCTGGGTCTGATTATACTTGAGAAGATAGCCATTTAATGTCTGGAACTAGTTTAGTAGAGTAAATCTATCTATATCTATACTTATAATAAAACTGTAACAGGTCCAATTCTGTACATAGAAGATATTTTGCAAAAAAAAATTTGAGAGCACTCTGTAGCTGATACTGATGCCAAAACTGTTTTTTTTTTATTTTTGTCTGTCTGTCTGTCTTTCTGTCTGTCTGTCTGTATCCCGGCCGCGCATCACTCCAAAACTACTGAATGGAATTCAATGAAACTTAACACGATTTGAGTTCATACTACGAAGAACGTTATTGTATACTATTTATCCCGAAATTCTGCACGGTTCCCTCGGGAAAGTGGATGAGAGTCAAAATGTTACTTAGTTGTTATTTATGAACGCGTAGTCCGTTTTCAATTATTCTTTTTTGTTAGAATAGTGATGAGTGAGCCCAGAACCCCATGGGCAGCCCGGCACCCCACGGGCAGCCCAGCACCCCATAGGCTACTGAATGGAATTCAACGAAACTTAAAACGATTTGAGTTCATACCACGAAGAACGTTATTGTATACTTTTTATCCCGAAATTCAGCACGGTTCCCTCAGGAAAGGGGATGAAAGTCAAAATGTACACTTAGTTGTAATTTATCAACGCGTAGTCCAATTTAAATTATTCTTTTTTGTTAGAATAGTGATGAGTGAGCCCAGAACCCCATGGGCAGCCCGGCACCCCACGGGCAGCCCAGCACCCCATTGGCCTGAATGGAATTCAACGAAACTTAACACGATTTGAGTTCATACCACGAAGAACGTTATTGCATACTTTTTATCTCGAAATTCAGGACGGTTCCCTCGGGAAAGGGGATGAAAGTCAAAATGTACACTTAGTTGTAATTTATTAACGCGTAGTCCGATTTCAATTATTCTTTTTTGTTAGAATAGTGACGAGTGAGCTTGGAACCCCGTGGGCAGCCCGGCACCCCACGGGCAGCCCAGCACCCCATTGGCCTGAATGGAATTCAACGAAACTTAACATGATTTGAGTTCATACCACGAAGAACGTTATTGCATACTTTTTATCTCGAAATTCAGGACGGTTCCCTCGGGAAAGGGGATGAAAGTCAAAATGTACACTTAGTTGTAATTTATTAACGCGTAGTCCGATTTCAATTATTCTTTTTTGTTAGAATAGTGACGAGTGAGCTTGGAACCCCGTGGGCAGCCCGGCACCCCACGGGCAGCCCAGCACCCCATTGGCCTGAATGGAATTCAACGAAACTTAACACGATTTGAGTTCATACCACGAATAACGTTATTGCATACTTTTTATCTCGAAACTCAGGACGGTTCCCTCGGGAAAGGGGATGAAAGTCAAAATGTACACTTAGTTGTAATTTATTAACGCGTAGTCCGATTTCAATTATTCTTTTTTGTTAGAATAGTGACGAGTGAGCTTGGAACCCCGTGGGCAGCCCGGCACCCCAAGGGCAGCCCGGCACCCCACGGGCAGCCTGGCACCCCACGGGCAGCCCAGCACCCCATGGGCAGCTCGGCAACCCACGGGCATCTCGGCATCCTTATTTAGATTTGCCAGCTGGCTAAGATAAAACTCTAAATTCTGGAACATTCGCCACAATCAATTTTTATAACTATCTATATTTTGCCGGATACATTTTGGAGACTGCGCACTGGAAGTGTACAATCTAATATATATTTTTGTTCTACCGCCAAACAAGGAGAACCTCGGCAAAAAGATACCGTTTTATAATCGAAATTCCAAAGAAACGCACAAAGTACCTACTTTGCTTCAACATTTATTGTGCGAACCGCGAAGGAACTCTTTGAGTTACTTAACTACTGTCTTCTGGAAAAACAAGCTGGGAGTTATCAAACCCAAAGTAAAAAGCTCCTTTCTGAGCTATGCTTTACTAAGAGTGCTTCACCACAGACCACAGCGTTGCTTAATATGAGTAAACAGTGCTCAAATGTGAATAATTAGTTTGCAGGTACGGCAATCGCGAACGAAGTCGCAGGTACAGCTAATATTATATAAATGTTGATTATTTTATCTACAGAAATCAACAAATTTTGGGCCTTCAGAGTTTTAAATTTTAGGTTATTTTTGTTAAGGGGTATATCACAAAAGTAAGTAAGAATCTTATATTTTGGTAAAATGTGTACGTTTCTTACTAAATACCTAAACAGCAATTGTTTAGTGTGGTTTTAAATGTTTAATCTAATGTATCTCTAATCTAAAACCTACGTATATTTTGTTTACCGGCTATTGCAACGCAACGAACCGACTCGCATATTTGATATTTTTTTAGAATGTTCCATTTGATATTATACTCATAACATATGCAATTCAATTCTTAACTCAATTTAAAATAAAAAAAAACCACAAGATATTACCATAATATAGTATAGTAGGAAAACTTAGCAATATGTTACATCAGCAGAATCATTTCAAAATTTCCATCAAAATAGCGGCATAAGTTTTGGCAACATTGGCGGAGCTTATCAGAGCGTGCATGCACGAATGCACACAAATCTAAATGAGCTACTGAACCTTAATGTGATAGCAGCTAATATACAACTGCAATACAATGTTTGTGTTAGCCATACGGGCTATGTATACAAACGCGACATTTATGTGATGAAAATTGTCAAGATATAACTAACAATACTGTACATCAAGATACATACTCTTATTTATGGGCGCCTAGTAGCTGACATAGAATTTAAGCAACAGTTTAAAAAGCGCAAGTCATGAATTTGTGTTCCAAACTTTTTTTATTTTAACTTGACATTTAATAAAGTGCAAAATTCTTATTATTATTCAAAAATAAAGATTACATAAAAAGTATACGAACTGGGATTTATTCGAGTTTATTTGCGCACAAAATATAAAATCTTGATTGACCCCAAATTTTCAATCGCGTTGCATCGACCGTGGTCACAATCATGTGGTACTCCTAACTTAACCTTTTTGGATATGAACCCAATAGGCGAAAGTTAGAAAGCTGAACATAATACGTTTTTAGCGATGTTTTTTTTACCTGCGGTACCTTAATATCTCCATTATATATAAATAACTGATAAAAAAAGCCTCTTTGTGGTTCAAAAAACGGAATCAAAGAATGATATCAGAAATATTATATTGTTTTGGGAGTGGTAGGAAAGGTTACTTCCAGGTTACCCTGAACAACAACTTCGACCACATCATCACTTACCATGAGATGAGATAGTGGTCAAAGGTTAGCCTATACTCTATAAAAAAAAACAATTAAAAAAAGAAAACATAAATACCTATAATAATATTATGTATATTAAAGATAAGGTGTAAATACGTTGGGTCCGTGGGACCCAGCAGAGGAGCTAATAGTATTTCAAAACTTATCAGAGCGCTTGGTCGATGCGAAGCGTGACCAAAATGCTGGCACCTATTTGGCTCAACGAATAAGCATTGCAATTCAACGGAGCAATGCTGCAAGCATGCTGGGCACGCTGCCAACTGGTAGCGGGCTGGAGCATTTGCACTGTCTGTGAGTCTGCAATGACTTATAGGTTGTCTAAATGCTTTATTTAATAACTCGAATCTTTCCTATCGTTCTTTTACCATCGTATTGGGATAAAACGACATCTATAGTACCACTTGCGTTGTACTACTAACAAGACCAATTTTGCAAATGGTTTTATACTTGTAAATGATGACGCAACCTTATAATTTTATATTGTTAGGTTTGCAATAACGCCTGCTGTGCGGATTACATTACAAACCTGTATTTTTATTGTATATAGTTTGTGGTATTTGGTTAATAAAGGCATACCGCCGGTTTATAAAACATTTTTAAATCTCCCAATATGTATCAACTATCACCAAATATATTTCATTGATACCATTCCAAAAATCCGTAAAAATTACTTGTAAAATCTGCTCGCATCCTTTCATCAGAATCTTTAAAAAAGCTGGTTTATAAACGACTTTTTAATCATAGTTGAAAACACTCTTGATCAAGTCACCTTATAAACAAAAAAACCTTCACCAATGTTAGTTCATCCGTTTGGGAGCTATGGTGCTACAAACAGACACACATTAGCTTATACTACGCCTCTGTTTTGCTTCAAGGGTTATAAACGAAAAACACCGTAGTTTGACTTTTAAATAAAAAATATTCGGAAAATATGAAAACAACAACTATCCCTATAATGTACATGCAAATCAATGCTCAGGTCAATCCATCAGCACATATTACAATAAGTAGTGGAGACCAAATCAGGCATCGACGATATAATGGGACACAATTAGCACCGCCCACTGCCTGCCATTGAGGCCTTGATAGCGTGGGACAGGCACAAACTAAGGTGTTAAGTGCTAGGGGCAAATCAATCAATAGTTTATTTACAAGAATACGTAGTCATGAAAAGGTTTTAAACACTTTGGCAATTCGTTCTTGTATTCTGCCTGTAGGCAGGCGTGTAAATATTAAAAAGTATTCTTGTCACTTAACTATAAACTGCTTTAAACTATAAAAACATTTACATAACAGCCAGTCATATCAATCGTTTTTTTTTAATAAATTACCCCCCATAACTTTAATTTCATCAGGAATTGTAATGTTAATACAATTATTATATATTTTTGTAGATATCTGTACGACGCGGACGTGGCGGTTGGTATAATAAGTTAGCGAATTTGGCTTGTTTTTGCTATGAATATACTTCGCTTTGCAATATCAAATGTTCGGGATGGCCTTAAACGAATATACAAACGTTTCTGATGTAAATGCATGGTTTAGCGAGAGAATGATACATGTTTTTAAAGACGTTCGGCAACTATCCAGAATCCTAGCTTTATTTATTGCTCGGATGCAACGTTTCTGGATTTTGAAAAATTATAATAATGTCAACAGTGTCCCCACATTATTAATCAATTGTTAAGGATCGATGCCACATTGCCATGGTAAGCATGGTTAATACAGTTTCCATCGAGACTGTGTGATATAGGATTTTTAAAGCAAAAACATATCGAATGCATGGTTTGTCACATTTTTTTAAGTGATGACATCTATCCTTTGGCTATTATCTCATATGAAGTAAGTGAGGTTAACTATGTTCTAAACTAGTAAACAGGCTTAACCTCAAATGGGAACTGGCTCTCAAGGAAAACTGCCAGAACACATCGTTAGATGCTTAGCGACAGATTTTCTTCTTAAGAGCCTCTTCTTGCCACCTGGCATTCGCAAAATTACCTATTACCATATAACGACTGCCATTTTAAGACAACAACTGTGACCAACGACTTGACTTGCCCTCTGAAGCGCATTACACATTACTATTCGTAGTGACCACACAACGAAGTAGTGACCTCAATGAAAATTGGACAACCTAAAAAGATGATCGAATAAAAACGAATCGGTGAACTCCACAACGATCGCGTCAGCTATCACTTCACCTTCTGTATTATCGTTTACGTCACTCTTGATTACTATCTACTGATGATACACTAGCAGTCTGGGAACACTAAGACCACGTTTGTTAAACAGAGACCCAGAAACTACCGAAGAAGTTTCCCCGAATGCGAAATCCTTACTCAGTACCACAATTCTCGAGTGAGTAGACTGTGAAATTTAACCGACGCATTATCGGGCCAACGCAACTACGGGGAATGAAACCAGGTTACGTTGAGCTAATAATAATGAAAATTATGGTAATTTCAGAAGGCTTAAGCACCCATGCGTAGGAACGAGCGCTATTATAATGTTCGTACTGACAGACGAGATGTGTTCAATTTCGTTTAATTATTGCGGATATTAACGTTTCAAAATCTAATTATAATTATTGTAACGCTAGTTGGGCGCCACGGTTTTACCCGTATAGACAATGATGATAAATGATTATGATGACAGTAAAAAATATGTATTAAGGTTGAAGTTTGAAGCTGATGAAGCGCTCGTAGCGAAGTTTACAGAGCTGTTCTTAACCGATCAGCAAAGTTAAGCAACGTCGCCCGCGGTCATGAGTTTGATGGGTGACCGAAACATGGAAGCGCTCAGTAGTAATGTCACTTACTTCTGCGCTTCCATGCTTCGGAGGGCACGTTAACCCGCCGGTCCCGTTTGTTGCCTTAGGATGGCAGTCGTTACAGCATGGTGGTAGGGCATTTTGCGAATACCCGCCTGGCTAGCTACCACCCTCAAGTAGAAGATCTGTCGCCAAGCACCTAACGGTGTGTTTCGGCAGCTGTCCTTGAGAGCCAGTACATCTAGGTTAGCCTGTACAACATTTTCGACTACATCATCACTTACCATCAGGTGAGATAGTGGTCAAAGGCTAAACTATCAGGCATAAAAAAAAATATCTAGGTACTTACAATTGAATACAGTTACATGACTATCTTTATTCTAAGTTTCCAGGATTGGTTCAGATTTTCAGTGTGAAGGAGTAACGAATATACACACGTATATCCTCACTCAGTCACTCACAAACTTTCGAATCGATAATAATGTTGAAGGGATCCCTGTTATATGTATTTTTATTATTGTTATTATTATTCGCTAGGAAATCCACAAAACTTATACATATACGTTGTTAAAATTTCATTTTTCTAATTATAAGTGTCAATTTATACCGAAGTAGCAGCGACTGGCAGTTTTACTAGCAAACCATTTTCAACTTTGCGCCTGCAAATTCGTTGTAAATTGACGCTTACGGTTCCAAAAGCATAGCTCCTCAGAGTTTGGATAGACGCAAGAAAGGACACACAGACTGCCAAGGTCTAGTTATAGGGTACATTTTCTAATATAGACACCTAAAAATCAATTAGAGCACAAAATTTGCGTCCCGGCCATATATCTCTAGCGGAAATAAACACGCCTCCAGCGCGTAATCGTATATCCGGATAAAATCGCTACGCGCAAAATTCGCAACTCATCGGGCTTAAACCACACCCGAGGCTGTCTGCTCTAAATATCAGAGGATATACAAATAAACTCTTTAACCCATATAACTGTTCGTAGTTCTTAAGGACAAAAGTAAAAGCTTTTCTGAGTATTATGTCCTTAATACCACCAATTTGACAAAGGATTTTCTGATTTTGTAAAGCAAACGATATCGACTAGGTAAGATCTGCTGCTTTCAAAGACCTCAAAATCGTAGGTGCAAAGCCCCAATTTTTATAACTCTTGATACTGTATACACTGAATCTAGTAATGCTAGAATTGAAGATGTGCTGTCTCAAAAAAAAGGCGATCAAGAAGATGGGATAACTTGTTTTCGGTAATCATTATCAAAACAAGAGAGGAACTATTGTGTTACTTGAAGGATGTAAATTTTAGTGAGGAGTGATCAAACCACTTTAAAATTATTGCTTGAGTTTTAAAATACAGCGGCACAAAAGTTTACCAAACATACATACTATTTTTAAATATATACTTGAACAAAAGTTTACCAAACATACATACTATTTTCAAATATATACAGGCTCAGTAAAGTTAAAATATCAATTTCTTTAAGAAGATCTCTCAGAGATTCCCTAGGATCCGTTTCATATATGGCTCAAATTGCACGCTTTTGTAAGATAAAGATTATCTCTATCTCAGCAGCAGCTCCCCATAGCAATAAACCATACGACATAATACTGTGGAAGTACGCGAAACAAACTAATCTTCCTTTTTTCGCTCCTTTGGTGGTGTCTTCCATGTTACCACTCTTTAAGTCAACTTTAGATCTTTAAAAAGCGTCCAGCCCATATCCATTTTATTGCTTGGAGCATGTATTAGAGCATCGATTGATTTTGTAATTTATAGAGGTATTTTTCATGTATTTAACATACTATGCTTTAGTCATCGTCGCTTACATGTGAGTTTTTTTACTAGTTAAACATTCATCTTCAGCATGCATATGTTAAACAAGGTAGACGGCCTTTTATTATTATTTATTGGTATTTTTGTCATTTACTAAAAATACTTGGACACATTTGTAAATTAAGAAACAAACCCACTTTTCCGCCCTCATTTATGAGAAATACCTACTCATACTATCTATATATCAACCTTCTTTTTATAAACCTTCTACCTACATTTCCAATCGTAAACAAAATATTTGCTCTCCAACCGATAAAGTAACTAGCGTCGAAATACAGACAGAACTTGGTATGTTTAACACCAAATCAACTGAACTGGGTGCGCGAAACACGTTACTTATCTAATATATAAAATTCTCGTGTCACAGTTTTCGTTGCCATATTCCTCCGAAACGGCTTGACCGATTTTGATGAATTTTTTTGTGCTTATCCGGTATCTATGAGAATCGGCCAACATCTATTTTTCATCCCCCTAAATGTTAGGGGTAGTCCACCCCTAAATTTTATTTTTTATTTTTTAGACAAAATTTTTAATTTCTATTTTTTTATGATACAACATACAAAAATACATACAATCCTCAACTTTCACCCTACTACGATCAACACTTATTTTTTAATAGCCATTTAATTATTTATATGGCAAAACAACGTTTGCCGGGTCAGCTAGTTAATATTATATTATTGATAATAATAAAAGTTGGCCCGACTTTGCCGAACTTGCCTACACACGATGAAAACAGCTGGGTGGCCAGCCAAATCGATCGTTGGGTCCAGCCATGTTGTATCTGTAGTAATTTACTTGAAAAGATCTAATATTGAATAAGCACTCCAAAAGTTCTAATATTGAATCGGCACTCCATCTCATCAAACATTGATATACGAAAGGGTAAACCTTTGTAGCGCATTATCACTAACACAGCAAAACATCGAGCTCTAATAGACGCGTGCTGAAGACACTTTAATGGAAATCCATCCATAACATACGAAACCTTTTTTTTTAAATGCAAACGTAGCCATTATCCGAACGTTTCAATTCAAAAATACACGCGCGAGTTTTTAAAGTATCTTTCAAATAAAATAAAAGCTAAGGGTGATTTCAATTGTATAGTTTAGGATTCCATGCCCCATAAAAATACTATACATTTTTCATTACATTAAAATGTCACTAAAAGTTCGAAAATGTGTGTCCTTCTACATACAATGTTTTCTGTAAAAAATTGAAAATGTTAACAAAAATAAGCGGTCAAGCGCGTGTCGGGCCACGCGTAATGTAGGGTTCCGTAGTAGCCCGTTATAATAATATAGAATAGTTCTGTTGTTCTTTTTCTTTTTATCTCTCTACCTATAACTTTCTAAGCAATTTGTTCTTTTGTTTATAAATTGTGATTGCTTGCATGTGTAGACTATTGTTGACCGTGACTTAATAGTCACGGTCAACAACAGTAACGTATATTCCAACTTAATAGTTTGAATATACGTTTCTTTGTTCCTCACAAACTTTTTTCTTCTCTCCATTTAACGACACCTCTCTATAACGCCATAAAATGCACAGTCCCTTGAGTTTACACTATATATATATATATATATATATATATATATATATATATTTATATATACAGTATATATATATATATATACATCTATATATAGTGTAAACTATATAACGACACTGAAGGACTGTGCATATATATATATATATATATATATATATATATATATATATAATGACATTTTTATCCGATTTAACTTACGGTTTTTTACGTCGAGAAGGCGTCTCGACCGGTTTCGCGACTTTCAGAGTCGCTTCATCACGGAGTGCGTGCGCTTACGATCGCGCCCGCGCATGCACTGGTGGTGGCGCCGGCGGCGGCGGTGGAGCGAGCCGCGCGCGCTGCCGCCCTCCTTGCGCGCTCTGACGTCACCGGCGGCGCCGGCGCAGGTGCATCATTGTTTTCTTCGTCACTGTCGTTCCATATTACCAGACTTGTGCACGCCGCACTGACTGTATCTTGCGGCAAGCTGACGGGTGCATTATACCAAGTGGCAGCGTTAAGAACTGGTTTCCACGCTGGTGGCAAATTCCATCCCCGGTCGCGGTTAAAATTTGGATGACGGTCAATTTCTATGGCTTCCCGTACTTTTCGCGGTATGAGAAACCTTTCCTTTGCTAATACGGAAACCTTATCGAATCTCAAGAAATGGCTCGCCTCCTGAGCATGTTCCGCCACCGCGGATCCAACTGTGTCCACGTTCTTAACACTTCGTATATGCTCCGTTATTCTCGTCGCAATGTTGCGTCGAGTTTCGCCTATGTAGCTTTTGCCGCAATCACAGGGGATTTTATATACACCTGGTACGTTGAGTGGTTCCTTGTCTTTCGGTGACTTTAGCAAGTGCCGCAATTGACCGGGCGGGCGATATAATGTCCTTATGTTGTACTTCCGTTGCAAAAAGCCACCAACTTTATCGGTGACACCTTTTACAAACGGTAAGTAAATTGGAACACGGTCAACTCTACAGGCCTTTCTGCGTTCTGTACCAAAGGCCCAACGCGTGCATTGTCGCCATTTGTATCCGTTCTGTTCAAGAACCTGTCTCACATGATTCATCTCAGCGTTTACGTACTGAGGGTCACATAAACTAAGCGCTCGGTTAATCAGAGTTTTCGGCACGGACATCAATTGAGATGGATGGTGATGAGAGTCTGCCCTCAGGTAGCGATCTGTGTGTGTGGGTTTCCGGTAAACCGAATGAAGTAGGGAACCATCATTTTCACGATATACTCGCACATCTAAGAACGGCAAACAACCATCACGCTCCTCTTCAACCGTAAACTGAATTTTCGGGTGCATCGAATTCAAATGGGCGGTAAATTGTAGTAACGCGTCTTTGGTAATAATGGCGAAGACATCATCAACATAACGCCACCAGTAACGTGGTTTCTCACTAGCACTGTTAATTACCTCTTGCTCAAAACATTCCATGTAAATATTGGATACAACTGGAGCTATAGGAGAGCCCATAGTGACTCCTTCCACCTGTAGGTAGTGATTACCCCGCCAAAGGAAATAACCGTTTTTCAAGCAGCACTCGGTCATCTCTGTGTATTCATTGGGCATACCCGCATCTTGGAGTAGATCGGCAATGATGTTAATTGCCTCCTCTAAGGGGATATTGGTAAACAGAGAAGTCACATCGAAACTTACCATTATTTCCGTCGGTAGTATACGTATATCAGCCAATAAATTAACAAAATGTCTAGAGTCCTTCACGTAGGCCTGTGTTTTACCTGTAAACCTTTGTAAAATTGTTGCCAGATAACGAGATAGTTTATACGTAGGCGCATCTATCTGACTGACAATCGGTCTCAGTGGCCAGTTGGGTTTATGGACTTTGGGTAATCCGTAGATTTTCGGTGATGTTGGGTTATGGGGGCGAAGACGTGTTAATAATTCTGTGTCACCACATTTTCTTAAAAGGTTTACGACTTTAGTGGTAATACGTGCGGTCGGATTGTAATTGACCTTTTTATATGTGGATTCGTCACTTACCATCTGGGTCACTTTCACTTCATATTCAGTGGTATCGACAACTACCGTCGCATTGCCCTTATCCGCGGGTAACACCAAAAGATCCGAATTGCTACGTAATTCCAATAATGCTTTCATTTCATCTTTGCTGATGTTACTCTTCGGAGCTTTGGATCCACATATAAAAAGGTCAATTACAATCCGACCGCACGTATTACCACTAAAGTCGTAAACCTTTTAAGAAAATGTGGTGACACAGAATTATTACCACGTCTTCGCCCCCATAACCCAACATCACCGAAAATCTACAGATTACCCAAAGTCCATAAACCCAACTGGCCACTGAGACCGATTGTCAGTCAGATAGATGCGCCTACGTATAAACTATCTCGTTATCTGGCAACAATTTTACAAAGGTTTACAGGTAAAACACAGGCCTACGTGAAGGACTCTGGACATTTTGTTAATTTATTGGCTGATATACGTATACTACCGACGGAAATAATGGTAAGTTTCGATGTGACTTCTCTGTTTACCAATATCCCCTTAGAGGAACATCATTGCCGATCTACTCCAAGATGCGGGTATGCCCAATGAATACGACAGAGGACGACAGAGGGCGCTGCCACAGTGAACACTAGTTCCGCGTTAAAAAATTAATTAAAAATATTTTTGTGCATAAAATAAGTTAAAATTAAGCTAAATGTGCTCATAATAAGCCAATTCAGTGACGGGAGTGTTATCCAAGTGAAATAACAAGAGGTGACTTGAATTTAAAACAAAATCAACAAGAGATATATAATAAGTGTCGAATTCATAACAAGTTTTATAAATATATCGCTAAACAACAATGTTTCTTGTAGTATATGACGTGTGGTAAATTTAAGTGAAAAATATCACGGATTCCTAGTGTTATCAGCAAATAAACAACACGTTATTCGCCTACCGCATTATTTGAAATTAGTTGACCTTTGGACTTTAACAGTCTGGTTCAACGGCTCACAGTTTATCATAATACCGATCACATTCGAGGCATGATATGAAACCGACTGGTAATTTCGTCGGTAAAGCGTAGATACTCTGTAGCCCAGCGATTGACGACACCGATCGAAATCCTGTAGACAGTCAGTATACTGAGTTCGGATTGCGGTGCAGATGAAATATTTTTGCACTTTATACATTTTTATTTTATTTACATAATAATTGTTTTTGTTTTGGTAAATATATTAGTACTAAACGCAATATTTTTACGCACTTAAAATGGAGCAAATGGACATTGATAATGTGACAATAAGATTCAGGCCACGGCAGAGAGCTAACTCTTTAGGAAACTTGACTGACTCTTCCTTGTTTGAGTCTACAAGAATTAGTCTACCAGATACAGGACTAGACCAGAGTGAGCTGTTCCTTACCTCGAAACAAAAAATATCTGACCTCGAAAGTCGTCTCGCCTCCGCAAACAGCGAAATAGATAAATTAATTTTAGAAAATGGGCAGATAAAAAAAGATCTAGAAAAATGTATGAAACTAAATAACATATATAAAAAAATCGATCACGGCGACGCACATAACACGCCACTCTTAGGCAGGAAGAGAAAACGACAACGTGTCTCTTTGGGGGTTGAAGATACCCCGATATCGTTAAAAGGAAAGTCGACGATAACTGAAGAAAGGCAACGATTTGAGTCTGAAAGGCAACAAGAAAATATAGCTGAATTGAACAAACAAGTACAGCAGTTACAGCAGTGGTTAGATGAAGAAAAATATAAAAATAAAAATGTTGACAAACTGAGAAAAAGTGCAAAATCGTCCAAAATTATTGTAAATACTAAAAACTTGCTAATAACAAAAAGGGTTATGGTAAAGAAGCTCAAAAAAATCGCAAAGAAAATCAAAAAACTACGTAATGAATGTACAAAAAACAAAAATCTTAATGATCAGCTGCAAAATACACTGACACTACTCCAAACAAAACAAAGTCTTCACATTGAGAGCGAAATAAAATTTGGAAAAAAAGTACATGAACAAAATCAATTCTCTGTAAGAAAATGTCATCAGATAAATATTGATAATAGGAACAACGTTAAAAAAATCAAAATATTTTCAGACGTCGCAGGAACGGGACTGTCATCTCGAATAATCCATAATATAGACAGTAATAATGAAGTCATTAACGTTTGTAAATCAGGTGCAACATACGATAAAATATTGGAAAATTTTGACGCGGAGACAAAAGACCTAAAACAGGACGATATAGCTGCAATAATTATAAATAAACATCAGGAAATTTTAAATTATACAAAGAAGAAAGAACAATATGTTAAATTAATAAGACAGATAATAGAGAACCAAGACAGACTCTATAATATAATAATTTGTGGAATAAGTTATGATAACAAAAATGACATTAATATTTACAATATAAACAAAGAAATAGCACGTCTTGCTACTATGGCAGAAAATGTAAAATACGTAGATCCCAATGTAATGGACAACCATGGTAAGCTTTACGGCTACAGTAAATTTAAGGATATTATGACGCAGACTATAATAGCATCAGCTATGTCTAAAACATTCCAGGGCTCATCGGTACTACAATTCATTAAGTGCCAGGCGACGAATTTTCAAACAAACTCTCAAACATCCAGGAACAGATAATATTGCACGCAAATGTACAATGTATAAATAACAAATATTTGTGTATAGAAGACTTACTTGATGATTGTTATTGTGATGTGTTATGTTTATCGGAGACTTGGGCATGCGATGATCGAGTGCATACTATGGTCATCCCAAACTTTGAACTTGCAACATATTTTAATAGGAAGTTTTTTATACATGGTGGCACAGCTATATTTGTTAAAAATAATGTTGATTTTAAAATTAGGAATGATATTAACAAAATATCTTTTGAAATGAATTTTGAAATAGCAGCAATTGAATTGAAATCTTCTAAGCTTATCATAATAGTAGTATATAGACCTGACAAAGATATAGACCTCTTCTTTGCGTTACTCAATAAATTGTTACTAAAACTTAGTCGTGAAGGAAAACGAGTCGTACTAGCAGGAGATTTCAATTTGAACATCTTAAAACCAAGTAAATGTATCAAGCGACTGCTAAAAATCATAAATAATTATAACTTTAATTTTGTAATTAATGAACCAACTAGAATACAAGGCACCACTGCAACTTGTCTGGATAATTTTATAGTGAATTTTGACAACTGCAAAGGCATTGTATTAGATCGTAGGCTATCTGACCATAAAGTAATTAAGCTAATAATATTTAATAACAATGTTACAAACAAGAACAATGAAAATAAACCCTCATTCTACAGGAGAAATATGTCAGTGAATAACAAAAACTATTTTCATTACCTTTTTGACAAAGATTTTATAAATTTAAAAACCCAAATTATGGCAAATGAAGATGCAAATGAGAAAATGAATATTTTACATGATGCAATCAAATTTCATTATAACACAGCGTTTCCCAGGAAAAAATATGTTAAACATAATGTTTCTAAAAAGTGGACAACAGAAGGCATAGCAATATCTAAAAATAATTTAGCGAAAATGGAGATGTTGCAAGAGATTAACCCTAACGAACAAAGAATGGCACATATAAGGAAGTATAAAAAAATTTTAAGAAAGGTTTTCATGGCAGCTAAAAAGTTACAATATGGACAAAGAATACGTGTTTCAAAAAATAGAATAAAAGAAACCTGGAATATCATTAATGAACAGGCAAAGTACAATAAAAAATCGAATAATAAGCAAAACATTCGTAAAATAAAATCAGAAGGTAAAGAAATAACAGACTATAAAATAATAGCTGACACCTTTAATATTTTTTTTAGAAACATTGCACGTAATTTAATTTCTGACAACAACAAGGTTGATACCTTAAAATGTTTGCAATATTTAAATGTAGGAATTAAGTGTAACAATAAAATTAAATTTGACCAAATAGATATTAAGGAATTACTGACGATTATACGAAACATTAAACAAACTGCTACACCTGACATTTACGATATGAACTCCATGACATTGAAAGAATTAATTTTATCAAACAAACACATTATTGAACTGCTTTACGAAATTATCAATTACTGTATTGAAAAAGGAATATTTCCTAACTGCCTTAAACCAGGCAGAGTTATTCCGATATACAAGAAAGGGGATAGTGATGAACTTGACAACTATAGACCCATCTGCATATTACCGACTATGTCAAAAATATTCGAGTCTGTTATTAAAAAGAGGATTCTAGATTACTTTGAACGGAATAATCTTTTTACTGCCTCTCAATTTGGTTTCCGTCCAGGTCGATCGACGGAAATGGCAATCAGAAAAGTTATTTACTATATCCTCGAATCACTGGACAAATCGCAAAAATGCGCAAGTATTTTCTGCGATTTGTCCAAAGCATTCGATTGTTTAAGACACGATATATTAATTTTAAAATTACAATATTATGGATTTGAAGGGTCCGAACTAAATATGATGCGTACATATCTGCAGAATCGTTGTCAAATTGTATCAGTTAATCAAGCTCAATCATCTTTGGGCTATATTGATATAGGGGTACCCCAAGGTTCAGTGTTGGGACCCGTTCTGTTTCTGATTTACATAAACGACCTTGTGAAATCTATGCCAGACTGGACTTATATTAACTTATTTGCCGATGACACGCATGTAGGAGTAAGTGATAAATCTAAAGACAATTTAAAAATAAAAGTAAATGACGCAATGCATGTTCTAAAAGAATGGTTCAATGCAAACGGTATAATTCTCAACGATAGTAAAAGTGTCATTATACATTATCAAACGCGAAAGATTTTGAACTGTGAAGCTGACATTAAAGAAAATGTATTCTTGGGCTATACAATAGACCACACAATCAGTCATGCACCTCACATTAAAAAAGTGTGTAAAAAAATTGCCAGTGCCAATTATGCACTTCTGAAACTGAAACCTTTAATAGATAAAAAAGCTATAAAATCAGTATATTTTGCCCATGTACACTCAATAATACAATATGCTATCACGGTCTGGGGTAATGGGGCAGACATAAAAAGAGTATTAAGATCTCAAAAAAGGGCAATCAGAATAATGCTGGGCTTAAGGAAACGCACATCAGTGAGAGAACACTTTAAAAATAACAAAATTATGACAGTAATATCGATGTATATATACAACTGTCTACTTGAAATGTATGATGCTAAGCTGACAAAAAACAAAGATGTACATACATATGACTTACGAAACAAAGAAAATCTATTTAAACCAAGTACTAGACTAGTAAAAGTAAAAAAGCAGGGTATCTATAACAAAATTTGCATGTTCAACAAATTGCCACCTAGTATCAGAGAATTACCCGCAAATCACTTTAAAAGAAAGATAAAGCTATTTTTCGAATTGAACCCTTATTATTCTTTAAATGAATTTCTGAAAACGCATCTTGTAGAATCTTCGTTCACGCCACAAATAAGCCTTGTGAATAATTAATTGATTTAAATTTAATTAGTAAATTATATGAGATTAGTAGTAATAACGTATATTTGATGCAAATCAGAATTAAAATTACTATAATGTATTGTACGAGTATGACATAATAATAAGTATGTATTGTTGACATTTTAATTAATTTAAACACTTTGACATCTCTATTCTATGATAATTAAAGACATTTTTACTATTAATCCTATTAAGTTATTTTGAAATTGTATTAATATTTTATTTTATATCAATATTGTGAACCATACATTGTTTAATTATTTAAATATCTTACCATTATCAAATTTATATTGTTAATTGACTTGCCTAGTGTAGCTGTTGATGTTATAAGGCCAATAAATAATTCTATTCTATTCTATTCTATACACAGAGATGACCGAGTGCTGCTTGAAAAACGGTTATTTCCTTTGGCGGGGTAATCACTACCTACAGGTGGAAGGAGTCACTATGGGCTCTCCTATAGCTCCAGTTGTATCCAATATTTACATGGAATGTTTTGAGCAAGAGGTAATTAACAGTGCTAGTGAGAAACCACGTTACTGGTGGCGTTATGTTGATGATGTCTTCGCCATTATTACCAAAGACGCGTTACTACAATTTACCGCCCATTTGAATTCGATGCACCCGAAAATTCAGTTTACGGTTGAAGAGGAGCGTGATGGTTGTTTGCCGTTCTTAGATGTGCGAGTATATCGTGAAAATGATGGTTCCCTAACCCATTCGGTTTACCGGAAACCCACACACACAGATCGCTACCTGAGGGCAGACACCATCCATCTCAATTGATGTCCGTGCCGAAAACTCTGATTAACCGAGCGCTTAGTTTATGTGACCCTCAGTACGTAAACGCTGAGATGAATCATGTGAGACAGGTTCTTGAACAGAACGGATACAAATGGCGACAATGCACGCGTTGGGCCTTTGGTACAGAACGCAGAAAGGCCTGTAGAGTTGACCGTGTTCCAATTTACTTACCGTTTGTAAAAGGTGTCACCGATAAAGTTGGTGGCTTTTTGCAACGGAAGTACAACATAAGGACATTATATCGCCCGCCCGGTCAATTGCGGCACTTGCTAAAGTCACCGAAAGACAAGGAACCACTCAACGTACCAGGTGTATATAAAATCCCCTGTGATTGCGGCAAAAGCTACATAGGTGAAACTCGACGCAACATTGCGACGAGAATAACGGAGCATATACGAAGTGTTAAGAACGTGGACACAGTTGGATCCGCGGTGGCGGAACATGCTCAGGAGGCGAGCCATTTCTTGAGATTCGATAAGGTTTCCGTATTAGCAAAGGAAAGGTTTCTCATACCGCGAAAAGTACGGGAAGCCATAGAAATTGACCGTCATCCAAATTTTAACCGCGACCGGGGATGGAATTTGCCACCAGCGTGGAAACCAGTTCTTAACGCTGCCACTTGGTATAATGCACCCGTCAGCTTGCCGCAAGATACAGTCAGTGCGGCGTGCACAAGTCTGGTAATATGGAACGACAGTGACGAAGAAAACAATGATGCACCTGCGCCGGCGCCGCCGGTGACGTCAGAGCGCGCAAGGAGGGCGGCAGCGCGCGCGGCTCGCTCCACCGCCGCCGCCGGCGCCACCACCAGTGCATGCGCGGGCGCGATCGTAAGCGCACGCACTCCGTGATGAAGCGACTCTGAAAGTCGCGAAACCGGTCGAGACGCCTTCTCGACGTAAAAAACCGTAAGTTAAATCGGATAAAAATGTCATTTAATATGTGTCAAACTTACGTTAGTTTTAATCAATTATATATATATATATATTAGGTCCTTACATATGAAATTGGCGTTTTGTATGGGAGGAACAAAAAGTCGAATATTTTTTAATATAATATATTTAATTAATCAAAGTATGAACCATTATTTTCTATGCACTTTTGCCATCTCATAGGTAGTTCATTAATCCCTTTACTAAAAAAACCAGTCGGACGGGAATCAATAAAATCTTTGAAGGCGATTTGGACTGCCCCATCGGAGTTGAATTTTTTCCCTTGCAAGAAGTTATCCAAATTTCGAAAAAAATGGTAATCTGTTGGAGCAAGGTCCGGGGAGTACGGAGGATGTCTTAGACTTTCCAATTGAAGCTCCTCTAATTTAGTAGCCGTCTGTAGCGCAGTGTGTGGTCTAGCGTTGTCGTGAAGCAGCAGTGGCGTGGAGCGATTGACCAGCCTAGGTTGTTTAGCCGCTAGCTTTTCCATCATGGTTTGCAATTGCTGACAATAGACATCAGCCGTAATAGTCTGGCCAGATTTGAAAAAACTGTAATGAACAATACCGGCACTAGTCCACCAAACGCTTACAAGTAACTTTTTTGGGGTTAATTTTCGCTTGGGGCAGGATTTGGCTGGCTGGCCAGGATCTAACCATTGCGCTGAGCGCTTCCGATTATCGTAAAGAACCCATTTTTCATCACAGGTAATGATTCGGTTTAAAATACCATCATTATTGTGCCGGTTTAGTAATGTAACGCAGCAGTCGACGCGCGTTTGCCGGTTTGTTTCAGTCAATTCGTGAGGTACCCACCTTTCAAGCTTTTTAATCTTCCCAATTTGCTTCAAGTGAATTAAAACAGTTTTATCACTAACATCGCAGCCTGCAGCTAACTCGGACGTGGTTTGCGATGGATCCGCTTCCACAATAGCCTTCAACTCTTCATTATCAACTTGAGTCTCAGGCCGTCCACGGGGCTTGTTCTGCAGGTCGAAATTTCCAGAACGAAAACGTTGGAACCAAAAACGAACTGTGTTTTCTTTTGCAACACGACCGCCATACACATCATTCACCCTTCGAGTTGTTTCCGCAGCACTAGTGCCACGGCGGAACTCGTACTCGTAAATAATGCGATATTTAAGGTTTTCCATTTTGTAAAATGAGTGACGCAAACAGAAAAAAACAGAAGAAAAAACCAAATGAATGACGATCATCGAAGCACAAATACATGAGTCTATAGCTGTACAAATTTGAATTTGGAATTCCTTACCAAAGAGGAGAAATTCGTGATTAAAGTGGCCAGTACGAAAAACGCCAATTTCATATGTAAGGACCTAATATATATATATATCTGTAACAGCCAACTCGTCCACTGCTGAACACAGCCTCCCCTATTAAGGGGGTATTTGCCATAATCCCCACGCTTGGCAGGCGTCTTGGGGATCGCAGTGTAAGATGGCAGTTCTTTAGAAGGTGCTGCTGCCCACCTTCCAGTATTTTTCCCTTAGTTGCCTCTTACGACACCCACGGGATGATATGGGGAGGTGCAATTCTAACCCGGCACCCCACGGGGGTATAATATATGTATATATATATATTATATATTCAAGAACCAACAAACAGAGTCACCATATTTTCCTAATGAAAAATTATTCTTATTTATAATAATAATTATGAGACGGCGAGGATGAGGTCTAAGAAGTACCTTATACTCGTACCGAAGCTAATCGATCAACTTTGTACAGTCATATCTGTTATGACTTATGGTATAGGTCATACAGAAGCATTATATCTAATTGTTGCCTTCTAGAGTTTAATTGCAATAATTTATATTTATTTAGCAGCTCTTCATAATGGTTTAAGATTATGCAATAAATACGTTAATTCGTTATTGAAGTTACTAGATGACCTTTTGACAAATTTAAATATTTTGAAACCACGTGTTATTATTATATTTTGAATATTTACAAGAACGACTAATTTACTATCTAATATTATTACTTAATCCGTTATGACTTGAACTTCATCAAAGTTAAAATCCCATAACACATATGTAAAATTACACATTACAAATCACATACCCTTCACGTGCACGTATACTCAAACATACAGAAACACGCACCAACACATACACCTTTCAAATTCCTTACAAACATTCACTTAAACTCGTACACCAATACTACACCACAGAATAATGACTACACGTAAATATTAATTATTAAAAATATACAAAATGACGTTAATTTCGAATAAAAACATTTTGTTAAATATTTTTCCTATATGTATATATGTTGCAATGTATTGGTTCAATTTTGAATTGTTACTAAATAGTATACATAAAAGAAAATATATAGATGTGTTACAGATTCTCTAAAGCCAGGAAGAACCTGGCTCTTGAGATACAGGCCACCAGCCTAGTTTAAGAGTCATAGATTAAATTATTTGTTTTTCGTTTTAGGAGTAAAATTAAATTTAATAAAATACACTAAAAATCTGCCCAGATCTTTTTGGAATTTTAAGTGGTCTTGATAAGTATTTATAAAATGATACATCTTCAGGTCATCGGCAAGTAATAGCAATTTAAAAAACCTTAAAATATTTTTTAGTAAACACACTGTTTGTTTGTTATTGTCTACGTTTTAAATATTTCAGTAAAGCTTCGATAAGGCGGGCAAAATTGAGATTGGGCGATAGTTTGCTACAACTTTTAATAATCCTTAGGTTGAATATATGCTAGACTGGAAAACAAATGGTGTCAGCGGTGTATTTAAGAACTTATGGTGAAACATTATTAACTCCAGCGCCCTTAGTTGGATCGAGCCTATGTAGTTCCGATTTGATAAACATTTGATTATAGTAAAACAAACATCACTGATAATTAAATCTGGCTTGTGGTTCACGTGCATCATCTTCAGAAATATAAAATGTATTATCTGCATTATAACCGTCGGTATCAGTTGAGGGTTCAAATACTGATTGGAAGTGATTCGAGAAAATGTTACTAATATCTAATGGGTCACTTGCTGTTTTTGGAGCCCCCACTGCTACAAAGCAGTCTTGTCTGCCCTACCCCTACAGTGTTTTTTATAAGCCGGAGACGCGGAGAGGGAGAGGATTAATTATTTTCATGAAGAAGAAGCTTATTTTGGGAAATTTCGTTAGTATTTAAAAAAAACTATAGGTTTCTGTAACCCCCCCTCCCATCAATGGGGAATATTCCGCCCTCACTCCCCCTTCCCATTGCACAAAATATATACATATACCATACCTAAAGTCCTTCCAATGTATGTAGGTACACATATTTTTTTAATTTTATGATTATTAAAAATTACTAGTTTCCGTAATCCCCAACCCCCCCGGGGGGATGCTACAACCCCCCTCCCCCCCTCCACCCCTTCCTATAGTACATAAGTATGTATATAGCTCCCGGGTTGACTGAAAAACAGCGTTTTGTTAACATCACACTTGTGATATTAACATAACAAAAGCTGAGTTAATCCCTATTGCCTTAGGATAGTCTTGTCCCCCCGAAGGGTTCCCGCCTTGTCGTGGCGGTGGGGCTTAGTAGCCGTGGCTTCGTCACCCACGGTGAAGCGAAGAGGAACCAGGGGCCGTGCTGGCTTGGGCAGTCGGCCGGCCCCAGAGGGGCCGCTCCACTGGGCTTTGCCTCTAAGTCCAGACTGGAGCGGCAACGGGTAGGCTGCGGTGCTGTATGGGCAGCACCGCATCTGAGGCGGGCTGTGGTGTTGTATGGGCGACACCACAGCTGACGGTGAGGGGCCACGGCGGGAGAGGAGTGCCGGTATCACGGTGCGCCGCTCTCCCTACCTTCCGTGGCCACGGCGGGGCCGCCACCGTTGGATGGCGGACGCGGAGGGGCCGCAGGGGAGGAGGAGTGTTGGTATAGCGAGGCGCCGCTCTCCCTATCCTCTGCGGCCGAAGTAGCAGGCGACGGGGCTACTCATCTGACCCGTCGCAGGGGGACCTTGGGCGTCGGAAGCGGGGTTGTCTGACGCCCATTTGCGGGCTTGGTCCCCGGGTGGTAGCGACGTGCCATGTGTTCTGGTGCGTCGTGAGGGGTAGCACCCCAGGAGGGGTCCGGCAACGGACAACCGTGGCGGGTTCGTGGTTGAGTGCTAAAGCGACCCTGCGATCCCGCCGAGAAGCGGTAGAGATGGAACACCGTGTGTTATTTAGTCGGTAGGGGCACTTGCTGCTGTGGGAGTAGTTGGTGTCGAGCCCGACATATCCCGGCCACCTTCCCCGGGGTGGAAGGGAATGCGTAAATGCATTTTTCACACGTTAAAAAAAAAAAAAAAAAAAAAAAAAAAAGGATAGTCTTGTGATTTAAGCATAGAGTGGTGATGTTTACAAGTATAATCATTTTCGAAATGCTGTGTTAAATGTTTAAGATAAATACCTATGTATAATGTGTAACATTACCTGGTTACTTATGGCACTAAAAAAGTTTTTTATTATTATTATTATTATTATATCGATTCTAAAGTCCTTCCACTACTTCATCTTAGTAACTTTAAAGGATTTATTCAAAGAATTTTGTATTTGGTACAAAATTATCTAACACCCAAGTTCAACGACTATTACTGCTAAGGTAATAAAGTTATCTTAATTGCTATAATTTTCCTTGAAAGTTCATGAACTGCACTATCATCATGAATTTTTTCAGATTTTTCAAGCCAGCAGTTTAGGTTTTAGAGGGGGGGGGACGCCCTACTGGAACAAAAATTTGCACTTTAAAGTTGAATATTTCGTAAATGAAGCATTAAATCGTAAAATAGTACTAGCAACCCGTAAATCATTTCAAAATACCTATTCAATGATACCCCACTCGATGGGATAGACGACGAAAAAAAAATTCATAACCACATCACTTGCATGGGAGATACCGTAAAAAAAAATTTTTTTCAAAATTTTATTTTACCACTTTGTCGGCGTGGTAAGTTTACATACCTGTGCAAAATTGCAGCTTTCTAGTACATACGGTCTCTTAGCAAAACCTCGGACAGACGGACAGACAGACGGACATGACGAAACTATAAGGGTTCCTTGTAGGTACTACGGAACCCTAAAAAACCGACTTCAGACATGATATAAGCATTAGGGAAAACTCAAATACTACTCGTCTCAAATTTACTTGGGACCACGTTACAAGCTATTTGAATATAAAATTGCAATATCAAAATCTGTACAGGCTGAAAAAAGTTATGAGGCAACATACAAAAATACGGTTGAATTGCGAGCCTCCACCTCTTTTGAAGTCGGTTAAAAACTGACAAGATAACAAAGACAATAACTGTCTGGAACTGACTTCTAATAAGTAATTTATGAAATATCATGTTGAAGTCAGTTAATAAGCTAATTCAAACACTGTGAGCTCACAATTTCATGGTCCAACTTTCAGAAGTCATTTCATATTTTTATTCCATTCATTATTTTTATTGATTCACTAGAAAACATAGCTTTTTTAAGGTCTAATTTCAATATATCATACAAACAATATGATATACAGTTCGTATGTTGCCTGCATGCGACGAAATCTATAAATTCTTTTAAACTATATAAACATTTATATAATAACCGGTCACATGTTTTAAAAAAAATGCTTGAAATTATTACACTCCTTATTACATCTGTAAATAATCTTTTTGATACAAATTTATTTTTAAATCTTTTTATAACAAATCAAGTGATTTCCGTATTTATAAAAAAACTTTATATTGTTTACAACGTTATTTCTACTCGTAATACCTACAACATTAATTGTATTACTGATCCACAATGACGGTCGATAATACGTAATTGGTAATTACGTATTATCGACCGTTGGGCGCGGAACCAGTTGGCCGCGCATTAGGTATGTGAGCGGTGGAGAGGCGGGGGCGCTTGCTTTGGTCATCACTGTCTAATGTGCGTGTGTGCGTTGCGAGCAGTAGGCAACCCGCCCCCTCGCCACCCCTGTCGCCTTAGGTATGTGAGCGGTGGAGAGGCGGGGGCGCTTGCTTTGGTCATCCCTGTGAAGGGATGGTGGCTGCTGGAGCCACCAAATGAAAGAGGTGTTATATCCTTTAACGTTCCATC
Source organism: Plagodis pulveraria (assembly GCA_963890685.1). Taxonomy (NCBI): domain Eukaryota; kingdom Metazoa; phylum Arthropoda; class Insecta; order Lepidoptera; family Geometridae; genus Plagodis; species Plagodis pulveraria. The sequence goes on along the minus strand of OY982973.1, from coordinate 8,922,589 downwards.
GTGTATTAAGACTGTATTTAGACTTCTTTAACTTATATTATACATCTCTTATATACTACAACAATTGGTACTTATGTTAGTTAGTACGTGCTTGATACATGTAACAGAGGTTGTCGGAAGAGACGTGCTGGCCTAGATCTGAATCATCGTTTCTCTTAGCTATCTACGACCGCATAGTCTCATGTAGGCACGTATCACATCATGTACCTACTACATCATCAACCTTTTTTTTTTTTTTTTTTTTTTTTTTTTTTTTGATTGAATAAATATTTTACAAGTTCTATCTAACTCAAGTAACGCAGTCTAGTAATAATAAACAAAAAGAAACACATAACAATACATTTATAATAAGTTCCTATTTTATACTTAGAAATCACTTATTAATGATCTGTCTAACTTGAGAAGCGTTACATTACAATAATATTAAGTAGCTTTCTTTTTATATTAACTTGCTCAGTAAATCATTAGACAATAAACTTTATTTTTACAGTATGTTGACCTCCTTCAGCTATTTGCTGATACTGCAAGATATGGACATTACATAATTGTTTCTAATGCTGACCTGCAGCTATTTGCTTATATTGCAAAATACACATATTATAATAAATCTCACATAATTGTGTTTATATTTCGAACCGCTAACCTTCAGAATTTGCTTATGGTGCAAAAGTGCATTACTCGGACGTGAGCTTGACATACTCGTGTAAGGCGTGTTGTGCACATTTCATCGCCACTAATTAACACGTTCGTATTTGATGTTATTTAAAATTATCTGTGATTGATCCCAATTATTTAATATTTTTGTGAAATTGGTATCACGAAGTAAATATTGATATGTTTAAATGCACATTGTAAGTAGTCATTATGACCTCAACTATTTACATGAATAATTAAATTGATTCTTATTAATTAATTAATTAATAAGCCATTGGCAAACATTTTATACATTTTCTCATTGATTTATCTGATATATTCCCGACTTTAATACAATATAATAAAGGTAGGGTTGTAAAGCTAATAGTTTTTTTTTTTTTGGTATATTATCTAAGTTATACCTACTAAACGTTCGTCAAACCTTTCTTTACTTATAAAACTAACAAAATTATTATTCTTACAACTTAACCGTCCTTTTTTGACGCATATTTCGTCACACTTACTCATTAATTTGCTGTCTTTTAATAATTCGTTATCATAGTCAATTTTAAACTCCTTTTTCGCAATAAAATCGCTTAATTTTACCTGTAACTCCTTTCTATTAGTGAAAAACTTCTTATTAAATTTGTCAAAATTTATATAACATTTTTTTTCGTCTTTATTGACGCATTGTAAGTCATCAGTATCACATAATTCATAGTCCTTACACTTTTCGGGATAGCTTATAACTGAGGATTGATTAGGTCTTACATTATTGGAACTCAAAACTGTCAAATCCGTAAATTTTTCTTTTTCATATTCCTCAGACATGTTTTCAGAAAACAAAATTGACATATCGCATATAATATCATTTTCATAACTTTCCTTATTCGACTGTGAGTTAGTGGGCTGCTCAATACGCTGATCGCGCAAAACATCATTGCAGTCCGATGTGCGTGAATACGACAACTGTTGGCACCTGGGCCTGGGTGATGTCACTGCGTCACATGATGTTTTATTTGAATTCCTCATGTTTGTTGAATTATATTTTTTACATGGGAATGAATTTACTTTAGGGTTAACATGATTGTAATTATGATAATTGTAATATCGGCGTTGATAATTATTTTGCCTTTTCAAATAAAACATCATATTTTCATCTAATGCTGTCTGTATGGCATCTTTTAAATATTGAAATTGTCTTGATATTAATATAATTTGTATGTGGCTATTGTTAAGACCGTCAGCAAATCTTCGTATCGTCATTTGTTCATTAATAGGGCGTAATATATTGAACTTATTTTTGTCGCCATCTGACTGAGCCATAGTTAACTCGTAAAATAATTCCTCAATTTCTTTACCAAACACTTCAATTGATTTGTTCCCTTGTCTACAATGAAAAAGTTGTGTTTGTAAGGCTATTGGACATTTTTTCGGTAAAAAGTGTGTTCTCATATCGCTGAGTAAGCATTCAACATTCTCATAACACGATTTTAAATAAAATTTTGCTATTCGAGTTATTCTAGTTTTTAACACAAAATCGATTAAAAATTTATGAGAATTTTCGTTGATCATACTGCTATAAAATTCAACATTGTCTATTAAAGACCTCGTAATATGCTCTTGTCCAGTCATTACCGGCAACAAGGCAATAGCAGTTTCTAAATCAAATTCCTCCATTTTAAAAAATGAGAATAAACACTAAAAATTATATAAATAAAAAATACACTTCAAAATTTCTCCTACAACAATACTCACGGCTTTAACTTATTTTCTAGCACATGAAAATACACAGACGTCGTCAATTTCCTTTTTCTTCATATTCATAATCATACTGCTGCATACGTCTTGCGTTTGCCGGCCGGGCTATACCCTGGACTCCGATCCTTTGATCCCGTTTTCGTCTCTTTCGTATTTCTTCGTGCGTAATAACACTAATTCCCATTCATTATCTTCAAATAATATTTAAATATTTTATTCTATCTTCACATGTAATCGCCGCAAAATTATTTTTCATTCTTCATAATAAATCTTCGTTTATTGCTTACATATTGCTTTTTTACTGTTCATATAAATCTTCGTCGGGAAAAAAATCTTCTCGTTGCTAATTAAAGTATTTTCCATATGTAGGGCTCTCAGTCACGGTCGCCATGAAGAGATGGTGGCTGCTGGAGCCACCAAATGAAAGAGGTGTTATATCCTTTAACGTTCCATCGTGTATTAAGACTGTATTTAGACTTCTTTAACTTATATTATACATCTCTTATATACTACAACAATTGGTACTTATGTTAGTTAGTACGTGCTTGATACATGTAACAGAGGTTGTCGGAAGAGACGTGCTGGCCTAGATCTGAATCATCGTTTCTCTTAGCTATCTACGACCGCATAGTCTCATGTAGGCACGTATCACATCATGTACCTACTACACCTGTCTAATGTGCGTGTGTGCGTTGCGAGCAGTAGGCAACCCGCCCCCTCGCCACCCCTGTCGCCTTAGGTATGTGAGCGGTGGAGAGGCGGGGGCGCTTGCTTTGGTCATCCCTGTCTAATGTGCGTGTGTGCGTTGCGAGCAGTAGGCAACCCGCCCCCTCGCCACCCCTGTCGCCTTAGGTATGTGAGCGGTGGAGAGGCGGGGGCGCTTGCTTTGGTCATCCCTGTCTAATGTGCATGTGTGCGTTGCGAGCAGTAGGCAACCGGCCCTTGCCACCCCTGTCGCCTTAGGTATGTGAGCGGTGGAGAGGCGGGGGCGCTTGCTTTGGTCATCCCTGTCTAATGTGCGTATGTACGTTGCGAGCAGTAGGCAACCCGCCCCCTCGCCGCCCCTGTCGCCTTAGGTATGTGAGCGGTGGAGAGGCGGGGGCGCTTGCTTTGGTCATCCCTGTCTAATGTGCGTGTGTGCGTTGCGAGCAGTAGGCAACCGGCCCTTGCCACCCCTGTCGCCTTAGGTATGTGAGCGGTGGAGAGGCGGCGGCGCTTGCTTTGGTCATCCCTGTCTAATGTGCGTGTGTGCGTTGCGAGCAGTAGGCAACCCGCCCCCTCGCCACCCCTGTCGCCTTAGGTATGTGAGCGGTGGAGAGGCGGGGGCGCTTGCTTTGGTCATCCCTGTCTAATGTGCGTGTGTGCGTTGCGAGCAGTAGGCAACCCGCCCCCTCGCCACCCCTGTCGCCTTAGGTATGTGAGCGGTGGAGAGGCGGGGGCGCTTGCTTTGGTCATCACTGTCTAATGTGCGTATGTACGTTGCGAGCAGTAGGCAACCCGCCCCCTCGCCGCCCCTGTCGCCTTAGGTATGTGAGCGGTGGAGAGGCGGGGGCGCTTGCTTTGGTCATCCCTGTCTAATGTGCGTGTGTACGTTGCGAGCAGTAGGCAACCCAACCCCTCGCCACCCCTGTCGCCTTAGGTATGTGAGCGGTGGAGAGGCGGGGGCGCTTGCTTTGGTCATCACTGTCTAATGTGCGTGTGTACGTTGCGAGCAGTAGGCAACCCAACCCCTCGCCGCCCCTGTCGCCTTAGGTATGTGAGCGGTGGAGAGGCGGGGGCGCTTGCTTTGGTCATCACTGTCTAATGTGCGTGTGTGCGTTGCAAGCAGTAGGCAACCCGCCCCCTCGCCACCCCTGTCGCCTTAGGTATGTGAGCGGTGGAGAGGCGGGGGCGCTTGCTTTGGTCATCACTGTCTAATGTGCGTGTGTGCGTTGCAAGCAGTAGGCAACCCGCCCCCTCGCCACCCCTGTCGCCTTAGGTATGTGAGCGGTGGAGAGGCGGGGGCGCTTGCTTTGGTCATCACTGTCTAATGTGCGTGTGTGCGTTGCGAGCAGTAGGCAACCCGCCCCCTCGCCGCCCCTGTCGCCACCTAAGGCGCGGCATTATCTTTACCGGTAGGTATGGTCAAAGCACAGCCTGGACACTCGGATCTTTCTCTATACAAAAGCCGCGTTCTAACTACCTATTACACAGACACTACACAAATGTTGTTTTAGTACACGCGTAAATGTGTGCGTGAACTCTAAGGTTGTCATCGTATGAATAATTGTTGTACTTATCTAGCTAAAAATCTTTTGATGCGGTTATTATGACTTATTTGATTTCATAGTTTATGCGTACCTTACCTACCTTCAGAAACATTCAAGCACAACAATCCAACTTCATGTACGACGTAGGAATATGCAACACACAACAGAGTAGGTAAACATTACTTTACATTACTTATTTTATGTATTATTTTATTACTTATATATTCTATTTCACTCTATTACTCATACAATAATGGATACCTACACTATACAAAAAGTATCATTCCAAGTTCAAATTTTATACAAGTAATGATAATAATTACAATCACAATAATAGGTAATTTATGTTCTTTTCGTATAATAAATAATCATTATTCACAACAAACAATCCTTTTCTCGATTATTTGATAAGCAACCGTAAACAGCACAAGAATACCATTCTCAACTTTTAAAATTCTCGTAAAATCGACACGCTTCATCGTCACGTCATCGCGCACGAGTTGTGCGTCCCGTACTCAAGTCAGCTTAGCGACAGCTCAGAATCGGTGGCGGGGTGAGGAAGACTCGTTTTGGTGGAGGGAGAAGAGTGTCCATTCTATACGTAGTATTATTATATGTTTTATGGTCAAAGTATAGAATTTCATCACCCAGCAATCATTTCCATTATTAAGTCAGTTCGTTGCTGTAAGATTGCATTTTCTAAATCAATCAATCAGTTCAATTGGCAAATTAGAAATTGTCAACACATTAATTATAAATTTTGCACCGGAAAAACATATGAACGAAGCAAGATAGAAATATTTTTAATAATGGCTACGGAACTGGGATGTGGATACAGAAAATATGTGATACAATGAATAGTGAGACTGCCTCCGCACCTGATGACTCGAAGGATGATGACTCGCCAACAACTGAAATAATTCTTATTTACAACTACTATACTGTATATTTTTTTTATAGCTGATATATGATATCTCTTGACCACTGTCTCACCTGATGGTAAGTGATGATGTGATCGAAGATGTTGTTCAGGATAACCTAGAATTACTAACTCTCAAGGACAATTGCTGGAACGATTACGACAGATTTTCTACTTGAGGGTGGTAGCTAGCTAGGCGGGCATTCGCAAAATGCCCTACCACCATGCTGTAACGACTGCCATCGTACGACAACAACCGGGATGATGGCTTAACGAGCCCTCTGAAGCACAAAAGCGCTCTGTAGTACTGTCAGTAGCCGTCACCCATCCAACACCAGACCGCAGCGGACGTTGCTTTACTTAGCTGATCGATTAAGAACGGCTAAGCAAACTTCTCTACGAGCGCTTCAAAACTGCTCTAATCAGCCTGATTGTCCACTGCTGAACACAGCTGTCCCGTTTGCCATAATCCCCACGCTTGGCAGGCGTCTTGGGATCGTAGTGTTTGATACCAGTTCCTCAGAAAGCGCTGCTGCCCACCTTCTGGTGTGTTTCCCTGAGTCGCCTCTTGCGACACTCACGTGTAGAGATGGGGGGATGACATTATAGTCCAGCGCCCCAGAGGCATATTGCAACATTAGCCATAAAAGATTGAGGAGGTATGGTGCTGTTTCACTAAGACCTGGGCAGTACTTTAGGCGTTATTTGTATATAAAGTACATGATAATGGGAATTTTGTAATCAACTTACTTTTACACTTCTGTATTGCTTATTTTATTCTCATGAATACTGTAAAATACTATTTCTAGTGTTTTTATTTGATTTTTTGTCAAGGAACCCAATAAAGCAAATTGAATCCGTTACGAGTGATTGGGAGTACACAAACAGTACAATAAAATGTTGGATGTTATATAGCTCAATGGATCTACGTGATTTGTTACCGTTTTTAGGAATCTGTAGCGAAATTACGAGTTTATATCGACAAAAGTACGGCTTTGACAGTATTTTTCATAATTGCGAAACAGAGATAGCTGTTGTAACGTTGCGCCTAACGCCGTTACTTAAATAATAGTATTAATCGTAATGTTAAACAATATATGTTAATCCTAAACTAAAATAAAATTAATAAAATTCCTTAACTAACGTTCATACTACCTAAAGTTATAAACTTTCGTTAATATTACTAATTATTATAAATAATTACGTGCGGAACCCACGGCTTGTGTACGTTTAAAAGTGTTTTCGCTAATGCTTCGAAAACCAGTCAAGGAACGCTAAACAAATTCCTTATCTCTTGAACGCAGTTAGCTCCAACTACTATGAGTTAATCTGTGGCGTGCATTCATTCTGCTATGCAATTGGCACAGTACGCTTGTCTGGTGCGAAATAAATATATTACCTACATACTTTAATTATTTTCATATTAACATTTAAGTACTTGTAGTGAAGTGCGTGAATCCCTCTAGGGTGAGTTCCTTATTATATTGTTTCTATAGTGCTGAGTGATTATTGTAATCTTATAAAATTAACAGCTGTTCTGCCTAACCGCGCTAGACTGATAATTTTAAAATTTGAGTCACTGATACCTGGTAGAATAACGATCGTGTTAGCGCGGCTTGGCAACAGTAGCTGAGGAATGTCAGGCCACTAAGACGGTGTCTCTTCTCCAGGATTCAACTACTACCCTGAATAAACTGGAGGACTAAGACGGCTACTCTAACCAGCCGTGATTTGAGTTTGCTCAAGCCGACGGCGAAGTCTAGACCGCCAGACCTACTCCGGGATCCCGTCTTCGATAGAATTCAGGCCAGTGACTCCTTCTATCCAACTTCATGTAGAAGTGTGCGGCTGTGCAACTGTATATGGAATAATAAACGTGTTAATACCCTTCCCTGAGTTTACCTACCTACCTGCTGGCTGTGGGGTGCTTAGCAGCGCCCTAACGCCGCACTGTTTAGCATTAAAGCCACTGATAGCACTGTTTAAAATATATATAGTACTATTTTGAATCTTTTGGTGCTGGCAAATGTTTGTGTATATATGTATAATAAGTGTTTGTGTATGCGACGGTGTGTGACACACGTGCGTTACGAGTAAATATATCTAACTACAAAGTTCAAATACAAGTCCCTATGTGTATTGTTATTTTATATTATATAGATAAGTTCTAGGTTCAAGTTCATGTATGTTTTCCTGTATTAAACTTTCTGACAATCTGGAGATAATAGCGTATTATTTTTAAGGGCTGCAGTTATCAATAAAATGGCCTTCTATATATGTTAACATTTACCTCTTCTCACATTCACTACATTATATATATGGAGCTTAATAATGTGTGCATTCACTAAGTTTCAACCCCTTGTAACAAAAACTATGTAGACACCTGATACAACAAAACGCATTCTTGGTACACTGAGAAAACCGACTTAAAGGCTTAAATCAAATTTGACCTTTTACCGTTGAATTGTAACTACGTAAGATGAATTCACAACTCTTAAGATGATTTTCACCAATCAATAAAAATGTACCATGTTTTATAATAAACACAACCGTCAAAAACGCCTTCCGTAAAGTATTTTCAGAATAGCAACTTGTTATACGATAATAATTGCAGTATTGACCATAAAATATACCTTACCTTTACGGCAGTTTATATACGGTGATTATCACTATTACGTACGACTTAATCAGCCTTATCAAAAGTCAATATTTTGGGTAAGACCACAAAATAGACCTTAAATGAAGACGAAAAGAAACATTCGCCTTCACTGACCTCGTTTAACGCCTTCTAGTTGGAAGGCGTTTTTGTACGTATTTACGTTTGGTCGGTTTTTCGCCTTATACCATATAAATTGGCCGTCATTAGGGCGCTTTTGACTTTAGATTTTTCTCAGTGTAAGATAGGGAATAATCGGTTTCACACAGCTATGTAATGATTTACGTAATAAAAAATTTTTTAATGATAAACAAAATATATCTTGTTAATCTTACGGAACCATTGTACGCACTTTTTTATATCAGCCTCGTATTATATCTCACATTTTTGATGCTCGATAAAATAATACAACTTCTCTACGTGATTCGACTAAGGCGTCTCCTTGATGTCGTTAAAACATTCGATTTCTTTTAGAAAAAAAATGGATTTGTCTCCCGTCTCCTTATTAAAGGAATGTCAAAGAATTTATTTTCACACTTGCTGAATTCGTGATTGAGTAGATTGGCCAATTTGATTTTTCGAGATCAATGGCTAGAAATAAACCTTGCTAGTGATCGTCAAACGATTGAAAATACTTTTAGGAATTGTTTCGCTTGATATTGAAATAAAACATTTATAAATGTTTCAAGTTGGAACAATTAGACTGTGCACTGCTCGCATTGGTTGGAAATCCTAAATATGGTTCTGCTCAGGCGGAATATTGTAAATTCTTTTTTATTCCAAAAAATGTCTTAGAATGATCAAAAAAGGAATATAATTGACAAACCCGAATAGTTAAAAATGGTTATGTGTCTACGTGATTTAAGGGCACATTGACTTCTAGAATTTAGCAGTTTCTAATTCATTACAACTTTACTAAGCGTGTTACTGTAGCTATTAATTTCCAGCAGGGTCAGGCCAGTTCATTAATAAAAAAAATGTCATAAATGGCTCGCTCCTTGCGATGGCGTTTATGCCAAGCCTTTAAGTTTTAAAAATAGTAACTTCTTATTGTCAGTTATATAACTTAAATACAGAGGAGACGAGTTACTTTAGTAGCTTTTCATATGTTCTCCGTTACCTCGCGGCCGATCATCTCGGCAGCCGTTGGTCGGACCAAGTGACCGCCCTCACTGGACTCTCTGTTACGACCGCCCTAAGGGAAACCGAAAACCGAATCAAATGGAAAAATACTGTGCATAGAGCCATGAAGACCTTTCAGAGACACGACCTTCAGTAATGAAGTACACGACCAAGAAGAAGATGTTCTCCGTGCAGTTGTGCATTGCATTGCAGAGAAAAGCACTAGTCACTCCTGGGATTTGCATTCGAGAGTGCAAAGGGCGTAGTTTACTTTATTCGGCTGGATTATTTCACCTTGGGCATACTTTATTCAGTTAATGTATCAGCCGGATAGTCCACTTCTGAATGCAGCCTCCCCCATTGAGGGCATGTTCACCATAATATTCCCCACCCTTGATGGACGTCTTGGGGTTCACAGCTTAAAATATCAGTTCCTCAGAAGGTACTGCTTACCAACTTCCAATATTTTACCTTTAGTCGCCTTTTACGGCACCAATAGCGATGGGTGACATCCTAGACCGGCGCCCCACAGTGATCATTCACGTAGGTGCATCAAATTCACTGTAACAATTCCTTGATCAATATGATAACTCAGTGTAAATATTAAGTCTACTTTATACTTCATACCGTTAAATAACGAAAAGTAATAAATATTACTCTGAAACTACATTGGAAATCACTTGATATAAAGTTGAATAAATTGAACAGACTATTTCTTGAAATTGCTACACAGTTTTATGTCCATCAAATAATCCCACCTGCTATCGTTTGGTCATCATAAATAAAACACTATCTTTGCGTTTCACAGTCATCGATTTAGCCTATCCATCGGCTAAAGCTTGAAACGCGCTGCATGTTAACTGTCATTTTTATCATTCAGTTATTTTATGTTCCGGGTAGTATAACCGGAACTTACTCGAACATTCCGTAACAGGCCCTAAAAGTTACGACCACGTCTGCTTATTACGTTTGTATTTTTGGTTTCACTCTATCATGTAATTGTTAGTCCTATGTCACTTAACAAAAACAGACCGTTGTTGGAGAACGTTTCATTTAACATATTTCTCCTAAAATATTATAAAAGTTCTCGCAAATGTTGGAAAATGCTAAATTGTTATTTTATGTATTTCCAGCCTTCGGCATTTTGGTTTTCTAGTAACAATGCTAAATTGCGTCAGTAAAAATACACAGTTGTGAATTTTTAACGCTTGGGATTTTCTTATCAAACTCTCTTGAAATGGATAAACATGAGCCTTTTACTGTTATTTGGGGGCAAACTTTGGAAATTGCTTTTATTGCCTTCATATCAAAATCACAGGTATATTCTTATCGATACTTAAAATACGAGAATAAAGAAGTAATAGAATAGCTATATCTAGTGCCATAGGTACAGTAACGAATCGACTCATAGGAACCACGTGTGATAGGCCTTTTAGGCTTCTATCGATTCTTTGATTAGCTAAGTTAAGCAACGTTCGCCACGGTCGTGACTTGTTATCTTACGATGACAGTCAATAAAGGATGATTGACTGGCTAGCTACCACCCTCAAATAGAAAAGCTACTGTAGGGACACATGCAACGTGAGCGCAATTTGCTGATATTGCAAAAGTCACCTCATGCGCTCAGTTACAAACGCGGGGGGGGGGGGGAGGGGGGCGCGTTTGTTTTTTTTGTTATTGTGTTTCAATGCCTAATCCGAAACAAGAGCGGCAACACTGGACCGCGCCGTGGCCCCTTTGAATAGAGTTTTGAATATTTTCATTCGAGCAAAGTAATCAAAAACATGAATTAACACATTACAGGAACAAGAGACTTTTGACATCAGGTAGTCCTCGTGCTTAGTCAGTTAAAAACATATAAAAAAACACAAAAGAAAATTTTAATAAAACCTATTTGTTTTTTTTTTTGAAAATAAAAAAAATAATCTCAAAATGTTTGTTAGGACTAGCAGAAGTCAACCCTAAGAGGTTGTTAGCATTTTACCAATAACCCTGTATACGATACAATACGGGTTAAGGGGGGCTACCTTTCTAAAACCGATCTTCTCTAACCGCACACTCAAGATTTAAGGTTGGTATCTCCACAAAAAACTAAATTATAAGAATTTGTCAATTGCGCATGGCGCATGTGTCCGGTACACATAGATAAATAGACACATAACTATTTATTGTACACCATAAGAACATAATCATTATAAACAATAGCATAACTTTAGCAATGTTGTACAATTGGCGGTGTTATCGCTAAAAAGCAATCTCTTCCAGACAACCTTTGGATGGAGATAATTTCAGCCATGCTAGATGACGGTGGTACATACCCTCTCACTTACATGTCACGTGTTTAAGCTTTTTTTTCAGACATTTTGGCCCAACACGGGGGGCCAAAATGTCTGAGTCTGTCTCGGGGAGAGTCCACAGCCACCTATAGTTACTAAGGATCTTTTACAAAATTCATTAGAGACCTCCGATTTTCAATATTAAAGTTTCCTTATATGTTTAGTATTTTTTTATATGCTTTGCTTCACACCGTTCTAACAGGAAATTGAATCATCTAAGTAATCACAATGACAGACGTTTACGAGCAAACGAAACTCGATTCATTTACATAAATTGAGGAATTTGTTGACTTGATGAATGAATAAAATGCCATAATGGATGCGGTGTCCCATTATATACCCAACAGATACACCTGAAACGTCACGATAGTTTTCTACGAAATATTCTGGAAGGCAAGTATGACGAAAGAGAGAGGAAGGCTCAGGCATGTTATTTTGACGAATCAATGATGGCCGTGGGTAATAGCTATGGACTGCCGCGCCGCAGGTCCCTGATTCGATCCCCACCGCCGGCTTGAGCTTCACCGCATGGTGGAAGGGTATTTTGCGATTGCCCGCTGGCTAGCTACCACCCTCAAGTAGAAAATCTGTCACCAAGCACCTAACGGTGTGTTCCGGCTGCAGTCCTTGAGAGCCAGTGAAATTACAGGCACACGAGACTTACCAACTGCGTCTCAAAGTGACGGGCGCAGCGCAATTCATGACTTGTGATTAAATGCTAAATGTTATAAGCAGAGGTTAGTTAACTTAACATAAGGTGGGCCTCAAGTTTGTGCCGTCACAATAACATAAAAAAGAATCAAAATAGAATATTGATGTCATGTTTGGCAACATGTTAGTCCTTCAATTCTTAAACAACCGAATATTATGATTGGGCGCGGTGTCACTCAATGATTTCGTGAAATTCTACTAATCCTACTTATTACACCCTCACACTAATAGTACTGTGTAAGAAGGTAGTGTATTGAGTGTTTGTTGCCACTTGCCTTTTTAACAACTTCAAGAAAATGAGGAGGTACTCTATTAGTCTGTATTTTTTTTAATGTTTTTTATCTCATTATTTTTGGCTGAGTAAACCGATTTTGATAATACTTTTTTTTTATTTAAACGATGAGGCTTGCTGTGTTGTCCTATTTAAACCTCATCAAAATCGGTCAAGCCGTTTTTGAGTTACAATTCAATAACTGAAAAGTAATGTAAAGAAAAGAAAAGTATTTTCCTATCGTGATGATATACTAATTGACAGTGAATGACAATCGATCCCATAAGTAGAAAGATGAAAAAAATATATTGCCAAAAATAGATTATAGGTACTTTTGAACCATCATGGTACCGATTCAACAAGTTATTTCACACATTTGAGAGTTGAAGTCGGTTATATTATTTGGTAAAAAAAATTTTTGGTTAAGATAGTCGTCAAGGTTAAGATATTTTTTTCATTTCTGTCGTCTACGATGCTCTTCTGAAGGACAATTACAATATTGTACTATCAGTATACAGTTTAGTTTTTTTTAATAAATAGTGATGTACAATACACAATACAATACATAATATTCGTGAGGAATGAAAGGTTGGTGGCTTGACATATATTCCAATAGTGAAACACGTCTTTAAAAAAAACCGCACGAGGCCTATCTAATGTTAAGCGGTACCTCTACCTATAACAGATCCATTCCGTGACAAATGACAGATCGCACTGCGCCCATCACCTTGAGACATAATTTTTGAATTGAAATTCTCGTGAGTTTCACACATATTTAAATATTATAAATTAAACCGGCAAAAAACACTCACGTTGAGGATCGAATACGTCGACCCGGGTTTCGAGCATATCAGATGCTCATCATCAGGGCGAGTGCGCAGCTGCGTCTGCGAGCTCCCGGCGGGCACTGACTCGCAGACGCAGCTGCGCACTCGCCCTGATGATGAGCATCTGATATGCTCGAAACCCGGGTCGACGTATTCGATCCTCAACGTGAGTGTTTTTTGCCGGTTTAATTTATAATATTTAAATTTGAGACATAATGTTGCTAAGTCTCAAAAGTCTGTAATTTCTTACGAGATCTCAAGGACTGTTGCCGGAAACACTAGTATGTGTTTGGTGACAGGTTTTCTACTTGGGGGTGATAGCCAGATGACTATTTGCAAAATGCCATTCCACCATGCGGTGAAGCTCAAGCTGGCGGTGTAGATCGACAATATATACCAGAGGCACTGCTGTACTGTAATGTATCAGCCGGATTGTCCACTGCTGAACACATCCCCCATTTAGGGAGGGTTTGACACTTGGCAGGCGTTTTTGGGATCGCAGTTAAAGATATAAGTTAATAAGAAGGCACTGCTGCCCACCTTACTTTACACCGGTATTTTACTTAAAGTCGCCGCTTACTACACCCACAGGTAGAAATGAGGGGATGACATTCCAACCCGGCACTATATACTATATATATACCGCTCTTACATCATAAGTTCAAAATTCATTTATTATATTTCCCAATTTACGTAGTAGTTTTCCAGGCAGCGCAATATCACTATCATATTCAATTACAAATATACCAGAGGAAAAATTATAGTCATGTGCGGTATTCAATTCAATAAATCAAAAATTATTATATTCAATTTGGCAGTGTGAGCTTTTGTATGTATTTGCGTGAAAGAAAGTGAGGCAGAAAGTGTAATGAGGATGGGTTAATGTGTACTTTTACCACTTAACAATGTTTTTATTTTGGTATAGGCATTATTGTCCTAGAAAACCCTCGTGAGATTAACCTGGAATTTTGCGAAAGACAAACGAATATTTTGTAGGTAAACTACCTATGATGATTTGCGGGAGAGATTGCGTCAGAAAAGTTACATCAGTGAGTTCTTTCAAAATTTGCGAATATAGCACAAAACAATTGTGTCCGAAAAAATATTATTCATCTGTATATACGCCTTATAAATTATAATTCATTTTTCAATAATAATTTTGTCCTCTTTACTTAATAATAATAATCTATACATAATAGATCAACTTATATTATAAACACTTACGCTCATATTTATATTATATGTTTGAAAACACGGGTGTTTGAGCGTGAAACAACTTACTGTGAGTCAATATGACGATCGACAATGTTTCAGCGTGAAACGTGACGCGACCGCGGCGGACGTACCACACTCAATATCCTGAGGAAGGCTTCCGGTAGAAGCCGAAACATTGTCGATCGTCATATCGACTCACAGTAAGTTGTTTCACGCTCAAACACCCGTGTTTTCAAACATATAAGATCAACTTATATATGTTATATACTACTACCCAAGTTTAGGACACCATTTACCCTCGAATTTTACTGTCTCTATTTTATTTTACCGCCTCCAATGTCCATTTAAATTACTAACTCCACACCGCTGCCGACCCAAACCCTTTCGCCCCGCTAATAAATAATATTGAAATGAATTGTTTTTGATTAAACTTTCAGCTCATCTGTCCCTCTTTTACACAGTCATAACAGCCATACCTGTCTCTCTCAGAAGCTAAAGATCATTTTGATTGACGTTGGCCTCTTAATTTCAGCATGGTCTGAATATTTACTCAGCAAACAGTAATTTGTGTCCTGGCCTCATCGGAATAACAAAACGTTCTTTGTAATTTCCTACGTTATAATTTTGTTACGGCGCTAGTGATGTGAAAGAGATTAGTTTTTAGATTAGTTACCTTCGAGATTGGTTAATTAGACATTGAATTGAAGTCATTCTCAATCATATTGCGCATTTAAACTTTTTGTAATAACATCTTTAGTTTTTATGCGACACAATAAAAGCAACCAACAAGCTAATTTTAATATAATGGATAGATTCAGGCTACTTTGCGGAAATCCATATTTAATAAAAACAAATATTTTAAAAGTATATTAAGAAAACATCAAATTAATTACTTAATAAAACACTTACAAAATTCATATAAAAATTATATATATCTAGTGACAATTCCGCCTAATTTCCTGTTAAGCCAACGTGACGTCACAAACGCCACGCAACCAAACAGGAAGAATTTTCGACGCGTTTCGCTTCTACACGAAGCATCCTCAGGAGGTCTGGACTCTACGAGCGCGCAATCGAGAAACTCGATCTCGATCGTGCGCTCGTCGAATCAAGACCTTAAGGAATTGTCACTAGATATATTTTTTATGTGTTTTCTTAAAATATTTTAAAATTATTTGTTATTATGCTATTGTATGTTTTTTACTGAACGCTCAGTATGTGAGTCCCAACTACATCCAAGAAGCATAATAATTATGAAATTTACTCGTAAATTGATGCAATCGACAGAAATAAAACTGCCCTATTCCCACCACTTCACTAAACAATGAACTTTGCGCTTAGTAATTCAGAGAAAATACGAAGTATAACAATTAAGCAGCTTAAGTACTAAAGTTTGACTTAAAACTCGCTAATTCAAATTAGCTTCCCTTAAAATTATTAAAAGGCCTGATTCTTAATTAGGTATTAGCAACTTTAAAGTAACGTTAAGATGAAAGTTTTGTTTCAATGTAGCATTTGAGCAAGGATTGTTTTATGTAATATTTAGTTGGTTACCTTGCCCACAATCTCACTGACCTAGTTATATCCTAATCAATTATGGCGTCTGGAGTTCCAGTATATATATTTATATATTATTATACTATACCATAAACTCCCGCCTAATTACGTCGCAACAAAAATCCTCGGGGACCTCTGCCACAGATGACAGTCCCTTCAAGGAATTCAAAGGCGATTGCAATGTTTTTTGTCCTCTGAATGTGAGACAGGATTATTTTATATTCTGCTAAAATGCCTCTGCCTACGAAAATGGAGTATTTTTAACCACTCCTTAATACTGTGGGCTAAGAATGGCTCAACACGTCGCCAGTTTATGTAATATTTGATTCAATTTCACAATCGGACGCAGTTCCTGAAATACGTGCCAAACCACAATCATGTAAAAATTGAGTTCTGAATACCAAACTAATCACGTGATTCATATTTTCTGACTGACAAGATATGATAACCCTACTATTGCTCTTTACATGAAATCATGAGTTAGTAGCCCAATCCACATGCACTACCTCACGTTAAGCACGATTTTCTCAAATTGTTATGTTTGTGGATTGGAATGTTTTTCAGTAACTACGTCCAATTAAGGTCAGATATTACTTCTTAGTTACATAATTTTCAAATTACTTTTTACGTTACCACAATCTCGACGCTCTTTTGTCTCATAAAGTTCTTTAATGATGTTTCACGGGAGTTCCCTTACAGAAAAATAACTTATTTAATCTAACTTCGGCGGAAACATCCAGGATAAGAATCTCTATTTCATTAAATTGTCAGATTGGTGGAAGCGCACTTTAGATATTTTGTGACATCAATCAATTTTGATAGCTATTCACCGTTCTACTATGTCAATTTCACAAACATAGCATACCGACCCACTAATTTAGTGTTACAAAATTACAAATACACGAGAGGAAAACTTTAAATCATGTGCGGGATTCGAACCCGCGTCCGTCTACTCCTTTAGCCGGGGTATGCTCTAACCAATTGAGCTAACATGACAATGAGTCATGAATCAAATTTTTCCTATTGTCTTGAAAAACTTTTCCTCTCGTATATTTGTAATTTTGTAATGTAATCCGCAGGCGTTATTGCAAACATAACAATATTAAAATTATAAGGTTGCGTTATCATTTACAAGTATAAAACCAATTGCAAAATTGGTCTTGTTTGTAGTACAACGTAAGTCGTACTATAAATGTCGCTCCATCCCAATACAATGGTTAAAGAACTATAGGAAAAACCTTGTACGATTTTGTAGCAATCCCAGTATTATTGGTGTGCATGTTGATAAGCTTAATTTACCTAGGGAGTAATATAACTCGACAATATAATGATCTGGTACAAAAATATCCAGATTTAGACGTATTTAATCCTAGTATTAGCAGATATGTTATAACTCTAAAAGATCTTTTTCAACCGAAGCCAAGTAATTCGGACGTAACATGTTGTGTTGTGTCCGGATGATCTGTCTTATTGTTAGTTATAATTATATGTTGCAACAGTCTCAGGGTACTAATCCGAAAATATCAGTTTGATTTGCGGATTGGTACTTACTTTCTTTTACTTCGTCTCGGATTTCACTTTACTTTTCTGTATTCACATATGTTGAATAACAATCCAGTAACAAAACAAAAAATTTGTATAACGTGTATTATTATTGTTAATGAGAAATTGGCTGTAATTTGTTTTGTGTATCTAAATAAATAAAAAAAAAATACCTGGGAAGTATAAGTTCAAAAATTAGTTCAATTAATTTAACTGGAGCAGCGCACGAAGTAGTTAAGTCATTATGTACCTGTAACGTAATTAAATCGAAACAAATAATAGATATATTAATTTGAATAATCAGTATAAAATCTATTTAGATACTTTGTTTCATAATATTGGCTTTCAAATGCATCATGTGGATCATGATATTTGGAAAATACAAAATACAAATACAAAATATTTATTTCGGTAAACTTAAACCACAGAAAAGAGAAAGCAACATTTCACGGTTTGAAACACTCTTTTACGTATTGACATATCTGTGTTTGAGGGTGTCACTCTTAAATATTTTAACGTAATCTATTATATTATACCTATATTTTATACAAATTATTACATATAACACAGGCTACACAGGTAATGGTAGTTATTAGGTTTACTTAGGAAATTGGCGTTATGTCAAACTGGCTACTTTGATCTCAAATATCTGGCGTTTGGTTAGGAATTATGACGTCAAATATATTTCAAATTGAATCTTGTGTATTGATGTTTTCAATTTAGCGATTCATTAGTTTTCGCACCGTTTGATTTTTCTTTGACGTCGTTCTGTTCACAATAAGAAAAACTTAATGTATCGGTTTATTTACGACGAATATGAGTTCCACCGTGGCATCAGTGCTGCAGAAACAGCTCGCGAACGACGCTGCCTATATTGTAGGCCTGCAACTGGCAAAGGCCGGCGCTCGAAAATAATTTCCTAGTAATATTACATATACAAACCAGTCTGTAATATTAGAGTAAGTACCACTTCGGTCGACTCCATCCAGCTGCGGCCGTTGCAGCCTGCAGTTGCAATTGGCAGCGTCTTTCGGAATAGTCCCACAGTGAAGATTAAAATTATAAAATTAACAGGACGAAATTTGGCTCAATGGAGCATGTTCCGATAACCTAGAGGTCAAGACACTCGGTGTAAATCCGGAGAACATGGGTACGAATAGCTCAAGACAAGAATTTTCTGCTGCAATAATTTTTAAAAGTCTTTATATTCATAAACTTGCAGCTGTTTACATATACAGTAAGTTATGTATCATGAGGAAACTAAATTCTTCATTTTCAAAGCCAGCCGAAAAGGCAGACTATATTTTGATAAAATACCATATCAACTTAACCTGAAGCTTTAAATTTTGTCTCGTACTCCAGCAGATTGCGCAACGCGCTCTATTTTCAATTTCCATGAAGCAATTTTGCCGTAACGTAGAACATTTTTAGTGGATTTTCTTTAATACGGTATTTTGTATTTAAGATGTCAAGAGCGTTGAATCTTACTTTAAACAAAAAAATAATAAGTTATATTTTATTATCTACTCTATATACATAAGACAATGGTAATAGACATTTAAACGAGCAAGCGCGAAGCGCGAGTGAAGCGTTTTCATTTCAGCTTAGACAAAAAAGGTAATACCATCAAGTAGAAAATCTGTCACCAGGCACATAAGGGTGGTAATGCGCTTATGTGGTGGTTTCCGGCATATGTCCACGCGAGCCAGTATTTCTTCTAGGTTAGCCTGACCAATATCTACGACCACATCATCACTTACCACAATCAGGTGCGATAGTGGTCAAAGTATATAAATAAACAGTTATATAAAAAAATGGTATTCATTATTTTTGGTTTAAAAATCTGAATCAGCATATTGGGCTTTTTGTTCTGAGGTATCGTAGCGAAGCGCTCGTAGCGAAAATTGCTTAGCCGTTCTTAACCATCAGTCCGCCGCGGTAATGTTTGTGATATTACTACTGAGCACTTCCGTGCTTCGGAGGGCACGTTATGCCATAAGTCCGGGTTGTTGTTTCGGATCAGGATCAGGATGATCAGGTGATCATTCGCAAAATGCCCTACCACCATACTGTAACGACTGCCATCCTAAACAACAACCCGGACTGATGGCTTAACGTGCCCTGCGAAGCTCGGAATCTACTTAGGGTGGTAGCTAGCCAGGTGGCTAGCTATCACCCTAAGTAGAAAATCTGTCGCCAACCACTTAATGGTGTGTTCCGGCAGCTGTCCTTGAGAGCCTACTAATTCTAGGTTAACCTGAATAACAACTTAGACCACATCATCTCTTACTTTGCTTTCATTATTCTTGGTTTAAAAACTGATTTATTATATTCGATAACATAGAGACATACAGTGCTACGCAGACCATATTATATGTTTTAATTTATCGAAACCAACAGCCTCCGCCTATTCGTTCTGAGACATCAGGAATGGAAAAGCCCACAGTGAAATAAGATCCATCAGATGGCACTAAATGTTCTTAACATAGAAAAGACCAATTTCTATAGTAAATTCTCATTTTCATAAATTTTTAATAAGTTTTACTACCTCACCGCTCTGCGTCAACACATAGCTCTTTGAAAGTTATCTAATCAATTACGTTTCATAATACTTTTTTAAAGTTATTCTGACGTTACAAGCTCGAGGCCCACTTGATGTTAAGCGAACTAACCTCTGCCTAGAACAGGTGCATTTCATCACAAGTGACGAATAACACTGCGCCCGTCACCTTGAGACATAGATGTTAAGTCTCATGTGCCTGTAATTGCACTGGCTCTCAAGGACTGCTGCCGGGACACACCGTTAGGTGCTTGGCGACAGATATTCTTCTTGAGGGTGGTAGCTAGGCAGGCGGGCAATCGTAAAATGCCCTTCCACCATGCGGTGAAGCTTAAGCCGGAAGGATCGAACCAGGGACCCGCGGCACGGCAGTCCATGGCTATTACCGCTCGGCCATCATTGCTTCAAAACACATAGGTTATCATGAATGTAGTAAATACAACTGAACAATATTTTTTAAACGAGAACCATCTTCTCACTCGTCTAACAATATAACACCTGTGGCTGTAGCTGCGGACATCCAACTGATCCAAGTAAATTGCCCCAATTTACGTTCTATGTCCGGCCGTTTACGGTTTTATAGATCGTAAAACACTTGAGCAGTGACCCTCTATGACCGAATGTGGAATTGTGGCGCATAAAAAATTGGGACATTTTAAAGGATAATGTTTTTGGGATTCGTGCTTATATTTTGGAGGTTTGTTATAATGTTGTAGAATTTATTGTCTGTCTTAATATAAATGTATTGTTTTGTAATAAAAACAAACGTTGTTTTCACTCCTTTTAGTAAATAATACGGCATAACTGACGTCTGAATCCAATTGAATATTTTGGATGATTGTGAGTTGTTAATTGTGAACTTGATGAATCCAAAACCAAAGCCGTCTGTATGAGAGGAGAAAACTTCTTTGCATATTTATTCGTAGATCTAAACTAACTTGAACTTATTTAGCAGGGGAATGGTGTTGAGATAAAAATTAATGTTCATTAGTAACTCATGAATCAACAACATCTATGAACAAAGAAGCCCAAGTTTTGAACCAATCAGACCTCGTTGCATTATAGTCCAAGAGTTGTGGGAGATCGACATTCACCTATCAGATAACTTGATGAGACATATTTTATTTCAAATATAATTTAGTAACCTAATATTCCTATGATAATTTGCCTATCGAAAAGTGTTCATAGGTATTTTTAATTGAATGAATTTTAATTAATTTTCTTTCATCAACTTAACTGTTTTCAATTCAATTAAAAATAGCTATGAAAACTTTTCGATAGCAAGTTATCTTAAGCATGTTTGTTAATAAATTATATGTGATAAAATATGTCTCATCAAGTTATCTGATGGGAGAAAGTCGATCAGTTTGGACATATTGCGAATGTTTGTTTGGTTTGCTACCACCATGTGCTCCAGCAGCAGTCTTTAAGAGTCACTCGCAACGAGAACGAGCAACGTATAATAATTTGTCGGCACTAACATCAAAATGCTAACCAGCAATGTATGACTCAAAATTAAATTATTATAAGTTCGAATTAAACCTTACAATTATGAATATGACATCACCAATTCTACGTGAACACCCCACTCAGGTGATTCTACTCCTTTTTACAAAGTCAATCACCTGCTGCGCGGCAGTCCATAGCCAGTGCCCAGTGGCATTGGCTATGGACTGCCGCGCAGCAGGTCCATGGTTCGGATCTTGCCCAGAGCTTGAGCTTCACCGCATGGTGGAAGGGCATTTTGCGAATGCCCGCCTGGCTAGCTACCACCCTCAAGTAGAAAATCTGTCGCCAAGCACCTAACGGTGTGTTCCGGCAGCAGTCCTTGAGAGCCAGTGAAATAACAGGCAAAAAATTAGACATAACAACCATGTCTCAAGGTGATGGGCGCAGTGCAGTTCGTCACTTGTGATGAAATGCATCTGTTATAGGCAGAGGATACCGCTCAACATCAGCTGGGCCTCGAGCTTGTTACAAAATAACATTTAAAAAAATTATAAAAAAAAATACATACTATTTAGAAAACTATCGCTAGTTTTGTCCATTATAAATAAATAGGTACCCGGCTGGGACTCGCGTTATATTTACCGGAAAGATTCCGACCAGTTTCAGGCTATATTGTAGCCCTTCGTCTGGGAGTCACGGTTGCGCGAAGCGGCGAGCGCGGCAGCTTAAATATAACGCGAATCCCAGCCGGGTACCTATTTATTTACTATATTATTATTTTTTACTTTTTATGCATTCGTACCAAAACATAAAATAAAGAATAGTACTATACAGAAAACGTTTTCCCATTCGAGTGTCTGCATATGAAGCGACGTAGTGAAAGTAACTGGCGAGCGTAGAGCGGCGTCATGGGAAGCAACGTGGTACCTATGATTCATACAATTTTGGTATTTGTATTTAAGGTGTTCTACACATAATATAAACAAAATATCAATACCATGAAAAATTTAAATCAAGACAACGTCATTGAACGTCTATCATCACGAAAGTTATATGTTGTTGGTTAAAGGATTAAAGTATTCTAAGTTTAAATTAACCTAGATTGGTAATATTGACCCTAAGTATATTATGAATATTGGAACATTTTGCGAACCTTCACACTGGAATACGAACAGTATTAAAGTCAAGAATTAAATTTCTTAACTGTCACACCAATGTGACAGAGCGTCAGTTAGTCGCTGAACTGTGAACTAATGCTAATAGGTTTATTTAAAAAAGGAGAAAAACAAACACAAAATTTATAGTACATCCAAATTTCTCCTGAGATTTTTTATATTCTGTATATTCCGTCTATCAACAATATGTGAAATAGACGGACGTTAGGGTACTAAAACATATACGTTTAAGTTATGATTCATTTATTGCATAACATTCATACCTTATATCACAGATACAACAATTTACAGGAACAATAAGACAATACAATATACAAGCGATAAAATTAAAAGATCACCTTCTGGTTGCGAGTATCATCAAACTATGTTGCTAGTTTTTCAGTAAGTTCAGTAAGTTATTGTAGATCAACAGAATCGTACAAAATTCAACTATAGAACAATTTAAAATTCCATGCAATAATTCGATTTGATTAAAAATGACTTGAAAAACATGAACCAAATCAAAAACTTCTAGGTTAGAGATGATGAGCCAAGTCTTGCCTCTTATCTTGTATATTTTCCACAATAATTTGTCATATGTTGTCTTCGGTAGAAAGAAAGTTTCAAGGTGGCGCTTGTTCGCCATCGTCATCATCTATGGGTGCGACGTTAAATCGAGAAGAGTGCTGTACTGCTATTTCTTCTACTTCCTCCACGTCGGGAATGCGGTAGGCCATCAGTGCAGCACCATAGTTTCCAAGACCCGTGTCCCAGAAGAGTATCTGTAAGAAAACATACCTCAATTTATTTTGACTATAGATACGCTTTTTTTATAGCTGATAAGCTAACCTTTGACCACTATCTCACCAGGTAAGTGATGATGTGGTCGAAGATGTTGTTCACGATAGCCTAGAATTACTGGCTTTCAAGGACAGCTGCCGGAAAACACCGTTAGGTGCTTGGCGACAGATTTTCTACTTGAGGGTGGTAGCTTGCCAGGTGGGCATTCGCTAAATGCCCTACCACCATGCTATAACGACTGCCATCCTAAGACAACAACCGGGACGAAACGATATTTACATAAGACATTATTGCTGTTCATACCTTGTCATCTATTAGGTATCTAACGTAGTATATTTCGTTGAACTTCTGAAATCCAAGTTCTTCCGCAATCTGCTGAGTTCGACCTGTTGTAAAAATCCCTAAAACAGAAACTCAATATTATTAACGGTATAAAAATCACATTAAAATAGCAAGAAATTATGTGCCGAGTAGATAAATCGGAGAGACATGGGTTCAATTCCCGACCGGCATAAGAATCATATTTATGGTAAGTGATGATGTGGTCAAAGATGTTTTTCAGGCTAAACTAGAATTACTGACTCTCAATGACAGCTGCCGAAACACACCGTTAGGTGCTTGGTGACAGATCTTCTACTTGAGGGTGGCAACTAGCCATGCGGACATTCGCAAAATGCCCTACCACCATCCTATAACGACTGCTATCCTAAGGCAACAATCGGGAGCGACGGCTTAACGTGCCCTCGGTAGCACGGAAGCGCTCAGTTTTAATTTCACTAGCGGTCATTGGTTAAAAACGGCTAGGCAAACTTTGTCACGAGCGCTTTTCCCATTCTGGTTTAAACCTGTTTGGCACCTTTGATCACACCACCACTTACTATCAGGTGAGTATAGCGGTCAAAAGGTAACTTTCAGCAAAAAATTACAGTTATAAGTTACAGTTTGTAAAAAAACACTCCTTACTTTTTACTTCAATATGGTTTTATATTTATTTGATCAATTTATTAATGGTTACTTACTCCATAATCTCCATATTCATATAAGTAAACATAAAAAGGGTTAGGATGTATTATACCTGATATTGCAGGAACGCCAGCATTAGCACTCATTAATATGGCCGCTTTCATCATTTCTTTTGCTATTCCTGCAAAATAAATTGTTACTTTTTATTCTCGTTTATTGATTTGCCAAACTGGTCATAGCATTACACTTATGGTACTTAAATTAAAGTGCGTTATATAAATCTATCAACAAGTGCACGACCTTTTTGAGGTAAACACAGCATGCTTCTACTATATGATGCTCTTAAACTTTATTCAAATGTTCAAGAGCGTAATGTAAGCAGGGGTAGAGTTGCCAGTTTTGTCAAAACTAGAAACTATAATTCAACAATAGTTCTAAATAGGATTTATAAAGTAATACACAGTTATGAAAGATTGCCTCCTTTGTCGAGGGATGTAAAGCAACATTTTTTAATTTTGAAGTCCTGCATCCATTCCGTGGGTCGATCTGGAACTCTGCTTGGTAATTTATAAAAAGCTTATATTACATGGTTGTAACATTTAGTACATACATACATACATAAGATCACGCCTCTTTCCCGTAGGGGTAGGCAGAGACCACGGATTTCCACTTACTACGATCCTTACATATATCTTTTGCTTCATTTACACTCATCAATCCTATCATACATAAGCGTCGGTTTAGGGTACTCTTGACCTGGCCTTTTTTCCAGAACGTCTTCAATCTGATTTCGGAACGTTCGCCTAGATCTTCCCCTTCCAAAACTTCCGTTCACTTGTCCCATGTATACCTGTTTAGTCATTCTTATTTCATTCATTCTCTCCACATGTCCAAACCATCTTAACATACCCTTCTCGATTTTTGTAACTAAATCCTCATTCACACCACATCGTTCCCTTATCACACTATTCCTTATCCTGTCGCTCCATTTGACTCCAATCATGCTCCTCAATGCTCTCATCTCCACGGCATTTATTCTACTTTCATGCTTTTTCTGCCACACCCAACATTTAGTGTTTTGTTTTAATTATATTTATTATACAGGTTTATTGTAAAAATGTGCATGATCCATTATGTTTAGTAACAGAACATGCACTTGGCCCACCTGATGTCAAATGTCTCTTATGGCTGTAATTTTTTTTTTTTAATTTCCTCGATGTAAATATTCAAAACTCTATTTAAAGGAATGACGGTGCAGTCCAGTGTTGCCGCGTCGGGCATTCTTAGCTCGGAGTAGGCATTGTCTTTTACTACGAGACACAGAACTGTGTAAAAAGTGTCAGACAAAGGTTTTAATAAATTCACTATATGATTGGATGCAAAATATCTAGATGAAACGTGTGAGTTTAGATTTCTGCCTATCCGTCAAGGCAAAGGCCTGATAACAAGCAGCACTGAAATATAATTCAGCTGTACAGTATATTGGTTCAAGAAGCAGGAGAATCTCACATCTACCCACTGGATGAACTTCGTAAAATCACCAAATATGAAACATGCCCTAAGTGCAAAATATGCATACAACAGGGTTGATGAACTTTTCGCTCAGTAGTCGAGTATTTCGATCATATCCAGACGACCTGTCCTGATATCCTCACTGGGGATATTTGTAAAACAATGTCAAATATTTTAGTGACAATAATGAAACCAACACGTCCTACAATATTTTATTTGGTCTGCATATCACGTTTTTGGATGGAGCTTAATAATTATTATAACTGAACCGCATCTACATGATTGAAATAAGGAGAAATGTAAATTTGTTTTCATCTGACAAATATCCCAGAAGAAGTGAAATATCTATTAAATATGTGGAACTTCGTATTCGTATTCGGTGAACTGAAAATAACTGTGCCGAAAACACGATGCTATATATATATATGTCTCTTTTCAACAATGAAAAAACTCTAAATGTTTGTTAGGACTAGCTGAGGTCAACCCTAAAAGGTTGTTAGCATTTTACCAATAATCCTGTATTAAACCTCATTTTTAAATTAATTAAAATTTTAATATTAGATCATGCCATTTATATGTTACTGACATTTTTTAGACATCACATCGTCTCCAATCAATTATTTAAGAAAATGGTATACTATAAAACGTAGTATTCCACCTATTCTACTAATAATATAGTATACATAACTATTTGAATAAGGTTACGAAAAATATTAGTTTTCTGCTATATCTATACATATCTAAATATACCAGAAGAATAAAACATACATGGAGTAAAAACAAGAGTTTAATTAGGTAACTTCCAAGCCGATATAAAGTTCCAACATCAAACATACCAACATCAACAATGATTGGATCAATTCTAGAATATATTAATGCTAGTTGAAGTGAAACAGAAAGCTGTAATAAGTTCTATTTTATGCTTCTACAACTTTTATCCACGAATCTTAAAGAAGTTTTTTTATCTCTTTTGTCTATAAAAACTTTCGTTGAGATTTAATGGGACTTTTTATTTTCTCTCCAACTTTTGATATAAACAGATGGATAGCTCTATATATCTGTATGTGCCTTTGACGATTGTATAATATTTTAATAACTAATCGACTGAACAGATGAAGGGATGGCAAGAGTAATGCAGAAAATTTTCAAAACTAAACATCTGTTTGCTACCGTTGCGTGTGTTTAATTTTAGACCTTACTGGGTAGATCACCTGATGTTACTTGATAATGCGATTGATGATGGAGCATGCTTACCCAAAAGATACCTAATCACTCGTGATTTGAAGACCCCCATATTGTAATTAATCGGAAACACAAACTCAGGCAGGTTGTTCCATTCCCGGGCGGTTCGTATGATGAACGAAGACGCAAATTGCTGCGTTCGGGTAAATGGAATATCAAACATATAGCGGTGGCACTTCTGAGTATCCCAGGGTGTCCGATTGTAGAATAGAGATGGCGGAATCAATTTATGAAGTTCCGTGGGACACAATCCGATATATATCCGATATAAAACCGATAAACATGCGACTTTGCGGCAATGCTCGAGACTGTGGAGTATCTTGCCTACTATTAGTTGGTCGTCGTTAATGAGTATCTTGGCTCTCCTTTCAATAGTTTCCATTGTGTTTAGCAAATTAATAATAACACGGCACTTAGCTGTCACTTTGGTAGTGTAAATTGGCTTTGGATTCTTGTCATCGTGAACTTTTATGATTTTGCGGTGCGTAAAATAGTAATCAAATTTTTGATAAAATAAGTGTAGTGGTTTAAGTTTTTGATTTGCGTAGTTAGGTATGTGAACATTTGAACTATATTTTTTGGACAATTGATTAGTGAAGCCATCGCGAGTGTGCCCATTGCCTTCACGTGGAGTTATTGAGGATTCATAAGACGGAAGATTTCTTGCTGGCGTTCTTGAGTGAGCACGTATATCTATCCGTAAATTTGGCCAGATTTAATAAGTTATTCGTGTTCTCGATAAACTTTATAGCCTCGACATTGCGTTATCTCATTAGTGCTCATGATTGAGTACCCAAATTTCTAGTTTATAAGAATAGTGTTAGCTCCGCAACCAGTATCCGTCCGTATAAAAGGGCTGTTTCAGCAGATGAGAGTTTTACTTCTACTACACTCACATTATTTACTGCTGGAACGATTCTTGGACTATACAACATCATTATGGTGCTGAAACATACATATGTTGCACAAGTATATCTGTATTATACGTGGCTACTACGGTGGGGCAACTCAAGCGGCGCAAGTATGCTAACCTCGGTAGTAGTTACATATTTAAGCCATTTGGTGTAGAGACGTTCGGTCTGTGGGGACCGGAAGCTCATCGTATTTTTCAAAATTTATCACCGTACTTGGTCGATGCGACGCGTGATCGAAATGGCTCAACTTATTTGGCTCAACGAATAAGCATTGCAATTCAACGGGGCAAAACTGCCACCATACTGTGCACGCTGCCAACTGGTAGTGGGCTGGAGCATTTGGACTGTCTGTGAGTCTGATATGACTTGTTGTAATAGCTTTAGTGTTTTATAAAGTTCGTAGCATTTTGTTAATAAAGGCATACCACCTGTTAAAAAAAGTACATACCGAGTACGTAAAGATCTTTTTGTTTTATAAAACCTACGTAAATTTATTTCTCAAGGTAGTAAAAAAAAAACAACACGTGAGATAAAGACTTTTTTCCAATACTAATTTAAAATATACTCGTAGTTTTGTAACTATAATCAAAAGCAACGCAACGCGTTAGCAACGTAATTTTTTTTTTACGTTGCTATTCGTGATATATATAGCGTAGTACGACTCACACTTGGCCGGTTATTTCTATCATGAAGAAGGACCTCTTTGAAAATTTTACATCTATATGTCCCGTGGGGTGCCGGCCTAGAATGTCACCTTCCCCTCTCTCCCCTTGGGTGTTGTAAGAGGCGACTAAGGGTAACACACCAGAAGGTAGGCAGCAGCGCTTTTGAGGAACAGACATCTCACACTGCGATCCCAAGACGCCTGCCAAGCGTGGGGATTATGGCAAACCCCTCCATATTGGGAGGAGGCTGTGTTCAGCATTGGAAAATCCGGCTGATACAGTAAGTGTCGGTAATATGTAGGATAGCGCCCATGGGGCGCCGTGTCGTATATTTTTTTATGCCTGATAGTTATAAAAAAATATACGATACGGCGTTAGCCTATGACCACTATCACAATTGATGGTAAGTGATGTGGTCGAAGATGTTGTTTAAAATAACCTAGAATTACTGGTTCTGAAGGACAGCTGCCGGAACACACCGTTAGGACCTAGGCGATAAATTTTCTACTTAAACTGGGTGGTAGTTAGCCAGGCGGGCATTGGCAAAATTCCCTAATGCTAATGTACCAATCAATGCTAATCTAATCACCATGATATTTTACAGTTCGCTCTAAGGTAGGATCTTACCTCGATGTCTGTACCTGCTCTTCAATGCTATCACGTAAACCTTGAAGTACCGTTTCACTCCTAAGCTTTCGAACACGTTAACAGGTTTCTCTATCTCATTGTAGAACGTCATCACGGAAGTGTATAGTGGGTTGTGCGTGAGCTTTACTCGACTGAATGTTCTGGAAAATGCATCTGCAACAAAACATTTGCCAATAAACATCGTCACTCTGTAGAAGGCGCCGTTGCCCATATTCTGGTATTTTGACGTTAAAACGTCTTTAAAATTGCTTCCATAGGGATGCAATTCAAAAAAACTAATGATTACAAAATCTGGGGATACAGTATAGTGTTGCAGCTACATATCTTTCATCCCAATCCAAATTTCAATTACACCACTAGACACAGCTAAAGAATCAAAAAATATATTACGATAAGTAAGGACTGTAACACATAGTGCGCAGTGGACGGGGGAGTCCGCCATTTTGAGACGTATTCACGTACAACAAATGGCCGTGTCCCTAATACAGCCACCTCCCATTTTTTTGGCTCGTTTGCTTCATACGACTTCCACAGGACGACATGAGGTGCGATTCTACCCCGGCACTCTACGGGCAGTCCGGTACTGTTACGGAAAGCCCCGCACTCTACAGGCATCCCGGCACTCTACAGGCAGCCCGCCAATTCACGGGCAGCCCGGTACCCTACGTACAGCCCGGCACTCTACGGGCAGCCCGGCACTCTACGGGGAGCCTTGCACTTTACAGGCACCAGGCTCTCCACGGGCATTATGGTTTACACTACTCATCAATTTTAACCTTCGCGACTCTGTCCGTTATTTTCTACTTTCATCCGCCTTTTGTTCCCAACCATACATATATTACGACCGGTCTAATGAAAAATTTTGTTTGACGAGTATACACATATGTTCACAGTTTTATAATATAATAATGATTACAACATCGTATAGCAATCCTTATTACCTACGCAGTTCAATTGACATTCTTCGTCCGTTCCATACTATTTAACTCAATCAAAATCCACTCGACGAAAGCAGTCTCTATAAACATCTAGCATTCACAAAGGAGATACAAACTGTCTAGCCAGTACAGCTTAGTGATGGGCTCGCCACCGATGGCATTTATCGATACCAACTTGTCTGCTGTCATGCAAAGAATTCAATGAGGCATCTGAAGTTTAAATGCACCATATTCTAATCTAAGCAGCAAGACGCGTGTTCCTGCCAATATCGAACGTAAATCCATTGAACTTACATATTCACCTCTTGCAATCTGACTTTGGACATGGGGGCACTTAGACTATGATAGAAGAGAAAGAGAAATGAGAGAAGAATTGTATGCCACCAAACATTAAACCATGTAGAAAATGTAATATTACAACTCTGTAGAAACAACCTCAAACAAAATGTGTACTATATCAGCCAAATTGTCCACTGCTTAACACAGTTTCCCCCATTATGGTGCGTTAGCCATAAGCTCATAATTGGCGTAGTAATTGCGTAACAAGCATACAAAAAACAGACAGTCTAATTGAGAACCTCCTCCTTATTTGGAAGTCGGTAAAAAAGAGCAATTGATAAAAAAATGTGTGGTTTAGGTACGAGGAAAGAACGGAACGCTGATGTATGTAAGTCAGCCTTGTCTCTTTCAAGTCGGCCATGAAGTCAACGGTAGGAGCGTGGCTTAGTCTTCTCTAGGCGCTTGCTTGTGAACTATGACTAAAAATATTGTGTTTCATTTAATTTTCGAAGAATTCACGCCAAAATATTAGGTGTTGCATTTCATCTTGCAAAAATATTTGTTTTCACTGACAATTGCAATTAACAACATTATATTTTACATGGAAGTGTTCATAAATTATTTGTTTCAATTATTTACTACGTAGGGTAACTCAAATACTTCGTTATTTACTACTAGATATTGCCAGCTTTTGGGGCTCTTTTCTGCACTAAAAACCACTGTTCATGACGTTTAAATAATTTCCAACTGTTTACTTTACTAATTTACTCCTTTATTAGATGTTTATTGTACGCTTGTGACTATAAAGTATTAAATACATATTTTAAAATAGCGCCATCTATCGATTATTCTATTCGCATATAAGTAGAGCTGTATTCGTCACAGCTGCAGTCTGATTCCGGCTACATCACGGATAGAATATTGATATACTAACTCTAAATGGATTTCCTTTAAATAATATTCTTTAAAACTTTGTAAAATAAAAAAGAAGTTTGGAGTTCAACATAATACATAAAAATGTGTTTGTTCCTGAAGTGCAACTGTAAATGCTAAAGGTAGATGATACTGCAACAACTAAAAAGGACTAATAATATACGAAATGCACCGGCACTGCAATTTTGATAAATAAAGGTGGCAGATTCTAAGATTCTAATAAGGCTCTTGTCCCGCAAATTGGTGACATGTTTTTGGTCAAGGGACAATTTGTGAACTGTAGCTCTTCTCCCTTCTTTTATCCTTTCTTTCGTGGGTTAAGGCAAACGAAGATAGATGATACTGCATTATGAATAATACGTCAAAATTATGAGAACTTTGGAGATATTCGAACTCCTTTACTGACCTTTTTGTAAAAAAAAACTGTATTAGATTCAATTGTGTATCTATAAATAAAAAACACAAACTAAAAATAAATTGCATGAATATAGTAAAGTACCAAAACGATATTTATAATACTGCAAATTACAACTCTCAGCTAAGCTCTCTATAAGTGATGAGAGCCTAAATTAATTCTTATTCAAAGAGTTGTTGCACCTTTTCATTAGATGGCACTACTAGTTAGACCCACGTGAACTTGCAAAGTTCAATGCTCATTCAGGGTTGTCTACAATAATTTAGAAAATATTATTTCAATATTGTTGGTGGTTCTGAGGGCCAACTCCCATCTCTTAATTAAATCTTATTTTAACCTTAAATTTACAATTTTAATTCTACATTTCACTAAAGTAAACAATAGAACTTCAATATGAGAGCGGGCTGCACGCATTGAATCAAGTCATTTGTGCGATTGAGATACCCCTATGTGAACATTTTGAAGCGCTCGTAGCGAAGTTTGCTTAGCTGTTCTTAACCGATCATCAAAATTAAACAACGTCCGCCGCGGTCATGAGTTGTATGGGTGACCGCTAGTGACATTACTACTGAGCGCTTCCGTTCTTCGGAGGGCACGTTAAGCCGTCGTTCCCGGTTGTCATCTTAGGATGGCAGCCGTTATAGCATGGTTGTAGGGCATTTTGCGAATGCCTGCCTGGCTACCACCCTCAAGAAAACCTGTCGCCAAGCACCTAACGGTGTGTTCCGGCAGCTGTCCTGGAGAGGCAATAATTCTAAGTTAGCCTGAACAACATCTTCGACCACATCATCACTTACCATCAGGTGAGATAGTTGTCAAAGGCTA
Source organism: Plagodis pulveraria (assembly GCA_963890685.1). NCBI lineage: Eukaryota > Metazoa > Arthropoda > Insecta > Lepidoptera > Geometridae > Plagodis > Plagodis pulveraria. The sequence goes on along the minus strand of OY982973.1, from coordinate 8,889,492 downwards.
ACCAATCACGCATAAACAAATTAATCATAGCAAGACGCAGGTAATGATTGTGGGAAGTTCGCAGTTAATCTCAAAGGTGGATTTGTCAACGATTCCATCCATTCATTTTGATGGAGTCCCTATTCCCTATAGTACATCTATAAAAAATCTAGGGTTGACAATCGATCATTGCTTAAGTTGGGCTCCTCAGCTACAAGTTACTAGTCGCAAATTGTACGCCACCGCTGGCGCTTTAAAAAGGCTGCGCAACTTTCTTCCTATCACCACTAAAATTGCTCTAGTTCAATCTCTTTTACTCCCAATACTAGATTACGCTGATGTCTGCTATCCAGATCTCACCGAGGAACAGCTAGATAAGCTTGAGCGTCTTCAAAACTTCTGCATAAGATTTATATTTGGTTTGCGCAAGTATGATCACATATCTCAATATCGATCAAAGCTCAAGTGGCTTCCTATACGTCTTCGCCGGAATGCTCACATACTCTCTCTCCTTTACAATATTTTGTTCAATCCTTTGACCCCGCGCTATCTTAAGGAACGTTTCAATTTCCTTCACAATACCAACGTTCTCAATCTTAGGTCATCAGAAAATCTTGCCCTCAGTATGCCTCAACATGGCACAGTATTTTATGATCACTCATTTTCAGTGAAAGCTGTTCGCTTATGGAACTTATTACCAGTTACTATCAGGCGTGCACAATCCTTGTCGACCTTCAAAAGCCAAGTAAAAAGTTTCTATCTCGCCGATTAGTTTAACCAGTGTGAACTTGGGTTTTGAATATAACCAAAGAATTAATGTATATATATATATATATATATATACATATATATATATAAATATATATTGTATTTTAGTGTATATATATATATATATTATGTAAGTATATCAATGTATTAATTATATGTTTATGTATATTTCAATATGTATTAGTGTATTTTTATGTATTAGTAGTTATTATTTTTTTTCTTGTTTATAATTTATTATTAATTTGATTTAGTTATGTATTATTGTCTTGATTTGATTGTACCTTTATCTTTATATTACACCCCGTCTTGTTATTCCTGTATTTCCTCTCCATCCTAAGGTTGCCTGGAAGAGATCACTATTAGTGATAAGGCCGCCCATTGTAACACTTTATTGTAAGCTTTCTTTTACTTTTATGTTATTTTTGTATATTAAGTGGTGTAACAATAAAGAATTATCTATCTATCTATCTAAACAAACATTATTGTTCCGTATCGGCCATGGTACAAATCGTAGTATCAATATTATTAACTTGAAAATAATGGAGTTGGTGTTCCATAACAGTTTTTTATAACGTGGGAGTTGGACCCCTGACCTCAATACCCGAGTTCATCTTTCAGTATTATATTTATGTTAAACAGTTTTTTTTATGAAATTGTGACGGCCCAAGGACGCGGCCCACTTTATGTTAGGCAGTGGTCTCTGCCTATGTGACGAAATGCATTGCACCCGTTACCCTAAGACATACAGTTTTTGAGTCTCATGTGCCTGTAATTTCATAAGTACTTACTGGCTCTCAAGGACTGCTGTCAGAACCACACTATTAGGTGCTTGGCGACAGTTTATCTACTTAAGGGTGGTGGCTAGGGGAGCATTAGCAAATGCTCTTACACCACTCTGTATACTAAGTAAAATTAAGAACGCTAGTCCTTCTCCCTCTCTGTCGCCCTTTTTCGGTCTGTTGTTACTCTTCTATGAATTTTCATTTTCAGAACGTTAGTTGTGTGTAGCCCGGGGAAGTTGCAATATGTACATTGGTAGGGCATTCTGCAAATATTTGTCTGGTAAGCTATCGACCTAAAGAAGAAAATTTGTCGCCAAGCACACAATGGTTGTTACGGCAGTTGCACTTCAGAATCTTCTTGGGAAACTAGACATGATGTAAATATAATATAAAAACAAAACACTTAAGGGAGTACTTTGTCTTAGTTCCACGTGGATGCCCCTTTTTTTCCCCATAACTGCTGTTCTAGATACTAGTGCCTGCTAGTAGCAAAAAGTAATTTAAAAAGAGAGAAAGATGTCATCATAACTAATCCATCAAGTGTAACGTCTATGAAAAGGGATTTACATCGACATACCAAATAGAACATTATTTTACATGACTTGGAAAGAAAATTAGGACCCCTATTCCTTTAAACATATTTTCCGGTATTTTTAATCTACCCTTGTATTTGAAGATTTTCCGTTATGGTATCGGCCAACCAATAAAATCACTGAACCCGGAATATCGGTTAACCGATAAAATCGCCGGTACGCCGTAACCAGTATCGGTATCGGCTACGTCCCTAAACTCTTCACGTATCGATGTACCGAATGGAACTCTATTCCACTGTATCGATACTATTCGTGCCAGTAACATTAGGGGAAGATTCCTTGAATGCTTTGAGCCTAAATTTTTACTGCATTCGTAAAAGAATTCCGATTCAGCTATAGGATTTGATGTGGGGTACAAGAAATATCAGGAAAGGAAAATTTCGCTAGCTGCTTCAGCCGTGTCAAATGCGTAAGATTTAATTATTGAATTTTCGTTGCAAGTACGGCTCAGAGGCAATGGCAGCCCATGCGGGTGGTATATGATATGAATCCCTCAACGGGCTTGTGTTTTACCCAAAGGTGGGAAAAACACAACTCCTCCTCCCCTGCGGCCCCTCCGCGTCCGCCATCCAACGGTGGCGGCCCCACCGTGGCCACGGAAGGTAGGGAGAGCGGCGCACCATGATACTGGCACTCCTCTCCCGCCGTGGCCCCTCACCGTCAGCTGTGGTGTCGCCCATACAACATCACAGCCCGCCTCAGATGCGGTGCTGCCCATACAGCACCGCAGCCTACCCGTTACCGCTCCATTCTGGACTTAGAGACAAAGTCCAGTGGAGCGGCCCCTCTGGGGCCGACCGACTGCCCAAGCCAGCACGGCCCCTGGCTCCTCTTCGCTTCACCGTGGGTGACGAAGCCACGGCTACTAAACCCTACCGCCACGACAAGGCGGGAACCCTTCGGGGGGTGCACATGCTCACCTGACTTAACACCCTCGTGTACCGCCAAGCACCTAGCTGTGTGCCTTAGCAACTTTTTTATGCCTGATCTGTTAGCCTATCTCATCCCATGGTAAGTGATGAATTGGTTGAAGGTGTTGTTCAGGCTTACCTAGAATTAATAGCTCTCAAGGACAGCTGCCGGAACACACCTTCAGGTTTGTAATGTCATCCGAATAGCAGGCGTTATTGCAAACATAACAATATTAAAAAACACCTTTAGGTGTTTGGCGACAGATTTTCTACTTGAAGGTGGTAGCTATCCAAGGGGGCATTTGCAAAATGCCTTACCACTATGCTGTAACGACTGCCATCCTAAAACAACAACCGAGACCGACGCCCCCAGAAGCACGTTCACGTTCAGTAGTAGCGCTACTAGCAGTCACCCATCCAACTCATGACAGCGGTGGACGTTGCTTAACTTTGCCGCTCGGTGAAGAACGGCTGAGTAAACTTCGCTACGAGCGCTCCAAGACTACCTTTAATAGCTAGTTTCCATACTCGACCTTTAGATATTGGGCACAAATTAGCCTATTAGCTGTAAACAAAATACATCACGGTACCTCAAAATATGTTTAGGACTATAAAATATTTAGGATGCTGTTGAAACTCTACGGGTACAATCATTTTTTAAAGGTGCATTTGACTATTGCAGTGCAAGTAAACAAGTGCGCAAACGATAAAAAATTGCTATTTATCACAGGATCTTCATTTGTATATCCCATAATACTTGTGCACCATGCAGCTGGTCTTTGGTGGTTATACTAATAATTTTTTTATTACTTAAAACTTCACCCATTTGAATAAAAATAGTCTCTATCCGCTTGCACCTTAAGCCGAATGTCTTGTACGTAAATTGGATTCCAAGTAGTCGATAGGGGTAAGTCTATATTAAGGGAATGTTGATGGTATCGAAGCGAATAAGGAAGGGAGAACAATCGTTACGCGAGGTGAACCTTTGAAGGCTTTCCTGACAGTAGAAACGTTAACGCAGTATACTAACACGATTTATATGCAGATTTGGAACAAGTTGAAATCCAATCCATAATATTATGTCTTTTAGAATTCCGAATATGTGCAATACTTGAAACACGTGAAATCATAACAATTTTATATGCATTGAAGTATTCCTTCCATCAGTATTTTACCGTACTTACAGGAAGCTTTTTTAATATTATAATTTATGCAATAACGCATGCTCTGCGGATCGCAAAAAATTACGTTAAGAAAAATTATAGTCATGTGCGGGATTCGAACCCGCGCTATCCACCCCCATAGTTGGGAGATGCTCAGACCGTTTAAGCACACATGACATATGATGTATAACTATTTTTTTCCTGTCGTTCTTTTAACCATCGTATAACATCATGCTGTGTCGTGACGTACGATTTTAAAATGCAGCTGCAGGTATCAAACCGAACTCCTCGGAACCCTTCCCGTGATAGATGTGGTAAAAGGTAAAAAGAGTGATCCAACATCTATATGCATTGCTAAGGGTATCGATCCTTGTGATCGATATCCTTAGCATATAGCATGTGTGATCGGAGTGAGGTTGATCGCCGAAAATTCGATCGGCAAGGTATTATGTCATTTTGAACGAATGTTTTAGCTGGCTTCTGACGTCAAGCAGAAATCTATCACTATTCAATTTATGAAATTTTTTGTGGGGGGAAATGCCTTCGCACTGCCGCTTCACCACGGGGGTGAAAGGGATGTTTGGGACCCGCTAAAACCCTCCGTGAGCAGTCCTCCGGCGAGTCGGGGCAAGATAGGGTCACTTTAGCATTCACCATCTTGCCCTAGATTAAATGTATGACCTAGCTAAACAGTATGTTATAGCAGCTGTCCTTAAGAACCGTATCCCAAACGGTTTTTAGGTTAATTTTAATATTGTTAGGCTTGCAATAACGCCTGCTATGCGGATTACATTACAAAACCACAAATATAGGATAGAAAAAAAAAATTCTCCAAAATTTTTCTTATCTCCAAAATTTTTGCTCCATCCCGATACGATGTTTAAAGAACGGTAGGAAAGATTCGAGTTATGACGTCATGTCATGTTAGCTCAATTGGTTAGAGCATACCCCGGCTCAAGGGGTGGATGGACGCGGGTTCGTATCCCGCACATGACTTAAATTTTTCCTATCGTATATTTGTTTAGGTTAAGCCTATAAATCATCTTCGACCACAACATCTCTTACCTCGTGGAGGTTAGGCTATCGGTAATCTATACTAATGTTATAAAGAGGAAAGATTTGTATTTTTCTAAGAAACGAATAAACTAAAAACTAAAGACCAATTTGGATGAAATTTGGTATGGAAATAGTTTGAGACCCAGGAAAGGACATAGAATAAACAAGTTTTTATCCAACTGGGCAAAAATAGGATAATAGTTAAACCAAAACACGAGCGGACGGAGCTAGAGAAAGCCAATAGAAAATATTCTTAATATGTTGTCTTCGCGATTATGACACATAGTAATTAAACAACTTTAAACGGTTTAAATCGCGTATATTTATCATTATTTTTGTCCCGAGACGTTTCAAACACTTTGCAGTGATCGTGACTTTAAACGATTTAAACCGTTTAAAGTTGTTTAGTTACTATATTTTTAATACCATAAATTGGAGAGATAACAAGTCAACATGTTTTCCTACAACTTTTTGTGAATAGTATTGTTATAAATATATATTTTGTATATAGTATGTCTTTGTGCGTAGATCAAAGAGTTTCAACAGACTTACGTAACTGCTCCAGCTCTGTATTTTAAAGGCGTTCGCTTACATTTGTGTCGAAATTACTCGTCTTTGTGGGCGCGTTTAGCAAATTGCACAGAGCTGGGCGCTAAATAAATAAAGGTGGGAAAGCTTCTCCGTAATTCCGTCGACGTCTTAAGAAGCGCAATCTTGCGAGGTATTCATCTAATATTCTTATTCTTTGAAGTTTTAAAACTTTTTTGTTGCGAATGCGTACTTCCGTCGAACGTCTGAACTACGCATCCTGAGTTACTTTCTCCCAATTTAGGTTAAACTTTGTTTTCATTTGTTTATGTGGACATGTCGACTTTGGAGTCTGGAGTTGTTTATCCCGCAGACAATCGGCTGAGTTGTGACTTTTTCAACTTTTTTATCTCAGCGAATTTATATTCTGTTCGTAAACTCTACGTAGGTAATTGCATAGCTGCAATTTTTCAACGAACAGTAAGTTTATCGCGTTTGAAGTTATATAGAATAGGAGAAGACGTTGAAAACAAGGTCTATGGTGGCCTGTAAAGGGTACGTTTCTTTACAATTAACAAGTCCCTTCGGGAAGTTCAGTATCTTTACAGAATTTTATTAAACTTGGTCATTATACGGCATGTTTTTAAATTTTATAATATATATATATATATATATTACCTATTACTATTATTAGACATAAAAATAAAAAAGCTTGATTTATTTATTCGACATACACCTAATTATGTCTAATAAATAAATCAAGCTTTTTTCTAGGCCATTTCATCGACGTAAGCAGCACGTCCATTCAACACACCAAACTAATTAATGTATCAGCCATATCGTCCACTGCTGAACACAGCCTCCCCCATTAAGGGGGCATTTGCCATAATCCCCACGCTTGGCAGGCGGCTTGGGGATCGTAGTGTAAGATGTCAGTTCCTCAGAAGGCACTGCCGCCCATCTTCAAGTGTTTTTCCTTTAGTCGCCTCTTACGACACCCACGGGATGATATGGGGAGGTGCAATTCTAACCCGGCACCCCAAGGGGGTAAAAACTAATTAAAACATTAAATATATATATTAAAAAAGCCGAAAAACATTTAATACCGATGTAACTTGCAGATTTTTTTCAAAAGTGAAAAAAAATATCGCTTACAAGCAAACAACTTACGTTTTTCTTGAATCCTCATTATGAGCACCCCTTTAAGCTTGTTAGTGCCTTCTTTAACTGCTGCGAGTGACATTTTGTCCTTCATCCAAATACGGGCGTTGTGGACAAACTCCTCCGTGCCTTCTTGATCTTCGTGCAGTTTCACCGATCTGTATGTCAGCTGAAAGGGGTAATATCTTTAAACAGCTCGTCATAATAAAGGGAATGAAGGGTATGGTTGGTGGGAATCTCCTGCCACTTCTCCCCTGCCGGAAATGCGAGTTTTAATGTTAATTTATAATATAATACTTCATTAACGGGTATGCAACCTATAGGTACGTTCAGTAGAAGACAGTGTTGACCTACTGAGAAGACTCTAGAAAATGCTTGAAATTCATTTTTTGGCGCACTTTCTTTCCTTCTTTCAGTTACATAACGTCTCCACCAACTATTTTCACGCATTTTGCTATACGCATAACGATGAAGATTTCGGGCCCGTTTCAGAACGTTCGAGTAAGTTGCCGGTTATACGAGTACTACCCAGAACATAGAATAACTGAATTATAAAAATTACAGTTAACATGCAGCGCGTTTCAAGCTTTAACCGATCGAAAGGCTGAATCGATGACTGGGAAACGCAAAGATGTTTTATTTATTAATTATGTTCTGGGTAGTATAACTGTAACTTACTCGAACGTTCTGAAACAGGCCCTTATAGAACGCAATTTTAATTCCTTACCTTTTCAGGGATTTTATTGCTTTTGATACTTATACTGTATTAGCCGGATTGTCAGCTGTTGAACACAGCCTCCTCCATAAAGAGAGTGAGGGTTTGCCATGCTATAATCCCCACGCTTGACAGACGTCTTGAGGATATCAATTTAAAATATCAGTTCCTCAAAAGGCGCTACTGCCCACCATCCCGTATTTAACCTTTAGTCGCTACCAACAGGTAGCATTGGAGGGGTGACCCCACGGGGCATTTAGATACCTACAATTTTGTGAAAATATTTAAAATGCTACGGCAATCATGGCTGATAATCTATCTGGTATCTGTCACTATCTTGCAGTTAAAATCGATTTATACCGCTAAGATTGACCTCTTCAATCCATATAAAAAAAAAACAGGACACTTTTACAAATTCTTAATTATTGTTTTACATACATAGGTATTTGTAATTATGTTTATTATCTTGAATAATTACTTGTGCATCAGAGAACTGCTCGTTATCAAAAAACTTGGAATCCGAGGTTCAGCGAGTTTTCCAGGGATGAAACCTACACCTATTTATTGCCGCCAGCCCTTATATTTCAATTTTAATCAAAATCGATTCAGTTGCTTTTGCCAATTGAATTACAGCTGTTGTTACATATATGTATTAACACATAATAAGAACCTCAATAACCAAGCTCCGTGCAAAACTATGAGTAAAATATAAAGTACTTTTATAAACACAAAAGAAAATAAAACAAAAACAACAGCCCGATGCAGCACTTTCCAAAGGACTCGGGTCGAGCACATAAAACTTAAAGTTTGATCAGCGGCAGAGGCGATATTTGTGAATAACAAAAATATATGTTAATAAGTACCATTAACGTAAATTCAAACCATACGTGTCTTGTATATAAATTTACAAGGAGCGACATAGTAAGAAGAACGCAAATGCGAATACACTGACCTACTAGTGAAACTAACTAGTAAGCACGGAGTGGCGACGTGGGAAGTGACGTAGAATGATTAAACACAACATAACATAAAAATTACCGACAGTAGAGATACAAACACAGTTAAAAATACAAAATTTTGAAACAGTGATGGCTCAGTGGCTATGGACTGCCGCGCAGCAGGTCCATGGTGGAAGGGCATTTTGCGAATGCCCACCTGGCTAGCGACCACCCTCAAGTAGAAAATCTGTCGCCAAGCACCTAACGGTGTGTTCCGGCAGCAGTCCTTGAGAGCCAGTGAAATAACAGGCAAAATGAGACAGGTATGTCTCAAGGTGATGGGCGCAGTGCAGTTCGTCACTTGTGATGAAATGCATCTGTTATAGGCAGAGGATACCGCTTAACATCAGGTGGGCCTCGCGCTTGTTCCTTCATAATAACATAAAATAAATAAAATACCTATTTCTTGTATCAAAATAGTTTGAAAATCATATTCAGCGCGTACAACAAGGGTCACCAAATATTGTAATAAAAACTTTGTAAAATTGAACTAATTTTACCCTAAAAAGATTAAAGAGATTATAAAATTGTTTGTAACGGTATTTCAGCAATTTTACCAAGAATTTTTAATCAACTTACCAATTGAAATCTGAATGAAATTATGTTTAAACTGGATAACGCTATTCCCTCTATAAAAGCTTAAAGGTTTATTAAAAAAATACTGTAAGAATTTTTTAAGCAATCGTTGAAAGTATAGGCGTGGCGTCATTGAAAGCGAATTCTATATAATCGTTTATATTTGATAAAAACTTCTGTATTAGTGAATTCAAAATATGAGACGATTCCTACTTTGATGCGTTATTGGGATTCCGTAACCAAAGGGTAAAAACGGGACCCTATTACTGAGACTTCGCTATCCGTCCGTCCGTCCACCCGTCCGTCCGTCTGTCACCAGGCTGTATCTAAAGAACGGTGTTAGCTAGACAGTTGAAATTTTCACAGGTGATGTTTTTCTATTGCCGCTATAACAACAAATACTAAAAATAAAATAAAATAAATATTTAAGGAGGGCTCCCATACCTATCAACTAAAGTGTCAACTGAACTTAAACCCCTGGCGCTCGGCCTGTTCGTCTGTCGTATTGATGTATCTGTTGAACCATAATAGTCAGAGACTTGAAAGTAAATAAATTAATATATAAAAATAAACAAGCTAACTAAGTACAAAGATACAATAATATAATTGATTTTTATAAGTAAGTGTGTTATTATAATTTTACAATAAATATTATTTATTATAATATCCAGTTTCTGCCAATTACGGTTCAAAATATATGTGAATATAACAAATGGAAGTACAGGCCGAGCGCCCGAGGTTTAGTTTCAGGTGACAAACTTTCCTCCCCATTTTTGCCCCTTCTAATCAACTCGAGCAAAAATATGATTGTGTCATGTAATTGTTTTAAAAAGTCTATCCAGATACCAATTTTTATCACTATAACTTCGAAAACAATGACCTTTCCATACAACGTTTCATCCTCAATTTACAAACAAAGCTGGTGTTTAAGTCGTCGTCGTCAAAAAATTTTGAACGCGTAATTTTTTATTCGGAATGAACTATCTAAATACAATTTTTCGGAACGTACGTTAAAAAACCAAGGTCTTTAATACAAAAGTTTTCACCCATTTTTACTCCCTTAGGGATAGAATTTCAAAAAATCCTTTCTTAGTACACCCCAACGAATCAAGACGAATACCCCCTCCATCGAGATAATTTCAAGTCTCTGCGACCAGCATTTTAGGCTGTGCGTTGTCTGTCAGTCGGGACATTGGTTTTTATAAACGTGACGGCACAATCTCGAGGCCCACCTGATGTTTAGCGGACTAACCTCTGCCTATAACAGATGCATTTCGTCACAAGTCACGAATTGCATTTCGCCCGTCATCTTGAGACATAGTTGTAAAATTTCATGTGAAATTTCACTGGCTCTCAAGGACTGCTGCCGGAACACACCGTTAGATGCTTGGCGACAGATTTTCTACTTGAGGGTGGTCGCTAGCCAGGCGGGTAATCGCAAAATGCCCTTCCACCATGCGGTGAAGCTCGCCCGCGGGGGGATCGAACCATGGACCTGAAAATGAGTATTATGCATAACAAACGCATGCATATTGGATTATTATTTGTCATAATTAAATGTAATGATCATCATGTTTTGCCCATATAGGCGTACAAATTTTTGGGAGGCGGCAATCTAATATGGAAATTAACAATAGCAAAGGAGAAAAATATGATTCTAGGCACTTTAAAAATTCAATTTAATTTCTAACATTTTAGCATATAAGATAGGCTGATCCTTATTACCTACATGTGAAACGATACTATTTTGCACTTCTGTGTTTATCCGCCAGACATATTATATTACATGTCACGTTCTTCAAATCGAAATAGTCAAATAAAACTACCTGTTTAACGTTTTCACGCTTTAAACGCTATACCACGAAACGACGATATGAGCGTTATAATCGCCATTACTTGGGCCGCAACTTAATTTCACTTGATTGTTTTTCGGTCACTTTTTCTTTGGCGCAAAATAACTTAATTAAGTAAATTAAGATTTCCGAACCGGCAATTCATCTTTTTGTCAGTTTTTTAATTAAGGAACAGCCTGGGCGCAGTTTTTGCGCCTACATTTGTAAAGTACTACTTAGCAAAGTTTGATGTTTTCCTTTGAAAGTTAATAAAGATTTTCTTGTTACATGGAAATATTAACTGCCTAGAGTTACATAATTTGTTTCTAAGTCAATCTATACTTCTAATTGAAAACCAAACTTTTTCAATGGCGCTTTTGGAATGGTCTTAATTTTCAAGTATTTTTGTTAATTAACCATATTTTATTTGTGATTAGTAGTAGTTATTAATTACGTAAAGCCTCGCTTTAGAATCTGAAGGCTTTTGGTTCAATCTTAGGGTCAGACAGTTATAAGATCTTTCGAACAAAGGAGAATACGGTACATATGTACGGCAATTTGTGTGGCGATAAGTATATGGTATAACTATGTCCAGACTTTTTTATGCTTTATAGGTTAGCCTTTGACCACTATCTCACCTGATGGTAGGTGATGATGTGGTCGAAGATGTTGTTCAGGCTAACCTAGAATTACTGGCTCTGAAGGACTGCTGCCAGAACACACCGTTAGATGCTTTAGCGACATAATTTCTACTTGAGCTAGTCAGGCGGGCAATCGCAAAATGCCTTTCCACCATGCAGTGAAGCTCAATTCGGTGGTGATGATCGAAGCAGGCACATGCGGCACGGCAGTCCATATCTATAATCTATCCACTTTAATATAATATTAACAAAGTAAAATTCTTTTAAATATAGTAGCAGAAGCGTTCCGTAGTCTAGCAATGTGGCAGGTTGATTGTAATGTAAGTACTTTATCAAATATAACGGAACGTAGGTGATTAGACACTTTTTATACCCAATGTCCTTACGTCCCCAATGTGACATAAGGGCGTGATTGTTATTATGCATGTAAACACAATTTAACTGTAGTGCAATCATATTTTTTTATTCAATCACACTGATCGGTGATTCTTGTAGTTACAAATATGTTAGCGCGTTTGTTTCCTTTCAAGCTTAAATTTATTTTGGGTAATATAATAGCTTTGTACCCATTCTTGACGCTTATGTATTTGTGATTTTAGCAATGGGTTTTGACTGAAAAACATCGGCTACTCCGCTTATCCTCCATATATCCAATTCATGTAGCATAAACAGATGGCCACAGATTCCGTGCTTGAGCAGATCCCCACCGTAGAAATCGTGATACTTGGCGATTTCGACGGCAACCGAATGCAGAATGGCTTGGGTCGCGCATCACCGATTATGCGGAAAGATCTGTTCACGACTTCGCTTTAGCGTATGATCTGACACAACTGGTCACCTCACCTACGCGTATCCCAGATGTTTACGACTATAGACCTTCCTTGTTGGATCTTCTGCTGACCTCTCACACGGACCGCTACTCAGTATCAGTTAACGCTCCCCTCGAATCATCAGACCATTGCCTGCTGCGGAGCTCAGTGACACGCCTAACTAGACCCCGTTTCGAGGGTTGTCGTCGCGTCTGGCACTACAGGTCTACAGATCGAGACGAGATGCGGTATTTTTTTGCATCCTACCCATGGGGGCAAGTTTGCTTCTTGCCGGATGATACAAATGTCACTGTCGGCTCTGTTGCTGATGTAGTGCTTCAGGGTATGGAACTTTTCATCCCATATTCTGCGGTACCTATCAGAAGCAGATCCCAGTCCTGGTTTGATCGCTCTTTTTGGCCTCTAGCCCCAAGCGCGAGTGTTACCAAGCTTGGGCTGATTCATTGTCATCTAAGGATGTAAATACCATTGAATTCAAAAAGAAATTTCAAGTTTGCCTCCAGGTCCTTCAAAAGCGTCAAAAGCGACTTTGGACCTTTGGCAGAATTGGCGAGAGATAGGCCCGCCTTCCTTCAGGAACACGTGCGTTCCGGTCTCTTGCCAGGGCTGACCATCTGTGTTGTGTGCTATCTTCGACTCTGTTTCTCTTGCACATAAATGATATGTTGCAGCTTATTGTTATGCGGATGACAGCACTGGAGATGCCTTATATACCAGATATGCTAAAATAACTCGAGAAAACGTTGTCAAGAGTAAGAACAAACTTGTGTCTGAAGTTGAGACCCTGTTGTCAAATGTCTTGAAGTGGGGCTGACTGAACTTAATCCCATTGATCACCAAGAAGACACAAGTTTGTGCGTTTACCGCTTAAATATCCCCCTTTGTCGTATCCTTCCGATTTGAAGACACTCTCCTTGCCGCCTCAACTAGCTTCGGAGTACTTGGCGTCGATATATCAAGCGTTATTTTGTTGTCACTTGGAAGATAAGGCTAAATTATCTTCTAAGAAGCTAAATGTGCTCGGAAGGCCAAACCGGTGCTTCAAATCGGCCCATCGCCTGCAACATTATACGGCTTAGGTTCGGCCTTACATGGAGTAATGAGCGGTTTTTGGGCAAAGTGTTTATTTAAACAAATTCTTCTTGAATGAAGTTGCAAACAGCAGTTAGTTAATTTATACAAGCACTTATGTAAAAGTTGCTAACTACCATAATAACAAAACTTCAAAGGATAACCTAAAAGTATGTGTAGTAATATGTATTTGTTTTTTTTTTTATTATGATGAAATTATGTATTTTTTATCGACTTGATATGTGTACTTAGTATGTTACTAAAAAAAAATAATGTTATGTATATATATCTTACACTAGCTTTCCGGCCGCGGCTCCACCCGCGCATATATTGGTTATCGCGCCAAATTCTTTTTTTTTTACGCTTGATAGGTTAGCCTCTGACCACTACCTCCTGGTAAGTACGTGATGGTAAGTGATAATGTGGTCGAAGATTTTGTTCAGGCTAACCTAGAATAACTGGCTCTCAAGAACTGCTACCGGAACACACCGCTAGGTGCTTAGCGACCGATTTTCTACTTGAGGGTTGTAGCTAGCCAGGCGGGTATTCGCAAAATGCCCTATCACCATGCTATAACGACTGCCATCCTAAGACAACAACTGGGACCTACGGCTTAACGTGCCCTCCGAAGCACGGAAGTGCTCAGTAGTAATGTCACTAGCGGTCACCCATCCAAGTCATGACCGCGGAGGATGTTGCTTAACTTTGCCGATTAGTTAAGAACAGTTAATTGAATTTGAGTTACTCATTACAGTTATGACCTAGAAACTCGTGACGGATGGACGGACAGACATATAAACAGTGGAATGGCATTAATCGGAATCTTGACCCTTGGTACCGACTTCAACTAGTTCTATTTTTCATTTGAGCTGTTGGTCCCTTTTTTGTTTTATTTTTTCACACATCTCCGATACATAGACCCCCAAATCTAGTATAACCTAGAAATTGAAGTAAGAACTTTTCAGTTCTAATTTCCATAATGTTTTATATTTAAAAATGAAAGATATATCAGGAGATTGAATTCTGATAAACCTGTTGCAGCTTCTCCATATTTCATAACACATATGTGATGAGCTTTTGTAAGAAAATCCGCTTGCATAATCAAATTCAAGCTTCGACAGACTAAGGATCAAAGCTCATCGATTTCCTTGGCTCTCCTTGATATTTTCCATTCGTCTCTTTTGATCTTAAGGAAAGTAAGTTCATATTTCAAGGAGGTTTTTTTTCTCACTTATTTCTACACAGTCTTGGGAGGATAGGTAAATTTCAAGTAATAGGAGTCTTTTAATGAAGAGTCCCGCTCTTTCTGTTATTATAATCTATATCTATACTAATATTATAAAGAAGAAAGATTTATATTTTTATATGCAACGTAAAAACTTAAAAAATTCAGGACCGATTGGATTTCATGATTACCGATTTGACCGACCGATGAAATTTGGTATGGAAATAGTTTGAGACCCGGGGAAGGACATGGGATAGTTTTTATACAACTGCACGAGAAGAGGTTAATTGTATTGTGCGCCGACATACGCGCGGGGGGCGGAAAACTAATTTATAATATACTTCTAAAGCTGTTATCAACATTTTTTTATCGTTTACGGATTGTTACGATAAATCTAAAATAACGAGGCCCGACACAGGCTTGGATAGATTATTATTTTATTTTGCATGCTGTACTGTACATGCTGGTTACACGATCGATTATATCATTCACCCACAATAATGGTTCCTATCGGCTATACATGCAATTATTAGAGCATTCAGGTACGAATATATGTATGTTGGGTAAAGCTCCATGTGGCAATGACATGTGTCTGTTTTTTTTATGTTCTTGTGACGGAACAGGCTCAAGGCCCACCTGATGTTAAGCGGACTAACCTCTGCCTATAACAGATGCATTTCATCACAAGTCACGAATTGCACTGCACCCGTCACCTTGAGACATAGTCGTTAAGTCTCATGTGCCTGTAATTTCACTGGCTCTCAAGGACTACTGCCAAGTAGTAGCTAGCCAGGCGAGCAATCGTAAAATACCCTTTCACCATGCAGTGAAGCTCAAGCCGGCAGTGGGGATCGAACCAGAGTACTGCGGTGCGGCAGTCCATAGCTATTACCGCTCGGCCATCATTGCTTCAATATAATAATAATTGTCAATTGCCTGTAATTTGCAATAACTATTAAATCATCTAGTGAGCATAGCATGGGCTCCATATATAATTTTTGTTCCCTAATTTTATCTCCTATCCATTTTCGAGATACATAATTGTCTATAGAGGCATTTCCATGGAAATATGTCTACCTAATTAATAATTGACGCAGAATGTGAATAAAATAGTTTCTATCTGACGTAAAGACGGGAGAAGTTATCCTCTTCCTTAGGTGTGTATATAATTATTAGTAATTTAATTATATAATCACTGACTATTAGGTGATGTAACGGTCAAGGGGCAAAAAATTATCCAAAACATTATTATAAATGATAACAGTAATATAGATAAACGATTTATCCACCACGATATATGTATATAAAGTGGCAAGCACAAGCTCTGAGAGCAGAAAAAAATTCGAAGGTCAGAATATTTTTCCCGTGGGGTGCCGGGCTAGAATGTCACGACACCCACTGGTAGCGATGGGACCCGTGGTTGTCGTAAAAGGCAACTAAGGGCAACACACCAGAAGGTGGGCAGCAGCGCTTTCTGAGGAACTGATATCTAACACTGCGATCCCCAAGACGCTTGCGAAGCGTAAGGGTTGTGGCAAACCCCCCACCCATAATGGGGGAGGCTGTCTTCAGCAGGAGCCTATGGACAATCCGGGTGATACAGTATAGAGAATATTTTTATCCTCTCCCCGGAGAGGAATATCTCCGGCCCGTACTAGGCCCGCAGTATGCGAATACATTGTATGGGAGCCCCCTTTAAATATAATTTTTATTTTATTTTTAGTATTTGTTGTTATAGCGGCAATAGAAATACATCATCTGTGAAAATTTCAACTATCGGTCTCCGACGGGCGGACGGTCAGCGAAGTCTCAGTAATAGGGTCTCGTTTTTACAATTTGGGTACGGAACCCTAAAAACTACTGTAACGATGTCTGAGATATTTAAGTGAGAACAACTTGGAAGTGCACTCTAGCCAGCAAAAAATAATTATCCATATTAATTCACAATTGAATTGATGAAAAAACAAAAAAACCTCCCCCTCTTTTCGGACGTTGATTAAAAAGAGCATTAGCAATAATAACAAATATTTTAAAAATATTTTAAGAAAACTTTAAATTAATTATTTAATAAAACACTTGAAAATCTTTATAAAAATGATATATATCTAGTGACAATTCCGCCTCATATCCTGTTAAGCCGACGTGACGTCACAAACGCCACGCAGCCAAACCGGAAGAGTATTCGACGCGTTTCGCTTCTTAACAAAGCATCATCAAGAGGTCTTAGCTCTACGAGCGCACGATCGAGACGTAGATAGAACATGTTCAATTAAAATTTCCTTACCTCTTCAGGTAGATAGTGTTTCTTCAGCAGCCTGATAGCATCGTCGTACCTTTTGTCTTGTAAGTCTTCGAAACGCAAACCGCACATAACCCTGCCCCATATGGAGGGCGCTTTTATTCGCTCTTCAAGGATCTTCATTTTTTCCACTTCTGCTTCCGCACCCTTTGCCATCTTTGATTACCAACCTTTAAAAAACGTTTCAGTTTGATTATGTATACAAACCATACAAAACATTTTTGTCTGTGAATGTCTTTTTTTATTATGACGGATAAAGCTCAAGGCTCACCTGATGTTAAGCGGACTAACATCTGCCTATAACAGATGTATTTCGTCACAAGTCACGAATTGCACGTGCATCATTTACACATTGCGCCCGTCATCTTGAGACATAATTGTTAAGTCTCATGTGCCTGTAATTTCACTGGCTCTCAAGGAAAGCTGCCGGAACACACCGTTAGGTGCTAATCGACAGATTTCCTACTTGAGGGTAATCGCTAGCCAGGCGAGCATTCGCAAAATGTCCCTGCACCATGCGGTGAAGCTCAAGCCCGCGGCAGGATTTGAACCATGGACCTGCTGCGCGGCAGTCCATAGCCAATGCCACTGAGCCATCACTGCTTCAAAATACATCTGAAACCCTTTTTAAGAGAACATTGTCTACAAACTGTGGAAAAAAAAACATTTTGATCACAGCTTAGAGAGAACATCAATAATCGGTGTATTCAGTATTTGTGCGCTCAAAGAGAATATACATAAAACATCGATATTCTAGATACCAATGTAGTTACATTTTTGAGGTAGACTGTAATAAAAAGGGTTTGACTTTTCACCAATTTAATGGGCCTCAATACCTAAATTTATACAGCAAAAAAGAATGAATTTTCGTTCTAAAGAATTTCCAAATAACGTTTTGTTTTATTCATTTTTAAATGTGGTTGGATGAATGAAAACAAATCTGAATTTCTTTTTTAAGATAAAAAAAACTATTCTTTTTTTAAGTTACTCACATCAAATACACGCTTCATTAAATTTTACTTCATAAGTTACCTTCATTCACGTAAGTTACCGTGTGTTACAAATTCACAACACTTATAGTAAAATTTTTGACGGCCACACTCATAATATGAACTTAAATGAGTTCTTTTTTTTATTCCTGGCTGGCTAACGCCTTTGACCACTATCTCACCTGATAATAATTGATGATGTGGTCGAAGATGTTGTTCAGGCTAACCTAGAATTACTGGCTCTCAAGTACAGCTGCCAGAACATATCGTTAGGTGCTTGGCGACAGATTTTCTACTTGAGGGTGGCTCTAATGCAAAGTTAAAAATTTTTTGGTTAACTTACATATTATCATGTATTGGCCTTGAGAATACTAAAAAATATTATTTAATTGAAATTCCAGATATTTTTCCAAATATTTGGTAAGTATTATATATAAAATATCAGGTTGTAATTATTATATATAAAATGTAATTCCGTTTACGGGCTATTTTTTTGTAATTGTTTTTGTAACTGAACAAGCTCGAGGCCCACCTGATGTTAAGCGGACTAAACTCTACCTATAACAGTTACATTTTATCACAAGTCACGAATTGCACTGCGCCCGTCACTTTGAGACATAGTTGTTAAGTGTTCAGTCCTTGAGAGCTAGTAAAATTTCAGACACATGAGACCTAACAACTACATGTCTCAGTGTGACGGGCACAGAGCAATTCGTCGTTGACGAAATGCATCTGTTATAGGCAGAGGCTAGTCATCCATCTGATGCTAAGTGAATCAGATGGGCCCCGGGCTTGTTCCGCCACAATAACATAAAAAATATAAAACAAATCTCTATGCGAGTTCCTCCGGAGAAGTAATGCCACCGTACCAATCTTACCGCCAAGCAGTAATGTTCATTGTTACTGTTCCGGTTTGAAGAGTATGGCTGCCGATGAAATTACAGGCACTTGAGACTTACGTCTCAGGATAATGGGCGCAGTACAGTTGTATAAAATTGCATCTGTTATAGGCAGAGATTACCGCTTAACAGCCGGTGGGCCACGTGCTTGTTCCATCACGATAACATAAAAAAATAAGTATTATCTGTTAATATACTTAAATATGCATACTTATGTTAAAAAAAAACACAAATTATTAATGAATTATACCTTCTTTTGAATACGTAGGTACTCCGCAAAATTTACTTTGTGATTATTTCCTACTTAATGTAACATTATTTCCACTTCTTTGAAATACGTTCAACACATTAATATAATTTGAATAATTTATCAAAATAATAAATAAAAATACTATAAAATAAAGTCAAGAAAACAAACATTTAATTCTGACATCACGATGAAATGTCTGGAAATGTCATTAAAATCACTCCAAATGCTTTAAACCTCATTGGTTTTTTTCTTAAGGGTGAACTGGCCGGCCCGTTCTCCATACAAACGCCGTTGGGTGATCACTCCCTTATTTGAGGATTTAGGTCCAAAACAAAGCATAATACCGATTGATCTCGTCATTATCTAGGCTTGTATGATGCCGAAATTTTAAAAAGATAATTAAGTTGTAAGTTATGAGCCTCGAAAACTTTATATGAAAATGTTTCGAGGCTCATAATTCTCAGGTTTATTATTTTAATGAAAATAATAATAATAAAAGAATGAATTTTCGTTCTAAAGAATTTCCAAATAACGTTTTGTTTTATTCATTTTTAAATGTGGTTGGATGAATGAAAACAAATCTGAATTTCTTTTTTAAGATAAAAAAAACTATTCTTTTTTTAAGTTACTCACATCAAATACACGCTTCATTAAATTTTACTTCATAAGTTACCTTCATTCACGTAAGTTACCGTGTGTTACAAATTCACAACACTTATAGTAAAATTTTTGACGGCCACACTCATAATATGAACTTAAATGAGTTCTTTTTTTTATTCCTGGCTGGCTAACGCCTTTGACCACTATCTCACCTGATAATAATTGATGATGTGGTCGAAGATGTTGTTCAGGCTAACCTAGAATTACTGGCTCTCAAGTACAGCTGCCAGAACATATCGTTAGGTGCTTGGCGACAGATTTTCTACTTGAGGGTGGCTCTAATGCAAAGTTAAAAATTTTTTGGTTAACTTACATATTATCATGTATTGGCCTTGAGAATACTAAAAAATATTATTTAATTGAAATTCCAGATATTTTTCCAAATATTTGGTAAGTATTATATATAAAATATCAGGTTGTAATTATTATATATAAAATGTAATTCCGTTTACGGGCTATTTTTTTGTAATTGTTTTTGTAACTGAACAAGCTCGAGGCCCACCTGATGTTAAGCGGACTAAACTCTACCTATAACAGTTACATTTTATCACAAGTCACGAATTGCACTGCGCCCGTCACTTTGAGACATAGTTGTTAAGTGTTCAGTCCTTGAGAGCTAGTAAAATTTCAGACACATGAGACCTAACAACTACATGTCTCAGTGTGACGGGCACAGAGCAATTCGTCGTTGACGAAATGCATCTGTTATAGGCAGAGGCTAGTCATCCATCTGATGCTAAGTGAATCAGATGGGCCCCGGGCTTGTTCCGCCACAATAACATAAAAAATATAAAACAAATCTCTATGCGAGTTCCTCCGGAGAAGTAATGCCACCGTACCAATCTTACCGCCAAGCAGTAATGTTCATTGTTACTGTTCCGGTTTGAAGAGTATGGCTGCCGATGAAATTACAGGCACTTGAGACTTACGTCTCAGGATAATGGGCGCAGTACAGTTGTATAAAATTGCATCTGTTATAGGCAGAGATTACCGCTTAACAGCCGGTGGGCCACGTGCTTGTTCCATCACGATAACATAAAAAAATAAGTATTATCTGTTAATATACTTAAATATGCATACTTATGTTAAAAAAAAACACAAATTATTAATGAATTATACCTTCTTTTGAATACGTAGGTACTCCGCAAAATTTACTTTGTGATTATTTCCTACTTAATGTAACATTATTTCCACTTCTTTGAAATACGTTCAACACATTAATATAATTTGAATAATTTATCAAAATAATAAATAAAAATACTATAAAATAAAGTCAAGAAAACAAACATTTAATTCTGACATCACGATGAAATGTCTGGAAATGTCATTAAAATCACTCCAAATGCTTTAAACCTCATTGGTTTTTTTCTTAAGGGTGAACTGGCCGGCCCGTTCTCCATACAAACGCCGTTGGGTGATCACTCCCTTATTTGAGGATTTAGGTCCAAAACAAAGCATAATACCGATTGATCTCGTCATTATCTAGGCTTGTATGATGCCGAAATTTTAAAAAGATAATTAAGTTGTAAGTTATGAGCCTCGAAAACTTTATATGAAAATGTTTCGAGGCTCATAATTCTCAGGTTTATTATTTTATTAAAATTTCGGCATCATACAAGCCTAGATAATGACGAGATCAATCGGTATTATGCTTTGTTTTGGACCTAAATCCTCAAATAAGGGAGTGATCACCCAACGGCTTTTGTATGGAGAACGGGCCGGCCAGTTCACCCTTAACGCAAAAAGTTTACGTGATATGACAACTTTTAAATAGTTAAATAAGAACTATGAATAACAATATAACGAACTAGCTTTCAGGCTGCGGCTCCGCCCACGTGTATGTCGGTTATCGCGCAAACAACCAACCATTAACCTCTTTTTGCACGGTTGGATAAAAACTAAAATACTTTTTGGATTTTGACAAATTTCCTCCACATCAGTCCAGTCGTTTTTAAGTTTATTCGTTGCATACAAAACACCAAATATTTATTTATTTATGCATGATAGGTTAGCCTTTCACCACTATCTCACCTGATGGTAAGTGATGATATGGTCGAAGATGTTGTTCAGGCTAACCTAGAAGTACTGGCTCTCGAGGACAGCTGCCGGAACACACCGTTAGGTGCTTGGCGCCAGATTTTCTACTTGAGGGTGGTAGCTAGCCAGGCGGGCATTCGCAAAATGCCCTACCACAATGCTATAACGACTGCCATCCCTAGACGACAACCGCGACCGACGGCTTAACGTGCCCTCCGAAGCATGGAAACGCTCAGTAGTAATGTTACTAGCGGTCACCCATCCAACTCATGACCGCACGCGACGTTGCTTAACTTTGCTGATCGGTTGAGAACAGCTAATTAAAAATTTACATTTATATACAAATATTTCCTCTTTATAATATTTTTTTTACCGTCTGTATGCCTATATAATGCCTTTAATATCAAAATACTACGAACTATATACTACAGCTACTACAATAAAAGCATTTAGATACCCATAAGTCATTGCAGACTCACAGGCAGTCCAAATGCTCCAGCCCACTACCAGTTGGAAGCGTGTCCAGCATGCTAGCAGCATTGCCATGCTTATTGAGCCATGATATATACAGAGCGAGCAGCGAGCTTAACTTGGTCTTGCCGTGCACAGCTAAAAAACTTCTTAACTTTCCTACTGAGTGGATTATTAATTTGTTTTTTTACTGACAGAACTCAAGTAAATGAAACAATTTTAGTGTAACTAATCACAATAAGAGAAATATCCCAGAAACGAACAAACTCAATGTGAAGGAGTCAACTTATAACATAAAACTAACCTGATAACCAGTTTTGTGAGTTACTAGTATGCACTTTGGCGCGGCACACGCACCGATCAATCCTACCCACTACTTACATTTTAACTTATCATTGTTATTGCCTGTCTGTATTTTATTTTACTCTGTATTGTATGTTATACTTACCTACTGCGTAGTTAGCGTCCTACTGCAATACGCAAACACATAATCACGGTAATATTTATAGATAATATTACCGTAACATAATCATTGTTAGCTATTTTGTGTAATATTGTAGTGTTTGTAAATGTTTTTTTTATATTTTACTGTAGGACTTTAATGATATATAGGTATTATATAATATGTATAATTAATTTACACCGCGGGAAGACGTCGGTATCCGGGAAACAGAATACCTTGTCCGGACACCGACACACTATATAGATTGTTTAAGTACTTTAAATGAAATAAATAAAGATTATTATTATTATCTTTTGAGCCAAATAGGTGCCAGTATTTTGATCACACGTCGCATCGACCAAGCGCTCTGATAAGTTTTGGAACGGACCCAACGTCTACACCAAACGGCTCAAATATGTAACCCATACCGAGGTTATCATTTTATAATATATATAAGTGTAGATGTAGATAGCCTAAGTAAGACCATAATTTTCATGTACCTTAAACACTAAATAACTTCACCACGGTAATGTTATGTCAGGGCTGACTTACTCCGCAATTTAGGTTCAAAGCTACAGATACATCGGTGTGTCCGTCCAGACGGGATTATTCTACGGGTCGTGCCGCATCAGAAGAGATCAGAGCTATGCGTAGCTGTGCGATAGAAAGAGAGACACCTTGTAGGTAGATAAAAATATTAGGTACTCCGTGCGTTGTGAGCTGAAGTGCACTTTATTGCTTCGATGCTAGAGTCGCTTTTTTTTTAAATGTTATTATGACGGATCAAGCTCGAGGCCCACCTGATGTTAAGTGTACTAACCTCTGCCTATAACAGTTGCAATTCATGACAACTCACGAATTGCACTGCGCCCGTCACATTGAGACATAGCTATTAAGTCTCATTGTGCCTGTAATTTCACTGGCTCTCAAGGACTACTGCCGGAACACACCTTTTGGTGCTTGGCGACAGACTTTCTACTTGAGAGTCGTCGCTAGCTAGGCGGGCATTCGCAAAACGCCCTTCCACCATACGGTGAAGCTCAAGCTCTGGGCGGGATTCGAACCATGGACCTGCTGCGCGGCAGTCCATAGCCAATGCCACTGAGCCATCACTGCTTCAGAATTTATTGGAATGACTTTGCGTAATCACCTTCTGGTCCTTTGTATTCTGTGGTTATACTGACTTTCTAATGAACGGCAGCTGTATCGAATGAAGCAGAATTGGCTATTGAAGCAGAAATGATTACATTTAACTTTCATTTATTTTACTTCAGTCTAAGATTTAACCAATGAAATTAATTAAAAATGATTTGCAAAGTATCCAGTCAAAAACAAATTCAATTCAAAGCGGGAATTAGTTTTTATTTTTTTTTGCCTTTTACCACTATCTCACCTGATGGTAAGTGATGATGTGGTCGAAGATTTTGTTCAGGCGAACCTAGAAGTACTGGCTCTCAAGGACAGCTGCCGGAACACACCGTTATGTGCTTGGCGACAGATTTTCTACTTGAGGGTGGTAGCTAGCCAGGCGGGCATTTGCAAAATGCCCTACCACCATGCGAATTTTATTATTTATTGGTATGCTTTTGACCACAATTTCACCTGATGTTAAGTGATGATGTGGTCGAAGGTGTTAATAGGCTTAACCTAGAATTACTCACTCTCAAGGACCACTGCCGGAACACACCGTTAGGTGCTTGGCGACAGATTTTTTACTTGAGGGTAGTAGCTAGCCGCATGGCTAGCTACTACCCTCAAGTAGAAAATCTGTCCTCATCCGAAAAATGCCCTTCCACCATTCGGTAAAGCTCAAGCCTGCGGCGGGATTTGAACCATGGACTCAAAGACAATCTCACCTGGTGATGGTAAGTGATGATGTGGTCGAAGGTGTTAACAGGCTTAACCTAGAATATGTTTTTGACTGAATAAGCACGAGGACCACCTTTATATTATTTCATGTTTTTTATTACCTTGCTTTGATGTAAATATTCAATACTCTATTCAAAGGGAGCACAGCGCGGTACAATGTTGCAGCAGCGGACGCTATTGACTTGGAGAAGGCATTACACAAAAAAAACAAAAGAAAAATTTAAAAATTTATATGTTAATTTTTTTCAAAACAAAAAAAAACATCTAAATATGTTCGTTAGGACTAGCAGAAGACAACCCTAACAGGTTGTTAGCCATTTACCAATAACCCTGTAAATGGTAGTAATAATTATGTTACTTATAATAAGCAACATAACTATTAGTGGCCATGTAGAAAAAGAAATCCCTTTTGTTTCGGTCGATGCTGGGTTTAGGCTAGGTAGTGCCCAGCTGGTGTACTAATAGGGCCGGAGTTATTTTACCGCTTTTTATATAAGTATACATATATTAATTATTTTAATACTGTGAGAACTGAAGAAAGAAACTGCTATGTTTCCAGTGCTCTACAAAGAAAAAGATTCTTATTTGTTGAGGTTGTTAATGTAACTTAATCAATCCACATCTAGAGTTGGCCAAAACATAACGAACAATTTAGGCCTTAATCAATTTATGACTTTTACCTCATGGATGCACAAAAACCAATTTCAAATATAGCAGCATTGAATAAAAGTAAAACTATTGCACTTGCCCAGGGCGTATAACCCCGTGCTTCAGTAGTTTCTCCACCTAGATGAAGCAGGGGACTTCCATACGGCCTCGTACTCTACCAATTGTTTTATTCCTTTAATGTATAATACATTTATTCCTTTTAACACTACTAGTCGTGCATACATATTGGTCCATAAGGAACACGTGTCTATAGGTACAGTAGGTACCTAAGGAGGGTTAACATTAGCGACTCTCGTCCCGACGTTTCAAACACTTTGCAGTGATCGTGGTCACGGTGTGAGTCACCCCGTGACCACGATCACTGCAAATTTATTTTTAATTCAATGCCTTTGCCGACACAAATCTGCAGGACCTCTGGACACTGTGAGCAAATACTGCGTGAATAGGGAAAGTTATGATGAAAATAACATTTCTGACGGTAGTGCAAAATTCCCCGTGGGGTGCCGGGTTAAAATTGCACCTCCCCGTATCATCCCGTGGGTTACGTAAGAGGCGACTAAGGGAATTATACTGGAAGGTGGGCAGCAGCGCCTTCTAAAGAACTATCTTACACTGCGATCCCCAAGCCGCCTGCCAAGCGTGGGGATTATGGCAAATACCCTAAATAATAGGGGAGGCTGTGTTCAGCAGTGGACGATCCGGCTCATACAGTACAGTATAAAATAATTTCTTAGTAACTCAAGTGACGTATAAAATCAATTAGTCACCCCGTGACCACGATCACTGCAAAGTTATTAATAGTTATTGAGAAAAAAGGATAAATATACGCGATTTAAACCGTTTAAAGTTATTAAATTACTAAAGGCAAAACTTTCTTATATAGTTTGTTGTGTAGTTATGAAAACTGTATACGCTGGAACGTGCTTAAAGGGAAGGTACAGAAGGGTAGGACTCACATGGGATAGACGCTCGATGGCACGCTGAAACTCTCGAAGGGGCTCGGAGCGATGATGCACTGCCTGTTAACTTATCAACTATATGCAATGGTGTTCTGTAAGCACTGGTTGGCACTGGATTTTGGAGGTTCTAATTTAGGGCTAATCTTGCACTGACTTCGACTGCGTCGACGATAGCAATAGGCAAGGACACGATGCGTGCCGGGTGAGGTGTCGAGGGGAGGGGAGGGTGTATCAGGGGGAGGGGTAGGAGATGTCAAGAGAAGGTCATTAGGGATGGGACACATCGCACAGCATAGGTACACAGATGATAACAGTTTGGCGGCTACATTTCCTCCGCCCTAAACACAAGGTGTTTATGAAAGGGTCACTCTATGGGAAGTCGAACTAATTTTGATAAGGAACGAGTCAAAACTCCGGTAGAGGTACGTACATCAACTACACGAACAATATTGTCATCCCCAGGATACGTTTTTAGGATACGACCTCGTCGCCACTCAAGAGGAGAAAGATTATCTTCCTTCATAAGCACAAGTTCACCTATCGATGGAGGTTTACAAGGGTCAGTCCACTTCTGTCTGGATTGGAGGGTTGAAAGGTATTGGGTATGCCAACGTTTCCAGAAATGCTGCGTGATTTGTTGAATCAGCTGGAATCTATTCAGCCTAGAAACGTTCACATCCGACAGAGGATATTCAGGTAAGGCGTTAAGGGGTTGACCAATAAGGAAATGGCCAGGGGTGAGGATTTCAACATCACTGGGATCATCAAACGATACAGGACACAAGGGACGAGAATTTAATACCGCCTCAATCTTTGTAAACACGGTTGTAAGTTCTTCGAACGTTAAGGGGGTTTCACCTAGAACTCGCTTCAAAAGAGACTTAGCTGACTTCACGGCCGCTTCCGATAAACCGTTCCAATTCGGGGATAAAGGAGGGGTAAAGATCCACGTTATACCACGTTTAGACATTTCATGTCCAAGGGAAGCCTGATTTTCACACATAAATTTATATACGTCCCGTAAATAATGATTTGCCGACATAGTTCCTACCATTATCCGACCTAATATGATCAGGAACACCACGACGTGACACGAAACGTGACAAGGCTGCTATGAACGCGTCGGTAGTAAGGTCAGACACGACCTCCAGGTGGACTGCCTTCGTCGTCTGGCATACCAGGATGCAAAGGTAAGATTTTACAATTTTCCTGTTCCTATAGGCCTGAACTCGAGTATAGAAGGGACCTGCGAAATCGGTTGAAACCCTTATAAAAGGGCGGGCTTTGGTGACACGGTCTCGGGGGAGGTCGCCCATTGGGGGAGTGGAAGGTTTAGCAGTCAACCGGTAACAACGTACGCATTTAAAAATTACATGTCTTATAAGACGTCGGGCAGAAAGTATCCAAAAGTCTCGGGCTAGGATTGCTTGTAAAGTATTAGGGCCAGCGTGCGCATTTTCAACGTGAAAATGTCGCACAAGTAAGTTAACAAAGGGTCCGTCTTTGGGTAAAAGGTAAGGATGGCACGAATCATAGGGTAAATCAGAATGGCGAATGCGGCCGCCTACTTTAATCGTGCCAGTCGCATCAAGGAAGGGAGATAGACGTCGTACTGCGGTACGAATAGGCTGATTACTTCGCAAGCATTCAATAATGTCAGGGAAGGCAATTCTTTGTACGATTTTAATTAAAAACAACAAGGCATCCTTGCGTTCAAGGGCAGTTAGGGAAGGATCCGTACGACGTGAACTAGGGTTTTTGGCATTATGAACAAACCTTAACATAAACCCTACCACACCAGTTAGCTTATGGAAGGAACTGAAACGTTCTAAAAGAAATGAAGAATCCAGAAGGGGAGTTTCCGGAGCTACCAGCAAACAGCGAATCCCGGGCAAGTCATAAGGTAAGGATGCCTCATCAACGGGCCATAAGCTGGGGGGCTTAGCTAACCAGGGAGGACCCCACCATAGGGGATGTTCTTTTAAAGAAGAGGCTGGCACACCACGAGAGGAACAATCAGCAGGATTTTGGTCACCAGGAACGTATCTGAAGGTTTCGTGTAAGTTTGCACTGATTATTTGAGAAACTCTGTTAGCTTCAAAGGTTTGCAAGGTATGAGGGGGGGTCTTGATCCACGCAAGGGCAATTTGGCTATCCGTCCAGCAATGAAGAGAGTCTAGCACAATCGACTTCTGAAGGCAGAGGACTATGTGCGAGAATATTTTAGTAAGGAGCACAGCTCCCATCAATTCCAATTTAGGAATTGTCAGACGTGTCCGGACGGGGGCAACTTTAGTTTTCGACATCAGGAGATAGACGGAGCCATTGCCATTGGAGTCTTCTGATCTCAGGTAGCACACAGACGCAAACCCTGCCAAGGAAGCATCGCAGAATCCGTGCAAGGAGTATGAAACACTGTCAGGGGGGAAGATACGCCGAGGTAATGATACTAAATTTATGTGAGGTAAGTCAGTAATAAAAGAATTCCACTCTTGTAATAATTCAGGGGGGAGGGGGTCGTCCCATCCAATACCTGATAGCCAAAGTTTTTGAACAAAGACTTTGGCTTTAAAAACTACGGGGGAAATCCAACCGCATGGATCATAGGTGCGAGCAATAAGGGACAGTACAGTACGCTTAGTAGCCTGCGTTTCAGGTACTGAAGAGAATTTATAGGAAAAGGCATCGGTCACGGGATTGTATTGTACACCTAGTACAAGTACAACTTGGGGATTTTCTGCATCAGCAAATTGGTGGGGGTTTTGAAGATGTTCACTAGGTAAATCGTCTAAGAGCTCGGGGCAATTAGAGGTCCATTTTCGAAGCTCATAGCCGCCAGATGCCATTATACCTTCAAGTTGGGACTTCAATTTACGAGCTGATGCCAGGTCAGATGCACCAGAAAGGCAATCATCAACGTATAGATCGTTAATCAGGACTTCAGCCGCTAAGGGAAATCTATGCCGCTCTTGTTCCGCTAGCTCGTGCAAAACTCTAATGGCGATGTAAGGACTTGACCTTAAGCCGTAGGTGTTGGTATTAAGCTCGTAGGTGAGAAGAGGATCTGAGGGGGACTCACGCCATAAAATCAATTGGTACATACGATCCTCCGGGTGGATCCATGACATTCTGAACATCATACGAATGTCAGTCACAAATACCACAGAATGCCTTCTAAAGTTTAACAAGATAAGGGTAATATCATTTTGTAATTTAGGGCCGGCGTGAAGGCATTGGTTTAGAGTAACGCGATTCGTAGTAGGGGATGAGCCATTGAACACTACTCTTATTTTCGAAACATCGCCAGTATTTTTGAAAACGCCGTGGTGAGGTATGTAGTAATGTTCAAGGGAAATGGTTTGTGAGTCACGTGATAAAGGGGTCATATGATTTAGTTTTATATATTCACGCATAAAGGCTATATATTTTTCCCGAAACTCTAGATTACGTAACATGCGTTTTTCAAGGCTAAAGAATGTGCGTTCAGCAGTAAAACGGGAATCACCTAGGGTAGGTCGGTCAGATAAAAAGGGCAGGCGGGTAGTAAATCGACCTAAGTTATCTCGGGTAGTAGTTGATTTAAATATCTTCTCACACTCATCGTCACGAGGGTCACGTTTGGGGGGTTCAGGAGGTTCTTCAACCTGCCAAAATTTCTCTACTACCTGTGACAAAGACACAGCAGCTTGAGGGCCCGGCTGTACCGCCGCGACACCAGGTACGGGTCCAAATATTAAATATCCTAAGGCTGAGTTAAATGCCGTAAGACCGCATGACGTTAGTTCAACTTTATCCGTACCGAATATGGCACCGCACACATCTGCGCCTAATAAAATATCTATGGGCCCGGGCTTATTAAAGGCAGGATCCGCTAACGGTAAGGAAAAAGGAATTAAATGTTTAGGCAGCTCAACTTCAGGGTGTATACCGGCAATAACATCAATAATTAGGGCTTCCGCAAAAAACTTAGGGTAGGAACTAGACAACGATTTAAAGGTAAGGGACACAGAACCGCAGGCTCGGGTAGACTCCACATTGCCTACACCGCGTACGGGGGCAATCGAAGCACACACATGTAAATTTAAACGAGAGGATAATTCACTAGTAATTAGGCAACCCTGGGCTCCGGTGTCACAAAGTGCGCGAGCTTCAACATCATAACCGGATGAAGTTTGTATACGGATAACTGCGGTAGGTAGGAGGACTAAGCTTGGGTAACTGTGTGTGAAAAAGGTAGGAAACGATAAGCTATCTAGCTATGCGGCACGCTGATGCCGCGCGCTTATGGCATCTCTGCTAGGAGAGTCAGGGCGGGGGTGGTCTCGGCTAGGGGAGTCAGGCGCATAGCGCACAGTGTTATTTGACCATCTGGGAGGTGACCTGCGAGGGGGTGATTTATTCTGCACTCGGGGGGTAATTCGAGGGGAAGATCGACCGGATATATTTACTGTACCTCCGCCCATGGCGGAACCTGACCTATTATTATAATTATTGTGACCAGGGCCGGACTGGGAACCACCGCTTTTATTGAAACACAACAATGTATGATGCGTTGTCCGGCTACAGGAAGAACATTTATAATTTTTAGGGCACGATTCAATTCTGTGCTTGTCTAGGCAACGGTAACAAAGAAATGAAATCCTTACAAATTCCGAACGCTCATGGGGCGATTTAGCCATAAATTGACTACACTGACGCAAGTAATGAGACGGGCTAGAACAATAATAACATTTAGGCCATGAAGTGGGCGTGCTTGCAGGGGCATCGACCACATATGCACGACGCGACGGGGCAATGGAGATCGCGCACTCTTATTAGGGGGGCAGTCGACCACCGTATTTCCCACTGTTTCATGATGGCGACACTCTTCTTCTAAAAATTCTATCAATTGGCTAAAGGTAGGTAGCTTTGTAACGTCACGGCCGTAGTGACGTTCAAAACGGGTCTTTAATTCCGAGGGTAATTTATTCATACATATGTGGACCAGGAGATATGACCAATGTGAGACAGGAAGCTCTAGCCTATCTAGTGCCCTATAGGCCGACAAAAGGGGGTTAAGGAACGACGAACGAAGTCCTGTAAGGCGAGTCGGTATTTCGGGTAAGTTAAGCAGTTGAGCTATCAGTATATCGGTCTGAAGACGTAGGTTGTGATAACGATTCTTTAGTAGGTCACGGGCAATTTCATAATTCGAATCTTCGATTCTTAAATGCTGAATTAGTCGACGGGGCTCATCACTCAAGGAGCCGACTAAATATTGCAGCTTTTGGGTAGGGGTCAAATCAGTCCTTCGATGGACAATGCTGTCAAACTGATCCTGGAAACTAATCCAAGAATCGGGTCTCCCGTCAAACCTAGGTGTGGATAGCTCAGGAAGAACCGAACTTCTAGGGCGCGGAGCATCGCAACTATACGTGGATAAGTCTTTCTGAGGGGTACTGTATGCGCGTGGGCTTGGTTCCGCTTCATAACGTTTCAACTTTAATTCGTCGACGATTTCGCGCGCTGACTTAATTTTCAACTGTAAATCGTCATATTCGGATTTATCTATTATAGGGTCCAAATAACCCATTAATTTCGCGCAGGCATCGCTAAATTTTGCATAATTATAATCAAGGTCACTCAAACGCATTAACAGTCGAGTTATTGGAACTTTATCTATTATTGAAGAGGAGTCGGCCAGCCAGTCGTAAGTATATCTAAGGAGACCGAGTAGGTGTTTATATTCATTAGACTCTGTAAATATAGAATCCTGTCTATGGGCCATTATCAAAATTCAATAGGTAGGTACAAAACCTACACCTTACAACAGTGTTTACAAGATTATTTTTCAAAATTACGCACAACAATAGGTAAACAAGGTTCGTAACGATCACTTGGGCTTATGAAGTAGATATACAGTTAATGCAAGGTAAAACACAAGCACAATAATATAATATTAACATAACATACGGTATTTTACGTAATCCGGAAGACGTCAATGTATGTAGGTCAGCTATGCAAAACACGATAAGGAGAAGTTCAATGCATTAAATGATACATTCACTGGAGGGTAGGCCAAACATTCAGAAAAATATGTTCGGAACAATTTATCTTGTGATTTACTGCTATTAGAACATTATAACATATAAAAGGGCTAATATTTAAGGGCCGTTAGGTGTTTATAACTATAACAAAACAGTAGGTACACTGGTAACACGATTATATGATTTATCGTTACAATCGATGTGACACCGCGGGCCGGAGGAATGTATAACTTTAATAGGGTTTTAGGTATTAAACCACGAAAATTAAAGGCCGTAAACCACGCTCTGCTACCAAAAAATGTGTATACGCTGGAACGTGCTTAAAGGGAAGGTACAGAAGGGTAGGACTCACATGGGATAGACGCTCGATGGCACGCTGAAACTCTCGAAGGGGCTCGGAGCGATGATGCACTGCCTGTTAACTTATCAACTATATGCAATGGTGTTCTGTAAGCACTGGTTGGCACTGGATTTTGGAGGTTCTAATTTAGGGCTAATCTTGCACTGACTTCGACTGCGTCGACGATAGCAATAGGCAAGGACACGATGCGTGCCGGGTGAGGTGTCGAGGGGAGGGGAGGGTGTATCAGGGGGAGGGGTAGGAGATGTCAAGAGAAGGTCATTAGGGATGGGACACATCGCACAGCATAGGTACACAGATGATAACAGTTTGGCGGCTACAAAAACATATTTACATAAAATAATAAAACTTTCTTTTGTCGCCATCTGTTGTTGTTAAAAAAACATAATCATGCGATCATACACAGCTTAGGATGACAGAACGAAAAAAAGAATATGAAAATAAACATAAATTATCTTTTTAATAGTGTTATGTTTGCAATAACGCCTGCTATGCGGATTACATTACAAAATTACAAATAAACTGGTCTTGTTTGTAGTACTACGTAAGTAGTACTATAGATGTCGCTCCATCCCAATACGATGGTTAAAAAACGATAGGAAAGATTTGAGTTATGACGTCATGTAATGTTAGCTCAATTGTTTAGAGCATACCGCGGCTAAAGGGGTGGATGGAGGCGTGTTTGAATCCCGCACCTGACTTAATTTTTCCTATCGTATATTTGTAATTTTGTAATAAATTATCTTAATTAACTGTAGACTAAGCATCAACTAATCAAATATTAACAGAAATATCTTACCATTCGGTTTGCTAAGTAATCAACCCATATCATCTATTGAAAAAGCTTCTATTCTACGCTACTGTGACCATGACTAATATGTTTGTATTGAACAATTAAAATTCGTAATATTTGATGTGAAAACAAGAGAAAGGTAGAAAAATAAGTCGTCCAGTACCTGTTTATTTGTCCATTAGGCGTTTTTTTGCTTTCCGTGTAGTCTTTGTGTAGTTAGCAAAACATATTTTTATTATGTTCTTATGTTGTCCTTTTTTATTAATGAAGACACATTGTATTTACTCCAAATTTATAATTTGTGAGGTAAGAGTAGGAAGATGATGAAAAATATTAAGTTAAACCATTTTAAAGCAGTGATGGCTCAGTGACATTGGCTATGGACTGCCGCGCAGCAGGTCCATGGTACGAATCCCACCGCGGGCTTGAGCTTCACCGCATGGTAGAAGGGCATTTTGCGAATGCCCGCCTGGCTAGCTACCTTCAAGTAGGAAATCTGTCACCTTTTACATTTTTGCACAGATTTAATTATAAAATTACAAGCACATGAAACTTAACAACTGTGTAGCTCAGGGTGATGGGCGTAGTGCAGTTCGTCACTTGTGATGAAATTCATCTGTTAGAGGCAGAGGTTACCGATTAACATCAGGTGGGCATCGAGCTTGTTCCCTCAGAATAAAAAGAACATACCTTTTTTGCCTTCGGTCATTAAAATAAAATATATACAAAGATCGGACCAACCTCCCTACCATTCTATTACTATTCGAAGGCTATGCAGGTGTTCCATACACTCCAATAATCTTCCCGTGGTACTCAGTTTCATTTGAAGTCATTGCCGTTGGTGGGAAATTACTTCTTGACAGACTACCTTTGTTGTTATATTGATGGAACTTTGTTTATTCATTTAATTCTCAAAATCCACAGATCTTAACAAAATTAACATAATTGTATAGTTAAATTTCTTACATACAATGAGATTGGATTCCTTTTATATTAATGGCAAATAGTCGCCTTATTTGTTTACTCCAAAATTTCACCTAAATAATCGTGAGTGATTGCTGGGATACTAGATTTATATCCAGCTTCTGGAACAATAGTAATTGACTTTCGCACCTTGAACACATAGTTATAAGTATTTAACGGGACTTAATCGCGACAAAACATGAATATATTTATTTACCTCGACGTTTCGACCAAGTTGCGTTGGTCGTGGTCACGAGCGGACTGAAGAGGCGGATGTCAACGCCTTGAAGTGTGAGTATTTTCTGCAACTACCCGCATTTGATTTGGAAAT
Organism: Plagodis pulveraria; assembly: GCA_963890685.1. Classification (NCBI taxonomy): domain Eukaryota; kingdom Metazoa; phylum Arthropoda; class Insecta; order Lepidoptera; family Geometridae; genus Plagodis; species Plagodis pulveraria. Next base: position 8,854,645 of record OY982973.1, on the reverse strand, counting down.
GTATCGTCCCGACACACAACACTGACAACATCCACAGGTCTTTATAAAGGTAAAACGCGTTTAGTAAATTTATTTAGCACTGGATTCCAGTATGCAGCTAACTTGAAACCATCCTTTTTATTGAAATTATGATATTTCCTTATTTCAATAGCTTTTCGTACTAGAATAGAATGGTAGTGACGTTCCGTTGAGAGGAGTCTACATTAATAATTATTTTGATGATACTCAACATTAAACGCTGATTGGTCAATAGTAACCAATGACGCGACAAGCGACCAATGAACATTAAAATTTTTTTTTATTTTATTATTTTGGCGGATCAAGCACGAGGCCCACCTGATATTAAGCGGATTAACCTCTGCCTATAACAGATGCATTTCGTCACAAGTCACGAATTGCACTGCGCCCGTCACCTTGAGACATAGTTGTTCATGGTCATGTGAAATTAGAGGCACATGAGACATAGGTCTCATGTGCCTCTAATTTCACAGCTCTCAAGGACTGCTGCCGGAACACACCGTTCGGTGCTTGGCGACAGGTTTTCTACTTGAGGGTGGTCGCTAGCCTTGCGGGCATTCGCAAAATGCCATTCGATCCATGGACCTGCGGATGCGAGTTCATAGCCAATGCCACTGAGCCATCACTGCTTCAAAAGTCACATGTAACTATATTCTCTATCGGTTAACAAATCAAGCCTTTGACAAACCATTGAGAAACCGAGTGTTAGTATACTACGATTATTCGTGAATTGTTCAACTGGTCCTAAATTGTATAGCTTAATTCAACCACAACGAATTGTAGATTTTACATTGAAGTTTGTTTACGTATTGCGGTCAAATCAAATGAAGTTGTTTTGTTACATTTAAGAACCGCACATTATGAAAGTCACAACTCAATAAACATTGAATGTATTGCTGATTTAAACACACGTTGGTCTATAATAGACCAAAACATGTAAATATCAATACTAATAAATATATTACACCGCCATCCTTTTTCAATACTTGCTCCTCTTCACTCAACGGTTGTCTGGAAGAGATCGCTTTGAGCGATAATTTAAGTCAATATTTTAAATTTTAGTTAAGTTTAAGGTGTTCCATAAAGAGTTTATCAATCTATCTATCATATAAACAAAAATATGTATAATTTTGTATGTTATTGTGACGGAGGTACGAGGCCCATCTGATGTTAAGTCGTAACCTCTGCCTATCAAAGTCAAATTCAAAATAATTTATTCAATTTACGCGTCAACGACGCTCTAATGAAGGTTAATTACAAATTTTAGTATTGAAATATTCTACATTGTACTGCCGCAGATAGCAAAAATAAGTGTATGGCGTCACTGCAAGAAGAACGGGCAAGAAACTCGGGGCCATTCTTTTAGACGTCTTTTAACAATGTGTTACATATGTACTATATTATTATAATAAAGTTATTACAATATTTAATGTTGTCTTAGGTTTTCGCGATTATTACACATAGTAATTAAACAACTTTAAACGGTTTAAATCGCGTATATTTATCATTATTTTTGTCCCGACGTTCAGTTCAAAGAGTCACCCCGTGACCACAATCACTGCAAAGTGTTTGAAACATCGGGACAAAAATAATGATAAATATACGCAAATTAAACCGTTTAAAGTTGTTTAATTACTATTATTACAATATTTGTTACGATATAGTATATGTAGGTGACAGGCGATAGCTTGGCAGAGGCGGAATTTCCAGGCATTTTTTATCGTTTAAGTAATCACAAATTGTGTAGTACGATATATTACTCTATATGTTTCTTTCTATAACTATTGCATTTAGTCACGTGTGACGAACTGCACTGCGCCTGTCACCCTGAGACATACAGTTGCTTAGTCTCATGTGTCTGTAATTTTCAAGGACTGCTGTGGTATTATACTTTTCGGTTGCTTGGCGACGGATTTTCTACTTGAAGGTGGTAGCTAGTCAAGCGAGCATTTGCTAAATACTCTACCCACTTGCGGTGAAGCTCAAGCCGGCGGCGGTGGGGATCGAACCTTCGACCTGCGGTACGGCATTCCATGGCTATTACCTATCGGCTATCATTGCTTATTTTATTGCCTATAACTGAACTACAGTATGTAACTCACTAGATAAGCTAACATTAGAATCAAATAGAGTTATATTTATTTGCGTAAAATATGAGCACATAAACATGGATTAGTCAAATAATTATGGAATAGTTCGAACCTGTAATTGGCTTTCTAATGCTAGTTTATCGTACATGTTTAGCGTAAAAAGCTGTTGGTTTTCCTATTAAGTAAATAAATAAATAAAATAAATAAATACATTTTGCCGCAAAACGGAGTGTTTTTATGTGCATTTCTTTAAATATTACAAATTTACCGATTAATATTACTAAATATTTATTTATGTTTTAAAATAGGTTATTTGTATACATTTGAAGCGCTCATAGCGAAGTTTACTTAGCTGTTCTCAACCGATCAGCAAAGTTAAGCAACGTCGCGAGCGGTCATGAGTTGGATGGGTGACCGCTAGTGACAATACTACTGAGCGCTTCCGTGCTTCGGAGGGCACGTTAAGCTGTCGGTCCCGGTTGTTGTCTTAGGATGGCAGTCGTTATAGCATGGTGGTAGGGCATTTTACGAATGCCCGCCTGGCTAGCTATCAAGTAGAAAATCTGTCGCCAAGCACCTAACGGTGTGTTCCGGTAGCTGTCCTTGAAAGCCAGTAATTCTAAGTTAAGCCTGAACAACATCTTCGACCACATCATCACTTACCATCAGGTGAGATAGTGGTCAAAGGTTAACCTATCAGGCATAAAAAAAAAAAATATATATTTACCACAATTAAAATATAATGAATCATTACATTAAATTAGTGAGGTTGCCATGTTCGTAAAACGCAAACCTGAATTATTTGAATTTATACCGGCTGGCACTCGACGGGCAGGAAACCTACTACATCACTAGGGAAGTAAAATATTCATGCGTAAGAGTGTGTTCTACATGACACATAAAATATACAGTGCTATACCACAACAACGGATCAGACGTATTGATAGTATAGTATTAAAAAAAACTCTAGATACATAATAAATAGATTCAGGCGTTACTTTGCGGAAATCCATATTCGATAATAACAAATATTTATAAAACATTTTATGAAAACATCAAATTAATATTTTAATAAAACACTTAAAAAATACAAAAATATATCTATTGACAATTCCACCTAATTTTCCTGTTAAGCCGACGTGACGTCACAAACGCCACGCAGGCATACTGGAAGAATTTTCGACGCGTTTCGCTTCTACACGAAGCATCCTCAGGAGCCCTTGACTCTTACGAGTCTATAAAATATTTTAAAAATATTTGTTATTATACTCTAGATACATTCATGCTAGACAAAACCTACTATTCTATTAGAGATTTTTTTGTGGATAAGAATCTTACTTGACATTCAATTTTATTATTTTATTTACAAAATATTTTTTATTGCATATTGTATCATTGACATGAAATTTTTCAATGCATAATAATTATTCTAACATTTTATTGAAAATCTATATTAAGTTACGACAGTTAATTGTAATTGCATCTCATAATGTATTCTTTCTTTTTAAATTTTATTTTATGTGTAAAGCTCTTGAATGCTAATTAAGCGGATCTAGCGAATTATGATTAATTTATTTGACACCACATTTTATATACTACCTAGAACCACAAGAAAATAAATCATTTATCATTTATGTATTTTTTTATTAATATATTACCCATAGGCTTAGGATGTACAGCGTAGCGAAAAAATCCTAGGTCTGTGATATTACCTAATATTTCGCTAAAAATCTGCCATTTTCAAACACATTTCTAAGAACACTTAAGTTGTTAAGAGGAATATAAATATATCTAAACAGTCGAATCCAAGGAGTCGTTTGGAAGATACTAAGTAACAAATAAACGATCATTTATCACCATTTTCTTCCAAGAACAGCTGCGGTTGAGAGACTCTCTAATATTTATATTGTTTAAGCAAGCTACATAAATTTTTATAAAGTCATTTTACACTTCGACCTAATTTTATCAATTTTATTCATTCTATCAAATCAGTTTCCAATTGGCCATCAAGAGCGTCGCGCGTATTCAATCATTAATGAAATTCCGTATTTTATCTAGTTTTTGTCTCAATTATACACCAGTTTGATTACATTTTTTTTTATTATGTTATTGTGACGGAACAAGCCTGAGGCCCACATGATGTTAAGTGGACTAACCTCTGCCTATAACAGACGCATTTCGTCAGCGACGAATTGCACTGTGCCCGTCACACTGAGACGTCCAGTTGTTAGGTCTCATTAGCCTGTAACTTTTCTGGCTCTCAAGAACTGCTGCCGGAACACACTGTTAGGTGCTTGGCGACAGATTTTCTACTTGAGGGTGGTCGCTAGCCAGGCGGGCATTCACAAAATGCCCTTCCACCATGCGGTGAACCACAAGCCCACGGTGGGATTCAAACCATGGACCTGCTGCACGGCTGTCCATAGCCAATGCCACTGAGCCATCACTGCTTCAAAAACTACTACCAAGTTTTATCCTTTATTTATCATATTGTTCCATAAAATATGAATCTCTCAGGACTTACGTCTATTTACCTTAAAATTCTTTCCTAACTTTAACTCCCGAATGGTAACCACAGCCAAGAGAAATCAAAGCCGCCAGGTGTGTTTCTGATTACATAAGGGTATCGAAGTCTCTATCGCCCAAACAAATCTATTTACCGATACCAAGTACTCTGTCAACAAGAGCACTGTAGTAGAGGGTAGTGGCCATCACCTCTTTGTTTGATTTGGTGCAGATGAAACGTGTGAGGTGTTGCGGAGAGGTAAATGGTCCTATTCAAGTATGACATACAATTGTTTGCCTCATTTATAGATGCACTTAGTAAGCAGTTGATTGTGTGATACAGTCTAAGGATACAGTACAGTTCTTGGGTTAAGAATTTAAGGACTGTTTCCAATCGTCCCGTGATATGTTTTTTGAAGCAGTGATGGCTCAGTGTCGTTGGCTATGGCCTGCCGCGCAGCAGGTCCATGGTTCGAATCCCGCCGCGGGCTTGAGCTTCACCGCATGGTGGAAGGGCTTTTGCGAATGCCCGCCTGGTTAGCGACCACCCTCAAGTAGAAAATCTGTCGCCAAGCATCTAACGGTGTGTTCCGGCAGCAGTCCTTGAGAGTCAGTGAAATTACAGGCAAAATGAGACTTAACAAATATGTCTCAAGGTGATGGGCGCAGTGCAGTTCGTCACTTGTGATAAAATGCATCTGTTATAGGCAGCGGATATCGCTTAACATCAGATAGCCCTCGTGCTTGTTCCGCCACAAAAACATAAAAAAAATGTGATGACTACTGCGTACAAGATTACACACTCCCTTAAAATACTGTTCACCATTGACGAGACTTGCAATTACAATTAAATTCATTTTTCAGTTAATTGTCTGTATACTTAAACATTACTCAACCGATTTTAATGAAATACCTTGGAGGTATACTCTACCCAACGAAAAAATAATCATCAAAATCAGTTCCAACTGCGCTTGCCAAGACGTTTGTTCTTCACACCTAAATACATCACAGCAATATTTAAACACTACCATAATATAACAGGATAAGTTGTTTTGAGGCCCGTAGGAGATTTGAATGCCTACTTTAGTCTCGATAGGTACGCAGGTTGTCCGTATCTCAATGTTTTTGTTATACAAGGTTTCCCAAGAAGTAGTGATATACTGAAGCTAGGAGATAGAGGACCTAGAGGGCTATCTGAATCACCCCCATGTATGTTCCGCGATTTTTCGCATTTTCAAGTTATGATTTTTTTTTAAGTTTTCAACCATATCCGAGTATACGATGAGATTTTTATTTATGGTGACGTGAATTATTGCGGTAGATGCTTGATTTTTTTGTGTTTTAAGCTGATAGATAGGCCAGTATGGTAACATTAATTACTATCGATAAATCTTTGAATGGAATAAAAAATAATTAAATGCCAAGAAAGATAAAATTACCCAGTTCAAAACTTCAAGGGCCCTTAAAAAATAAAATCACTTAAAAACAAATTACTTTTAAAAACTTGCTCTATCTATAAGGTAGCTACACTGAAAATTTCATTTTGTCATTCATAAGGCTTCAATCAAAAAATGTAAATCTCAATGTGGTAAGTGCAAAATTTTACTTCACATGAGGATTATTGCATGCAAAGTAAAACCAATTACAGTCCCACCAACTTTTCTGTTCAGGTGGCAGAAAAAAGAACTACAAAATACCCTGAAATTGTGACAGTTTGTAGTTGATTTCCTTGACCAGTAGCGCCCTCGAGATCTGCACAGTTAAGTTGGTGGTACTATACAAGGTGTTTAATTATAATACATTTTCAAAATGGCCCCACTGCTGCTCAATGCAAGTGCGACACCGCCGGAAAAATGTGTCTTTTAAACGCCTGGCCTCCACGGTCCCCTGACCTATTGATTTTTTGGTATAGGGATACTACAAAGACCTCGTCTACTCGAGATAATGCCGCAATTTGGACGAATTAACACGGAAATACAGAGTAGCAGAAGAAACCATTAAAAATAATAGAAGTTCATTTAGACGACAGTGCGTGTAGCTGGGAAGCTTCAGTATATCACTACCTCTTGGGACACCTTGTATATCTATGTAATATGTATAGATATACTATAGGAAATCATTAACTACCCACAGGCACGACTTTTGTGATAGTTAATAAAATCTCTTTAAAAAATCGAAGGATTCTGGATGTGCGGTATTAAAAGCAGCCTATTAAGTCATATTACTTGTCTGGTAATACTATGACACTAATTTCCAGGCAGAATAGTCGATACCGCGGTGGTACCCGCCAAGGCAGATTCTTGCTAAACAGACCTACTTGATAATCTACAGTTTTTGAATAATAAATGTAGTTTAAAAATTTAACAGGTTAATAAGTTCAAATATTGCATATCATGACAATAAGTGTTTCTAAATCCTAAACGGGTCTTTTCACGCACGAATAAACATCAAAATAATTATATTTTGACCAACCTTATTTTGATGTTTATTCGTGCGTGAAAAGACTCGTTTAGGATTTAGAAACATGAGTTTAGTTAACGAAAGTTTAAAGAAAAGTATGACAATAAGTATTAAGAAGCAACAGTTCAATGTTACCTCAGATATCAGGGAAAGCTCTATTCAAGCTCTATTCAACTAGAATTCTTGATCGCTGCAGGCACATAAATTAAAGAACCTACGACACTGCATTGTATAAAACAGAATGAAAATTACATTCCGTTTGTTGATATAAATTATTGAATGATGATGAAACGTGGAGGTTAAAATATTTTGGCTTCGCGATAAATTACTTGTTAATATTGTAAATTACATATATCTATATAATACAATACTTTATACTATTTTATAATTTAATGTTTATATTTGACCAGTAGAGCGTAAACATATTATTCGTAATATGTTCTTGTGTTTCATATAGTGTGCTAGAGAAAATATTTTGTATGACGCTGAAACTGTGCCCGTTGAATGGCAACAGGCTCGCCCCCTATAACATAATACTATTGGCGAAACGTGGGTGCTTACACACCTCTGCCTATTTATTCGGTTAATACAGGCGTGATTATGTTTGTTTTTTTTTTGATAATATATTAGAAGTTTGTAAGATTTTTTCTTTAATTTTCTTTTAGAATAGAATAGAATAGAATAGAATAGAAAATATTTTATTTGCGACATTACAATGTATAATACAATAAATAAAATAAAAAACAAAACATAACAATATAAATGGCACAATACATGTAATTGTCACAAATTGGCTCCAACTCAGCATAATGCCAGCTGTTCGCCAGCGCTGATCTTCCGTTGGAGCCATCTGGTGAATTCACGTACCGGCATGCACACAGTACAGTATAAATATATATAATGTAATATATAAATAAACATAGTAATGTAATATACAAACAAAATGAAAAATACACTCTTACAAGCAATGCAATAAACAGAAAGAATTTAAATAATTAAGCTACAGTAAACATTTCTTTTTATCATGTATTACTTATTTAAATTATAATAGCTACACCTGAGTATTTTAAGTTGGTTTGGCTCATATTGCACTCGTATCATGTTTGAGCGTTTCCTCCTTCTTCTGGTGTGCAGTAATATATTTCTTTAAATGAAGTCTAAAACTTAGTACAGTTTGCAGGTTCCTCACGGGTGGTGGGATATTATTCCAGCATTTAGTAGCTGCGTAACGGAAAGAACCTCTGAAAGCGGCTGACTTATGGCATTGCGTGGAGAGTCGTGACGCACACTCGCGGGGCTCTAGAGGTCTATGACTTGCCATCCAGGATAATTTTTCGTACAGATATGAGGGCTGTTTATATTTTATTAAACTAAAAAGTAAGCATGCCAAGTGCAACTTGCGACGGTGCTTCATTTTCAGAATAGAATGTTTATTGAGGTATGGACTCACATGAGCTCTAGGCGGGATGTCGAAGCAGAATCTAGCGCAGGCGTTTTGTACTCTTTGTATAATTTTTTGTGTCCGTGCTAACAGCCGGGGGCCAAATACAGTGTCCATGTAATTCAATTTGGACAATACAAGGGACTCCACAAGTTGGATACGTAAGTCTTCTTTCAGATACGGTCTAATACGGTAGAGTACTTTTAGTTTGTAAAAACAATTTTGTATTGATTTAGCTACATGTTTTTCGAATCGTAAATTTGTGTCTATTAGCAAGCCCAGATTGCTAGTTTCATATACCCGTTCAATGGGACTATTCATAAGCATTACACTTACCGACAAGTTAATTTTAGTTAGCTGATGTTCATTACCAAAAATGATATATTTAGTTTTTGAGGGATTAAGTAGCAGACAATTTTTATCAGACCAACATGCTATACTGGCAAGATCCTCATTCAGTTTTGCTATAGCGCTATCGATGTCATTCGGCTTGCAAGAAATATACACCTGAGTGTCGTCAGCATAGATGTGAAACTTGCAGTATTTTATATGTCTTATTATATCCGCCGAGTACAAAACAAAAAGGATTGGGCCCAATATAGAGCCTTGGGGCACTCCTCTCTTTACAGGGACTCTATCTGACACCAAAGTAGAGCCATCATTTCGCTTGAGGTTCACATACTGAAATCGATTCCCAAGATAGCTACTGAACCACAGTAAAGAATCTCTATCAAAACCATAATAATGCAACTTTGACATCAGGAGATCTATATTAATGGATTCAAAAGCTCTAGAAAAATCTAGTAACACTAGGATTGTGCACATTCCAATATCTTGAGAACAAAGTATATTATCCGTCACGTCGAGTAATGCAGTGACAGTGCTACGTCCTTTTCTAAACCCTGACTGTTCTTTTGGCAAAATGTTATTTTTTTCTAGGAACTCGGAAAGTTGCGCGCATATAGCTTTTTCTAAAATCTTCGACATACAAGGCAAAATGCTAATTGGCCTTAGATCTTTCAGTTCAGTCGGATTTGAAATTTTAGGAAGAGGACGCACAATGGAGAGTTTCCATAAGTCAGGAAAAACACAAGTGCTAATAGATTTATTTATCAGCTCTTTCAATAGGTCCAAAGTGTAAGGGAAAGTCATTAGTAACATATCTAAGCTAATAGCGTCACAGCCCTCCGCTTTGGATTTCAAACTTTTAATTATTCTGATGATTTGTTCAGAACTAACTGGTTCAATACGAAAGACTGCATCACCACAGCGGTGATATTCAAAGTAGGTAAGATCCGAAATAGATGCATTTGTTCTGCCCGGTATATTTAAAAAATGATTGTTAATACTGTTCGCGTCATCAAAATTACTAGGTAATTCAGCGTTAGTTTGGGTTAAAATAGTGTTCTTAATATTTTTCCATAATTGATTTGGGTCATGCAGTTTATTATTTATATTATATTTAAAATATGCACATTTTTCAAAGTAAAGAGCTTGGTTAATAATTGATTTTAAAGACTTATAATATTGTTTTTTAGTGTCGGTTTTAGTTTTATGATAAGCAGAACAAGCCTCATCGCGCAACTTCATCATCATTTTTATAGTGTCCGTAATCCATGGGTAAGACCTTTCTCTGATAACCACTGTTTTTAAAGGTGCATGTAGATCAAACAAAGACACAATACTATGGTTCAAAGCAGCAACAATCTCGTTAACGTCATTCAAACACGCTATCAGGTCCCATCTTAAATTTAATACATCTGTATTCAAACTATCCATACATATATGTTTAATTGGTCGGTAAGTAATAGTGTAAGGCGCAGGTTTTTCACGTTTAATAATAAATTCGCAAATTAAAAGGCAATGCCCAAAGAGAGTACCAACATGTTCCAATGTGATTTTTCTTGCACCCAAATTTGTACATACTATATCAATAAGGGTCTGACTTGTGTCAGTAAAATGAGTCGGTTGGTTGACTAGTTGAGACAAATTGAAGCATGATAAAAATGTATTTAATTTAGTTGTTTTACAATCATCATTCAAAAGTAAATTTATATTGAAATCACCTAATAGAATTAAATAATCATAATTGGGGATTGAACTAATAGAATCTGACAGTGCATCGAAAAATAAATCTACACTCACCCAACGAGGACGGTATGCCGTACCTATGGCGAGCTTTTTCGCTAGCTTTTTATGTTGTTAGGTTAGCCTTTGACCACTATCTCACCTGATGGTAAGTGATGATGTTGTCGAAGATGTTGTTCAGGCTAACCTAGAAGTACTGGCTCTCAAGGACAGCTGCCGAAACACACCGTTAGGTGCTTGGCGACAGATTTTCTACTTGAGGGTGGTAGCTAGCCAGGCGGGCATTCTCAAAATGCCCTACCACCATGCTATAACGACTGCAAACGATCGGTTGAGAACAGCTAAGTAAACTTCGCTACGAGCGCTTCAAAAAAAGATTTTACTGCTCATTATGTTAACCTGTTAAAAAATATGTACCAGCCTGTGCCGAAATTAGATACATTTTGTAGGCGAGTACGGCGAACGTCGCTATCACAATAACAAAACGATGTATATATAAATATAAGTAGATATAACTTAGCTTGTAAGTCCTTTTAGTAAGAAAATAATAAAGTATAGGTTAGGGCTTGTTTTTAAGGAATAATCAGTTAGGTAGGGTATTTTTAGATATGTAGGTATAGTTATAGAATCAGTAAGCTAATAAATATGTATAATTTAAGTAGAATGAATAACAAAGAGAGATTTGTCGCAACATACTACCTAACGCCATGTAAAGTTCTCGGTCCGACGGACAGGTAAAGTAGGATTGGAGGTATATAAGGGTTATATACCTCCATCCGAGGTATGTAAATGGGTAGCAGGGAGCTTCAGCTACAATATACAGGTAAAACTACCGGCCTACGGCCAGAACTACGGAATATATAGGCCAAAAACCACGTATTTAATAATGAAAATGTTTCATGTCAAAGGTCAGCTATGTAAACCGCGCGGCCAATCAGAGAGCCGTTTTAAACGGGGTCGCGGGTCAATTATGGCCAATTAGAGGTATAGTGCGACCGTAGGTGGCCTTGAACCCGCGACAGGGACGAGACCTACGGTGTTCTAATTGGTTTATATAAACTCTTTTGCGATGTAGTGGACGGCCTATGTGCTTAGTAAATAAGCGTTATATAATAGGGCATAAGTTCAGTCTCGATATGTGGCAACAGAACAGTAATATTGTGAACTCAAAGAACAAAGGAATACGGAATAAAGGAACTCATCAGTGATCAAAGAACCCCCCTGGTTTCTCTTCTGCCTACCCGAACCCTGCGGCCGTCTGTAAAGTAGACGCCGAGAAGAACACGACAACATATATACAGTCCACTGCGTCCGTGGGTCCGTGCGCACATCGCCACATCTGTGTGCGCCCCCACGGGCATTGAAGCTATCGAAGGCGATCGTCTACACATTTCAAAAACCTTTTACGGAACACCTTTTCACCAAAAAATACTTGTACAAAAAAATAAATAACTATATAAATAGGTATATGATATTGTATACCTAAAAGAGTTTTTTTTTATATAAGCCTTTGACCGCTTTCGAAGGTTTTAACAGGCTTAACCTAAAATTACTGGCTCTCAAGGACAGTAGCCGGAACACACCGTTAGGTCCTTGGCGACAGATTTTCTACTTGAGAGTGGTCTCTAGCTAGGCGGGCATTCGTAATATGCCCTACCACCTTGCGGTGAAGCTCAAGTTCGCGGCGGGATTCGAACCATGGACCTGGTTCGCGGCAGTCCATAGCCAATGCCACCGAGCCAGGACTGCTTCAAAGAGAATAAATGAAATAACCGATGCGGGCTAAAAAACTGCAGGATAGGAAAGATCTAAGGCCAAGCAGATTGATTAAGAAGATAAAGATTTCAGATTACTTCTAGTAATCTGAAATCTTTATCTTCTTAATCTATGGAATAAGCAAATACTATTTTAGAGACAGTTTATTTCAATCATAACTGAGTCTTTGAAAATAATTTGTAAACCAATTACCGATGAAGAAATGAGATTTCAATGGTAGAAATGGCAGCATAAAAAATCAAGGTAGGACGAATCAAGAGTCTGCAGTCCAAAACTAGCATTCTTTTTATTATGTTAAAAAAAAGATGAAATCTGATAAAAACTCGTAGAAATTACCAATTTACGAAGAGGAAAAATTATATACCCATGTGCGGGATATGATTTGACGACTATAATTTTTCCTCTCGTACATTTTTAATTTTGTAATGTAATCCGCACAGCATGCATTATTGCAAAAAAAATACGGAATAAACTTGTAGCTTAGATTGCTTAGTCGTTCTTGAACGATCAACTAAGTTTGGCAACGCCTGCTGCTGTCATAAATTGGATGGGTGACCGCTAGTGGCATTACTACTGAGTGCTTCCGTGCTTCGATTGGTCGCGCTTGTTGTCTTTGCATTGCAGTTGTTATAGCATGGCGATAGGACACTATTACCTTCAAGTAGAAAATCTGTCACCAAGCACCTGAGGGTGATTTGCAGCGACTGTCTTTGAGAGCAAATAAAATTCTAGGTTTACCTGTATATCTTTGACCATATCATTACTTACCATCAAGAGTGTGTGGTGGAAAAAAAAGTGGTCAATGGCTATCCTATCAGCTATAAATCAAATTTAAAAACTCGCAGTGCGATTCGTTAAAGAGAACACAAAACCTAAATTACTAACCTGCCTTCCTAAATGCTGCATAGAAACTAACCCCACCAAAAATCGACCACTAATACCAAGCCAGGGCGAAAGACTGCCGATTCACCCCAATACTGGGTCAAAAAAAAGCAGAATAAATCAATAGAAGTCGTTACGGCGAAGTCATAAAACTTTGCACGATACCAAGTAAAATGACTTGAAAGGAAAAATAAATGGTAACAGATATTTAGGTAAAAATTCGGTGGTTCCGTAGGTATAATTTGCATGAATATACTGAGTTGAACCAAACTTATGGACAAAGTTTGGGAACATAGTTTCCGATGCTGTCTTTTGTCACGAATTGGATATTAATGATGTTTGCCTTGTATTGTATTATTTTCTAAAAATCTGTTTCGAAAAAACGTTTGGGACGGAGCGCTAAGTGTTGCACTCCTTTCGGCATTGAACTTATAAAAACGGAAGAAACGGCATCCATACCTCGAATATGGCAATGTAAAATCAGGCTACGTCTCCTGGTTGAGTCTCAGTTGTTTGCGTATGTGCATCTACTGCATTCTTGTCTTTCTGTCTTTGCCATTTATTAAAACCTTTCATATACAATGAAAGTGTACTTGTGTGCATTTTATGCTTGTGTTAAATTTTCTTCTCGTTGTATTGTCGTGATATTAGAGTGTACCTTCCTTTTAATTTAAATCGATGCCTTTCGTTATTCTTTACACGTGGAATCGCGGTGATACGAGTAGAAACGTATCTCATGTGGATACTTGTCTACTGCAGTAGTAAGAAAACGACCAAGACCAAAGACCACGAGATGAAGACACGCCCCGATGGTTCCATACCAACACAGGATGTACTATTAAGTATATTATAAAACCATTTTTTTACATACGTGTCTGAAGCGCTCGTAGCAAAGTTTGCGTTGCCGCTAAGTGAAGCAACGTCCGCCGCGTACAGTAATACTGATCGCTTTTGCGCTTAGGATGGCAGTCGTTATACTATGGTGGTAGGGCATTTTGCGAATGCCCGCCTGGCTAGTTACTACCCTCATATAGAAAATCTGTCGCCAAGCACCTAACGGTGTGTTCCGGCAGCTCTTCTTGAGAGCCAGTCATTTTAGGTTAGCCTGAACAAAATCTTCGACCCCATCATCACTTACCATCAGCTGAGATTGAGGTCAACAGAATACCAATCATCGATAAAAAAAAAATATTAATGCAGTCAAACGAAATGCTGAAGAAGGAGAGGTAATAACTAACCTTATACCAAAAATATTGGTTCAAATATTAGTTATAGTGTTATTATTAAGGTTATGTATTACCTCTCAACCTCTGCTTCTTCACCATTTCGTTTGTCTGCACTAATAATGCCCAAAAACTGATTTTACTCACATAAAAAACCCTTATTAATATAAGGGCAGTTTTTTGGTATAAGGTTACGTATTACCTCTGTTTTTTTTCTGCATATTGTTTGACTGTATTAATATTATATACCTTTTAAACAATTTTCTCATTAAAATAAATATTTAAATTGTTTGAGAGAAATACATTATAATATAATAATTATTATGCATACCATTGTAGCAAATTCATCTCCATTAAAGTAAAACTCTCCTTAAACTTTATTTTTTACCCAGGAGAACGTGATATGTCACAATTAATAGAACAAACAGAATGATTCTTCAGGATTAGATATTATATAGAAAAATCAACTTAGACAGAGCTGTATCCACTTATCCTATGTCACTTTTTTTATGGGATAGGAGGGCAAACGATTAGGCCACTGGACTCACCTGGTGGTAAGTGATCACCGTCGCCCACGAACATCCGCAACACCAGAGGTATCGAGGATGCGTTGCCGGCCTTTGAGGAGGAAATATGCTCTCTTCTTGAGGGCCCCTAAGTCGTATCCGTTCGGAAATACTGCACGTGGCAGCTGGTTCCACATTGTGGCACGACCTACGTAATTTAAACGAATATTGTAATAATTTTATTATATAGTATGTAACACATTGTTAAAAGAAGTTTAAAAGAATGGCCCCGAGTTTCTTGCCCGTTCTTCCCGCAGTGGCTCTATACATGTTTTTGCTGAACGTAGCAGAACCCTGTATAATATTTCAATATAAAAATTTGTAATTGAACTTCATAAAAGCGCCGTGGACGCCTAAATTGAATAAATTATTTTGACTCTTGACTTTTATTTTAATTTATATCGTGATACAGTCTAGAGCATTTAAGGTTGAACTGGCCGGTCGCTTCTCTATACAAACGCCGTAGGGTGACCACTCCCGTATTTGAGACTTTAGGTCCAGAATTAAGCATAATACCGAATGATCTCGTCATTATCTAGGCTCGTATGATGCCGAAATATTAAAAAGATAATTAAGCTGAAAGTTGAAAATGCCTTGAAAATGATATATGAAAATGTTTCGAAGCTCATAACTCTCAAGTTAATTATCTTATTAAAATTTCGGCATCATACAAGCCTAGGTAATGACGAGATCAATCGGTATTATGCTTTGTTTTGGACCTAAATCCGCAAATAAGGCAGTGATCACCCTACGGCGTTTGTATGGAGAACGGCCCGGCCAGTTCACCCTTAACTTTCAAAACACGGGAGAAAAGGGCAACCGTACTTCGATCATGGCAATATCCAATCAAGCGACGTCTCCTGATACTGCTTGCTTGTCTTTCTATCTTTGTCATACATAAAAACTATCATATTCAATGGAAATGTTGCTGTGTGTTATATGATTGTGGTAAATTTTGTCCACAGTCATGATTTTAAAGCATAGACTATTACATGACGACATATCCTTTTTTTATTTAAATCGATGATCTTAATGAAAGATTACAACTGCTATCCTCCTGAGGTTTGTAAATTTTCCTGTTAAAGAAATTAAAACACAGCCAAAGATTATTTTGGGCTCGCATTACACCCATATTTGTTTACACCATGAAACAATGATGGCCAAGCGGTAATAGCTATGGACGGCCGTGCCGCAGTACCCTGGTTCGATCCCCACCGCCGGCTTGAGCTTCACCGCATGGTAAAAGGGCTTTTTGCAATTGCCCGCCTGGCTAGCTAACACCTTCAAGTAGAAAATCTGTCGTCATGCACCTAACGGTGTGTTCCGGCAGCAGTCGTTGAGAGCCAGAGCATTATAGTAAAATTACAGGCACATGTGACTTTACAACTATGTCTCAAGGTGACGGGTGCAGTGCAACTCGTGACTTGTGATGAAATGCATCTGTTATAGGCAGAGGTTGTTCCGTCACAGTAACATAAAAAAACACAGTGGGCCCAAATTTACAAAAAAAGTAGATGAATACAGTCAGTGTTCAGTGATTAGTAATTATATAAGCGCGAGTAATATTATTTTCAAGCGCTCGTAGCGAAGTTTACTTAGCTGTTCTCAGCCGATCAGCAAAGTTAAGCAACGTCGCGCGCGGTCATGAGTTGGATGGGCGACCGCTAGTGACATTACTACTGAGCGTTTCCGTGTTTCGGAGGGCACGTTAAGCCGTCGGTCCCGGTTGAAGTCTTACGATGGCAGTCGTTATAGCATGGTGGTAGCATAGTGGTATCTTGCGAATGCCCGCCTGGCTAGCTAACATACCATCAGGTGAGATAGTGGTTAAATGCAAACCTAACAGGCATAAAAAAAGAAAAAAATATATATAAAAAGCCACCATACTATGTAATCAAATATATTTGAACAAATTATCTAATATCCTTCTAGCAACATCTGCACAGTTAAATTGACGGCACTTACGGCATTCAGTATTCTATCTGTAGGACATAATCAAATAAAAAAAAGGTTTTCCCACCCTCCCACCGAACTCTAATCGCGTTGAAAGGTTAAATCGATAGCAGACGTGAGTCAATAGTATTTGCCGATGGCCGAGAAAATACCGACAAAATAGCGGCAAACTAGAAAATGGATCAGTCGATTTCTTTAGACATTTTTTTCTGATAGCAATTTGAAGAAAATCGCTCCAGCGCTTTTGCTGAATTTTATAAAGTACGATTCGGTAATTGACTCGGCGTAGGAATTGCCGATGGTTTTATTTTTGAAGCGCTTGCAGCGATGTTTGCTTAGCCGTTCCTAATCGATCAGCTTAGTTAAGCAACGTCCGCTTGGGTCAGGAGTTGGATGGGTGACCGCTAGTGACATTACTACTGAACGCTTCCGTGCTTCGGAGGGCACGATAAGCCGTCAGTCCCGGTTTTTGTCTTACGATAGCAGTCGTTACAGCATGGTGGTAGGGCGTTTTGCAAATACCCCCATGGCTAGCTACCAACCTCAAGAAAAAAATCTGTCACCAAGCACCTAACGGTGTGTTCCGGCAGCTGTCCTTGAGAACCAGTAATTCTAGGCTAGCTTGAACAACATCTTCGACATCAAGTAATGGTCATGGTTGGTCAAAAAACAATCGACTTTCAACATTGAAAAGTATGAAATAACTTATGGAAGTCGTTCCATAAGTTATTTCATACTTTTCAATGTTGAAAGTCGATTGTTTTTTTTTTCATTCACTCTTTTGTTTTTGCCTACTGAGTATAAAATTGTTCGTCACTCGGCTGTTGCCCAAAAAGCTGGTCACCATCAGCTAGTGTTAAAATTAGTACTAAGTCATCCTGGTACATGGCATATTGCCAAATACATTTTTCAGTTATTTGAATGTAATTTGAAGCAGTGATAGCTAAGTGGCATTGGCTATGGACTGCCACGCAGCAGGTCCATGGTTCGAATCCCACACGGGCTTGAGCTTCACCGCATGGTGAAAGGGCATTTTGCGAATGCCCGCCTGGCTAGCGATAATAGAAAATATGTCGCAAAGTATCTAACGGTGTGTTCCGGCAGCAGTCTTTGAGAGCCAGTAATTCCAGGTTTTAAGCCTGTTAACACCTTCGACCACATCATTACTTACCATCAGGTGAGATTGTGGTCAAAGGTTTACTGTCAGAATATAAACAAATATATTAAAAAAACGGAACTGACTTCCAATACTGAAAATATGAGAAACTTTTTGAGTTGACTATAACTTAAAAACTACTTAACCGATTTTAATGATATAAAATTTTGTCTCCTCTTACGTCTCCTACGGGAAAATTTGGGGGAGAGGCTATTCTAACTCGGAACCCTACGGGGGTATTAACAATTATGAAGAATTTTTTTTTATATTGTTATGATTGCAATAACGCCTGCTAAGCGGATTACATTACAAAATTACAAATACGATAGGATTTTTTTTTTTTACAAGTATAAAACCAATTGCAAAATTGGTCTTGTTTGTAGTACAACGTAAGTGGTAGGTACTATAGATGTCGCTCCATCCCAATACGATGGTTAATCAACTATAGGAAAAATTCGAGTTATGACGTCATGTCATGTTAGCTCATGCCCCGTTGGTTAGAGCATGCCCCGGCTAAAGGGGCGGATGGACGCGGGTTCGAATCCCGCACAAAAAAAAAAAATCCTATCGTATATTTGTAATTTTGTAATTATGAAGAATGTTATAATAGTAAAGACGAATGTACGTAAACAAGAGTTTACGTGAGCCCCTAGACCACGAATTTCAAAATCCTACGATCTTGACATAATAACATCCATTTTGTTCCCCTATTGAACGTATTAGAGCTAAGTTGCAAGATAAGGGCTTGAATATTTGGGATGTAGGCATATATTGACAAGCATATTCCAGAGACATATTGTTTTAGCTGAGTCAACATCTGACACAGCTAAAACATTTTTTTTTTTTTTTTTTTTTTATGTTATTGTGGCGGAACAAGCTCGAGGCCCACCTGATGTTAAGTGGCCTGACCTCTGCCTATAACAGTTGCAATTCATGACAACTCACGAATTGCACTGCGCCCGGTACATTGAGACATAGTTGTTATGTCTCATTGTGCCTGTAATTTCACTGGCTCTCAAGGACTACTGCCGGAACACACCTTTCGGTGCTTGGCGACAGACTTTCTACTTGAGGGTGGTAGCTAGCAGGCGGGCAATCGCAAAATGCCCTTCCACCATGCGGTGAAGCTCAAGCCGGCGGTGGGGATCGA
Source organism: Plagodis pulveraria (assembly GCA_963890685.1). Lineage (NCBI taxonomy): Eukaryota > Metazoa > Arthropoda > Insecta > Lepidoptera > Geometridae > Plagodis > Plagodis pulveraria. The sequence goes on along the minus strand of OY982973.1, from coordinate 8,835,337 downwards.
ACCAGGGTACTGCGGCACGGCAGTCCATAGCTATTACCGCTCGGCCATCATTGCTTCAAAATGATGGCCGAGAGTTCAAATTATGCTTCAAAGTTATCAATCTACATCTATACTAATATTATAAGGAGGACATATTTGTATTTTTGGATTTCTGTATGACACGAATAAATTTAAAAACGATTTGGTTGAAATTTGTTAAGGAAATAATTTGAGACCCGGGGAAGGGCATAGTTTTTATCCAACTCCGCAAAAAGAGGCTAATAGTTTTGTGCTATAACAAAATAAACGCGGGCGGAAAGCTAGTTTTTAATAAATGTATGCACCAATAGAATTGGCATGGCTGCGACCAAAACCGCTAAAATTTGCATAAAAAAACGTGAATAAAAAAAATACATCATCTGTGAAAATTTCAACTGTCTAGCTATCACGATTTATGGGATACAAACTGGGACAGACGGGCAGTGGAGTCTGAGTAACAAGACCCAATTTTTACCCATTGGGTATGGAACTCTAAAAACATCTAATTTCTTTTAATATTGTTAGGTTTGCAATAACGCCTGCTATGCGGATTACATTACAAAATTACAAATATACGATAGGAAAAATTTTGTAATTTTGTAATGTAATCCGCATAGCAGGCGCTATTGCAAACCTAACAATATTAAAATTATAAGGTAGCGTCATCATTTATAAGTATAAAACCAATTGCAAAATTGGTCTTGTTTGTAGTACAACGCAAGTGGTACTATAGATGTCGCCCCATCCCAATACGATGGTTTAAGAACGATAGGAAAGATTTGAGTTATGACGTCTTGTCATGTTAGCTCAATTGGTTAGAGCCTACCCCGGCTCAAGGGGTGGATGGACGCGGGTTCGAATCCCGCACATGACTAAAATTTTTCCTATCGTATATTTGTAATTTGGTAATCTTATTTCTTCCCTATCCTTCAATAAATCAATAATAATCAATTTTGAAGCGCTCGTACTTAGCTGTTCTCAACCGATCAGCAAAGTTAAGCAACGTTGCGCGCGGTCATGAGTTGGATGGGTGACCGCTAGTGACATTACTACGTAGCGTTTCCGTGCTTCGGAGGGCACGTTAAGCCGTCGGTCCCGGTTGTTGTCTTAGGATGGCAGTCGTTATAGCATGGTGGTAGGGCATTTTGCGAATGCCCGCCTGGCTAGCTACCACTCTCAAGTAGAAAATCTGTCGCCAAGCACCTAATGGTGTGTTCCGGCAGCTGTCCTTGAGAGCCAGTATTTCTAGGTTAGCCTGAACAACATCTTCGACCACATCATCACTTACCATCAGGTGAGATAGTGGTCAAAGGCTAAAACCTATCAAGCATTAAAAAAAAAAAAAAAATACTTATGGATGAAGACAAATAGATCGCTGATCTTGAAATAATATTTCAACACCCCAGGTGACAGATTACCAAATAAACAATAGAAAAGTCAACAGTTCCGACACATTGTATTCTCCACGCCTAGTCAAGCATAAATCAGCACTTTGTGACGTCTGAGCCACAAATCAATAGTGACGTAACACTTGCGTTTCATAGAATTTATAGACGTTCAATTTGGACTGGAACTTTTAGTGCTATAGATTGTATTGGGAGGAAATAAAACATAGTGACAGCCGCTACGACGTGACAAAACAATTTGACTGTAAGGAACTCAAGGGTATTTTTAATATTTTTATTTTTCCGCGGCTCCGCCCATTTACCTCTTTTTGCGCAGTTGGATAAAGCTATCCTATGTCCTTCCCCGGGTCTCAAGCTATTTCCATACCTAATTTCATCTAAATCGGTTTAGTAGTTTCAGAGCCAATTCAATGCAAACAAACAAGCAATCAAATCTTTCGTCTTTATTATATTAGATTAGATAACGCATTATCTGCGGATTATATTAACGACAGGGTTAGATTATATAATTTTATATAATCTTTAGAGTGATGATTAGATTATTTAATTTTATATAATCTAATTTTAATAAACACCGAAGTGCATGAGTTATTGCAAAAATAAAACTATTAAAATTATTGTTTTACTTCATCATTAACAAGTTTTAAGCAAATTGCAAAAATTTGTCTTGTTTGTAGTACAACGTAAGTTAAATTATATAGGTGTCTCTCCATCGTCATACGATGGTTGAAGAACGAAAGCAAGAATTAGAGTTATCAGTCATTGTCATGTGAGCTCAGTTGGTCCGAGCACACTCCGGCTATAGGGGTGGACGACGCGGGTTCATACCACGCACATGACTATAATTTTTCCCGTCATAAATTTGTAATTTTGTAACTCAAAAAATAGTGAATGATGTTATTAGTAGTAATAGAGTGAAGTGTATCTGGATTTGAACGTCACTACACGGTGACAGCACATATTTCGTAGTACCTAGGCGTAAGTACAAAATTGCCAAATACGTATGTGTATTTTCTATCAGTTCTGCTTGAAAACCAAATTCTAGGTCAGTTCTATTTCAAGCTAAGCTTTTCAGTTTCGTCGGTTTGATTTCCTTGACAGCCATGCAGTAGTAGCCAAACAGTAGTAGCTATTGCCGTGCCGCAGGTCCTTGGTTCATCGATTCCCACCGCCGCCGCCTGCTTGAACTTCACTATATGTAGGAAGGATATTTTGCGAATGCTCGCCTGACTAGCTACCACCCTCAAGTAGGAAATGTGTCATCGAAAAAAAAAATTCTCGCGGTAGTCCAGTAGACTTAACAATTGTATATCCCAGGGCAACGGGCGCATAACACGTATGCGTATTTTCTATCAGTTGTGCTTGAAAATCAACTTCTGTGTCAGGGTCATATTTCATTTTTATTTCTTGTCGGTTTTTAATTTCCTGGACAGCTGTCCAGTGGTAGCCAAGCTCTTACCGTTTCGCAGGTCCATGGTTCGATTCCCACTACTGGCTTAAGCTGCAATGTGTTCTTAAAATGTTCGTTATCATTAAATATGGATTTCCGCAAAGTTTCGTGAATCTATTCAATAACTTACTTATTACAGATTTTACATACACATCCATTGAATAATCTGTCTCCATACCAAGTTTAATTTTTTCAAATCCCTGCAGCAATTGTATCGACAATTAAGAATAAAAACATACTTACACACAACTTTCGTATTTGTAAAATTAGTATTGAGTGTCATATTGTTGTAACGTGATTTAAAGTTAGAATAGTGTAAAACGTGCGAGCTGCACCACGCGAGCTTTTAGTGGGTTTCATTCTAGAACACCTGAAAACCTGCACAGGTATAACTGTTACAAGCTTCTAGTCTCTAGTCACGTAACGAAGTGGACAGAATCCTATTACAGAGAGCCGTAACATAACTTGAGATTGGATAGAACTCAGTTTTCCAACGCTGCGCTGGTTTTGAACGAGAAAGATTTTGATTTTTCAAATTGTGCAGAGGATTCCTTTACGTTACGTCAATCAAACAAATCACAGCAACAACCGTGATGTCCACCCTTGAACAAATGCCTCCCTCAGTAGGAAAAGTTTGTCGTAATCTCCACGATTGGTAGTCGTCTTGGATATAGCAGTGTAAGATTCATAATGCACAATAACAAATATTTTAAAATATGTATGTATATACATACATATGATAAAAGTATGGTCTCGATATTAAGCTCTAATTTCTATTCGGTACGATTGGTAGGCGTCTTGGACATATCAGCGTAAGATTCATAATGCATAATAACAAATATTTTAAAAATATGTTTAAACGGTCTCGATTCATGCGCTCGAAGAATCAAGACCTCCAGAGGAGGCTTCGTGTAGAAGCGAAACGCGTTGAATATTCTTCCGGTTAGGCTGCGTGGAGTCTATGACATCACGTCGCCTGAGGTGGAATTGTCAGTAAATATATTTTAAAATGAGTTAGGACAGGCAGCGTGCGAGGACTCAAAAAACCGTAATTTATATAATAACTTTGATTTATAATAAATACATTTAAAATAATTATAAAAAAGGTAAGGTAAATAGTTCGATGTAAGAACGTCATTTTTAAAGCAAAGCCGGTGTCCGAAATGTTGCAATAGCGCCTGCTCAGCGTTCCCATGAATTATCGGCGGGATGTCGTAATACCGATATCAGTCACTTTTGTTGATAACGTTCCGTGGATTGAGAGTACATAACAAATGTTTTAAGATAGAAGAGATAGATAGAAAATTCTTTATTTGCATACCTTAAAAATAATATTTCAATGAAACAACAAAATAAACGTATACAAGGGACGGTCTTATTGCTTAAAGCAATTTCGTCCAGGCAACCGATTTATTATTAAAGTGTATTAATAATTATTTTTAAGTATTTTCTTGAAATATCAATTTAATGTTTTCTTAAAATATTTGTTATTATTAAATATGGATTTCCTACAAGTCACTCCTGAATCTATTCATTATTCATAATGCAGTTCTTGAGAAGACGTTGCTGCACTTCTGGTATTTTTTCCCTCGTAGTCTCTTACGAGACCCACAGGAAGTTATGAGCGTTTGCAATTCTAGTACCCCACGGGGAATCATAGAAACCAAAAAATAAGTGACTGCAATTACATGCTTGCAAAACTAAAAGCAAACTCCGACTATTCTTTGTCTTGATTAGTACATAGTTAATATGGAATTATTTATTGGCTTGTTTACGCATGGCACAGGCTTAGTTGGTATCACTATAAATTCAAATTAGGTGACAACTAGGTTAGAGTCTTCATATAATTCTTCATACTAACGTAATTCCGTCATATTTTCAGTGACAAGTGTTCAAACATGGTGAAATTCTGCGTATATATCCTTTAGGATAATAATGCTTGTGTTTTGCCGTTTATTTTGTTTGATCTCTAAATGTGAAAATAAGTAATCCCATACAAAACGAGTTTTCCGAATATTTTGATTAAACATAATTTTATAGAAAACTGGCAAACTAGAAGTATATATATATATATATATATATATCTAATATACTCGAAAAGAAAGGCTTAAGGACATGCATCCAAATGCAATGCAATTTCAAGAACTTAGTATTAAATATGACGAAACAACGTTTGTATGGAAGGTATGCAGATGCAGTCACCTTGACTAAAACAATGAAAGGTTTTAATAATTCGCACTAAGTATGTGATAAAGCTCTGAACAATATCTGAAAAAATCTCGCTCTTCAAAGGAAAGAATTAAAGGGCTTTCCCTTAAAGAACAATTTACAGTCCGTCTGACAAAACACTTTTTCTTATGAACGAATAAAAGTATCAAGTTGAAATTTACCAAGTACTTCCTAGAATCTCTTAAATTAATAAAAAAACTTCGCAATGAATAAAATGCCAAATGCCAACACACTACGCATAAACATAAGGTACATCTGATTAGGAGCAAATCGGAAATCTGTATACCTGTATACCAAATTAAACATTGACGGCGTACTAACATCTTCTAAAGAACTTTGTTTACTTCCTTTATTGAAAGATCTTATATTGTTATATCTAGAAATACCGAGTTGGATAGCTCGCACACTTTTTTACACATGCGAAAGTAAGTTAGGATAAAGCAAAATTCAATTGTATTTATATAATTAGAATTAGGCAATTTTGATGCATCATCGGTATCGAGTACGAAAATCAAACTACCGTTAATATAAGGATCATTTCAGCGCGAACCCCGACTTGTCAATTACGTTAATATTTTCGTCCGAAGTGCGCGAAAGTAACTTTTATTGTGAGCTCTGAGTCTTTGAATCAGCATGGTACCTAATTTTTCAAGTAACTTTACAGTTTTCAGAGTTTTAAATCCGTTTTCATAATTAAAAAATTAGATTTAAACATTCCCTGGGGCCATAAATAGAAATTGCATCCGCCAAAAGCTTCCACGATTACAAACGTATTAATCTTCCGCAGTATCGATTAGACTGATTGACAATCGAGTTGTGATAAATCGATGTCCGCCCATTTGTGATTAATTGTCTCTAGATAATTGATTTGGCTGCGATATCTCGATTACGATTTGATCGAAATAAAAGCTGACGGTGCTGAGGTGGAATTCTCAGCTGCGTTAATGCGTCGAGATTCGAGTTAGGATCATAATCGTATGACTGTGAATGTATATACGAGAACACAAAAAGAGGCCTTTGTCGTGTGTTAAATGCATATTTAGTGTAATGTATGTAAATTACATCCCACTCGTGGGGTACCGGGCTAGAAATGTCACCCCCTCATCTCTACCCGTGGGTGTTGTAAGAGGTGACTAAGGGTAACACACCAGAAGGTGGACAGCAGCGCTTTCTGAGGTACTGATATCTCACACTGCGGCAAAAACACAAAAAATATATTTGTGTAACAAAACCTTGACTAATTTCAGAAACGCAGTGAAGTATATACCCTTCAAAAAAGATCTAAGTTTGAAAATCTTTTATTTGAACCTCCTGCCCGAAAAGATTTAGTTACCATAGTATTTATAACTGCTTACCCAATATCATAAAAATACTGTCTGGAAATAAATTAAAAAAAGAACTGACTGCATGGCTGCCAAATAATTGCTTTTATAGTGTTAAGGAATTCAAAGAACATAAATGTATAAATAAAATTATGTAAAATATAAGATTAATTAAAACTGCATGAATTATTTGCACGTCTGCTTGCAGACAGAGTACAGCTGTGTATAATGATATTGTTAAGATCGTTTTTACATGTATTATTGCAAATAAACTTCTAGGTTAGCCTGAACAACATCTTCGACCACATCATCACTTACCATCAGGTGAGATAGTGGTCAAAGTCTGACCTAACAGGAATGAAAAAAAAACTATTTGATCCCCAAGACGCCTGCCAAGCATGGGGATTATGGCAAACCCTACCATAACGGGAGAGGCTGTATTCAGCAGTTGACAATCCGTCTGATACAGTATGTTTGTCTGATTACTTGGCACGGTTTGTAGCTTTAACAGCTTTATGGCTTCAAGCATATGAAATGTTGTCGTTACATTCAGCTGTAGGTGCCCAAAATTACTTTAATGTTTAATTGCGTGTTAGTCATTTCACGCAATTGAAATCACTGGCATCAATTTTCAATCAATAAAACGCTTGGACTTAATAAAGTGTTCCCTCCGCTGTGTGTGTACGCGTATATATATCATCATAATGTAAAAAAGATGTCATTTTCCGAAAGGATTTTTCTACATCTATGCTCGTCTTTTCACCCGAATTCCGAATAAGGTGAAGGTTCTCAATACAATTGTATGTTTTTTTTTTGTGTTTGTTACGCGATTACTCCGTCCATTATGAACTGATTTAGATAATATTTTTTTGCAGGGTATAGTATACTTCCAAGGTAGTCCCATTTAAATTTTATTAAAATCAGTAGAGTAGTTTTCAAGGTATAGTCAATTAACTGAAAAACGTATTCACATACCTGGATGATGTGATAGTATTTGCTGTTGCAGATAGTAAACAGTATTTAAGGCGAATGACTAAGCTTGTAAGCATAGATATAGATTTCTGCTTTAACACAGTAATTTAACGAACATAAATGTGTTCTCTGTCAAAAAAATGTAACCATTTATAACCATAAAAAAATTAACGCTAATAATTTTGTATTCAGCGGATATAATGTTATTGTACTACTAACGTCATCTGTTAGAAAAGAAAAGATTTAACATCGCTGCAACAGAACCAAACTCAATACTCAAATACATCGTAGTTTATCTACTTAATACTAGATGACACCACTAGAACCAGGTTGTAAAATAAACGCGAGCCCTGACAGACTTCAGCTTTTTGCTAGTATACATATACCTACACGTTATCAGTGAGTACGTTCAACGTAAGGAAAGTTGATTTGCTGCATGTTAGCTAAACATCGACGAATAAGGATTCGCACAGAATAACAATACCTATAGATTAATTGATAAAATTAATTACCGAATTCCTGATCCTGGAGCGCTCAATAGTAATATCACTAGCGGTCACCCATCCCACTCATGACCGCGGCGGACGTTGCGGATTAAGAACAGCCAAGCAAACTTAGCTACGAGCGCTTCAAATGTATACTAAATTGCTATAATGGTAAATAAATAAATCATTATAATATATATACACATATATGTATTTTTTTTATTGCTTATAGGGTAGCCTTTATAACTATCTCACCTGATGGTAAGTGATGATGTGGTCGAAGATGTTATTCAGGCTAGCCTAGAATTACTGGCTCTCAAGGATGGCTGAACGTGCCCTCCGAAATACGGAAGCGCTCAATAGTAATGCCACTAGCGGTCACCCATCCAACTCCTGACCGCAGCGGACGTTGCTTAACTTAGCTGATCGATTAAGAACGGCTAAGCAAACTTCGCTACGAGCGCTTCAATTATATAATAAATAAATACTATCGGGCCTAAAAAGTAAATCTTATTATTTTTACAAATTATAACGCAGATTATCTTCTTATTTTTGAATGTCGTTAAAAATACCATTCATATTACAAAATGAGCCAATTTCCCCTTGCGAAAGATTATGGCGACATTATTTTTCTTCGGCCACCATTGTTATCAAAACAAATGCCGGCCTCAAATGACTTTGTGTTATCCAACTTTTCCCCTCGATGAAAATGTCAGCATTGGTATTTAGGGAAAGTATAAGTTGAAGAGATTGGGTAGTTTAGGGTCCCGTACAAGAAAATGGACCCTATTAAAAAGCCTGCTCAGTCCATCCAAGCCTATTCAAGATATATATGTTGATCTTATGAACCGTTATAGGTTAAATGTATCAGCCGGATTGTGGTGAGCCACTGGTGAAAACAGCCCCCAGTAAACGGGTTTTTTTTAATACTATTGTGACGGGAGAAGCCCGAGGCCCACCTGATGTTAAGTGGACTAACCTCTGCCTATAACAGATACACTTCATCACAAGTCACGAAAATGCACTGTGCCCGTCACTTTGAGACATATTATAGTTGTTAAGTCTCCATGTGCCTGTTATTTCACTTGCTCTCAAGGAATACTGCCGGGACACACCGTTAGGTGCTTGGTGACAGATTTTCTACTTGAGGGTGGTAGCTAGCCAGGCGGACATTCGCAAAATGCCCTTCCTCCATGCAGTGAAGCTCAAGCCGACGGTGGGGATCGGACCAGGGTACTGCGGCACGGCAGTCCATAGCTATTACCGCTTGGCCATCATTGCTTCAAAAATGTATAGGTTTGTCATAATCCCAGGCAGATTAAGTAAACCCAGGCGTCTTGGGGTTCGCAGTGTATGATAGCAGTTCCTCAGAAGGCCTGCCCACCTTCCGGTATATTTCCCTTAGACGCTTCTTACCACACCCACGGGATGAGATGGGGGATGATATTCTAGTCCACCACCCCAGGGGGTGTAGCTGGTTGAATTTGCCTAACAAATAATAATAATGACACGAAATTAAAAATATAGAAGGGGGTTGTCACAAAATTACCGTATTAATTAATTATGACGTTATTTTTTGCTCTATCGTATTAACAGTAACACATAGAAGCATCAAGTACCACCAAAGATTCAATTTAACGTGTAAAGACATGTAATAAAAATTGGCTTAAAGTGATTCAGACCTGCTAGGGATCTTGAATTGTATGATAAATACTAGTTTATAAATATATTTTGTGTTCTAGAACCCTCCATGTGCGAATCCAAGTCCTACTTTTATGGTTTTTTATGGTGGTATTACCACAAAATAAAAAGGACCAGAAGGATCACTCCGCAAAGCCATTCCAATAAACAATTCTTCAGGTTGAACTAGCCGGTCACTTCTCTATACGAACGTTGAAGGGTGATCACTGCTTTATTTGATATTTTAGACCCAAAACTAAGCCTAATATGGATGAATCTCTTCGATAAAGACTTGTATCAAATATCTTTAAAAAAGAAAATTAGGTACAAATATTTTGATTTAAAGCCTGTGACCAATATGCCTCCTGGTGGTAAGTAGGTAATGATGCGGTCGAAGATGTTGCTTAGGTTTACCTAGAAATTTTGGCTCTCGAGGACCGCTGCCGGATCACATTGCTGGCGCTCGGCGACATCTTTTCTACTCGAGGGTGGTGGCTACCTGTTCGCAAAATGCTGTAATGTGTTGCAACCACCATACTGTAACGTGCCCTCCGCAGTACTATAGCGCTCAGTTGTAATATTACTAGCGGTCACCCATCCTACTAATGATCGCAGCGGACGGGTATAATTTAATTCATAAAATGGACATACCATCCACGCGGATTCCAAGGGGTTAACTTAACCTAAGCAAAATACGCTGCATGCGCTTCAAAAGTTATGAGACTGGAAAAAATTGTATGAAAATGTTTCAAGGCTCATAAATCTCAAGTTTAACTTCTTTAAAAAAAATGTGTCACTATACAAGCGTAGATATTGAAAAGATCAATCGAAATAAAGCTTAGTACCAGAACAAAGCTTGATTTGGTAGACTCATTTGATGCTTCAAATGCGTCTTTTTACCGCAAGATCGTCGTCTACTGCTTATTCTGTGTCTAGCTAAGCAACACCCAATCAAGATTTCATGTCTGTGAAGGATCTTTGTAAAGAAATTGATATTATAACTTTACCAAGTATGTATATAAGAAAATATATATATATATGTATATACGTATATATATATGTATATATGTATATACGTATCGTGTACTGCTGTGGGGAACTGCTGCTGAGATAGAGACAATCTTTATCATACAAAAGCGTGCAATTCGAGCCATATATAAAATGGGTCTTAGAGAATCTCTGAGGGATAAAGAAATTAATATTTTAACTTTACCAAGTCTGTATATATTTGAAAATATTATGTATGTTCGTAAAAATTTGAGTAAATTTAAATTAATCAGTGCCAATCACGATTACAACACTAGGAATAAAGATAAAATAGCAGTGCCAGGTTTTAGATTAGCAGAGACATATAAAACGTCCTTTTCAGGTAATTGTGTACGGTTTTATAATAAACTTTCCAAACATATTACAACACTCACAGGAGGAAAATTCAAGTTGCTCATGTAAAACAATCCTACTACACAGTTTCTGATTACTTAAACGACAAAAATGCCTGGACAATTTCGCCTCTGCCAAGCTATCACCTGTCACCTATACGTAATTTAAACAAATACTGTAATATTGTATTATGTAGTAGTAACACATTGTTATAAGAATTGTTATATTGTAAAATAGTGTTACAAGACGTTTAAAAGAATGGCCACGAGTTCCTTGCCCGTTCTTCTCGCAGTGGCTCTAAAAATTTTTTTTGCTGAACGTGGCAGTACAATGTAGAATATTTCAATACTAAAATTGGTAATTGACCTTCATAAAATTGAATAAATAATTTTGACTTTGATGTCTTAAAATTTGAAGCAGGAAAATATGATCTCAGTGTTTCGATTCAGCATGGTACAGACTTCCATAAGGTATACGTGTGTATACAAGTGTTCTATGGTTTCTCAAAACAACGGCCACAATAGTACAAGGCCGCATGAAAACTTTTTTAGTTTTCTGTTAAATCCGTTTGGCACACCAAGTTATTAGTCCTTGTATTTCGTTCGCCTAGGAATTTCACTTGCTTACAGTGCTAATTACTGGCATTCAAGAACAGAAGAAGTGCCAGAGCACACCGTCAGGTACTTGGCGACAGATTTATTACTTGTGCTGAGTGCTAATTTTTTTTTCCTAATATTATTATGTTTGCTATAACGACTGCAATGCGGATTACATTAAAGAACGATAGGAAAGATTTGAGTGCTAACATGACATGACGTCATAACGTCATGTCATGTTAGCTCAATTGGTTAGAGCATACCCCGGCTAAAGGGGTGGATGGACGCGGGTTCGAATCCCGCACATGATTTAAATTTTTCCAAACGTATATTTGTAGTTTTGTAAAGTGGTAAATAGCTTTACTTAACAAGTATTTTTAGTTTTAAAATTATATGTTGATCCTAATCATGTTCTCTAAGGCCAAGTTAATTCCGAAATACGTTTCCGTACAAATTTCCCGATAGAATATAAGTTGACAAAGTTGGTAAAGTTGAATCTAAATTACGCTAGTAACGTACATATCTTAGTTATTCATGTATGTATGCGTTTTTTTATGTAATTGTGTCGGATCAAGAACCAGGATGATGAACCTGATGATAAATGGACTAACCTCTGCCTATAACAGATGCATTTCGTCAAATGTCACGAATTGCACTGCGCCCGTCACCTTGAGACGTAGTTGTTAAGTCTCATGTGCCTGTAATTTCGCTGGCTCTCAAGGACTGCTGCCGGAACATACCGTTAGGTGCTTGGCAACAGATTTTCTACTTGAGGGTGGGCATTCGCAAAATGCATTTCCACCATGCTTTGAAGCTCAAGCCCGCGGCAGGATTCCAACCATGGACTAGCGACACGGCAGTCCATAGCCAATGCCACAGAGCTATCACTGCTTCAAAAAATATAACAATAAAATAGCAAATTCGTATCAGGAGGGACAAGTTAAGTTGTATTTTATCATATCAAAAACTTGTAAACTGTATGTTTATTAAAAAGTTAATAGACTCTGTATAATTGATTATTGCCTAGTAATATTGAATTGAAATAACTTAGAAATAATTTTGTAATGTTTTAATGTAAGTCTACGTGCAAGGATGTTGGCAAGTTTTGGTGAGCTAAAACAATTCGCCTTATCTATGTTGATCCTTATCCGTTTCAGTAAGTCCTAATAAAGTTTCGAGTTGCTAACAACACATAAAATAACTGAATGATAAAAATTACAGTTAACATGCAGCGCGTTTCAAGCTTTAACCGATAACTGTGAAACGCAAAGATAGTGTTTTATTTATTATAGTATCGTGCACTGGGAGCCATCTGAACTCCTTAATTTATATCTGCAGTGATGGCATGCTGTTCATGTGATACGCATCATTTCTATCATCTTTTGTAACATTAAACCGAAGGATGTACAGTCCTTACATTTATTAGTCTAGAGATATAAACATATATATAAAATAAAGATGTAAATTAAATTGATGCCGTGATATTTGATTTCGAAACGACAGAAAAAGGCACTTTCGTATCTCAAATCAATGTCTCCACTGAGATATTTGATTCGTTCACTCAATAATATAATCAGATCTTACTCTATCTTTCTTTATCTTATATTACGAATAAATTCATAATTAGTTTATACAATAAACATGCGTATTTTTATTCACTAGAAAAAAAAAATTTCATCACAACGACTACTAGTAGGTTAAAATGTTGCCGAAAATGGAAAGCAAGCTTATCCTAGAATAGGAAATGTCTATCAAAGACTGCTGGAACATACTGATGGGTGCTTGGGGATACATATTCTACTTGAGGGCAAGACGAGGCTTTTAAGGTTGAACTGGCCGGTCAGTTCTCCATACAAACGCTGTAGGGTGATCACTCCCTTATTATAGATTTAAGGTCCAGATATAAGTATAATATCGATTGAACTCGTCATTATCTAGGATTGAATAGTAACGAAATTTTAAAAAGATAGTTATGTTGAAAGTAATGGACCTTGAAAACTTTATATGAAAATGTTTCGAGGCTCATAACTCTCAACTTAATTATCTTTTTAAAATTTCGTTGCGATACAAACCTAAATAATGACGAGTTCAATCAATATCATGCTTTATTTTGGACCTTTATTCTCAAATAAGGGAGTGATCACCCTACGGCGTTTGTATGGAGAACTGACCGGCCAGTTCACCCTTAAGGCAAGCAAGCACAAAATGTCCCACCATCACGCACTTTTTACACGACTGCCAAAAAAAGCAGTGCTACGTTTTCAGGGTTTATTTATTTTAACCGAATTAAATATAAGATATCGTAAGATTTGTCTTGATAGCGCAAGTGACATTAAGTACAAAAAAATAAAAATAAAAACAAACTGGCCTATTTTAGACGCCATATTGAGAGACAAAATAAATGTTTTCCTTTCAAACCAATCTAATGGTGTATCAAAATGAAGAGTTTTTTAATGACGATTTCATAAATATATATAACTTGAAGTTTTAATTTGACTGTTATGATAAAACGTTTAACGAAAATAAATAATTTGCAGTCAGGTTCTTTACTTTTTTAATTAATTTATACTTGAAATGAAATTCTCGTGAGTTTCACACATATTTAAATATTATAAATTAAACTGGCCAAAACACTCACGTTGAGGATCGAATACAGTGACCCGGGTTTCGAACATATCAGATCAAAGTCAAAGTCAAAATAATTTATTCAATTTAGGCGTCTATGACGCTCTTATGAAGGATAATTACATATTTTAATATTGAAATATTCTACATTGTACTGCCACGTTCAGCAAATAAATTGTATAGAGCCACTGCGAGAAGAACGGGCAAGAAACTCGGGGCCATTCTTTTAAACATCTTTTAATAATATGTTATATACATACTATATAATAGAGTTATTACAATATCTGTTTAAATTATGTAGGTGACAGGAAACAGCTTGGCAGAGGCAGAATTGTCCAGGCATTTTTTTCGTTTAAGTAATTAGAAACTGTGTAGTAGGATTTTTTAATCAATATGTTTTTCACGTGCAACTTGAATTCCCCTTCTGTGAGCGTTGTAATTTGTTCGGGAACTTTATTATAAAACCGTACACAATTACCTAAGAAGGACCTTTTATTTGTCTTTGCTAATCTAAAACCTCGCATCGCTATTTTATCTTTACTCCTAGTATTGTAATCGTGATTGTCACTGCTTAATTTAAATTTACTCAATTTTTTACGAACATAAATAGTATTTTCAAATATATACAGACTTGGTAAAGTTGAAATATCAATTTCTTTAAAAAAATCTCTCAGAGATTCTCTAGGACCCATTTTATATATGGCTCGAATTGCACGCTTTTGTACGATAAAGATTGTCTCTATCTCAGCAGCAGTTCCCCACAGCAATACACCATACGACATGATACTGTGGAAGTACGCGAAATAAACTAGGCGAGCAGTAGCTACGTCTGTTAACGTCTACGTCTTATCCTAAGAACTGCGTATGCAGCAGAACTAAGTTTTCCGGAGAGATCATGTATATGTGAATCCCACTGTAAAGTGGAATCCATTTTGATTCCCAGGAAGACTGTCGCTTTGTCAATAGGGAGCTTATCTTGGCCAAGCTTTATGTTTGGTTCAACATAAGGAACATTTGGTAAAGAAAACTTTAAACATTTCGTCTTTTTTAAATTTAAGAGAAAATTATTAGCGGCGTACCATTTACAGATCTTAGATAATACATTATTTACATGAGTCCAGTACACTGTCTTTCCTATCTACTTGAAAAATCAATACAGAGAGGTATCATCTGCGAATAAAACAATATCGCAGAAATCTTTGACCATGCAAGGCAGATCATTAATGTATGTTGGAAACAGAAAAGGTCCCATAATTGATCCCTGTGGTACTCCCATTTTTACCAATGACCCGATCATCATCAGCGTGCAGCTGCGTCTGCGAGCTCCCGGCGGGAATTGTGCCCGCTGTGAGTGTTTTTGTCGGTTTCATTTATAATATTTAAATGATTTATACTTGTTTTAGTTCTCAGATTGTCTGAAAGAATTTGACTTAGCCTGATGACTGTGACAGTGATCAGGCCATGTCGGAAGGTATATGTAGATTTAATACAACAATGCTATGCTACGCCCGGGTCTCCGGGTGCAGATAGGGAGTGTGGAGGAGATTTCTCTCTCCCTTTCCGGAATCTCCTTCTACGACATAACCTCCTCACAGAATCTAGCCCCGCGTTCCACGACCTGTCACTTTCCACCATGGCCTTAACCAATGATGGAAGCGAGAGGTCGTCCCCCACTACTGTGATGAGCTGACGGTGCTCACTCTGCCACGCTGGGCACTTCTCGAGTGTATGCTGCGCCGTATCTTCGACACAGCCGCAGTGATGGCACCCTGGCGTCGGTTTCCTTCCGGCAATACGGTGCAGATACTTGCCGAAGCAACCTTGCCCCGCCAGTATCTGCACAAGCCGGAAGGTTCTCTCCCTGTTCTCTCTGTCCAACCAGTCCTGGAGGACTGGTCGAACGGCCTCGACAGTCCAGTGGCCAGCCCGTGGTTGGGACAGCCGCTCCATCCAATTCCCAATAAGGGACTGTCGAGCACGGATGAGTAGATACCACTGACTCATAGGACGCGCTTATAGTTTAAACGCTGTTCCAGACATCACTGTGTACAAATATGAAAGTACCTAATGATTTTATCTGTCAAAATTTAGCGCATTTTGAGTTCTGACAGATGAGTGCATTCGTTCACGTTTAGACTTGGATTTGAAATCTCAGCGTGGGCAAACTCCGCTACGAGCGCTTCAAACCAATGTTTTTTGAAGTGAAAACTTCTTTAGCGGCGTTGAGCACTTTTTCTGTAATGGGTATAAAACCTTAAACTCGCGTCAGGACACGTGACCTGATCGAAAAAGCGTAAGACGGATGGAGAGTAGACAGCTATCCCCTCTCTACGGCGCGGACACACTTAAGTCATTGCATGAGCGCACATAAACAGTACGCGGCCAGAAGCTTGATCCGTACGTATGTCTCTGTAAAAAATATTTTTTTTACGATCGTGGCCATTGAGTGCAATAAAAATGCCTACATGCGCCATTAAATGGTGCGGGAAAAATAGTAAAACATCCAATTACAAAACAGATGGAATTACCTTTAATATTGAGAATCGGGAGAGCAGTCGGATGACATTTGTCAAAAATCCAAAATGGCGGATTTCAAAATGGCCGCCATACAAAATCCTTCGATCCCTCAAAAAAGTAACAAACTGGTGCAGCGTAACTAATACATGGTCGTACAAGAGTTTGATATATTCTTAATTTTGTTTTGGAACTAAGCTTGGAGCGACGGTTTAAGATTGGCAATAGTGCGTTCATGGCTTTTATTCCTTTTGTTTGAAAAGCATTCGTATTACTTGTCCAGTTGATTTTGTTATCAAAAATCAAGCCCAAGTGTTTAACAGTTTGACTCCAGGGTATATGGTGAGCACCAATTTTAAGCTGCCTGTCAGGAAATGATCGTTTTCTTGTAAACATTATGGCCTCTGTTTTGTGCGTATTTAACTTAAGCTTCCATTGAGTGAAAAATTTGGTGAGCTGATCTAAAGACCATTGCAGACGTGTAATAATACTATCTATATCGTGTGATGACGTGAAGCACTCAGTAGTAATGTCACTAGCGGACACCCATCCAACTCATGACCGCGGACGACGTTGCTTAACTTTGCTGATCGGTTAAGAACGGCTAAGTAAACTTCGCTACGAGCACTTCAAAATTCAAAAGGTAATTTTAATAGAACAGTGATCATTTTAACAACAGCACTGTAAACAATTTGTTTTTCTTTATGAATTAGAAATATGAAGATAAGTTGATAAGTAAAGTGATCTCAGTCTTGAGTGAACTCGATATAAATCATGAAATATATAAGTTCTGAACCGTCGACTGTACACTTTTCTATTTTAATACAGACACGCGCGCCTCGATAAAATTCAAAGCATTTTCGTCTATCCAAGAGTTCTCGAGAATTCATTGCTCGGAACGAAACACGTGTTGATTTTTGTATCGAGAAGTTGCTCGTTACCGTCGCTGTTTTACTGACACGTACGTTGTGGAGTTTGATTTCGAAGGAACCTGTATTTTTCTCTGGAAACTGTAAAATATAAATGATATAAAAGAAAACTACGTTTCCGTAGGTTTATTATATATGTAAGTAGCAATTACATTGGCGTAATTGATTATTATTTTTCAGTGAGCAAAGCGGTGGTGATTTGTTAAAAATATGAAAGAACATTTCTCTATCCTTTTGAAATCAAATGTCACAACATGCCCGAATATATCTTACTCAAGCGGTATGCCTTTATTAACAAAATACTATTAACTATATACAACACTACAGCTACAATAAAAGCATTTAGATCCCTTGCAGACTCATAGGCAGTCCAAATGCTCTAGCCCACTAACAGTTGGCAGCGTGCCCAGCATGCTGGCAGCATTGCCCCGTTGAATTGCAATGCTTATTCTTTGAGCCAAATAGGTGCCAGCACTTATCATTTCTTACTCAAACCCAACTATATTACAGATCGTGTGCCAAATATATGTATTTTAAATTAACAAATATTTTTTAAATATTTCAAGAAAAATATAGTTTTTTTTTCTCGGTCGTGCACTTGAAGAGTCGAGACAGAAGTAGTATTGAATCGCTTCGAAATGTTTTCCGGTTTGGCTACGTGGCGTTTGTGACGCTACGTTGGCTTAGCAGAAAAATTAGGCGGAATCGTCACTAGATATATTTTTAGAGTGTTTTACTAAAATATTAATTTAATGTTTGCTTAAGATTTTTGTTAGTTTTAAATATGGATTTCTGCAAAGTAAAGCCTGAATCTATTCATTATCTTACATGTATTTAATTTCTTTCTTTCATCTTCCTGAACAGTACAGTCATTTCTACTCACGAAAGCACGCCCGCCATGTTTTCGAGTATAATTGCAGCTATTACTGCCTACCTAAGCAATTACACTTTATATTTTATTGTTTTACGTATGTACCAATCGCAATTACACTCACATTATACCGTAAAGTACAAACGGGACACATCTGTACAAATCACAGAAAAGAGAAAACAATATATTTTCCTATGGTACAAATACACATCAAAAATCTACTGTATAACGCGCGCTTTCGTGAGTGAACAGGCCTTTACAGTCCCACCAACTTATTTGTTCAGGTGGCAGAAAAAAGAACTACAACATTCCTTCAAATTGTCACAGTTTGTAGTTGATTTCCTTGACCAGTAGCGACCTCGATTACTGCACAGTTAAGTTGGTGGTACTATACTATAATTACTTCTTAAATTAACAATGATGATTCCTTGCTTTCTTATGTGTTAACAATCTAGGCTTAAATTTCATAGATTTTTAGTGGGTTACACTAAAATGGCTGAGAAACGATGCCCTACGAGAATGCACAGGCGTGATGGTGAAATAAGTTTTATATCTATTACTGCCTCATTGGTCGGTATTGTCCAATATTCTGTCATCTGTGGTAGCATCATAGTAGAAGGACTCTTTCTACTATGGTATAGTACCACCAACTTAACTGTGCAGTTTTCGAGGGCGCTACTGGTCAAGGAAATCAACTACAAAGTGTCACAATTTGAGGGAAAGTTTTAGTTCATTTTTCTACCACCTGAACAGATAAGTTGGTGGAACTGTAGCATACTTTGGAATCTCAAGGACCAGGATTTCATCAACCGTATATTGTTTTCTGTAACTAGTACTTTTTCAATAGTATGCCGGGGTCCGGAACAATACTTGTTTGTGTAAATATATTATAATAAAAAATATTGTTGGCAAAGAATTGTTTTAAAGAGTTTTTCAACAAGAATTTTGGTCAAACAAAATAAAACGAAGAATCAAGATGAAGATGATTCAAATTTTTATTATATTACGAACAAAAAGGTTTGGCAATAATTATGAATGAAAAATTATATTTGGCAAACCACGAGCACGCTGACAGATGTCGATTCTTTCATCAAAGTTTTTAATAACTTTTTGGCAAAATGGCGGGTCTATTTCGTTAATCACATGACGGATTTTCAGTTTTATGGCTGCAATTGATTCGATTGGCACCGTATAGAATCTGTCCTTAACATAGCCCCACAAGAAATAATCCAGTTGTATTGAATCACACGAACTGGCTGGCCACTTAGCCGCTGAATTTCGTAAAATTATACGATCGGGAAATTTCGTTTGCAATAAATTGATCGTTTCATTGGCTGTGTGACATGTGGCACCGTCCTGTTGAAACCACATGTCTGTGATATCCACCTCATCAATAATAAGCCAAAATTGAGTTGTTAACATCTCGCGACAATTATCACGAATTTTACGAAATGTAACTATAACAGAACCACCATTTTCATAGTGGATTTTAATTATTATAATGAGCTTTTCGAGCGAAATTGAATTAATTGCAACAATTGCCAAAGCATCTACTACGAATAGGTATGTGAAAAAAACTAAATGTCAAAACTGTCATGCTGTTGGTGTTGCCCCAATTGAAAGGCAAAGTTCTTGTTGAAAAACCTTTATTATACAAATATCTTTATTCCACACTTCACGGCACGTGAGTTTTTTGACATACGAGTATCTACCAATTCCGTTTGACGGTGTGGCCAGAGATATAATAGGCAAAAGGCAGATATGTCCTCATCAGTGATGACCTCACAAAAATAATACCTGTGTTTATGTCATCAACATTAATACTAAAAACCTAGTAAGTAACGAAAGAATTTAGGCAACCTAAAGGCCATTGCAAGCCCACAGGTGATCCAAATGCTCCATTGGCAATCGGCAGCGTGCCCAGCGTTGTGAAAATTTAAACATCGGAAAGGGCAACATTTTAATACGAAAATTTCAATATAAAAAGTATACGATTACTGCATGTGACTTGAGAACCTTTTTCAGTTTTTTTTGTTTTGCGGAAGTTAATTAAAGAGATAAATTTGGGCATTGAATTCATTCGGCTTTCTTGAAAAAACTAGCTGTACCTGTGACTTCATTCGCGATTGCCGTACCTGCAGAATAATACAAAAATATAAAACTAAATAAGGGTCCCTGGCTGCCCGTGAGGTGACGAGCTGTGCGTGGGTTGCCGGGCTGCCCGTGGGGTGATGAACTGCTCGTGGGGTGTTTTACTGAACTGGGTAGCACTTGACCACTATGACTTACCTGGTGTTAAGTGATGATGCGATCGATGATGGAGCGCGCTTACCCAGAAGATACCTATTCACTCGCGTTTTGAAGACCCCCATATCGTACTTAACCGGAAACACAGACTCAGGCAGGGTGTTCCATTCCCTGGCGGTTCGTATTATAAACGAAGAAGTTAATCGTTTCGTTCGGGTAAATGGAATATCCACCATAAAGCGGTGGCGCTTCTGAGTATCCCTGGAAGTCCGATTAAAGAATGGGGATGGCGGAATCAAATTGTGAAGTTCCATTGCACACTCACCGAAATGTATCCGATAAACAAGCGACTTTGCGGCGATGCTCGAGACTCTGGAGTCTCTTGCGTACTAGGTGGTCGTCGTTAATGAGTCTCTTGGCTCTCCTCTCAATAGCTTCCAGTGTCTCCAGCTGGTATTTGGCAGAACCATCCCAAAGGTGAGAACAGTACTCCATACACGACCGGACTTGGGCTTGATAAAGATTAAGCAACTGATCTGGTGTGAAGTATTGTCTCACCTTAGCCAAAACACCAACCTTTTTTGAGGCAAGCTGGGCTTTGGACTCAATATAGGAGCCGAAATTGAGAGTTGGTGTTAATGAAATGCCAAGAAGCTCGAAATGTTTACTTATCGGCACGGACACATCCCTGAAAGTAGGAGCCAGGTGAAAAGGGCTCCGTTTGGCGGAGAAAAGACACGCCTGGGTTTTAGCAGCATTGAACTTAACTAGATTGGCATCGCCCCAATCAGAGACTGCCTGCAAAGAAAAGTTCAAGCGCTGAACCATCGCTTCCCTATGAGACTGGATTTGTAATGCACTGGTTCGTGCGTTAGATGTGTAACTCTCCACAACGGTGCTGTCATCTGCGTACCCAAAAATACCGGGTTTCAGCAGGTCATTAATATGCAGCAGAAAATGTGTTACAGAGAGTACTGATCCTTGGGGGACTCCGGCATTTATAGCCAATTGGGCGGAAGAACAGCCATCGATGACCACTCGTGCTGGAATGCCCGTGGGGTACCGAGCTGCCCGTGGGGTGCCGGACTATCTATGGGGTCACTCGTCAGTATTCTAATAAACCAAGAATAATTGAAATCAGTCTACGGGTTAATAAACTACAACTGAGTGTACATTTTAACTTTCATCACCTTTCCCGAGGGAACCGTGCTGAATTTCGGGACAAAAAGTATACAATATCCTTCTCCGTAGTATGAACTTAAATCGTGTTAAGTGTCATTGAATTCCATTCAGTATTTTTGGAGTGATGCGCGTCCGGCAGACAGACACACAGACAGACAAACTTAGAAAAATACAGTTTTTGCATCAGTGTCAGCTACAAATTGCTCTCAATTTTTTTTTTCAATATATCTGCCACGTACAGCATTGGATCTGTTACAGTTTTATTATAAGTATAGATTACGAATAAAACAACAATGAAACCTTGGCTAAAAGGGGCTTTCAACATTGGAAAGGTTAATATTAATTACGGAACGACACAAATCCAACTGAAAGTATTTGCGCAAACAAAACGCTGAAAATATTTAATGGTATCATTAAATTTGAAACTCTGCAAACAATTACTCCATCCTTTAATATTCCGAGATAAACGTAATGTATGTTACGTGTGAGGCGAATAAATGACTCTTCAGATTAAATATAATTCAGGGGGACGTGGTGAAAATTTACGATTTTATTTCACGGGTTTTGGTAATGTAGGGCTTGTATAAAAGCTAATTTTAATACTAGACTATAAATGTGTTTGTAAATTTTATCAAGGATTATATTTGCGACTTGAAAAAAATCCAGCCCAGAACTGAGACCTACCAGGCGGTAGCAATACTGTGTTTAGACGTAATAGCGTGTTTTTTATAGCTGGTAGGTAAGCCTTTGACCACAATCTCACTTGTTGGTAAGTGATGATGTGGTCGAAGGTGTTAGCAAGCTTATCCTATAATTTCTGGCTATCAAGGACAGCTACCGGAACACACTGTTAGGTGCTTGGTGACAGATTTTCTACTTGAGGTAGACTCACAAGTAATATAATATACAATTAATTAACTTGCAGCAACTCTTAGGAACATTTTTTTTTTTTTATAGATCTGGTATCAGTGTTTTTCTTAGATAGCTTTATATCTCTATAGTATTTTTTTTACAAATGACAATGTACTACAGTTACATTTTATACGTCTGGTAATTTACGGAAGTGACCTACCTCCATAAAAAATAATTAAAACTTACGAAGTTCTTTAGGTCTTATTGAAGGTCAAATGCCAACATTAGTATAATCCCTACTTCTCATAACATTAGAAAGAAAATGTTTTGATTACTGTTAGTGAATACTCTTTAAATAAAACCGTGTTCAGAATATCGCCATTCTTAGGGCCTGTTTCAGAATGTTCGAATATGTTCCGGTTTACTACCCAGAACATATTTAATAAATAAAACACTATCATTGCGTTTCGCAGTCATCGATTTACTCTATCCATCGGTTAAAGCTTGAAACGCGCTGCATGTTAACAATCAGTTTTATAATTTAGTTATTTTATGTTCTGGGTAGTATAACCGGAACTAACTCGAACATTCTGAAACAGACCCTAACACTAATATTCAAAAAGACATGATTTCTTTTTTGTTAAAAAAGTTTTTAGCTCTGCTGATAAATTGTGTGTTAACTCCTTAGAGCAAATAAGTTTTCTTGTGTCGACATCGTCTATCCATTTAAAACGTAATATCTCCCTGAATTCGTAATCTGAATATGGAATGCCATAATCGTATACAATTCCACACGAACTGGCTTTTTCAGATTATGTTTTTCATAACAATCTGTCAGAAACAGGCAAACGTTTAATATTATGAATTTAGGCAAACTTGCCGTCTCTGGTTGATGTCCAATCTTTTTGTGAAGTTATTCTTTTGGAATAAGGTTTACTTTAGTTTTTTTTAACAGATTTAACAATAGTAATATTAGGTGCAAACCAGTGTATGAGATATGTTTACGGCAGACATTATACCTTTCTATTATAGTGTACTAATATAACAGACACATTTCAAATAGCTTCAAGATAGGCATTGTGCTTGTGCTTGAGCGTAAAAAGGTTTGGCCCTAAAGACTCAAAAATAAATTTATTTTTCCCTAAAAATTTGTATACCCTTATCATATTCATTTGTTATCGGCATACCATGTTTTCTCTAACTACAAAATGGATAACTCAAGACGTCAACATTCCGTTCGTCTTACTACCACCAACCACAATTTTGAACAGTGATGGCTCAGTGGCATTGGCATGGACTGCCACGCAACAGGTCCATGGTTCGAATCCCGCCGCGGGCTTAAGCTTTAACGCATGGTGGAAGGGTTTTTATGCCCGCCTGGATAGCGACCACCCTCAAGTAGAAAATCTGCCGCCAAGCACCTAACGGTGTGTTCCGGCAGCAGTCCTTGAGAGCCAGTGAAATTACAGGCACATAAAACTGTCTCATAGTGACAGGCGCAGTGCAATTCGAGGATACCGCTTAACATCCGGTGGGCCCCGTGCTTGTTCTATCCCAATAACATAAAAAATAATAGGAATAATGCTTAATTTACTGAGCTTGAAATTATACGTACAGTTAATTTATTTTAATATAAATACCTACCTCCCGCTTAGGGTTGTTCCTGGTGCAGAGGACGGGTTCAGCGTGGGATTGCGGCGAGTGGGATGGGCACCTTTGCACCGGAATGGTCAGGGCAGGGTTATTTGATTAGTTAAGAATATATTGACATTGTTCTTATTTTGCCTATTGTATTATATATTAGAATATGTCAAGTAATCATTGAGGATATTGGTGTTTCATCATCCAGACCAGATGTATTTCTATACTCAAAAAATCCAAAACGAATAGAACTTACTGTGCCATGGGAAACAAACATAGCTAAAGGCCACACAATAAAAATATTATGACAACAAATAAATTAACCAAAAACGGTTACGTGTTTATCCAGCCAGCTACAATACAACTACAATATAATTCAACCAGTGAAATCCCTATATAACCTAAAAGACCTTGGCCTGACAAGAACAACCGTCACTTCCATCCTAGAACTTATATCCAAGGCGGCAATAGTACGAACTTACCAAATGTGGTTAGACAGGGGAGGAGCGCTGGAGCGGTGAAGGGGAGCATTGATGGCATTGTAAAGGGGCCCTTTACCTCACTCCCTGGCTTGCAAGTCTCAGGCACTTTGACTTGGGCCTCTTTCTCTGCACCACTATGGACCTGGCACCCCTACGGTGAATCCATGGAATGCTAAGTAATTCATCTCATTAAGTATATTTATATTATAATATTATATTGTGTTGATATAAATCATACACATTTAATAACAATTTGATCCAAAAAATATATAAATATGCGCGGTTATATAACGTAAAATATATCTATGGAGGCAGCGGAAAACCCACACGTATGCTATTGCGACATAAAAGCGTCGCCACGTGAGAGATTTCAGGATTTAACAGCTTGTTTACACGGGTCTAGTCAGTATTTCAAGTGTTATATTAGTCAGTGTGCGAGTAGTGTGGAATTTAATCTTATTTAACGGTAAAAATAATGAGACCCTGATAGTATGCTGCACTCGTGTCCATGACAATTAAGTATATTTTTTTATTTATTTTTAACATCCTTGCTCATAAAGTGAGCTTTGTTATATCGTTCTTAGGGCCATAAGCTGAAATATAACATCCTCGTGCATAATAATCGAAGCAGTGATGGCTCAGTGGGATTAGCTATGGACTGCCGTCCAGCAGGTCCATGGGTCGAATCCCGCTCGGACTTGAGCTTCACCGCATGGTGGAAGGGCATTTTGCGAATGCCCGCCTGGCTAGTGACCACCCTCAAGTAGAAAATCTGTCGCCAAGCACCTAACGGTGTGTTCCGGTAGCAGTCCTTGAGAGCCAGTTTGATGACAGTAAAATTACAGGCACATGACTTAACAACTATGTCTCAATGTGACGGACGCAGTGCAATTCGTGACTTTTGATAAAATGCATCTGTTATAGGAAGAGGTTAGTCTGATTAACATCAGGTGGGCTGATGCCCAGCTTGTACGGAACAAGCTCGATGCCCACCACAACATAAAAAAAATAAAAATAGGATTTAGTACTCCGGCCGGAACACGATGCTTCGCGAGAGTTTAAAAATTTAAGATTATCATAATTTATCGTTTACCAGTTCTATTTCCAGCTGTTATCCCAATATAATACTCATCCAGATATGTGAGTCCTTGGCAAGCGCTCATTCAAGCTACTATCCCCGTATAAAAACCATCTAGGAACATGAGCAGGGATCGCTAGACGACATGACAGGAATATAATATGATAATGACGAGTCATTTCAAGGGATACATTAATATTTATGCCGTGTGGATGTAGCCTACGATATTTGACTAGGTACTTGTAACCGAGCCATAAACGTTTTCGGTGTTTTTGTCATTTTTCATTACAAAGCCGACAGTTTTAAATATTAGCAAGATCGAATACTTAATTTTTTGTTTATGGAACAAAAACCAACTAAGTATGTACGAGTGTTTAAAAGACCATAATTAAGTTTTTTTTTCCTCTTTTACCGGGTGTCCGGAGTGCATTTGTGCCTGATAGGTGACAACAGCGTCGCCCCCTATTTCATGAACAAAATGTGCCTTTTCCTTTGGATTCACTGGAGAACTTTACAAGCGGGACTTGATGGCTAAATCACAAACTATATATTTTTAAGTATAAATATATAACAAGTATAAATTAATTTAAAAAAAAAGTACAAAACACGACTGCATTTTATTTATTTTCGTTAAGCGTTTTATCGTTCTATTGAAAATAAACTGTTAATTATATATATTTATGAGATCGCTTTTTAAAGCCCTTCATTTTAATACCACACTCAATGGGTTTGAAAGTTTTTTATGTCGCAATATGTCGTCTAAAATCAGTTAGCTTTTTATGTACCTAGTGTTCCTTGGGTTGTCAACACTTAAAATGATATTACACACATCAAAATCAGGTCAGCCGTTTAGAAGTTATGGTGGAATAAAAAACTCACAAACATACATACGTACATGAACCCTGAAAACATAACAATCCTTTTTTGGTCAGATGTGTAAAAATGGCTAGTTTTGAGGCTGATTTTATTTAAAACCAAAATTAATTAACGAAGAATTAATAAACTTAACCTGAAATCAAACCTATTGATTTGGCAAAAAAATGCACATGTGATATTGAAGATCACTGATTGCAGCAGTCAATACTTGATGAAAATGAACCTAACAGTAAAACTAATATATATGATTTATAACATCAGGGACTTGACTGTGGCTACTTTAATGTAAAAAATACCTTTTCCTATAAACTTACCTTATACCACTGGATGAATGGCACAAAATAACATCGTTAGATAGATAACAAAATAACACAACGTCCGTACAAAACGTTTTCATATGTTGAACAATATGTATTATTTTTTGTGAGAAACGCAAAAGCGACAGTGAAAATTGGTTGCTTCATCACTTTCATCAATTTATCACATACTTTTATACACTATTCGTTGCGACTCCAGAACACAGGTCATTTACTTCCGAACACAAATCCCGAACAATACGAAGAACACAGTAAAAGAATAGCAAAACTACATCAAACATCGGAACATACGAATGATGCATGAAAGTACAATGTCGAGTACGACGAGGGACATTTTTTATAGACCACAAAGCGTGGTAAGAGCCTGGCAAATAATTTATGTACCCGGGAACTTGAGAGGTTGAAAGTGGCTCACAAAATGAGAGTGCCGATAGTTTACAAGGGTCCGTTTGTTTTGATTGTACGTTTTCTTACACTTGTTTTGAGAAAAGGTACAAATAAAATCTTAGTGTCCAATTCTTCTCTTATTTCTCAATGGCCCTATTCTTCTTTTGTTTTTCTATGGCCTATCTTCTAATAATGTATTACATGGGAGAGCTTATGTTTGGTTGTGGATTAAGTGTACATTTTTGCAAAATTAGATTGCCGATAATTTATAAGGGATTTATGATTGTATGTTACCGCCAAACTTGTAATTAATCAATTTTGCTGCCATAAATGCGTCAATTAACCGTCATTTTCTTTCATATGACATATTGGCCAATTGAGCGATCTATCTCTTTACCCCTTCCAATCCTGCGACCTCCACGACTCACCTAACGCCGCGGAGGCAGTTGCCCTTGAAAGATAGTCTCAATGACGATCTACCGCTGACCTCGTCCCAGTTATTATATTTAGATCTGGATATTCCGCAAGTACGTGAATGTGTGATCGAATCATCGAACATCTTGTTGTGAGAGTTGAAGAAGACCGTGTGAGTGTTTTCGGTGCGACGCAGCCAGGACTTCCAGCTCGTGAGGTGAAGGAGCCTACCGGACATTCTAAAGGTGCGTGGGTTTCCTTTTTTCCTATCACCTAGCGACCGCTCATGGCCAGGATATGTTAATATACATGTGAAATTGTTAATTGTAATCAGTGACCTAGCGAATTAAGACAAAAATACAGTCCACTTAAAAATATTTGCGTCAATATTTTTAAGTGAACTGTAGTTTTTGGGTTAAAAAAAGCCTTCGGGCACATAACGCATCCCGCTGGTGGTTGAATGTAAACTTTTGCCAGCTTCAATAGGCTTGTATCGTAACGAAATTTTAAAAAGATTTAATTAAGTTGTGTTATGAGCTTCAAAAACTTTTTATGAAAACGTTTCAAGGCTCATAACATCTCTACACTCCCAAGGGTCTACTGTCCCTTAGACCTGTGAAAAATTAAACTTCTAAGCTAATCATTTTTTTCCTCTTACACCGTTCATCTTCCTCTATTGTTCTATATAGTATTTACGCAGCCTTATCCTTGAATTGGAACTCTGACCGGAACACAACGCTTTGCGAGAGTTGCTCAGTGCTCGTTCCAGCCATTATAGTAGTCACACTAGTTTTGTTACTGCTGATAGTTTAGCTATTCATCACCATCTCATCTGATGGAATATGGTGGTGTGGTCTAAGGTACTAATAGGCTAAACCTAATTGCGGTAAAGCTCAAGACTGCCGCGGGATTTGAACCAAGGACTTATTGAATGGCACTCTGGTTGATACTGGGCCATCACTACTTCGATATAATTATATTAACAGACTTCTTAATAAAATAATAACTGCCATAAAAAAGAACAGAAAGCAATATCAGGCAGCAATCCACAGATTACGAAAATTTACTACATCCCCAAACTGCACCCAAATAGCGCAATATAAGGACCAAAAAGATAACACTGAAAGAAACGTTCAGCACTTATGCAAAAGCTGTGCTTTATCATATATATGTAGATATTAGAGGCATTGGCATAACATCGAGAATGTTCTTACATAAATATTTATTAGGGTCCTTCTACACGAGTGGACGGCATTGCCCCGGACGATAGGGCGACCATTTACTGAAACTGTCCCCGAAAAAAGTGTGTAAAAGTAATGAGTGTTCCGCAAAATGATTTTGTAAGTGCTCACTTTTTCGGTTTATTAAGGACTGGTAATTGAATTTTTACCTCTTTTTATATGTAATCAGTGAGCGTTGCTAAACGTTCGACGAAATGACGTTAACCTTTGTTGATTCTTATCAACGAAATGTCATCTGTTCCTTAATGGAGATGTTATGGCTGTATATACATAAAGCGAATAAGTATTATGAGCTGGTAAAATGTTGCAATGAAAAATAATAAGGTCATATAGGTAATAATGTATAGAATATACCTAAGACCCCATGTAACAGTAAAGAAAAAAAAACAGTATCGACAAAATTTCATCTGTTTTTAATGGTGATGTCTAGGTATTAGAATAAAGCGAGTAATCGTAACAGGGGGGTAAAATGTTCCATTGAAAAATAATAAGACCATATTATGAGCAGTAAATAATGGACAGAATACCTATACATAAAGTCACATGTAACAGTAAAGACAGTACAGTACGCATGTACTGTACTGTATCAGCAGGATCGTCCACCGCTGAACACGGCGTCCCCTATAAAGGGGTTTTTTGCCGTAATCCCCACGCTTGGCAGGCGTCTTGGGGATCGCAGTGTAATAGGGCAGTTCTTTAGAAGGCCCTGCTGCCCACCTTCCAGTATTTTTCCCTTAGTCGCCTCTTACGACACGCACGAAACGACATGGAGAGGTGCAATTCTAACCCGGCACCCCATTTGACGATTCGGGCAATTGAAAAATACATTATCAACAAAATGTCTATGTACGTGTATAAAGAATAAAGTGAATAAACATAATCGGCCCATGAAATGCTCCAATAAAACATAATCAGGCCATATAAGCAGTTAATAATGGACAGAATATACATAAGCTCACTTAAAACAGTAACAATGGAATGAGGGTAGACATGAAATTCGCCGACCGGCGGCAAGTGGCACTTTTATTTTTGCCTCTGGCGTAGGCACTTGACGACTCGGTGCCGGAAGAGAGGCTATAATAAAACCTCTCATATCACATGGAACATATGACATGGTCATTTCTTTTCACTTATGGCAAACGAAAGGTGTTATATATTAGAAGCATTTGTTTCTCTCTGTGTTTGTGTCATTAGGTTGTAAGGTTTCGTAACTACCACGAAAATCTGATCAGGCTCTTCCAAGATCTTCAGGTTCAAACATAACCTTCACACCGCACCGCGCTCCGTGTAGCACATATCAATAATTAGATGCTTAGATGCAACCAGTGACGAAGAGGACTCGCCAGAACTCGCCGACACGACCAACAGCAACGCCACCCCTCGCACCAACCTATGACGTCACGCGCGCTATGAGCTGCCGCCTGCAGTGCTCAGCGAGACGTCAACGCGGGCGTCCCGAGCTCTCCTTGAAAGAGACCTCCGGATGTGGTTGAAACTATAGTCGGAGCTATCTGACTTATTTACGTGAGTTATCCCGTATTATTTACTAAAATGAGTTAGATGCAGAGACTGAGAACCCTGAGAACTCTCCTTTCCATCGAATATATAAATAGCAGTAGAAGTCTATATGAATGAGCTCATCCGGGGAAGAACTGTCACTACTTATTTCTACTGCCAAGTAGTAGTTCGTATTACAGTGTCCCGGTTTGAAAGGTGCCGGGGAAATTACAGGTACACGAGTATTAACAACTTTACGTCTCAGGGTACGACTTTATGGGAGGAGTGCATCAGTTATGAAAAAATTCTATAAAATAATAACTTATTTTATAGAATTATATATAATTATATTTTATAGAATAATAACTATAAAATATAAAATAATAAACTTCACCAAGTTAAGTTTTGCACCTCAGTTTTTTGTGTACTTATATTTTAATGTACCTACGTATAATATAATGTTCGTTCCAGCGCATCAAACCATAGCGCTTGACAGTGTATCCGTGGACTGACAGTTTATTTAAGTGTAACTCAACATCAAAAACTTTTTTACCCTGTGCAACACCGCCCTCTATTCTCTCTGTTCAAAAATTCACCGATCCATGTTTTTTTTTTTCACTCAACCCTTGTACGATTTTTATACTCACTTTCATCATAAGTAACATTAATAAAAAACACCACCTAAATGGAGTCAGAGTTTTAATTAATATGGAACCACAAGACGGCGCATCCATTTTGTGGCGACACCGACGAGATTTATAAATGAAGACACACAATCCAATATCCATATTTCATTCGTCATTGTTGGAGCCAGCCGGTCAGCCAAGCCATGAGCAGCGCCGCAGCTATAGCTTAACAACAGCATCCATTGTGAGGGAAGAACAGCAGCCTTTTTGGAAGCCGGCCGGTCAGCAAGCCATGGAGCAGCGCCGCAGCCATCGCTTAACAAGGGAAGTGCCCCCTCCTATCCATAACAATTCCTTATAATTTTTTTCATTGGGTGAATACAATAAGTTCATTGCATTTAAACTCCATATTAGTCAAACAATGTAAATTCTATGTGCAGCATTGCATTTCAACTGCATATCTAATCTTAAACAACTAAACATCCTTGCTAAAATGCATATTAAGTGGTTCTGAAATCCATACATTTTTGCTTTAGTAGCATACATACTCAGCTATGCGTTATGCAGACTAATTATCCAGTGCTATGATGCTCAGTGCATCCATATCCATGTAAAGTCTCCGCAGCTAACATCAAACTTTATTATGAAATAATATGATGTTCACACTGTTTTAAGCTGTCATTAAGGCTTCCATTCATTAATATTGTTTAATTTATGGTCATGATAAGATATCAAGTTAGGTTCTGAAAATCTAGGACACATAATGTGCAAAACTTACCAAGTTAAATTACCTCTTTTCTTCAATTGAAAGATGTATTGGAATATTATGCATTTAATGTGGTAGGACACCATTTGTTGCATTATGTCACCCACTTTGTCTCTGCATTCCTGTTATTTTAGCAACAAATAGTGCATTGCTTGAGCATCCTATTTGTTCTTTGTTGGACTCTGGCGATCATTGTTGGCTTCGGGGTGTGGAGAATAGCAGATATACATATTCTAACTTTATTTTACTTACTTAATTGAAACTGTTTATTGTTGTTGTTCAAATATGTCACAAACACAAGGCTTGAAGCCCGTATCACCATTAGGTAACATATCTGTTCCGACAATGACTACAACGTTAAAGGATCTTGAAGTTAAGCGTAGCTCTATCAAGGGGCGTATTACTAAATACAGAAATTACTTGCATAATGTCTCTAAAATTGAAACACTGGCTGAGATTGATTTAATTGCTTTATCACAGCGTCTAGATCGCTTCAAGGAATTATCACAAAATTTTGAAGATTTACAAACACAAATAGAGGTACTAAACTCTGCTTATTTAGACAGTGAGCTAGAAATTAGAGAGGAGATTGAGGTAGATTTTTCAAGGCTTATAGCTCAATCACAAGCATTTTTAGGTAAATATAGAAACATAAATTCAGAAGATTGTACTTTAGGCACAAAATGTCATCATGATAATTCTATAAGTTTTAAATTGCCTACCATCCAAATTAATAAGTTTGAAGGTTCATATTTTAAATGGCTTGAATTTAGAGACACCTTTTCATCACTTGTACATAACAACAATAAAATTCAGGATATTCATAAATATCATTATCTATTATCATATCTTGAAGGAGAGGCTTCTAATGTCATCAGTAATTTGGAGGTGAGCTCTGAAAATTATAAAGAGGCATGGCGTCTCCTCTGCGAGAGATATAACAATGAGAAACAATTGATAAGTAATCATTTAAATGCCTTATTTAATGTTCAGCCTGTATCTCAAGACTCGGCAAAGGATCTAAGGTTTGTGATTGATCACATCTCTAAAAACTTACGAGCTCTGAACACTCTTGGTGAACCAACTCAGCATTGGGACACTCTAGTCATTCATTTAGCTTCTGCTAAGCTTGACAATACTACCAATTTCAAATGGGAGGAACATAAAGGTGGTTTTAGCAAAAGTCCATCTCTACAAGATTTTTTTAGTTTTTTGAAGTCTCGAGCTGATATACTAGAATCTGTTCTGAATGACAACTTCAGCGCTCAATAGTGGGTCAAACTCCGAAATTTCTCAGCTCATTACAGAAATTAGGCAGCTTAGGGAAGAAATACAAGAAATGAAAGAGCAAAACAAAGAAATCGCTCTACTGCGACAGGATGTCCACCTTTTAAAAGACCAACTTGTGTCCATACCTATGACACTTGCGACCAACCTAGACGTCTACGAGAAAAGAATTGCTGCTCAAGACGCTGAGATAATTGCACTCAAAGGATCTCTCAGTTGTATACAATCATTGCTCAACTCTCACGAACAGAGTACTCTACGGAACGAATTAGAAATTTCTGGAATTCCAGAGGCCGATAATGAAAACCTGCAACACATAGTACTTGTGTCAACAACTTTACTGGGCGTTGAGCTGTCTGCTGCGGATATTGACAGTGTCGTGAGAGCAGGCCCAAAACGACCTCCAAGTAGTACAAACAAGTCGTGGATGCCCCGGCCTGTGGTTGTGAAACTCTTGCGCCGTACAAAACGCGATGAAATTCTTCAGTCAGCGAAGACCAGGCGTAACCTTACATCAGAATCAGTAGTACCTGGCACATCACAAAAGCTCTACTTCAACGAAAGGCTCACTAAATCAAATCGAGCCCTGTTCAAAGAGGCAAGAGAACGCACACGACTTCATAATTTTAGTTTCTGCTGGTTACGGAATGGATCTATTTACGCCAGACAGTCTGAAAAACAGCCAGCAATACATATACAATCTTACCTTGACCTCGACAAGCGCATAGGCCTCTCTTGCGGAGCAGCCTCAACCTCCGAAATGGGTTAATGCTTATAATTTCATTAGCAATTTAATCTCTTCTATAATTTTGATTATATACAGTTTTATGTTAGTTCTAATCCTTAGATATGTATACATCAATCTAATACTAAACAGCACTCCATTCATTGATACAAACAACACTCACACATCAGTATCACATTCAAACACACAAACTTTGCAAATCATAAATAATACACACGCGGTAGCAACACAGTCAGACTCACAAATTTCAGTAACACAGTCACACACACAAAGGTCAGAAACACAATCAAACACAATCAATCAACCACTATACCAATATACTGTCCCAGACACAAAACAAATCAACTCTTTCCTCGATACTGTAAACGACATTGACAATACAATTTCTATCGATTGTCAGACATGCGACCAGCTAGAAAATTGCAAAGAAATACTTATTAATACATACAATTTTAAAATTCTCTCGTTGAACATACGTAGCATACGAAAAAACTTTGATAAGTTCCTAGTGGCGTTCCAACGTCTTAAAATGAATATAGATATAGTGGTGCTTACAGAGTGTTGGCTCGGGAGTGAACCCCCAATAGG
Source organism: Plagodis pulveraria (assembly GCA_963890685.1). Lineage (NCBI taxonomy): Eukaryota > Metazoa > Arthropoda > Insecta > Lepidoptera > Geometridae > Plagodis > Plagodis pulveraria. The sequence goes on along the minus strand of OY982973.1, from coordinate 8,800,634 downwards.
CCAAATTACAGGTTATAACAGCTTCAGCACGCAAAAAATTCATAACAAAGCTGGTGGTGTAGTAGTTTATGTAAAAGACACTTGGAATGCCACAGTAAGTGAACCAGAATTTAAGGAGTCTGAATGTTTAAAAATTGATTTCCCCGAAACTGCCACAGTTTTTGCTATTTACCGTTCTCCATCATTCAAAAATATAGAAAAATTCTGCAACTCACTTAGTTATGCAATCGAAGAGCTTAAAAACGATGTTTCCGTCATCGTAGCAGGAGATGCAAACATAAACATAATAAGTCCACTAGATGAAGCAGCCAGCGAATACCTCTGCATGATGACAGAGTTAAAACTGCAACCAGCTATTACAGAAACCACTAGAGAAGATTCTTGCTTAGACCACATCTTTATTAGAACCAAAGCTCAAGAAATGGTAGGAGTCATCGGTAAAACCGATGTGACTGACCATTCTATTGTACTTTTAGGAGTAACTCTGACAAATGTAGCCCCAAAACAACAAAGAGACAGATCAATATTGAAAACAGACTACAAATCAGTAGCGAGAGAGCTTCAACAGATAGATTGGTCAACTATACTTCAAATTCAGAATGTCAACGATGCGGTTGACGAATTCAATAACATCCTAACGCTAATTATCAATAAGCACACGTCAAAAAAAAGAGTGTCTAGATCCCAATTTTCTCTGAAACCGTGGATCACTCCTGGCCTTATCAGGTGCATGAAACACCGTGATAAACTTCACGCAGAACTAAAAAACCATCCAATTGATTCTCCACGAAAACTGGTCTACCACAGATACAGGAATTTCTTTAACGATTTACTTCACAAACTTAAACATGACTATGAAAACCGAGAACTTGAAGCCAATAAAAACTGCCCGAAGGCCCTCTGGAAGACTATTAAAACAATAATTGACTTACCAAGGAAACAGTCGTCAGCTACCGAACTTCTCAAATGCAAATCAAACAGTCAGGACTCCGCAAACCACTGCAATCATTACTTCGCAAATGCTGGAGCTCAGCTTGCCAGTAATCTGCTTAAATCCTCTAACAAAACCGAAGCAGAACTGGCAGCAGACTCCAACAGCTGCTCTGAGCACCTGCAATTTTCTGACTCTTTCTTCTTACAGCCAACCGATGAAGTGGAAGTAGGCAAACTTATCGACAGGCTCAAAAGAGACAGCGCTCCCGGTCTTGATGGAATAAAACCTGCTCTAGTTAAAGCTATTAAATCAGAGATTTTAACACCACTCACACACATCTTTAACATCAGTCTATCAACTGGCACATTCCCATACCAATGGAAGCTGGCAAGTGTCCTACCAGTACATAAAAGTGGCTCCAAAAACCTTCCTGAGAACTACAGACCGATCTCCCTTCTAGCTACGTTCTCTAAAATACTCGAAAGAATAGTAAATCTTCGTCTAGTTGCGTTCTTAGAGAAACGTAATTTACTAGCAAAACAGCAGTATGGATTCAGAAGAGGAAAATCCACAGAGGACGCAGTCGAACTAATGGTCAGAAAAGTAGCTTCAAGTCTAGATAAAAGGCAAAAAACTATTGGTGTCTTTCTGGATCTTGCCAGGGCCTTTGACACCATTTCGGTGACAATCCTAATTAAGAAGCTTGGAAACTTAGGTATCAGAGGCTTGCCACTGAAATGGTTTCAAAGCTACCTTGGAGAAAGAAGCCAATGCATCAAAATAGGTGATAGCATCAGTGACACTCTTCCCATCAGATTTGGCGTACCTCAGGGTAGCGTACTAGGCCCTACCTTTTTCATTTTATATATGAATGATATTCACACAACATGTCACGCGAAGACAGACCTGATCTGCTACGCAGATGACACTGTGGCTCTCTTCTACGGCAGAACCTGGAAATCAGCATTTCAAAACGCAGAAACCGGCATGGCATGTATCAAACACTGGCTGGATTCAAATCTCTTAACCTTAAATCTAAGTAAAACTAAATACCTTTGTTTTCACAAGACTATAATATCTGAACCTGACTCCCGATTATGTCTTAAAATTCATTCAGCATGCAGTATGCCCTCCTGTAAATGTGAGGTGATCTCCCGGTCCCCCTCAATTAAATACTTAGGAGTCATAGTGGACGAACGTTTGTCATTTAGAGAACACATATCCACGCTAGGTAAAAGAACTCGCAAGCTTATTCATATCATGAGATCTCTTCGTAATGCCGCTAGTGAGCGTGTTCTTCGACTAGTTTACGTGTCTCTCTGTGAATCAGTTCTGTCCTACTGCATAACAGTCTGGGGGGGCGCCGGGAGCACTACTATGATAGAAGTGGAAAGAGCGCAGCGTGCAGTGCTCAAAGTCATGCTCAAACTGCCCTACCGTCATCCAACTACAGATTTGTACAAAAAAGTAGGAGTGCCAAGTGTGCGCCAATTGTACATACAGAGAGTCACCCTCGCAGTCCACCATAAATACCCCTACCTAGTAAGCACCAGTTCACCAAAGAGACGACCTCCACGTGCACAACCTCGCGTTAAAACTACCTTTGCACAACGTCTCCCAGAATTCAGATTCCCTTACATTTATAACAAAATTGATAAAACTTGCAAAATTCGAAACAAACGATTAAAAGAATGTAAAGCTATAGTAAATAAATACTTATGCACACTCACACATGACGATACAGAGAATTTGCTGAAATTTGACAATTAGCATCTATCACCAATGCTTTTGGGTACTTGTATAGAAATACATTCTCACACACACCCCATACAAAACACACTGATGAATATATTTTACCTTATACTCACTGTTATGGACCACACCTTAAACACACGTTTCACATACATACTACTCATATGCATACTTATAAATCTATTATACTCATTCGCACCATACATTCTCTCATACACCAAACACGATTACACACACGCTGTTCCAATCCTCTCTCGATCATTCAATAATTCGATTATAATTCTCAAAGCAATCTCGCTTAATGTTTTTACCGCACCATAAATATTTAAACACTATTTAACGCAACCATCGCGGGTCCTGCGATACAGGTTCGCCTAGTGCAGGACTCTCAAGCACTCTGTTAACCTTCCTAAATAAGTATTTTTTAAGAATTTTGTTACACTTTGTTTACTTTATTTATTAAGGTTAAGTATGTATTATTTTTGGTAATAAAAACTATTTCTATTTCTATTTCTATTTCTGTTCGTATCAACAAAATTGATAAACAAACCAACCTGAAGGGTGAACTACCCCTATCATCCTTTCGCAACCTTGAAAGGTCACACAAAAAAACATTTGTTATTTCAGCTGCAAATGCTTCAGTGCCTTTGTGTGTTGTGTGCAATGGGAGTCATCGCATCTACGATTGTGCTTCATTTCTGGCTAAGTCAGCAGAAGATAGATCTTCAGAGGCCATGCGCTTGAAGCTGTGCATGAACTGCCTACGTAAAGGTCATTTTTCGCAGCAATGCAGGTTGGGTCCTTGTTCTATGTGTAAAGGTAGACACAATACATTATTGCATAGGGATTCTTCTCCGGCTGCAAACATATCCAAGGTGCATACAACTACTGCTGAAGAGCAGATAACAAATGATAGCTTAGTCACTATGTCAGTCACTGCAAACATTAGTGTGTTACTCTCAACTGCATTAGTTGAAATTTATAATCCAAAAACCAACAAACATCATACAGCAAGAGTACTATTGGACAGTGGTAGCCAAACTTGTTTAATCACTGATCATTTTAAAACTAATTTACAATTGGTTCCACATCCAACTGCAGTTAATATTGTCGGTGTAGGTAATATACACACATCTAAAACAATACAACATTGTGTTGTCAAACTAAAATCAAATTGTAGCAATTTCGAAACACAAGTCAAGTGTCTGGTACTTCCAGAAATATCAGGAAATTTACCTAATAAATCAATACATATATCACATTTCAATTTGCCATCACATATCAAACTGGCTGATCCATTATTCAACAAATCTGCACCAGTTGACATGTTGATAGGTGCTGATATATTCTGGTCTCTTATTGAAGCTGAGCAAATTGATCTTGGTCCAAACCAACCAGTTGTACGTAAAACAAAGCTTGGTTGGATATTGGCAGGGCCTATATTTACACATGAAAAAACAACTCATAAATCTATAAGTTGTAATCACATAGCTATTCAATCCAACAGTGAGTGCATCTCAAATGATGCTCTAAATGATAATCTCACCAAGTTTTGGGAATTAGAAAATATTCCACAGAGTTTTAGTAAACATACTGATGAGGAAATTCAATGTGAAGCTGATTTTGTGAAAAACACATATCGCAATGATGAAGGTAGGTTTTGTGTAAGGCTACCACTTAAAGTTGAACCAGACTGTTTAGGTGATTCACTGCATTCAGCTAAATTACAGTTTCTAGCTTTAGAAAGGCGCTTATTAAAAAATCCAGATCTCAAACAATTGTACTTTGATTTTATTCAAGAGTACTCAGATCTTGGACATTTGTCACAAGTAAACTCAGTCGCAGTTGATTCATATTTCATTCCTCATCATGCAGTCTGGAAACCTACAAGTGAATCTACACGGTTGAGAGTAGTTTTCAATGGAAGTCAAAGAACTACATCTGGCTTCTCTATAAATGACTTACAAATGGTAGGGCCACATATATAAGACAGTTTATTCAATATATTGTTAAGATTTCGCCAATACACTTATGTTTTATCTGGTGATGTAGAGAAAATGTATCGTCAAATAGAAGTACAAGAATGTCATCGCAATTTACAAATGATTTTATGGAGGCAGAATATTACTGATCCTTTACGATTTTTAAGACTTAATACAGTTACATATGGTTATTCAAGTTCAAGTTTTTTAAGTACACGGTGCTTGTGGCAGTTGGCTCTGGAAGCCACTGACCCTAAGGTAAAGGAATTCAGAATGACTTCCTCGTAGACGATCTGTTGACAGGAAGTGATACTAGTAGTGAACTAATAAATATAAAAAAATCTGTTGAGAGTGTTTTATCGTCTGGTTGTTTCAATTTACGAAAATATCGTTCTAACTTACCAACTATTCTAGCTGAGCCAAAAAACACTCAATGTGATTTGACTATCAGCTCATCATCACACACTTTAGGTGTAGGATGGAACCCTAATGATGATATAATTCACTTTCCAATCAATTATGAGAGTAAAGTCATATCTCCTACTAAGAGATCAATATTATCAGACTCATGTAAAATATTTGACCCACTAGGTCTACTTAGCTTACTAACTATTATACCTAAAATTTTAATTCAAAGATTATGGCTTGAAAGGCTTGACTGGGATGAAGTAGTGCCTGAAGAAATAAGACAATCATGGTACTCATTCATACAAAATTTAAAATACTTGAAAACATTAAAAATACCAAGGCACGTTCAGTGCAAGTTGTCTGTGCATACTGAGGCACATATTTTTTGTGACTCTTCACAAGTAGCCTTCTGCTCAACCTTATATATTAGATCTACTGATGAAAGTGGTAATTTGATTAAAACTTTCGTAAGTAGTACACATATTTAAACAATTATGAAACCGATTTCACTTACGTTAGAACAGCCGAGTAGTTCGATCTCGACCGGTTTCGCGACCTTCAGAGTCGCTTCATCATGGAGTACGTACGCTCCCGACCGCGTCCGCGCAAGCACTGTTGTTTGGTTGCGCGGCGGCGGCGGCGGTGGCGGCGGAGCGGGCCGCGCGCGCTGCCGCTCGCCTCGCACGCTCCGTCGGCACCGTCGGCGGCGCCGGCACAGGTGCACTATCTTCATCGTCGTCACTGCTGTCACTTATAATCAAACTTCCCGTACACGCCGTACTAATTGTGTCTTGCGACAAGGTGTTTAATTGACTATACTGTGCGGTACTGTTCAGAACTGGTTTCCATGCTGGTGCCAACATCCATCCACGGTCGCGGTTGAAATTGGGATGACGGCCAATTTCTATAGCTTCCCGTACTTTCCGGGGTATGAGGAACTTCTCCCTTGCTAAGACGGTAGCCTTGTCAAACCTTAAAAAATGGCTCGCCTCTTGAGCGTGTTCTGCAACCGCGGATCTACTGATGTCCAAGTTCTTAACACTTTTTATGTGCTCAGTTAGTCTTGTTGCAATGTTACGTCGAGTTTCACCTATGTAACTTTTGCCGCAATCACAGGGGATCCTGTACACTCCTGGCACGTTTAATGGCTCCTTGTCCTTTGGCGTTCGGGAGCGTACGTACTCTATGATGAAGCGACTCTGAAGGTCGCGAAACCGGTCGAGATCGAACTACTCGGCTGTTCTAACGTAAGTGAAATCGGTTTCATAATTGTTTAAAGAAAGTGGTAATGTCACAGTTCGCCTTCTGTGTGCTAAGGCCAGAGTCGCTCCTGTTAAGCCTACCACTATTCCAAGACTTGAGCTGTGTGCTTGTTTGCTGGGAGGTCAACTTGCAGATGCTGTGTGTCGAGCACTACGATGTAATATCAAACGTAAGATTTTTTGGACATACTCATCCATTGCACTTTCTTGGCTTGGTATGAGATATGACAAACTAAAGACATTTGTAGCTAACCGGGTAGGTGCTATATTGGAATTAACCCAACTTCATGAATGGAGGCACATTTCAAGCAGCCAAAATCCTTCTGATTTGGCTACACGTCCTATGTATGACATAAATACAGATAAATATGACTTATGGTGGAACGGACCTGAGTTTTTGCGGGAACCTGAGCCTAAATGGCCCATTACAAGTTTGAACACCCACTTAAGTCCTATAGACGATTTACCAGAAATAAAGGCAGCTGTAGCCACTTGTAGCGAGGCAACAAAACAAACTTTAATAGATTTTGGAAAATATTCCAAGTTATCTTTCTTGCAACGGTCATTAGCATATGTACTACGGTTCATTTATAATTGTAAACATCCTTTTATGAAGCACACTGGTGTCTTGCAGCCGGACGAACTCACAAGTTCCTTCAATCATTTGGTAAAGCTATCGCAGAAAGAAACATTTGAAAAGGAGTTGGATACTCTTCGTTCAAAGCCATTCTTAACAGTAGGCCCCTTTGTCCCTTATCTTCATCACCCAATGATTTCAGTACCTTAACCCCAGGGCACTTCCTTATTGGAAGGCCATTAACATCACTACCCTCACCAGACTTGCAGCATGAAAACATGACCAGATTGGATCGCTTCCGACGGCTGGAGCTCCTTCGTCAACACTTCTGGAACCGTTGGAAAGTGGAATATATAACTGAATTACAACAAAGGCACAAATGGCGCACCCCTAGTAAGCCTTTACCAGTGGGAGACTTGGTGCTGCTGAAAGAAGAAAATACTCCTCCTATGCATTGGAGATTGGGAAGAATCACATCTATTTTTCCAGGCAAGGATGGCATTTGTCGAGTTGCAGAAGTAAAGACAACATCTGGTACCTATCGACGAGGGGTGAAGTACCTCTGTCCTCTTCTGGAACCAGCAGATGACACTACATTGGAATCTGAAGCTTCCAAGGGCCCCGAGTATGTTCCAGCGCATCAAACCATAGCGCTTGACAGTGTATCCGTGGACTGACAGGTTATTTAAGTGTAACTCAACATCAAAAACTTTTTTACCCTGTGCAACACCGCCCTCTATTCTCTCTGTTCAAAAATTTCTTTTCACCGATCCATGTTTTTTTTTTCACTCAACCTTTGTACGATTTTTATACTCACTTTCATCATAAGTAATATTAATAAAAAACACCACCTAAATGGAGTCAGAGTTTTAATTAATATGGAACCACAAGACGGCGCATCCAATGTTAATATACATAACAATAAATGCTAAGTAAAATGTAACAAAAAATTGTTTACTCTTTTAAAGTCATAGCGAATCCTTTTTTGCAGACTGTACCTGAGGGTTAGTGCAACGTAATCGACGCGAGGTGCAAACTTAGTTCGGTCGAGTAGTAATTTATTAGGATGTAGTATATATACCTCTATAAAGTATATCGATATCGATAGTTTTTTTTTTATTATTTGTACGTTTGTAATTTATTGTACCTTCCAATTTGGTAATCCTAATAAAAATTAAAAATAAGTATTTATGTATGTATTTTCAGCCAGCATTATATATAACTCGTATATTATATTTAATTTACTTACTTTTTACAGACAACTTACAAACCAGAAGCGTTCTAAACTCAAAAACATGCATGTAAAATCATAACCTACATCACAGTTAAAACACTTGGTATATAAAATACTAGCTTTCCGGGTCTATCTCCGCCTGCGTTATTTCTATTATCGCGCTAAACCTGTTATTGCGCTGTTGGACAAAAAGTACTCTATGTCCTTTTCCGGGTCTCAAGCTATTTCCATATCAAATTTTATCCAAATCGGTCCGGTAGTTTTTAAGTTTATTCGTGTCATACAAAAATACAAATCATTTCTCATTATAATATTAGAGTCGATGTCGAAACTTCGTTTGTATGGAAAGCTCTACGAAGATAATAACCTTTTTGCGTGGTGGAAGGGCATTTTGTGAATGCCCGCCTGGCTAGCGACCACCCTCAAGTAGAAAATCTGTCGCCAAACACCTAACAGTGTGTTCCGGCAGCAGTCGTTAAGAGCCAGAAAAATTACAGGCTAATGAGACCTCACAACTGGACGTCTCAGTGTGACGGGCACAGAGCAATTCGTCGTTGACGAAATGCGTCTGTTATAGGCAGAGGTTAGTCCATTTAACATCAGGTGGGCCTCGGGCTTGTTCCGTCACAATAACATAAAAAAAAATATTATTTGCATGCATTGGCTCCACGCGGCTCTTAGGCTGTCTTTAGAAAATTAGTGACTTCAAAACTTAACCTACATTTTCCTATCTACAAACACGTTCTATAACCCATTGAATCCACAATGTTCTCAAAACATATCCCCCCTACACGTATGCTCTGGAGACGCATAAAGTTGAATGGACCGAATTGGCAGAGCCTATACCGCTTGTAGTTTTCAGATCACATACTGTACACCAATATCCTTTGTACGATCATATTGACTTGCGCGCACTTATGCGCTTAACATGACTTTAAAATATGATTTTACAAGAACTTGGACAGAGGCATGTGTTAAGCATGACGAACCAGTAGTCAAAGTCTAAGTCACAATCATTTAATCAATTTGGGCGTCCACGACACTCTTATGAAGGTCAATAAAAGTATAGAGCCACTGCGGGAAGAACGGGCAAGAAACTTCTGAAGCAGTGATGGCTCAGTGGCATTCGCTATGGACGGCCGCGCAGCAGGTTCATGATTCTAATCCCGCCGCGGGCTTGAGCTTCACCGCATGGTGGAAGGGCATTTTGCGAATGCCCGCCTGGCTGGCGACTACCCTCAAGTAGAAAATCTGTCGCCAAGCACCTAACGTTGTGTTCCGGCAGCTGTCTTTGAGATCCAGTTAAATGACAGGCACATGAGACTTAACAACAATGTCTCAAGGTGACCGGCGCAGTGCAATTCGTAAATTGTGACGAAAGGCATCTGTTATAGGCAGTGGTAAGTCCGCTTAACATCAGATGGGCCTCGAGGTTGTTCCATAACAAAGACAAAAAAAAATTGGGGCCTTTCTATTTAACGTCTTTTAACAATATGTGTCAAACTATATTATACAATTATTACAATATTTGTTTAAATTACGTAGATGACAGGCGATAGCTTGGCAGAGGCGAAATTGTCCAACCATCACAAACCGTGTAGTAGGATTTCTGAATCGAAATGTTTTTCACGTACGAGTTGAATTTTTCTTCTGTGAGCGTGGTATTATATTTGGAAACTTTCTTATAAAACCACACACAACTACCTAAGAAGGATCTTTTATTTGTTTTTGCTAATCTTAAACCTAGCACTGCTATTATATCTTTATTCCAAGTGTTGTAGTCGTTATTGTTTACTCGTATTTCAATTTAAATTTTTTTTACGTATCATAATATTTTCAAATATATACAGACTCGGTAGAGTTACAATATCAATTTCTTTATAAAGATCCCTTAGAGATTCCCTAGGCTCCGTTTCATATATGGCTCGAATTGCATGCTTTTGTAAGATAAAGATTGTCCTACGTCTGTTAACTGCATGTGCAGCAGAACTTCCGCGGCAGTCTTCCAGGTAGATCATGTATTAGTATAACAATGGAGTGAATTATACAAATGGAATTAAACGTTGGTAAACTAGGAAAGTTGGTGATGTCACGTGTAACTTATTATTAAGAGAAAATACGGGTGGAAAGAAAAACGTATTCAAAATGGGAATTGTTAATCTAGGTTTAAATTGTCGGCAAACCAAGAAGTTGGCAACAGGTACGTAGATCTTCAATAGCTTAGCCCGGGTATAATCGACGTTCAGGCTTAAAAACAAAGCAAAATGGTCAAACAGCATGGTTTTCTCCATCTTATTAGGATTGACAAATTACTAAAGAGCTGATTAGTCGTGGTTTTAGGGACTGCATGGTCAAAATTATTCACATATAGCGAAAAAGCTTAAAGCACTCATAGCGAAGTTTACTTAGCTTTTGCTAACCGATCAGCAAAGTAAAGCCACGTCACCCGCGGTCATGAGTTGGATAGGTGACTGCTGGTGACATTACTACTGAGCGCTTCCGTGCTTCGGAGGGCACGTTAAGCTGTCGGTCCCGGTTGTTAACTTATGATGGCAGTCGTTATATCATGGTAGGGCATTTTGCGAATGCCCGCCTGGCTAGCTACCACCCTCATGTAGAAAATCTGTCGCCAAGCACCTAACGGTGTATTCCGGCAGCTATTCTGGAGAGCCAGTAGTTCTAGGTTAGCCTGAACAACATCTTCGTGAGATAGTGGTCAATAGCTAACATAAAAAAGGCATGAAAAAAATTAAAGTTAACGTGCTTTATGATGATTATGATCTTTAATATTAATAAGTTATTATTTTATAACGTAGCCAATTAAACCTTTACTTAGGTTAAAAAACTTTCTTCCGATTCCTACTAAAATTGCCCTTGTCAATTCCCTATTACTGCCAATTTTGGATTACGCCGATGTATGTTACCTCAACCTTAACGAAGATCTATTAAATAAGCTTGACCGTCTCCTAAATGTTGGTATTCGCTTTATCTTTGGCCTTCGTAAATTTGACCACATCTCGCAATACAGATCACAACTTAAATGGCTCCCCATAAGGGACCGAAGGAATGCCAGGATTGTGGGCTTACTTTATAATATACTGAATGATCGCTTTTCGCCTACTTACCTAAAAGAAGAGTTTATCTTTCTGGCCGATAGTCACAATTTAAACTTACGTTCTGCTGATTCCTTGCTTCTTACTACGCACTCCCACACTACATCTTTCATGGACAAATCTTTTATTGTTATGGCAGTGAGACTATGGAATCAACTCCCGGTCAATATCAGAAAATCACCCTCAAAAGCTACTTTTAAAAAGTCAGTTCACGATTTTTATTTGAGTAAAATTTCATTGTCAGGCCCGTAATATTATTCTAGTTACATTTGATATAATTTTCCCGCTTTATTCATTTGATTTTATTGTGAACATTGCTATATAAGTTTATTTTACAGCAATTTATATCAAAATTTATAAATATAATATTTAGCTATTATTATTATTTACTATCATATTTTATTTTACATTATGCATTTATTTATTATATGTAGTTATAGTTATCATAACAACTTATTTCTTTCTTTTTTTTTCTCTTCTGTACTTCTTGTAGTTTCCTTTTTGCATACTTAACCTATTTATTCACCCCTTGATGCACATACACCTTCTCAAACACCCTCGCTGGATGACTGGTAGACAATGCCTTAGCATTAAGTCCTCCTTTTGTATATTTTTTTTTGTGCAATAAAGTATTAAATAAATAAATTAATTAATTAAAATTATAGAAAAGAGTGAAGAATAATAAAGTGAATTGCAATTCTGGATATTTGTTACTTACAGATATAAACAATATTGACCGAGGCAGCCTGAAAGGCGAGCGAAGCGTGTCCGTTTCTAACTTCTGAAAATGATTTTGTATATCTGTCCGGATTCTCGTGAAATTATGTATGTTTTGATTTTGGCTTATTCGATATTTAATAATTGTCGAATCAGCCTTATGTGGAATTTTTAACCGTTGAGAATGGAATTGTACAGGGTCTCCCCTATTGCGAGGAAATTGGCATGGGCTATGCCAATTTCCTCGCCTGGGAATCACATCTTAGAGTCTTGCGGATCGCAGTAAAAGTTCTCAGTTCTTCAGAAGGCGCAACTTCCGGTACTTTTCTTTTTTTTTCGACCTACTAACCCGGTACCTCACGAGTAACCGGAAATATGGAGATTGGAAACATAAAAATACATTCCTTAGTCGCAGTTTTAACTCATAGAACCACTACTTATTCTTAATTCACTAGAAATGATCTCTTCCAGGATGATTAAAGGCATGGAAGTACTTTATATTAATAAATGAAACAAGACAATGACAAACTACAACGCAAGTGAAACCTGAGAGAAAACGGCAGATAATAATTGAGTGTTGTTCGTTACTATTAAAGCACTCTATCCAACTCAATTGGGCAGAGGATACAAACCATGCTCTCGTTGGACACCGGCCAAAGACTGTGGGTGAAATATGAGCCTTCTGCTATAGTTAACTGTTGGAGGCAACTGGGAAATAACTTAATATTTTATGAAGAAGATAACAGGTGATTTTATGAGTCTGTATCCTTATTTTGTAGGTTACTATTATTTGCTCACATAATTTAGTAATATTTTTTTTAATAAATAGTCAATATAGCTAAGTTTTTATTGTGTTATACTGACGGAACAAAATCTAGACCTACCTGATGTTAAGCGGACTAACCTCTGCCTATAACAGATACATTTCATCACAAGTCACGAATTACACTGCGCCCGTCACTTTAAGTAATAATATCATATCATATGCATGTAATTTCACTGGCTCTCAAGGACAGCTGCCGGAACACACCGTTAGGTGCTTGGCGACAGATTTTCTATTTGAGGGTGGTCGCTTCCACCATGCGGTGAAGCTCAAGCCCGCGGTGGAATTCGAACCGTGGACCTGCTGCGCGGCATTCCATAGGCAATGCCACTGAGCCAGCACTGCTTCACAAACACAGCTAGCTTTAACTATGAATTTATTTTTAAAATAGGCGATAGTTTATTTTTACCAAAACTCAAATGGTAAGTAAAGACTCATTCGAAAATTATAAACTGCATAATTTCCCAGTTTCCTAGAATGGAGACTGGTTTTCAAAGACAGCTAGCAGAACACACCACTAGGTGATTGGCGACAGATTTTCTACTGGAGGGTGGTAGCTAGTCGGCAGGCATTCGCAAAATGCCCAAATACCATGTACTAACGACTGCCACCCTAAGCGACAATACACACCAAAATGGCAGCGGCCGGTAGCGCAGCGGCCGGTAGCATAGCGGCCGGAAGATTTACTGTCAAACCATTTTCGACTTTGTTTATATCACTACAATGTATGTGATGCTATGCTTATCAACTGTATGCAGTCAATATGTTCGAATAACTTCTATTTCTGGGCTAGAAATTACCCAGCCCAAAATACAAGTTCATTAGGGGAGAGGGAGATTTAGGTTGGTGTGTAAGAGATGGTTTGAAAGATTAGTTAGGTCGTATAAAAAGAAGAATCCATTGGAATCTGTGTCTCGGTCTGTATGGAGCTATTAAACAAGAAGAGAGGGTCTGGGGTAAAGGTGAGCAGCGAGCACCAGTAATTACAACAATGTATAAAATATTTCCTTCGTATATTTTACTTTTTTAGACAAAGTTACTCAACCAGATGTTCATCTAAATTATCTCTTGCTTCTATCTTTTTCTAAATTAATATTTCTGTTGCAATAAAAAATAGCTTCCAAAGAGTGAATGTGGTGTGGACATCTATATATAGTTATATAAAAGAAAGTCGTGTTAGTTACACTATTTATAACTCAAGAACGGCTGAACCGATTTGGCTGAAAATTGGTGGGGAGGTAGCTTAGAACCAGGAAACGGACATAGGGTACTTTTTATCACGTTCCTGTGGGACGTGACATAAAACGTAGTATATCAAAACTCAACTGACATGGAATAACGAAGCGCACGTAGCGAAGTTTACTTAGCTGTTCTCAACCGATCAGCAAAGTTAAGCAACGTCGCACGCGGTCAGGAGTTGGATGGGTGACCGCTAGTGACATTACTACTGAGCGTTTCCGTGCTTCGGAGGGCACGTTAAGCCGTCGGTCTCGTCTTAGGATGGTAGTCGTTATAGCATGGTGGTAGGGCATTTTGCGAATGCCCGCCTGGCTAGCTACCACCCTCAAGTAGAAAGTCTGTCGCCAAGCACCTAACGGTGTGTTCCGGAAGCTGTCCTTGAGAGCCAGTACTTCTAGGTTAGCCTGAACAACATCTTCGACCACATCATCACTTACCATCAGGTGAGATAGTGGTCAAAGGCTAAACTATCAGGCATAAAAAGAAAAATAAAAAAAAATAAAAATAACAAAACGTAACAGGCAGGAAAACGAAAAATGTATCAGTAAAACATCAGTCTAGCTGTTTATTTGTTAAAAATAGAATAACAAAACGCAACTGACGGCTAAACTTAATCATGATACAATAATATGTGTTCTTGGATCATGAACTTAATGTTGTCTATGGTTAAGTACGGTTGGAAATTTGACAATTATAAATTTTGAAGATGACTGGTCGATGTGTTCATTATGAGTTTCTATTAGCTTACTGCATCAGCGGGATTGTCCACGAACACAGCCTCCTCCATTAAGGAGGGATTTGCCATAATCTCCACGCTTGGCAGGCGTCTTACGGATCGCAGTTTAAGATATCAGTTCCTCAGAAAGCGCAGCTGCCTACCTTCCGGCATTTTACCTTTAGTCGTCTCTTACGAAACCCACAGATAGCAATGGGGGAGGGGACATTCTAGCCCGGCAGCTCACGGGCATCTATTTGCTTATTGTGCCGATGTTATCATTAACAATGCCACGAATCTTTCCCAACAAAGCTGTAATGCAACAAGGATTAGAAACATAGCAAATGAAAGGACTGAAGTAGAAACTGCACGTGAAGAGCGCCGCGTTAGCATGGCTCGACTTCGTGCTTCTCAATCACAAGAGCAAAGCGAAGCAGCCCGTGAAACGGCTCGGTTGACAATGCGAAATCGTGGAGCAAACCTCAGAGATCACCAACTAGATAATTGTGATACGATTACAGCACATGTTCACGGGTTGGAAGACCATCTTATTTGTTCTTGCGCCTGATAATAAAACGAAAAATGTCGTCTATCACTAGGTGCTTCACTGAATAGTGCAACCCATGCACCATAATACATGGCCAATAAAGATTCATTAAAATGTGTGATCTTTTTATTTATATTTAATATCCTATGAAAAATTGAACCTAATCAAATCCAAAATCTGCTCATTTATTGCCTCTAAGGCGGAACAAAGTTCGCCGGGACAGCTAGTATTATATAAATATAGCTGGTACATAGTTTCATCATAGATGAAGATTCATATTAATATATTAACCGTTCAAAAGTACAAGAATAGATATAAAAGACAACACCACAAAAATTTGCTAACAGTACTGTCACATATCGTAACGCAACTGTAGTTCTATTATTGCCTTATTTGATCAACAGCAAAGCACTTTATAACATGACTTACGCCTTATGTATTTGTATATGTATTGTGTAAGAACATATTTATAATCTATATTGTATTGTAGATATGTTTAAATATCAATACCTACTAATAAGTATATTGTACACCGCCATCCCTTGTCAAACCTTGCTCCTCTGCATTCAAAGGTTGTCTGGAAGAGATCGCTTTGAGCGATAAGGCCGCCTATTGTCCACTGTTATAATCATAATATTTTTATTTTGGTTAAGTTTAAGGTGTTCAATAAAGAGTTAATCTATCTATCTACGTCGCCGTTTTGAATATCGTAAAGATTTATAAGTGTTTGAAGTGCACTTAGAACTCTTTGAAGCAGCAGATATTGCCTAGTCGTTCTTAGCCGATCAACTATGTTAAGCAGCGTTCGCTGCGGTTATTACTTGATTGCTGATTGGGTGGTTGCTAGTGTCATTCCTTCTTGAACGCATTACGTGCTTCGGTGGGCCGGCTCGTTTGTTTTCTTAGGCCCGATTCCCACCAAAGAGACAGCGCCAGTTTTTCGGTGAAACCATTTTCGACTTTGTCTCTATCACTACAATGCATTGTATTTCTTGGAAGTCTTTTATAAGTCGCGCGTCAGCCCCCGGCCACCGATATTTTTTTCATCGTATACTTACTATTGACTGAATACAGTTGATAAGCATAACATCACACCTTAAATTTAGAAATATTTAAATAAATCAGAATTTCATCAAATACCTACATAAATTTATCTTAGGTTCCTAAAGTTAAAGCTAGAATAAATTTGCACCCACCCATATCTTCTTATGAAAATAAAATAAAGGGAAAAACACCTGGTGAGGTCACCAAGGTAAGGTGAGCAGGAGTGCCTTCTGATGGACTGCGATCCCCAAAGCGCCTGCCAAGCCTGGGGATTATGACAACTCCTACATACCAATCCCAGAATAGATACTAGGTACGTATGACAGCGCTGCAATTTCAATTCATTCCATTACTTGTAAGACAATTGGACAGTCGATACAAATTGAGCTTAGTTGGACCCTGGCCAAAGCCTGTTCATGAAATATGAGATTCCTGGGTAGTTACAGTAGACAATGTAACTTTAATACTTTCGCTACTAAAACACATAGTTTTAATAAATTGATCACTTAATATCTTCTGGCAGCTAGTATCTTATGAAGACCTGCAGGGCGATTTGTAGCTTGACACTGGTTGCCACATTCACGCCATTTTGAAATATTTCCAAAACTGAATCTACATAAAAATCCACACAATAATTATCGTACCTTACTTTATTATATATTTTCGAAGCAGTGATAGTTCAGTGGTATTAGCTACGGACTGCCGCGCAGCAGGTCTATTATTCGAATCCCGCAACAGGCTTGAACTTTACCGCATGGTAGAAGGGCATTTTGCGAGTGCCCGCCTGGCTAGTGACCACCCTCAAGTAGATAACCTGTCGATGTCGTTCCGGCAGCCTTCCTTGAGAGCCAGTAATTCTAGGTTACCTCTGTTAACAACTTCGACCACATCATCAATTACCACCAGGCGAGATTATGGCTTCGGAAAATAAAAAAATAAAAAAACATCTCATATTGTTTCATTAAGTTCAGCATCTTAAAATTATGTTGAGAGCATATTGAAATCTGATATCAGTTTATTATTAGGCACTTTTTGTGATATTTAGTACTAGGGGCCCACCACGGCTTTGTACGGGTATTTAATAAATAATATAAATTGAAACGCATAAAATTAGTTATTGTGACATAAATGTAATAGCTTTAACATTTGATATATGATAACATATGATATTCCGCTTTTTTTGTAAATATTGTTTTTAAATATTCCTTTTTTGTAAAATTGTAGTACTTCACTTTGCTCTATTATATCAACAATGTCCGCAGCGTACTCGATTTATCGATTTATTTGTTTTTTTTTTTACACTGGGTTACATAATCGAAGTTTTTATACGGATCCCAAAGTTTTTTTAAATATTCTATAGCCTATGTTCATCAGGGATATTGTAGGATTCTAATGGTGAAAGAATTTTTCAAATTTGTCCCGTTGTTTTTAAGTTTATTCTTTACATAGAAAAATACAAATCTTGCCTGTTTATAATCTAATATATAAAATTCTCGTGTCACAGTTTTCGTTGCCATACTCCTCCAAAACGGCTTGACCGATTTTGATGAAATTTTTTGTGCTTATCCGGTATCTATGAGAATCGGCCAACATCTATTTTTCATCCCCCTAAATGTTTGGGGGAGTCCACCCTTAAATTTTTTATTTTATTTTTTGGACTAAAATTTTTTAATTTCTATTTTTTTATGATACAACATACAAAAATACATACAATCCTCAATTTTCACCCTTCTACGATCAACCCTTATTTTTTAAATTATTTATATGGCAAAACAACGTTTGCCAGGTCAGCTAGTATTAGTATATATGTAGTCTTTTCAAAAACAGAGTGGTTTTGTCCAAAAGGAGAACTAACTTTACGAATTTTAAATAGAAATCCGCCTCTGCTCACTGCAAATTGTCAAACTCATCTATCAAGAGATGTCATATCGTCGTGTTGTTTTTGTTGAGTTAATTTGCTTGTACACATTTGTGTTGCAATATTACGCAATTTATTAAATTGAGATATTTGTTTGAAAAAACTGCTGAAACCTTAGAAAAGTTAACACAGTTCCACAAGACAAATATTATATAGTATTAATTTTTTGAAGCGCTTGTAGCGAAGTTTACTTAGCTGTTCTCAACCGATCAGCAAAGTTAAGCAACGTCGCGCGCGGTCATGAGTTGGATGGGTGACCGCTAGTGACATTACTACTGAGCGTTTCCGTGCTTCCGAGAGCACGTTAAGCCGTCGGTCCCGGTCGTCGTCTTAGGATGGCAGTCGTTATAGCATGGTGGTAGGGCATTTTGTGAATGCCCGCCTGGCTAGCTACCACCCTCAAGTAGAAAATCTGTCGCCACGCACCTAACGGCAGCTGTCCTTGAGAGCCAGTATTATTAGGTTAGCCTGAACAACATCATCATATCAGATTTGGAGTTTGTAAACGAGTTTTTTTACCTGGGTTCACTGATCACTGATCAAGGAGGCTGCGATAGAGAGATCCGAAGCCGCACGCAGATGGCCAAAACAGCAATGAGCAAAATGGATAGGATCTGGCAAAATAGTAAAGTCTCCAATATCACAAAGAGGAGACTCGTGAGATCTCTGGTGTTCTCGATATTTCTGTACGGATCCGAATCATGGTCAATTCGCGCAGTAGACCGAAAAAAGATCGAGGCTTTCGAAATCTGGTGTGAATGTTGCGCATACCTTGGACATCAAAACGAACAAACATATCTATTCTGGACCAACTTAAGATCGAAACCAGATTATCTACAATCTGCTACCAACGAGTTCTAAGATGCTTTGGTCATATCGCCCGGACTCAACCAGATAATTTGGACAAGCTGGTTATAGTAGGAAAAATAGAGGGGAAAAGGCCACAGGGTAACTCACCTACCCGTTGGTCCGACCAAATTAAGGCCACGGGACTTACCCTCCCTAACGCCCTGAGGCAAGCCGAGGACAGAATGGTGTGGAAGCAGCTGGTAAACGTCTTTGTTGAAACATTTCAAGACGGGCACGACCTTCAGACATGAAGAATACGACGAAGAAGAGAACAACATCTTCGACCACATCATCACTTACCATCAGGTGAGATAGTGGTCAAAGGCTAACCTATCATGCATAAATAAATAAAAATATTAGGTATCCAGTTTTAAAGTGAGAACACAGCTTAAAACCTCATTATATATCTGCAAAAGATTACAGGGCGTCTGACTGCTATGACTGATATTTATCAGTGTATATATGCTTTATTCAAATGTAATATATAGTTTTGTACACTATCTTCAGTGCTGAATTTTAGAAAATGTATATGATGTTGCATTAATTCCCGTAATTATATGTCAATGAAGATAATATCTGCTCTTTAATAGCTTTAATAATTTTTCTTTTGCTTTTATTTTATGTAAATGTAATAACATATTTTATTTTCAGAAAGCTGCTACACTGTGATAAAAAAATGCCACAAGTTCCACACGACTAATGTGTGAAATAACTTGTTGAAATCGGTACTATGATGCTTCAAAAGTAGCTATTATCACAATATGTGCGCATAGTACCGACTTCGACAAGTTATTTCACAAAATTTTCACCATTTTTATTGACCCTTACTACTTGCGGGATTGATTGTCATTCACTATCAATGAATATATCATCAAGATAGGAACATACTTTTCAGTTATTGAGTGTGACTCAAATAGTGTAACTCAAAAACAGCTTGACCGATTTTGATGAAATTTAAATGGAAACACACGGCAAGCATCAGCTTTCGAATAAAAAATTATCACTAAAATCGGTTTACCCAGTCATAAGGTCTGAGGTAACAAACACAAAAAAACAGACGAATTGAGTACCTCCTCCTTTTTTGAAGTCGGTAAAAAATAATTATCAATGATTTTGACAAGTGTGCTATGTAACAAAATTATATAGATGACAATGGCATACTATATATCTGCCTACCCTTTAGGGTAATACAGGCATGACGTTCACAACGGATTCCAAACATTTCGGATCAGGAGGTTTTGGAAGCTAATAATAATAATAATAATGTTTTTATTTCAGATAACTAAGATCCATACAATGTTAGTAAACTTATGCTATGTGTTAGTTACGTAATAAATATAAGAGATACTAATAAATTATGAAATTGTCTTCACCCCCTCGTAGTAGGTATAAATACCTACTCCACCAGTACACGAACGCAATGCCTGAAAAAGGGGCCGTTCCACCTGCTAGAAATTGTACTTAGGATGCTGTTGGTACTCTAGCATAGCCGACATAACAGTGATGCTACTTTTTTACCCATACAAGCATGGAACCCGTCAAAGCGTGCTTCGGCAAACATGTGGGATATTATTATACTGGGCACGAAGGGTGTTAACGGGTTTTTTAGTGTACGTAGTCCATAGGCTACTCGTATAGAAAGTCTGGCAGTATGACTTGAACAGAGTGATTTTTACTTCCGTTGAACAACACTAAGCTAAGCACTTCATCAATTTAATTTCATCCCATCACTTGTGAGACAATTAGACGTTGTGACAATTAGACAAACCGCGCTCGCGTTGGACACTGGCCAAAAGCTGTCCGTGAAATATGACACTCCTGGATTAGTGTCGTTGACACTTGAAAAAACATGTGCCTTATGGATTAGTGCTTTTGGATTTAGCTGAGAATGAGTTGGTTCCGTTTTTTATTGCCGATAGGTTGTCGTTTGATCTAATCTCACTTATAACTGAGCTGTTTCTATGTTATTTCTCTTCTCGAGAAAGACACGTAAAGCATACCATCATTTACATACACATTATTGACACAACGATCCAACTAAGTATGATGTGATATATGCCAACTGATAGTGGGCTAGAGCATTTGGACTCCCTATGAGTCCAAATGCTTTTACTGTAGTAGCTGTAGTATTGTAGTAGCTGTAGTGTTGTATATAGTTTGTAGTATTTGTTTAATAAAGGCATACCGCCAGAGAAAAAAAAAACTAAGTATCAATATCCACTTAAGAGTAAAGTTCTCGGAGAGCTTTCTATACAAACATAGTTTCGTTATATTTTAAATACTAAGTGTTCAAACTCTGTACTGTATCAGCTTGATCGTCCACTGCTGAACACAGCCTCCTCTATTAAGGTGGTATTTGCCATAATCCCCACGCTTGGCAGGCGGCTTGGGGATCGTAGTGTAATATGGCAGTTTTTCAGAAGGCGCTGCTGCCCACCTTCCAGTATTTTTCCCTTAGTCGCCTCTTACAACGACCACGGGATGATTTGGGGATGTGCAATTCTAACCCGG
The DNA here is from genome assembly GCA_963890685.1 of Plagodis pulveraria. Classification (NCBI taxonomy): domain Eukaryota; kingdom Metazoa; phylum Arthropoda; class Insecta; order Lepidoptera; family Geometridae; genus Plagodis; species Plagodis pulveraria. The sequence goes on along the minus strand of OY982973.1, from coordinate 8,779,009 downwards.
CACCCCATGGTTCATGGTTCAAACTCGGTGGCTCAAAGTGTTATATGCATTTTTCTGAGCCTAGTATATATGCTTCTGGTCAATTATTTTTCTATTAATTATTTATTTTATCCCTAAATGTCAAAATATCAAATCCCATTAAAACTATTTCTGGATTTATTTTTGAAAATACCTAATTTTTACGGAAATTTGGCTAACCCGAAGCATAGATATTAGGCTCAAGGACATACACGCTAAGTTTTACCGAATAAAAGTTGACGAAACCGATCTCGAGCTTGTTCCGCCACAATTACATTAAAAAAAAACTATGTCTTAAAGTGACGGGCGCAGTGCATGCATGACTTGTGATGAAATGCATCTGTTAAAGGCAGAGGTACGCTTAACATCAGGTGGGCCTCGAGCTTGTTCCGACACAACAACATAAAAAAAAGGATAGTTAGTATATTTGCCTTAAACCTGAACACGAAAACAGCGGCTGGGTATATGAAATTGGCAAAACAACGTCGACAACAAATTGAATTGGGCACGTGACACCATCGTAGTACTCTGTCCAAACTGGGCGAGCTTTTATCTATCAAAGCCTAGATGCTAGCTTTTATTAAATTGGTTTGCGGACCTACATAAGGCAGAAATCACACTAAGGCAGACTGAAAGGTCGTAGCGCATCAAGAATCAAAGTGTCCATACTTTATTATGTACTCGTAAATGATACGTAGCATAAGAACTGTTTTTTTTTATGTTATTGTGACGGAACAAGCTCGAGGCCCACCTGATGTTAAGCGGACTAACCTCTGCCTATAACAGATGCATTTCGTCACAAGTCACGAATTGCACTGCGCCCATCACCTTGAGACATAGTTGTTAAGACTACTAGTAGTAGTACTAGTTGTTACGGACACACCGTTAGGTGCTTGGCGACAGATTTTCTCCTTGAGGGTCGCTAGCAAGGCGGGCATTCGCAAAATGCCCTTCCACCATGCGGTGAAGCTCAAGCCCGTGGCGGGATTCGAACCATGGACCTGCTGCGCGGCAGTCCATAGCCAATGCCACTGAGTCATCACTGGTTCAAATTGAGTCAATAGGGTTTGTAAAAGTTACAAAAGAGATCAAATTGGCATTCGTTATCTAACTGTTCGTACCTACAGCACTGTTCTGATAATTTTGCTGTTTTTGCTAACTAATAATTTACTACTATACTGCACAGTATCAGCCGGATTGTCCCCTGCTGAAAACAGCCTACCCCATTAAGGTAAGGTTTGCCATAATCCCCACGCTTGGCAGGCGTCTTGGAGATCGCTGTTTAAGATAGCAGTTCATCAGTAGGCGCGGCTGCCCACCTTTTTGTATTTTACCTTTAGTCGCCTGTAACGACTCCCACAGGTAGCAATGAGAGGAGGGAAATACATCCTGGCACCCCGCGGGGTTTAGCTACTTAAAATATACACAAATTTATATTAATTAGATAGAAATCGTTATAATTAAAATAAAACATGCGCTTAACTTCAATTGTTATATAAAATGGTTTAATTGACACAAACAAAGAGTTTAAATAAGCGACATGCTAAAACAGAAATTCAGTACCTACCTACATTTAACAGCGTAACTAAAAACTGAACCTAAGCGATTAAACCCTTCAAATTCAAATATGTATATCAAACTCGGAGTTGTCAGAAAACAATCACAAAAGCTCGACTGTCGGTCAACGTTGAACCCCAAATGTGGTTATAGATGCTATTATTGCTTAAAAAAAACTATCCGAACGCACTAGTAGAATAATAGCCTCATGTGTCTGTAGTTGTGTCGTGTTTTGTGACGTTAGAAATAATATTGTAAATTTAATTTTGGAGGGTGGAAATGCCTTCGTACTGCATATTGGGTGGTCTATATACTGAGGTGGTGGAAAGGGATGTGTGAGGCTTGAACCCATTAAACCCCTCCCCCGTGAGCAGTCCTCCGCCTAGGTGGGGCAAGATAGGGTCACGTTAGCATTGACCATCTTGCCCCGGTGGTAGGCGTGAACTCAATCCGGCCTCTGCGCTCTGTAGCTGGGCGACCTTGCTCATCAAGGCCGCCCCCTCAAACGTGTGGGGCCTTGCAAGCCGGTGGAGAATCCCCCGACTCTCCTCCAGTGATACCAAAACATATTGTACCTAGTTTACATAAGTGTAACCGAGTGTAGGTATGATTGTTGTAAGTTGGATGATATATTTAGACGACCTTATGAAACAAACGTGCGTGCTATAACCACTCGGCTACCATTGCTTGAAGCAATCTATGAATTCCGGTGCCGCAAAACCATGGTTTGATTCCCACCGCCGCTAGCTTGATCTTCCGCATAGCGGGAGACCATTTTGCGAAGGCACGCCTGCCTAAGTACCACCTTCAAGTAGAAAATTTGTCGCCAAGCATCTAACAGTGTGTTCCAGCAGCAGTTCTTGAGAGCCAGTTAAATTACAGACTCAACAACTGTCTCAGGTTGACGGGTGATATCACCTCCGGAGGTGTGTGGATTCAGCGCGGGTATGTGTAAAATTTTGAAGATGCTTGTGGGAGACAGGGAGTGAGTATGTTATAATCACGAGTAAAACTATGTTATATGTCGTTCTCTATTAAATTCACGACGCTTCGATTATTGTCATGCCTATTTACATAAGTGACAGTTTACACTAGTGTGACTTAGTCTAACTTGTTTTCTGGCCCGACTTTTATGTTAACTAAACTGAAAATATAGTCAACAACTATCAGAAACCAATCCTAGCTCAGTTTGAATATTGATATACAAATTTTTAGAACGCATAACTTTCGCCTCGAGCGAGGATTGATTTGTGTCATCCAGCTATATTCGTAACTGAGATCGCGGGTAAAAATTTTAAACGGCTGTAAGAGATGGTGCGCCCTTTCAATTATTAGACTTCGTCTAAACAAAATAAATGGATAATGATGTCACTAACCTATTGATTTTTTTATACAGCGCATGCTAGGCACATATTCTATTGTATTATTTACCTACTGTATCTTAAAATTTAGAGCTCTAAATGTCAAATCAAATCATATATTTATATATAGGTTACTATGAGGCATAAAAAAGCACCTGGCTTAAATCTAGATGATCTGATAAAAATGACTAGACAAGATCTGGGTGGCTACTTCAATCATAAAATAATAGCTGGATACAAATCTAACATATTCTTAGCTAGTTTTTCACCGCTGAGTTGCCTTAAGATATCCATTGGTGACTCGATTATGCTTCGTATTTACACTATACTTAATAACAGTAGCTGAATTCGAGAGCATTCTTACTAAAACACTGATTTGTAACGGTTTTCTTTGAAATCAGTTCCTGGGTTGTGAATCACAACTGGTCTATATCTTCCCATTCGATGATTGTTACAGCGAAAACTCACTATAGGGAAGAATGCGCCAAATGCGTAGCATTCAGACTGCGTGCCACTGCCGTTAAGCTTAGTTTTTGTCGTGATATCTACTCTGTGAGCGCGTAAACGCAATTTTGTATGGCTAACTCATTAACGCGCAGCCAGAGGCGCTGTGTTTTAGCGATAAAAAAAACCGTCGTTCATCTCGTGGCGTTCCATGTAAAAACTTACTACCACTGATGAAGTAGCGAATTTGCGTTTTTTTAGGGAATATTGTAGTATTTACTCAACTCGAATGGATGCAACATTATCATGTTTATATTTTTTTATTGCCTATGCTAGCCATTGGCCACAATCTCAGCTGATGAATAGTAAGTTTCACCAGGTAGTATCTTCAGCAAGAGGCCGTCTAGGTGGGTACCACGGTCACAGTTCTATCTGAAAGAAATAGTTGCCAAGCAGTGTTGTGCTAAGGCGTAAAGGGCAATAAAGACGACTTGTATATCTTATCACTTCATGACATAAAAAGTGAGAACTGACACATAAGGGTCGCTGCTGGACAAGCTGTTGGGTGCTTGGCAACCGATATTCTACATGACGTTGGTAGCTAGCAGGCAGGCATTTGCTGCATGGTCTACCACAAAGCCAAGTGTCGGAGTTTTTAGATACGCGCCTCCGACGAAGCCATGTTATGTGTCAGCTTCTTATAATAATACCCTACTGACAATTTATATATGGTACACATTCTTTTTGTTACGAAATATCGTTGCAGGGACGTAAGAGGAATATTATATTGTAGTTTATTAGATCGGAATTCTAAGAGAGTAGAGATAGCTTATGTAAAAATAGCGCACGTTCTCGATACGTCGTATACGTTGTTTTAGTTGATTTTTTTTCAGCTGATAGCTACGATTGAATATGTGAAGAAGTGTAACTCTCATACAGTTACAGCTTTCATTTCAGAATCATCAAGTTGACAATAACAAAACACGCACAAACTTCCAAATTCAATTGAATGGGTTAATTGGCGCTTAGAAATGCATCGAGAAACTGGGTTACTTTCTCGAAGCATCAAGGTAACATCGTTGTGCCGTGCGCTATACTTTTTCAGCCACGCCCGCCGCGTTAAGGTTTTCGTTCTGCTGTATTGAACTTGACTTATATCTCTTAACATGTTTATGCGTAGGCCAATAAACTTGCTTTTTATCACTAACTTAATAATTTGGATTAAGACTGTCTGTGAGTCTGCAATGACTTATAGGTTGTCGAAATCCTTTTTTTGTAGTAGCTGTAGTGTTCTATATAGTTCGTAGTATTCTGTTAATAATGGCATACTGCCGGTAAAAAAGAATTTAAAAATAAATTATGATACGATCAAGCTAAATAGTCAAAGCCTGGAGAGGGAACTCACTGTCATGATCTGCTGCGCAAACACCGTTGGTTGCTTGGCGACAGATTTTCTGCTTGAAAATGGTAGCTAGACATGCGGGCGTTGATAAAATGCCCTACGATGACGCAAAAAAATAAGTGGATGAGTAAAATACTGGTAACACTGATTTATAATGTAGTTTTGAATATGTTGCCTGTTCCAATGCCTAAGAGAGCATTATATTATACATACATTATATATCAGTGTTACCAGTATTTTCTATTATATATTTCGAGCACACAGAAGAGTCAAGACCTCCTGAGGATGCTTCGTATAGAACCGAAACGCGTCGAAAATTCTTCCAGTTTGGCTATGTGACGTTGATCATGTCGGCTTAACACCAGAATTTAGTTGTAATTTTCACTAGATATATTTGTATAGATAAGTGTTTTTCTAACATATTCATTTAATGTTTTCTTTAAATATTAATAAAATATTTGTTATTATTACATGCTAATTCAAATAACTCTGACCTCCCATTATTATGGTCTGACTTCCACTGGTTAAATCGTGCTTGTGGCATAATGTACAAATTTTTCTCGCAATATGTAAAATTTTTATGAATGTAAAGTCATGTCACTGATTAAACAATTAAATGTTACAATTTTCCAAACGCTATTATATTCACAGCAGCTTTAAAGAAGCGCTCGTAGCGAAGTTTACTTAGCTGTTCTTAACCGATCAGCAAAGTTAAGCAACGTCACCCGCGGTCATGAGTTGCATGGGTGACCGCTAGTAACATAACTACTGAGCGCTTCCATGCTTCGGAGGGCGCACGTTAAGCCGTCGGTCTCGGTTGTTGTCTAAAGATGGTAGTCGTTATAGCATGGTGGTAGGGCATTTTCGAATGCCCGCCTGACTAACTACCACTCTCAAGTAGAAAATCGGTCGCCAAGTACCTAACGGTGTGTTCCAGCAGCTGTCATTGAGAGCTAGTCCTTCTAGGTTAGTCTGAAGAACAACTTCGACCACATCATCATTTACTATCAGGTGAGCTAGTGGCATAGAACATATAATAATACGCTAGTGGTCAAAGGCTAACCTATAAGGAATAAAAAAAATATCATCACATCAACTCAACATATAATGCATTTATCATTTTTCGCCCAAACCATTAAACTTTGTAGTGTTACATTGTGCAGTGATTTGAATTTCAAATACAGAAAGGAGCATAAAAAACACATTATTCACAGAGATACAGATTTATGAGGTTCACGGAAAGGCCTTCATTAAGTCAATCAATAAAATTTGAATAAATAAAACCTTTCATAATATTATACTGTTTGATCCTTTACTCGCTGCGGACCTAAAACGCAGTGCCCCTAATCGCGGTATGCGTAAAACCAAACGGGAGGTTTTTTTTTATTTAATTATAACGAGACAAGCTTGAGGTCCACCTGGTGTTAAGCGCACTAACCTCTGCCTATTACGGATGTATTTCATCACAAGTCATGAGTTGCACTGCGCCTGTCACCTAGATACATATTTGTTATGTCTCATGTGCGTATAATTTCACTGGCTCTCAAGGATGGCCGTAAGACACCGCTAGGTGCTTGGCGACAGATTTTCTACTTGAGGGTGGTCGCTAGCCAGGCGGTCATTCGCAAAATGCCCTTCCACAATGCGGTGAAGCTCAAGCCCACGGCGGGATTTGAACCATGGACCTGCTGCGCGTCAGTCCATAGCCAATGCCACTGAGCCATCACTGCTTGAAACATTGTAAATTACCATGATCACATTCCACTAGCTGAACCACCTAATCGTTTGCCCCCATATCCCATAAACAAAAAGAAATTTTAAATTTAACTTTTATTCCCATTTTCCACTGGTGGCAACAAGGAATGACCCGGTGACCCCTTACTTCTTTTTGGGAATATCTTATTAAAAACAAGCTTTATAAAACAAAATTGAAAATATCTGATCTCGAAGCTGTGCTACTTAAATTAAAACCTAGGGACCAATTTCAGAACTTTTTGCTGAACGTCGACGGCTTTTTGACCCCGAAGGTTAGGGCAATACTCCTACTAAAAACAGTCATAATAACACTTTGGATATTGGAATTTGTTTTTGGGACATCTGTAGCGTTAATTAAATGCTATATCTCACGAAGATTAATTCCAAAGGGCAAAACAGTGTGACTAAAATAACGATAGGTATAACGTTTTTTGTTATTATATAACGAATATATTAAGATCTTAATATTGGTTTCAAAATTGAATTATAATAGTACAATTCAACATAATTAATATAAATTCTTGATAATTTACAACGTAACATTCCATCATCGGTTTAATTTTTTTGGGTACCGTACACAGAGCATAAAAACGGGACACTATTACTGAGACTTCGCTGTCCGTCCGTCCATCCGTCACCAGGCTGTATCTCAAGAACGGTGATACCTAGACAGTTGAAATTTTCACAGATGATGTATTTCTATTGCCGCTATAACAACAAATACATAAAAATAAAATAAATGCTTAAGGGGGGCTTCCATACAACAACTTTTGATTTTTTTACCGTTTCTTGCTCGATACTAATAACGGTGACAGGTAGACGCTTTAACTATTCACAGAATATTTAGTTACGGAACCCTGAGTGCGCGAGTCCCACTCGCACTTGGCCGGTTTTTTATGTAATACTCAAGTTACATCTAGTATATGCCGCCTACGAATAGGTAGCGTTTGCACTCCTTTATTTCTTCTGTATTTCTAGCCAAAATAAGAATTCGTGTGTGACACACAGTGGTAGGGTGCTTGCTAAGCCTAGCTATCCAGGCGGGTATAATCACTTAAGATCTTCACTCAAATCTTCAATAATAATTGGAGAAACTGTCGCCAAGAACCAAACTTCAACCAATACTCTAAGTGCACACAAATCTTGGAAAATATCACACAACAAAATTAAAGTGTCACGTTGATGTGACGAAACTTGTGTGAAGAAATGTGTGAAGAAACTTCTTCAAAATTAAAACATTTTCCGCCATATAACTCCATATTGACGGAAACTTTTCGAAATATATCACATATTTCTATTATATATTATTATTATTTTTAAAGTTTATAGGCTTACCTTTGATCACTATCTCACCTGATGGTAAGTGATGATGTGGTCGAAGATGTTGTTCAAGCTAACCTAGAAGTACTGGCTCTCAAGGAAAGCTGCCCGAACACACGGTAAGGTGGCGTGGCTTGGCGACAGATTTTCTACTTGAGGGTGGTAGCTAGCCAGGCGGTCATTCGCAAAATGCCCTACCACCATGCTGTCACGACTGCCATCGTAAGACAAGAACCAGGACCGACGGCTTAACAAGCCCTCCGAAGCACGGAAGCGCTCAGTAGTAATGTCACTAGCGGTCAACCATTCAAATCATGACCACGGCTGACGTTGCTTAGCTGATCGATTAAAAACGGCTAAGCAAACTTCGCTACCCGCTTCAAATTAATCTGAAGATCCAGTACGTTAAAGAAGTTTAATTAGATCCCCCTCACCTCATATTTCACTCTATGGAGGTTAGTGAAAAAAACTACATAATAATTCGTAGGAAAAAACTTTCTCAAAGGTGCACACATAAGCCTAGCCGGACCTTGCAGAAGTGCTTACTTTCAAGATTTAAGTTAGACATAGAAAAATTGGTATTATAACGTAGGCCTAGTTTTATAATCATCAGATGAAAAATATCAGTCTGATAAAGTTTAGTGTTACCCGACCAAATTCAAAACAATAGAACTTTTTTTGAACAACCAACGTTAGTTCTTTTTATAATTGTGATATTTACATTTATCATAGGAATAGTAACTGTCTGATGATTGAAAAACTTTTTGGTTTTCTGAAAAGTTCCTGAACAAGCATGACAGTATCAAATTCCACGTGGGTGACGCCACGGGTCTAGTAACACCTAGTATATCTGCAAATATTTAGGATTTTCTGTAAATATTTAGGGTTTTAAAAATCTCTAACCTACATAAACCTCGAGCTTTACAAATTACACATTTATGCAATTAGATTCTCAAATTCATAAATAATACAAACGAGCTAAGAATTTAAAAACGGGTACTAATTTATGAGATTTGTTGGGAGAACCCTACAACATAATCTACAAATACGGTTTTATCTCTGGAACTCAACACCCGGTAAGAAAAGTTTCAATATACGAATAGATCTTTCCCACAACTTGATTTTATGGCACTCTGTACTGAAAAACTATCACGCCTATAGATTTGTGCTTTAACATAGTAATTTAACTTCATAGATGTGTTATCTGTTAAAAATATATAATTTTATAGTTAATGAAATAAATTAACATTAACAATTTTGTATTCATTGGATAGAATGTTATTGTACTACTAACGCCATCTGTTTTAACATCGCTGCAACAGAACTAAACTCAATGCTCAAATACATCGTAGTTAATCTACTTAATACTAGATGACAGTGTGCGTGTGCATTGAGTGAGCACACTCAGAAAAACAATAAAATAGGATAATTTAGTAAAAGCTCTAAAACAATTGTAAAACCAAAATACCTTTTTGTAAAAAGGTAAAACAGAAGATAAATGGTTTGTAATGCGCTCGATAAGAAAAATAGTTTCCAGACTGCTACCACCAGAAAACAACTAGTCACACTTTATCAAACCCAGGAGTCGAATTTGGGACCCCTCTATTTTCAATTGACGCTAATTCCGCTGCACCTACAAAACGGCTAGCTTACACCTGACAACATACGATTACATAACGTAACGTAAAACCAATGTGGTTTTCATCTTTTTTTTTTTTCATGCATGGTAAGTTAGCCTTACCTAATGGTAAGTGATGATGTGGTCGAAGATGTTGTTCAAGCTAACCTAGAAGTACTGGCTCTCAAGGACAGCTGCCAGAACACACCGTTAGATGCTTGGCGACAGATTATGCTACTTGAGAGTGGTAGCTAGCCAGGCGGGCATTCGCAAAATGCCCTACCACCATGCTATATAGACTGCCATTCTAAGACAATAAGGGTAGATTTATATTAGACCGGGCCGTGCCCGTGGCGTGCCGTGTACGTGGCCCGGACGGGGCACGGATTTGAAACGTTACATACATTTTGTATGAAGCAATTTATATTAAACAGTGCCTGATCCGTGCCCCGTCCGGGCCCGCCTACTAACGTACGACCCGGGCCCGTCCCGTCCACGGCCCGGCCCGGACACGGCCCGGTCTAATATAAATCATCCCTCACCTTGACCGACGGCTTAACGTGCCCTCCGAAGCACGGAAACGCTCAGTAGTAGTGTCACTAGCGGTCACCCATCCAACTCAACGCGCGCAACGTTGTTTAACTTTACTGATCGGTTGAGAACAGCTAAGCAAACTTCGCTACGAGCGCTTCAAAAAAAGTTCATCTATTTTAAATACGGGATTACACGTGTTATTTTTATATTTTTTGTAGTAGTAGAACAGTTCCTGGACGAGTTCGTCCGGGGAATTACTATAACCTATTGCTAACGCCAAGCATAGATGTTCGCATTACTCTCTTCCAATTTGACACTCGAGATTTATCAACTTTATGCCTTAGAGTGATAAAAGGAGTGCAGTTCGTTGTGACGAAATGAAAATATTATAGGCACAGATTACATCTTAGCACCAGCCTGCTGGTCAAGGGGAGGGGGATGTGTGGGACTTGAACCCTCTAAAACCCCCCCGTGAGCAGTCCTCCGCCGAGATGGGGCAAGATAGGGTCGCGTTAGTAGTCACCATCTTGCCCCGGCGGTAGGCCTGAACTTAATCGGGCCTCTGCGCCTGTGCAGGGGCGACCTTCCTCACCAAGGCAGCCCCTCAGACGTGAGGGGCCGTGTAATCCAGTGGTGAGTCCCATCTTAGCACCAGCCTGTTCCAGCCAAGTTTTAGAACTTGTTACGTAACAATTTACTTAAATATATATAATGATAATAATATTTGAAGTCAGGTCCTCTGACAAACTTAGTAATTGCTCTGAGGGTAGATCTGACTAGATACAGTTTCAACCTCATTCGGTGCTCTTTATCAAGGAGTGTTCGAGACACCCCAAGTTTTCAGGACTATAGTCGGATCTTTTGGTATTTCTTTCATTTAAGTGCTGAACTTAAACCTGAATATATTGCAAATGCCTCATTATATTTGTCGAGCATAGCTTAGAATCATCGCAATGATGCTTGCAATTGATTGCATACATATAATCACGCCTGTATTCCCTGAAGGGGTCAGCATAGGTGTATAAAAACCCACGTTTCGCCAATTGAATTTTGGTCCCATATAATATGGGGCCAGCCTATTGACCAGGTACAGTTTCAGGGTCATATAAAGGTTTTCTCTAACACACTGGACGAAAAACAAGAACGTATTGTATGAAACCCTGTCAGGGCACTATAATGGTATACGGCCCTGTAGTGCGTCTAATGCACATAAACCTACTAACATCCAAGTGAGAAGTGGCATGCTGCTCATTTGGCGCACTTTTCCCTTAGTCGCTTTTTACAAACCCCACGTTAAGAAATGGGGAGGTGACGTGAATGGGTGAGAAATTTTAACCTGGCACCCGCAATCGATTAATTACAAATAATTTCAAAATATCTTTTGGGAGTTATGGTAATACAAAGCAGACACGAAAAAGGACTGAGCTTGAAAAGAAATACAAAATAAAAAGACTAGAATTGATGTCCAACACTGAAAAGTATGAAATAACTTGTGGAAGTCGTTTCAATAGTGATGCAAAATACTCTGAGCTCACTTTCATAGTCCGACTTTCGCCAGCTTTTAGATAATAGAGGCCTATAAAGCAGGTCACCATAACCGAAAGTTACAATAACCCTTAAATCATCCAGGTATTTGATTAATATCATTATTCGTAGCTTATTGGCATATACTTTTTTCAGGACATTGAGTGTAACTTAGAAGCTACTAAAAGAATATTAATGAAATTATTATGAGGCATACTTGAAAGTATTATCTACCCAACAAAAAATAATCATGAACATCCAATAGAAAAATATTGGTGATCATAATACTTTTTGGAAGTCCTTTATAAATTAAAAACATTTGATTGCCTTCTAAATGAAGCTTGCAAAAAGAAACTAGTACAGCGTTGGTACTCGTATGAGAAAAAATATTGTATTAAATATCATAAGCTGTACTTTTTTACAGGTCCATAAAATCCGGTTATGATTACAGGTCTCGGTAATTATAAATTAGTGCATGAAGTGCTCGCTTGTGCGCTGTCAAAAGTGCAGCTGTGCGTAACGGTGGATGGAATAATGCAACGGTGAAGCAGTAAGGTTTTAACAACAAGACAAAATAGTAAGGTAATTGAATTGATAATCACCACGGTAGCTTAGATTGATAGAATATATCACAGCCCCACAGACGTATGGTCGCAGGTTCAAATGCTGCTATTGGTTCAGAGTTTCCTTTCGATCTAATTATTGCCCGTGGAATGGGCTGGCTAGAATGTCGAAACTATTAAGTACTGCGTTAGCATTGAACAATCCTACTTGTCACCGAAAACATGAAGGATGCCGCTGGAGCACATGAATAAATAAACGTAATATTCATGCGGCTGGAGCTAGCACGAACGGTTTGGCAATGAAGAACTTCTTAACGATTGACGAACCTATTCCTGCCTCTGTGAACAAACCATAAACTCGAATTGAATGATTCGAATTGAATTGAAAACTTGATTGAAGCAGTGATGGCTCAGTGGCATTGGCTATGGACTGCCATGCCGCAGGTCCATGGTTCGAATACCACCGCAGGCTTGAGCTTCACCGCATGGTGGAAGGGCATTTTGCGATTGCCCGCCTGGCTAGGGACCACCCTCAAGTATAAAATCTGTCACCAAGCACCTAACGGTGTGTTCCGGCAGCAGTCCTTGAGAGCCAGTGAAATTAAAGGCACATGAGACTTAACAACTATGTCTCAAGGGGACGGTCGCAGTACAATTCTTGTCTTGTGACGAAATACATCTGTTATAGGCAGAGGTTAGTCCGCTTAACATCAGGTGGGCCTCCTGCTTGATCCGTAACAATGACAAAAAAAACAAACATTTATTACCCGAACTTGTCAAATTAAACAGATCAACTTTGTTAAGCAAGGTGCGCTGCGGTCATGATTTGGATGGGTAACCGTTAGCGGCATTTTGCTACTTAGCGTTTCAGTGCTTCAGTAGGCACGTTAAGTTGTTGGTCCCGATTACTATCCTAGTATTGAAGTCGTTATAACATGGTGGTAAGGAATTTTGCGAATGCCCATCAGTTTATTTACCACCCTCAAGTATACAATTCCTAACGGTATACCACCAGCTGTCCTGGTGGTCAGTATTTCTAAGTTAGCCTAAACAACATTTTTGACCGCACTATCAGTTACCATCAGGTCTCAAATATAATAAAGGCTACCCTACTAAATATAAAAAAAATATCGCATTAACAAATTAAATGAATTACATACCTCTTATCAGGAACGGTTAATCAGGTTTCTTCAGACATACCTTGTTTGACGGAATCCTGAGCTAGCATAGCTTGTTATAAACTTAATCGGTGTGGATGTTACGATTCCCGTAATCGTATGACACACACAGAGAAAGAAAAGGGCTTCAAACAATATACCCTTTTTCTAAAATACTACGTTAATGTCTTGTTTACAATTTAACCTTTGATTATCTTACAAAGGAGGTTCACTGACGAAAATGTATACATAAAAACTTAGCTAGCCTAGCTCTTCGATTATGTAACCTTGTAACAATCAACTGCTGGTTGATACGAATACATTCCAAGTGATAGTTTCCTGACCATATAACCTGCATTTGCAAACAAACCTTGATTGCTGCTGAAGTAGACGTGAAATGTTAATCAATAATTTACTTAGTTACGATCACCATTATTTTGGAAATAGAGGAGCGGATTAAGTGATTCATTAGTTATTAATCCAATAACCCAAAAATCAAATAAAATTTTGTAGCCATTCAAGGGTGTCATTCATCTAACTCCATCATTAAGACCGGCATGATGGCAACATTGTCTTGTATTGAATCTAAACTTCACATAGTTGCCAAATTTCATTCAAATATTGAACCATGCTTCGTTTTTTACAATTAAAAAAACGAAGCATGGTTCTCAAGCCGATCGCACTAGAAAAACGGAACTTATTCGAATAGATATGAAAAATGTATGTTTAAAAAAATGACAACTTGTACTATAAAAATGTTAGCTCAGTGTTGAAATCTTTCGTTTATAATTGAGTTACGTATTGTATTTATAAATATATATATTATTTGCTAATTTAGTCTGAATTGTTCACTCTCGCATAACTCGATCTAACCTAACACGTCGCGCCATGGCAGTTCGGACAACCTAATTAAAATATTTCGCTCGCCGTACAAGAAACGAAGTGGCCTTTTGATTTCGGCAAAATTGCTGCGAATAATTACCGTTAAAAATTATTTTTGCTAACATTATTTTCCCAAAATTATTTGCTGGACCGAGACCGTGGCGGAACAAAATAATTAAGGGGCTCGAATTGGAGATTTATGGTTTTCTCGGTGGCTGAGTTTTGTACGCCAATTGATTTATATACTCGTACATTATGTAAGTTATGACTTCAGTTATAGTTATAAAAATATAATATAAGTTTGAATTTATTGATAGTAAAACTGAGATGGCTAACTTTATTAACGTATAAATGTTTGTCAATAATATAAATTACCATATTCAGGGGAAAATAAAAGGACATCACGGTTATGTAATACCCCTTTTTAGAAAGAAACAAGTGCTTAATCAGCTGACTTGGTGTGATTCTACATAATCTTGCCAAATATTTATATTATAGTTGCTTCTAAAACCAATTATATTTTAGAAGAAACTGTTAATCAATCTATAATAATATTCCGCGTGCATTTAAGGACTGTGGGATATAAGTTTATTTGGAAATCCTTTTGAAACTAGACTGGACCGGACATATTGACTAACCTGTGAAAACTTATGACCGACGATCTTCTTTCATCAACAGAAAAAAATAAAAGTTCAATCCGCAGGTCGCACATATGGGTTCTTCTGATAAGGAAAAGTTCTCAGTAGAAATCCGGAGTTTGGTGCTCTACTCGCTAGACAGCAGTAGGCTCGCCCACTATGGGACTTAAACATACCTTTATCATACTCGTATTAATTTTTTAATTTCCTTAACACGTCTGTCCCAACCGGGAGCCCTGCTTTACTAATATGTTATTGTTAAGGAACTAGCTCTAGCCTGATATAAAGCGGACTAACCTCTGCCAAACAGATGCATTTCCTCACAAGTCACGAACTGCACTGCCCCCGTCACTTTGAGACGTAGTTTTTAAGTCTCATGTGCCTGTAATTTCACTGGCTCTCAAGGATAGTTGTCGGAACACGTTAGGTGCTTTGCGACAGATTTTCTACTTGAGGGTGGTCGCTAGCCAGGCGGGGATTCATAAAATGCCCTTCCACCATGCGGTGAATCTCAATCCCGCGGCGGGATTCGAACCATGGACCTGCTGCGCGGCAGTTCATAGCCCATGAGCTATCACTGCTTCATAAAAACTTTCTAATTATTTTTTGAGACTAGATTACCATATTATGCCATTTTTTTTACTTCTTTGACGACTATGTCATCTGATGGTAAGATTTTTTTTTATGCTTGATATCTTAGCCTTTGACCACTATCTCACCTGATGGTAAGTAATGATGTGGTCGAAGATGTTGTTCAGGCTTACTAAGAATAACTGGTTCTCAAGGTTAGCTGCCGGAACACACGTGGTCAGCCAGGCGGGTATTCGCAAAAAGCCATACCACCTTACTAAAGTAGTATAGCTGAATAAGGCAAACAGGCTAAACCAAAGATGCGACCTGGCTCTCGTTGCTGGAGCACACCGTTAGGTGCTTGCTGACAGTTTTCTACTTGAGGGAATGCCCTACAAATTGTCGGAGTTAACAGGCCACCCAGATGTCTACACTGCGCCCGTCACCCTGAGATATACAGTTTTATTTTTACTGGCTCTTAAGGATAATTACCGGAACAAAGTGATAAGTGCCTGGCAACAGATTTTCTACTTGAGAGCCAGGTGAGCAAAATACCCTTCCATCATGCGCTGATGCTCAAACAGGCAGGAGAAAATCGAACCATGGACCTGCGGCACGGCAGTACACAGCTATTACCGCTCGAATATGATTGCTTCAAGTTATTTTCAATATAACATATTATAGTTCGCAATAAATATTATTCGCCGTTAAATAGGTCAATACAGAATTCATAAAAACAAATGTCACGGAAATTCGCAATGAAACAAAGATTTACCTCGTATATTTTACTTCGCGTCGACAGAGCTGTAGCCACAAACTGCTCGTTTAATATGTCGGCCACTTTTCAGGATACTATTAAAATATTTCAGAACTCAAGTATTATTGACAGGTTTATGCGATAAGTAATAGTTGGATTTATTATGGATAGTTACTTAAGCACTTGTCCTACATGCGACTGTTTCCGTGGCTGTGCCGTATCGATTTAAAAAAACCGGCCAAGTGCGAGTGAGACTCGCGCACGAAGGGTTCCGTACCATTATCTGTAACTTAATCTTGCAAGTTACAGACACTTTTCGCAGTGTCCGATTGAGCTGGGTAGGTACGGCGAAAACCTCTTTTATTGTATGGGAGCCTTAATAATTTATTTTATTTTAATTGATAAATTATATTTAAAGCGGACATAAAACTAATTATTCTGTGATAGTTAAAGCGCCACGGTTATTAGAAGCAAGAAACGGTAAAAAAATCAAGTTTGTTGTATAGGAGCCCCCGTTAAATATTTATTTTATTTTATATTTAGTATTTGTTGTTATAGCGGCAATACAAATAATCATCTGTAAAAATTTCAACTGTATAGGTATCACCGTTCTTGAGATACATCCTGGTGACAGACGGACGGACGGACGGACAGCGAAGTCTCAATAATAGGGTCCCGTTTTTACCCTTTGGGTACGGAACCCTAAAAAAGGAATGCAGGGTACGGTCTAATATCACGACAATATAATGTGGATAAAATTAAACACAAGCATATAATGCACATAGCTACATTTCCATTGTATATAATACGTTTTAATGAATGATGAAGACAGGAAGGCAAACATGGAGTAGTGCACATACGCACACTACTGAGACTCAATTAGGAGACAAAGACTCAATCTCCTGATTTGATATTGCCATGTTTGGTGTCGTTTCTCCCGTTTTTTGTTAGTTCAATGCTTTGCTGTAAACCCTGATAGAATTCGTACAAAGCGACTAAGAAAAATATGCGCTTGATGAGCAGCTTGCCTCCGCTGACGACGATAGGGTGTTGTTGCACAGTATATTTTTTTTATAGCTGATAGGCGATCCTTTGAGAGCTATCTCATATGACTCATATGATGGTCATGATGCGGTTGAAAATGTTGTTCAGACAAACCTGAAATAACTGGCTCTGAAGGCTCTGACACCTGGCGAAACACACCAGTAGGTGCTTGGCAACCGATTTTATTTTTAAATGTGGTAGCTAGCCAGGGTATTATTCTTTTACTTGGATAACGTGATTTTTCTCGTTATTTTGATTTAAAAACCAAGTAACTGAACCAACTTGGATGTAATTTCTATGGGATAAAATAAAAGAATAATCCTTTATACAAAAATTCTTTGGTTTATAAATGACGGATTGCTGTGATAACAAATCTAAAAAACAACAACGAATTGAAACCTCCTAAATTTTTAATTGATTAAATAATAAAAATAAACACGAAAAGATCTATTTGCAATTCGTAGTGACAATTTTCGTTCCAGCTAAATCCGATATTACCTCAACATTTTACCATACATCGATACTCCTACAAGAACTTTCTAGAACCTTACCAACGATTTCTTGAAGCGATATAATTACACAAAGCGCAACTTCCACGGTAATTCCCAAAGCTGATTACTGAGGTATTTGGTATCAGTAGGCTATAATTGAGTCTATGAATATTAATACGTGTTTGAGTTTACAAACTTGCTTGGCATTTGATATGAGAGAACGAATTTGACCCAGTTTGAGCATTCGTGTGAAGTTGCGTCATTAAGGTTTAAGTTGGCTTTTCTCTGCTGTCATTGAATTGCCGCGTTGGGCATGATGGACTTTAGCTGCCATGCCTCCATATTGAGCTCAGTTAATCTTAGTTTCGAACCATTAACTATAGTTTACAATTAACTTGCGTAAGTGGACTAACTATGGACATACCAATTTAATTAATATTCATATAAAGGTAAAGTGAGTATCAAAAGGAAAACTTTGAATATGTTTATATAAAGAGGCTTACATACAATAATAATATATATACCTGATATCCTAGATGACTTTAAATAAATTCAAATGGGACCAACATTGAGGTATAACAACCAAAAAAGATCATTAAAATCAATTTATAATTGGCGTGGTAATTACGTAACAAACATACAGTTGAATTGTGTACCACCTTTTTGTGCTAACAAGTGCTGTGACAAATCTAGAAAAAAAAAAGAAATCTACGAATTGAGAACCTCTTCCTCTTTTGAATTCGTTTAAATAAAAATAAACACGAAAATATCTACTCGTATTTGTATTGAAAATTTTTGTTCCAGCTAAATCCGATATAACCTCAACATTTTACCATTATTCGATACTCCTACAAGAACTTTCTAGAACCTTACCAACGATTTCTTGAAGCGATATAATTACACAAAGCGCAACTTCCACGGTAATTCCCAAAGCTGATTACTGAGGTATTTGGTATCAGTAGGCTATAATTGAGTCTATGAATATTAATACGTATTTGAGTTTACAAACTTGCTTGGCATTTGATATGAGAGAACGAATTTGACCCAGTTTGAGCATTCGTGTGAAGTTACGCCATTAAGGTTTAAGTTGACTTTTCTCTGCTGTCATTGAATTGCCGCGTTGGGTATGATGGACTTTAGCTGCTATGCCTCCATATTGAGCACAGTTAATCTTAGCTTCGAACCATTAACTATAGGTTGCAATTAACTTGTGTAAGTGGACTATGGCCATACCAATTTAATTAATATTCATATAAAAGTAAAGTGAGTATCAAAAGGCAAGTTTTGAACATGTTTATATAAAGAGCCTTACATACAATAATGATATATATACCTGATATCCTAGATGACTTTAAATAAATTCAAATGGGACCAACATTGAGGTATAACAACCAAAAAAGATCATTAAAATCAATTTATAATTGGCGTGGTAATTACGTAACAAACATACAGTAGAATTGTGTACCACCTTTTTTGTGCTAACAAGTGCTGTGACAAATCTAGAAAAAAAAAGAAATCTACGAATTGAGAACCTCTTCCTCTTTTGAATTCGTTTAAATAAAAATAAACACGAAAATATCTACTCGTATTTGTATTGAAAATTTTTGTTCCAGCTAAATCCGATATAACCTCAACATTTTACCATTATACGTGTTTGAGTTTACAAACTTGCTTGGCATTTGATATGAGAGAACGAATTTGACCCAGTTTGAGCATTCGTGTGAAGTTACGCCATTAAGGTTTAAGTTGGCTTTTCTCTGCTGTCATTGAATTGCCGCGTTGGGCATGATGGACTTTAGCTGCCATGCCTCCATATTGAGCACAGTTAATCTTAGCTTCGAACCATTAACTATAGGTTACAAATAACTTGTGTAAGTGGACTAACTGGACATACCAATTTAATTAATAGTAGCTTTTCGGCCGGAGCTCCGCCCGCTCTTATGATGGTTATCGCGCAAAACCATTATCCTCTTTTTGCGCAGTCGGACAAAAATGATGTTATTTTTATTTTTATTTTATTGTGACGGAACAAGCTCGAGGCCCACCTGATGTTAAGCGGATTAACCTCTGCCTATAACAGATGCATTTCGTCACGAATTGCACTGCGCCCGTCATCATGAGTTCGTTCTACTTGAGGGTGGTCGCTAGACTGGCGGGCATTCGCAAAATGCCCTTCCACTATGCGGTGAAGCTCAAGCCCGCGGCGGGATTCGAACCATGGACCTGCTGCGCGGCAGTCCATAGCCAATGCCACTGAGCTACCACTGCTTCAAAATAGTTCATGGAATGGACATTGGGTTATATAGGTACTACCCACCAAAAAAGGCCATTAAAATCAATTTATAATTGTAGGAGTTATTGCGTAACAAACATACAGTCGGATTGAGAACCTCCTTTTTTGGAAGCCAGTATATTTTTGTAATATTTTTTCTAATAAGGGATCTCCATTATTTTTATGAATTAACAATTTTTTACATTACATCTGGATACTTATTGGTAGTAGCTAGTTTTTGAAGCAGTGATGGCTCAGTGGCATTGGCTATGGACTGCCGTGCCGTAGGTCCATGGTTCGAATCCCGCCGCGGGCTTGAGCTTCAAAGCATGGTGGAAGGGCATTTTGCGAATGCCCGCCTGGCTAGCGACCACCCTCAAGTAGAAAATCTGTCGCCAAGCACCTAACGGTGTGTTCCGGCAGCAGTCCTTGAGAGCCAGTGAAATTACAGGCACATGAGACTTAACAGCTATGTCTCAAGGCGACGGGCGCAGTGATATTCGTGACTTGTGACGAAATGCATCTGTTATAGGCAGAGGTTAGTACGCTTAACATCAGGTGGGCCTTGGGCTTGATCCGTCACAATTACATTAAAAAAAAAACTGATGTTCAAACTAGGTTGCCCCGTGCTATGAATACCAGGCACTCCCTTCCCTACTACGAGTATACTATCAAAGCTTGTTATTAATCTATTATATAACAAGAACTTAATAGATAAAAATAAAGTTAATAGATAAAAATAAAGTTAATATATATATATGATAGAAAGCCTGTCATCAGGTGTACTTTCGGGGACTTCGTCACTCCAAAACCATCTCTAAACTCTTTACGGCGGTACTTTCAAAGTTTTTATTAAAACTTTGGCCGTAAAATTATATGCACATCAATAAAAAACGTTTAGGGGCCCACGCTGTAGTATGCAAGCAACTTTGTATCACTTAAAAGTTTACTTTTACGAGTCTTGTTTTAACAAACGTTAAAACAATGTCATAGTGTATTGCATAAACAGTAGGTCAACGCTATTTATTTTTCTGATAGGTTACCCTTTTGACCACAATATCACATGTTGGTAAGTTATGATGTGTTGAAGGTATTAATAGGGTTAACCTATAATTACTGGATTCGAAAGCGGACGAAACACAACGTTAGGTGCTTAGTGACAGATATTCTACTTAAAGGTGGTATGCAGCCAGGCGCACATTACCAAAATGTTTTATACCACCATGCAATAACGACTGCCATCATATGACAACAAACCTAAATTTGAAGAAAAAAACAAATTAAGAAGTGGTCCCCAAACGTCAAACTCATGGTGCGCGATGGGCGGTCACCCATCTAACTCATCATGACCGCAGCGGACGTGGCTTCACCTAATTGGTCAGTTAATAAGGGCTAGACAAGCTCAGCTACGATCGCGTAATTTAACAAGTGGACGGTCATTTTTTCGGTTTAAAAATATATAAGAACTGTTCTATGCTTCTGTTGGGTGTGGGTAAAAGCGGTTCAGGGAAAGAATGCGCCAAAAGAACAGCATGACACAATTCACATCAGTGTGAGTAAGATTGTGCTGCACATCAGACATACAACAAGACTCTCTACCGTCTTTATGTGTGCATAGAGAGATGGCGTGTACACTACCAAAAAGAGTACTTGAAGCGCTCATAGCGAAGTTTGCTTAGCTGTTCTTAACCGATCAGCAAAGTTAAGCAACGTCCGCTGCGACCATGAGTTGTATGGGTGTCCGCTAGTGACATTACTACTGAGTGTTTCCATGCTTCGGAGGGCACGTTAAGCCGTCGGTTCCGGTTGTTGCCTTAGGAGTGCAGTCGTTATAGCATGGTGGTAGGGCATTTTGCGAATGCCCGCCTGGCTAGCTACCACCCTCAAGTAGGAAATCTGTCGCCGTGGTAAACGTTGTGTTCCGGCAGCTGTACTTGAGAGCCAGTAATTCCAGGTTAGCCTGAACAACATCTTCTAATACATTATCACTTACCATCAGGTGAGATAGTGGTCAAAGGATAACCTGTCAGGCATAAAAAAGTACCCTCATGGAGGGTTTGCGTCATCATCATCTTCATGGGCTGGAAGAAGTCCAGAAAACAGGGGGATGCGAAATTTCAGTATCGTTAATACACTAGCACGGATCCTTTCTTCGTTAGGCTGTATTTAATCTGCACTTATAAACAGATAAACCATTTATTGATAATTTCATATAAAATTACAACTTTCGTTGTTTCTATTCAATAATCATAAAACAAATTATCATTACGTTAATATTCTAATAAATATTAATGAGGTCTGTCCCGCTGCGAGCGGGGCCGTCTAGGAATCCATTCAGCGAATCTAACTCATGGAGGCCAAACAGCTGGATTGCACACGTGATGTAGCTGGTATCCAAATATAAAACAAGCACGTCTATTAGTACAGATAATCATATGATGTTAAGTGAACTTACCTCTGCCTATAATAGATCCATTTCGTCAACGACGAATTGCACTGTGCCCGTCACACTGAGACGTACAGTTGTTAAGTCTCATGGCTCTCAAGGACAGCTGCCGGAACACACCGTTAGGTGCTTGGTGACAGATTTTCTACTTGAGGGTGGTAGCTAGCAAGACAGGCATTCGTTAAATGGATTTAATCACAAAAACTTACGTATGTTTGTTGGAGTGGTGTCTGGCTTAAACGACCAAGCTTTAACAAACATCAGCAGTTCAATTATTTGTAATTTATTGGCTTCTGTACCGATTCCTACATTCACTGGCTGATTGTTTTTATTATTATTACGGCGCTGACGTACTGTATGCCATTCATGGTTCTCATTTAATATGGTATTAGCATTTGTTTGTACGAGTATGTCCATACCGTTAGGTGCTTGGCGACCGATTGTCTACTTGAGGGTGGAAGCTGGCTAAGCGGGCATTCGCAAAATGCCCTAGCACCATTCAATTATTTGCAAATTGTTTTTTTTTATTATCTATGCATACGATATGCAGCAAGCATCTGTCAGTATGCACTCGACAGTTGCCTGTGCTGCTTATGCGGACGCGATTGATTTCAATACTAAGTTAAGTCAAAATAATTTATTCAGTTTAGGCGTCTAGGACGTTCTTATGAAACCCAATTACAAATTTTAATATTGAAATATTCTACATTCTTCTCCAACTCAAGCAAAAAAAAATACTCTGCGAGAAGAATGGGCAAGAAACTCGGGCCATTTTTTTAATGTGTTTTAACCGTATGCTACAAACTATTATAAGATTACAAACTATATAATAAGATTATTACAATATTTGTTTATATTACGTAGGTGACAAGTGATAGCTTGGCAGAGGCGAAATTGCATTACGACATAAACATTTCACCACATTGTAGCCTGCATTCCCAAATAAACAAGGAAAACACAATACTTGGATATTTAATATCAAGTTAAATAAAAAAAGACACTCACTGACAGAACAACTAGTAAAATAGACAGGAGGTATCGAATTTTCGAAGTACTTAACCCACTGGAATCGTTTTACACTATGGCAAAATGTTTACAACTTGCCCGATTAATGAAAATACATAAGTTTAAATTAATCCTTAAATGCTTAATTGGGACTGCAACAATGTACGCAAAGCAATTTTAATTTCTTGTTTTGCGAAGAAAATGAAACTTATTTTCAAATTCATTACAAAGGATAGTAAATGTTTGCTCATAATGGTTTTGTGCTGATTTGGATTTGCATGTTAATAATACCGTCCAATCAATGATTTTAAAAGAAAAAGAGGTATAGATTAGTTACGTTAGCCCCATTCGATATTTAGAAGTGGCAAGCTGCGTCACCGCTGCGCGACTCGTGCGCACATAGTAAGCATAGGTAAATTACAGATTATAGCCACTCAAGGCAGAGTTAATATTGGAGAAGGACAGTGTACATATAGCCATCAGTGATGATTCAGTGGCATTGGCCATGGACTGCCGCTCAGCGCGTCCATGGTTCGAATCCCGCCGCGGGCTTGAGCCTCCTCGTATGGTGGAAGCGCATTTTGCGAATGCCCGCCCGGCTAGCCACCACCCTGTCACCAAGCACCTAACCTAACCGGTGTGCTCCGACAGCTATCCTTGAGAGCCAGTAATTCTAAGTTAAGCTGTTAACACCTTCGACCACATCATCACTTACCATCAGGTGAGATTGTGGTCAAAGGCTATCAGCTATAAAATAATACCCTATCAATGCAAAAAATAAAGTTTTGTATAAGTAATACAATTGAGTGTAACCTAGTATGTGCAGATCAAGACCCAATGCACTTTATAGGAAGGTAAAAGTAAAACCACTGACCGCATTCCGTATTGCGGGATGCGGGATTAGACAGTTTGCAGACTGCGGGACGTTGTTCAAACCTCTGAGGACCGCAGCTTACATTTCACTGAGCTAGTTTAGCTGTAGCTGTGTTAAGCAACTTGTAATTGAAGATAAATTAACGTCAAGCTAACTTATTACGAAAAATCAACCTTGCGTTACAATAAGAGTTTAAACTAATCTACACGCAAAGATTTAAGTAATTTTTGTAGGTACGTACTTGATTTCAATGATAAATAATAACTTAATTTAATAATATATTTTAATATTGTATGTCCGAAAAGGACGAAACTGTTGAGACTCAATAAAAAATTGTTATAACACCAATATCTGTACAGCTTATGCAATAAATGATTCTGATTCTGAAGAGTTTTTAAGGTACTGTACTGTATCAGTCGTATTGTCCACTGTTGAACACAGCCTCCCACATTAAGAGGGGATTTGCCATAATCCCTACGCTTGTCACGCGTCTTGGAGATCACAGTTTTAACAGTGAGTTCCTTGGAAGACGCTTGTAACGCGCGGACCTTTAGAAATATGTATGATTCGAAATTTGGTAACCTGTTACTTTTATGATACTGCCAGAACATAGTAATCTTGACCTGATGGTGCAGCATCACTATTTAATATCACAGTAGCTGTATGTGTACCGCCACTACTCGTATATCTGTTTCTACTGTTAAAGCAGTAAAGTTCGCATTAATTCGATCCGGTTGACAGGGTGAATGAGAAATTACAGCTACATGAGACTAGACAATTTTATGTATCAGGGTGACGAGCGCTGTGTAGTTCGTCACTTGAAGAAATGCATCTATAATAGGCAGAGGTTACCGTTTCACACCTGATGGGCGTCGTCCCTGTTTCGTTACAATACCATAAATAATAACAATAATAATAATATAAATTAATTAAAAGTTATTAACAATTAACAATGATTAACAATAACAAGTTATTTGCTTTCGTTAAACGTTTTATCGTTCCATTGTAATTAAAACTACGAGTTATATATATTTATGGAATCATTTTTAAAGCCCTTCATTTTGATACCTCACTAAATATAATTATGGGTTTAGTATTATGCTTAAAAAAATTAGGCCTACTATATATTATGATAATAGCTGTTGTGAGGAAAAGTATTATGCCTTAACATTTATGACATAATATTTTATAGATTTGTAGGATTAGCAATTACATACTACCGTAATTTAGGACTTAAAATTTTATGCGACCTAATATGGACTCACATGATTTGTGAAAATATGTAATAACTGTAAAATTCAAGATAGGAACAGTGGCAACTCCATTTCGTAGTGTGGGATGTGGCTGACCACAGACAACGGGAAGTGGTTCAAATCCCCTCAGATTGTAGATTTATTATCCAGCTGTGGTATTAATAAACCTCTTCGTATTTTTAGGAAAATAATCTTAGGTTTTAAATACTTAGGTTTTCGATCAAAGGAAGACACGTGATATGAATTAATTTATTTTCCGAATATCTGGTGTAGGATATGTTAGGATTTTCTGTTTTCGAGTACTTACTTGCATATCTACCTACTTTCGGTATACAAAGTACCTACTAATATATTTACGAAATATAAGCAAAAAAATAATATATACTTACTTGTACCTTACAAACCTTATTATATGTTCTATGCCTCGGTTTAAGTCTAAACAGCAAGTAAAACAAACCAATAAAACCTTTTTATGAACAAATATTTATGCGCAAAAAGTTTTTTACTTATTTCCCTGTACACTAATGTCATGATGCCAAATCAAACATTGTCAAATCTGCAACATTCACAAAACGTTTACAAATACCATTTTATTTTGTTAACACAAATGCAACACGATTAATGGACGATAAACAAAACACAAAACAGACAGAAGAAGTATCAACGACCGACGAAATCCATACCAAAAACGAAAACAAAACTGACCATGCTGGACCATCAGGATCAACATTTCTACCGGGTGCTATTCACAGTCCAAAACCACTACAAAGCCCAAAAACTGGGCTATCAAAATCTGAACATAGTATCAGACATATCATTACAAGCAAAGACGTCACAAACGCGTTGAAATCATTAAGCTTCGGAACCCATCAAGTTGGCAAAAGCATCACAATAACAGAGCTCAAAATTCCAATACTAGACAAACAAATCGATAGAGATACAAACGATTCCACAACCCTTATAGATATAAAGAAATTCATGGTATCATGTTTCAAATTGAACAAGGAAACACCTGTAGTTGTCGCAGAGATCCCTTTACAAACAGTTCATACTACAACTGTAACTAATGAAGTACAAGAAATATCAAACGCAAATGCTGAGACTGAGTGCAGTCCTATACCAATGTTGTCAAACGAAGTCATAGTAACAAATGCTATAGAACCTAAAGTGTCCAAAGGTGGCGATAAAAAGAAAACTTCAGGCAACCCGTCTGAGAGATCGGATCTAGGAGTAACTCAGCGAGACTCTCTCTCGAGTATTGGTTCAAATGTCTGCAGAATTTGTATGACACGCGGACGAGAAAGGTACTTTTAGTTTATTCACTTGGAACATATTCCTGAAAGACAGTGGCGTATGTAGGACTGGGGCTTCGCATTCGTGTCGGAATAAAAAACAGGGCCTTATATTCTCCGAACGCCGCGCCCGCTATCGTTTATTTATTGCACTCAATTAATCAGTAGTTGATTATCATCATCAGCTGAATGGCTAATTAAAACTTATAAATAATTATTTAAACTTATAAATTCAAAGAACACTATCATGTAGGTGTATCAGTAAATAATCAAAACGACTACAGTCCTTTTGATTGAGTTTGGAAAAACAGACGTGAAATTTTCTTTTGTCCTTCCCTCTCAATGACATTTGTTCAGATGTTGCTAAACCAATACCAAACCAAATTCTGACTGCCACTTAAAAATCTGTTTTCTCAGATGAACCCCTAAGAATATCTGTCCAAGCCGGTATTGAACTCTGGATCTAGGATTTCTAAAGCGACACTACGCCAATCTACCTATGATACAGACTTTAAAACCAAGATAAAACTAGTTACCAACATAACCAACAACTAGCTAACTACAAACATAACCTAAGGTAGTTTAAATCCTTATTTAACTTGTAATCTTAATACATAACAAGCCCTGTTCCCGAGGCAACTATGCCTGCTAGCTACGCCACTGTCTAGATCTTATCGTATGTTTTCCTACGACGAGGAATTTTGTACATAAACTAAGCAGCTTTATTACCAATTTAGTAAATGTAAACTGACATACGTTTCGTTATCCATCCAAGGGTTTTAGTGTTATCTCACTGGAGTAGATGGCTCTTCTTTGAAATCTTTTTAAATTTGTTAAAAACTGCTTGGTAGTTTCAAGTTTTGAGCGTCTCGTTTTGACTGGAAGTTTTATCATACGGTTTAGCTATGATCAATAAACTATTTGAGATTACCGCTGTTTATAGAATGGCTTCAATTATCGATGTCTGCAACTGATAAGCTAGAGCGCCCACGATTACCCTCTCGTAATAAGTTTTGACAGTTAGCTTGCACTATTTTTGGCGGTAACCTGTTTTAAGCATATAATGTACCTACGTCATAGTAAGAATATAAATCATCTGTATTTTTTATATTTTTACACCTGATAGGCACCTGGTATGTGATTTTTTTTTTTATTTGTTTGTGATGGAACAAGCATGATGCCCATCTGTTATTAAAGAGGACTAACCTCTGCCTATAACAGATGCATTACGTCAAAAGTGACGAATATATATACATTGCGCCCGTCATACATACTGTTGTTTAGTCTCATATGCCTGTAATTTTACTGGCTCTCAAGGACTGTTGCCGGAACACACCGTAAGGTGTTTGACGATAGATTTTATGCTTGAGGGTGGTAGCTAGCCAAATGTCCTTCCACCATACGGTGCTACATCCATAGCTATTACCGCTCGGCCATCATTGCTTCAAAACTTGATGTGACCGAGGATAGTAAACAGACTAGACCTACTATTACTGGCATATTAGGACTGCTGCCGGGACAGACTGCTAAGTGCTTAGCGGCAGATTTTCTTGTTGTGTGTGGTAGGTAGCCAGGGGTATTCGCAAAATGCCTTACCACCATGCGATGAAGCTCAAGTCGGCGGTGATTCACCATGGCCCTGGGGCACGGCAGTCTATAACTATAATTGCTTGGCTATTACTGCTTCTGCATAACGTCATCAAATAAATAAAAAATAAATAAATAAATAAAATTATCTAGCTCTCAAGGACTGCTGCCGGAACACACTAATCAGTGCTTGGCGAGTGATCTTCTCGAGGGTGGTAGCTAGCCAGGCGAGCGTTCGCAGAATGCCCTGCGAGTTTTTTTGTTTAACTATAGGTGTCGCTCTATCCCCGTACGATGGTTACGAACGACAGGACAAATAAGAGTTATGAGTCATATGTCATGTTAGCTTAGCCGTCAAAGCATACCCCGGCTATAGGGATGGATGTCGAAGGTTTGAATCCTATAATCCTCCATGACTATAGTTTATCCTCTCGTAATTTTGTAATTGTTTTATAATTATAGATTAATATCACCATGCAACTGCAAGGGCTCCTTGGCAAACGTCCACCTCAGCTGTCTGGAGCGGTGGCTGAACCAAGTCGGGAGAAATCATTGCGAACTCTGCGGATATAGGTAAGTAATAGACGGGCGTAACATTATAAGTGCTGTAAATATCAAAGCGCACGCGTGTCATACGACGTTTTCAAACACACTTACTGTACTGTACTGTAACAGCCGACTCGTCCACTGCTGAACACAGCCTCCCCTATTAAGGGGGTATTTGCCATAATCCACACGCTTGGCAGGCGGCTTGGCGATCGCAGTATAAGATGGCAGTTCTTTAGAAGGCGCTGCTGCCCACCTTCTAGTATTTTTCCCTTGGTCGCCTCTTACGACACCCACGGTATGACATGGGGAGGTGCAATTCTAACCCGGCACCCCACTGGGGTGTTCTCGCAAACAAATACGATTATAATTACTTTATCTTTTTGATAGCAATAATAATCTGATTAAGAAGGTTTAAGTTCTTCTTCAATAGGTAAAAAACTCTTTGGTTTGTTTTTATATGAAAAACGAATGAAACAAACTACAATCTCCTTGGTGAAAAGTGTGGAGTCTTGGAGAAAAAAAGCACGAGTGCGTAATAGACTACATTATGATACTAAAATCGGTACATTTAAAGGCCCGTTACGAGCTAGTGTGTTGAAAATTTATGTACTGCTGATAGATTTGCCTGTAACTATTACTTCAAATGTTGATAAGTTATAAGTTTGTTCGTAGATGGTAAGCAGAAAGAACAACCATTACGTTTGACCCGTGTGTCGTAGTAAAACATCGAGCAAGAGGTTTTAAACTGGTTGTAGTAAAATAACGTTTTTAAAAACAATACTTGGACTACTGATCTTTTCTTTTGTTATGTCCGATAGGCTAGCCTGAA
Source organism: Plagodis pulveraria (assembly GCA_963890685.1). NCBI lineage: Eukaryota > Metazoa > Arthropoda > Insecta > Lepidoptera > Geometridae > Plagodis > Plagodis pulveraria. Next base: position 8,749,267 of record OY982973.1, on the reverse strand, counting down.
ATGACAATCTCATCGAATGGTATGTGATGTGATAATGCATAAAAAATACAAATTATTTATTTGGGTAAACTTAATCTAATTTACATTTTACATATTAGAGACTCTCTTTTATGTATTGACATACATGTGTTAGAGGGTCTCGTTATTTTGATTAAGTAATGAATTACAGAGGTAATAATATTTGTATGTTAAAAAATGCTAGTTACAATCAATGAATACTAAAAATTATAATATATATATACTGTATTAGCCGGATTGTCCACTGCTGAACACAGCTTCCCCCGTTTAGGGGAGGTTTGTCGTAATTCCCACGCTCGGAAGGCGTCTTGGGGATCGCTGTTTAATATATCAGTTCTTCAGAAGGCGCTGCTGCCCACCTTCCGGTATTTAACCTTTAGTCGCCTCTTACGACACCCATAGATAGAATTGGGGGGGGTGACAGACTAAGCGGCAGCCCATGTTTGTATATGTAGAGTGTAAGACAGTGTGTATGTGTATGTTAGAATGTGAAAGTATGCGGGGGTGTAGTTGTAAATATAGGCCTGTGCAATGGTGTGTCAGGAGGGTGGTGAGTATGTGAATAAGAGTATAATGCTGTGAGTAGTATAGTGAATGATTTGATGAATGTGTAAAGTTTACATTTCAATGAATGTTACGAAACAAATTCTAAAAGCTTCAACTTCCTCGTAACTTAGTGTCAATAGTCATTTATTGAGGGATTTTTTGCAATTATAATTATTCACGGGATATTTATATTCAAAGTTTTGTTTATAGTGTTATAGAGGTAGGTATATTGCTTAACATACTGTCTCGATATCTGAGAGGGCTATGTTTGGTGTTTCTTTACAAGATCGAATCAGGAATGAGGAAATCCGTAGACGAACGAAAGTTACCATAGCCCGGCGGATTAGCGAGTTGAAGTGACAATGGGCAGAACACATAGCACACAGAACTGATGTTTGATGGGGCGGAAAGGTTCTCGAATGGAGGCCACAAACAAGCAAGCGCAGTATCGGAAGACCACCTACAAGGTGGACGGACGATGTTATTAAGGTTGCAGGAAGACGCTGGATGTAGGCCGCTTCCAACCGTTCTATTTGGAAATCTATGGGGGAGGCATATATCCAGCAGTAGAGTTCTTACGGCTGAAATGATGACTGACTCGATATCGATTAATCCATGGTTTTTGGTATTATATTATACTACGACTATTATAATTCAGATGCCCAATGCAAAGAGGAACTACAATTCATTAGTTTTGTATTAAAAGTATGTCCCCTTTATTTTACATCGCCATCTCAACTTTACAGATATTAAACGAAATTTCACATCATTTAAATATCTCATTGATCTAAATATGTTAGCTAGTGGGGAGTTAGCACCATTTAGTTGTATACCGTGGGGTGTCAGGCTAGAATATCAGCCCCCAAATCTCTTCCCACGGGTGTCGTAAGAGAGGTGACTACGAGCTAAATAAAAAAATAATTTTAAATGGCCTTCAGCACCTACATAGATTTTTAAGCTATTATACAGAGTGGATACTTTCAGCGAGGCAGTAGGGGAAGTACCTTACCCGTTGCAGCTACTCGTAAATGGTCTTAGGAGACTATCCATATTTTTTATGGACATTTGATCCCCATTCACGGATTTTAAAAATTTGTGACTTTTTGAGTACTCCAACGATGGTTGGTCCCATAAAAGTTTTTGATCAGTATTAGAAATAGGATCGGTTGGCATCAAAAAATGTTTTTGTTTAATATGGCTATTTTCTTGCTTACTGTTGCTTTTTTGAAAATCTGTGAATGGGGATCAAAATTCACACACATCACACACATCATTATTTACCAGTAGATAAACAATGAAAGACAATATCTGATTCATAATGTTGCAATACCAAAAGTTCTTCCAGACCAGCAAACGCCGAAACCCTTAATCCGTAGAGTTGGAAACGTTCGATTGTTAAAACTTATTTAGCGGTCTCGTTCTGGTGGAGGAAGTTTGATTTGTCGGATACCGGACCGTTTAAAGATCTAAATCTCAGTGTTAGCAGTAGACTATGTTTCTTCTTTTTAAATTTCCGTATCGAAAGGGAATAAGGCTGAGTATCTACCAGACATGTGCGAGGAAGATTAGCTCTGTGCGTGGAAATAAATCACGCGATAGGATCGCTGCGCTCAGTTAGGCTCAAATGAAGTGATCCTTTGTGGATCTTTTTCCTCGCATACTGCTCATCTTTCAGGACATCTCTTCTGGATATCCAGCCTTATTCCCTTTAGATACGGAACTTTAAAAAGAAGAAACATAGTCTACTGTTATCACCGAGATTTTTTAGTGAAACTAATAATATCTATTGGTAAGTGATTCTGCGGTCAAAGTTGTAACAGGCTTAACCTAAAATATGGCCCTCAAGGGCAGCTGTCGGTACATACCATTAGGTGCTCGGTGTTAGATTTTCTACTTGAAAATGCTTGTTAGCCCTAAGAACATTTCTCCATCATTCTTCTTTCATGTATGCGATGAACCTAAAGCCCTGCAGGATTCAAACCACAATCTCCTTACGTGACAGCCCACCTCTTTGCTTGATAGTCCATAGCCATTGCCTATTAGGTCTGGTCACAGCTTCAAATTTCTTACTTGATGACTCTAAGCGTAACTTGCTTAGTCGCTCTTAACCGCTCTCTAATCTTTGGAAGCAGGGAAATGGGTGACCGTTTCCGTGCTTCCAATGGCACGTTAAGCAATCGGTCCCGGTTGTCTTAGATGCTAATACCATCCTCGAGTAGAAAATCTATCACCAAGCTTATCCTAATGGTGTATTCCGGCAGCTGTCTTTGGAGCCAGTAATTCTAGGTTAGCCCGAACAATATTCTCCACCAAATCATCACTCACCATCGTGTGAGATAATGGTCAAAGGCTATCAGCTAAAAATAAAATAAAAACATAGAATCGACCGCTCAAAAGTGCCTCATCACTGAACAAACCATACCAAAACGTCAAGATGCTTCAATTACTATAGACGTAGTCTAGATCAATAAACTTGCGTTACTGTCTTCTCTGTACTGAGATCTAGACGGAAGTGTTCGTTGCGGATTAAATCCAGTTAATTGAAGATGATTTAACTGGAGCGATCTCAGCTAGATGCGGCTTGCTGCTTCTCAATCCACACTTTTAAATTCTGGACCAGTTTTGAATTTGCTTAAGTTTTAACAAATTATATAGTTAGATGGATTACTCCTTACATGTTAAACTACATACCACAATAAGACATACCCAAAAAATAACTAAGATACAAGTGTCACAGTGGGTGGCCTTAGGTCTGCAAGCGATCTCTTCCAAACCATTTTTAGGGTTCCGTACCCAAAGGGTAAAAACGGGACCCTATTACTGAGACTTCGCTGTCCGTCCGTCAGTCACCAGGCTGTATCTCAAGAACGGTGATAGCTAGACAGTTGAAATTTATATTGCCGCTATAACAACAAATACTAAAAATAAAATAAAATAAATATTTAAAAGGGGTTCCCATACAACAAGCTTGATTATTTTACCGTTTCTTGCTCGATACTAATAATGGTGACAGGTACACGCTTTAACTTTTCACAGAATATTTACGGAACCCTTCGTGCGCGAGTCCCACTAGCACTTGGCCGGTTTTTGTATATCAAGGAATAGTAAAAACGGTACAGCCGTGGATGTAATATACCGAAACAGAACTATCGTAGATAAATATAAATTATAACAATAGCCGTTCAAACATTGAATTTATTAAAAAAACCGGCCAAGTGCGAGTAGGACTCGCGCAAGAAGGGTGCCGTACAATTATCTGTAACCTAATCTTGCAAGTTACAGACACTCTTCGCAGTGTCCGATTGAGCTGGGTAGGTACGGCGAAAACCTCTTTTATTGTATGGGAGCCCCCTTAATTATTTATTTTAACTAATTATATTTAAAGAGAACATAAAACTAAATATTGTGAATAGTTCTTTAACTAGACCTAGACGCTTTCGTCTACCTGTCACCATTATTAGTATCGAGCAAGAAACGGTAAAAAAATCAAGTTTGTTGTATGGCAGCCCCCCTTAAATATTTATTTGATATCATTTTAGTATTTGTTTTTATAGCGGCAATAGAAATACATCATCTGTGAAAATTTCAACTGTCTAGCTATCACCGTTATTGAGATACAGCCTGGTGACAGACGGACGGACGGACGGACAGCGAAGTCTCAGTAATAGGGTCCCGTTTTTACCCTTTAGGTACGGAACCCTAAAAACGGGAGAAGTGGCATCCATACCTCGAATACGGCAAGGTCAAATCAGGCGACATCTCCTGATAGAGTCTCAGTACCTAGTGTCTACTACTTGTTTTCCTATTTGTCATTCATTGAAACGTATCATATTCAATGGAAATGTAGCTGAGTGCATTATATACTGTACTGTAACAGCCGACTCGTCCACTGCTGAACACAGCCTCATTTGCCATAATCCCCACGCTTAGCAGGCGGCTGTGGGATCGCAGTGTAAGATGGCGGTTCTTTAGAAGGTGCTGCTGCCCACCCTCCAGTATTTTTCCTTAGTCACCTCTTACGACACCCACGGGATGATATGGGGAGGTGCAATTCTAACCCCTACGGGGATTATATGCTATTGTAAAATTGTCACCACATTATATTGTCGTCACATTAGAGCGTACCCCATATTCCTTTTTATACGATATGAGAAGACTGATATGTCATTCCACAATAGGGTGTGGGAATGAAAGCTATGTGTATTTAGAAAACTTTTTTTAGCCATTAACTACGGACAATTTTATTCACAGACACTCATGTGACAGTAAAGATTACAATTCATTTAAAACTTAAGGTTCCCGTAAGACAATTGGCTAATAGTCCTGACAAGAAAAAAATAAAAACACAAATACCTTGCCAAATGATTTAAAGTCAGTGTCCTACAGGATATTTAAGGATTCTAACGATACCTTACATATCCAAATAATATTACGGTACTGATTAAAAATATAGCTGTAAGGTTCTAAGAAATGTTATCTGCAGTCGTCACCTATCAAGGTTTATATGTGCGCCCTTATTTCTTCCATATGTGTGTTCTTGACTGTCTACTGGGAAGGGTAAATCAAAGTACTACATTACGGTGATCACCGTTAATTATTATCCAGCAGAATTACTATTTTAGTAACATAAAAGGTTTCACGAATGAGGTGGGCTGAAGTATGAACGCTGGGGGCAAATGAGCGCATGAGGCGACTTATGTGATATACGCAATTTGCGCTCACGTTGCGTGTCTCCCTACATAGCTATAGTTATGGTAAATATAAAAAAACTTACAGACTTACACTTTCTATTGGTCAGTCGTTTATACTGAGTACTTATTTGGTTGAACTGGCCGGTCAGTTCTCCATACAAACGCCGTAGGGTGATCACTCCCTTATTTGAGATTTTAGGTATAGAAATAAGCATAATATCGATTGAACTCGTCATTATCTAGGTTTGTATCGTGCCGCAATTTTATAAAGATAATTAAGTTGAAAGTTATGAGCCTTGGAAATTTTATATAAAAATATTTCGAGGCACATAACTCTCAACTTAATTATCTTTGTGAAATTTGGTTATTATACAAACCTAGATAATGACGAGTTCAATTGATGTCATGCTTTGTTTTGGACCTAAATGCTCAAATAAGGGAGTAATCACCCAACCACGTTTGTATAGAGAACTGACCGGCCAGTTCACACTTAAGATACGTATAACGCGTCAGATGAAACACAAATTTCCAATAAAAAGAAACAAAATGGAATTTAAATTAAATGATGATAATCCCCCTGTGTCGTAGAATAAAAGATTCGTTCAATTCCGACAATTTAATTTTGAAATCCAATGTGAAGTAGGTATTTGTCAAGGAATTTTCATTCGGTTCTTTTGTAGGGTTCCCAGAACTCTAAATAAAAACGAATGAATAAAATACGATCAAGTACTTTTAGCTAGATGCTGTAACGCTGAAGTATTAGTTGACTCCTCGTCTCATCCATCAAAGGGAAGATGAGAGGTTTCTCACGAATTCCTTATTTAATATTAAAAAATATTTTAAAAAGTGTTTTAAGAAAACATTTAATTAATTATTTAATAAATAACTTAAAAAATCTTTATAAAAATGATATATATCTAGTGACAATTCCGCCTAATTTCCTGTTAAGCCGACGTGACGTCACAAACGCCACGCAGCCAAACCGGAAGAGTATTCGACACGTTTCGCTTCTAAACGAGGCATCCACAGGAGGTCTTGACTCAACGAGCGCACGATCGAGACTGATATTATACCATGTCTCGATCGTGCGCTCGTAGTCTTATTATTAAAAATGGGTTTCCGCAAAGTAACGCCTGAATATATTCATTATAATTCCTTATTTGTAAATTTTGCTTAATTTTTCAATTCTACTCTATATCTAACAAGGAATCAGTGACGGCCCCGTTGTACTGGAATATTGTGCCTTGCAACTTGCAACAGCAAATGAAATTACTCGTACTCGACCTAATGAGACATAAGAACTATATTTTTTATTGCTTATAGTTAAGCCTTTGACCACTATCTCTCTTGATGGTAAGTGATGATGTGGTCGATGGTGTTAACAGGCTTAAACTATAATTACTGGCTCTCAAGGACAGCTGCCGGAATATATTTCTACTTCCATTCCTACTTGAGGGTGGTTGCTAGCCAGGATTCCATTCGCAAAATGCCCTTCCACCATTCGGTGAAGCTCAAGCCCGCGGCGAGATTCTAACCATGGACCTGCTACGCGGCAGTCCATAGCCAATGCCACTGAGCCATCACTGCTTCAAAAACTAGTCAAAAAATGCCAATTTAAAGTCCGGCTGTCGAGAGAATACCCTTGACAGTTTCAGTTCGTATTGTCGTTTTGGCTTTTGTAGTAAAATATACAAAATATTTTTTGACATTTTTATACTTGACTGACACAGCAACTTAGTTCAAAGTATGGAGGGTAGAGGTAAGGAGAATCATCTGATATGGTAAAAAACTAAAAAAAGTGTCCAGCTGTAAGCTATAAATAACAGTTCAAAAACCTTCCTGAATGGCGCTGTAGACAAAGGGTATGGTATAAATGTACCCATTGTAAAAGAATTGAAGAATGCCTTGTTAAAAAAAAATACTTTTGTCGGCTAAAGTTGTTACTTATTGAAAATTTCAGCTACTTGGGTAGTACAAAGTAATATAGTAAATAATAACCATAAAAATTGTTTTGAGAAAACTTGTAGGTAAAGTGATTTTATTTCGTGAACTGTGAATATTAATGCACTTGGATGGACACTTTTTCATGTACACAGATGATTCTCCTCTACCCTCCATATTTCAAAGTAACATACTCAGATTGACTATGTTACTTTGAACTAGGAAAAAATATTAATAAAACTGTCAATCACATTCTCCCAACGACATCACTTTAGTGCTGAAGACCACGTGTTCTGAGCGGTCTGTACGATCTGTGCAAGGAAGCCCGCTGAACCATCCGGTACTGTATGATCATTGCCTCAATACAAGCCGTTCAGAATTGTATGGAAACCCATTCTTATATCCTAATTTTATAATATTCTTATATACTAAACAACGCTGTAACAGCATAGCTTTGATTCGTTATTTAGGGGTTTGACTGCTATTGTGATGATACGTTGTCAAGACGATATGGTCACGTCATCCTGTAAGGAAAACGTAGACATATATGGATACATTTTAAAACATATTTTTTTTTTTTATGCTATTGTGACGGAACAAGCCCGAGGCCCACCTGGTGTTATGTGGACTAACCTCTGCCTATAACAGTCGCATTTCGTCAGCGGCGAATTGCGCTGTGCCCGTCACACTGAGACGTCCAGTTGTTAGGTCTCATTAGCTTGTAATTTTTCTGGCTCTCAAGGACTGCTGCCGGAACACACTGTTAGGTGCTTGGCGACAGATTTTCTACTTGAGGGTGGTCGCTAGCCAGGCGGGCATTCACAAAAAGCCCTTCCACCATGCGGTGAAGCTCAAGCTCTGGGCGGGATTCGAACCATTAACCTGCTGCACGGCAGTCCATAGCCAATGCCACTGAGCCATCACTGCTTCAAGAAAAAAAATAAAAGAATTTGTTTCTTTTATTTTTTTATGCCTGATAGGTTAGCCTTTGACCACTATCTCAATGTCATGATATAAGTATATAGGTAAGTGATGATGTGGGCGAAGATGTTGTTCAGGCTAACCTAGAATTACTGGCTCTCAAGGACCAGCTGCCGGAACACACCGTTAGGTGCTTGGCGACAGATTTTCTACTTGAGGGTGGTCGCTAGCCAGGCGGGCATTCGCAAAATGCCCTACCACCATGCTATAACGACTGCCATCCTAAGACGACAACCGGGACCGACGGCTTAACGTGCCCTCCGAAGCACGGAAACGCTCAATAGTAATGTCACTAGCGGTGACCGATCCAACTCATGACCGCGGGCGACGTTACTTAACTTTGCTGATCGGTTGAGAACAGCTAAGTAAACTTCGCTACGAGCGCTTCATATACGGGTAAAGAAGGCGTGCATTCTTAGACTGAAGGATCTCTACGGAACTCTTGCTACATTAACTGACGCGCACTTGTTCCTTTTTAATTATCTGAGAATGCAAAAGTGCCCATTTGATTTTACGATTAACACGGAGTATACTCCTTTAGAAATGCAGTTTTTAAGCCACTTATTTTAAATGTAGCGATTTTCATATCGTCTAATGTCATTGGAATACTTTTTATGTTATTGGAAAACAATAATAATGTATAAATTAATTTGAGCGAGAAAATGTAAATACTCATTCCATATACTCAACTCAAACTCGAATCTGACGAATATATATAAAGAATCGATTATGGCTTTTACTTATATGATGTAGGTAGTTTACGTTTTATTTTTTTGCTGTCTGATTAATTCTTAATTTAGATATTATTATAGTACTTTTATTAGCATTGTAATAAATAGACCTTCGTCCATATCTTACTATAATAATCCTTTTGAAACGGGTTGTCTGGAAGAGATCGCTCTCAGCGATAAGATCCATTGTCACTTCTACTTTTACTAATTATGTTTTTAAGTTTTAAGTTTGTAAATTTGTATTGTGTCAATAAAGTGGTATCAGTAGTAGTGGGCAGTACTTCTAGGTTAGCCTGAACAACATCTTCGACCACATCATCACTTACCATCAGGTGGTCAAAGGCTAAACTATAAGGCATAAAAAAATAAATAAAAAAAATCTATCTATCTATCTATGACGAATTTTTGTTACTCTGTACATGCTTTATGACGACCTGCCTTTTTTTAGAGTTGTCCTCCTACAGAATTACAATGACACGAAAAATCATAGTCAGATTCGGGATTCGAACCCATACGATGGTTAAGAACCATAGGAAAAATTCAAGTTATGAGTTACATGCATGATGGCTTAGCGGTCAGAGCATACCCCGGCTACAGAGGTGGATGGCGCGGATTTTAATTCCGCACATGACTGTATTATTTTCTCTCGTTGTAATTTTGTAATGTAATCCGCGGAGCATGCCTCATTGCAAAAATACATATATTAAAACTGTCTAACTACCCTTATCCCACTAACAAAACGTCTGGATGAATACTACCCGCTACTAATCAGTCGAAAAGTAGATAACTTGACCTGGTGGTAGGTCTCTTTAGCATGAGTCCGTCTTGGTGTGTACCGCCGTATCGTCAGATATTCTGCCTCGAAGCTTCTATACTTACAGCAAACATAGTAGTTTTTGTGTATTTTTTGTAGGCTATTTTCAAACCTAGTGTTTAGTGTTTAAGTAAATTTTGATTACTCTACCCATACCTGAAAAAAACTCTTGACATAAGGAAAGACAGACTACAAAGTAATCCTATACAGACCATTTTTTGAACGACACCCCAAAAATAAAGAGCTTTTAACTGAATGAAAACATCAAAAACGCCTAACCGCCTCAATAGTTCAGTCGTTCCCAAACATGTCTATCCATCCGCCTAAAGCGGCGTTTACACTGTCCAATTTCCGTTTTCAGCTACCCGGCGATCCGAACTCCGCGCTACACCGTGCTACAAGCGCTGCGGCTGTGGTTCGGGAATCCACGTAACAGGAGCCACTTGCAGGTGCGTCTATTCTTTTGTAAGGGGTACTGTACATTTTTCATCCACATAGACGAATTTGAACTGAAATTGTAGCGGTTTCTAAGCGAGATAAAATCCGGAATGAGAAACGATATTCGCCGAAGAACCAATTAAATAGCTTTCAGAATTTGCAAGTTGAGGTGGCAATGGGCAGGCCACAATGCTCGTCGAACCGATAACCGATGGGGAAGAAAGGTCCTCGAGTAGAGTTGGCAGGCCCCCCGCTACGTGGGCTGATGAAATCGTGAAAGTCGCGGGTAGCCAAGTTTAACCATTAAGTTGATAATAGCCGTTCATTGTGGAATTCTATAGAGGAGACATTTGTTCAACAGTGGACGTCTTCCAGCTGATGATGACGTGGCGGATAATAGAACTGTATGATAGTCTGCTAGAAGTGCTGCAGGAGTCAGTGAAGCAGTGATGGCCGAGCGGTAATAGCTAGGGACTGCCGAGCCGCAGGTCCATGGTTCAATCCCCACCGCCGGCTTGAGCTTCACCGCATGGTGGCAGGGCATTTTGTGAGTGCTCGCCTGGCTAGCCATCCTCAAGTCAGGCGAGCACTCATGTTCCCGCAGCAGTTCTTGAGAGCCAGTAAAATTACGGGCACATGAGCCTTAACAACTGTATATCTCAGTGTGACGGGCACAGTGCAGTTCGTCACTTGTGACGAAATGCATCTGTTAGAGGCAGAGGTTAGTCCACTTAAAATCAGGTGAGCCTCGCGCTTGTTCCGCCACAGTTATATTACCTTAAAATCACAAAATTATTTCACGTTAACCTTAAGTCTATGCATAAATATGTATATTCGTAGGCCTTGGTTATATTCTTTCAGTTCAGGCTATTTCCAATTATGTACCCACTCTCGATATAATAATGGAAAAAGCGACAATCAATAATTTCACTTGCAAAAAGTACAATGAAATCAATAAAATAGGGTATAATTAATGTTACCCAACGGGCTTGGTTAAGGTAAAAAAGTTTTTTTTTTTATTAAAGTGACAGGTGTTTATAATCTTCTTTAATGTTGTACCACACACTAATGGTGTAACCCGGTAAATATACCGGCGCGGCGGTATACTCTTGTTGGGGAAGATTGGCGGCTGGCCACAAAACTGAAGCCAGACTTTTTACAATATGTCCCTGTGTCGCCTTTTGTCTTGTTAGAGAAAACTTATTTTACCGAACCAACAAACGTTGAACAAGGCTAGAAAGATGATAAATACCTAAAACATTACAAAACAATATTTATAATCTTTCAAGGTATTTCAATATCCACGCATTATAAATAGCTTATTAATTATGTTATATCGCATCGCTTAGAGGTTTTTTGCTCGCCTTACTAGCTACCTAGGTAGGAAACCTGTCACCTAGCACGTAACATTATATTCCGGAAGCTGCCTTGAATGGCTCATCACTTACCATCAAGTATGGTTATCGTCAAAGACCAGCCCGTGTAGTAGTTTTAATCATTTTTATGAATATCGTTACTAAGAATTCAGAACGCTAGTAGCCTAGTTTTCTTAGCCGTTCTTTACCGATCAGCTAAGTTAAGCAACATCCGCCGCGATCATCACTTGGATGGTTGACCGCTAGTGACATTACTACTGTGCGTGCGCATGCTTCTGAGAGAACGTTAAGCCGTCGTTCCCGCCGGTTGTTGTCTTAGGATGGCAGTCGTTACAGCATGGTGGTAGAGCATTTTGCGAATGCCCACCTGGCTATAGCTACCACTCTCAAGTTGAAAATCTGTTTCCAAGCTACTAGCAGTGTGTTCTGGTAGCTGTCCTTGACAGCCAGAAATTCTAGGTTAGCCAGTTAGGTTTATTCATCTTCAATCACATTACCACTTACCATCAGGTGAGATAGTACATAAAGGCACACCAATCAGCTATAAAAAAATTAATTAATAGATTCAGGCGTTACTTTGCGGAAATCTATATAAATAATAACAAATATTTTTAAAATATTTTAAAAAACATCTAATAAATATTTTAATAAAATATTATCTAGTGACAATTTCGCTTAATTTTCCTGCTTAGCCGATGTGACATCAAAAACGCTACGCAGCCAAACTGGAAGAGTTTCAACGTTTCACTTCTACACGAAGCATCCTCAGGAGGTCTTGACTAAAAAAAAACTCGATCGTGCGCTCGTAGAGTCAAGACGAAGCATCCTCAGGAGATGCTTCGTTTAGAAGCGAAACGCGTCGAATACTCTTCCGGTTTGGCTGCGTGGCGTTTGTGACGTCACGTCGGCTTAATAGGAAATTAGGAGGAATTGTCACTGGTATCTAGTATATATCATTTTTATAAAGATTTTTAAAGTGTTTTATTAAATAATTAATTAAATGTTTTCTTAAAATACTTTTAAAATATTTGTTATTATTAAAATATTCATTATTATATATTTTAAAACATCTCTGCTAACATGTTTGACTTGTTTGTTACCCCTGGCTCAGTTCGATCCAAGTTACCGTAACCACAATCTACGGCTCGGGGGCTATTTCAAGGCACCGATTGTTTTATAATGGACCTTGTAGACGAACGACCAGTTGCCGGGAAACTTGGGTTAACCGCTACGGGCACGGTTCACTACGCAAGGTCTGCTTGGAGGCAGGTATTTACCGTTTGTTTGTTAAGACATTGTACGGGATACGATGGCGTTGTATTGACGTGGGATGCAGTTTATTTGGTGTAAATGTGGCTTATGTTGGAAAAATGCTAACAACCTCTTAGGGTTGACTTCTGCTAGAACTAACAATCATTTACAGATGAATGTTTTTTTCTTTAGAATTTTTTGAAAACTCTATTCAAAGAAAGCCTGCCGTTGCAACACTGGACTGCGCCGCGCTCCCTTTGAATAGAGTTTTGAATATTGACATCGAGCAAAGTAATAAAAATGAGATCAGAAGGCAGTGATAGCTCAGTGGCATTGGCAGTGTACTGCCGCGCAGCAGGTCCGTGGTTCGAATCCAGCCGCCGGCTTGTGCTTCACCGCAACGTGGAAGAGCATTTTGCGAATGCCCGCCTAGCTAGCGACCACCCTCAAGTAGAAAGTCTGTCACCAAGCACCTAACGGTGTGTTCCGGCAGCTATCCTTGAGAGCCAGTAATTTTAGGTTAAGCCTGTTAACACCTTCGACCACATTATCACTTACCATCAGGTGAGATTGTGGTCAAACGCTACATATAATAAATAAAAGAAATAAAAATGCAGGTAATAAACTACAGGCACAAGAGACTTTTATCAGGTTGTCCTCGAGCTTATTCCATCAAAAACACGTAAATAAGTATTAAAAAAAAAATCATCTCTAACTGTTTGTTAGGACTAGCAGAAGTCAACCCTAAGAGTTAGTTATCATTTTTCCAATAACCCTGTACATGTTGTGATTTATTGTATTTTTTTTATATATATCAGCCTTTGTTGCCAACTTTTGACCACTATCTCACATGATTTCATAAATTTACCTTTAACAGGCCTGGCTCAGAATTATCACAATAAAAAAAAACTAAATTAATAAAGCAATATAACGCAAGTAAAATCAGATAATGTAGTTTTTCATCTAGTCCAATCACTTTTTTCGTTGACCGTACCTCAGAATTTACAAAATTATATTACGATCCAATTCAATGTAAAAGTCCACTTACGCGTCATCTCCATGGATGAACTACGCAAGGATATGCTTATAATACCTCTAGAATGGACAATTTATGGAATTGTTATCCAAACTGATTATTACAATAAACACTGTCATTTCATAAAAAAGAGTGTCACTTAGTAAACTATTGCGAGTTTTGTCCATTATAAATAAATAGGTACCCGGCTGGGACTCGCGTTATATTTATCGGATAGATTCCGAAGCAGCTAGCGCAACCGTGACTCCCAGACGAAGGGCTACAATATAGCCCGAAACTGGTCGGAATCTACCCATGAAATATAACGCGAGTCCCAGCCGGGTTCCTATTTATTCATAAGAAGAATCCATATCATTTTAATTGTTACGTCAATTTTTCAATCTTTTGACGGCCAATAGATCTTATCTAGGCTATATTACCCACATCTTGCACATTTGTTTATAATCCATTAAACCAATCAAACATCTTTGACGCCTGACTGTTTAACAAATTATCCATAATATTTTTAAATATTGTTATATTAAAAATATTAATATATGTTTGCAATAACGTCTTCTCTGGAGATTACATTACAAAATACAAATTTTACGAGAGAAAAAATTATAGTCATGTGCGGGCTCCGAACCCGCGTCCATCCACCCTTATAGCCGGGGTATGCTCTGACCCACTGAGCTAACATGACAATATGACTCATAACTCTACAAGACCAATCTTACAATTGGTTTTAATCTTGCAAACATTATATTGTAATTCTATACATTATCGACCCGTGGCCTTTTAAACGGCAACGGGGACATAAAATAAACTTGTTATTATGTCATATATATTATTTTATAACTAAAGTATTATTATAGTATCATATCGTATTTTGTCCGTTTTTCTGTGCTCAACTGATCAAGTTTTGAATGGGATATAAATTATGATAATATATGTAATAGAGATATCACCAAGCCACATGTTTTTTCGATTGAACCGAGCGCAAATACGTTATTCCTGAGTGTATATATAACCATTACTTGTGTAGCTACGCCAAATTACCTAGACAAATTGGTTCCATTCCTTCGCCTACATTTATGTATTATATATTTTTTTCACGGTTCAAATGTTAACTGCTTTTCTTTTACAGCTAATACCAGACGAACGTTTGCATCCATGATGTTACTTTATAAATAAGTCGGCTATAACATTATTATATATTATATGATTTAGATACCTTAACTCACATTCGAAGACAATCTAAAGAAGCAACTGATAGTGGATTAGAGCATTTGGACCCCCTATGAGTCCAAATGCTTTTACTGTAGTAGCTGTAGTATTGTAGTAGCTGTACTTTTGTTTATAGTTTGTAGTATTTGTTTAATAAAGGCATACCGCCAGTTAAAAAAAATCTAAAGAAGTGATATGATGACATGATATTTGGTTGAGTCATATATTTAGGATGTAATAGGGGCTTTAGTAATCTCACGTAGCCACACATTTTTATTATCATGAAAACAATGATATCAGACGGGGTTTCCCATATGATCTACGACCATGTCTTTGAATAGGATATCATTGATCCACTCCGATTTACCCGCGCCATTTGCGTCCAGCCGGTCCGTCTATTCGTCTTCACATTTTTCCACCGTTTCAAATGTTTTTGGGTCTATTTTTCGGCGATACAAAATCGGCCCGAGGCCGTTTAAACGGCCATTTGCGTCGTAAAAGTTAGTTTATGGCCTAACGGTGTCGTGTGGCCACATTGTCTTGGGATTGAAACAGTGTTGAAGGTTTTTGTGGATTGTTGGGCAATGATAGTTCAGTTTTGATAAGTTTATATGCGACTTAGCAACGAATCTGGGATTTCTCCCGTATCTGTTAGAGTTTCTATTAGTTGTGGTACTTTTTTATTATCTGACAACGTGTTGGCCCTTGCTCTTTCAAGGTTCTGCAATCCAACAGAAAAAATATGATTATTGATTTTGATTTCAGTTTCCAAACTATATTACAAGTTTTCCAGTATTTTGTTAAAGTCAAATTCAAAATGATTTATTCAATGTAGGTGTCTACGACGCTCTTTTGAAGGTCTTGACACTTCAAAAATATAATAACTATATCTAGTGACAATTCCGCCTAATTTATCTGTTAAACCGACGCGACGCGACGTGACGTCACTAATGCCACGCAGCCAAACCGGAAACGGTTGTCCGGAGGCTTGACAGGAAAATTAGGCGGAATTGTCACTAGATATAGTTTTCATTAGATTTTTTAAAGTGTATTATTGAAATATTAAGTTAATGTTTTCTTAAAATATTTGTTATTATTAAATATGGATTTCCGTAAAGTAGCGCCGGTATTTATTCATTATAAACAAAAGCATTATAAATGTTAGCTCCATGATTTTGTACAAGTATTCTAAGAAAAAATTACATCATCATAGAAAATTGATTCTTACGGCTAATATAATATTATATATTATTAATTATCATAACACTTATTGTTTATGAAATAAACTAATAAAGCTTAAATGAGAAGCCTAAGCTTATTCTGATGTCTCAATCACTTACTTATACCCTCTCTTAAATAACCTGAAAGCCTGAGATCATTGAACAGGCTAATTAAAGGTTAAATAAATTATCTTCAAGCTCGTAAGTCAACAGAGACAGATTGCGACTCGGTAAAGCCGAATCAATAACACGTCAACTCCAATTATGAAGCTAAACGAACTTCGGGTTAGGGATGGCCTAAGTTTTCTTAGCCGAAACTTTTTCCGTAAACGGGTTAACTCGGATGCTTCAAAGAATGTTGCTTCATGAACATGTCGCCTTAATCACGGAACTAGCTAGATTGCCGAGCCAAAACTCTTTCTGAAGACTTGTTAAGTAGGATGGGGCAAAAAAAATGGACACAAGGGTTTGATATTCCTCTATGTAGGTACAGAACTATTCACTCACGAAGACATGCCACCACAGTATATTACCACCAACTTAACTGTGCAGTTTTCGAGGGCGCTACTGGTCATGGAAATCAACTACAAACTGTCACAATTTGAAGGAATGTTGTAGTTCTTTTTTCTGCCACCTGAACAGATAAGTTGGTGGGTCTGTATTTGATGCGTATTTGTACAGGTAAGCCCTGTTTGTAAACAAAGTCTGTTCCGAATCATTTGCGTGTCTAGCGCTCGCTTTTTTTATACCTATAAATAAATCGGGAACGCACCTAGCTGTTACCTTTTGTAGTTGTCAAATTTGCTTTAAATTGTCATGGTGGCGTGATTTTTGATTTTAGTAAAATAGCTAAAATTTGTTTTGTTGAAAAGTCCTTTTGAATCTACATGTGCAATTTTGCGTCCGTATAATAAGGACCTTGTTGTGCGTAATATTAACCGAAGTTTGTTTGAAGGTGAAAAGTGTTTTGGTCTTCAGCTCTGCGACTTGACTTCTGAAAGACATGACTTACATATGACCGACTTCGACTTTATTTTTAAAATTACTATACTTATCCCGAAGATTGCATCGCCGAAGATTTGTTGTAAATGTTTGATGTATCATTTGTAGGTTAAGTAGTTTTAAGCGTATTGTAAGCTCCGCAAAACGAGGACCTTCCAAAAGTGCTGTTCCAGCAGATGAGTTTTTCTTCCACTGCACTCATTATTTTCTGTTAGAATAATTTCTGGACGACACAACATCTTCTTTCATTTACTCACGAGCTCGCACGATAGGCACCTTGAACAATTCGTGCCAATGGCGCTCTTAGTGTAATTCGGACTAAGCATTGTCACAATATAAAAAAAAATTATAATACAAATTTGAAATCGTATACAGTTGTTTTATAACTCGTAATTCTCTTTCTCAAGTACTCTAACAGTTAATAGAGAACAGATTTTTTGAGAAGTAAACGAGCTTATGTATGTTTAGATAGATGGACGAGATCCACGCTTGCTTGTTCCTAATTGACAGTGCAAACGGCCGTGAACATGCATATTCATATCGATCTAATTGTGAGTATTCTACGCACCGTTTGTAGTGTTGGCATAATTCGGACCGCACCCCTGATATGGGTGTGTGAATGCTTATGGCACATATACCAAAATATTAAAATATGGCCGCTTGAGTAGGCTGTAGTATTAGTTGCGAAAATACTTAAAAATGTTGAAGGGGCGGGCCTTCGCCAGTTCGAGACACAAAGGCAATATAAACAGCCATTAATATTGCCTATGTGTCATGTCCTCTTTGATAGGGAACCTTAAAAAGTGGGGATTGTGTGACAACGGTTTTGCATGGTGGTAGGGCAATTTGCGAATGCCCGCCTGGCTATAGCTACCCCACAAGTAGAAAATCTGTCGCCAAACACCTAACGGTGTGTTCCGGCAGTTGTCCTTTGGAGCCAGTAATTCTAGGTAAGTCTGAACAACATCTTCGACCACATCATCACTTACCATCAGGTGAGATAGTGGTCAAAGGCTAACCTATCAGGCATAAAAATGGTCTCAAATTCAAATTCATGGAAATTATTTTAATATATTTACTAACGTTCGATTTTAAATGCGGCCGAATTATATTTCAGTTGATCTTAAGAGTGGGTACATCTCTAATTTATTATTTATTGATTTTGACGTTTGAATCAAGTAAATTTTGAACGAAATATCAGCTTTTAAACCTTCATGGCAAAGTAATTAGTTCAATTAGCAACCGCTAGGTGTTCTTTTAAAACGGAATCGGTGACATTGAACACTGAAAAGTGTGTTATAATATAATTTGTGGAAGTCGTTACTATGCTTCCACAAGCTTGTACAAATACAAAAACATTTTCAGAGCACTAAGGGGATATACCTATTGAAACGTTATGAAAAATATCCACACATTTATCGCTTTTCATTTAATTTATATATATTTGAGCTGTGTAAGTTCTAAAGTCGACGCGTCTACATGAACATATTTCCTACTTTTTACACCACTGCTCAAAAAATGTTTTCAGGGTACATGTATGCACGTATATTTGTAAGTTTCTTTATTCCACCGTAACTTCTAAACGGCTTAACCGATTTTAATGTATGAGACATATATTGGTCTTGATAGCGCAAGTGAAGGTACACAAAAAAATACAAACTAGTGGATTTTAGACGCTATATATACATTTCTTCCAAACCTATTGATTGGCTATAAAAATGAAGGGCTTTAAAAACGATTCCATAAATATATATAACTTGCAGTTAAAATTTCAATGGAACGATAAAACACTTAACGAAAATAAATAATTTGGCGTCGGGTTTTATACTTTGTTATAAATTGATTTTAAGTTATCCTATATAAAGATAAATAAATCATTTGTATGGAACGCAAGCTAAATAAAACCAAAGAATTATTCGTTAAACCCAAGTAATCCGATAAAACAGCTAAAATTGCATCGCACAAAACCAGTCACGCGTCAAAAGGAAAATAACAATTGGTATTAGGGATGTGATGTGATCTCATAAAAAGTGACGACTCGGTGACGTGACGAGTCAACATTGGCACATTGAGATTTGTCACGTCCGTGACTTTCGTTTCCTCTTAGTAAAGAATTGTAGTAGATTGAATAGTGTTGCTTGTTTATTGATAAAAAGGGAAGTATTTTTTTTCAATATTAATTATATTATGTTCTAAACTGACAAGCCACTGCCTTTTTATACGACTGCCGAAAAAAAGGATTCTAGGTTAAGCCTGTTAACACCTTCGACTAAGACATCACTTACCATCAAGTGAAATTGTGGTCGAAGGCTTACCTATCAGCAATAAAAAGAGTAATGTTACGTTTTCATTGGTATAAGGGATGTGATGTGATCTCATAAAAAGTGACGCCTCGGTGACGTCACGAGTCAACATTGGCACATTGAGATTTGTCACGTCCGTGACTTTTTCCTCTTAGTAAAGAATTTTAGTAGACTAAGGGCCTGTTTCAGAATGTTCGAGCAAGTTCCGGTTATACTACCCAGAACATATTTAATAAATAAAACACTATCTTTGCGTTTCAGTCATTAAATCGATGCCTATTCATCGGTTAAACCTTGAATGCGCTTCATGTTAACTGTCATTTTTTATCATTCGGTTATTTTATGTTCTGGGTAGTATAGCCGGAACTTACTCGAACATTCTAAAACAGGCCCTAAATAGTGTTTATTTTTTAACTATTGTTATATTTGCAATAACGCCTGCTATGTGGATTACATAACAAAATCACAAATATTCGATAGGAAAAATGTAAGTCACATGACTTACATTGTATTCGAACCCGCGTCCATCCACCCCTTGAGCCGGGGTATGCTCTAACCAACTGAGCTAACATGACATGACATCATAACTCAAATTTTTCCTATCGTTCTTTAACCATCGTATTCGGTTGGAGCTACATCTATAGTACCAATTGCATTGTACTACAAACAAGACCAATATTTATAATGTGTTTTTATTATTGGCTCTCAAGGATAGCTATCGGAACACACCGTTAGGTACTTGGTGACAGATTTTCTATTCGAGGTTGGTAGCTAGCCAGGCGGGCATTCGCAAAATGCCATACCACCATGCTATAACGACTGCCATCCTAACACGACAACCAGGACCGACGGCTTGACGTGCCCTCCAAAGCACGGAAGTGCTCAGTAGTAATGTCACTACCGGTCACCCATCCAACTCATGACCGCGGTGGACGTTGCTTAACTTTGCTGATCGGTTAAGAACAGCTAAGCAAACTTCGCTACGAGCGCTTCAGAAAATTTGATACTCTACAAGTCTACACAATGAGCTTGGGACTATAGCTCCCCAGATGGTAGGGTGAAGAAACATTTGTTATATCGGCTTACAGATCATGTAGGCCCCATGAAACATTTCTAGTCAATATTGGGTCAACATTTTAGATCAAATATCAAAATTTCAGGTTTGTTTATTCATTTACTTGCTATAGACCCGTGACATACAGCCACACAATCAATGGAGACTCGTTTTGTAATTTGGGTGCTGAAGCCAATTTGTGTAATCGTATAACTTTTCAATACAAAACACTAAAAAACAGGTCCTACTTTTTTTTTTTTTTTTTTTTTATTCCTGATAGGTTAGCATTTGACCACTATCTCACCTGATGGTAAGTGATGATGTGGTCGAAGATGTTGTTCAGGCTAACCTAGAATTACTGGCTCTCAAGGACAGCTGCCGGAACACACCGTTAGGTGCTTGGCGACAGATTTTCTGCTTGAGGGTGGTAGCTAGCCAGGCGGGCATTCGCAAAATAACCTACCACCATGGTGTAACGACTGCCATCCTAAGACAACAACCGGGACCGACGGCTTAACGTGCCCTCCGAAGCACGGAAACGCTCAGTAGTAATGTCAATAGCGGTCACCCATCCAACTCATGACCGCGCGCGACGTTGCTTAACTTTGCTGATCGGTTGAGAACAGCTATGTAAACTTCGCTACGAGCGCTTCGAAACTATTGTACATTCTTTGATTTTTTGACCTACAAAAGAAGGAGAAGGTACTGAATTTGACTTTACCTTTTAATGTTTGTTACTTCAGAACTTTTGACCAGATGAACCTATTTTGATGATTCTTTTATAATTTGCAAGCTGTTGCTTCCCGTGCCGTCCATTTTCAAAATCAAAATCGGTCCAGCCATTTTCGAGTTACACTCCAATAACTGAAAAGTGTTTTCCTATCTTGAAGGTATAGTCATAGACAGTGAATGACAATCGGTCCTGTAAGTAGCCAGCGTCTCTAAAAAGGAAAACCTTGCGCACCATATTGTGATAATAGGTACTTTTGAACTATCATGGTGCCAACTTCAACAAATTATTTTACACTTGAGTGTTGAAGTCGGTTCCATTTTTAGGTAAACTTTTTTTGTACAATAAAATATTTCTTTTTATATTTTATTGTGACGGAACAAGCTCGAGGCCCACCTGTTATTAAGTGGACTAACCTCTGCCTATAACAGATGCATTACATCACAAGTCACGAATTGCACTGCGCCCGATACCTTAAGACATAGTTCTTAAGTCTCATGTGTGCCTGTAATTTCACTGGCTCTCAAGGACTGCTGCCGGAACACACCGTTAGGTGCTTGATGTCAGATTTTCTACTTGAGGGTGGTAGCTAGCCAGGCGAGCAATCGCAAAATGCACTTCCCCCCTCCACCAACTTCCACCATGCAAATAAATAAACAATCCGACAAAAGCAAAGAATTTAACCGTGAAACAAAGTCCCGATCCAATATTCACCGGGGACCATGATTGAACTGCACACAACAAAAGGCTCCATCCGGCAAAGCCAGTCACGCGTCAAAAGTATTAAAAGCAATAGATATAACGGACGGATGTGATCTCTTAAAAAGTGACGACTCGGTGACAAGTCAACGTAGGCATATTGAAACTTTTTTTTTCCCCTATAGCGGGGTATGGTCTCGCACGTCTTGTGCATTTGCCAGTGTCATGTTTTTTTCTTCATTGGTAGTTCTTTGAGACGACGTCTGTTCCGCTTTAAGTTTGAACGTTCCCCGCCTATTGAAACTTTCACGTTTGCTACTTCTACTTTGTATAATTATGGTGATTTTGTTGAATCTTTGGAAACGGGACCTTTTTACACAACTGCCCAAAAAAGTGTTATGTTTCAGGGTTCGTGTATGTTTGTGTGTTTCTTTATTCCACCATAACTTCTAAACGGCTTAATCGATTTCAATTTATATGTCGTGGCCACATTGTAAAATTGTCAATATCATGAAATGCTCGAAAATTTCATGAAATGGTCGCATTTCATCATGTGGCCAACTTAAACAATTTTTATCATTGATCTGGCCAAGGTACAATCACGATGTAGCCAATGGACACTAAACATGTTCATGAAATGAGAACACTTCATGAAATCCTCGAGCATTTTATAATATAGACATATACATATACATATATATACATACATATTATACCTCTTAGACACACATATCGCCGCAAACACACACACACACACACCATCATCCACACACTATATAAAGTCTTCAACTAGCAACTTATTTAATGTAATGTTTTTCACACCTTTCTGTAAGCTCTACCTATTTGTTTTTTTTTTTTTTTACTACGCTACTACTGTAAGCTGTTTCTTTATGTTTATTTTATTTGTGATCCGCTTTATTATCTATGTCTCTCGGCAAACATCCGTCCGAGTAGGTGTATGCTGAAAATCAGCGCAGCGCACGTTAGTACTTAACATATGCGTTGCACAATGCTGAGCATACTCCTTTTGCCTTTTGTTTTATTTATTTTTAATTGTTTGTCAATTATCTTATGTATGTAATATTTTTTTTCTGTGTATGAAGGCAATAAATGGCTATTTTATTTTATTTTTTATTTTATATAGTAAATTTCACGATGTGGCCACAACATGGTGAAATATTCACGATTAAATGATCTGATGAAATTAAGTTGCCCACGTCATGAAATACCACTTCATGAAATTCTCGATCGTGCGCTCGAAGAGTCAAGACCTCCTGAGGATGCTTCGTGTAGAAGCGAAACGCGTCGAAAATTCTTCCGGTTTGGCTGCGTGGCGTTTGTGACGTCACGTCGGCTTAGCAGGAAAATTAGGCGGAATTGTCACTAGAATTTTTTTTATATTTTTTAAATGTTTTATTAAAATATTAATTTGATGTTTTCGTAAAATATTTTAAAAATATTTGTTATTATTAAATATAGATTTCCGCAAAGTAACGCCTCAATCTATTCATTATTCATTAAATTCTCGAGCATTCGCATCGAGCAAAATGGCGGATTTTAGACGCCATATAGAGTATAGAATCAAAATAAAGGGCTTTAAACAAGAATTCCGTAAAATATATATAAAACTTGCTGTTTCAATTTTAATGGAATGATAAAACGTCTAACGTAAATAAATAATTTGCACTCGGGTTTTTATTTTTTTTACCGACTTCTTAATGAGGACTCAAAATTTCAGTACTCAAGTCGTCAGTTTTTTTTATGTTTGTTACCTCAGATCTTTTGACTGGGTGAACCGTTTTAGTTGATTATTTTTTTATTTCAAAGTTGATACTTGCCGTGTGGTCCCATTTTAATTACTTCCGTGCTTCGGAGAGGGCGTGTTAAGCCGTCGATATTGGTTGATGTCTTATGATGGCAGTCAATTTAGCATGGTGGTATGGTACGAGCATATTGGGAATGCCCGGCTGGATATTTATACAAATAAATTAAATAAAAAGAACTTTATTTCTACTACTTAATACACACAAACTCTACAAATTAACATAATTATTACATTGTATTCTCCTGGGTGTGATTAGCGTACACATATTTTTTTATCTTATGTTCAAGATAAGACATCATTGGTCGGTATAATAAGTGGGATATTTATAAGTTTTAATTTTATTTCAAGTATTTCGTTTATATAATTAATTAATTAATTAATTAATTAATAGGCGGGCATTCGCAAAATGCCCTTCCACCATGCTTTGAAGCTCAAGCCTGTGGCCTATCGGTATAATTAGTGGGATAGCCGTAGGCAAGTACTTATCTCGTATATAGACTAATATTATTCTTATCAAATAACATTTTCTTTTACCTTGTATTACCCAGTGTTGTTACTTGTTACCGAAAACATATTTGTTAAAGAAGACATCAAGACGTGGGTTTAATTATTAGGATAATTATAGGTCCTTATTTCGTATAAGTATGTAATTATATTCTACATAATTTTGATACTTAATTATCTATTTCTTTTCCCTTAGCGTGTCCTGTTTTTTTAGCGAAAACATATATTTTAATCTTGTGTGGTTTAAGAAAACATCAATATGTCTGTATTATTAAGTGGGATAGTCATGGGTTTACACTTATATAAAAATATCCCACGTAAGTGTGACAAGGGTATGAAAATGATGGCTCGTGTCACAACAACCACAATACAATCTTAATTCTGCAAAACAACGTATATTCCAGTTTGTTAAACAATATCTCACGAACCCTTTAGACCGCAAGATGGCGTTTGTCATTAGCATGCCGCCATTCAAAATGGCGGGCATACGTCACCCAACACGCACTTATTAAATCCTGTCCCTCTACGTCTCCTCATATTGAATTTGCCTGTGTCACTTGACATAGCTGTTAATTATATTTGATTAATGGTATTGGAAAGTTCATTGCGACTTGTCGCGCGAAATTCTATGAAGGTTTTGAAAATGACTTATTGCTTCTTTGCTTTCGTCGCGACTTTTGACACGTCCGGAACTTTTGTAAAGTTTATTTGGTTGGAGTTTGTACCTACCGCAAAATAAGCGTTTGGTTATGTTTATAAGACATCCTATGTACATTGGATGTGCTTAAAGGAACTGGAAAATGTAGGTGATTCTGTTTTATAGCAATAAAAAAGATAGCGATGGGACAAAACGCGAATAATATAACTAAAATTCTAGCGTTTGCCCACATTCGGAGCAGATTGTACCGATGGACGGTTAAGTATTAGTATTGACGAAAGATGTAGAAGAAAGTATAAGCTATTGAAAATGGAAAATGAAGCTGATTCAAAATGTTTCTGAAATATATCTATGGGAGAAAACGTGATTAATATAAGTGGATATATTTACCATAAATTTCGTAAGTAGTGGGATTAAAGTAGCTAGGTATACCTTATTACTGATAAAATAATCTTCATAAAGTTGTTCATATCTGGATCTGGTATAATTAAGATGACAAAAAAATCGCCCAAATGCGAGTCGGACCTCGCTTTACTGCAGTATTTACAGTATCACCAATACCACTGCAAAAAAATACAATTTAAAAAAATATGGTTCATTTTGATCGCTGCTTAAAACCTTCATTATAAATCGGTGTTTTAAAAAAAGAGTATTATGATACATAAGGTACAGATATTCTAGATTATAGATTTTGAGGTAAATCCCACAATAAAGCTGGTGTAAAAGTGTTAACTTTAACGACCCCTTTTCATGATTATTATGGATATATATATTTATACTCATCCCAATGAGCTCTAGACGATGACAGCCAAATATAAAGTGGCGCTAAAATTAAATAAGCAGCCTATGCAATATTATTTACCTAAATTGTACTATATGCAGTATTGTTTTCGTTCAAAACTCTCCTTACACTAAATATCTATATTTATTATATGTATTTGTAACTCATTTTATTTATGAGCTGGAGACCTGAGATATAGGTACAGACGAACGCACAGGTAGTATATTGACACTCAAAGATATATATTTAATATACTTATATAAGACAATATTGACGCTTGAAAGACTAGAGCACTACAAGCACAAAAACCTAATAAAATTGTTTTCTAGCGAAAAATCTAAGTGTTACCATGGTTACAGACCAAGGTTTATATAAGGGTTGCTCTACTTTTTCAATACTTCGTCGTAGCGCCGTTGTCGTCTCAAGTTGTATGAGGTAATAGCGAATCTAAAATATATAGTTAAGTTTCTTTAACTTTTTTTGTGTGGTCGGTACCTTATGTTTGCTCGTATAAAACAAGCGACGACCTATTGCAGAAAGTTTCAGCTTTGGTATTATGGCCGGCCCAATATGACCTAATCGTATATTCGCTACAGTTCGAACAGTGACAGCAGTAAGATTATTAAGTGTCCTGTTGTGCACAAAAGGTAATGTGCAGCAACACCTACTCCCGTTGATGTGACAGCATGAGCTTATTTTTATTCTTATGTAGCTAAACATTAACAACCTAACCTCATTTATATTAGAAAATATCGCCATTCATCGTATGTGTTTCGACAAGCGTCTTCTTGAGAAGCAGTGTCAATTTAAGATTTTTGTTTGCAATCAACAGACGCCATTGTGGTCAAAGAATTACTTACCAAAAGGTCACTTATCAAAAGGCCTTTAAATCAATGTACATACAACGAGCAGTTCCCAAGGCAGTAGGGGAGTTAATCAATATATAAATTCCTAACGAACAAAATATTGGGTAGAGCGGCTAGTTTACGAAAAATGAGGGTCTACATACCATTTACATTACTGATGAGTACTTAGAAATAGTTCTACCCAAAATAAAACACAAAAAGAGGTCTCTTAGATATTATTATTGTATACATAGGTACAACTGAAGGCTGACCAGACCCCTTCATGAATTTCAATATACGTAAACTACCTTGGACAAATTTGCTAAGTCTCATGTGTCTGTAATATCACTGGCTCACAAGGACTGCCGGAACACACCGTTAGGTGCTTGGCGACAGATTTTCTAGTTGAGGGTGGTCGCTAGCCAGGCGGGCAATCGCAAAATGCCCATCCACCATGCGGTGAAGCTCAAACCCGCGGCGGGATTCGAACATGGACCTGCTGCGCGGCAGTCCATAGCCAATGCAACTGAGCCATCATTGCTTCAAATTGTTTAATGAATGGCGGCGGCATCTTGAGGGTACCCAAGCTTTCTCACAAAATTTACCAAATACGCTAATATAACCGCATTAGACAACATATCAAAGCTCCCGCCTTCCTCACAATAATAACAGTATAGTCCCACCAACTTATCTGTTCAGGCGGCAAAAAAAAGAACTACAACATTCCATCAAATTGTGACAGTTTGTAGTTGATTTCCTTGACCAGTAGCGCCCTCGAGAACTGCACAGTTAAGTTGGTGGTACTATACCTTTCTATTTCCAGTAGGTATTCAACATCCGCATCTGACACTACACAAACAGATTGTGATCTTAATTAGAATAAGCGTGTATTAATTACGGAGTGTCGACTCAGAAATTAGTATTACAGAACATGCGATTTGTGTATTCTTGAGATGTGCTTTATATTAGCGAATCGTTAGGGATGTGTCCGGAAAGTAATATAGGTAGTAGTATAGGTAGGTATATACCTCGAAAATATAATTTTATAGTTGATATATATATTCTTCGATAATGGCCATACAATAAGTACTCTCATCAACAGCCATAATCCCCCATTACGGCGTTTACCATAATCCCCGTGCTTGGTTGGTGCCTTGGGGATCGCTGTATAAGATAAGATGGGTAGTTCATCTGAAGGCGCTGTTGCCTACCATCTAGTATTTTTCCTCTCGTCGTCACTTACGACAGTTGACTCCCACCGAAGATATGGGTGATATATATTTTTATATGTAAAATTCATATGAAATGTTACACAAATTTATTTAATCATCTTCTAACCTATTGCAAGCAGTTGCAGGTTCTAGCACTAGAAACGCCGAAACTAGACCCATTATGAGAAAAATTCAACTTCTATGAACGTTGACGGCACGAGTTGGCACTCTCATAACGAAATTTTAAAGATTTATGTCCAAATGTCTTAAAAATTTATGTCTTTATGTCCAAACTTCAAATGCTGAACTTATGCTTACATTCCTTTTCAATACGATTTACTCAAAAAAAACTAAAACAAACATTATGTAGTATAAGCGAAACATGATGTTTCGGTCGCAGCAGGTGATTTGAATGATATGAGCATAATAATTGTATTTTGTTTTTAACAAATTTATTATTTAATACTAGTAATGAGTCAAAATAATTTAATTAGTAATTTTTACTCGACTATTAAACATAAATTAAAACATTCCGGCAAAAAAAAACATGCCGGATAATGGCGGCGATTGCAGCAGATAATAGTTTGATATCGGCTACATCACTGGTTAATTGATAGATCGTGATTAGTGATAACGATCTCAGGTCCAATCGGATATGCGATTATAGTTTACATTGTTTCGGTTTATCTCTATTGAACTATTTGCGGTTGTTTAGTTACATCACAAGGGGTAACAATTTGACTTGGATGAATATATTGTGGATTTGATTAATAAACTTTTAGGACTTTGATGGAACTTTTGCTGTTTCGTTGTTTAACATACCTATTTTCACGTCCTTATGTCACCAATGTTTCAGACAGTTAGTTTATATAGGCTTCGAAACGTACAATAATTATTCTCATCAACAGTCATAACGTCGATTGTTGAACAAATGCTTTCTAATTTAATGGAGGTTTGCCAGAATCCCCATGCTTGGCAGGCTCTTTGGGGATCGCAGTGTAAGATGGCGGCTCTACAGAATTCGCTTTCTAGTATTTTTACCCCTCATAGCCACTTATAACTCCCCCGGAAGATATGGGTGATATATATTTTTACATATGTATAATATTTACATAAGATGATTTGTAAATTTATTTTCATTTCTCAAACTCGGAGAGTAGTGTTTGTTTGATCCAAGTAGCGGGTGAAATACGCTGCTCCCCACGGTAGGGGAGGAAAAACTCATAAATTGCTTCCTTCTCTAGGGCGGGAATGTGTTGGAGGTTGGTTTGCAATCAAATACACACACTGTCACAAAATAAAGGTGGTACTTTTAACCATGGTAACAAAACACAATAAGCTGTGTAATTATTTCGTTGTAGCATACTCTGCTGTAATAAAACAAATAATTTATAAACACAAACGTAGCTTTACGTTTGTGATTATAAATATTAAAGCTAACAGAACTAGTTATAAGAGAATGAAATTGATTTTGTCAAGTTAGTGTATATTATACAATAAAAATTTTAGCTTTCTTAATATAAAAATCTGCTGATGAGCTGAATCCTAAGTGAATTAAAAACTTTTTTTTTTATGGGATAGGAGGGCAAACGAGCAGGCGGTTACCTGGTGGTAAGTGATCACCGTCGCCCACGAACATCCGCAACACTAGAGGTATCGAGGATGCGTTGCCGGCCTTTGAGGAGGGAATATGCTCTCTTCTTGAAGGCCTGGCAGCTGGCGAGGCTGGCAGGCAGTGCGAGGTAGAAAATGCCGTGAAAATCGCAAAGTTGTGAACTTCCAGACGTCGACATGAAATTGATGATACATCATGCTTTGTCGGGACGTCCGATGGCGAAATTGAGCTGCAGGTAGTAAATCGAACAGTTCCTCGGAACACTCCCCGTGATAAATGCGGCAGAAGATGCAGAGTGATCCAACATCTCTACGTAGTGCCAAAGGGTCGAGCCGGTCGGAGAGAACTTGATCGTCAACGATTCGAGTGGCTCTGCGTTGTATGCGGTACATGCCGGATAATACCGGCTACCACATCAGATAATAGTTTGATATCGGCTACATCACTGGTTAATTGATAGATCGTGATTAGTGATTACGATCTCAGGTCCAATCGGATATGCGATTATAGTTTACATTGTTCCGGTAGTTAGGAGTAACTCTATTGAACGATTTGCGGCTGTTTAGTTACATAACAGAGGGTACAATTTGACTTGGTTGAATATATTGTGGATTGGATTAAACTTCTAGGACTTTGATGGAACTTTTGCTGTTCCGTTGTTTAACATACCTATTTTCACGTCCTTATGTCACGAATGTTTCAGAGAGTTAGTTTATATAGGCTTCGAACTTCGAAACGTAGCTTTCGAGGACTCTTTTTAATGAAAATAACAATAAAAAACCTTTTGTGAACGCAATGTCTAAAATGGTTAATGATTTAGTTAAAATATGCCAAATACTCAAATACCATTTTTTACTACTAACTGCGCTCTGCATTTTCAACCGCGTAGTCAATGATGAGAAGTGACTAATGATAATGATTAAGTATTTGTTAATCGAGAACCTAAACTATCTTTGTTCCAAGTTTCATACAAATCTGTTCAGCCGTTTCAGTGTGAAGATACAATAAACATACATTAATACTAGCATGTATAATTACGAGTATGTGTGATACAATTCTTCAGTTTCAGAACCAGAACTCAATTGATAGTAACCTAGTCGTATTGTTTTGCATGGTGGCAGGGCATTTTGCGAATACCCACCTGGCTAGCTACCACCCTCAAGTAGAAAATATGTCACCAAGCATCTAACGGTGTGTTCCAGCACCCATTCTTGAGAGCCAGTAATTGTAGGTTAGGCTAAACAACGTCTTTGACCATATCATCACTTACCATCAGGTGAGGTAGTGTCCAAGGCTATAAATAAAATAAAATTAATTGTATCTGTCTAGCACCTAACAATATGATCTGTTTACCTGTTATTGAGAGCCAGTTTCTTTTCAAAGCTCATCATGACAACATCTATCCTCATGAACACTTATCAAGATGAGACAATGGTCAAAGGCTATCGTATTGTATTTAAAATAAGGTTATTTCTGTCTGGACCATGCTTGGTTCTAAAAGTTTGTACTACGTACACGGTTAGAAAAATAGTGCCATTTTTAAAAGCCTTTGGTTGGATTTCTCTTGTAAAATATAGCTTTATGCAATCTACAGTATAAAACCGAGGATACACTTGCGTATAGAATGGAACAGTAGCTTGCATGCTTGTTAACGGCATATAGAAGTTACTGGCGCAATATGTAATTTGCGTCCTTGCATGCCTGTATTTGCAAGACGTATACGCACACCAGTTCACGAGATAGCTCCCCGCAGCCCCTCGCTCACGTTGCATGCCAGTAAATCAAATGTGCTGTCTACTTGCGTGGCAAATACAGGCATGCCAGTTGATTGATCTGTATATACTAGACGCGACATCTCAATCGAGGATAGTCGACCAGTGCAGGTAAGCCGGCCGGCATACTCTCCCCCACACGTTGGTAGGCTCTCCTTCGTGTACGTCGTTACGTCGTTTACGTTCGAAAAGAAAATTGTGTATTTTGAATACACAACTTTCGAATGTAAAGCGCGGGTAATCTCTAGAGTGCCCAGCTGCGTGTGGGGGAGAGTATGCCAACCGGCTTACCTGCACTGGTCGACTATTTTCGTTTGAGATGTCGCGTCTAGTCTAGTATATATAGGTTAATGGCCAGTTAGCGTATACACATGAAAGTAGGCGGCATGTGCAAGGAGTTTTTAAGCTACTGTCATGTGTATTCCCGCCTTAACGTTTGTTGCAGTCGGACTGCCTGATATTTTGGCTCCTGTCGACCGTTACCGCAGGCCTATTGGCAGTGTGCATCGTCGGCACACAATACTTCGTCATAGAGGGAAACAAATTTGGTAAGCTCGACGCTTCGACTAGGAAAGAAGGTGTGTTTTGTTTTTGCTTTTTTATTTCCTTTTTTTCTTTTTTTTTATGATATTGTGACGGAATAAGCTCGAGGC
The DNA here is from genome assembly GCA_963890685.1 of Plagodis pulveraria. NCBI lineage: Eukaryota > Metazoa > Arthropoda > Insecta > Lepidoptera > Geometridae > Plagodis > Plagodis pulveraria. Next base: position 8,717,366 of record OY982973.1, on the reverse strand, counting down.
CCACCCGATGTTAAGCGGATTAACCTCTGCCTATAACAGATGCATTTCGTCACAAGTTACGAATTGCACTGCGCCCGTCACCTTGAGACATAGCTGTTAAGTCTCATGTGCCCGTAATTTCACTGGCTCTCAAGGACTGCTGCCGGAACACACCGTTAGGTGCTCAGCGACAGACTTTCTACTTGAGGGTGGTCGCTAGCCAGGCATTTGCAAAATGCTCTTCCACCATGCAAAATGCATTCTTTGCGGAAAAGGTGGTTTTGCTGCGATGTAAACGTAGTTCTATCAAATTTTTTGCGGTACCTGTAGTTTGTGTTTCCAAAAGCAAAATCACCTTTTTCACATATAAATATATTTTTTTAAGTTAATGGACGTTAAAAACGTAAACATTTTATGTTATTATTAAAACGTAAAAGTTACGTTATTACATTTTTAAGGGTTCCGTACCTCCAATGGAAAAAAGAAACGCCTAAAGATCCCTCGTGTACTAAGTTCTAGACGATGATACCCCAATGTTCTTATTACATGCAAATATTCTTAACTCCCATTTTAACCATTGAACCCCCCTTGAAATAAAATTTTATTACATTCAAAATACACAGGTTTAGGTAATACACAGACCGACAGGCAGCAATAGCACCGATAAGGCTCTAACTAATCTATTACACAATAGCCCTTGGGGTACTGTATCAGCCGGATCGTCCACTGCTGAACACAACCTCCCCTATTAAAGGGGTATTTGCCATAATCCCCACGCTTGGCAGCAGCTTGGGGATCGCAGTGTAAGATAGCAGTTCTTTAGAAGGCGCTGCTGCCCACCTTCCAGTATTTTTCCCTTAGCCGCCTCTTACGACACCCACTGGATGATATGGGGAGGTGCAATTCTAACCCGGCACCCCACGGGCCCTTTGGGTACGGCCTTTTTATTCTGTGGTACGGCACTCTCGGCCTTTGAGTCCATTACAAGTCTATTTGCATTGATGCGCTCTCTTTAAAGGCTTAACAGCTGCTAAATTAGCAGCTCGATGTAGTCGCGAGTACAAAAATAAAACAAACAACCGTTGAAATAAGGATTATTTCAGCTCGCTCCCCGACCCGGCATTCACGTTAATATTTTCGTCCAAAATGCACGAGAATTACAAGCAAAGCGTGGTTCAAAATATAAAATCCTGAGAGTACCGAAGGTTTCAAAATACAAGTCGCTAAATAACTTTTTATGCCAAGCGCAACACACATTTTTTCACCTCATTCCAGCGAGGAAAAGGTTTTAGGTGCAAGAAATACAAAATAAATAAAAAATTACCAAAAAAATTCCAACCGACTTCATAAGTTATTTCACACATTTGAGTGTTGAAGTCTGTTTCATATTTTAGTAAAAAAAAACACCCGTTTTAGTGAGCCTTGCTACTTATGGGATCGATTCTCATTCACTGTCATTGACTATAGCATCAATATAGGAAAATACTTTTCAGTTATTGGAGTGTAACTCAAAAACGGCTAGACCGATTTTGATAAAATTTAAATGGGACCACACGGCATCAGCTTTCAAATAAAAAAACAATCATAAAACTCGGTTCACCCAGTGAAAAGATCTGAGGTAACGGACAAAAAAAAATACAGATAAATTGAGAACATTTTTCCCCTCATTTTTATGAAGTCAGTAATATAATAAATTAACTTTAAATTATAATTTATACTATAGTAAAAAAAAGCACTAACTTCATTTATCTTGAACTTTTATCGAGGTTCGAATTTCAAAAAACCTTTTCCACGCAAACGAATACAAAAGCACTTTTCCAGGTAGATTTCAAATAATAAAGAACACCTTACCCAGCTTGTGAGATGACAAAAAATTATACGGATATCTAGATGTTAAGGGTAAACTGGCCGGCCCGTTCTTCATACAAACGTCGTAGGGTGATCACTTCCTTATTTGAGGATTAAGATCCAAAAAAAGCATAATACCGATTGATCACGTCATTATCTAATAAATCATATACATATATACAAATCTAATTAACTTGAGAATTATGAGCCTCGAAACATTTTCTTATCAAGTTTTCAAGGCTCATAACTTAAAACTTAATTATAAAATTTTGGCATCATACAAGCCTAGATAATGACGATATCAATCGTTAGTATGCTTAAGTCTGGACCTCAAATCTCAAATAAGAGAGTGATCACCCTACGACGTTTGTATGGAAAAGTGACCGGCCAGTTCAACCTTAACTTCGAACCTAAGTTTCTAATTTGATTCTTGAGCACAATTTTAAACATGATGCTAAATGCATTGTAGGCCCTGTTCTGTTTCCAGGTATCTCCCACCGCATCACGGAAACGGCGATGGACTTCTTTATGGCGATCGTGCTCTGCGGTTACTCGGTAACAGTGTATCTTCTCTGGAAGGACCATTACGTCATGTGGAACCGCTGGAGACGAGCGAACGTAAATGTCAGGTATTAGAATCTACCTTCCTAGCAGTCTACCATCTTGGTAGGGCATTTGTGAATGCTCGCCTGGCTAGCTACCAACCTCAAGTAGAAAATCTGTCGCTAAGCACCTAGCAGTGTATCCCAGCAGCAGTCCTCGAGAGCCAGTAAGTAATTCATGAGATTACAGGCACATGAGACAACATTTCTGTCCCATGGTTACAGGAGCAGTGAAATGCATCTGTTATATAGGTTAAATATACTGCTTATAATTATTTTTTTTGTTTGGTGACGGTACAAGCTCGAGGCCCACCTGATGTTAAGCGGACTAACCTCTGCCTAGAACAGATGCATTTCATCACAAGTGACGAATTGCACTGCGCCCGTCACCTTGAGACATAGTTGTTAAGTCTAATGTGCCTGTAATTTCACTGGCTCTCAAGGACTGCTGTCGGAACACACCGTTAGGTACTTGGCGACAGATTTTCTACTTGTGGGTGGTAGCTAGCTAGGCGGGCAATCGCTAAATGGTCTTCCACCATGCGGTTTATCAGTAGGGAGGCCACTTGTATGTTAAGCAGGAAGATGTGGATTAGCAGTTCTAGCCCGTATCCACGAGAAGTACATATAGTATAGTACTATGTGGCTACTATTGGTGACAACTTACTAGGTCTAGAAAAACCTTAATGTTACGATGCCATAAAGCCAAAGGTGTATCCAAGATTGGTTAACCTTAGAGCAAAGCATTCCTTGGCTTGAAACTTTGTCCTTCAAAGCTCTAGATCATCGCCGTAACGAACGCCGTGACGGCGACGTCTCGTCGGCTTAACAGGAAAATTAGGCGGAATTGTCACTAGATATATATTTGTATTTTTTAAGTGTTTTATGAAAATATTAATTTGATGTTTTCATAAAATATTTTAGAAATATTTGTTATTAGCAAATAAATATTTGATCAGATGTAATCGTATTGTCTATTTTAGATAAACATATTATCTTTTTCATATGATTTTTCACTTTCGTATGATTTTTTTTTAAAATGCTGATATGTAAGTCTTTGAACACAATGTTACCTGATGGTAAGTGAATATGTGGTCGAAGGTGTTACAGGCTTAACCTAGAATGAATGGCTCCCAAGGACACCTGCCAGAACATTGGCATTGCGACAGATTTTCTACTTGAGGATGGTCGCTAGCCAGGCGGGCATGCGCAAAATGCCTTTCCACCGTGCGGTGAAGTTCAACCTCACGCTGGGATGCGAACCATGGACCTGCTGCGTGGCAGTCCATAGCCAATGCCACTGAGCAATCAAAAAAATCTGCTTCAAAAAAAATATACAAGAAATGATTTTTATCGGAAGAAAATTTTGTCTGTATTGAATGTCTATTCAGGGATCTTGAACCCTTTCTCATATTTGGAAAAAAGTGAGTCCGAAATTAGTATTACAGTGTAAATAATCGACTTGTTAAAATTTTAACAAAAAATAACGATTACTAAATTACATATATACGAGAGGAAAAATTTATGTCATGTGCGGGATTCGAACGCGCGTCAAAAAAAGAAATATTTTTCTCTCGTATATTTGTAATTTTGTAAAAAAAAAAATTATCAATAAAAATATATATATTACCCCCGTGGGGTGCCGGGTTAGAATTGCACCTCCCCATATCATCCCGTAGGTGTCGTAAGAGGCGACTAAGGGAAAATACTGGAAGGTGGGCAGCAGTGCCTTCTAACGAACTGCCATCTTACACCGCGATCCCCAAGCCGCCTGCCAAGCGTGGGGATTATGGCAAATACCCCTTTTATAGGGGAGGCTGTGTTCAGTAGTGGACGAGTCGGCTGTTACAGTACAGTATATTTATAATTTTGTAATGTAATCCGCACAGCAGGCGTTATTGCAAACATAACAATATTAAAATTATAAGTTTGCGTCATCATTAACAAGTATAAAACCAATTGCAAAATTGGTCTTGTTTGTATTACAACGTAAGTTGTACTATAGATGTCGCTCCATCCCAATACGACGGTAAAAGAACGATAGGAATAATTTGAGTTATGACTCATTGTCATGTTAGCTCAATTGGTTAGAGCATACCCCGGCCATAATTTATCTATGCCCCGGCTAAAGGGGTGGACGTGGGTACGAAGCCGCACATGACTTAAATTTATTCTCTCGTATATATGTAATTTTGTAATGTAATCCGCATAACATGCGTTATTGCAAACATAACAATATGTCCAAAAAAAAACTTTAAACAGTTAATATTCTAAAACAAAATGCAATAAGAAGTAAATAAAGCAAACCATCGACATTTCGATATGACACAAAAAAAACTGTATATGCAGTTTTTTTCGAACGAATAGCACAAGTAACGTCTACGGGGTTATATTAACAGACCCCATGGATTCGATAGACTCACATTCCCGCTGGATAACACTAATCCAATCACCCTCTGTGTGCTCGACGGGCATCAACCAGATGCCACGCCAGAAATCATTCATGGTACTGGCATCAGGCAGTTGTCCGTCGATCACACACTGATCGGTCCCTTCCCACTTCCGGTATACCTAATTAATTATTATTATTAATTAATAGATATTAAAATATATGACCCGTAGTCCACCTAGCAATTACGAATTGTGCTACCCATATAATATTGTCCTGTTGGGCTCTTTTTAAATACATATTATTAAGGCTGTAGTAATCTCCAGTTGTTTTTATATATTTTCAGATTGCTGTTGGCACCTGACACCAATCCGGTGCCGTTCGCGCCCAGGCCCGGATATCACGTTGTTTAATTAAATTGTATTTACGTTATATGTCTTTTAATTAGCAGAAGATTATGGAAATAGTAGATAACAGTAGGTAGGCCAATATGCGCGAGGTGGGAAGTGCTTCTGTGTTTTTTAAGAAGGTTATTAAAGAAGGTTTAAAAATTACTTTCCCATTTAAAACATAAAGAGACCTCTATCATGTCATTTTTGTCTATCATAGGTCACTTCGATATCTATCAAAACTATTATATGTATGGCCTATGCACTACTGGTAGTGCCGAGCAGTAGAGTCACGGGAGATAAACGGAGGTTTTTTAAATAATATTAATAAAACTACCAAAAACAAAGGTTTTTCCTAGGTTACGCATATGCTTTTTTAACCTGGGTAAAACTCTGATCTAAAAAAGACTTATCACACTCATCTCTGGAAACACTCGTTTTACACCGGTACCAAGAGATTCCCGGCTGGCCAGGTACCTAATAGCAAGTGTACCGCGGGTCATTTTTTTACCCGTGGAAAACCCAGATGAAAAGGGCAAAAACGTAGTAAAAAAATATATTAAACAATACCACGCCACGTAGCAATATACTGGAGAGAATTACTACGTCGTAGCAGTGTGTGGTAGCGGCGTAGATACAGCGTAGCTAGCATACAAGGAAGTAAAACATTAGACATTACCTAGCATGAAAGGAACGGAGAGGTAGTGATGGTCACTACCACAGATTTCAGAACAAGACTTGTTCTGAAATCTGTGGTAACTACATTACATTACGTACTATTGATGTAGCAAATTTAATAACGAGTAAAGTATTTTTTTTATTACCACCAACGGTAAGAGACGAGTGTTAAAGTTTGAAGCCTTTGTCTCTATCTCTTTGTTTGTGATTCTATTTTATAGCATCGTATCTCTCAAAAAATCACAGTCAGAAGGGTTTGAGTAATGTGGTGTCTGTGTAGTGACGCGTAATAAACCATACGTATCTTGATCTTATTTTAACCAATAGTTCAATTTTAAAAGATTCTGAAAATAATGAAACTAGTATTGAATTTTATTATCACTAGTACACATTATTATTTTAGGCACTTGTGAAATTTTTGTAGGGTGTATAAATAGAAGAGGTAAAAACAGTTCTGATTTTTTGACATAACACGCTACCAACTAACCAAATCAAACCTTGGAGTACCAGTAGATAAGAATCATAAAGAAGGTATTATTGTAAGCATAGAATCTGAAATAACATAGAACTAGTTAAGTGCATAGCGCATAGATAGAGCTAGAGAGACAACCCAGATGCAGGTGCAAAGCAGGTGTATTTTTTGTCTAAAGGAGTATGGCAACCTTCTCTAAGTTTCTTATATCCTGGTACTTCAGGTTTAATTTGGTTAGTTTGTAGCGTGTTGTATTCTGTGAACAAAGTCCACCAAGCAATTTAAAAAAGTCTCCTCTGTGCACCTGGATGATATATGCGTACCTTTGTCTGGACAGGTCCACTCAAACCTGTATGGTGCTCTCCTCAAGAGCAGACGCCTAGGGCAGAACCCTACTGCAGACGAACTCTCAAGTCCACTTGGAACAAATTATTATAATTATGTTCACTCAATTCATCTGGGTATATAAACCAACGAAACAACATTAATTAAATTTTTTTATTATGCTCGATTGTACATCTATATTATATTTATATTATTGTATTTTGAGAATGTAATATTTAGCGAATGTAATGTTTTGCGAATATAATATTTAGCGAATGTAATATTATGAGAATGAGGGGTTACATTGTGGTAACCATAGACTTAGGATTTTTTCGCTACGTACATCCAAAGCCTATGGTGGTAACAATGTAGGTAAATGTTGAAATTAATATGTTGGTTTGGTCAGCGCCATCTAATGTTTATACATGAAGCTGCAAATCTAAATGGCAGCCATCTTGGATAGTCGTGTATCTTAGTTCGGCTGTAACACAATAGATGGCGCCAATAAGTATGCCTTAGTTATAAGAAACAAAATATATTCAATAATCTTTCGTGTATGCACAATTAATTATTTTTGTTGTTTAAGCAGCCATCCGTACTACGGTTTTATTTATGGTATTCAAATTTCAAATAGTGTTATTTCCGTAGAAAACCAACTGGGTTTTCCAGTGGTGAAAAATTTAGCCAAATAGTCAATAAATTCCAATCAATAGTCAGTCAGTAAATTCTTGCACATCAATGGTACATTTTTTTACGACGAGCTTCACTTGTTCTACGCGGAAGTCTCTTCTTCCTTCAGTGAGGCGACAGGCTAAAGCTGACCATCTAACACATACAACCGCTACGCCAAGTACAGATATCTAGCGTGGCGCACGAGCTGGCTTAAATTTAGTAAGTAGGTAGGTGTATATTGTGTATTTTCAATATAATTTAGAATGAATCCAGAATTGTATATTTATTGTACTGTACTGTAACAGCCGACTCGTCCACTGCTGAATACAGCCTCCCCTATTAAGGGGATATTTGCCATAATCCCCACGCTTGGCAGGCGGCTTGGGGATCGCAGTGTAAGATGGCAGTTCTTTAGAAGGTGCTGCTGCCTACCTTTCAGTATGTTTTCCTTAGTCGCCTCTTACGACACCCATGGGATGATATGGGGAGGTGCAATTCTAACCCAGCACCTCACGGGGGGTATATTTACTAGGTATCAGTAAAACATTTAAGATACAATAGGTTTGAACCTTTTCCATTTCATTCCACCTCTAGGTGGAAATAACCATCAGATTCGAATAATGGATGAGACTGTTGTAATATAATTTTATAACAGGTATTTTGAACTGTTAGAAATATAATTATAGATATCATAATTGTATATGAATTGAGGCCAATGATGATCATTCACATATAACGATATTTGATTTCTAATAATGCAGACATTTGCGCTATAATATTTCGAGAATTTGATTTTTAAATTATTTAATACCATCAAGAAATGAGGAAGTTAAAAAAAAATTATCAACGTTTTCTTGTCGGCTATTTTGAAACGCCCGCTTGGAGCATCGCTTGCATGATGACGTCACGCATCGCGTCTCGCGCCTTCTAATCGTACAAATTCAATGGTTTGATTCAGATAACTCAACGTTTCGATCATGTCATGGCGCGGTTTTTTTTTGTATGGTTTTTACCAAATAGTGATGTTTCGCACTAACTAATTACTATAACACAAGTTTTTAATTTAGTTAGTTTAGCTTTTATGTTAGTGTGAGTTTTTATGACAAAATAAATAGATACTTACTTATTAGAGGTCGGTTTGTGAAAGCTCAGTAGAATAATTTTCCTGAAGTAGATTACTTTAAGGTGGCATAGTTATTAGAAAAACAAATCCTATTAACGAGATTCCACTGTCTCTTTGTCCGTTCGTCCGTGCCTGTGTCGATGGTATGTGGCTTGTAAGCGAAAATAAATTACAAACAGCGCGTTGGCTCGGGTTTCTTGGCTCCTCAAGCCGTGGGCGTGCCAAATTTTCAGAGCACGCATGCCTGCGTGCTCTGAAAATTTGCCCTGGATGGATCCCCCAATGGATGAACGAGTGTATGCTCGTCTTCGATGCAATAGCACTGGTTAACTTATGTCGAGTGAAGTGCGGGCACAAGAGCATTCTTGTGCCCGCACTTCACTCGACATAAGTTAACCAGTGCTATTGCATCGAAGACGAGCATACACTCGTTCATCCATTTCAGCCAGTATGTCGAGTGGAGGGAATCGTGCACCTAGAGTTGCCGCCTCAAATTATATCGTTCGATATCCCCTTGCGATTTGAATGGCTAGGAGATGCTGCAGGCAATTATAGATATTTGTTTAGCACCTCACGCTTAGTTTTCTTGACAACACGGGCGTTCGTAGAGAGCCATCGAGCGTACGACCCCCGCGTAGAGGCGACGAATTTTCTCTATTGGTCCGCCCCGATTTGACAGCAGTCTTTGTAGCGACCACCACCCTCTGGGTGCGGGGGATGCAACGTCTGAAATGTTCCCCGAAATCCACACGACTGTCCAGTGCAAGGCCTAGGTACATAAGGAACTAGCCAATCTCGACGTCAGTATTACCCTTGCTACTCGAACCTTGAATTTGGTGGTTCCATTTTCTTGACATCTTATGGAACCACAGCACCTCGGACTTCTGAGGAATCATCTGCAGACCCAGGTATTGAAATTTCTCCACGACTAAAACCACTCCGAGCTCGGCGAACTCTTTTGTACTCTCAATGGAGTCCCCAACAGCCAGCACGAGAGGACATATTGAGTTGAGTCTGCGGAGACCCATCACTTTCAGTCGATAGACGATGGTTGTCGTCACAGCGTCTCACGACTTTCTTGCGCTTGTTTTTTAGATTTCTTAATTTATGTATCATGATAATTTTTTATCCGATTAAAAAATAAATACAAGTGTATTTATTGTTTTTTCTAGCTATCAATGTATATCATTATTTATTTATAACGGACATTCCATTTACAATAATTAATCATAATCAAACTTACATGGTCACAAAAAAACATTAAATCATTCAGTCAACAGATTATAAATAAACATAATACAACATTTGTCAATAGGTAATAATTTGGTATTATAATTATTTAATTTACACACGGTTAATTTGCAATAGTAGACTCTACATAGGTACTCAGAACGTTCACAATAACTTAAAAATACAGACAACAGCTCCATCCATCCATCTACAAACAAGTCACAATTAGGATTTTGATCCACTATACGTTGACGTCGGCCTCTTGAGTTTTTATCCCGAACATGAAACCTACACACTTCCTGGACCAACTCTGGACAGTCAATAGTACCCCAAATAATCTTAAGGGCAGTGACGATCTGATCGTTAAGGCGGCGGCGTACCTTAACCGAGTGATACCCTAAACAACTCGAAGCATTCTCAGGAGGTTTGACTCTTCGAGCGCACTCCGGTTTGGTATATTTGTTATTATTTAATATGGATTTCCGCAAAGTAACGCCTGAATCTATTCATTAAATTTGTGTTAACAGACCTTCTCTTCCAGAATCCATGCTGCTCACTGCAAAAGAAAAACTTGTGCAAGTTATAAAAATTTGTCCAAAATTTTCGCTGGGTAAGATAGGATAGCGACGGGACGATATTGTGCAACCTGTAATTTGTCACTGCTTTTAGGGATGGGAGTAACTCTAGAAATCTTCCACTGAGTAGGATAATTTCCTTAATGAAGTGCCTAATTAAAAATATGGCATAAAGGAAGGCACAGATGCTTCTTCATACCTTTTATTATAAAAGATGGGATTCGGTCCAGTCCTACGAAACTCTTCGGTTTGAGTTTATTTATACCGTAAGCAACATTTGCCGGGGAAAAGTTAAAAATGTTGACGTTTTGACTGTCTACTGATACCCTAGCCATTTATTCGATTTGACTCAAGCTCAGGCAAGTCGTTCAGGAAAACGCTAGCAAAGAAAGCAGCAAAAGCTTCTGCTGCTTCAGGCCCTGAGAATCCAACGCCATTATAGGTAGACACATTTGCTTCAAACCCCCCTTTTGATCGCAGACTAGAAATGAGTGGCTAATATTGGCTTGATAATATTATATTTGTTAATTTGTGAATTACCGCATTATCTATTAATATATGCATTATCTATATTTAGAAGCAATGATGGCCGAGCGGTAATAGCTATGGACTGCCGCGCCGCAGTACCCTGGTTTGATCCCCACTGCCGACTTGAGCTGCACCGCATGGTGGAAGGGCATTTTGCGATTGCCCGCCTGGCTAGCTACCACCCTCAAGTAGAAAACCTGTCGCCAAGCACCTAACAGTGTGCTCCGGCAGTCGTCCTTGAGAGCCAGTGAAATTACAGGCACATGAGACTTAACAACCATATCTCAAGGTGACGGGCGCAGAGCAATTAGTGACTTGTGATGAAATGCATGTCATAGGCAGAGGTTAGTCCGCTTAACACCAGTTGGGCCTCGAGCTTGAACCGTCACAAATACATTAAAAAAAACTTATTTGCGTGTATAGTAATATTAAATCCATGATCAACCATAGACGCAAAACGTGGTACAAATTATCGAAAATAAGGAAAGAGACATCAAGTGAAACAGGGCCATAATCTTAGACAAAGAAAAGTATAGACTACGGGTAGCTCCATTTCATTCCCACAAGAAAGGGATACATTATTGAGCTATTATAGGTAACAGAAAAGGACAAAGTTATATTATTTCTATCTCTCAGTGCGTGCCAGTTTTTTCAAGGCCAACAACATATGTAGCTCAACAAACTTTGACAGTCATGACATCTTTGTGAAATTGTGAAGTTTACTTTGGCACGTTTCTGCATAATAGAGTAGTTGACTTGTTTTTTTAAATTATGTTAAATTATTTAGGACACGGAAATATACACCTAGCATTTTTAATATTTTTTTAGGAGTCCTGAAATACTACAAACCCATCTTTTTATTTGAACTTTTAAAATTGGCGCTAAAACATCATTCAATGGCGGCCTGTATGCTTATGACGTCACAAGTACAAAAACAAATAGTGCTGAATGTAATACGTTTTGCTTGCTTCTTGTAGTGTCGCATGTCGTGCGTAATCGATTTTAGAATCGATTATACAGGTTGTTCGGCAGAACGTGTACCATATTGTAGGGGTGTATGTAGACTGAATAAAACAATCACAGAACCAACACAGTTTGAAGCACGGATACATGAGTGGCAGCATTATCAATTCTTTTTCATACATGGTAATCAAAGAACTTTAAACGGTTCAAAATCACTATTTTATTAAACATTTTTGTAATCCCGAAATGTAAACACTTTCAAGTAATCGAGACAACTTCGTGCAGTGTCATCGGAATATAAATAATGATAAACATAAGCTTTTCCAACTGTTTAAAGTTGTTGTATTACTATGAGTAATGATTGCAAAATGTTTCCATAGATTCTTATTCCAAGTTTGAGTTTTACTATCTATGCTGATGTCAACTGTCATTGTCAAAACTTTTGGAAGCAAACTCTCTTATTACTATTACCTTTTCTGTGGCTTTGTTTTTGTCCTTATGACATCATTTCCGCCTTTACTTCCGTTTGAGATCACGTGACTTAAAGAAAATTTAAACACATTTTGTTTATTCAAAATAAAGGTAATCCAATGCAGTATAAATAATTTGTTAATTTCATCGAGTTATGTGCTCCAACTACTATCATGTTAACGTTACACTGTATTTTATTTTAGACTGTGTCAACTACCCTATTATTAATTTTATTATATATGTGTTAATTTTGTTATTTATAAACTTAGAGAAACCTGTATTACAATGCGAAGTAGTGTGCTTAACTGTAAAAGCGATAGTGAGCGGAAAATACCAGGAGTATCCTTTAATACGGAAGTTTCAAGTTTTTCTTCATGTTTTGGTTATTGTTACAATGTATTGTGGATTCAGTGTAGTACTGCCAGTTTTGTCATAATAACAGTGGTTAAAAGATTTAATATCATGATTCAAAATGACGTTTATTTAATTACCTAAAATTCGGTGTTGCTAGTTTTGGGTCGTGCATTTTCCTCTTTGTCCGTCTCTAATAGAGACGTTTTACCTGAAAATAAAACGTTTATTAAATACTTACCTTATTTGAAAACCTAATTAAACATGAGATAAGCGACTTCCGTTTCCACACTGCTCAAGCGAGCGCTTTCTACCGCCCGGCGTCGTTCCCGCTCGATTTTACTCTTTCCTGTTCTGACGTCACTACCTACCGCCAAAATGGCAGTCGAAATGGCTACGCGCGTTTCGAGTTGTCTTCATTAGCTCATGTTTAGCCACCAGGCAGGATGGAAAGTATAGGTTTTCAAATAAGGTAAGTATTTAATAAACGTTTTATTTTCAGGTAAAACGTCTCTATTAAATAGCTTGACCGTTATTTGAAAACCTAATTAAACATGAGACGTGTTTGTTATCGCCTGGTGGTGGTAGGTAGGACGCTAATGTGACTGTTTCTAGATAAAAAATAGAATTTCAATCACACCTTTAAGTAAGCATTGTGTGAATAGGTATGTTATAATCTATGCACCTAGTTAATTGCGAACCATAGCTTACGCCCTTACTCTCGGATCGGAACATCATCATATCCAGAAACAGTTGAACTGTCACTGTCAGTGACAGTTTAACAACTGTCAATTTTTGCCTTATTTTCAGCAATGTGCAAACTGCAAGCAAACGTGTAATATTAATTAATAAAAAGCGTATGTTCAGGAAAGAAAACGTTTGCTGCATATGGAGGGCTTAGACGGTGTGCTTTTTATATAACTATGATTATGCAGTCCTCAGTGTATGTAAAAAGTCAAGATGGATTTATTATAACTGCTACGTGCTTGTTTCTACCTATGTAATTACATCTGCTTATGTGAACAGTGAAGTGACGAATTTTACCCTCGCGTTTGATGAGCGAAGGTTATGATGAAACACTTATCTTTGTTTGAAGTTTGATTAGTAATAAAATATTATTACATGGGTACTATTTTTATTTATTTCCATAATTTAAGGTAGGTATTACAATTACTTCATAATTATGTGTATAGGTAGATACAATCAATCATGAAAAAATAGACATCACATAAGCTGATTACATTGAAGTAACATATATACATAGTACAAACATGAGTAAGCATGAATACAAATGAAATAGTTTTGCATTAAGAATCAACATTATCGGTACATTAGGAGCGCAATTTGCCTTCAGTCTATGATGGGAGTGAATAAGTCTTGTCTAATTAGGCTGTTGCTTGGAATCCTTGGAGCCACCTCTTTACAATAATACCTCTTGAAAGTATTGGCGGAGCGCCAGTTCCCTTTGACCAAGATTTCATCGATCGGACAGTTTTCTAGCCAGCTTTTTGATGCTACTGCTGAACGGAAGCTTCCTGGAGTTGCATGGATCCCGACTTCCTGTAGCAGCTTCTTGATCCAGCCTGCAATAATTGTGCGTGTAGCAGCTTTTGGTTTATTACATGTAGATAAGAATAAATTTTCACTCCTAGCACAGTTGCGTCGCACTCTGGACAGGTTTATTAGGTGTTTCACCCAGTGCACTGGGTCTAGCGATTGATTTTCATTATTTTTGATCAGCCTCCAGCCAGATTGTTGGTATTGTGGTGTGTCAGTTTTTGAACCATATTTTGGCTAAAAAATTATATGTTCATCTGAAATGATACAAGAAGCAGGGTTTATACTCAGGAGTGTCAAGTCGTGTACACGCCTGCCCGATAGTAGAAGTAATAGAGCAGCCGTCATCTGTGAGGTTAGGAAAATACTATCTGTGTTAGGGTTTACAGTGAGCAAGTGATCAAATAGAATGTCCACATCCCAAATGGGCGCATTTATGTTTGCCTTAGGTTTAGTTATGGAAATGGCTTTAATAACTTGTTTAACAAGAAAATGGCTGCTTAAGTTGTTACTATGGCTAGGATCACAGAAAGTAGCAACAGCAGACTTATAAACTAGGATTGTAGATAACGACAGACCCTCTTTTTGATGTAAATCGGTAAGAAACCTTGCTAGGTCTGATCCCGACGGTTTAAGGGGGTCAATTTTAGCCAATTTTGACCAAGCAGCCCAGCGGATCCAGGCTGGCTTATACGTTTTCAACGTAGAGGGCCGCCAACTACTTTTTAATAGAGACTTTTGTTCGTGTGACCAGCTGGTCAGGTATTCGTCCCACCCGCACATTTCCATATCTCGAGCGTCATTTGGGATGCTTGAGGGGGTGGCAATCCTGTCGCCAAGTCCACTAGGACCTGATGTAAGTTCTTTATTGTCAATGGAGAGGCCAGGGCTCGGCTTTTCAGATCCGGTCTCCAAAAAACCCTTTCCCAACGTGGGGCTATTATGAGGTATACTCCTCGAGCCATGTTCAGATGATGAAGTACTCGAGGTATCAAAAACGGTGGAGGGAAGATCCACGCTAGATCGAAATTCCAATGGTTTGCTAGTGCATCGTACATACTTGCCTGATTGTCCTCTCTGTCGAGTGTGCAGTATGTTGGTACTACATGGGCTTGTTTCGAAGCAAAGAGGTCGATTGTCGGTGTGCCCCATTTCTTGAACACAAGGTTGGTGACTTTTGGTAGGAGATGCCATTCTGGGAGGCGTCTGTTTCGTGATAAACGGTCTGCCTCGCAGTTGTAAGTTCCTGGAATATGATAGATTGATATATGAATGTTGCACCTGTCGAGGATTTGAAATATTTGCATTGTCAGGTTCATTAGCGCGTTCGATTTGGTACCCCCTTCGTTTCGCAAATAAGTAACAACTGTTTTGTTGTCGCACTGGACTAACAATGTTTTCGAGGTTAGGAGATGACAGTGTTTTTGCAAGACAAACAGTATTGCCAGCATTTCTTTCTGATTGCAGTGTAATTTTTGCTGGTGACTTTGCCAAGTCCCTGATAGGGTCTTGTTGTCCAGTTTTGCTCCCCAGCCTATGTCGCTCGCATCTGATACGAGATAGTGTGCTGGGGGTGGCATGTGTATTGGTGACATGTCCCTGCAATGTTCTTTCCACCATGTTAGTTCTCGAATGGCATCTGCATTCAGAAAGAAAGGAGGCTTGGTTGTTAGAGCTAAGTTGACAAGTCTCTGTAGGCACCGGTAATTTAAACGACCCCTTGGCACAACAAAGCTTGCAAAATTGAGAACGCCAACTATGGTTTGCAATTTTTTCAGAGTGGTTTTCTTTTCTATAATCATTGTTGATGCAAGATTCTGAATTTTGACTACCAACCTTTTGGGGAGAAATTTGATGTTTCTCCAAGGATCCCATAGCACTCCCAGAAACTCTAGGCACTTTTGAGGCTTGAGTACAGATTTCTGCATATTTATCTGCCAACCCAATTGTCTTAGTGTCGACATTGTGAAAGCGACATGTTCCAGGAGTTTCTCTCGATTCTGATGTACCACATAGAAGTCGTCTAGATACACTAGTAAGCGGACACTGTGTTCGCGCAAATAGCCTGCAATCCAGTTGGTGATTGAAGCAAATGTTCTTGGGGCAGCGTTGAGCCCGAATGGTAGGCAAGTAATTTCGTATAATTGTGGGTGTGCATTGTTTTTTAAATCGTATTGCAGACGTAGAAAGCGTCTGTGGCTTTTTGCAATCGGCACGTGAAAGTAGGCTTGATGAATGTCTATTTTTACAGCCCAATCGTTTTTTTGAACAAAGTCGGGTACTCGTTGAATGTTTATCAACCTGAATTTGTCGGTAGCCACGTAAAAGTTTAGGTTCTTGAGATTGAAGATAGGTCTCATTGAGCCATCGGTCTTTGGCCGAAGGAACATTGGCGAAACAAAACTGGGCGAGTTTTGTACTTCTTTTAACACTCCTTGGGATATCATTTTCATGATGGCATTTGTCATGTTTTTGCAGTGAGGGGTTACCATATGTTTCGGATCTGGCAAATGCAGTGGAGGTTTTTTTATGAAGGGAATGCGGTAACCTTTTATCACTTTCATTATGTAAGGTGGAGCTTTGAGTTTCTTCCAATTGTTTTGATGCATGTGGATTTGTCCAGCATGGAATTTGATTTTGTTTGCATAGTCAGAATTTTCGCTTTCCAGTGTACCTCTTTTCCCGGTGGGAAGGAAGCGGTGACTTGTTTCGGCCTTGGTTTTTCGTTCCGCTTTTGTTTGAATCTTTTTTGTTAGGGTTGCCACGAAACGAATCATACTTCCTGAGTGAGAATTGTTTTCGTTGTGTGGGCCCATTTCCGAGGCTTTTGTGGTGAGGAGGATCAGAAGAACGATTCTGTTGAGTGGGCCTTGGGCGGTCTTTATCCTTGTTCCAAAATAACTTTCGGATTCCACCTGCTTTGTCTAATGCTGCTGTAAATTTTTCGGGGTCAAACAAATGGGAGCAGGTTGGCACTAACTTACGCAGACTGTTCTTGTACAGAGGGTCTTTTACAGATGATAATATTGTTTCTCTGCGGTGTTGTACTAATTCGGCTCTGTGACCGCACACCATTTGTAAGGTGTCGTTGAATATTTTAACGTATTCACCATTACATACAGAATCGTTTAGTGCTCGACTCATATCATCGTAATTCAGGGTGGTCCCTGTAGCTTTCGAGAGAAAGGCATTGAGATCACTCTGAAGCGCGTTGCGCTGTTTAAGAAGGGCACTGTTGGGGATATGGTGGTTGAAAAGATTCATGCGATTTGGAAGAAGGAATATAATATAAATAATGTTTACAACGTAAAAGCACACGGAAGAGAATAATATAATCGATTGACATATTAAGTCAGAAAACTAATTTATTCTTCCTATTGTCTATTGGTCTACAGACCTCCTTAGAGTTGTGGAATACTCACACTCCTCCTCACGACTCATAATCCAATATTCCAATCAAATTCTTCAGTCGAGAAAGTCGTGGACCATTAACTGATTTTGTTAATATGTCTGCCTCCATTATTTCAGTTGGTAGATATCTCATCTCAATAAATCCATCTGTAATACAGTCTCTTATGAAATGCATCTTGAGATCTATATGCTTAGATCTTGATGAGACAATTGGATTTTGACATAGTTTGAGCGCTGCCTGATTATCATTCCAGATGATGATTTTGCTCTGACTAGCACCCAGGTCATTAAAAAGTCCTTTTAGGTGTATCGCTTCTTTTGCAGCTTCAGTTATAGCTATATATTCGGCTTCGGCCGTTGACAAAGCGACACTTCTTTGTTTCTTGGATGCCCAGCTGATCGGTGCTCCGGCTAGCTTGAAGCAATATCCAGAAAACGATTTTCTATCTAATTTATTTGCACCCCAATCGGCGTCTGTCATGCCATGTAACTCTTTTCCAGTCTTTTTAAATATCAAGCCCACATCTTTTGTACCTTTTAAGTATCGGAGGACTCTTTTTGCACTCTTGAAATGAGTATCATCATAGCTATCATTATATTGTGAAAGGTAACTCACTGCAAAAGCTATGTCCAATCTGGTTGCTACGGCAAGATACATCAGTGTACCGATCAGGTTCTTGTAAGGCAATTCTTTCTTTTCTTTCTTATTTGGTTCTAAGATTAGGCCTGGTTCTATTGGCGTAGTAGCAGGATTACATTGTTCCATGTTAAATTTTTTCAATATAGTTTCAATGTAATTTCCTTGGCTTAGTTTTATTTCACCATTTTTGTATGTTACTTCGATTCCAATTAGACGTTTAGGTCTTCCTAGATCCTTTAATTCAAACTTCTTTCTTAAAGAATCTTTGATTTCTTTTAATTTCTTTGGACATGAGTAGGCAATCAATAAATCGTCGACATAAATTCCAATTACTATCTTTACTCCTCCTTTCGCGAGGATATAGATGCATGGATCTGCTAATGATGCTTTGAATCCTATGGCTTTTAATTCTGTGTCGAGTTTAGTATACCATTGCCTCCCTGCCTGCTTAAGTCCATAGAGTGCTTTCTTGAGTAGACAAACTTTTTCACCTTCTATGGCTTTCATATCGCTAAGCATGTTACGGGCCATGTTGTAGATATTAAGGTCATCTGCGTTGCTCTCTTCTACCAATATTTCTCGTAAATATTGTTCAACATAATCAGGAAGTTTCATATATATGTTTTCTTTTAGGTCTCCATTCAGATATGCTGTTGTGACGTCCATTTGACAAAATTGTAAATTTTCTTCAACTGATATCGCAATAATAGATCTGATTGAGCTAAGTTTTGCGACAGGAGCAAATGTCTCACTATAGTCAATACCTGGTCTTTGTGTAAAACCTTTAGCAACAAGACGAGCCTTTTGGGATTCTTTGTTGTCCGGGCTTAATTTCTTTTTGAGTACCATTTTATAGTCTACAACTTTCATTCCATCTTCTTTTTTAACTATTTTCCAGGTGCAGTTTTTTAAATGAGCTTTAATTTCGGATTTTATAGCACCACTCCAGTCTTCACTGCTTTCATTTTCATCTGACATAAAGGATATATCTGACATAAGTAAACCTTCATCTATTTCGCTCCCAGTTACAAAGTCTTTCATCCATAAAGGTTGTTTTCTTTCTCTTTGTAATTTCTGATTTGTAGTTTGAGCTTCAGGTGCGTCTTCAAATACGTCTTCCTCGCCTTCTACAGGAACTTCAGTAGATGTATGGGTATTAGTTATCAAATTATCAATGTCTATGTCTTGTGAAGATGTTACAGTGGGTTGAAGATTTTCATTTGTTTCAATTTCAATTTGTTTAGTTAAAATTGAATTTTTGTTTCTTTTAAATTTATTATTTTCAGGTTTCAGTTGATGCTGCTCTGATTGCGGTGGTTCGATAAAGTCATCATAGTTTCTGCCTTCATTTTCATAGTACATCCTATTTATGACTTTTACATCCCTACTGATAATAACAGTATTTTCTTTTGGTATGTAAATTCGAAAACCTTTTGTATATCTTGCATATCCAACGAATACTCCTTCTTTTGCTTTTTGTGACAATTTACCTTTTCTATTTTTTATCATAGCAAAAGCTTTGCTTCCAAAAACATGAAAATGTTTTGCAGACGGGGTTCGGCCAACCCATTTTTGATATGGTATATGTCCATTCAGTGCTTTTGCTGGGCTTCGGTTGAGTAAGTAATTGGCAGTATATACGGCTTCAGCCCATAAGCTCTTAGGAGCATTTGCTTCTATCATTAAGCATCTGGCCTTTTCCATCAGACTTCTGTTTTTGCGTTCGCTTATCCCATTTTGCTGCGGAGTGTATGGAGCAGTCAATCTCCTTTGGATCCCTTTTTCTTTCAAATATGTATCAAACTCTTTGTTTACATATTCTTTTCCATTATCTGATTGGAGAAATTTTATCTTTTTATTTGTAAAATTTTCCACTTCATTTAGATATTCTTGGAACTTTTCAAATACTTGACTTTTTCTTTCCATGAAGTACACGTAGGCATATCTCGTGTAATCGTCTATGAAAGTCACATAGTATTTTGAACCAGCTAATGATTCGTTTTCGAATGGGCCACACACGTCACTGTGGATGACTTGCAATGGTTCTGTAGTATTTATTTTACTATTTGTCGGGAATGGAAGTCGAGAAAATTTACCTTTTATACAGGTCTCACATTCGTCCAATTTTTGATTGTCAAGTTGAAGACCATATATTAAATTTTCTTTTTCTAAGTTTCTCAAGTCTTTTTCATTCAAATGTCCGAACTTACGATGCCATTGCATTATCTTATTTTTAGTACCTGATGTGTAATTTAGTGTTTCGTCTGATTTGTCGAATTTAAGATAGTATAGTCCATTCTTACGATGTGCTGTTTGTAATACTTTATCATTCTTTCCCATAATAATTGCTTGGTCCTTTTCAAATAATACCTTATTTCCTTTGTCGGTTATTTTTCCAACGGATAATAAGTTGACAGTTAGATTAGGTACATACAGCGTGTCTAAAATGTTACATTTGATGTTTTCAGCATAAGTTACCACTTTTCCTCTGCCTTCAATAGCCATTGTATGGTTTTTAGATGCTAACTTCAGATTTCCTTCTTCTGAAGTTATGTGGGTGAAAAGTTTTCTTTCCCCACAAATATGCGATGAGCAACCACTGTCAAGGCACCATATTTCTTCTGGTGTATCTGTATTATTTGTATTTAAGCATACATTAAAATTATTATCTTGTTTTACCTTGCTAGTAGAGTTTATCTTTTGTTTACTCCAGCAGGCTTCCGTAGTGTGTCCTTTCTTTTTACATTTATTACAGTATTTTATTTTCTTTTTAGAAAAAAATGCATCGTTACTTTTTGTGGAATCATCGTTGTTTTTCCGAGCTTCACTTTCCTCAATAATTTTAATTTTGAGCTCTTCTGGCTTCGGTAAACTGTCTCTTGATTCGACGGCGATGCGAAAATTTTCATATGATGCGGGTAGGCTATATAGCATCATGATGCTCAGTAAGTCCGGGTGGAGGTCAACATGCATATCAGCAAGTTTATCAACAATATCCATGAAATTATTAAGATGATCACGAACATCATTGTTTTCTACTTTTTTCAATATTAATTGCTTTAATAATGTAGCCTTTCGTGCCGGTCCTGTACTATGATATAAGCCTTTTAGTTTATTCCACAGTTCATATGATGTATTACAGTTTTTTACCTGTTTCAGCTCCGATGGTGAAATCAGCAGCAAAAGTTCTGACCTTGCTAGCAAATCCTTTTGCGTAAAAACTGCTTTTTCTTCTTCCTTTGTTGGTCGCAATTCTTTACCGCTGGCAATATCCCACAAACCATTTTTTATAAGTATGGCCTGGGCTTGGACACTCCAAGTATCATAATTTTCTTTCGTTAGTGAATCAATCCGATATGACGTCATATTAGTGACGATAATTTTCTATATTTTCATGATTACACTTTACCAGCGTAGAACCACGCTCTGCTACCAATTTGTTGGGGATATGGTGGTTGAAAAGATTCATGCGATTTGGAAGAAGGAATATAATATAAATAATGTTTACAACGTAAAAGCACACGGAAGAGAATAATATAATCGATTGACATATTAAGTCAGAAAACTAATTTATTCTTCCTATTGTCTATTGGTCTACAGACCTCCTTAGAGTTGTGGAATACTCACAGGCACATGTGAGGCTTGCGAAGGCTTTCTCCATGTTCACATTTATTCTTGATTGCTCGAAACTTTTAACCTCTTCGTTAGCCTCTAGGTTTGTAAAACCGGGATTTTGTAGGTACAATTTTTGCACATCCGAATAACGGATATTGTTCCAATCAGAAATTTCAAATCTCTGTAAATCTTTCAATTGTTGAATTAGTTTAGGACATGCATGGGCAATGACAGGGTCTTTAGTTTTTGTGCTGAGCTCAAATGAGAGAATCGGCTCAGTGATAGGTTCTTGTGGTTGTGACGTGCTGGCCTGATCAAAATGGCAACTCGGCCAATCATCACTCACGTCGAGGCTGACGCAATCATCTCTAAAGTCGTGATCACCATTTTCGGTCCTTTTCGACTCAAATTGCTTCTTTAGATCACTTATTTCGATAAACAGTTTATCGAACTTACTGTTTTCACGACGACGGCGGCGGCGCTTGCGTTTGTCTTTTGAGCGCCCTCCCCTTTTCCCTGCAGCGGAGGAGCTGGATGTGGAGGAAGAGCTGCTGGAGTCTGAGGAGCTGGAGCTCGATCGCGCCTTTCTTTTTTTCCCTCCTGTCGACGGTGCTCCGAGTCCTTCTTCAGTCCTTGGCTTGGGCGGATTTTCATCCATTTTGAACAAATTCTAAAATAAAATTAGAATATGAATTTACTGGAAAACCGTTTAAAAGAGAACAAAGAAAATTTTTCCAACGTACCTCCTTAATGGCAAACCGTGTAATACCTTTAGTTTATAGTAACTGCTTAAATAATCCTCGCGTGTTAGCAGTGGCGGTGAAGGTGTTTCGCAGACGAATCTAGCTCTTCACCCGCAGAAAACCCAGACGCTAATGAAGACAACTCGAAACGCGCGTAGCCATTTCGACTGCCATTTTGGCGGTAGGTAGTGACGTCAGAACAGGAAAGAGTAAAATCGAGCGGGAACGACGCCGGGCGGTAGAAAGCGCTCGCTTGAGCAGTGTGGAAACGGAAGTCGCTTATCTCATGTTTAATTAGGTTTTCAAATAACGGTCAAGCTATTTAATCTTATAATATGTCTATAATATTTTGTAAAATCTATATTCAATTTCAATTAAATGTGTGTGCGATTTGCACAACAGTCATTAAATAATGGAATCTATTATTGGCAAAATAATATAGATACAACATCGAAAATAGAAGCTGATATTCAATTATTTGATCCAATTATTTTGTTACCTAATATAATTTCAATATTATCTTTTATTACAGTTTTCAGTATCATCATGATACACGAAAAAAATGGATTCCTACCTGTGGTCGATATCAATGGGTTCCAAAGTTTGCTGCAAACACTTTGATGCGAAGTATACATTAAAAAAAGGAAGATATACTCACATTCAGCCTCAAGCTGTTCCAGTTATGATGGTAAACATTTATAAACATTTGTTCATTAATGTCTGATTTCTCTTCATAATAAAGTTAAGGGTTCAGTAGTTTCGGAAATAAAATATTTCAAAAAGGGTGCTAAAAAAGTCTTACAGGGTCGGCTACGCATTGGTAACGCCCCTGGTGTTGCAAATGGCATAGGCGACGGTGGCGACGGTAACCGCTTACCATCGGGTGGGCCGTCTGCTTGTTTGCCACTTAGTTCATCTCTCAATTTTTGTTTTTTATATACATAACTGGGTAGCACTTGAGTACTATCTCACCTGATGGTAAGTGATGATGGGATCAATGATGAAACGCGCTTACCCAGAAGGTGTCTATTCACTCGCTTCTTGAAGACCCCCATATTGTACTTAACCGGAAACACAGACTTAGGCAGGGTGTTCCATTCCCTGGCGGTTCGTATGATGAACGAGGACGCAAATCGTTTCATTCGGGTAAATGGAACATCAACCATATAGCGGTGGCGCTTCTGAGTGTCCCTTGATGTCCGGTTATAGAATGGGGATGGCGGAATCAAATCATGCAGTTCCGTGGCACACTCCCCGAAATGCATCCGATAGAAAACCGATAAACAGGCGGCTTTGCGGCGTTGCTCGAGACTTAGGAGTCTCTTGCTTATAAGTTGGTCGTCGTTAATAAGTCTCTTGGCTCTCCTCTCAATAGCTTCCAGTATCTCCAGCTGGTATTTGGCAAAACCATCCCAAAGGTGAGCACAGTACTCCACCCACTTCCGGACTTGAGCTTGATAAAGATTAATCATCTGTCCCAGTGTGAAGTAATGTCTCACCTTGGGCAAACATTGGAAAAACACAAAGCATCACATCAGTAGTCGCAGGGTAACTTTCTGTGATGAATTCCATGGGTTGGGCATTCATTTAGATTTTCCATTACGTCTAACTAAAAAATATTTATTATTATGGTGATTTCATGTATAATTGTAGGCCATCATTTCATTCACATGGTGACTATCTGTGATGGATGTAAATGGCATGGGTTTAGATAGTCTATTAGAATTTCCGTCATATGCAAACTGAAAAACATAAAATAATAATTATAACTTCACCATAAGTATCATTTAAGACTGGCTATTCCCCTACCAGAACACAGACCACGCTGGTCGAGAGATGCGCAAGCTTGCTTTGACGCTAAACCTCACTCAGCTGGTCCAAGGAGCTACAAGGATACCGGATGTTGATGGCCACAC
Source organism: Plagodis pulveraria (assembly GCA_963890685.1). NCBI lineage: Eukaryota > Metazoa > Arthropoda > Insecta > Lepidoptera > Geometridae > Plagodis > Plagodis pulveraria. Next base: position 8,692,890 of record OY982973.1, on the reverse strand, counting down.
AGCCAATTGCTTGGACCTTCTGCTGACAACAGATCCAGACCGCTACTCGGTGTCGGTTTCATCACCCTTGGGTAGCTCCGACCACTGTCTGGTGAAGTCTGTATCAGTCTACTCCCCGCCCGATCCCAGCCCAAAAGGCACCCGGTGGGTGTGGCGATACAGGTCAGCAGATTGGGATGAGATGCGTTATTTTTTCGAAGTACTGGAAGCTTGCAAACGTGCAGCCCGTGCCCAAAAAGGGTAGTCGCGCAGACCCTGCCAATTACAGGCCTATTTCAGTCACGTCCATACTCTGTAAGACGATGGAACGTGTACTGAACCACAGGTTCCTGGCATACCTAGAAGTCAATGATCTAATCAGTGACCGACAATACGATTTCGCCAAAACCGGTCTACTGGGGATCTTCTAGTGTATGCCACTCACATCTGGAGCGAGGCCATCGAGAACTACGGAGAGGCGCTTGCTGTCTCTCTCGACATCTCGAAGGCTTTAGACAGGGTTTGGCACTATAGCCTTATTAGCAAGCTTCCTTCATACGGCCTTCCCACAGGTTTGTGTGTTTGGATTTCAGATTTCTTGAGGGATCGGTCGATTCGAGTGGTCATCGATGGCTGCTCTTCCGACCAATTGGCCATAAATGCCGGAGTCCCTCAAGGATCAGTACTCTCTGCAACGCTTTTTCTGCTGCATATTAATGATCTGCTTAAACCCGGTATTATTGGGTACGCAGACGACTGCACCGTTGTGGAGAGTTATACATCTAACGCACGAACCAGTGCATTACAAATCCAGTCACACAGGGAAGCTATGGTTCAGCGCTTGAACTTTTCTTTGAAGGCAGTCTCCGATTGGGGCGATGCCAATCTGGTCAAGTTCAATGCTGCTAAAACCCAGGCGTGTCTTTTCTCCGCCAAACGGAGCCCTTTTCACCTGGCTCCTACTTTCAGGGATGTATCCGTGCCGATAAGCAACCACCTTGAGCTTCTTCGAATCTCATTAACACCGACTCTCAATTTCGGCTCCTATATTGAGTCTAAAGCCCAGCTAGCCTCAAAAAAGCTTTGTGTTTTTCCAATGTTTGCCCAAGGTGAGACATTACTTCACACTGGGACAGATGATTAATCTTTATCAAGCTCAAGTCCGGACGTGGGTGGAGTACTGTGCTCACCTTTGGGATGGTTTTAATGGTTATAGTCCAAGTATTCTCCAGCTCTCCGAAAATGTGCACTTTGTTAGCATTTTATAAGCCCGAAAGCATAAAATGATGTAAGAAATTAATTCAATATTTGTTTACCTCATACGTATACGTTACGATCATGGTAAGTTTTGAAGGTAGCCCAGGATTTACTGATGAATCACTTAAATGTATAAAGTTATTAATTAAGCGTGCTAAAGGTAAACATATTATTGATAATAAATTAATAAAAAAGTTAAAATAAATTATTATCTCTGTTCTCTTTGATCTAGTATAAAATGTTTACATTAATACATGTTGATTGTGCTTCAGGTTATGTTTTTATTTTTGAACCCTTGACCTGTTGTAGCCTTCGGGGAATTAAAATATTAAGCTGTTGATATAATGAACCATAATATATGCAAATATAAAATATTTGTGTTACCGCAGTTTGGTAGCTACGTTTGTATGTCAATCGAATATTATATAATTTATTATATATTATTATAGTAACGCTTCTTGCCCTATAATCTGAGCTCCACTCCGCGGTGGAACTGCGTGGTACTTAAATCTCCCTGTTGTTGGGTAAAGGGGTTTATGGTATCACTGAGTTCTTTGTACCTATGGTTATGTTTATAATATTTTGTCTCACTGTCTCATGTGGCCACGCTACCCGCCACTCTATAGCAGTGTTGCCAACCACACGAGGTTTCTCGTATAGTTACGAGATTTCTGGTCTTTCGTACGAGGTACGAGGATGATATTATCCTCGTACAATTATGTACGAGATTTTGAGTTATGAAACTTTAAATAACAATTTTCATTGCAGGGAACATTTATGTCAACATGTTCAATAGACCCTGATATCGACTCACTCGAATTCAATCGATTTCATTATAAATTTGATATTTACCAAAAAATGAACCATATTTGTTTGATTAATTGCTTTCATTATATTGCAACAGAGATAGAATACGTTATAGGTTTGGAGGGTTCCTCTACCCTCTATAGTTATAGGTCGTCATAGTCTGTGGTACAAACTACAAACTATGTAAAGTAATATGTAAGGGCGTTTTCGTTATTTTCGATAATTTTGATCACATTCTGCGTCTATGGTAGTGATCACTGTGATCGTTTGTAACTGTTTTCCCCGGTTCCATTTAGGATAAAAACGCTAAGAATGCCACTAAAATTTGCTACTTCTGTCACTTTTGACATTAGATGTAGGTAATTCAAAGTTCCAGTAGCTTCATAGCGTTTATGGCGAAAATAATGCCAAGACCCAAGTGGAACAACTTTTTGGGAGTGTGATCGTTTTTGGCGAATTTAACTCCAAATGGTACTTACTCTAAGTTAATTAAGTTATCTATTTTGAAGCAAAATATTTTGTTATTATACATAAAAAATGAAGACGATTTTTTTTTTTAAATAGTAATGTTTTATTTGTAACAAACTTTCAAAAGAAGCATTATCTGTATAAAACGTCTTTTAAATGCTTTTTTCTTTATTATATCACATTGCTCACATATTATGAGTATGTACGAGGTTCGAAAGCTAAAATACGAGATTTTTATCTGCTTCTGTACGAGGAAAAAAAATCAAAGGTTGGCAGCCCTGCTCTATAGCTTTCTTTCTCTAAGGCAATAATATAACGGCGACCACAGATGAGTCATAATATAAGATAACGGCATGTTATGTTTGAGACTGAGTTTTGACGTTTGTTTGTTATTGTAAATTTTGAATTTACGCAGTAAGGAAGTTTTGCTGGAAATACGGACTCAAACTCGTAATATTTACTTTATTTGCATTAGTAAGAAATACCAAACCTGCTTAATCATGAGTTTTAGCTTTGGAAGTGCAACCACAACCACTGGGAGCACTTTTGGTACTACTACTCCATCCACAGGTAAATCAATTTATTTATGATATCAATAAAACTGTATACATATTGTGTATATTGGGTGTTACTAATAGTAACGTAATACATAGCGTATATGCAAATTTAAATAGATTGAGCTAATGTCGCCAAAAAACATAACCTCATTTATGTTTGCAACATAGGTAGTAGGTACCTAGTACCCTTTATTGCGTACTGTACTGGCCGCAACGTCCACTACTTTTACCTAAAGGGGGAGGGCTATAATCCCAACGCTTGGCAGCTGGCCTATGGATCCTAAAGCGTACCTACTGATTACTCCCTTACTGTTTATTAACCATTTCGAAATACTGCAGAATAACAGCTTTTTTACTTACAGGTTTTTCATTTGGCAGTGGAGATCCAGCAAAACCACTGTTTGGTTCACCAAGTACAGGTACATAATACAAACTAATTGTAATAATATCATGGCAAATAGCACATCAATTTCAAACATTGTGCAATAGCACATCAATTTCAAACATTGTGCAATAGCACAGCAACTTCTCATGCTGTTTAACCCAAACACATTAACATTATTGTATGCATGAAATTTCTGCATATTGTGAGTGACCATACTCTTGTTGTGGCATATGTACATTGATATAATTGATGTAGAAATAATGGTAATTGCGCTAATAATATTGCTGAACTTGTGACAATTTCAGTATGACCTCTTGTAAAATGTATCTCATGATGAATTATAGAATACACAACTTGAAAATATCTATAAACTGGTCTATTTCTGATTCTATTCTAAGAACTCTTTTGTATTGGCGATGTTGTACATGTTACAAAGAGGTATTACTCTCTTTGATTTGATATCACATGTGCAGATCTAAAGAGTGTATCATATGACAACATATTATATCAAAAAATCCATGTTTTGACAACTTTGTGTCATATAATGAAGGGGCCCAAAGATGGGCCTCCAGGTTATTGTGCAGCCTGCAATAAACTTAACTAGGTCTGCCGGAATTCCCACACTTGGCAGGCATCTAGGATTTCATTGTAAGACTGCATTTCTGGGCTGTGATGCCTACCTTCTGCTATTTTTCCCTTAGTTGCCTCCTACAACTCCTACTGGAAGATATGGTGGCTAATCAAAATTCTACATAAAAAAAATTAAAAAGTTTGATTAAATAAATTCTGTTTTGTTATTGTTGTGTAACAGATAAAACTAAACTCAAATACCACATCTAAAGAACCATTCATCTTGCATTTTTTTATTAATATCATTCTATCTAACACTTGCAGATAACAAACCGGCATTTAATTTCACAAGTCCAACAGGTGGTTTTGCATTTGGTGCTAAAACTACAGCGGCTACTACATCCCTGTGTAAGATAATTTCCTTGTATAAAGATGTTATAACAGATTTATAATTACTTTATCGTATTACCAAACTCTTTGTTTGCAATCCAATACCAAACTACCAGTCTTGACTATCCACTGGCAACATGCTGAGCAAGCTAGCAGTGTAGATATGAGATATATAAATATAAATCCTAATATATGTTATCTTAGATACAGTTTGACATTTTAGGAATTTTATTAACTGCCAGCCTACATTTCAATGTCCATTGACCAGTTTAAAATAAAATTTGGCAATGCATCTGATTCTATATAATGTCCTACAAGAGTGTCTGTATTCTTCAATTTCCAGTCACATCGCCCGCTACATCCACTCCCGTGGCATCTGCATTTGGAGCGAATAAGTCACTTACATTTGGTGCAGCACCACCGAACCAGACTGTTGGCAGTCCTGGATTTGGGCAACCACAACAACAAGCCACACAGGTGAGGGTCATTGCAGTCTTTCTTTGATTTTTTTTTATTGGTCAGTCTTAGTACTTGTACAGTGTTGTCTCAATATCTTTTTCCATCTATTGTATAGGTATATCCTGTGTGTATTTTTTTTTTTTTGTTTTATTATCTACAATCAATGATTTCACTTTTAGTAGATTTGTTAAAAGCTTTTGTTAGTTATTAAAGAACAAGCCTCCACTGAGAAAACCTGCTCATTTTGCACTGTTACCCTCTTCAAGGGTTAAAATGTGTTTCCTTTTCAGTATTAGTGTGTAGCTTGGTGTCAACAGTTGAGTTGCCAAGGTGTTCGGGTGTTTTTCCAGCTTTAATTTGTATTTCTTTGAAGTTAGGTCAATCTGCTCAAAGACAGTGTTCACTTTCAGGATGCTATATAATTCACTGTTTCTAATGAACCATGGAGCGTTGGAGATTGTTTTCAACAGGCAGTTTTGAAAGCGCTGTATTATATTTATGTTTGTTGTACACGCTGAGCCCCACAGCTCAATGCCATATGTCCATATTGGCTTTAGCACAGTCTTATAGATAAGCAGCTTGTTATCCACTGAGAGTGTTGATTTTCGGTCCAGTAGCCAGTACAATCCTTTGTATCTTAATTTTAAGTGCTCCCTTTTTGTTTGGAGGTGCTTGTTCCAGGTCAGGCGGCGTTCCAGATACAAGCCTAGGTATTTTACTGAGTCACTATGTGGTAGAGTCTGATTCCCCAATCGAGCTGGTGGACAATTTTCTCTTTTTAGAGTGAAAGTGATATGTACCGATTTTGAGGCACTTGCTTTAATTCTCCATTCTTTGAGCCACTTCTCAATTTTGTCATGGCACTCTTGTAAACATTCTGTAGCTTTACTTCTGTCTCTGCTTGTAGCTAGAATGGCAGTGTCATCTACGTAGGTGGCAACTGTTACATCTGGAGTCATTGGAAGATCCGCTGTAAAAATTGTGTACAGAACAGGACCGAGAACAGATCCTTAGGGAACTCCAGCAGTGATTGGATACAGCTTAGATGTTTCCTCACCATCTTTGATTTGGAAGAGTCGGTCCGTAAGATATGACTCAAGAAGGCTGTAGAATGTGTGTGGAAGAAACTTCTTAATAATATAGAGCAAGCCTTTGTGCCATACCTTGTCGAATGCCTGTTGAATGTCTAGAAAGGCAGACGAGCAGTATTCCTTGTTCTCCAGGGCTCTTCTGATGGTATCGTAGACACAGTGAATCTGCACTGTGGTACTATGTCTTTGTCGAAAACCAAACTGATGTCCTGGAATCACTTTTCCATTTGTAAGCACTGGATCCATTCTCTTTAAGAGTACTCTTTCAAATAGTTTTGACGGAATGGGCAGTAAACTTATCGGCCTGTATGAGGTCACTTGATTTGCTGATTTGCACTCCTTGTGTACCATTATAATTTGCGATATTTTCCACAGGGATGGGAAGTATTGTATTCTTATGATGCTATTGAATAATTTTGTCAAAAATAGTACTCCTTTTCTTGGTAGTTCTTGTAGGATTTCTTTAGTTAATACATCAAACCCTGGAGCTTTTTTATCTGCAAGTCCTTTTATTTCCATCATTACTTCTTGTGGTGATACTGGTTTTATTGGGAGGTCTAATTGAAAATCTTGGTTGAGTATGGCTTGAATGTCGGTTGTTGTTGCACCTGTGTGATTGAAAAAGTTTTTGAACAACAACACATGTATTTTTACTGTGTTTAAATACTTTTTTCATATATTTTTTTTTTTTTTATTCCTGATAGCTTAGCTCTTGACCACTATCTCAACTGATGTTAAGTGATGATGTGGTTGAAGATGTTGTTCAGGCTAACCTAGAAGTACTGGCTCTCAAGGACAGCTGCCGGAACATACGGTTAGGTGCTTGGCGACAGATTTTCTGCATGAGGGTGGTAGCTACCCAGGCGGGCATTCGCAAAATGCCCTACCATCATGCTATAACGACTGCCATCCTTAGACACCAAACGGGACCGACGGTTTAACTCAGTAAACTTTGCTACGAGCGCTTCAAATTATTTAATATTATTTTTATTGTTTTTACTTCTTTGCAACAACAAGTAATATTTGAACACATCTTGTAATTTTTTTTATAATGCGTGTAATACATTTCTTATACTGAATTACTGAGTAATTTTTCATGGAACTTGAATAAAGTGATTTTCTCACAGACAGAAGCTAGTATAAAATATAAGTAGAATATAATATTTTCACATTCAGAGAAAAATAAATGAGTGATATTATTGTTTTTCAGCCCCAAAACAGTCCATTTACCCTGACAGGGCAACAGCCTGCTCCCGCCACTGGTTTCGGAACACCAACCACACAAGGTAATATAGTGAAATACTAAAAGATACATTCTGTTTAGGTTTTTAATATAACTGCACCTTTTTTCCTAAATATGATTTTATGCACTATCGCGTGCTAAACTGCTAGATTGTTTGTTCTAGTTATTTTGAAAATGCTATTTGCGCTTATAACCATATTTAACTATGGCTTTGAACGGGTGCAAATTACAAATACGCAAAAAATGTGTTTATTTACGACATCATATTAGAAACCTTAAAAATTATCAGTGTTTCTCTACTATATTATGCATGTATTGTACAATATAAACCTTCCTCTTGATTCACTTTATCTATTAAAAAAAACGCGTCAAAATCCGTTGCGTTGTTTTAAAGATATACTTAATTCAATTATAATAAATATTTGATGATACATATTTATATGATTTTAGCATCAGAAGTGTTGAGATTGAAATAAAAAACAAATGTTATAACCTAAGAACAATTTACAACCTAAGAACATTTCCAAATACTAAGTAATTACATTACTTAGTATTTGGATTTACATTAATCAAACAGCCATCAATTCAAAATAACTCGATAAGTCTCCAAAACAACAAAGAACTTACAGCAAATTGCACCGAGCACCCTTCCAAAAACCTCACTCTACGAAATCTGAAATCTCACCGTCAAAATGACTAAACCACGTGGTGAGAGCCATATCTGCAGTCTATGGTTGGGTGACATTACAAAGTGTAGCAAACCGTTAAAGATTATGCTAACACGGCCTCTCCTGATCATGCACCGTCCTCGGCTGCATCTTTAGAGGTGTTCTCAGCATTTACACCCATACATTGTCAGGAGCAGATGAAGGGCCAGCTACGGAATCGTAATTTTCGTAGTCAGACTCTGTTAAAGAGAAATAAAGTATTAGTTAATTCATCACAAACATAAATATGCCTGTTCTCTCATTCATCACAAATTCAAGGCCCTCATTCATTCTATTCATAGATTCACACTTAGCTATTTGTCACCTGAATTCTCAACTAGCGTACACCACTCTAGCATTCATCCACACACGTTTCGGTCATCCTCATAATTGCTGAAGTAAGTATAATTAATTAAATTATATTATAATTAATTAATTCATTATACATATTGTTACGAGCTGAGGGTTCGGGATAAATAATGCAATACGTTTTCGGCAAACTGACACCTTTATTCACAGTTTTACAGTCACTTCGCACTTCACTGAACACAACACTAAAACACTGACTGTTCGCACTTTAAAGATCACTAATCACACACTTCACTCAATATAAATATTCGCGCTTGGAGCACTTGGTCCAAAGGTAATCGCACTGTAGCTTGTTTCGAACTCAAAGTAAGACTGACTCGTCGGCCCGGACCCGACCCTATTTATACCCAAAAGTCAAAGCTTCCGGAATATTCTATACTAGTCTAGATAGAAAAACAATAGGGGCCATAAATCACTCGTTAAACGTAAACAACTTTTGTATACAATTCAATGGAAACTAACTACTACTTATACTGTGGTTGTTTACTAGTTGCCTGAGAACAAAAGGCGACCCTTTTTTTTATAAAATTTTTTTGTGAAGTGTAGGTACATTCTTTGTTTAGTTTAACTTGTTTATCGACCTTGGATTACTCTAGATTGTTCGAGTTCTTGCGCCGTAACACTGCCCCCTCCTAAGACATGCTCGTCCCGAGCATAGTTGGAACCACAGTATGGCGCCAATCGATCCACATGAACAATCTTAGATACTCCTCGTTGGCCCTTTCGTATCCGATACGTGATGTCGTTGATTTTGGTCACAACCAGGTATGGTCCGTCCCATTTAGGCTGAAGCTTCGGTGACTTCCCTTTACTGCGTATAGGGTTATGCAGCCACACCATAGACCCTTCAGTAAATCCGGGATTGTTTAGTTTCCTGTCGTATCGAGTTTTCATTTTTGCGGACATCTGCTGGCAGGTATCTCTTACATGTTCATAAATGTCATTCATTTTGCTGCGTAGGTCACTCACGTAGTCTGTTATGCTGCGGGGAGCGTCAGGTGGAATGCCAGTTATGAGATCAGCAGGCAACCTTAATTCTCTTCCAAAGTTCGCAAAGGCTGGCGTCACAGATGTGCTTTCGTGAACTGCACTTCGGTAAGAGAGAAGAAATGGTTGAATGTGCTTGTCCCAGTCCCTTTGTCTGCTCTCAACAACTTTTGCCAAATACCTTTCTAGTGTTTGATTGAATCGTTCTACCATTCCATCAGATTGCGGGTGGTAAGAAGTGGTTCTAGTTTTGTGAGCTCCCATAACTCGACATGTTTCTTGAAATACTTGGGACTCAAAGTTCCGTCCTTGATCACTATGAATTTCAAGTGGGACACCGAAACGACAAAAGACTTCGTGAACTAATTTGTCAGCAACAGTCGTAGCTTCCTGGTTAGGAATGGCGAACACTTCCGGCCACTTTGTGAAGTAGTCCATGACGACCATGAAGTACTTGTTCCCATTTTCAGTAACAGGAAATGGTCCAGCTATATCTAATGCTATTCTTTCCCACGGGGCTCCAACGTTATAGAGCTTAAGAGCCCCTCTGCTTCGTGTCTGGGGTCCTTTCACCGCGGAACAAGTAGTACATTTCCGGCACCAGTCTTCGACATCGTCACGACAGTGAATCCAATAGAAACGTTCCCTTATCTTCAGCAGAGTCTTTTTCACACCCATATGACTTCCAGAGCATCCGTCATGGTAAAGTTGAAGAACTTCAGGAATTTTTGCTTTGGGAACTACCATTTGGAGATGACACTTTGTCCCTCGAGCATTTTCCCATTTCCGGCACAATACTCCATCTTGAATAACCAAGCTGTCCCGCTGTGCCCAATAACTTTTCGTCGTCACGCTCTTTGCAGCAACATCGTTCCACTTGGGTTTATTGACACCACTGTTAATCCAATCCAGGATGGGGCGGAGGTCCGTGTCATCCTGTTGAGCTCTTTGAATTGCTCCTTTCCATTCATCGCTAAGATCCGTTCTTAGCAATTTCACAGGTACCAATACCAGTTCCTTGTTTTCTTGTCGAACGCAATGCTTGCAGCTTTCGGTACAAGGTCTTCTCGATAAGGCATCTGCGTTCCCGTGAGACTTGCCACTTCGGTGTTCGATCTCGAATTCAAACTCTTGAAGCTGTTCGATCCACCTTGCCACTTGTCCTTCGGGGTTTTTGAAATTTAATAGCCATTTCAATGCAGCATGATCAGTTCGCAGATGGAATTTGCGTCCCAATAGGTACTTGCTGAAATGCTGCAAGGTTTTCACAACAGCTAGTAGTTCTCTTCTAGTGACGCAGTAGTTCCTTTCTGATTTCGATAAAGATTTGCTGAAGTAAGCTATCACAATCTCTTGATCTCCTTTTCGCTGAGATAGGATACCGCCGATCCCAGTGTTACTTGCGTCGGTGTCTACGATGAAGTCGTTCTCGGTGTCTGGATAACCAAGAATAGGAGCATCGCATAAACGGCTTTTCAATTCTCGAAAGGAGGCCTCACAGTCTTCATCCCAACAAAACAGACGCTTCTCCTCAGTCAGTTTGTGCAATGGTTTGGCAATATCGGCGAAGTTCTTAACAAACCTTCGGTAATAGGAGCATAATCCTAAAAAGGCACGGACTTGTGTCTTGTCCCTTGGAGTTGGCCAATCCTTCACGGCGACAATCTTTTCTGGGTCAGTTTGTACACCTTCTTCTGAGACAACGTGTCCCAAATAATTCACTTGGCGTCTGAACAATGTGCACTTTTTCGGACTTAGCTTGAGATTTGCCCCTCGGATTTTTACCAGTACACGCTCAAGATTCTGAAGGTGATCTTCAAATGTCCTGCCCACAATGATGATGTCATCCAAATAGACGAGACATGCATCTCCAATTAAGCCCATGAGTATGAGCTCCATAAGCCTTTCGAAGGTTGCTGGAGCGTTGCATAATCCAAATGGCATAACTCTGAATTGCCAAAGACCCTTACCCGTGGAAAATGCAGTTTTCTCCTTGTCCTTAGGGTCAATTTCTACCTGCCAGTAGCCACTTTTCAGGTCTAAGGTGGTAAACCACTTCATTCCCGTGAGCGTATCCAGGGTATCATCAATCCTTGGCAGTGGGTAGCTGTCTTTCTTCGTAACTTCGTTTAATCTTCGATAATCCACACAGAAGCGCGTCGTGCCATCCTTTTTCTTTACGAGAACCACAGGGGAACACCATGGGCTTGATGATGGTTCAATGACACCGTTCTGCACCATCTCTTCAATCATAGTTTCCACTGCTTTCTCACGCGCAACTGGTAGTCGTCTTGGTCGTTGGCGAATAGGCAGCTCATTTCCTATATTGATTTTATGCTGAACCAATCCTGTCTTCCCAATGTCAGCATCATTATTAGAGAAGATATCCCCGTACTTCAGTAGCAGTTTCTGGGCTTTTACCACTTCTTCTGTAGATAGATTTTCCCGACAACCATCCAAAAGCGATGTCACATTAAATTTGGAATCTGTGGAGTTAATCCCGCCTTGTGATTTTTGGCATTGACGCATCCAGGATACTTCTTCACATGTACCCATTAGCGTGCCTTTCTTAATTATTTGTTCTTCTTTGCTCGGATTTATTATTCGCACCGCTGAGACACTTGTAGCTTTGGTCAATGTTCGTGCCATTATATATGGAACATCACTGTCTGAACCCTCGATAAGCACGCATCGATTGCCATGATCGGAAGAACTAGATAAATTTACTGGGACAATAGTTTCTGACCTGGGGGGCAGAATTGTCTTCTTTAAGCAGTAGACGAACCCTGATGTTCCACCTTCTATAAAAACTTCTTCTGATCCACATTTCAATACTCCTTGGTGGACATCGATCTTGCAGCAATATTTCCTCATGAAATCCAAGCCGAGAATGCAGTCATCAACAATATCGGCAACAATGACAGTATGCAAGAAGGTTCTCTCACCAAGCTTCAGTTCCACCTCCTTCTCGCCTTGGACGGATATGTGCTGACCGGTGGCTGTTAGCAGTTGGATTTGTGCGTGGCTGCGGTAGTAGTCCCCAATAATGTGATTTGACAGTTGGGAACTCAAGACTGTTCGTGAAGCTCCAGTATCCAAGGTAAACTTACAAGGTGTCCCGTTGATTTCTCCATTATTAATCAAGCTGTTCCCATCGCGGGCTTGTGAGATGAAAACTTTGGGGGCTATTTCTACACCAGCCAGCACCCGCCCCGCAGTCCTGGCATTTACTCGTTTCCCTGCTGCTGTTGCACGGTGGGACTAACTATCCTTCCTTCCGTGGGTCGCATTCCTTCTCCTGTGATTCGCTTGGGGCAACTAGATCTTAGGTGACCCCTTTCCCCACAGTCGTAGCATCGAGGGCTGAATCTTTGCCGAATGTCGCGAGAAGGTTGTGTGGTAACCTCTCGAATACGATGTGATCGATGATCCTGCCGTACAGCTTCTACCTCCAAGGCATGGGCTAGGGCGTCCTTTATCGATTCATGATGACCCAACCTCACTGCAGCTCTAACTTCTAAGTCACGTATCCCATCTACGAATGCTTGAAGTAGGATTCCGTCGATGAGTGCCGGTGATGATTGATACGCCTTCCGTACGAGCATTTCCACTTCCAGCGCCCACTGCTGGAGATTTTCACTGCTTCGCTGGGTTCGTTCTTTAAGCTGAGCGCGGAATACATGCTCCAGATGAGCATCACCGAATCTAGACTCTAATGCCTCCAGAAGTTGGTCAAACGCTATGTCTTTTCCAAGGGCCTCCAGAACTGTTAAGGCTTTGTCACGTAGGCCCAGAGTAAGCGCTGTCATAGCCTGCGCTTTAGTCCAACCGTTGGCCTGCACTACAGCCTCAAATTGAATTTTGTAGGCCGACCACGAAGAGGTTCCGTCGAATGGGGGCACTTTGAACCCTCGAGGCGAAGGTGCGGGTGCCACTGGAGCTACCATGCTCTCTCCAGTTTTGAGAACGCTTAAAGATTTTTTTACGTCAGCAATCCCAGCTTCTACTTCTGCTATGCGGTTCTCGTGCTGCTGTACCTGATCCTCCACCACTTGAATTTTCTTTCCAAATGTTGCATGCAGGTCTTTCATCAGAAGAGTCTGCTCCTCTTGGCGACGGATCTGTTTTTCTTTGTCCTGTCGCAGTTGTTCCTCCAGTCGACGGGCCTGTTCCTCCTGGCGGCGTACCTGCTCCTCCTTGTCTTGTTGCAGCTGCTCTTCAAGACGTCGGGCCTGCTCCTCCTGACGTCGGGCCTGCTCTTCCTGGCGTCGGGCCTGCTCCTGAAGCATTGCCATTAGTGCAGCAAAGTCCATTGCAGACGGAGCAGCCGTAGTCGAAGGGGCTCCTGACATAGAGGCGGTGGTTGCCTCTGCAGTCGGCTGTTCTTCGGAGACCACTGGTGGTGTAGCTCCTCCAAACCTTCGTTGGTCGATGTCCTGTTGCCGCTGACTCCTCGTTCGGATGCCCTCAACGTCGTCCTTTGGTAGCACAGGCATTATTTATCCCCAATTCTGACACCAATTTCTTACGAGCTGAGGGTTCGGGATAAATAATGCAATACGTTTTCGGCAAACTGACACCTTTATTCACAGTTTTACAGTCACTTCGCACTTCACTGAACACAACACTAAAACACTGACTCTTCGCACTTTAAAGATCACTAATCACACACTTCACTCAATATAAATATTCGCGCTTGGAGCACTTGGTCCAAAGGTAATCGCACTGTAGCTTGTTTCGAACTCAAAGTAAGACTGACTCGTCGGCCCGGACCCGACCCTATTTATACCCAAAAGTCAAAGCTTCCGGAATATTCTATACTAGTCTAGATAGAAAAACAATAGGGGCCATAAATCACTCGTTAAACGTAAACAACTTTTGTATGCAATTCAATGGAAACTAACTACTACTTATACTGTGGTTGTTTACTAGTTGCCTGAGAACAAAAGGCGACCCTTTTTTTTATAACATTTTTTTGTGAAGTGTAGGTACATTCTTTGTTTAGTTTAACTTGTTTATCGACCTTGGATTACTCTAGATTGTTCGAGTTCTTGCGCCGTAACAATATATAAGATATATTGCATACACAGGGACAGACAGTGGGAACTTTTTGTTTTATTTTTACTTTGTTTATACTTTGTTGTGATAATGTAGAAGGATAGCGAAATCATTGCGAGAGTTAGTGTTTGAAAAAGCACTCTTTTTGATCAGATGAAATCTAATAGCCTGGTTGATGATCGCGCACCGTCACCTATGACGGTTTAAAATAATAAAATTAGAGCACAAGACGCGGCTCATACGAGCATGTTCCGGTGGCTGTGTGGTGAAACAGGGAACGTGGGTTCAATTGCTGTCCGGCACATACATTTTGTGCTTTAATAACCTTGCAAATGTGACTACACCTTTTTTACAAATTTTTTACAATAGTAGTAAAACATTATCAATCCTACATTTTGCCAGGTTACTGGGCACATTTACAAGAGTTTGTTAAATATCCATTTAACAAAAACTATATGATATAGGACATTTACTATGAATGGCCTGAACATACAGTCTACAGTGAACTTTAGCGTGGTTATACAGCTAACACTCACGGTGTTTGAGTGTCAGTGTGCACTCAGTGCATGTCTAGCAGCCCTCGAAGTTGCCCACATTCCTTGAGAATGGGCATCTTTACTGCTCGAACACCGGTCGGAGATTACGACCAAACACCGTGAGTGCTAGCCGGTATATTTAGTTAATAATTATAACAACACAGCTTAGTTTTATGAAAAGTAGTATTGTACTATATTATTGCAAATTATTTGTCACTAGAAATCCTGTAATCTAGTACAATTTGTGATCCATCTTTTAAATTCCATAATAAAATTCCACAGCATCTGCGTTCGGCTCGCCAAGTTCCGGTTTTGCATTCGGCAAGCCGGCGACCGCAACATCGACACCCGGATTTGGCTTCTCTACACCCGCCACAGGTTTTGGAGTTGCACAGCCTACTGCTCTGCCTGTAAGTTAATTTTCACTGAAATGTATAAAATTACCCTTATAAATATAGTGATGGAGGGTAGGTAGGTAGGTCAGAAGCTCTTGGAATAAGTTTTGGCCACATAAAGAATTATTAAAGGGAACTTATGACTCGGAGCTTAAAAAGACAGTAATGGATGTATGTATCTTACTGTTTTTATGAGTATGAGACATATTAATGTTTTAAATAACCAGCTGTATTAAGCCTGAAACCTAGTTTGACAATCTCGACAATACGCATGAGTACAACCGGGTATTTAAAACATTAAAACTGTTTTCATCGTGAAGCAAAGCCTCTGTTGAGTTCAAGTGAATGCCACCAATATACACTACACTGGGAGGCACTGATCTGTTAGTCCCAAATGGGGTGCACATTCAAAATCAACATCTCAGCGTTTCTCTTTTATTCATCCTCACCTACGCATGCTAAACATGGGTGTACACTGACAAAGTTAGACTCAGACTACTCACAACACAACACGCCATAGAGAGAAGTATCTCGAAATTAAGAAAGATGCATAAAGTCAAAATAAAACCATCAGAAAAAAGACAAAACAAACAGATGTTCTTGAAAATGCTCTGAAAATGAAATGGTAGTCAGGCCAACAATGGACTCTGCAAATTACTAAGTGGAGAAGTCCACCGGGAATGAGAAACCGGGGTAGATCAAAAATGAGATGACATTGTCACAGTGGCAGGCGGAAACTGGCTGGAGAGAGACAAAAATAGGGAGACTTGGAAGGAGATGGTGGAGGCATATACCCGGATGGGATCAATGCTATAAAATAAAACAAAACTTACTAATAATAGTTTAAGATATTGAAAACTAATTTTATTTTAGAATAATATGTAAACAATATTGTCTTGAATAAATATGCTTCATTATTATATATTTACAAACTTTTTAAAAGAAATAGTAGCATTTGTTTAATATTCAGGGCTGTGCACGATGGGTTTACGTGTATATTGGCTTGGCCCTGGTTGATAGAAGCGGCGCAGATTCCCCTCAATGGCAGCACCTTGTGTCCTGAAAGGACCTAGTGAGGGTTCTTGATGTTTCTTAGCAACTAAATATAACAATCATTTGATACTTGCAGGTGTTCTAGTAAAGATTCCAACGGCGAAACAGTTGACTCGCTACTAAACTGACTATATTACTTCTATACATACTAGACAGGCCGCGCATCGGTATCACTCGATGGCCGTTTGATGTTAATCTGCTTGCCTAGGCGGGATGGTAAGAGTAAAATTCCAAGGATGGACTTACCAGGAATGCGGGAACAACACAATTCACAAATTGAACAATAGGCACTTAGCTGTGTGTTTATGAAGTGTTCACAGCCTCGAAGAGTGCTTCAGAATTAATTTAAAAAATACGGAGAGAAAAATAAGTGATTCGCGAGTGGTTGCGGCGGTGGTCGAGATGAGCCTCTGTATTTTATCCGCAACTGCTCGCGCAGCGCTAGTGTCGCCATATTAGATGCATTGGCCAATAGCAGCCATTAACAGAAGAATAGTTAACCAATGGGCCTATTTGGCCCGTCTACATACATATTTTCTTTTTATTATACATACTATTCTTGAGAGCCAGTTATTATAGTTTAGCCTGAACAACATCTTTGACCACATTAACTTAACATCAGGTGAGATAGTGGTCAAACACTAGCCTATCTATATATAAAAACATTCATTACATATTACTGTATAAACCGAATTGTCCGCTGCTGAACACAGCCTCCCCGTTTAGGAGGGGTTTGCCATAATCCCCACGCTTGTCAGGCGTCTTGGGGATCCCAGTTAAAGATATCAGTTCCTCATAAGGCGCTGCTGCCCACCTTCCGGTATTTTACCTTTAGTCGCCACTTACTACACCCACAGGTAGAAATGGTGACATTCTAACCCGGCACCGCATGGGGAGACATTTCACATTACTTATAAATAAACTATGCCTCTAGCGATCACATCATCACTTACCATCAAGTGAGATAGTGGTCAAAGGCTAGCCCATCAGGCATAAATAAAAAATATAAGAAAAATATTACATATATAATAATACTACTTTTTTATGTTATTGTGATGGATCAAGCACGAGGCCCGCCTGATGTTAAGCGGACTAACCTCTACCTATAACAGATGCATTTCGTAACAAGTCACGAATTGCACTGCGCCCGTTATCTTGAGACATATTTATTAAGTCTCATGTGCCTGTAATTTCACTGGCTTTCAAGGACTGCTGCCGGAACACACCGTTAGGTGTTTGGCGACAGATTTTCTACATGAGGGTGGTGACTAGGCAGGCGGGCATTCGCAAAATGCCCTTCCACCATGTGGTGAAGCTCTGCTGCGTGGTAGTCCATAGCCAATGCCACTGAGCCATCGTTGCTTCTAAAAAATGATACATTTTATGCGACATAAATAAACTATGCCTATATAAATAAATAAAATAAAATATTGTTCTGTTATTTCAGGCATCAACGGCAGCGGTTAGTCCGCAGACGACTCAATCTGCTTTCGGTGGCACGCCAGCCTTCGGGCAGAATTCGTTTGGAAATAAAACTTTGTTCAGCTTCAGCTCTGGGACCACTGCTACTACCACAGCTCCAGGTAAAGGAAGAATCTGTTATGTAAAGGAAGTATTTGTACAGCCAAAGCAACTTACACAAATAAGAAATTTTAGAAGCGCTCGTAGCGAATTTGCTTAGCTGTTCTTAACTGATCAGCGAAGTTAAGCAACGTCCACCGCAGTCAGGAGTTGGATGGGTGACTGCTTGTGACATTACTACTGAGCGCTTCCGTGCTTCGGAGGGCACGTTAAGCCTTCGGTCCCGGTTGTCGTCTTAGGATGGCAGTCGTCATAGCATGGTGGTAGGGCATTTTGCGAATGCCCGCCTGGCTAGCTACCACTCTCAAGTAGAAAATCTGTCGCCAAGCACCTAACGGTGTGTTCCGGCAGCTGTCCTTAAGAGCCAGTAATTCTTTAGAGGTTAGCCTGAACAACATGTTCGACCACATCATCACTTACCATCAGGTGAGATAGTGGTCAAAGGCTAAACTATCAAGTATAAAATTTTTCACCTTACAAGCTCAGAAAAGGATTACAAATTTACCAGAGGATAAATTAAAGTCATGTGCGGGATTTGAACCCGTGTCATCCACCCCTATAGCCGTGGTATACTCTGACCGACTGAGCTAACATGACAATGACTCATAACTCTAATTTTTCCTCTCGTTCTTTTAACCATTGTATTAGGATGGAGCGAAAAGAATTATAACATTCGAAGCTTTGTATCAGTTTCACAAAAATAATTAAGATTGTTTTCTTGGCTAAGCATTTTTCGGGTTAAGGTTGAACTGGCCGGTAACTTTTCCATACAAACGCCGTAGGATGATCACTCCCTTATTTGAGGTTTTAGGTCCAGAACTAAGCATGATATCGATTTATCTCTTCATTATCTAGGCTTGTCTTGGCACCGATTTGTAAAAAAAATCTTCACATGATAGTTATAAGCCTCGAAACATCCCTGTAATATCACGAATTTTAGCGCATGTTTAGTCGTAAATAAACGACTTATAGAGCATGAAATCCCTAAAATTATTTACATAGAAGCATAGCTCAGTTCATGATCATTTTAGATAACATTTTGGAAAACAAATACATCCAGTAGTATAATCATAAACATCCTAGAGCCAAAGGTCGGCACACATAGTTTTGCGCGCTAGTTTTTCGTTCAAAATATTGGGCATCTCATGTCAATACTTCCATTCCGCGGTGAGGGAAGCGGGCGGGCGGGTCTCATGCGCAGCACACTAATATATAATTAACAAAACGCACACTACCAAAAGTCACGTGCACCGCGCCGCGATCTTAGAACATAATATTATATTGTAGGAATGCCCTGTTGCTTTTTGGTGTGCACGTATGTATACACTACCAATATGTAGTGCCTATGCCTACTTACGTACTTATATATATATATATATATTTACATATGTTGGGAGTTGGGGACCGGATTTTCTTTCGCATTTGATTAGTTTGTTCGTGATAGTAAGTGTCGGACGCCATAATCCATATAGATAGGTACTTGGGTAATATAAATACGTAACTATGTCTAGGTACTCACCTACTCTCACCTAAGTTAGTACCTAGTAGGTATTAGTCAATACGCAGGTCATAATAGCTATGGTGAGTACCTAATCATTTTAGCAACACTTAGACAATATAAAAAGCTGCATTTGGTTAGATATGGTATGGACGTAGGTAGTCCGCATTCTTTTTAGAATATAGTCTAAGCAGTAATATAGCTTCGAGAAAGTACCTACCTAACACAAAGTAGTAAAGGGTTAGAATTAGAAGCTCAATGGAAGATACCTACCTATCTACGATATAATTATCATGTATCATATAGGCCTGCCTAGGCACGCAACTGTCAGCGATGTCAAATCGACATTCGTGGGCGCGCATTACATTGCATACCTATCTACATAGCTATAAGATCACAACAAATAATAAAGTTAGTACTATGTATCTACCTTAGGTACTTATACCTAAGGTAGTACGAAAGTTTATATGGTAAACTTAGCGATGATTGTAGGCACTTACCTAATCAAAAATAACCTATGATTAGTTATTGATTTTTATTGGAAATAATTTAAATCAGTTACTTAGGGTAGGTAGAGAATTTTTATTCCAAATGTGTTCTACCAGGATTATAGAATTTTTATTCCAAATGTGTTACCGCTTAGAGACAGATTTTTAAATCGGTACGACACACTCTCATCTCAAAAGCTCGCTAGCCGGGCGAGCATTCGCAAAACAACCTTCCACCATGCGGTGAAGTTCATGCCCGCGGCGGGATTCGAACCATAGACCTGCTGCGTGGCAGTCCAAACCTAATGCCACTGAGCCTTCACTGCTTCCCGTTAGGTGCTTTCTAACAGATTTTCTACTTGAGGGTGGTAGCTATCCAGGCGAGCATTCGCAAAATGCTCTTCACCAACGCGGGGAAGCTCAATATCGCGGCTGGATTCGTACCATGGACCTGCTGCGCGGCAGTCACTAGCTAATGCCACTGGCCCATCACTGCTTCCCGTTAGGCGCTTACTGACAGATTTTCTGCTTGAGGATGGTGGCTAGCCAGGCGAACATTCGCAAAATGCCCTATGCCCTTCCACCAAGCGGTGAAGCTCGAGCCCGCAGCGGGATTCGAACCATAAACATGCTGCGAGGCAGTCCATAGCTAATGCCACTGAGTTCACGTTAGTTGCATGGTGACAGATTTTCTACTTGGGTAGCTATCCCGGCGAGCATTCGCAAAATGCTCTTTTTTTTATGCCTGATAGGTTAGCCTTTGACCACTATCTCACCTGATGGTAAGTGATGATGTGGTCGAAGACGTTGTTCAGGCTAACCTAGAAGTACTGGCTCTCAAGGACAGCTGCCGGAACACACCGTTAGGTGCTTGGCGACAGATTTTCTTCTTGAGGGTGGTAGCTATACAGGCGGGCATTCGCAAAATGCCCTACCACCATGCTATAACGACTGCCATCCTAAGACCACAACCGGGACCAACGGCTTAACGTGCCCTCCGAAGCACGGAAGCGCTCAGTAGTATTGTCCTAGCGGTCACCCATCCAACTCATGACCGCGCGCGACGGTGCTAAACTTTGCTGATCGGTTGAGAACAGCTAAGTAAACTTCGTTACGAACTCTCCACCACGCGGTGAAG
Source organism: Plagodis pulveraria (assembly GCA_963890685.1). NCBI lineage: Eukaryota > Metazoa > Arthropoda > Insecta > Lepidoptera > Geometridae > Plagodis > Plagodis pulveraria. The sequence continues at coordinate 8,671,874 of OY982973.1, read as the reverse complement.
CTCAATATCGCGGCGGGATTCAATATATGTACTATGGACCTGCTGCGCAGCAGTCCATAACCAATGCCACTGAGCCATGATTGCTTCCCTTTAGGTGCTTGGCGACCGATTTTTTACTTGAGGGTAGTAGCTATCCAGGCGGGCATTCGTAAAATGCTCTTCTACCACGCGGTGAAGATTAAGCCCGCGACGGGATTCGAACCATGGACCTGCTGCGCGGAAGTCCATAACCTGTGCCACTGAGCCGTCACTGCTTTAAAAAATATGTTGTAGTAAAAGCAGTAACTTGCTAATTATGTAATAAATAATTATTGTAGGTAAATATTTACTACATCAATATGAAAAGAATAAACTAATACATTTACTATGTACCTACAAATCATTGTCCCTACAAATCATTGTCCCTACTTACTAAATATTTACCTACTATAGGTGAAATAACATCAGTATGTTATTATAAAACGAACGAAAATTATAACAACAGGTACCTACTGTCCGAACCAAAATGTATTCCTCTGTGAATATATATAATATTATTTTATAAGAAATACCTACACACGTCGTGACGTAGCTTGAGACACTATCTCCGTCCGTCGTCAAACATCGTAATTCGTTCGGCATGGTTCGGCTTTCATTGATATATCGCAAACAAGTGTGCGTAATTAGCGTAGATGCAATACGGGTGTGTGATGCGCGATCACTATCTTCGTACCACTCATCACGGAGTCTTACCCTTTCCCACAAAGGTATAGGTGAAATAGCACGCTTTGTGGCCTCGCCCGCTGATAAGTTCGAGCCGTCGGCAAGTGCATCCTTAAGTGAAAAGTTTTGTTTTCCAGAAGCAAAGTTACTTTATGGATTATAAGATTGAAGAGAATTGAATAGAATCCTTCCACCTCCGCAGGTTTTAATGAAAGTACTGGCGCAAAAATAACAACATGCCGCACTTTTCATGATATACTATTTTAATTCTTATATCAATATGCGTTTGTTGACTCGTCAGCCTTCGGTCAGAATTCATGCGTTAGAACGTTACGTCTGTTCATGATGAATTCTCGTGTTTAATCATGCATCGTCATGACTCCAAGTCGTATAATATTATTCATTGTTTATAAGGTAACTATTGTTAGGAAAATTTCAGAGGAGGGCAGTTAAAACAGCAATTTAATGCAAAACTCGTAATATTTTACCATATCTAGACAAATGAATGAAGGGTTTCTCTAATATCCATTTTTCAATCATTAGTAATTAATATGACAATTAAACGCCAATAGCAACAACAAGATGTTGCACCTTTTTGCTCGAGCAAAACATGCTTTATGTTCGGTCGTATGAAAACCTCACTCGTCAACCACCCAGAGTCACTCCACTCAGTGTTGCCAACACTATTTGTTCGCGATTAGACATGTAAGTAATTAAATTATGAATTCAGTTCGAGAAAGTATAAAAAATACTTTAATATAGGTATTTACCACATTCTCGCTCGTTGAAAAGTGATTATGACATCAAAAAGTTCTCTACTAGAATAGAACTGTGTATGTAATTTATAGGTGATAGGGTTGCATTTGAATCATTGACAGTCGTTATAACATGTTGGTAGAGCACTGCGAATGCTGGTCTAGCTAGCTACCACCCTCAAGTAGAAATTCTGTCACCAAGCACCTAAAGGTGTGTTCTAGAAGCTTTACTTAATAATTCAGTAGTCATTAATTCTATATTAACTTGAACAACATCTTCGACCACGTCATCAGAGTTGTGACCAATGTTATATTCGGCTACTGCGCACTGGTCGAATGCCGAATGTTCGGCATATTCGGCCGTCCTGCACAATATTCGGCCTGATAAAACACGTATGTGTTGAAGAAACATGCTCAAACTGTCGCGACTAAGGCTGCGTATTTAGTAGAGGTAGAGAAAGATGAGCGGTATAAGAGGAAAAAAAACACCATTAGGATCGCTGATTCTTCTTCGTCGGTTTTCCTCTTAAACCACTCATTTTCGTCACAAATCTCTGGTTGATACACAGTGTAATACATAATTTACAATGAAATTATTACAAATTCTAATGAATACCTACTTTAACCTACAGAAAGTAGACACCGAAAAGTATGTGGTCATAAGTGTGAGTATACCTCCTTAATTGAATTGTTTGGAATTGGGTTCAATTCTCGAGTGAAATAAACACTAGTGTACTAGTGTTCCTTTAAATTTAATACTTATGGATTTTCGTGCAAATTTGAGTTATTCGGCATTCGGCCGAAAAGTGACCAGCAATCGGTATTCGGCCGAATGGTTAAAAGTGGCTAAATAGGCAAATACCGAAAAGTTGCTGAACATTTGTCGCAATCCTATCACTGCATTATCAGTCTGTCGTCAATTAAAATAGTAAAATCCTGCCATTATTCTTATATCCAAATATATAAGGTTCGATCTTGGAAAATCTGGATTGATCTCTGACAATATCACGGTCCTATCACCGCTTCCTGACTTCAACATACGTATATAAAATGTTTCAGCTCCACCATTCGGGGCGGCGGCCCCAGTTTCCACCGCGGCTCAACCTACTGGCCTCAATTTCGGTGGATTTGGCAACACTCAACAAACTCCCGCCAGTACTGGCCTCAGTTTTGGAGCTGCACCTGGTAACACTTTGTTGCTTTATGCTGGTATATACTGGGCTATATGAAATACTATTTCCATTTCTTTATTTTCTCGATGACAGCTCCTGTGAAAACTTGAATGAGCGTTCTTTTTCACATTATGTATGCATTATTTTATAAAAATATGAAGTTTACGCACGTACAAAGTTATAGCTGAGTTTCTCAGACTCCTCAACAACCTCTTACTGTTGACTTCTGTTAGTCATAACAAAAATTTTCAGTTTTTTTGTGTGTATTTGACGGAATAAACACAAAGACCACCTGATGTTAAAAGTCTCTTGTGCATGTAATTTATTATATCATATTTTTTATCACTTAGCTCGGTGTACATTTTCAAGAAAATATTAAATATTCAAGGAGCGCGGCGCGGTCCAGTGTTGCCGCGGCGGGCGCTCTTGGCTCGGAGTAGGCATTGCCTTTTACTACGAGACACAGAACTTAAAAGTGTCAGACAGTACTAGACAAATTTATTGTTTTAAGTTTTGAGTTTTCTGCTTTTACCTACAATGAGCCTAAATAAAGCTAGTTTATAGTTCAATAAGTTATCAAATTGATTTTCAGGTGCCACAACAGCGGCTTCGCAATCAAGTTTCTCTTTCGCTGCAACTCCTGCAACGCAACCGACCACTGGTTTCGGGTTGCGGCCTTGCGTCCAGCCTGCGAGCGGGCTGAGTTTCGGAACTCCCGAGTCCCAACCGATCACTTCGCTTAACTTTGGAACACAGCCTACATCGCAACCTAGCACTGGGCTTGGTTTTGGAACACAACCTACGTCTCAACCTGGAACTGGACTTGGCTTCGGGACCCAACCCACTCCACAAGCTACCGGCGGGCTTAGTTTTGGAACTCAGCCTACATCGCAACCTGGAGCAGGGCCTACTTTTGGAACCCAGCCGACGTCGCAAGCCGGGCCAGGGATTAATCTTGAGAAGTGGGCTGCCACTTCTCAACCTGTGACTGGACTGAGTTTCGGTGCTCAGCCTACTTCGCAACCTGGGACTGGGCCAACTTTTGGAGCTCAGCTGTCAAAGGCTGTACCTGGATCTACCTTTATCGGATTAAATCAAACCGCTCCCCAAAGTAAGTTATTACTCATGTTTATAAATTTTTGGAGCACTACATATTCAAAAATATTTTAAAAGTGCTAAATATTTGAAAAAATAAGCACTACTGTATCAGCCGGATTGTCCACTGCTGAACACAGCCTCCCGTATTAAGGGGGTATTTGCCATAATCCCCACGCTTGGCAGGCGGCTTGGGAATCGCAGTGTAAGATGGCAGTTCTTTAGAAGGCGCTGGTGCCCACCTTCCAGTATTTTTCCCTTAGTCGCCTTTTACGACACCCACGGGATGATATGGGGAGGTGCAATTCTAACCCGGCACCACACGGGGCAGCACTATAGCTTGCTAAATTCTCTTCCAATTATTAATCCTACATCTCCTACCTATACCTATTTCAGCGTTAAGACCTTTTTCCTACAGCTGTGTTTGGCCGCGAGTCGAAGATAGGTGGTGCCTCCCGCTAATAAAACTATGCAATAAGTATTAAAAAATATATATATCGTAAAAATTATTCTCGGCTTCGCACGGGTGATATGCTGATACTAAACAATCTGTAATATCTTAAAAAATATTCATTAAAATTACATGCAGTAAAGGGGCCATATGATATATATTAAATACACAATGTATTTAAGGCACTTACTTGGATGAGGATTAATGCTGTATTGCTTAAAATAGCTTCGTAAATAAACCATTATTTCTCTTAAAAAGTAAAGGATAAAAAGTGGTTTAAAGTCAAAGTGAAGTCAAAATCATTTATTCAATTTAGGCGTCTACGTCGCTCTTATGAAGGTCAATTCCAAATTTTATTATTGAAATATTCTACATTGTACTGCCACGTTCAGCAAATAATATGTATAGCCACTGCGAGAAGAACGGGCAAGAAACTCGGGGCAATTCTTTGAAACATTTTTTAGCAATGTGTTACATACTTACTGTATAATAGAGTTATTACAATATTTGTTTAAATTATGTAGGTGTCAGGCAATAGCTTGGTAGAGGCGGAATTGTCCAGGCAGGTTATTGTGGGTTATTCCTAAGAGATAGACATTTATAACATTATGTACTTTTTTGTAGACCTTTTATAAGTGTACTATACTGTAGTAAATTAAGTTGATCTATCTCGTAGGGTTCATCCAGCATTTGCAATGTAAGCTAAAAAAAACATAACATTAGAACGTAGTAAAAAAAGTAGTTTTAAAGATCAAATCATGTATAAGGACAGACAGACGGCGGGAACCGACTTTATTTTATACTATGTAATAATGATAAGCGATATTTTAAGTTTAAGTAGATATAAGTATCAATAGAGGAATAAGATACCCTTGACAACACCACCACAGGTTTTGAGGGTTTTTTTATGCCTGATAGGTTAGCCTTTGACCACTATCTCACCTGATGGTAAGTGATGATGTGGTCGAAGATGTTGTTCAGGCTACCCTAGAAGTACTGGCTCACAAGGACAGCTGCCGGAACACACCGTTAGGTGCTTGGCGACAAATTTTCTACTTGACTTTTCTACTAGCTAGCCAGGCGGGCATTCGCAAAATACCCTACCACCATGCTATAACGACTGTCATCATAAGACAACAACCGGGACCGACGGCTTAACGTGCCCTCCGAAGCACGGAAACGCTCAGTAATAATGTCACTAGCGGTCACCCATCCAACTCATGACCGCGCGCGACGTTGCTTAACTTTGCTGATCGGTTGAGAACAGCTAAGTAAACTTCGCTACGAGCGCTTAGGTATTAATGCTTGCACTGTTAAAATTCTTATGAAATTAAAAAATAATAAAAATCATTTTATACATTTTCAGCAAAACCAATCAGCGCACCACAAACTGCCGCTTCTCAGGCCAGCGGTGCACTTGGCTTTAAAACTACACCATCCACCTTACAAACTGCATTCACAGGTAAAACATTTATTAATAACTAGCTTCTTACATACAATGAATGCAAGCCTGGGCTTAAACTATCATATAGAGGGTTACTGGTAAAATGCTAACATTCTCTTAGGGTTATCTTCTGCTAGTCCTAACAAACTTTTGAAGCGCTCGTAGCGAAGTTTACTTAGCTGTTCTCAACCGATCAGCAAAGTTAAGCAACGTCGCACGCGGTCATGAATTGGATGAGTGACCGTTAGTGACATTACACCATCCTGTAACGACTGCCATTCTAAGACAACAATCGGAACTGACGGATTAACGTGGCCTCCGAAGCACGGAAGCGCTCAGTAGTAAATGCAACTAGCGGTCTCATCTGCTATAAACCCCACGCTTGGGAGGCGTCTTGTGGATTGCAGTTCTTTAGAAGGTACTGCTGACCATCTTCTGGTATTTTAACCGACTTTAAAAAAGGAGGGGGTTCTCAATGCGTCAGTTTTTTTTTGTTTGTTACCTCGGAAATTTTTACTGGTTGAACCGATTTTGATGTTTCTTTTTTTATTTGAAAGCTGATGATAGTCGTGTCGTCCCATTTAAATTTCGTCTAAATCGGTCAAGCCCTTTTTGATGTACACTCCGACACCTGATATTTTTTTCTATCTTGATGATATAGTCATTGCCAGTGAATGACAATCAATTCCGTAAGTAGCAAGGGACACTAAAATGGGCGAAAAAAATTTTTTATACGTAAAAATGGAACCGACTTCAACAAGCAAAAGTATGAAATAACTTGTCGAAGTCGGTACCATGCATACAATTCTGTCATAATTGGCACTATTGAACTGTCATGGTACCGACTTCAACAAGTTATTTTACACTTTTGAGTGTTGAAGTCGGTTCCATTTTTAGCTAAAAAAAAACTTTTTCTGGCCGTCACCTCCTAGAACAGAAACATGTGGTAAATTGAATAAAAACTCCAACATTTTAATTGAATTGTTTTCAGGTGTATCGTCATTTCCTGCCCCTACGACTGCAACGGCGGGCTTGACGGGTTTCGCAACTACCCCAGCATCTTCTGCCAGTCAACCCACCACAGGTAACTAACAGCATAATTTTACAATTAAATCTACGTAATAAAATATTGAAAGCCAAATCCATAGTATGATTTAATTGAAATTAATAGAGATTTAATTTTAATATTGTATTTGACATCCTGAATCTATATTTTAATTATTGGTAATTTTTCATGTTAATTTTTATTATGTAATTTTGTAGCACCATACGTACCCCAATTCGGGCATTTATTAGATACTATTATTTTAATTATCTATGACATGCAAATATTAATCATTTATTTGTATAAGTAATCATATGTATCATTATTCATATCATTAGTGTAATTAGTGTTTGTGCGGTACTAATTGAGTAAATAAATAAATAGTAAATTGATTTGTAAATATCATGGAGTAGGCACAATATATTAATATAAAATTACAATTTATGGATAGGACACCACATTTTAGTTGTTAGGCATCATACATACATATAATCACGCCTGTATTTCCCGAAGGGAAAGGCAGAGGTGTGTAAACACCCATGTTTCGCCAATTAGGTTTTGGTGCCATGTAATAGGGGGCGAGCCCATTGCCATTCACCGGGCACAGTTTCAGAGTCATACAAAATGTTTTCTCTAACACACTGGACGAAACACAAGAACATATTACGAATTATATGTTTACGCTAATAACATACAAGACAGGAACACAAGAACATATTGTATGGAACCTTGGCAGGGCACTAAGATGGTATACAGCCCTGTTGTGCGTCTAATGCACACAACACCCTACTCATATCTACGTGAGAAGTGGCATGCTGCTCATTTGTCGCACGTTTCCCTTAGTCGCCTCTAACGACACCCACGGGAAGAAATGGGGAGGTGACAATCTAACCAGGCACCACACGGGGTCATCTATGCCTGTATGTAGTATCATATAATAATGTAGTTAAATTCTTTTTATATATGCATAAGGTAATTACCAAGGACAACTGCTCACTGCCAGTATAACCTGCATCATCAAAGTTAAGTAACGTCCGCCGCGGTCATGAGTTGGATGGGTGACGCTAGTGACATTACTACTGAGAGCTTCCGTGCTTCGGAAGGCACGTTAAGCCGTCGGTCCTGGTTGTCGTCTTAGGATGGCAGTCGTTATAGCATCGTTGTAGGGCATTTTGCGAATGCTCGCCTGGCTAGCTACCACCCTCAAGTAGAAAATCTGTCGCCAAGCACCTTACGGTGTGTTCCCGCAGCTGTCCTTGAGAGCCAGTAATTTTACGTTAGTCTGAACAACATCTTCGACCACATCGTCATTTACCGTCAGGTGAGATAGTGGTCAAAGGCTAACCTATCATTCATAAAAAAAATATATTAAACATTTTATGTTGAGCATTATAATATAATCAGTTCTTTTCAGTCAACAATCAGTTTTTTTAATGGATTAAATAATATTTAATCCATTAAAAAAACTGATTGTGGCGAATGTTCCAGATTAAAAAGCTTTATCTAAGCAAGCCTCCAAAACTAAATAAGGGTGCCTATAATACTCCATATATCCATAAAGGATAACCTATAAAGCCTAAAAAAGTGTGTTACAACTACAAAATAATAATAAAATTTTTAACCAAAAACAAATCATCCATTCCCGATACTTTTTAGACTGAATGTATTGTTAAAAATAAATTGAGATTGAATTTACACAGGACTTGCCTTCAGCGCTACATCGTCATCAGCAGTAAGCCAGCCAGCTAGTCTAAGTTTCACCACTCCAGCCACATCTGGGCAGCCCACGGCTGGCCTCACTGGATTCCCAACGAGCACCAGCCTTGGCTTCGGGTTAAAGACTACAGCCGCTAGTTCTACAGGTACCCACAAAAGACTTAGCTTTAGCACTGCTATGTCTTAATGAAGACATGGTAGTATTTTTCATTTTTTTTTTAATTTAGGCTTATACGGCTTCACCTGACTAACTTTCTTCTGTCAACAACACCCTTGGTTTGGGTTGAAGACTGCCAGCTTCAACCCAAACTAAAAAATAAGTGGATAGGTTTCTACAGGTTATCCATCCATAAGGAATAGATTTCCTTGTAACTAATCTCAATGCTTTAGCCTTTTTTCTTCTCAAAACGTTTTTAAAATGACAGTTCTTTCGTTCCATTTTTGAACAAACGTCAATCAATATTATGTGACATAATATGAAAATTATTTGGCCCCAAAAATCTAAATTAATTTGTGATGTGTTTTCTTATACTGGCTTTGTTCTTTTACCCTTTCCAAACCGAATAAATGTCAGTCATATATTTCAGTTCACATATAGAATACAGTTGAGTTTGAAATAATTTTGTTTGGTTGAAACAAAACTCATTGATATACCAAGTTGCAACAAACCAGAAAAAGAGGTAAAAACTTTTTCTTTACTTATTAAAAACTGCTTTTCATAAATATGATTGGAAGTTATGAAGTTATTGTTTATAAAATAAGTTTTGATTATTAGAATATTATGTCAAAAAGAGATGTGTCAGCATACATTTCTGTTGTTTTTTATTCAGCAATTAAACACTGCTTTTCGTAAATCTAACAAAATTGGAAGTTGTGAACTTCTTGTTTATAAAATGAGTTTTGATTATTAGAATATTTGTCAAAAAGAAATGTATTAGGATAAATTTCTGTTGTTTACAGCATCGACCACAGCGCCCTCTGGTATCACAGCTCTAGGAAAATCAACTGCATCAACCACTATGCCTACTTTGACTGCAATAACTACGTAAGTGATAGATTGAAACTAAGTACTATCTTCCAACATATTTTTTGATTATTATTTTTTTGCAATAATGCATGCTCCTTTGTTTAGATTGCATAATTATAACTAAGGCCCCTTCCTGACAGGGCGGTGCGGTATCGGCGCAGTAAATGATATGTAGTAAAAATTTTACGGCTTCTTTACCGAGTGCCTATATTTGCTTGGGAAAGTATACATGCGGCATACTGCATTGCGATACGGCCTTCCAGTAGAATCCGAAATACCGAGCGTGCAACACGTCGTTGAAAATGGCATTTAATTTCACCGGTCCAAGAACATGTAGTTACTCGTATATTATATATTATTATGGCGGATGAATGTAGTACATCTTCATGTTTGGAACATTCAGTTTTTATTATAGTAAAGTTAACTTCAGACCCAGTGGTTCCCACGTATACCTACGTAATTAAACTAAATATTAACTTTATAACATAAAACATTAGTGAGTTCCAATAAAAGTTAAGGCATTCACAAAAAAAAATTAATTCCACTGTATTACTTATTGAAAATATAAATTAAATAATATTCAAGTTGGTTATTGGTGGAAAAATATAGTCATCATCATCACATCAGCAGGAAAAAGGTCTCCCACATTGGGAGAATTTGCCATAATCCCCACGCTTGCAACATTCTTGGGCATAGAATTCCGCCGCTGGCTTGAGCTTCACCGCATGGTGGTAGGGCATTTATGCGAATTTCCGCCTGGCTAGCGACCAGCCTCAGGTAGAAAACCTGCCGCCAAGCACCTAACTGTGTGTCTGACAGCAGTCCTTTAGAGCCAGTGAAATTACAGGCACATGAGACTTGACAACTATGTCTCAAAGTGACGGGCGCAGTGCATTCGTGACTTGTGATTAAATGCATCTTTTATAGGCAGAGGTTACTCCACTTAACATCAGGTGGGCCTCGAGCTTGTCCAGTCACAATAATATAAAATACACTAAATACTTACAAGTCACAGGAATTGTAGTGTGCTGATCTAAGCAACAAATATATATTTAACAGAACCACAACTGCAGCACCACCTCAGCCTATAAGTTCCATCAACTTTGCCGAACTAGAGGAGAACATCAACAAATGGACACTCGAGTTAGAAGAACAAGAGAAAACTTTCATCAACCAAGCGACGCAGATCAACGCTTGGGATCGCCTCTTGATTGCTAATGGAGAAAAGGTAAGGAATTTTCATAGTACTGTACTGTATCAGCCGAATCGTCCACTGCTGAACACAGCCTCCCCTATTAAGGTTGAACTGGCCGGTAACTTTTCCATACAAACGCCGTAGGATGATCACTCCCTTATTTGAGGTTTTAGGTCCACAACTAAGCATGATATCGATTTATCTCTTCATTATCTAGGCTTGTCTTGGCACCGATTTGTAAAAAAAATCTTCACATGATAGTTATAAGCCTCGAAACATCCCTGTAATATCACGAATTTTAGCGCATGTTTAGTCGTAAATAAACGACTTATAGAGCATGAAATCCCTAAAATTATTTACATAGAAGCATAGCTCAGTTCATGATCATTTTAGATAACATTTTGGAAAACAAATACATCCAGTAGTATAATCATAAACATCCTAGAGCCAAAGGTCGGCACACATAGTTTTGCGCGCTAGTTTTTCGTTCAAAATATTGGGCATCTCATGTCAATACTTCCATTCCGCGGTGAGGGAAGCGGGCGGGCGGGTCTCATGCGCAGCACACTAATATATAATTAACAAAACGCACACTACCAAAAGTCACGTGCACCGCGCCGCGATCTTAGAACATAATATTATATTGTAGGAATGCCCTGTTGCTTTTTGGTGTGCACGTATGTATACACTACCAATATGTAGTGCCTATGCCTACTTACGTACTTATATATATATTTACATATGTTGGGAGTTGGGGACCGGATTTTCTTTCGCATTTGATTAGTTTGTTCGTGATAATAAGTGTCGGACGCCATAATCCATATAGATAGGTACTTGGGTAATATAAATACGTAACTATGTCTAGGTACTCACCTACTCTCACCTAAGTTAGTACCTAGTAGGTGTTAGTCAATACGCAGGTCATGATAGCTATGGTGAGTACCTAATCATTTTAGCAACACTTAGACAATATAAAAAGCTGCATTTGGTTAGATACGGTATGGACGTAGGTAGTCCGCATTCTTTTTAGAATATAGTCTAAGCAGTAATATAACTTTTAGAAAGTACCTACCTAACACAAAGTAGTAAAGGGTTAGAATTAGAAGCTCAATGGAAGATACCTACCTATCTACGATATAATTATCATTTATCATATAGGCCTGCCTAGGCACGCAACTGCCAGCGATGTCAAATCGACATTCGCGGGCGCGCATTACATTGCATACCTATCTACATAGCTATAAGATCACAACAAATAATAAAGTTAGTACTATGTATCTACCTACGTAAATTAGTAGAATAAGTATGTATATTTGTAGTAGGTACTTATACCTAAGGTAGTACGAAAGTTTATATGGTAAACTTAGCGATGATTGTAGGCACTTACCTAATCAAAAATAACCTATGATTAGTTATTGATTTTTATTGGAAATAATTTAAATCAGTTACGGGTAGGTAGAGAATTTTTATTCCAAATGTGTTCTACCAGGATTGGTAGATCCATGATGCCATCGTAGGTACATTACCGCTTAGAGACAGATTTTGAAATCGGTACGACACACTCTCATCTCAAAGCTCGCTAGCCGGGCGAGCATTCGCAAAACAACCTTCCACCATGCGGTGAAGTTCATGCCCGCGGCGGGATTCGACCCATAGACCTGTTGCGCGGCAGTCCATTGCTAAGAGCCATCACTGCTTCCCGTTAAGTGTTTAGTGACAGAATTTCTACTTGAGGGTGGTGTAGCTAGCCATGCGAGCATTCGCAAAATGCCCTTCTACCAAGCGGTGAATTTCAAGCCCGCGGCGGGATTCGAACCATAGACCTGCTGCGTGGCAGTCCAAAGCTAATGCCACTGAGCCATCACTGCTTCCCGTTAGGTGCTTTCTGACAGATTTTCTACTTGAGGGTGGTAGCTATCCAGGCGAGCATTCGCAAAATGCTCTTCACCAACGCGGGGAAGCTCAATATCGCGGCTGGATTCGAACCATGGACCTGCTGCCCGGTAGTCACTAGCTAATGCCACTGGCCCATCACTGCTTCCCGTTAGGCGCTTACTGACAGATTTTCTGCTTGAGGATGGTGGCTAGCCAGGCGAACATTCGCAAAATGCCCTATGACCTTCCACCAAGCGGTGAAGCTCGAGCCCGCAGCGGGATTCGAACCATAAACATGCTGCGAGGCAGTCCATAGCTAATGCCACTGAGTTCACGTTAGTTGCATGGTGACAGATTTTCTACTTGGGTAGCTATCCCGGCGAGCATTCGCAAGATGCTCTTTTTTTTATGCCTGATAGGTTAGCCTTTGACCACTATCTCACCTGATGGTAAGTGATGATGTGGTCGAAGATGTTGTTCAGGCTAACCTAGAAGTACTGGCTCTCAAGGACAGCTGCCGGAACACACCGTTACGTGCTTGGCGACAGATTTTCTACTTGAGGGTGGTAGCTATACAGGCGGGCATTCGCAAAATGCCCTACCACCATGCTATAACGACTGCCATCCTAAGACCACAACCGGGACCAACGGCTTAACGTGCCCTCCGAAGCACGGAAGCGCTCAGTAGTATTGTCCTAGCGGTCACCCATCCAACTCATGACCGCGCGCGACGGTGCTAAACTTTGCTGATCGGTTGAGAACAGCTAAGTAAACTTCGCTACGAACTCTCCACCACGCGGTGAAGCTCAATATCGCGGCGGGATTCAAACTATGGACCTGATGCGCAGCCAGTCCATAACCAATGCCACTGAGCCATCACTGCTTCCCTTTAGGTGCTTGGCGACCGATTTTTTACTTGAGGGTAGTAGCTATCCAGGCGGGCATTCGTATAATGCTCTTCTACCACGCGGTGAAGATTAAGCCCGCGACGGGATTCGAACCATGGACCTGCTGCGCGGAAGTCCATAACCTATGCCACTGAGCCGTCACTGCTTTACAAAATATGTTGTAGTAAAAGCAGTAACTTGCTAATTATGTAATAAATAATTATTGTAGGTAAATATTTACTACATCAATATGAAAAGAACAAACTAATACATTTACTATGTACCTACAAATCATTGTACCTACTTACTAAATATTTACCTACTATAGGTGAAATAACATCAGTATGTTATTATAAAACGAACGAAAATTATAACAACAGGTACCTACTGTCCGAACCAAAATGTATTCCTCTGTGAATATATAATATTATTTTATAAGAAATACCTACACACGTCGTGACGTAGCTTGAGACACTATCTCCGTCCGTCGTCAAACATCGTAATTCGTTCGGCATGGTTCGGCTTTCATTGATATATCGCAAACAAGTGTGCGTAATTAGCGTAGATGCAATACGGGTGTGTGATGCGCGATCACTATCTTCGTACTACTCATCACGGAGTCTTACCCTTTCCCACAAAGGTATAGGTGAAATAGCATGCTTTGTGGCCTCGCCCGCTGATAAGTTCGAGCCGTCGGCAAGTGCATCCTTAAGGGGATATGTGCCATAATCCCCACGCTTGGCAGGCGGCTTGGGGATCGCAGTGTAAGATAGTAGTTCTTTAGAAGGCGCTGCTGCCCACCTTCCAGTATTTTTGCCTTAGTCGCCTTTTACGACACCCACGGGATGATATGGGAAGGTGCAATTCTAACACGGCACCCCACGGGGAATTTTCATAGTGCCTTATGTTAAATAGATTGATACCGTCTTACCACAAAAGATTTAAGCACGCCTTAGACACATGTTGTGTGTCGTTTCAAAAATGTTGTACAACAAAACTGCGCCCAACACGCGCTTAGTTACGTTTTTATATGTAAACAGCCTCAAGCCTTGGTTTAAGTAGTGTCTAACTCAGTCCTATCATATTGAAGCGCTCGTAGCGAAGTTTACTTAGCTGTTCTCAACCGATCAGCAAAGTTAAGCAACGTCGCGCGCGGTCATGAGTTGGATGGGTGACCGCTAGTGACATTACTACTGAGCGTTTCCGTGCTTCGGAGGGCACGTTAAGCCGTCGGTCCCGGTTGTTGTCTTAGGATGGCAATCGTTATAGCATGGTGGTAGGGCATTTTGCGAATGCCCGCCTGGCTAGCTTCCACCCTCAAGTAGAAAATCTGTCGCTAAGCACCTAACGGTGTGTTCCGGCAGCTGTCCTTGAGAGCCAGTACTTCTAGGTTAGCCTGAACAACATCTTCGACCACATCATCACTTACCATCAAGTGAGATAGTGGTCAAAGGCTAAGCTATCAGGCATAAAAAAATATATATATATGTATATATTGATAATTGCAATGGAAGTGTTTGATTTTATTGATGATATGGACTTGGAAGACTTATAGACATATAGTACATCGTGCACGGGTGAACCCTTATGAATATTATTGCGTACTAAATTTTAAGAAGCGATACAGTATCACCAATTTTTTTTTTAATGTTATTTGGACGGAGCACGCCCTAGGCCCACCTCATGTTAAGTGGACTAACCTCTGCCTATAACAGACGCATTTCGTCAACGACGAATTGCACTGTGCCCGCCACACTTACGTACAGTTGTTAGGTTTCATGTGCCTGTAATTTTACTGGCTCTCAAGGACTGCTGCCTGGACACACCTTTAGGTGCTTGGCGACAGATATTCTACTTGAGGGTGGTCGCTAGCCAGGCATTCACAAAAAGCCCTACCACCATGCGGCAAAACTCAAGCCCGCGGCGAGATTCGAACCATGGACCTGCTGCACGGCAGTCCATAACCAATGCCACTGAGCCATCACTGCTTCAAAATCTGTACTGCTATCACTCTATTTGTGTAATAAAATTGGGAATCTGGTATTAAGGATCTCCTACCATGTGATCCTTGGGGTTTTTTTAAACAATTTGATGTAATCTTAATTTACTTTGGCATTTTTGTTCATCACTTGACGCCTTTAATGTTAGCATGTCAATGAATATACTCTACAATGATATATCTTTCGTCTTTCACAGATAGTAGAACTAAACGATACAGTAGAGACTGTGAAGAACGAGCAACAGAACTTAGAACATGAATTAGAATTTGTCCTCGCTCAGCAGAAAGAATTAGAGGATCTACTCACTCCTATGGAAAAACAACTGTTAGAGAACAGCGGAGATAGATTGAGGGATCCTGAGAGAGAGCATATGTAAGTAACTATTGAATTAATTATTATAACAATGCAAGGCATAGACACTATCTTGCATCAAGATCAGTCACAGCTTAAGAGTAGAGTTCGCGGAGCGCTTTCCATACAAACGTAGTTTCGTCATATTTTAAATACTAAGTTTTCAAACTCGGTGAAACTTTGAGCCTTTTTTTATTGCTGATACGTAAGCCTTTTACCACAATCTCAACTGATGGTAAGTGATGATGTGGTCGAAGGTGTTAACGGGCTTAACCTAAAATTACTGGCTCTCAAGGAAAGCTGCTGGAACACACCGTTAGGTGCTTGGCGACAGATTTTTTACTTGAGGGTGGTCGCTAGCCAGGCGGGTTTTCGCAAAATGCCCTTCCACCATGCACGCCTAATATATATACTTCTGGTTTGCCAGATTTCCGTAAAATAAGTATTTTCAAAACTAATTGGAAAAATAGTTTTGTATGGGAATTGATATTTGGACATTTAGGGATATAATAAATCGAAAAACTGGCAAACCAGAAGATATTAGGCTGAGCAATATTTTATTTTAATTGTGTTCAGCGGGCTAACAGCTTTATTTACTTACATATGCATACAAAATTTCACCAAGTTTGAACGTTTGGTATTTAAAATATGACGATACTATGTTTGTATGGAAGGTGCTCCGTGAACTCTACTCTTAATTTGAATGACCCAACATTGACTCTGCACCACCCACAATACAACTGCTTTGATTGTGCCAGCACCATAAGGCCATACTACGAGTTAGGATGGCTAGGGTTGCTGGCGGGGCTCATGTGCAACACACTCTATGTGGGACGTTAGTGCAGGATCTAAAGCCCCCACACAAGAAGATCTCTTATTTATTAGATTACATAACTAACAAGGTAGTAGTCCAAATGAATTATTTGAGAAATCTCATAAATTCATCAGACCATAACTTTCCAGGAAATGGAAACCTTTCTGAGTAAGTAAACAATTATGATCACTTGATGTGTTTTATATTCAGTTTGACTGCTCTTAGTAACTACTTTGTGAATATGATTTTCTTCATTTCATATTGTCATTTACATAAAACAAATAATACCTAAAAGTAATCAATTCAAAGGATTTCTCAAATGAACAAATATAATAAGTTTGACACCATAATTTGCAGTTAGGTACTAAATGTCTAAAATAAGTAATAAAAGGAAATTACAGGCACAGTGAGACTTAACAACTATGTCTCAATGTGACGGGCGCAGTGCAATTCGTGAGATGTCATGAATTGCAACTGTTATAGGCAGAGGTTAGTCCACTTAACATCAGGTGGGCCTCGAGCTTGTTCCGTCACAATAACATAAAAAAAAATAAAAAACTTAACTTTGTAGGGATAAATTACCCGATTAAATTGAAAATGCTCTGTTTACTCGCATATAATTTGCAGTTAGGTACTAACTTAACTTTGGAGGAATAATTCTATTACGCAGTAGTGAATAATATTATTATGCGCGAGGGTGTTATAGTTCGGTTTATGGCCCTAAGAACGATATAATAAAGCTCACTTTACGAGCAAGGGTGTTGAAAAAGATATAATAAAACAATAGTTACATTAAGAATCCCACAACAATTATATTACATTGTCAATATGTGTAATATTGTCTCGTCTGTTTCACAGTGACCAACCACTGGTATATTATTTTATAAAAATCTTGTATTTCTTTCTCTTGTGGCTATTGACTCTGGATGAACTTAATCACTAGGCAAAATCAGCTTCTCCTTGTTAAAATACATTTAAAAGAATGGCCCTGAGTTTCTTGCCCGTTCTTCTCACAGTGGCATAATTTTTTTTTACTGAATGTGGCAGTACAATGTAGAATTTTTCAATATTAAAATTTGTAATTGACCTTCGTAAAAGCGTCATAGACGCCTAAATTAATGATTTTGACTTTGTGAATTATTTATATATTGTTATTGTGCATTACTTGATGGTCTAGTCGAAAATTTGTTTGATTAAACTAATGTTTGTCTCAACTAGACAGTCAACAAAATAACAAGTGACATTAGTACTGAGTGCTTCCATGCTTTAGTTAGAGGGCATGTCAAGCCAATGGTCTCAGTTGTTGTGTTAAGACGGCAATCATAGTGAGGCACTTTAGCCCGCCTGCCATCCTAGAAAGTCTGTCGGCAAGCACCTTATGGTTTGCTTTAGGGAGCTGTCCTTGAGAGCCAGTATCTTTAAGTTAGACTAAACAACATCATCTCTTACCATCGTGTGAGGTAGTGGTCGCAGGCTAGCCTATCAATATTTTGTACTTCTATAGCCATTATTTTTATTATGAATAATAAAAATAATGGCTATAGAAGGAAGTACAAATCAAGCTATCCATCCAAGACTCACTTTGGATCACCAGCATAAAAGGTTTTTTTTTAAAGAATGAGGTGAGAGCTCAGTTCAGAAAACAAGGGAGATAAGTAATGGACGCGTGGCACGTGAGAACGCATCTGGCCTAAATCAGGCTTGTTTCTAAAAAAAACATTGCGGGTTTGTACTAATCAACAAACGAATCAGTTCTTCCGACGACGCAATGAATCAGTGGTTTAATAGCTGTATGTGTGTGTAACTAGTGACCGTAGGTACAGGCTGAAGCGCAACCTATTTTTGCATGTTATGTTAGTGTATTAGTTTGCAGCGGAATTCTTGGAGTGCGTGGCAAAATGTGCGTATGTGCCATACTTATTATTTTCATTGATGTGTGAGTGAAACGGATGGGAGACGCGGTTACACTTATGTGAACAAAAATGGACTGAAGGCAAATCTCCCTTGTTTCTCTGATCTGTGGGTGAGAGAGTAGCCATAAATGTAAATGTTAAAATGTATGTCTGGTCTAACTAGATTGGAATATATTAGGAATAAAATGATATGGAATGCTTGAAAGTTGTACTACGAAAGATGTACTTTTGTATGCATGTGGTTTTGTATAAGAATGATCGAAGAAGGTATTGCGTAATAAAATTTTAGTTATATCTAGGCAAAGGCGAAAACTTTTTTTTTTGCATGGTGGTAGTTCATTTTGCAAATGCCCGCCTGGATAGATACTCAAGTAGAAAATCTGTCGCCAAGCACCTAATAGTGTGTTCCGGCAGATGTCCTTGAGAGTCAGTGATTCTAGGTTAGCCTGAACAACATCTTCAACGACATCATCACTTACCATCAGGTGATATAGTGCTCAAAGGCTAACATATCAACATAAAAAAACCATTAAACAAGCCGCCCTGTTACTTTCTTCTTTTACAACTAAACACCTTTGTACTGAAAGGTGAAGTCTTTAAAAATGACTTGCACATATTAAATATTTCTAATAAAATTATATATTATTTTCAGGTATTCGTTAGCAGAAAATTTGGATACACAACTTAGACAAATGTCTGAAGATCTAAAGGAAGTAATAGAGCACTTAAACGAAACAAATAGAGGACAAGACAGCAATGACCCTGTAAGTACTTTTTCATTAAGAGGAACGGGAAGAGAAGCTCCTACAGAAAAATAGGTATTTTAACAAAGTGATGCTGTCTCGCCGCTAAACGGCTGAACAGATAAGGACAATTGCAGCTTCAAGTTTTGATTTAGATTTTGCGCAAAATTTGCATTCTGGGAGAAAACTTTTCTCCTATAGTAAACATTAATCAAATCAAAAAAATTTGGTCTTATTTTATAACTGACAGAATAAACTAGGTTTATAGGTTTTCCTTTTTCCTTATTTATCATTATTTTTCTTATAAATAATTCACAAACTAGAGATACAAATTTGAGAAAATATCGGTATTTAAATAGCCATTAATTCAAATTCCTTTAATATAATGATAAAAATCAAATCCTATAAACCTGGATATTGATAACATCTATAACATTTCCAAAAATCATCAAAATCGGTGATTGTTTAGGGAGGTAGAAACGTTATATCTTTTTGTATGAAAATTCGAGACTTCCCTCCAGTCTTAAGATACCGTCAGAAAGAACACATGATATAGAATGAGATTATGTACTCAAAGAGCCTTGGAGATGCCTTGGGTGTCGAAGGCACACTTGAAAAATTAATCAATCCGGCAAAAAAAAGAGTTGCAAGTTTTACATAGATAATTGAATCTGGCAACATTGAAGTTACACCAAATTTGAAAGTTAAATCTACAAACAAATATTGTACTGCTACTACTGAAATTGACTTTATAATAATAATTGACTTAATTTATTAAATTTGACATAAAGAGACAATGCAAATAAAGTTAAATGTTATATACAGAGTTATTGGATATATGCTAACAACCTCTTAGAGCTGACTTCTGTTTGTCCTAACAAACATTTTGAGATGAATATTTTTTTTTTATGTGTTTGTGACGGAGTAAGCACGAGGACCACCTCAAGGCGCGCAGTAGTAAAAGACAATGCCTACTCCGAGCTAAGAGCGCCCGCCGGCAAGCGGCAAGCGGCAACTCAGAAAAAAATATGTAATAATAAATTACAGGCTCCAGTGACTTTTAAAGAACGATAGGAAAGATTTGAGTTATGACGTCATGTCATGTTAGCTCAATTGGTTAGAGCATACCCCGGCTGTAGGGGTGGATGGACGCGGGTTCGAATCCCGCACATGACTTAAATTTTTCCTATAGTATATTTGTGATTTTGGAATTTAATCCGCATAGCAGGCGTTATTGCAAACCTAACCCCTAAAACCCTGTATATGTCAATAGATGCAGGAGCTACGCATAAGAATGTTGTAGATTCTAACACAACAAGGCTTAATGCAGGGCGTTTAGTTAAAAATATACATTTTTTAGTGCATTCTGTGTTGGTACGGAACCCTCGGTGAGCGAATCCAATGAATCGAATTGCATATCTGGACGGTTTTGGTGTGTTGGTGGTATAGTGAGTGAGGCGTCGCATTGTAATCTCGAAGTCCTGGGTTCGATTCCCAAGTTGGACAAGTGATTGAGTTTTTTGAGAAAGTAATTTACGGTAGCAGTCTGGAACTGTGTCCGATAGATGATATTAGGATGCTATTAGATTTGACCAAAACATTTCTGGCGAAACGTGGAATGATCAAAGACACTTTTCGAAGTACACCCTCGAGGAAAAACAAGGATCACGTTATGTTTAATTGTGTTTTCTTTTTCTGTTCTGTTTCGATCGCTGTACTTAAAAATTTACTAGAGAGAAAAAAATATAGTGTTGTGCGGGATTCGAGCCCGCGTCCATCGACCACCTTAGCCGGGGTATGCTCAACCGTCCCGATACGATGGTTGAAGAACTTAGAGTTATGAGTCATTGTATCATGTTTCCTCAATTGGTTAGAGCATACCCTGGCTAAAGGGGCGGATGGACGCGGGTTCGAATCCCGCACATGACTATATTATTTTCTCTCGTAAATTTGTAATTTAGTAATGTAATTCGCCAAGCAGGCGTTATTGCAAACAACAATATAAAAAGTATGTATTTTTTTCCACATTACAGATTGTCCAAATCGGTCGTATTCTGAACACTCACATGTCTTCAATGCAATGGATCGACAATTCGATCGCCCAGATCTCCAACAAACTGGATCATCTGAAAGCTACGCACGATACCCTGCGGCGAGACAACGAGAGATCATTCCAGTTGACTTATAATTAATAAACTTACCCCCAGTTTCTGAAACGTTTGTCAAAGCTTTGATTAGTTGATAGAGTGAATACTGTACGCTGATTGGTCAATGGTACTCTATGACGCGATATGTGACCAATGAGCGTTCGGTATTTAGTCCGTTAACTGATCAAGGCTGACAAACGTTCTAGAAACTGCCCCTTAGTGTATAACAGTTATTGAAATCTGGTTATAGGGCTACAGTTTTTAAAGTGAAATAAGTTGTATTTTCACTAATATTAGCTCCAAACATACAGTATTTTTATGTTTATGTAAATAAGTTGGACTATTCAGACTAGTTGCAATCTTTTTCTTGTGCGACATTCATATCTCGCATTGTACTGCGGTATTAACTTTCAATATTGTATAATTGCCCCCTGGGTTTTCTTAAAAAATAAAGAATGAAGCCATTAATTTTTACTTCATTTTTTCTCTATGATGGAACAGTCAATTTTTTAAAGTAAAATAGACCTACCATGTTTAACTGATATAGTATAATGGTGTTACTTATAATTGGTTACAAAAGACTGTATTTTCAATTGCAAATGTACAATAAATATCTAAATAATCTGTTTCATTTTCAATTATTACGTTTTTAAGCATGTTTACTATATTATGGTGGAATATGTGGAACTTAGCAACTCTAGTGTAACTTTTCTTTGTATAACTGCATGTTTAAAACATTGCTACTTGAAACATCATTTTGAAGCGCTCGTAGCGAAGTTTACTTATCTGTTCTCAACCAATCAGCAAAGTTAAGCAACGTCGCCCGCGGTCATGAGTTGGATGGGTGACCGCTAGTGACATTACTACGGAGCGTTTCCGTGCTTCGGGGGCACGTTAAGCCGTCGGTCCCGGTTGTCGTCTTAGGATGGCAGTCGTTATAGCATGTTGGTAGGGCATTTTGCGAAAGCCCGCCTGGCTAGCTACCACCCTCAAGTAGAAAATCTGTCGCCAAGCACCTAACGGTGTGTTCCGGCAGCCGTCCTTGAGAGCTAGTACTTCTAGGTTAGCCTGAACAACATCTTCGACCAAATCATCATTTACCATCAGGTTAGATAGTGGTCAAAGGATAATCTATCAAACATAAAAAAAACATAGAAGAGGATGTTTCTTGTACAAAAGTTAATTGTTCCTCACCAATTAGATTGTGTACAATGATTATTACAATACAAGATGTCACCTATGGTTGCATATAAAAATGTATCCTATTCCCTTGGGATAAGGATAAACGACGCATACTAGGTAATTTCATATGGTAGACAGACTAGCTCTAGTGAAATCTTCAATCATTTACCTCTATATATTAGTAAGATAAAGCTCGAAGAGTGAAACGCTAAATGATATTCTATTTGTTTCAAAAAGTTACTACACCGATAATACAAATAAAATATTGATAGTTTTAGTAATTTGATTGAGAATCCCTATTGTACCTCAGACTAGCGATCTTTGAAATAGTTCATCATCTTATATAAGTATTACAAACCAATAAATAACTTGTACAACATCAGGAATGTGAATCGGCTACATTATATAAGTTTGCTATGCCTTATTAACAGTATACATAAGTTTGCTTAACCTTGCTACCAAATCCCTCTTTAGAGCTTTTGCCTCCATGACTCCCTGACCAAGTATCTAATCACGATCTGATTAAACACATTTAAGTAATAAAAATAGAAATGCTTTTTTAATTTGAGATAGTCAGAACACTCAGAGACCTTGCTTTGCTTGGTCATTATTAACATTTTCTATTGATATGTATCGGTCAATATACAATTCCACTTATAAAACACTGCAATTTCACATTTTCTTCAGTCTGCAAACACAAAATCACCAGTTTTTTCTGCACAATACTACACACAGTCCGGTTGTGAGAAATTTGGTCCGCACTTAAGAACATAGACAGTTTTTTGGTGTCCACTCTGCAGTAGCAAACTCTGGTTAGATCTTCGTTGACTTGAGATTCTGTTTCAGAATCCGAATGCTCTATTGGACCTGGAATAAAAATAACTGTCATTATCTTCCTACCCTTTAAGCCTTATGCCTGCACGGAGGCAATTGTGAAATACTTACGTTTGTTTGATCCCTTGCTGTATCCTTATTTCTTAATTTTGAGTTATACAATTAATTTATATGATATTTAAGGACTCATTCCATAAATCATATACTTTAGAAACATGATTCCTTAAAGATGCCTCGATAGAAAAAAAAACCAAAGTTATATCCAAACATTAAAATAAACCCTTAGCACGGGGTAAATACTTTCCGGAAAGTCATCGGTTTAGAAATAATAAATAAACGGTCAAGCGCGTGTCGGGCCACGCGCAATAGTGAAACATTATTTACTGAGTATCACATTCCTGGGTCTGGGCTTTTATTATTTCAAATAAAATATTAGTATAGATTTAATGATATATTACCTCCAAAACTCTCAACCCTCAAATCCTTGAACCTAGTGGACACCTTAGCCATGTCAGTTTTGATCTGCAAAGTGAGACGACCTTCTGCAGAAGCACGGATCACAACTTCTGAGGCCATTGTCCGCATCCTGTCTATCGTGGTTCTTAGCTGTTTCAGAGCAGGGAGCTCTATTGATATCTGCAAAGATTTTTCAAGTATTTAAATATATTTTTTACGCAACAAGGAAATATAAGATTGTTTCAATTTTTTCTTATACCTTATAGGTAAGGGATGATGTGGTCGAAGATTTTGTTCAGGCTAACCTTAATTCCCTACTGGCTCTCAAGGACAGCAACCGGAACACACCGTTAGGTGCATCACGATTTATTTTCTACTTTGGGTGGTAGCTGGCCAGGCGGACATTCGCAAAATGCCCTACCACCAAGCTATAACGACTGCAATCCTAAAACAACAACCGGGACCGACGGCTTAACGTGCCTTCCGAAGCACGGAAGCGCTCAGTAGTAATGTCACTAGCGGTCACCCATCCAACTCATGACCGCGGGCGACGTTGCTTAACTTTGGTGATCGGTTAAGAAGAGCTGAACAAACTTCGCTACGAGCGCTTAAATTTTTATTTATTCAATGACGCATGCTCCGCGGATAACATTGCCAAATTACAACGAGAGGAAAAATAATAGTCATGTGCGGGATTCGAACCCGCGCCATCCACCCCTATAGCCGGAGTATGCTCTGGCCGCTAAGCCAACATGACATTAGACTCATGACTAATTTGTCCTCTCGTTCTAAACCATCATATGGGGCTGGAGCGACAACAATAGTTCAACTTCAACCCGCTCTTAGCTCATTTTTTATCAAATTCGACAACATCATCGCATCATAACTTAGATGGGTGACCGCTAGAGACATTACTACTGCGCGCTTCCGTGCTTCAGTTTTTTTTATTATGTTATCGTGACGGAACAAGTCCTGGGCCCACCTTATGTAAGTGGACTAACCTCTGCCTATAACAGATGCATTTCGTCAACGAAGAATTGCACTCTGCCCGTCACACTAAGACGTACAGTTGTTAGGTCTCATGTGCCTGTAATTTTACTGGCTCTCAAGGACTGCTGCCCGAACACACTGTTAAGTGCTTGGCGACAGATTTTCTACTTGAGGGTGGTCGCTAGCCAGGCGGTCATTCGCAAAAAGCCCTTCCATCATGCAGTGGAGCTCAAGCCCGCGGCGGGATTCGAACCATAGACCTGCTGCACTGCAGTCCATAGCCAATCCCACTAAGCCATAACTGCTTCAGGATTTAACAAGTTTAATTCACTATTGTCTCATAGCATGGTAGTAGAGCATTTTGCAAATGGTAGCTCATTCACTTAACGGTGAGTTCAAGCAGCAAAAAAACAATAACTTTTTTTTAAATTAAATCCTTAAGTACGAAGTCTCGTTCTTTACGCATGTTCGTCACCTTCAACAACATCATCACTTACCGTCAGATGAGATTGAGGACAAAGGCGAGCCTATTAACAGTAACACAACTTACATCTGGTTGTGGTATCTTGGGTTCTTGGAAGTCAGACCACAGTTTTCTTGGTATCACTATAACTGGTATATCATGTGTTACGTTTCTGGTCTGCTGTGATGTTGACGATGGCTGGAAAAAAAATTTATATTTAATAAACTGAAAAAGAAGTGATTTTCAATTCGATTGTGTTTTTTTGTGTGTGTGTTCCGTGTGTGAACCTCATTCCCAACATTTCCGTGGGGTGCCGGGCTAGAATGTCACCCCCCCCCCCCCCCCATCTCTACCAGTGGTTGTCGTAAGAGGTCGTAAGAGAGATAACCAGAAGCTGGGCATCAGCACTTTCTAGAAACTGATATCTCACACTATCGCAGTGTGAGATATCAGTTTCTCAGACGCCTGCCCAAACAAAGGAGTAATGGCAACCCCATCAGCAGTGACTTATCAGTTCTGTATGATTTTTCCACACGGTGCGATTGATCGACACCGTTCGAAAGTACCGTGCATATCGCATACGATTTCGTTAGGTGTGTGTGTGAGCGGCCATATTATGTACAATCAGGAAACTAGGTTCCAATATCTGATAGTACATTATGCAACAAGTGCGCTAAGTTGTTTATTACAATCGAGACGGGTTTTAGGCCTGAGATCGAAGATCGAAGGACTAAATGGAGTAGAGATTGTACTTAATAAACAACGCGCACGAGTTTCATACGACGTTTTTCAACACATTTGCGAAGAACAAATACGAAAATTTCGACACGAAAATATTTTCTAGTTCTTTTTGATTGCAATAATAATCTTATTAAGAAGGTTTATAATTAAATCTTCTAAAGTTCTACTGCAGTAGGTAAAAAACTCTTTTGTTTGTTTTTTATATGAGAAACGAACGAAACAAACTAGAATCTCCTGGGTGAGAAGTGTGGAAACGTTGTGTTTTTTTCTATTTAAAACACTAGTGCGGTAATGTAAAAAAAGCACGAGTGCGTAATAGACTATATTATGACATACTGAATAGATTCAGGCGTTACTTTGCGGAAATCCATTTTAAATAATAACAAATACTTTTAAAATATTTTAAGAAATATCTTTCTCGATCGTGCGCTCGAAGAGTCAAGACCTCCTGAGGATGCTTCGTGTAGAAGCGAAACGCGTCGAAAACTCTTCCGGTTTGGCTGCGTGGCGTTTGTGACGTCACCTCGGCTTAGTATAGGAAAAATAAGCGGAATTGTCACTAGATATATTTTTTAAGTGTTTTATTAAAATATTAATTTGATGTTTTCTTAAAATATTTTAAAAGTATTTGTTATTATTATATTATGACACTAAAATCGGTGCATTTAAATTCCCGCTACGAGCGAGTGTGTTGAAAAAATATACTAAAACATGTTCCTAAACTTTGTATATCTAGGTTCCAATATCTAAAAATTATACAAAAAGATGTTCCTAAACTTTGTATAGTAAATTTCCATACATGCACTACGGTTCAAATTACGCAAACACTACTTTCGTTAATGTATTAACGACGTTCACAACGCTTGGTTCATATTTTAGATACGAGATTAGCAAAGAATAAAAGGCCCTTTTTAGGTAATTGTGTGCGGTTTTATAATAAAGTCCCCAAACATATTACAACGCTCACAGAAGGAAAATTCAAGTTGCACGTGAAAAACATTTTGATTAGGAAATCCTACTACACAGTTTGTGATTACTTAAGAGACAAAAACGCTTGGACACTTCCGCCTCAGCCAAGCTATCGCCTGTCAGCTACGTAATTTAAACAAATATTGTAACAATTTTATTGTATAGTATGTAACACATTGTTAATAGAACTTTAAAAGAATAGCCCCGAGTTTCTAGCCCGTTCTTCTCGCAGTGACTCTATGCATTTTTTTGCTGAACGTGGCAGTACAATGTAGAATATTTCAATATTAAAATTTGTAATTAACCTTCATAAGAGCGTCGTAGCCGCCTAACTTAAATATATGCTTTTGACTTTGTCGTTGGTTGCGGGAAAGATCAGAAAAATAATCACTGTTTGCAAACAGTTTTAACCGATTAGCAACCGCGCCTGAGATATGTGTCAACTATCGATTTGCTTCTTCCTAATTTACCCAAAATTAAATTTACTACTATATTCTATTATCGTGTTTAGTTATATTAAATATCATGACATTAAAAACTAACCACAACAACAAAAATCTCCTAAATATATCTGTAGAATGAGACGTTTGTGCATACGCTCTGGTTTCTGTGAGCATTATAAGCAGTCGGAAGTGACGTCAGGGATGTCATCATACTGCTATTGTGTCTCATCGTACGTGTGAAATCGCGCGACGTTGACCATGTGCCGGCCCGCGTGAGCAATAGGCACCACTAGAGGTGCCCGGGCCACACACCGCGCGGCCCGCGCACTTCCCGCGCCTTCTGTCTCTCTCTCACATAGCCGCGAACGCTTTTACGAGCACACATACTTGAGTGTCGCTTTTTCTGGTGTATATGTTCTGTGGCGTTGGTGTGAAGACAGTGCAAAT